>CM028129.1:1099850000-1101100000 GCA_016271365.2 Neoceratodus forsteri | reverse complement strand
TGCACAGGGTGTGGAGCAGCCATGATACTGGACTGGGCTTGGAGTTGGTGGTTGCCCAGTGTGCTACCAGCTAGCACAGCTTAGGGAGGAGGTTGCTGGGATTAGGAGAAAGCTGGGGAAGGGGTGGTATGGTTGTGGAAGGGGCTGGAATCTCCACAGGGTTGCACCAAGCACTGGGGTGGGGGCATAGGGAAAGGAGTGCAGGAGAATACTCAGGGGTCACATAGGGAACCTGGCAGAGGGGGTCCAAAAGGACACTACCAAGAAAGCAGGCAGGTAACTGGGGGCCCTCACAAAGGGGGGACGGAGGGACAGCATTCTCAGGGAAGTAGGCAGATGGCCAGGGCTGGATAGAAGGAAGCAAGGCGGGAAGGTGGATCAGACCTTACACTCAGTAACCGCTTCAATTCTCTTCTTCTGCTCAAGGATGAGGGGGGTGATGTAGCCATGACAGGGGTAGTTAGAGATGGAAAGGGAGTGGGAGGCAGGAGGCAGGGGCCAGATAGCAGGAAGAACAGGGGGGGACCTGGAATGCAGGAGAATGAGGGAGCAGTGAATTGGAGCAGGAGGGGCAGGGGGAAGAGGGAGGAAAGGGCAAGGAGAAGGACCAGTTGGGAGGAAAGGTAAAGGAGAAGGACCAGAAGTACAAGGAGGATTCAGTAAAGGGAGCTGATGGTTTAGGCCAGGGGAGCACAACTAGCAAGGAGGAACTAAATGGAGACAGGAAGGAAGGGAGGATGAGCCAGGCTAGTTTAGCAGATGGGGGAGAAGGACCAGTTGCGAGCAGTGAGGGAGGAATTAGCAAGGAACAGAAGGATACTCAGGAGGAGGAGAGCATAGGATTGGAGGGGAAGGGGTGGCCATGGTAAATAAGGGAGGTGGCATGTGGCACCCAGAAAGGGGGAGGAACACGGAGCCAGCTGGGTGGAGGGGCCTTTAGAAAGGATGAGGGACATGGAAGGGGGGAATGGAGGAAAAGGAGTGGTCAGAGTGCTCCTGCTGGGGGATTCTATGATCAGGGGTATCAAATGGGATAGGGAGGGAGAAGCCTGGCCAGTTAGAACAAGATGCTTCCCTGGACTAACGGTGCACAGGACTAAGCACGAGGTATATCAGCTGGCAAAGGATTGTGGGGGTTCCCCAGACATACTGGTCCACCTGGGTACAAATGACATTGAGGGAAATAGCGAATAGAAATAGAGGCAAGATTCAGGAGCTCGCCAGGGTCTGTCATGACATAGGATGCACAGTTTCCTTCTCAGAAATCCTGCCAGTGCCAAGGGCTAGTGGGGAACACAAAAGGAAGATTAGGGAGATAAACCAGTGGCTCAGGGAGTGGTGTGAGGCCTGAGGGTATGGGTTGATGGGGGATTGGGGGGAGACCTGGGAGGATAAGGAGCTGTATGCTAGAGATAGACTACATCTCAATTTGGAGGGGAAGGGAATCCTTAAGTTGAAAATAGAGGGGTTCATTGGTGAAAAGTGGGGTTTAAACTTGTGAAGGGGGGGATGGGAGAAAAGGCTGTCAGGGGTGCTGAAAGGAGGGACTCTGTCTCCACCCCCCTGGGGACCAGGAGGATTGCAGGAAAAGGCCAACTGGCAAAGTGCAGACCAGGGGAAAACAGAATCCCCATGGGAACATGAGCAGGGGAAATGGAACTATAGGAAAAGGGTGGAAGGTAGTCCTGCTAAATGCCAGGAGCTTGGGCAATAAAATGCCTGAGCTCCAGGCGATGCTAACTGAGGGAGCAGTGGATGTGGCAGCGGTCACTGAGACTTGGGCCACTGCAAGACATGACTGTGACCTGAACCTGGAGGGATACACTATGTTCAGGAAGGACAGGGGGAGGGAAGGGGAGGAGGGGTAGCAATGATAGTCAAAAACTGCATTGGCATAGGGGGAGTAGAGGAGGCGGAGGGAACCGTGGAGGCGATTTGGGTCACCTTGATAACAAGGGGGGGCAAGAGAGTAAAAATAGGAGTGGTGTATAGACCCCTTCCCTGTGGAGGAGCTGGAGGACAGTCTGGTGGCAGATGTTAGGAGACACTGCAGAGTGGGCAGAGAACGGTGGTGGTGTTGGGGGACTAAACATGCCAGGAACAGACTGAGAGACTATGACATCCTCTGTGACCAGGGAACAGAGGCTGTTGGATGTCTTTCAAGACGCTGCCCTAACTCAGCAGGTGAGGGAACCGACCAGGGAGGCACGGTACTGGATGTGGTCCTGGCAGACAGTGACCAGATTGGGGGCCTAGAGGTAAGGGACCTATTAAGGGAGTGACCGTACACGGTCTGGTTCTCTGCTCTGGACCTAGAGGGGTAGAAGGCTGCACAAAGACGGAAGTAACCGACTTCAGGGGGCGGATTTTAAGGAAATGGGAAGGATCCTTAAGGGCATTTGGATGGGATTGGTCAGACATGGACGCTGATAGTAGGCGGAAATCATCAGGAGAGGGGTGCAGGATGCTACCAACACCTGTGCAAGAGTAAGACGAAAATGAGGTAGGGCTCAAAAATCCTGTTGGTGGACCAGGAGGTCCAGGAGGTGGTGGGGAAAGAAAGCAGCCTATAAGCAATTCAAGTGCTCAAGAAGTGAAAGGGATCTGAGGGGAGTAATGAGCTGATGGCTAGAAGGGCAACTAGAGTGGTGAGGGCGGCTAAGGCAAGGAAGGAGCAGAACCTGGCCAGGGAAATTAGGAGAGGGAACAAGGGGTTCTTTAGATACATTGGGGAAAAACGAAGGGTGAAGGGGCAGATTAGCAGGATTAAATCAGGAGAGAGATGGGCACAAGACCCGGGGGAGCAGGCTGAGGTACTAAATGAGTACTTCACCTCAGTTTTCACCAGGGAAAATGGGAGTGCTGCATCATACATGGGAGGAGACAGAGATACTGAGGAGGGGGGGACCCTTACCGATCGGCAGGTCTGGGGAGAGGGGGAGGCATCACTGGCAGGTGGGGGGAGGGCCACAGGGAGAAGGGGCACCGAAGTGGAAATCACAGCAGAGAGGAGGGAAGCCCTCAGCCCTTAAGACGGAGAAAGCACCGGGCCGGATAAATTACATCCCAGAGTGCTGAAGAAACTTGCAGATGTCCTGGCAAAACCCTGGCAGAGCTTTTCACCATCTCTCTGAGGACAGGGTGGGTGCCCCAAGACTGGAAGGTGGCGCATATAGTGCCTATCCACAAGGGGGATCAAGGGAGGTGGCAGGGAACTACAGGCCTGTCAGCCTGACCTCGGTGGTGAGCAAGGTGATGGAGGGCATTGTCAAGGAGAGGCTAGGGGGGACCTGGATAAGTCAGGGTGCCTGGACGATAGACAGCATGGATTCATCCTGGGAAATCGTGTCAGACAAACCTGGTGGAGTTCTATGACTGGGTGACAAGTGCCTTGGACCTGGGTAGACCAGTGGATGTCCTCTTTCTAGACTTCAGCAAGGTATTTGACTCTGTTCCTCACGTGGGCCTGTTGGATAAGCTGGGAGAAATGGGGGTGGGGAACCAGATGATCAAATGGATAGGCAATTGGCTCCAGGACCGGACCCAGAGGGTCGTAGTTGGTGGGATAGTCTCATCCCCAAGGAGGGTCATTAGTGGGGTCCCACAGGGATCAGTCCTTGGGCCCCTTCTGTTCAACGCCTATGTATCTGACATAAGGACAGGAATCAAGAGTGAGATGAGTCTCTTTGCAGATGACACGAAACTGGGGGAAGTGGTGGATGGGGAGGAGGGGAGGGAGGCCCTACAGGGGGACCTGGAGGCTCTGGAAAGATGGTCTAGAAATTGGAAGCTGAGGTTCAATGCAGGGAAATGCAAGGTACTCCACCTGGGGGCCAGAAACCCAGGTCAAGTGTACACCCTGGGGGAATGCTACAAGTCTCGATGGCTGAGAGGGACCTGGGGGTGGTGGTGGATGTCAAGATGAACAACTCTGAGACTTGTAGGAGGGCAGCAGCCAAGGCCAACAGGATGCTGGGATGCATCGCTAGGGGGATCACTTCCAGAAGGAGGGAAGTGATACTCCCTCTGTATAACTGCCTGGTGAGGCCGCACCTTGAGTACTGCGTGCAGTTTTGGAGGCCACACTTAAAGGGACATTAACCTCCTGGAGAGGGTCCAGAGGAGGCAACCAGAATGATTTGGGGCTTGGGGACAGGACCTATGAGGAGAGGCTCGAAGAGCTAAATATGTACACATTGGAAGAGAGAAGGGACCGGGGGACATGATAGAGGTCTTCAGGTACATGAAGAGGGTAAATAGGGGAGGAACAGTCGGTGCTTCGAAGGAAGGAGGAAGGGGCCACTAGAGGGCATGGCTGGAAGCTGGAGGGGGGAAGATTCAGGGGAGAAAGGAGGAGGTGCTACTTCACTGAGAGGGTGGTGGAGCCATGGAATGCACTGCCTAGGGGGCTGGTGGAGGCAGAGACAGTGGAGGGGTTCAAGAGGGGGTGGGACAGGTACAGGGGAAGGGTTCTGGAAGCAAAATCCAATGCAGCAAGAATATCCGGAACTGGGAAGGGAGAAGCCAGAAGGCGAGGGATAGCAAGGTCAGCACCCAGGTTGGGGACTGACCAAACGAAGCAGACGGAAAGACCGTTAGGCCTATTCTGCTGGCATTTTAGTATGTTAGTATGTTAGTACCTGTGCCTTGTGGGTTCAAACAAGGTTGAGGGGCCTGGGTTCTTATTTTCCTGATTGGGGAGGTTTGTAGCTATATTTTTTTATTTATTTAGTTTTTGTTGACCGGGTAAGTGCACTAGACAAATCCTGCCTATTTTCAGGCACAACCCGGGGGGAAGGGGATACAGATGAATTCCAACTGAACTTGAACCAGATTAAGCTGTTGGTGGTATTTTTAGTGAATGAGGGAAATTTGGCCAGGACATCGGGGAAATTCCCCTAATCTTATTGATAAGTGCCATGGGATCTTTAACATTCACCTGAACTACCACCAATCCAAGCAGATGGGACCTCAGTTTAACGTCTCATCCGAAAGATGGTATTTTTAGTTTGTGCAGTGCCTCCACCCAGAGTTAAGTTTAAGTAGGCCTAGTAACAGAGTGGTACAAGCCTGTGGGATTCAATACTTCCTCACTTACCCCCACGGAGTCCATTCCAAACATGAAAAATCACAATGCAATCTTAAAATCAACAAAAGTGCAATTAATGACCAACTATTGATAATATGCTCACAAGACAAAATGTAAAATACCAGTAAAATATTTATTGGGGGATATTCACAAGGGATAGGGGAATGCAAGGCAAAACTCTTTTTGAACTGACATAAATTTTAAAGTGGTAGGGTCTAAGTTAAGTGCCTGATTAGACTCGGCCTATTAAACAGTGTAAAACAGTAGTAACCTTACGTGCAGTGCCTACCCGGATCCATGACACCGTGTGACAATCCAGACCGGGACACCCGCTACATCACCAGGAACCCGCCGACAACCCTGACTGCAACGTGATCTCTAACCGACTGCAACATTTAGACGCGACACTGCGGGGCTGCACCCCCACACCCTACTACTATATAAACTCCACATCACACAGACAGTGGAGTTAGATATTTACCCTGTCATTCTAAAGTGTCTCAATACAAAACCCCTGTAACTGCCAATTTAGGAGCAGTGGGGATTTGCTGTGTGGTGTCGCTGTAGTGGCAGCATACCCCTACCCCACCAGACAATGCAATGCAGTAGCTGTAACCTTTGCATTGTCAGCCCACCTGTACTGGGGACACTAACCACTTCCCACTGTTAACAGCTTAAATCCTTTTAAACAAACTAGGAGTTCCTGTGCATCACTGGGAACCCAGCCAATGAAACAGTGCAGGCCTGATGGAGCTGCAGTTGGCCAGAGGTGGTTCACTTAAACAGAATAAAGCATTTGTTAAAGAGCTGGTGACACGATTCAGGCAGGCAACTCATTCAGAAGTTGCCTGCCTGATCAACAAATAAACTTCTGCTGCAATTTTTGGATCAGACTAAATACTAAAGAAATTTAACACAATACCCGCATGTTACCTTCTGTGTATGACCCATGCAGCCCCATCCAAAATCAGCTTTTGGTGATGTTAGGTATGGGGCTGAGCTGCCGGCGCTCTATATAGTAAATAATAGGACAGGAATATGATTGGGTGAGGGGGCTGTCTAAATATGCGAATATTATATATTTTCTGGCAGTTATACATGTGGGGGGTGATATATCACATATATAATTTCCCCATACATGTATAACTGCCAGCAAAGATAACGTTAGTACATTTAGACAGCCTCCTACCCTGATCCTATTCCTGTCCTATTATTTACTATATAGAGTGCCTGCAGCCCCGAGCCATACCTAACGCCATCAAAAAGCTGATTTTGGGATGGGGCTGCAGCACTGAGATGGGTCATACAGAAGGTATGAGTTGGGCATTGTGTTAACATTTTAGTATTTAGTCTGATCCACAAAATTGCAGCACAAGTTTATTTAGCTAATTGCGGCAATTTTCGAATGAATCATGTCACCAGCTCTTAAACCTAAATCCCAAAAGTCATGCAATTGCTTAAATGGCAAACCCCATCTGAAACATTTATAGATCCTGGCTCATGACCAAAGCTGGAGCTTTGGTAAGCTATATACAAAATCCCAGCTGTAGGGCATGCCCTGAGAGTACTCAGGGTTCTGATGTTACCACCTTCCCTAACAACTTGGGCTCCTTCTCCTCCTCCTCCTCTTCGCAGGTCCTTTCAAGCAGTTGATCAGGTGTGCAGTTGGTGGCGGAGGTCAGCTCAACGATTCAGGTCTCAGGTGCCTCAGAATGTAGATCAGGCTTTCTGCTCTGGCAGTCATCTGGACCTCTCTGCCTCTCTCTCTCTCTCTCTCTCTCTCTCATATTCTCTTCTGCAGTGCAGACTAGTCTAGAGAGTTAGGGCCACAGGTCCCACACTACACACACACACACACACACACACACATATACACACACATATGTACATGTCTAGGCTTCTGGACCCTTATGTAGTACATCAGCCAGTGCCTGGCAGTAGCGCTGACCATCTGACTCCCCACCTGCATGCAGTCTTGATGCAGGCTCTTTCACAGAAGTACTCACTCAGTCTCTGGTCAAACATATGCTGGCAGCTGTGGCACACTTACTGAGCAAGCCTGCTTGTGCCTCCTTTCTCGCAGGGGCAATCTCTTTACTAAAAGGTGTCATTCTGACACAATCTGCTAACACACAGTTCAGCTGCCTATATTTGATAGTTGTAGAAACCTCAAAGTCACTTCCTTATGAATGGCTATAGACGCCCAAACAGGCTTCCTCAGTAGCTGTGGCCAGCTGCACAAGTCTTCCTCACACTGCAAGGACTCACTACTGACTACCTTATTCTTGATCTGCCCTCAGCTTTTCTCTGGGCAAAGGCAACATGTGATTGGCACAAAGGGCTGTCATTGACATTATAATACAGAATGCTCACTCATTGCCCTATTGGTTGTCAGAAAGAGTGCCAAGAAAGCAGTGCAGTCATCATCCCAGAATCCTTTTGGAGTCGCATTCTGAGATCCCTGACCTCTGATTGGCTGTTGGCGAAGTAAGGGGTCAGCAAGATGGAGTCCTCCACAACACTGCAAGCACAGGCTCCAAAACAATGTTCCATTATTGGGCTCCTGCCTGTAATTTACTTTAGCTGTCCCCCCAGAGCTGTAAGCTGTCTTTTGACTTCCTATATGGTCAAGCTTTGGTTCAAATTGGGGGTTCTTCCACCATGTCAGGAGCTCCACTGTCTGCTCCCCCTGTCGGGGCAGTCGACATTGCTGGAGTAGCTGGCATGGCAACTGTGTTGATAACAGGCACCACAAGCGGCAAAGACATGGTGCCTCTGCTCCCTCTCCCAGTTTGTTCTTTCAGGTCTCCTAATAACCACTGAGACCAGATCACATGGAGGAGCCACATTTCATGCTGGCAATGGGTGCAGCAATGACGAGTCTGGCAAGGCCTCCATTTCAGCCACAGATGCCGTGGTCCAACAGTTGAGGCAGTTGAGTGTGCTGAGCACCAAGGATTTGAACGGCCCAGGTGACTGCAACAAGAAAAAGCAGCGCTGTTTTGGTCCCCACATAGGCTGAAGTCCTGATGACCAGAGCAAGCAAAACAAGGTGGTGGTAGTTTGGGAAGGCAGAGGGATTCCAGATAAGCCCTCTATTTTTGGGGTGGGGAGTTCACATTATACTGTGGGAATGTAGATTGATATTGTTAGTCCAATTGCATGGTACTTTTTATGTAAGGAATAAGACATGACAGACTAAGTTTAATTCCATAGCAACATGTTGAGCAATGAGTTTACTGCCCAAGATGAAAGCAAGGGCTATTAACCACCACAAGGCATGCTATTAGGTATAATACCTACTCTGTCATGATTTATTCCATATATTTATTTGTTAAATTTTATTGAGTAGGTGAGTACACTAGACACCAAGTGCGCCTATTTTCAGGTATGGACCAGGAGGTTACATAAGAGGTAATACGATATAATAAATGGAACAGTATAAACCATAAGCAAATGCAGAGGTGTTGAGCAAAAAGGGTTACTATAAATGAGGGTTTATGATAACTGAATTCTTGTGTTTTCTGTGCAGCTTCTATGAATATAGAGGTCTTACATTCTTGGTACTGTGGCTTTAAGAACCTTTGAGAATGATTTCTGAAAATCGTGTAATCTGATGGGTGAAGAAATGTTGCTTAATTCAGCATAAACTATGGTTTGGTACTTCTTTAGCAGCCAAACCAAAGTGCCATATAAAATCCTTGCACTTCCCATTACAACTTCAACTTGTACAAACTCTTCTAGTTAGTGGCTCAGTGAGGTTAGAAAGCTGTGTGCACAAGCATTACCATAGTAACAGTTGTGCCTGAGTCTTTCTAATCTCACTGAGCTTCTCAGATGAAAAGGTTGCAGTACTGTAGGAAGGGTGGGGCGGGTGGTGCACCCGCCCCGGGTGCATGCCTCTGAGGGGTGCACTGGCGGCAGTTAAATCTGCTGTTACTTTAAAAAACATTTTCTTTTTTTTGGTTTTTAAATGCAGTAATTAATGCCTGCCAGTAGGGGCCATCGGCATCCCCGTGGAAGGACCAGCAAGTCGGGGGGAGTTGTCACATGGTCTGCTCTCTGGAAAGGAAAACAAATCATGTGATGGGGTCCAGAGACAGTATAAAAGCCAGGTCCTGGGAAGACTTGCGGTTGTTGCAGTGGGGCGGATCAACGAATGGCAGTGTAACAAACACCTGCACTCAGTAGTTTAGTCAGTCAGAAGGTGGAGATAATACTTGCAGGAGTAGGAAGGAGCGAATTATTGAGAGCAGAGACTAGAGTGCAGAGCAGTGGAGCGTGGTGTCAGCGTGTCGTGGTCTGGATGGAGAGATTAAGAGTAAGACACACACACACTAGTAGTGAAGTGAGCAGTAACTGTCTGAGTGGTGGTGACCCACCCTGTGTATCACTGCACTGACTGAAGCAAGCAGCAGTCACCAGCTAGTCATCGCTCCTCATCTTGTTCCCGGGGGAAGGGGGTTAGACTGAGTGAGTTTTATTTTACAGTTTTTCGGTTTCGGCACTCGCACTCACTCCGAGTCCGACCTCCAGTCCACACGGCTCGGGGCTCAGTCAGTCATTCCCGGGTACTGGTAGTACAAGTTAGTTCTTAATCTAGGCTTACATGACACCCGGCAGGAGCAGTGACTGACTGAGAGCCTGGCCCACCCCGCCGGCCCTGTTTCTAGCTCTTTGAAATATGTGAGAGCGGGCGGGGGGCGAGGGGCTACCGCGACCTGGCCGACTCACAGCTGGTAGACTGAGCTAGCTGACTACAGTGCTGAGACTGGAGTTCTGAGGGGAGTCCGAGATATTTGTGAGGGCGGCAGGCAGGCAAATAGTCATTTAGAGAGTAGTTCTGGGGTTTCAGGTACAGCAGATTTGGAAACCTTTCTTGGGCTCCCCAGCATAGGGGTGGGGGTTTATCAGCACAAGAGTGTCAGGAGCTGATAACTTTGACCAGGTTGGAGGAAGTTACGTTGGCGCCTCATTGGCAGTACAATCTATGTGCTTCTCTAAGACTAGATGGTCTTAGTGGCAATATGGGTCCTAGTTCTGATAAAAGGACTTTATATAGCTTGCCAGTGGCAAGCTTTATAAAATCCTTTTATCAGAACTAGGACCCATATTGGTGGGAGTGTTTACTGAAATTTTGGATCATGTGAAATACCTAAAGACAGTTCTCATGTAATAATGTTTTTTCTGTATAAAAAAAGTGATACAACCTGCATTGGAAACTAGTGGCCTATTAATTTAATGACCAGAAGATTTTAAATAAAATTCTGTGTGCTGGGTTAACAACTGTAACCTCCTTTCTGTCTTTCTGGTAACTTTTTTGGCAGCTCCCCACTCTGTAGTACATACTTTGGCAATATTTCACCTCAGGGCAGACTGCTACAACCCCCCCCCTCGAGTCTACTAGTTGGTGACCATCCTGGGCACCTCTCCTTCCTTCCCATGTCTAGGGGTATTGGATGTTATTTCAGTCATGGGGAAAGGGGGAGGCCCCCTGGTCAGGATTCAGACAGTTTGCCAGTGATTTCAACATAGATAAAATAAACATTACCCCAGCAGTGGCTGGGATTCTTTCAGGTGGTGGCGTGAACTCTATCTTTCTTGGGTGCTGGATGACTTGCTCACTAGCTGGAGGGGCAATCAGGCTATTTTTGTTAGTAAAGCCATTAGGAAACAACAGCAACAAGCAGTTCATTAGGCAGAAACAAAATGAAGCAGTTCAGCTGAAAATCCAGATGCAAGCAAGCATAGTTTATTTTTTCCAGATCGTTACAAGGCTCAAGCCACAAACTCACCTGCTCCATGGAGCAGTAGGGGCACATATTCCAAAACAGCACAAACAATGGCAAGCGGCTGTGGTACTTCACTTGGGAGACCTGGTTCCTGAACATGGATCCTGTCACATTTTCTCTTGAGAGCCAAATGGGCTCTCAGCACTCAGGTGGCAAACAGGATCTAGCTTTC
Source organism: Neoceratodus forsteri (assembly GCA_016271365.2). Taxonomy (NCBI): domain Eukaryota; kingdom Metazoa; phylum Chordata; order Ceratodontiformes; family Ceratodontidae; genus Neoceratodus; species Neoceratodus forsteri. The sequence goes on along the minus strand of CM028129.1, from coordinate 1,101,088,947 downwards.
TCTTCCTCTACTTCTCTGTGGCCTGATTCCTTGCCATGGGGAACTTGGGATCCACTGCTGGTGTATTCAAACAGGGAAACCATTTCTGGGATGGTGCACAGTCCTTTCTCTCGCCGCATCCCACCCTTGCCAACTCCTGGCGCAGGGGTTGCAGTGTAGGGCTAACCTCTTCCCTGGGCACTACAGAAGATTTCACCTCACAGTTAAGGTGGACATGGGCTTATGGCAAAATGTCCAATCTGCCACCTCGGACCCTCCGAGACCTGATGCCTACCACTTACAAGTCCCGAGTCTGCTAGGGCAGCCACCAGTTCTCTCAGATTTTCTCCTATGGAGCCGGAAGAGCTGGTCTTTTGATGCAGCTTCCTTGCTCTTTGCTGATCTCTTGCCTCGCCCTTCCCACTGATGGATGTGGGGAGCCCTCTTCTTCCTTTGGGGCTGGGGCAATCAGTCCACCATGGCCCTGGGAACCTCCGGCCCCAACTGGTGGCCTGCCCCCCCTGACAGAGCTACTAGGACCCAACACGCCTCACAACAATGGCCACTTTCCTTGAACTCTCAGCTGGACTGTTCATGCGGGCACTTTCTACCGCTCTAACCCACTGATGCACATGATGCCAAGGCTCCACACTACCAAGCCTGGCGTCACGCAGGGTCCCGATGCCTATGGGCATCCTGGTAACCCCCAAAATGGAGGGGATTACACAATCATAGCACATAAAGTTATCTCACCTGTGCAGACCTGTGTGATTCCTGGGAGGTCCCTGGGGGATAATTTGATAGCCATTCAGGAGGTAGTGGCCTGGGACAATTTAAGATCCCTCAGAGGCTTTCCCTTGAGTTTGGACCAGGAGAAGACCTTTCACCAGTTATCCCATAGGTTTTTATTTAGGCACTTTACATCATGGGATGCTTAAGACCTTGTTAGATGGCTCCATCTCCTATATGAGGGGCATCCTTCCAGCCCTTGATAAATAGTCTTATGTGAGACACAATTCTGGTAAAAGGGGCGAGGTGGGTGTCCTTTAAGTCCCCTGCTGTACACTTTGATTTAGATATCCTGATACAAAAGTTTATGTTGTCTGAACACATTACAGGGATTACTGTATCAGCTCAGACCCCATGCTTTATGTAGCAATCTTTAACAGTATATTTCAGAAATGCATATAGGGTGGGTGGTTGATGGCATTCTTGGTCAGCAACTCATCCACAACAATTGCGTGCTGCACACTCTATACCACCCACTCAGTGTCTCCCACATCTCATATTCTATGGGGCAAAATATGCCCTCCTGAAATCAGGGGTGAGGGAACTGTAACAAAAGTATGTTTTTCTTTGAGAAGGCCCCAAAACTCACCATAGAGCATGCAACCCCTCAGAGCTTCTGGGGCCTTGCAGCCCAGACCCCTGGCTCTTTTTGAGGGCACAAACTTAGTCTCTTGCCCAGGGCACCAAAATGCCTTCTTACGGCACTGAAAGGTTGCATGTGTTGGCAGATCTAGCATACAGTGCTGCACATCTGTGTCACAATGACCAAAAGCAAGACAGTTTATAAATGCAATATTGCATTTACAGGGTTTGTGGATTGTACTGGATAAAGTCCCAGTTACACGTGCTTGAAGCCATCAGGTAAACACACCTGTAGCAGTGGTTTAATTCAGCAAAACCCACACCCTGACATGCATTACTACTTACCTCAGGAAGTGATTAATATTGCCACTTCCTTCAGAGTGTTCTTCGTGAAGTGATGCATGTTTTCTCTTCCTTCATGAATGAGTCTTCAGTCATGAAACAGACAGTGTGTTGGAGTATGTGGTTACTACCTGATAATTGTGTTTGCATTGGTTTACATCTGTTGATATGTGTGCTTAGGCACTGTTTCAGCAAAGTCTATGAGGTGTGAGAAAGTATTGACAAAGCAGTTTTAGTGATGGTTTTCCTCATAGATGCAATTGGAGGGAGGGGGGCTAGAGGTGCCTGCCCCTCCTCCCATGAATTTTGTAAAACTTTAAAAAAAAAATATTTTGTGAAATGTATTCCGGGGAGGCAGCAATATAAGGGTCTTTTTTTGCCCCAACTCTATTTATCTCCCATGCTGGTCTCATAGGACTCCCTCAGATGTGGTCCAGGGAGCTGGGCTGTGTCCCACTCGGCCTGAGACCCCCCAGGTCAGACCCGTGGACTGGGACTGCCCATCCCCATCTCCAACCACCAGCCCCCAGCTCTGCGGCCCCTTGGGTGGGATCACCAACACCTACTGGCACCCTTTCTAGAATTTAGTGTGCAGTGGAATGAGGAGGCAATCCATGGGCTGACTGGGCTGGTCAGGCGGAGAGCATGGGGGCCGACTATGGACCCATCGTTGCCTTCCCTGGTGCCAGGGTTTTCCTCGTTTCTCTTGCCCTGGGACTCAGACGTGCATTAACATCCCACTCCCGCCCACAGGATGTCCACCACAGCCTAAATCCCTCAATGTGTTCCTGCAAATTGTGATGCCCCCAGTCTCCACTGGGAGCCGCAATGGTAGCGGGAGACACAATCCACCCACTCACAGGAGAGGAGAGCAGTCCTCCTGGATGTTCAATCCTCTCCTTCCTCTGCTGACCTCCGATGACCCAAGCCCGTTCCCAAACCCGGGTCACTGATGTGGTGCAAGGTGTGGTGTCCAGCGCCTCAACCCTCAGTACCACTGAGCTGGCAAGTCTTTTTTTCATCTTGCCACCTCCACATTTATCTGCATGTGCCATTTTGTGCCAAATTTTGATTTTCAGCCATTTCCAGCATTTCATCTTTTTTCACTTTCCAGAAAATGATGCATTTGTGTGTTTATTGCATAGTTGCCTGCCAATGTATGCAGTGCTGTTTTCATTTACCTACCTGTTTGGATTTGTTACCTCTGTGTTCTGTCATTTGCTGATGTGTACTTGTCTACAAACATACACACACACACACACACACACACACACTTCTGCTACCTGTATCCCTTCCCCCAGGCCGCAGTTGTAAACAAGATTTGTTTGTATCTCTGCTTGCCTGCCTGGCAAGAGGTGGCAGGGAGAGGGAGGTGTAGGGGGAAAAAAGGGCAGACTAGATGGGCCGGTATGGTCCTTTTCTGCTGTCAAGCTTCTATGATTCTATATATAATATGATTAAATAATGGATTTGGATGGTTCTATCTGTAAATGGGCCTCACAACTCTCCAGAAGTGTCCCAAATTCAGATGTTCTATATATCTTGGAAGCACACAGCAGAAAAACTGTGACTCGATTTGTCCTGTAAATTCTGGCTTAATAATTTGAGGCTATGGGACTTTTAGTGGCCTTTGGAAATCCTTACTTTCATCTTTGTTTAAAGTAAAGGTGTGGCTTTTTATTTTCTGTATTGGGCTTAATAGCCCATTACCTTGCCATTGTGATTGTTCCTCTTGAGTAAAATTATAACTTTTCATGCTGTCCTGTAAGAAAGGAAGGGATCATAATTCTGGCCAAACTGTCGCCAGTTGATCCTTCAACTCCGATCCACTACCATGCCCCTGTGCTCAGATGTTTTGTGATGTCCTACCAGAAAGAGTGGGGTGAGCGCCCCATTGAATCCAATGGGGGTGATTTTCAAAACATCATTATGCAGCTTTAAGCTAACTTTGACACAAATGAAAGCCACTGCTCAACTAACAGAACCCCTATTAGTTGAGTGGTGGTTTTCATTTGCATCAAAGGTAGCCTAAACATGTATGATAATGGTTTGAAAATTGCCCCATAGGATTCAATAGTGCGTGCCGTTGTACTCTCCCTGGTAGGACATCACAAAACATCTGAGCGCGGGGGATGGTCAGTGGATCGGGAAGCTGGACGGGATCGCTGGCCAGCAGTTCAGCCAGAGTTATGACCTCTTCTTCTGTTATTTATTTATTTATTTAAAAGTTTTACCAGGAAGGCATACTGAGCAGACTACTGCTCGATTCCAGATGCGTCTGGGGTTGGGGAGTACAATTGAGCTGTGGTAAAATGGACAAGCATTGAGTACAAAGTCCAAAATACGAAGTATAACATAAAGAATACATACAAAATATAGTTTAAAATACACTGCAGCAGCAGGTAGTAGTGCAAGGCATTTAGACAGAACAAGTAAGACACACTTCAAAATACATCGGATCAACACTTATTACCATCATATAAGGAGGAATTAGCCCTAGAGCAGAACTGTATATTTAGTCGCATGTGCAGGTGAAGGAGAAATGTTCTTTGAGGAGGGTGTTGAGGTGCTGGGCGGGGAAGGCGTGCCGAACGTCCATGGGGAGGGAGTTCCACAGTGTAGGCATGCGATATTTGAAGACTGCCTGGCCTGCAGCGGTGAACATGTGTGGGACAGATAGGAGCCTGGCATCATTGTTCCGCAGTGAGTACGCTGGAAGAGTAGGGCAGATAGTTCAGAGGGGAGGTAAATGGGCAGGGACTGGGTCCAGAACATGGCTGTAATCCGAATGCAGAGGGACAGTCTTTGGTCCTGAAAGGAGGGAAACCCAGGGTCTGGTAGAGGATGCAATGATGGGTGGTGGAGGGCAGTCTAGGGTGAAGCAACAGAAGGAGTGGAAGACTGGCTTGCATGAAAAGTTTTAAGTTTACCCAAGAGGGACTATCGCCACAGCAAGGTAACAGGCTATGAAACTCAATACGGAATTTTACAACTTTAATGTTTGACTGCATTTCACACTGGCCTTATTATGGTATCAACTGAGCATCACGATAGACTCACTGCCACATTGTTTCACAAAGGCTATAATGCAGTATGGAAGGACACTCAGTATGGACTCACTGCTATTTTCACACTGGGCTAATAAGGTCAGGGACAGAGTTTTCCTGAAAACCAAATGGACTAATCCTGTCCCCAAAGATAGTTTCACTTCCCAGTCAGCTGCTGTGGAAACATGAGCGACAAAAATTCTGAAAAAGATCTGTTGGTGTTTGAATTGTAATGTCTCAGCACCTATGTCCAGCAAGTTCCAGACTTTACCGCTTGACGAATGATGATAATTAAGAAGTGATGTGTGACTTGGACTGCGAGCTACACTATGACACTTGTGACTGAATTATGATAATTACAAATAGTCTATTTGACATCTGATGCAAATTCCAATATGGATATCGAGTTTAATAAAACTTGACATTTTTAGGTCTGAGTAACACATTTGGAGGGCTTTAAGCCAGTCTGGCGGGTGAGCAACAATGTCACTCCCCCTTCAGGCTTAAAAGGTCACACGTCCTGGGCCTCACCAGGATTCATTTTCAATGCAGCCGGAGGCTGGGTCCTCCGCGCTGCCCTCCAGGCTCCTCATTCATGCTCATCTTTTTCCTCTGACCTGCATCCCTGCAGCTGCTCTGCATTTTAAATGCTTTAGCGGTTTGTCTCCCCCGTAGGAGTCTCGTTGTTGTACCTGTGGGCTCTGGCATCTCTTTCTGTCCATTTCCCATGTACCACTGCTTCCTTTTTGCCCGCCCCCCACTCTCTTGCTCCTGTTTTCCTCACTTTACCACAGCTCCTCTGGAGCCGAGTTCACTGCTCACTTTCCTGCCTGCTATATTTTGGCATCCTGCTATCTGCTTATATGTCACCCCGCTCTCCTCTTTCATTTGTTATCTACTGTTGTCTATGTGTTTTCCCTCGCTTTGCTCCCCATTCCCTCTCTCTGTTGTCTCCCTGTTTTCCTGCCTCTCTCTCCTCATATTCATTTGCTCTCCTCCTCGGAGGCCCCGCTGCCTCTCACTCCATTCTTCGTCCCCTCCTTTCCCAGTTGTTCCTGGGTTCTCTCCTCGCTTAGTATCTTTCTTCTCTGACACCTTTGGCGGTGTTTTGGAGCATCTGCAGCTCTGTCATCCCTTTCCCGGCTCACCTCCGGGCCCCTCCCACAGCTCTGCTTCCTGTCCATTCTTGCTTGGCACTCCTTATCTCCTCCACCTCCCAAAGCTACCCCAGCTCCTTCCTTGTTTCCCACATTATGACCCTCTCCCTCGGGCCTGCACCAATTGCACTCTGTGGACAAGAAGTGAAGTTGCTTCCATGCTTGGACTTGCTGTGCCGCCCCACACTCACCGCCTGCTCCGGCTGCTCAGCACCCACCTGGCTCCTACCCTGCTTTCTGTACTGGTATACCTGCAGCGGTGTGTGCCTTTCCTCTTCTCAGCTTTTGTACTGTGCTCTACCCGCCCTTCCTCATTGCTCATCTCGACCAGGATACATTCCTGAGAGCTACCTGCTGCCTCATCTTTTCATTCCCTTCCCAGGCAGACAGTAGTCCCCATTCCAGCCACAGGTTTCACTACTCGGATGTACCTACCTGGAGTAATCTTTGTTTCCTTCTTTAATTCTTTACCTGTATTTACATCTTGTCCATCCATGCCTGACTGGTTACCATGCCTGGATATTGGAGTGCTTGGTCCTGTATACCCTGTTATTTTGTGGGTTGTACAGTGTCTAGCGCTCTAGCCCTGCATTTCAGCTGCACCAATGTGTGGCTCGATGCTGCTTCCCCTGCATCCCAGCTCAACCATCATTCACCCATCATTACCTCATGGTTCATCTATTTGCACCGCTTACTCACATACTTTAGCCTGCCTTCTTGGCCTTGGGGTCTCCTTTCTCCCATCGATCAATCATGTGTCCGCGGCGTTCCCACCTCTCTGGTCCACGATACCTCGCCTCGGCCTCCTCTATTTCAATCACTCCATCGATATTCCTCAGCTGACCCATATGCCTCGGCTGCCTCCATCTGGCCTGCAATCGATATTTCTTTTGGGCATATCTATCATTACTCATATGCCACCTCATCGACCTGTGGCCCTCCTGCCACCTGTATCAAGTTCAAAACTCTGGTCCTCATTCACCACTTCTTATCTCGCACCAGCCAGCCAGGATTCAATCCAATCATGGCTTCGCTCCATCATCATCCATCGTCCATTTTGCTCCTATCGACCGCTCAATCCGATCATAACCTCTGGTTCCAGGCATGCCTTCTTAGCCTCAGAGTATACTTCATCCATTGCTCAGTCATGGTACTCATCATCAGTCTTTCTCCCTCCTCAGTCTTCTCATGAGCCTCCACTCAAGGTCAGCAATTGATATTTCCTTTGGGCGTACCTATCATGACCCTATACCACTTTATCAACCTCGCGGGCTTCCTGCACATGTATCGGGTTCATGACTCCAGTCATCATTCACTCAACATTACCTCAAAGATTTATCTATTTACATCGCTACTTGAGCATTCCTATCATTGAATCCTATGCTACCTCATCAACTACAACCTCAGGATCTAATGGTTCAGGGTCTAATCGCTTACATCGCATAATCATTGACCTTAGTGTCTGCTCACTGCATCACTCAATCAAGCTAGTCTGCATTATCCTTGGTCTCCTCGTGAGCACATCTGGAATCTCCTCATGAGCACATCTTGATACCTTGCTCCTCTGACTTCTACATGGATCTTCTCCTCCCATGGACTACTCGAACATACCCTTCTTGGGTCCCTGCTGCCTCATGTTCCTTCTTTAACCTGTGCTTCTTTGGAGTTTGTCCCTATCCTGTCATCATCCTCCTACTTATATCCTCATTAATGAACCATTCTCTTTACCAACATGTCCTCAAATCAAACATCGTCAGCCCGGAGGGAAGGTGACCTAGGCCTTGCATCCCCAGAGGTTTCCTCCTCAAAGGGGGTTTTCCTCTCCTCCGTGCCAATGGTCATAATATTAGTTAGAGTTAGTGCTTTCTTCAGGTTAGTTAGTTAGGTTCTGCTGTTGAATGGAGGCGGATGGTGGCCTGGCTTTCCCCTCTCTCCTTAGGAAGTCAGCCCTTATCTTCTCAGAATTCATTCATCATCCTCACCTCTTCGAAGCGCGACATCTTTCGGTATTCCTTTTGGGCTTCTTCCTAACCTATCTTTAGCTGACACATTCATTCCAGCGGCACCTGTATGGGGGGAACCCTCCTCTAGGGTTCCTTGCGTCGTACCCTTACAGGGTGGTATATCCCACGGATAGAGAGGAGGAAAGCCACAAAGCAAATCAAGTTACACAAGCATCATCTCATATCATCTCATCCGGTTGCATAACCACATTGAATGGGAGGGCTTTAAGCCCGAGGTTCGATGGGCAGAGCAACAACGCCACTCCCCATCGGGCTTAAAGGTCACACATCCTGGGCCTCACCAGGATTCATTTCGCTGCCCGCCATCCACCCCTCCTCCTCCAGTGGCTCGTCTCTTACCTGTGTGCTTCTTCCTAACCTACCTTTAGCCAACGCATTCATTCCTGCGGCACCTGTAAGGGGGGGACCCTCCTCTAGGGTTCCTTGTGTTGTACCCCTACAAGGTGGTATATCCCATGGATAGAGAGGCGGAAAGCCACAAAGCAGATCAAGTTACACAAGCATCATCTCATATCATCTCATCCGGTTGCATAAGGACATTGAACCCATTGTTATTACGGTAGCCAGTGTAGCTTAGACATGGGAATGTTGCTCGATTAAATCATACATGCTTGGGCTGCCTGATTTCAATACTTATACCATAGCATCTACTGTATTTGTTAAATTGCTTCCCCAAAATGTAACTAGTGAGCACACAGTAGTGTGCAGCGGAAAGAGTGCATTGATTTAGCCACCCTGTGCGTGTTGCTGTTTACTTCCACTGTATAATACTGATTCATCATGTGTGTGTTCCTTTCCAATTTTCATGTTTTTGACAGTGCTGAAATGTGGAGACCAGTTTTCCTTAAAGGAGTACTACAGTCAAATTTGAGATAACATATGTTATGCAGAGTGATTTGATTTGTGTGATTAATCCTGGTGTGTCCTTCCATTTGTTTGCTATTAGGGTTTTTTTCTCATTTACCTGCTAGTTTTATTGCCCCTCCTACTAGTTTTCTGGCATCTGGGGATCTCCATATTACATTGGTTATTGCTCTCCTTTTTTCCAAAGAATGCCTCCTGCCCCATGTGACAGTGATGCGTCCGGACCATAAAGTACTTATCCAGTGGGCACTGAAGGCTGCATTTACAATTTTATTATTTAATTCTCAGAATTAACACTTTGAGCCAGAGACTCTTTTACAAAGGCTCCACATCACAGATAAGGAAAACAAATGGAAAATCACACGGTACAGTAAACTGAGTGGTTATACAATAAACAATATACAAAACATAAAATAAGAGCTATAAAAAGTGCCAAAGATGATTGCAAAGATTACAGGCAATAGTATTTGTATTTGCATTCAGAGGGGTGACATTGTCCAAACAGTGTTAGGATAGTCCTAATGGGAAAGTATGATAGATGTAGGATCCAGTCAGTATAGGTAAATGTATGCAGTCAGGGAAATGTTGTCCTAGGCGGGGTATCATAGTATCATAGTAAAGGACAGCAGAATAGGCCCCATGGTCTATCGTGTCTGCTTAGAAGCTAGCCCCCTACTGGAAGCTCGCTCCTCCACCCCCCCCAGCCCCAGGGGTGGCCCTCCCTGGCCTCAGCTTCCCCCTGTACCTGTCCCAACCCTTCTTGAATCCTTCCACTGTGGTCTCTTCCACCAGACTCCTGAGCAATGCATTCTATGTTTCATCACCCTCTGTGAAGAAGTGTCTCTTGCGCTCCCCTGTACTTCCCCTTCCAGATTCCACTGTGCCCCTGGTAGTTCCCCCTTCTTAAGCCTGAACACTTCCCTGGCTCCGCCTTATTTATCCCTTTACATACTTGAAAGTCTCTATCATGTCCCCTCTGTCCCTCCTCTCTTCCGATGCGTACAGATTGAGTTCTTCCAGTCTCTCCTCATAGGTCCTACCCTCCATGCCCTGAATCATCCTGGTCATCCTCCTCTGTACCCTCTCCAGCAGCGCTATGTCCCTCTTAACATGGGGTCTCCAGAACTGCACACAATACTCAAGATGCAGCCTAACCAGAGCATTATACAGAGGGAGGATCACCTCCCTCCTCCTGGAGGTAATTCCCATGGTTATGCAGCTCAGTATCCTGTTTGCTTTTGCTGCAGCTCTTCGATAATTCTCTGTGTTATTCATTTTGCTGCCCACCACTATCCCTAAGCCCTCTTGCCCGATGTGACTTGCAGTATGTTTCCCCCAAGGTGTATGCATGTCCTGGGTTTCTTACCCCCGATGCAGCACTCACATTTCTCTGCATTGAACTTCAACCCCACTTCCTTGCCCACCGCCAAGGATATCCAGATCCCCTGCAGGGCCACTCTCCTCTCCTGCCCATCAGCCAGTGCTCCCAGTTTTGAGTCATCCGCAAAGAGACTCAACCTACTCCTAACACCCCACCCTATGTCCGAGACATAGGAATTGAACAGGAGTGGCCCCAGGACTGAACCCTAGGGGACCCCACACTGTATTCACCCCATAAGCCAGTTTCCACCCACCTGAGCAACTGCCCCCCGCTTTGTAAGGGTAAGGATAGTACTATCATCAGATGGTCCATGGCCAACTGAGGAGGGGGAGACTTGGGCAGGTCCAGGCAGGTTAAGGGGAGGTGGAAAGAGGAGAAAATTATTTGTTATGTTGAGTTTACTCAATGTAGGGGTTGTAAGGTGAGGAAAAGAGGAGAGGGGTTTGGGGTAAATATGCTGGAGGCAAATAAGCCAGTGCTGGGTTGGAGGCAGAACAATTTGCAGGTGGAAGGGGGCCTAAGGTTATGTCAGAGGGGGTAGATGGGGGAGTTAGTATGGGAGGGGGTGGAGGAGCAGAGGGCTCGAACTGAAGGAGAGAGGTATAGGTTGCCTGAGCTAGATAGGAGGGAAGTAAATACAGTGGCGTGAAAAAGTATTTGCCCCCTTCCTGATTTTCTCTATTATTGCATATTTGTCACACTGGATGTTTTCAGGTCTTTAGAGAAAATGTAATATTAGATAAAGGGAACCTGAGTGAACAAATAACACTTGTTTTTTTTTTTTTATTTCACCTATTTAATGAAAAAAGTTAACCAACACCAACTGGCACTGTGTGAAAAGTAATTGCCCCTTACACTTAATAACTGGTTACGCTTACATTTAGCTGCAATGACTGCAACCAAACACTTCCTATAATTCAATATCAGTCTTTCACATCGCTGTGGAGAATTTTAACCCACTCTTCCTTGCAGAACTACTTTAATTCAGTAACATTTGGTAGGTTTTCGAAAGCATGAACTGCTCGTTTGTTCTGCCACAGCATCTCTATTGGGTTTAAGTCTGGACCTTTGACTAGGCCACTCCAAAACTTTAATTTTACTTCTTTTTAGCCATTCTGATGTGGACTTGCTTTTGTATTTTGGATCATTGTCTTGCTGCATGACCAACCACTTCAGCTTCAGCTGACGGAAGGATGACCGGACATTCTCCTTAAGAATTTTCTGGTACAGAGCAGAATTCATGGTTCCTTCAATTTTGGCAAGTCATCCAGGTCCTTAGGCAGCAAAGCATCCCCACACCATCACACTACCACCACCATGTTTGACTGTTGGTATGGTGTTCTTACTGTGGAATGCTGTGTTTGCTTTCGCGAGACATTATGGGATCCATGTCGTTCAAAAGTTCCACTTTGGACTCATCTGTCCATAGAACATTTTCCCAAAAGGCTTGTGGATCATCCAGGTGCTTCTTGGCAAATGAGATGAGCATTTATGTTCTTCTTGGTTAGCAGTGGTTTCCGCCTTTGCTACTCTCACATGAAGCCCATTTTGCCCAGTCTCTTTCTGATTGTGGAGTCATGAACACTGACCTTAGCTGAGGCAAGAGAAGCCTGCAGTTCTTTGGATGTTGTTTTAGGATCCTTTGAGACTTCCTGGATGATTTACGCTGCGCCCTTGGAGTAATTTTGGCAGGCCACCCACTCCTGGGAAGATTCACTACTGTTCCAAGTGTTCTCCATTTGAGATTATGGCTCTCACTGTGGTTCGATGGAGTCCCAGAGCCTTAGAAATAGCTTTGTAACCCTTTCCAGACTGATAGAGGGCAACACATTTTTTCTGATCTTTTCAGGAACTTCCTTTGATCATGGCATAATGTGCTGGTTGAATCTTTGTGCTGGCAATGTGACTCTGATGGTAGGGTCAAAATAAGTGAGGTTTATATTGAGCAGGGCTGGCTGTAATCAAGCCTGGCTGTGTTCAATCAGCTGACTCTAATTATCATTTAATTGGGTTGATTTAACTAGGGGCAATTACTTTTCACACAGTGCCAGTTGGTGTTGGTTAACTTTTTTCATTAAATAAATGAAATAAGTAAAAAAAAGTGTTATTTGTTCACTCAGGTTCCTTTATCTAATATTATATTTTGTCTAAAGACCTGAAAACATCCAGTGTGACAAATATGCAATAATAAAGAAAATCAGGAAGGGGGCAAATACTTTTTCACGCCACTGTAAGTGGCCATGGTCATTTCAGGGGGGACTGGGTCTAGCCACACCAGTTAAGTGGGGCAGTCATAGCTACTAAGTTTCGAAAGGTGTAGTCGAAGTTTGTTTTTGAGCAGTCCAATCTTAGATTCAGTCAAGACGCTATGGGGAAGGCTGTTGAGCCAGCTGGGTGCTCTAAACATAAATGCACTCTGGGCTTGCACCATATGGCAAGGGGACATGAAAGTAAGATTGGTCACGCTATGTACGATGGGGGTTATTTTTGCCCTAGTGAGGAGCTGCAGAGCGGGGGATTGCTCAAGGCTAATCTTTTCACTAGCAGGCAGGTTTGGTAAGAGATCCTACCCTGGAAGTTCAACCAATTTATTAGAGCATAAAAGTCACAGGTGTAAGTGTATTTGTGTGCCCCAGTGACCAGGTGGCATGCCTTGTTAAGTGCATCACTAATTCTTCAAAGAGTGGTGTCAGTAGCGGAGCCATAAATTATGAGACCGTAGTCTATAATTGAGAGGATAGAACTGGTGACAGCTAGGTGGAGCACAGCTTGGGTCATACTGAGTCTGTGTCTATGTAAGAGCCCTAATCTTATGTTGACCTCTTTGGAGATATTATTTACATTCTCATTGTATGACAAGTTGTTATCTAAAGTTATGCCAAGGTATTTGAAACTGTTAACTTGTTCAATAGGCATACAGAGATTATTTGTGATGTTTAGTTGGGCATTTTTATTTTTGTTGTGGGGGCTAGCAAAGAACATAACTTTTGTTTTTTTATAATTCATAATTAATCTTTGGCAAACCAAGCCTCACCTGCCGTGAAACACTGTTGCATGCTACTGGCAAGGGGAAGTGGATCAGGCTGGCTAGTGAAAAGTATGGCGTCATCCGCATATAGGAGTAGGTTGCCAGAACATACTTGGGGAAGGGTGTTCAGGAAGAGGCTAAATAGGAGAGGACCCAGGACTGAGCCTTGAGGAACTCCTGAGCATACTGGGTGACTGACTGATAGTGTGTCTTGGATTTTTACCTGCTGGGTTTTATCTTCAAGATAGCTTTTAAACCATGCTATGACATCTTGTGAGAGACCAAGGGTAGGTAAAGACATAAGCGGTAGGGAATGGTTTACTGTTTCAAAAGCCTTTGTGAGATTGATATATATTGATCCCACAAGGTGTCCATAGCCCAGTGCTTTGTGGACGTAGTTAGTATAATCTAGAAGGGCTGTGGTGGTACTGTGGCCCTTCCTAAAGCCATGTTGTTTGGGGCATTGTATGTCACAAGTGGTAAGGTATTCAGTCAACAATTAGTACTCATTTGAGGTCTAACTGACTGTATTCTTGTAAGAAAACCACTAGAGTCTTTACTAATTATAGCATTGATGACCATTTGTGTGCTTTAAATGACTGGTTGTACTTTGATGATATTAAAAGCTTTAAAAGCAAAACATTTGCTCCTGCTGGCTAGACCTAGACAAACATAGAAAACAAAAATGAATTGGTATTATTTAGTTGAGGCTAGAACACCATACTTCTATCTTCAGATTACTGCTACAGTACTTTCCCTTACAGAATCAGTGGTCCTGGGCACATCACTGTTACATGAGACAGGAGGCATTGTAGGACAAAGAAGAGCAACAAACCATTCTAACATGGAGATCCCCAAGGGCCATAAAACTAGTAGGCAATTTTAGAAAAAATCCTAATAGCAGACAAAGGAAGCACACACAGGACTAAACACTATATATAAAACACTGCACAGCATATGTTTTTGCAAATTTTGACTGTAGTACTCCTCAGTGGGGCTCAGTTGAAGGCACCCTCAGTGGTGTACAGTAGCTAGGAAAATAAGATTTGTAAGCCAGAACCCTTTGGTGAATCTTTGCCACACATACCCACTGTAGGCATGCCCATGTTACCCATATCCCTTGAACATCCAATATTGTACTTTAGGAACTGCATATTAAGATAAAAAACATTGCAATACTTTATTTCATGAATTTAACATTATGTTTAATTCAAACAGAGCACAACATTCATATTATATCAGTGGTAGGGGTGAATATCAGACAGTAGGAATAATCACAATCAATGGTCAGGACTCAGATTGCCTCCCACTGCCAATCAGCTTGTAAGTCGTTGCTTACTTGCAGTAGGTGTTCCTATACCCATGGCATCAGCACCTCTAGGCAGGGGAGTAGCTGTCCGTACCATGAAGGCCTGGGCCTTCATTTGGATTAAAACTTTTGACCAGATATGCCTTACCACAGCTGGCCATGAATAATGACCTAACCTAAGCAACATGGGCTTGATTTTCAAAGCCCCAACATTGACGCAAGGTGCTTGTGTTAAACAGAATTGACGCAAGGGGCACCTTGTATCAAACATTGCAGCAGTTCTGATTTTCAAATCCAGGCTGCATTGAAATTGGGTGCCCTTGTGCCAGACTGGCCCTGATCCAGCCCTGCACCATAGTCGGGGTTGCACCATGGTGGACAGTGCTGTGCACAAGACCCTGGTTGCCACGTCCTCTAATATGGGATTCTGCAAGGTTCCCAAAGTCTGAAGCACCTGCCTGGAGTTAGACCAGCCCTGAGCTGATCTAATGCCCCTTGCGTCACCCCGACACCCTTTGCTGAGTGGTGAGGGATCTTGTCCGAGCAACCAGGTGCACACATTCACACTGCAGGTACAGGCATCCTATCAAACATGAATTGGTGGACAGGACAATATGTTGTAGGACTGCCTCAGATGTACGGCTGCTCCAGGGAAAGGCAGTATAAATGTGCAGATACCATGTCCACCCCATGCCAATAGTCCTCACTTGCCAATGACATTTGAGCAGACCATACCACAGACCTAGTAGTGTATGCCTGCTGTCACAAAACTGCACTCATAGACACAAGGTTTGTCAGTCATGCCTAGAGACAGCATGCAGCTGCATCTATGAGTGCTCCTTTGGCCAGCTGGCACATAGACTATCATTCTTGTGCATATCTGTTGTGCCACAGAGAGTAGGTGCTGGTGTGAGTCAGGGCATTATAGGTGCTGCACCAATGGATTGCATGGCATGGTTGGACACGGGTATCATAGGTGGGAAAATGTGCTCACTCCACATTAGCCTGATGTTCGCAGCTGTTCTTTTTTCCTCATATAGGTTCTTATCCTCCTTCACCCAGAGGCGGCTGCATCAGTCCGATCCTCAGATTCTCCGGACTGCCTCTCCAGATCTCCTGGCAAGCACCTGGTCAGAAGTTGTGGGCTCAGGTGCATGGAGGCTTATCATCCTAAAGCAAATAAGTTGTCCAAGTTTCACATTTGTTTTGGGGCCCCACCCACCTCCCTCAAGGGATGTCCATGACTGCTTGCTGGAGCACAAGCGTGCTTTCGATGTGTGGTCACCCGTCAGTGCACTACCACATGCCTACTCAGGCTATGCATAGGCCGAATAGTATTTCCTGAATACCACAGCTAGTAGGCTTCCTGAATATTCAGATGCCCTTCTCGAATAGTTCACTGTTCATCCACTTTCCTGGAAGAATTACTTGGTGAGATTTCCAAGTCTCGCAGAGCTTCATTGGCCAGTTGCTGGCTGTTTCTGGAGCTCACAGACAAGCACACCATGTGACCTCCTCACTCAGAGTTGGTACAGGACAGAAGACAATTTCTAAGAGGTAGCATTATAGCACTTCCAAGACTTTTACTTTTAACGTACTAAAAAATATATGTAACCCTCTACAAATGGGGGTTCCCAGAAAGTCTTCCTTGAGCTTGCCTAAATGCTCACTGCCAGGCTGGTGTCCTGCATTTTGCATTTTCAATGTTATGATGGTACAGACTTGATGCGGACGCCAAGTTTTCCCAGGCAGGGAAGGGTGTAACCCTCACAAATGGGGGTTCCCAAAAATTCTTCCTTGAGCTTGCCTAAATGCTCACTGCCAGGCTGGTGTCCCTGCGTTTAGCAGTTTAAATGTGATTACCAGAGCTTGTATAGCCTCTGTGTACTGTCTCTTTAAGAGCTGCTAGATTGCAGCATAAGTAATCTGAGATGGAGCTCTGTTGAAAGATGTAACTATTTTCTGAAAACCATTTAGAATGATAATGATAATGTAGTTTGTCTAACCTGCTTTCTTTGTAGCAAAGACTGTTTTGTTTGTCTCCACTATCTTGGTCCTGGACTGTAAATTGGACCAATCAGTTCTGATGGGACGTAAAATGTAGCCGGACTACAGGAGCTGTCTGAATTAAAATCTATAGGAACTGTGGTTTGAGTTTTTGTGCCTTTTTTGCAACTGAAGGGGGAGCTCTTGCTTTGACTGACAGCCAAATCAGCCAACCAAATCTTTTGGATCTTGGGGAAGTCCCGGGCTGCTTGCAGTTTTCAGGTTGGTTCTGAGCTGGAAGCTCAAGAAGAAGGAGCCAAAGTACTTTGGGCAGAAATCCTGAGGATTTGCATGGAAAACTGTGAAAGGGTTGAGTTTTTGGCTGCATGTCTGCTGCTGCTCCATGAGAGGGAGAGAAGAGAATTATTTTGGACTAAATCCAAGTTTGTGTGACTAAAGTAAGCTACTGAAGTGGGCCAGGCTCAACCTAAAGAAAACCGAATATTTTTGCTAAATGTGATCGGCCTGTCAGGAGTTCCAGCTACCCCTAAGCTCCCAGTGTGTGCAGAGACTTTGCGATTGTGACCTGGGAACACTTTGCTTGGTACAGTAGAATTCCCATACGTGTAAATGTGCTATGAGCTGCTAGTGGGTTGTGAGTTAGTTCCCCATTGTGTGAACTGTGTTCTGCTTGCTGGAAGCTGTATCCAGCCCAAAATGGACTGCATCCGAACTTGCCTCCATGAGGTCTGGGCTTTGCCAGACTGGCCCAACCAGACTACCCACTGCACAGAGAAGCCATCGACGGGAGACCTGCCTGGGGATCAGCTCTCCTGCTCCACACTTGAACAGGAACAACGCCTCTGCGACTTGTGTGGGCCCTGCTTCTCCTGGCATTCCAGATCAACCACCTGCGGTCTCGATTTTCGTCCAGCCTGTGTCCAGTCTTGGGTATCGTTAGTAAATACCAGGGTAGCTCCCTGCACCAACAGCTTAATCTGAGTGTGTCATCTGATTGTCTTGTTGTTTTGTTTCCTTTATGAACTGAGCCCTCTGGCTCCGGATTACAAATATTGTGTACTGTGCATGTTGTGTTTTCCATCACAGGACCCCAACAGCTGCAACCCCGGGCAACTGTCCTGGATAGCCCATCTCTTCTCCACCTGGGTACCCAAAGGTGGACTGTGGGGGGACTCAAAGCGCATGCATAACTGCTCGATTGATATAACCTTTAAGCTAATTAACCTGATTTTGCCCCTCCTTTGTTCAAGTCCCCTGAATAAATCAGATCTAACTTTTTCTAAATGTAATCTGACTGTGGTTCCAGTTTGTGCTCAAAATACTGTACTGTTGCTATTTGCTGTGCTTAACCTTGTTTTACAGGGGGTCCCCAGGGTCGAGCCAGAGGAACCAGCCCTGGTGGTAAGTGCAAACAGTGTGGGTACTTGTGTAGTGTACCAGGGGTATTGTGAAAGTGATTATTGTACAGTGTTCAGGCCACTAGAGGGGAAAGAGGGGGTTGCAGTATCCCGGAGGGCTGTGCCCAGGTTAGCTTGACCACTACCAACCCTGACCTCTGGGTGGAGGCACCTGCTTCAGAACTCAGGCTCCTTAACCTGCTAATAGCCAAACAGGCAGGGTTGTAGCCCTTGGGATAGCGCCACCTAGGGGTTACCTATATATTTATTTGCTCCACAGACTTTTTGGGTTAGTATTTTTGTCTGAATAGTTTCTACAAAGTCAGGGGTGGCTTTCTGACTGTGTTTTCTTGTCCTTGTTGCTGGGCTTAGTAACAGGAATCAGTAGCGCTGTGTGCTGGCACCCCACCTCCGCTGCTCACTGCCACAGAGCTCCCGTGAGAATTTTCAGTGAAACACATCTTTTTTTTTGCTGCGATCTGGTTCTGAGCTTGGTTCCCTGCATGACTGCGGAGGGTGTCAGCAGACTCCCCCCTCCTGCAGCTTATTGTGCATACATATTTTTTCTTGAGGCCGAGCCCTGCACGTGTTCGGCTGTGTGCACACATTGTTTTTTTTTAATTCAACTGCTGCAATTTTCAGTGGGTCAGCACAATTATTGTTAATAACTGGTTCCAAGCTCATTTCCCTGTATGACTGAGGAGGGTGTCAGCTCACTTCCTCCTCCTGCAGCCATGCACACAAGTTGCCTGTACGTTTATAATGTGTGCTTTTTTTAGGCTGCCCCCAGCGTGTGCACAGCTTTGTGTATGTACTTTTTCGTATATTAAACTGCTGCAATTTTCAGTGGATCAGCCTTAACTCATTCATTTGTTTTTGATAGTCATCTTGGTCCCGGCTTATTTCCCTTTCCAACTGAGGAGGGTGTAAGCTGACTTCCTCCTCCCACAGCTCATTGTGCACGAGTTGCTGGTATGGGTGTAATTCATTTTTTTTCAAGAAGCTATGCCCAATTTGTGTATGACTCTGTTCACACATGTTTTGAATTAAACTGCTGCAGTTCTCTCTTGGTCTCACTGAATTGTATTCGGTATGCATGTGTGTGTGTGTGATATGCAGCTCGAATCTGCATGCAACTGAAGAGGTAGTCCTCTGCTTCCCCTACATAGTAGCAGTGTTTTTTTTCTATTTGCTACCATTTTTCTGATACAGTATAATTGTGGTTCTATGCCATAAGGGTGATCAGCAAAAGGCAATCGTCATTATGGTGAGTGTACATCGCTGAAATTAAATTTTGGTGATGTACACACCCGGCAACAGAGAAAACGGTGCAAGGAACAGTAATATTTACTTTTATGCGGGGGGGGGGGTTGTGCCCCCCTCACCACCCTACTATTAGATTCTCAACTCCAGAGGGGTGCATTGGGTGGGGGGTAACAGTGAAAAAAATGTACCTACTTGGGCCTGGTGCAACAAAACATACCTGCGCCCCGACCCAGACCAAAACCCTGTATCCCAGCCACCCCAGGCCAGCACCCACCCACCACGCCACGGAGCCAGCTCGGTGGCTGACTGTGGCACCACCCTCACAAACCCTCCCGCCCCTCCCCCCGGCGGTACATATAGCGCATCCCATCGCACTGTGGAACTCTCCCATCTGGTCACCCTCCCTACTTCTTTGTCGTCTGGGTGTGCGCCACAAGTGGGTCGCCGTTTCGGTAGGTGCCCACTTGCTATGTGCCCAGATCACAGGATACCATAATTGCTAGGGTTGTGTGTGTGTATTCTTATGGTTCCAAAGCACTTAGTAAAGCATCACACACACATAGTGGTAGTTTAGTTTATGTTTTACACAGTAAATACTGTACTGACTAGGTCCTTCATGTGTCAGCAACCTCTCAAACACTCTTCATGTTTTCATTCAGCCCCAGCAAAGCATCTTTACCACTGACAGCAAAAGGTTTAGAAAAGATAGATGGGTTTCTAGGTGTATTTGGCAGGGTAAAATATTTATCTGCCCAAGCAAACCTTCTGATTCCGATAGTAGTGGGTGCGGAGATATTACTGCTCTATTAGTACCACCAGTACTACTACTGTTACAACTACTACTACTAGTGTGACCTCCTGTTCCAGCTACTTGCTCACTTTCACCTCCTTCTATGGTAATAGAAAGAGGTCTGTAGAGCTTATGTGCCCTATGCAGAGAGCAGCAACTACAACCAGTGTTCCCTCTGCTGCCACCATGCCAGCTACATCCTCAGCCAGTGTGCCATCCCCCCATCAGAGTCATTCTTGCAGCAGTAACCCTTTCTACTGTCACCACCACTGCAGCTACAGTACTGTGACCAATGTTCTTATGTGGTACAGTGGATGTGCCTTGGCCTAACAAGCAAAGGGTCAGTGGTTTGATTCCCATTGGGAACATGTATTTGACAGGTGAATTCCAGAATGCATGGGATAGGCAGAAGGTTATCCTAGTAGTGGGAAAGAGAAGGTGAGATGCAGATCAATTATAATCTGGAGTTTATGCAGTAGGTAGGGAAATGGGCAGACTGGGTGGGCCAAGCAGTCCTTATCTGCCGTCAGATTCAAATTCTATGACTGTGACCATGTGACCTCTGACCATAACCATCCCTAGTGTGTTGACCCAACACAGTGCTTGATATTGTGTATGCAGTGCTATGTGCGTGGTGTAGTGGACTGAGGGTGCCACAAGTAACTTGTGTTGCATTAGGTGACAGCTCTGTGTAACCCTAGATGGCGCTATCCCAGGGGCTACTACCCCTGCCTGATTTGCCACTAACAGGTTGAGGGGCCTGGATCCAATGGCGGGTGCCTCCACCCAGAGGTCAGGGTTTGCAATAGTTAAACTAACTTGGTCACAGCCCTCTGGGACACTGCAACCCCCTTTCTTCCCACTAGTGGCCCACACAATATATCAGAATTACCTTCACAGTATACACTTACCCCAGGTCTGGTTCCGCACTGGGACCTCCTGTGAAATGAGATACAGTGCAACAATCACAGTACAGTACTTTAACATAGACAAATACCTCAGGCAGTATAACTTTGCTGAAACAAGCAGCTCTGATTTATTTAGGGGATATAACAAGGACAGGGGAAATCAGGTTAATTAGCTTATCACTCTAATAATCTACTTATGGCTCTGTGCACAGGCCTATCCTATCAGTTACTGTCCCTGGGTACCCAAGCCCTAGTGGCTAGTCCAAACCGTGGCAGCTGGTAGGGCCCTTTCACACAGAGAAAAGGAGAATTAAACAGTCAGCAGTACAGTAATTCCATTTGGTTTAATGTGGCAATTCAACAGGGAGCGACCCTGAATTAGTACTCCACGACCTCCAAATAAGATAGGGTCCTTCAATGTCAGCAGGGCTCACTTGAGGTACACAAACCTCTTCACACATCCATATAAAAGAAAGCACTATACCAGGCAGGCTGCATCTGTATCCCGATCGATTACTGCACAATACCGGGAGAACACACAGCAGATTCAGTTCCTGACAGACAGAGTGCAATTTCAGCAATTCCTCCAGTCTTCTACAGGGTGAGCCTGGTTTCTACTCTTCAGAGATCCTTTGATTCTTTTCACAGGACGGATTCAGTCCTAACAAGCTGTTACACAAGCTGCAGACCGGAACTCTGGGCCTTACACACGTTTTTTGACTAAAACTGCACACTGAAAAAGCACAGGGCTCCTTCCTTCTTCACTGCCAAAGCTCAACTGAAACTCCAACCGACAAAACCGGGCACTTCCTTTGAGTTCCTCCCAGTTCTTGACTGGATTGGCTGTCACTCACAATAGACTGCTGCTGTTGGTCCAAAAAGGCACTGAAGTCTAAACTACATCTCCCAGAGTCACTGCCCATACAATCCTCTTGTGGCTGGCTCAGATTATGAGTCCAAGTTCTGATTGTCCAAGGCACCATTTTAGAGCTAGCTTACCCCACACTGATTGGTCCAGTTCAGCAGTTCAAAACTAGAATGGGGAACTAGCAGACACAGTTCTGACTGCAAAAAAGCAGGTTAGACAAACTGTAATTTCATTATTACTCTAAATAATTTCTGGCAAACAGTTACATCTTTCAGATAGGTTCCTTTGCACTCCTAGTGACTGCAAAATGAAGTGAATTGGCAGCAGCTCGATGGTACTCAGAGAAGCACACAGTCCCCCCATACAAACTAATTATGTCTGCAAGCAGACAGCTCTTAAAGAGACAGTACCAGAGGCTCTAAAAACACTCACTGATAAATGGCTTAAATGCCAAACACCATTCGGGCTTGGAGCATTCAAGCAAGCTCCTGGAAGTCTTTTGGGAACCCCCATTTGCAGGGGGGTTACACCCTTCCTGGCCTGGGAAAGCTTGACGTCCGCGTCAAGCAAGTACCCCCATAAGTTTCAACTGCAACCATATACATTTGCATTAGGCTCGCACATGTAATCATCAGTCAATATATCATTTTACCAAGAACACATTTCTGAAACATTGCAGATCGTCCTCTTTACACAGTATTACATACACATTGTACCATAACTCAAGTTATTACCTCTTGTACATGAAACCTGAAGAGAGGGGCCTTCCTATCAGTTACCTTGGGGCTGGATGGGGCAAGGCACCATACTAGAGGGCAACACAAGTAACTTGGAGTTAGCACTGATGCTCAGTTTGGGCAATGAGCTCGGGGACACATACACTCCTTTATGGACAACATTGAGAGGCAAGTCCACAGGCCTCCCAAGTGAATCATAACTGAGGTGCACCACAGGCTTTACAGCTCGACCAGTCTTTCTAGGGGAACTGTTATAGTCTCTGCACTCTGAGCCTCATTTTCAGCATTGTCCTCACTTGTCAGGAGTCTCCATGGGGTAGAGAGGCTAGAACTTGGGGCACTTTCAGCTCCAGGAGTTACAGTTTCTGAGTCCACAACATTTGGCTTGCATGGAGAGCTTTGACACTGGCAGTGGACTGTCAGGGCACTCAAAATACTCTTCTTGTTCGATGTATCACCAGTCTGCCCTAATCTATCATTTTCCTCCTGAAAGCTCAAACAGTTCAACCATGCACAATGATTCCATTTCATCTGATCTGATGCTTGCACTTCACTTTCTGGGAGCATTGGCTCCAGGGATGAGGCTGGGGGCTTAGACAGTCCAGAAGGCCCAGCTTTGTCTCCAGTATTGACTAGGGATTGCCCGAAACAATTGACTCAGTTCGTAAGAAGGATAGTATTCAAAGTCACTCTCACTTTCTTCCGATATGGACTGACAGTCATGCTCAACTGGGACTTGTGGAGGAACACTTTAACTTTGCTTCTGTAGGTGCAGACTTTCTTGATCTTTTCTTAGCAGCAGCTCTAGTCACTGGTCCAGAGGGCATCTTCTAGGGCTCAGACTCAATTAAGATTTGTCCAATGGGCAGTAAATGATTTCTATGCATTGTTTTTACATCTTTGAATTATTCTCAGGCCTTACTTTGTACACTGGCAGATCATCTAGTTTGCCACTACAATGTGAGGAGATGGTGCCATCTGTCAGCAATTTTGTGCTTGCCATGCAGTCCCAGATTTCTTAGCAATACCGATCTCCCTCCTGGAGTTCCTGTGCTTTCACCTTTTATCATACCTTTCTTTGTTGGCCAGATTTCTTTTGGCAGCCATGGTTTGAGCCAGTTAGTACGCATGAGTTAGCTGGGCCTTTAACTTTGCACATACTGTAAATAGTTGTCAGCTTGAACCCCATCAGGAGAGACCCCAAAACACACATCTACTGGTAGTCGAGCTTCTCTTCCAAACATCAGGCGGTAGGGGAGAACTAGTGGCATCACTTTTGTGCAGTTATAAGCACTGTACCAGGGTGCTAATTTGTTGGCTCCATCTAGGCTTGTCCTTTGGGTGCAGGGTGCCTAGCATATCTAGCAAAGTGCGGTTGAAACGTTCAGGCTGTGGGTCCCCTGGGGTGGTAAGGAGTGGTTCTGGATTCGACTCCCCACAGAGAAAGCATCTCTTTGATCAGACGACTCTCAAAGTCTCTCCCTTGATCAGAATGGATTCTTTGTGGAGCCCCATAGTGAACAAAAGTTTTCTACAAGTACTTTGGCACAGTGGATGCTTTCTGGTCTTTGGTGGGGAAAGCTTGGGCATATCTCGTGAAATGGTCAGTGACCACCAGCACATTACTGATATTTCTTTGATCTGACTCCAAACTCAGAAAATCAATACAGACCAGCTCCATGGGTGCACTGGTGGTGATGTTAACAAGGGGGCAGCCCTCTCGGGGCAAAGCTTTCCTCTGTAAGCAGCGACTACAAGTTCGAATGTGTTGCTCCACATCAGCCCCCATCTTAGGCCAATAGAATCTGGATCTCACCAAGTCAAGTGTTCTGTCTATACCAAGGTGCCCATGTGGTTGTGCAAGGACCTCAGTACTGAGTCTCGAAAGGCAGTGGGCAGCACTAGTTGTTGTTTGTCTACTTGTCCCCTCTGTCTACTGTTTCTCTGTATAACAGTTTATTGATCAGTTTCAACTTAGGACCTTCTTTGTATAACAGTGCAGTTCTCAAATCAGTGGGCGTAATTTGGACACATCTTTTCCTGCATAGAGGGCTTCTAAAGCTGCTTTGATCATGGGATCGGGATTGAGCCGCGAATACTGTCATTGTCCAGCTGAGGCAGTGCACCAATGTCTATTGCAGAAAAGTGGCAATCAAGCAGCAGGTATGCAATTCTCAGAGGTCCCAAGCAATCCACCATGCAGTCCACTCGTCTTGGACATTGTTCCTCCTGTCAAACTTCCGGCGAGTGCCGAATGTCAGGTTCTGCCAATCGGACCCAATCATTCTGGGAACAGGCCTCGGAGAGAGCATCAGCATCTATGTGGTTCAGACCTGCTCGGTATTCGAGAGCATAGTCATATGTAGATAATGCAGAAAGCCACCTATGGCCAGTGGCATCCAACTTAGCTGAGGTCTGCACATAGGTCAAAGGATTATTGTCAGTTTTTACTAGTATTTTAGCCCCATACAAGTACTCATGGAATTGGTCAACAATAGCCCACTTCAAAGCTAGGAACTCTAACTTATGTACAGGATAGTTCTTTTGGATGGGGTCAAGCTTCTACTGGCAAGGCCACTGGTCTCAGGCCATTCTCGTGCTCTTGGTACAACACAGCCCCAACCCTTGCAAGCTAGCATCAGTGTGCAGGGCGTAGGTTTTCTTGGATCGGCATGAGCCAGCACTGGAGCATGGGTAAGTTGATATATGATCTCATGAAAAGCAGTCTCACAATCAGAGAGGTCAGGCCCCAAATACTTCACTCGGATGAAAATACACTCTTGCAGTCTTGAGGGGCTGACTTTTGGTATTTTTGTGGGTTGGGGATACCCTTGAGTGAGGTTAAGTAAAGGCGGATCACTCTTGAATAGTCCTTGATGAGCGCCGATAATAACCACAGAATCCCAGGAATCTTTGCAGTTCTTTTAGATTTTGGGCTGTGGCCAGGTGGTCAAGGCCTCAACTTTACTTGGGTGGGTCTCTATTCCTCGGTGGATACTATGTGTCCCACATACTTTACTGATGTTTGAAAGAATTGACACTTATCAATGGACAGTTTAAGGCCAAAGTCCTCCAGTCGGTCCAATACCTTAAATAATCTGCTCTCATGTTCCTCCAGTGAGCTGCCAAACACAATAACATCATCTAGGTATACCAGGCACTCTAGTAAGTTCATGTCCCCCACTGCACGCTCCATCAATCGTTGAAAAGTGGCTGGGGCACCTGAAATCCTTGAGGCATCCTCATGAATTCATAGAAGCCAGCCGGACAGATAAAGGCCGTCTTCTCACACGGTCCTCTGGGTCATCGGGATCTAGTAGTACCCACTGCGGAGATCAGCACAGAGAACCACTTGCTCCCGTTTAGGCGGTCAAAGCATCCTGAATGCGGGCATTGTGTACTGATCAGGATAGTCCGCGGTTTAAGGTGCGATAATCCACACACATCCTTACTGTTCCATTCTTTTCCTCACTACCACAATGGGGAAGCATAAGGGCTTCTGGATTCTTTGTATTACACCAGCAGCTAACACTCTTGCAGATGCCGTCTCACATCATCTATGTCAGCAGGTGCCAGGCGTCGAGACCTCTCACGAAATGGTCTTTCGTCATGCAGCGGATATTGTGCTCAGCTCCTTGCACGCATCCTACATCCCATTCCTTTAAAGAAAACACCTGGTTCTCTAGGCAAGCTTTCACTGATCCTCACTTTCCATTCAGCTGGCAGCGGGAGTCGCGAAATCAAACAAGTCAGGCGTTACTCTGTCATTCTTCCTTGAACTCTTGCTGCTGGGTAGCACTGCAGTGTCTGCACAATGCACATTAGCCAGATGCAATCTCTGTTTACTCGAATGTCTCTTTCAGACACATTATGAACTTGGACCATTACCCTTCTGGCATAAGCATGGGCTCTAGCGGCAAAATACTAGGCTGACCAGCAGTCCCTCTGGCAATTTTCCATCGCCTGGTGCATCCAACATTAATATTTTATTCTTAACATCCTTTCTGATACGGACCTCTCCTGTAAGGTACACTGGGCATTTGGCGCCAGGATCAGAGACTCAGGATCCTTCTTCCATACAATTCCGACCGGTTCCTCTGGTTCTGTTTTTTCAGCATCTCTCTGTGCCTCATAGGCCTTCTTAATTAAAGCCGGAACTCTTAAAGCTCTACTAGTCTTTGACCCCTGTTTTTCATAACACAACTGTGCCAGCCTTCCGAACATATGAGCATTTGTTCCAATCAACAAAGGGACACCATCATACAGTCCAGTGGGGGGACACACTAAGGCTAGGGTCTCTACTTGTTCAGCCACTCCAGCCACGGAGGTGGGGAAAGACAGCCAAATTCGGATATACCCGGAATAGGGGTAGGCCTTCTCACTTAACCCCCATACATGCAGTCCTTCTAATGGTTGTAAGGGTACGTCTGACAAATGCTTCTGATACCAATCCTGGAACATAATTGTCACTTGGGAGCCACTGTCTAATACAGCTCTTGTAGACACTCCATTCACCTTTACAGTGGTCTCCATGGAGGGACCCACTATTCTGGACCAGTCTGGAGAGGCGGTAGTGGGGGCCTGGGCAACTGACCTTGCCACAAAAGGACGTGAATTAGCATTTTTGGTGCCCTCACTGGGATCATGTCGTGCACCTCTTAACCACTGATTTCTTCTCCGAAGCTCTCCTTGTAGCCTATATGCAACTTTGTCAGTGTCTTTGGGACTGGCATTTCCTTTCATGTGCCCATCTTTCCCACAATTATAGCAAAACATACTTTCTGGAGTTTGAGCTGGCGGGCGCCACACTGGGAGCCAGGGCGGGGTATTACTAACTGGAAACCTGGGTGCCATCTCTGTCTGCGGCGTGATAAGCATTTGGAGACATCTCGTCAGTTTCTCCACTTCCATGGTCAAGGAATTGAGTTTGGAGCTGTTATCAGCAGGAGATACATGGGTGAGTACCCCCACCCCCATAGCAGATGCAGTCGGATATAGGTCAGGGCCCGTACTTGCAGGCGTGGCCTTCATAAAGGGACTGTTTTTGAATTCTGATCTCTCTCAACAGTTCGCCCATTGTGGCATATCTTTTCCTTGTCAGAGCACTCATTGACTGTCAACCTCTGCCCCTGAACTTCACTTGATGGGTCACCCTCAGTCACTCGGGTCAGAGCCACAGCTGTTGGTGCAGGTCCCTCCCGAGGTCGCCTTTTCTCAACTCCTCAATTTCTCTCATTAACTCATCATAGGAGGGTGGGATTCCAGTCGATTTGCCAGGCGAATTGAAGCAACAGCAGTTCTGAGAAGGGGCAGACTTAAGGATTCTGTCCAGTCTGGTTCGGTCCAGTTCAATCGCTGGCAAACTACCCTTTCTGAGGCATTCTTGCAACAATTTTTCCAGCCGAGAGACATACACAGACAACAACTCCTTGGTACTGTTGTGCATTTCTTACTCTCCACCATAGGTCCTCATCAGAATCTGGGCTCCACACATTCTCCAAGGCCTCAAGATAGGCCTGTGCAGTCGCTTCAGGGTTACTGGCCCGTTTAGCACGGATGGTAGCCAGAGCAGGACCTCGAGGCTCACTAACCCTCTTTCGCTGCTCCGAGCATTGCCATTCTAGCACTTGGGGCAACATAGTCTATCCAGGTCTCCCAGTCATCCTCCCCTTGGGGTGGGAGGGTGCCAGAGAAGATCCTCAACCTTCGTAAGAGTCGTGACTAATGGCAGGTGCAGAAATAGAGTCTGCATTGGTTCAGCCACCATTACGGGCACTGGAGCAGGAGAGGGTGTTGGGGAGGAACACCCCAGGTGGCAAGAATAGTTTCTTCAAGTCCTCCACAGTTTTCCCTCTCCAGCAACCATTCAGCAAATTTCTCCTCAAAAGTTCCAGATAGTGGTGGGGGCTGATTCCCCGGTCTTTACTGTCCTTAGTTATCACTCTCCAAGCAGTGAGGGCTCCTCTGGGGTAATGGTCTGTGGCACTTTGGGCTATCTATGGGATCCTTAAACTCTACTGGAGCCAGGAAAGTGTGGGTGAGCAGATTAGCATGCCACCCACCACCACAGGGTTTTGTAAACCTTCCACCTTGGAAAGTACTCCCTGCACAGTGTCCGTATTGATACCAGGGGATGTCCAGGATAAGCATAGCATTTTGGGGTCAATCTCCTCCCCAGTACACCACTCCACCAGCCGGTGCACAGCCACTTCTGTCGGGTACCCATTTTTTCTTAACAGTGGTTCAGTAAATATGGCCACTAGAGGACACACAATCCCAGCGGTGAGCCTCAAGATGTAACCCCTAGATGGCGCTATCCCAGGGCTACTACCCCTGCCTGATTTGCCACTAACAGGTTGAGGGCCTGGATCCAATGGCGGTGCCTCCACCCAGAGGTCAGGGTTTGCAATAGTTAAACTAACTGGTCACAGCCCTCTGGGACACTGCAACCCCTTTCTTCCACTAGTGACCCACACAATATATCAGAATTACCTTCACAGTATACACTTACCCCCAGGTCTGGTTCCGCACTGGGACCTCCTGTGAAATGAGATACAGTGCAACAATCACAGTACAGTACTTTAACATAGACAAATACCTCAGGCAGTATAACTTTGCTGAAACAAGCAGCTCTGATTTATTTAGGGATATAACAAGGACAGGGGAAATCAGGTTAATTAGCTTATCACTCTAATAATCTACCTATGGCTCTGTGCAGGCCTATCCTATCAGTTACTGTCCCTGGGTACCCAAGCCCTAGTGGCTAGTCCAAACCGTGGCAGCTGGTAGGGGCCTTTCTAAGACTTAGTTTGGCTAACAGATTTACTGTGTGGTGGTGTTTTTATTTTTACTCACAGGGATTGCTACTGTTTGTTGCTAACATTTCATTGCTTTATTTTTCTCTGATTCAAATTGTTGTTGCTGGTATACCTTCTTCTGCATTATTACAGGTGTGCCTACAGGTGTAATAACAGATTACTGCTGTAATCTTCTGATTCAAATTGTCTTTTGCAAGGTATATCTTCTGTTACTGCTTTATTTTTCTGGAGCAAAGTGTTTCTTACAGGGTATATCTTCTCTGAAATTATTACAGGTGGTGCTTTACAGGTTTTACAGTTTTATCTAACATTAGGATAAGCTTTCAGGGTTACTGCATTTGTTGTTGACTGATTGTTTCTGCCTTACCTCCTTGTTCTTTTCGTCCGTGGTTCTTCTTTTAGGCAGGGAAGGGCCCAGCACCCACCCCATCCCCAACCACCCCACGCTACACTCCTTTTATAGGGTACCACAGTTGTGACATTTCCTGTGGCAGAGCAGGAAGGCGGATCAGTGGGGCCTCCACAAGGTGATCTCATTTACAGGGCACTAGTAATTTAACTTGTTATAACAAGTTAAACAAAGCACAATTAAACCATTACTTGCATTTTTTTTTTTTCCTTCTAATTACTCTGACTAGTTTACAAACCCAGCAACTTATTTGGAATGGATTTCATTAACTGCAGGTACTGTGGAACAATTTTCAGAAGGACATTCTTACAGGATTTAGGACACTGTCCTACATGCTGGGCCTTTGGAGATCTTAGGTCTCAGCTCCGGGCAGCATGGGCAGAGATTGCACCTCAAATTTCATATTGAAGAGGAAATACATTATAAGAACCACCCGCCATTTCCCAGCATCCAACAGAAAACCTCAACTGCAGAGGGTAGTTGGTCCAGGAGGTTGGCAGGTGGTTAGAGAGGAGCAAATCAGGTGCCCCATCACTCTCTGCTCTCCAACACATTACCTCCAAAACCATATAAACACTACAACAGGTATCTGCCTCTATCTCTGAAATCAAATAAAGAGGCAGAAGACACTGCAGAGCAGGACACTGTGGCACAGGAGCTAGCACAACAATACTCACCCAAATCAGGAACCAAAACTAAACAAGCACAAAGGAAATCCAAAAACTTCGATCATAGGAGACTCCATGATTCGGGGAGTTGATACCCATCTCCAGCTAGGGTGATGGTCAGATGTCTCCCAGGTACATCAGCATGGAGAGACACTGACCGCATTATAAAATTGTTCACAAAGCAGGAGAAAACATTGATGTCCTAGTACACATAGGGACTATGATCTCGCCAGCCGGTCAGTTGTGGAGACCAAGGAACACCTGACTAGGCTGGGTGACAAACTATCATCTATTTCGTCTGGCATCTCCTCTCTGAGATCCTGCCAGTCTGGGAGAAGGAGCAGATGGACGGAAGGTCAGAGAAGGGAGATAGGGAGCTAAACACGTGGCTCAAGGACTGGTGCCAGGAAAAGGACACAGATTTGTAGGAACTGGCAACAGTTCTGGGAGCGAAAGTTCTTTAAATTTGATGGACTGCATCTGACTAAAGAGGAGTCAGTGCATTGGGGCAGAAGTTTGATGTCTTTTCAGAATATTTAAACTAGCAATGGGGAGAGGGTGCAGCAATCCATACGTTGAATGGGAAGAACACCTCCCCTCAGCTAGTGGTCAAACTGGAATTCAGTGTGTTTGCCGCTCATTTGCATCACCAGAAGAAAAAGGTTTGTCTCCATACGATGCACAGGGTAATGCCAAACCTAACCCAACAACTAACACACCAAAATCTGGCCAATGGAAAATCATGTACACAATGCTCACAGCCTGGGAAATAAGATCCCAGACCTGCAGGCAATAATGTCAGAGGCTAAACTGGACATAGTAGCAATTAGTGAGACATGGTTTACCAGTAATCACACTTGGGAGACTTCAGTACCTGGCTGTATTGTCTAGAAGAGACCGAGGTGCGTGATGGGGGGAGGGAGGGCCTGTATGTTAATGAAAATATCAAAGCTACAGAAATTCAGAATACACATATGAGCCAGAAGAACTGTGGGTCACCCTGAAACAGGAAATGGGACAGCCATAAGAACTGGGGTTGTCTACAGGCCCCAGACCAGAGGGAGGACATAGACACATTACTGTTAGAAGATATACAAAACATGACAGCTAAAGGGAGGTTCTGATAATGGGAGACTTCACATGCCAGATACAGATTGGTCAATACCAGCAGGAACATCTGCCAGAACTAGACTCATAGTGGATTCCCTGCAGGGGAGGGCCTCAAACAACTGGTACAGCAACCCACAAGAGACAGGGCTATCCTAGATCTAGTACTGACTAACAAAGAAGGGATCACAGATCTCCAGGTAGAAGGTCACCTGGAGCCAGTGACCATCACATGGTATGGTTCAATTTGGCTACTACATCTAAATCATCCCATTCCAAGGCAAAAATATGGGACTTCAGAGGAGCTGACTTTGATAAGATGGCCAACAGAGTTAAGCTAGCCCTGGCAAAAAGAAACACAGGTGAGGAGGTACAGGCAAAGTGGGCAAGCATTAAGGATACAATACTTGAAGCAACATCCCATTGTGTTAGACAGAAAAGGAAGTGCAAAAGAAGAAGGAAACCACTTTGGTTCTCAAATACAGTAGCAGAAAAGGTCAGAGCCAAAAGGCTGGCCTTCAGAAAATATAAGGGAACACAGCGGGATGAAGATAGGGGGGCATACCAAACTGCTCTAAGGGAAGCAGGTAAGGCAGTAAGGCAGGCAAAGTCCCAAACTGAGGAAACACTAGCACAAACAGTAAAAGAAGGTGACAAGACTTTCTATAGATACATTAGTGAAAGGAGAAAGTCCAGAGGGGTATTGCTAAGCTTAATGGAGAAAAGGGAGCATGTGAGAGGAGGACCTGTAAAGGCATCTATCCTAAATGATACTTTTGCTCAGTATTCACTGAAGAGAAGGTAGGGCAGGGCCCACAGCTCAGCATCATGGACACAGGGGAGGGAGGTGAGCACTACTCCCTTCACAAAAGAAAGGGTCCTACAAGAGCTTTCTAAGCTCAGGTGGATAAGGCAATGGGACCTGATGGCATACATCCCAGGGTACTTAAGGAGCTAAAGGAGGAACTAGCAGAGCCATTAGCAGAATTGTTTAGTGAGTCTCTGATCACAGGAGAGGTCCCAGAAGACTGGAGAAGGGCTCATGTGATCCCACTCCACAAGAGTGGTAGCAGGGAGGAGGCGGGAACTACAGACCGGTCAGTCTTACCTCAGTAGTGGGCAAGATTATGGAAGCACTCTTAAGGAAAGGATAGTGCAACACCTGGAATCCATAGGGCACAGGATCCAAGACAGCATGGGTTTACAAAGGAAGGTCCTGTCAAACTAATCTCATAGATTTCTTTGACTGGGTAACCAGAGTGGTGGACCAAGGGGAGCAGTTGATGTCGCCTACCTTGACTTCAGCAAAGCTTTGACACTGTTCCACATAGAAGATTGATAAATAAGCTAGGTAGGCTCGGGTGGGTCAGAAGTTGGTCAACTGGGTGGCAAACTGGTTGACTGGCAGAAAACAGAGAGTGGTGGAAATGGTATACAGTCAGAAGAGATGCAAGTCACAAGTGGGTACTTAGGGATCAGTCCTGGGGCAGTCCTATTCAACATCTTCATTAGTGACCTAGCAGATGGACTAGAGGGTAAGGCTTGTCTGTTTGCAGATGACACCAAGATCTGCAACAGAGTAGATGATCCAGATGGGGTGGGCAGAATGAGAAGAGATCTGGATAAACTAGCAGAATGGTCAGAAGAGTGGCAACTGGGATTTAATGCAAAGAAGTGCAAAATCATGCACATAGGGAAGAGAAACCCTGAAGCCACTTATAGGCTGGGAGGAGTTGCTAGCAGTCACAAAGGAAGAAAGAGACTTGGGCATCATCATCACTGATGACCTGAAATCATCCAAGCAGACCTCTAAAGCAGTAGGTAAGGCTAGGGGGTGTTAGGGTGTATTAGTAGGGGTATCACAAGTCGTAAGAGGGAGGTAATAATCCCTCTGTACAAGACATTGGTTAGGCCCCATCTGGAGTACTGCGTGCAGTATTGGAGGCCACACCTTCACAAGGACATTAACCAAATTGAGGCAGTCCAGAGAAGGGCAACCAAAATGGTGCAGGGACTGCATCAAAAGACATATGAGGACAGATTAACGGAGCTCAATATGTATACCCTTGAGCAAAGGAGGGAGAGAGGTGATATGATCGAGACATTTAAACACCTTAAGGGCATAAACAAGGTGAAAGAGTCTAACATGTTTAAATATAAGAAAAATAGCAGGACAAGAGGACACAGCATGAGATTAGAGGGAGGCCGATTAAGGGGGAATGTGAGGAAATTCTTTTTCACAGAAAGGGTGGTAGATGCATGGAATGGCTTACCACAAGAAGTAGTGGCTATGAATACAGTGCAGGCTTCAAACAGGCATGGATAGGCATAAGGAGCAATACAAATGACTATGAATAGATAGGTCACTGACATAGCAAGGCCGTGGCACATTTATAAGGTAGAAAAAGAAATGGGCAGACTGGATGGGCCTTGCGGTCCTTATCTGCCGTCAACTTCTATGTTTCTATGTTTCTTTCACACAGAGAAAAGGAGAATTAAACAGTCAGCAGTACAGTAATTCCATTTGGATTTAATGTGGCAATTCAACAGGGAGCGACCCTGAATTAGTACTCACGACCTCCAAATAAGATAGGGTCCTTCAATGTCAGCAGGGCTCACTTGAGGTACACAAACCTCTTCACACATCCATATAAAAGAAAGCACTATACCAGGCAGGCTGCATCTGTATCCCGATCGCAATTACTGCACAATACCGGGAGAACACACAGCAGATTCAGTTCCTGACAGACAGAGTGCAATTTTCAGCAATTCCTCCAGTCTTCTACAGGGTGAGCCTGGTTTCTACTCTTCAGAGATCCTTTGATTCTTTTCACAGGACTGATTCAGTCCTAACAAGCTGTTACACAAGCTGCAGACCGAACTCTGGGCCTTACACGCTTTTGACTAAACTGCACACTGAAAAAGCACAGGGCCCTTCCTTCTTCACTGCCAAAGCTCAACTGAAACTCCAACCGACAAAACCGGCACTTCCTTTGAGTTCCTCCCAGTTCTTGACTGGATTGGCTGTCACCACAATAGACTGCTGCTGTTGGTCCAAAAAGGCACTGAAGTCTAAACTACATCTCCCAGAGTCACTGCCCATACAATCCTCTTGTGGCTGGCTCAGATTATGAGTCCAAGTTCTGATTCGTCCAAGGCACCATTTTAGAGCTAGCTTACCCCACACTGATTGGTCCAGTTCAGCAGTTCAAAACTAGAATGGGGAACTAGCAGACACAGTTCTGACTGCAAAAAAGCAGGTTAGACAAACTGTAATTTCATTATTACTCTAAATATTTTGGCAAACAGTTACATCTTTCAGATAGGTTCCTTTGCACTCCTAGTGACTGCAAAAATGAAGTGAATTGGCAGCAGCTCGAGTGGTACTCAGAGAGCTCACAACCCCCATAAAACTAATTATGTCTGCAAGCAGACAGCTCTTAAAGAGACAGTACCAGAGGCTCTAAAAACACTCACTGATAAATGGCTTAAATGCCAAACACCATTCAGGCTTGGAGCATTCAAGCAAGCTCCTGAAGTCTTTGGGAACCCCCATTTGCAGGGGGTTACACCTGTGTTAATTGTTAAAGTTTTTTGAGGTGTACGAACAAGGTTTGAAAGAGGCTTATCAGTGCCATTTCAGTGCTTTTGAACCTATTCTTAAAAAAACAAACCAAAAAAAAGTTCCAGGCCGAATACCGAATACCTTACAGCCTGATTCCTGAATGCCAAATATTCAGGAAAAGATATTTACACAGCCCTAATGCCTACCACCAGGAGCTGCTTGAAGAGTGGATATCACGTATCCCTTCCCAGAGGAGGAAAGTGTCTGCACCTTGCTCTGTTGCCCTCACTGCAGGTCTCCACTCCTGATGTCCCAGGCTTGCGGTGTGAATCCGGGTTGCTGCTAACACAGCAAATGGGGCACCTCACTGCTCAATGCAACGGAGCTGGCTTAAGCAGTTTTCTAAATAGCCCACACTGACTCAGCCAGTCAGTGGCAAAAAATAAAGGGGTTTGAGGACTTTTAATGGCCTTTTATTGTGGATCGGGCACTAAGTCTAACCCCTAAAATCAGGGTGGAGGATGGTCATAATGTTTCTTCCATCTCTGTCTTACTGTGTTACTATACTCACCGTTGAATAAAGAATGCCCCTTGCTACCCTAATTATATTTTTGCTGGCAGTTGAAGTGTAACTGAGTTTTCTCATGGCAGAAGATAATTACTAACTTGACTCGGCCCATATAACACAAGTTCAGGAATGCAACATTTTAAATAAATCCAATTCTAGGATAAGGTAGAAGCCAATTATTCAGAGCTAACGAATGTACAATCACTCAGAAAGGTGCTAATAAACTATAAAGTTTGGCTTAAAAAAGAGAAATTTGAAAGTATGTTTCTATGTGTAGCACAGCAATTTGTCATACCTGATAGGCTTTTCAGACTTGTTTCTGACAGGTTAAGTTTTCAGCAAGCACTGCAGACACAAATAGGTCAAATTCCAGTTGATTGCATCATTCCAAGTAAATGGATTAACTTCATGTCAAGATGGCAGTATCCTGCGGTAAATACAGGGGGTAAATATTACAGTGATATACACATTTCTCAAGGCATCTCTCATGAAGTTAATCTGAAAAGATGTATTTAGACCTAAAGATGAGAATTACGGAGCAGAATATCCACATCAGTGACTCAGTGCACTAATCTGTTATCGCAGTGACCCTTCCCCGCCAAGAGTCATACATTCTCATTCAGGCATCTCCAGTAGGGTTTGTATCCAAACTGAAAGCAGAGTGGAGCTTCAGGTCCAAACTGCACTGGTCAGGAAAGGGTATTTCTTGGTAATAAGAGAAAACAGTTACCCCTGGGAGGAAGATCGAACAAGGCAACACCAAGTGATTCTTTGCCAAGCTGGCTCAGGACTAAACTTTATGACTGTATAATTCAGCTGAATGCAGTAATAGTAGCTGGTTGTTAGAGTAGCCTTAGTGCCATTTTAATTACGCCTTATTGAAGATTATGTCATGCAGACAAAGACATTTCTTATTTTTCTGTGCCATCTTGCTGTCAAATCTTCATATTAAGGCCAGCTTTGCAGGTTTTTTTTTATTTGTTTGTCATGTGATCCACTGTCTTACTATGCAAGCAAGTGCGAGCCCTTCTCATTGACAAGAAGGCTGTGGAGTAGGGTGGTCGTGCAGTGACCATCCAAGTTGGGGGTTGTTTCATGTAATGAAATTTGAGTGCTGGGGACTTGGGTACAGCTGCTGGGGTTAGGAGATGTTTTTTTTTAAATCATAAAATCAGAAGAGGACATTTTTGTACAGGTATTGCAAGCAGATAGAGACCTTGATTCCTAGTGGAGTGGTATAACCAGAGACTAGATGTGGTGGAATTCACTGTAGAGGTATTGGCATCAGAGTCAAAGGAGGATCTTGACATAGCAGGCAGAACAATTGCTGCCTCAGCAGGAGTGATGTAGAAGAATATAATCCTATGTCTCAGGTTAAAATAGCTTGAAAATAATGCAAAAGCATCTAATAGTGTATGGTGGGATGTTGTTCCAACCTGATTTACATCTCAGCTGAACTGTTGTACCACAATCCAAAGATCATGGAACATGATTGTACCCTTCTGTGGTACAATAGCATTCCAGCTGACTTGGAAGGCACATGAGCAACACGGTTTAAAAAACAGCTGTGGCAACAGAAACTGCAGGATCAAGCAGATAAAACGTCATGCTGGCACAATCACTCACATAAATCCAGTTGATGCAGGATCAACCAGATACGTTAAAAATGCAGGATCAACAAGATATTGGAAGTTATACAAAAAATCCAATGCAGGATCATTCTGATGTTTAAAATTACTCACAAAATAAGATGTAGTTCCTCACAGTAAGCGTCGTCTCGCTAAGCGAGAAAAACAGTTGCCATGTTTCTT
The DNA here is from genome assembly GCA_016271365.2 of Neoceratodus forsteri. Classification (NCBI taxonomy): domain Eukaryota; kingdom Metazoa; phylum Chordata; order Ceratodontiformes; family Ceratodontidae; genus Neoceratodus; species Neoceratodus forsteri. The sequence goes on along the minus strand of CM028129.1, from coordinate 1,101,051,526 downwards.
TTTTTTTACAATCCCTCACAAAGGCTATTAACAACCAGTGGAAGTCTACAAAAACCATACCACTGACTCTAGCTACCACTGACCCTAGCAACCAGCCCTGAACCCCTAAATAAGACCAGCGGTGAACAATTTCTTTTTGTATTAAAAAAACGTGATTAGAGTGTATTTAGATTGTTTTAAGGGCACCATACACTATTAAAAATACTGAATGTGTAACTCTATGCACAACTAGTGTGTTCTGCCACCTTGGGGTTCTGATTCCCATGGAACTCTCGAGCATTGCTCTGGAGGTCAGAGGGAATCATAACCCCTCTGTTGCGGAACACACTGCTTGTGTATAGTTGCCCATCCAGTATTCTCCATATATTCACCTCTTTGGTCCTCCTGAATGTGCCAAGGGAAAGGATCAGGTATGTTACCTTGCTGACTTTTTTACACACCATTTCTCCTTAATTTAATTAAAGCTTTCCATAGCAAACCCCAAAGAGGCAGTCACAGGAGAACACACCACAAACTTTCATGCTGGTTATTGCAGGGCAAGGGGAGAAAGAGCATTTTGTCAAGCAGGTGAGGCAACAAATGTGCTTTTTAGTTGGATAGTGAAATGTGTACTTATTTCTAGAATTGAGTTATGCCAAGGGAGACATAAATAATTTGAAGGGGTTTGAGCTTGTTTGCTGGACATGGGAGTGGCACACAACCGGCAAATCCCAGTAAAGTTGCATGAAGACAAGAGAGGAGATATAATACAGACCTTCAAGTTCCTTAAAGGAATTAACAAAGTGAACTGCGGAAACTATTTAGCCTGAATACCAATTGTATCACGTGAATACGAATGGAAATTAACAGGAGGTAGGTTCAGGAGAGATGAGAGATGTGAGGAAGTATTACTTTACGGAAAGGGTGTTGGAACCTTGGAACAGTCTGTTGGCTGAAGGGGAGAGTGCGAAAACAGTCAGGGGATTCAAGCAGGGTTGGGACATAATGAAGGGAATAGTGGTTACGGGGTGACAGGACCAAGGAGGAGAACAGAGAGAGGACGGGAGGGTTAGTACCTGGGGAGCAGTAGGTTCCAGGGATTATAGGAACCTGGGTAGACTGGCTGAACCTTGGTCTTTTTCTGCCATTGTCTATGTTTCTATGTAAGTTATGCTGGAAAAAGTTACTCGTTTGAAACTCTGAAAGAGGAATGCATATTTGTGCAAAAGATAAAAAAGAATTTTGTGCTTAGGTGATGATGACCAACGATTTGGAATTGGATTCATGAGAAGAGGGATAATGGATAGAATTGCAACAATTTGGTTTAAAGGTTCTGTGTGTGACTGCAATAAGAAATTAATTTGAAAACTGTATTTGTTTGTGTATTTGGGCAGCAACAAATTTTCATGGGGCATAGCTACTTTCCTGACAAAGATAGTGGATGGCTTCTCCTTTTTTCTTGTTCCTTTTTCACTTTTTCACAAAATAATTGGTTGATCCTGCAGTCCAGCTACCTGCCATTCCCATGTAATTATGACCACAGGTGCCCCACAGCTGATGTCAACATTTAACTATGTTGACAGTATAATAGCTCTCCCCACCCCCCGCATGCCCTCTGTAAGTGACATTTGAGCTTTTGCTGTCCCCCAATGGTAGAGACAGTGGCTGATATCAGCAGTGGCTTCTGGGGCAGTGTTTCTGTGGAAATGGCGGGAGGGGAATCACAGATCAGCCAGATTAAAAAGAAAACAGAAACAAGCAAGTGATGAAAAGTTTCTTTTTTTTTTGGAGGGAGGTCAATTTCCTTATTGAGATCTAAAGGTCCCAAGACATTATTCAGAGTAATTATTTACTTTCCCTTTAACATGTATCTTACAGCGTCTAGTTACAGAAATGCATGCCCAGTGATACAGAAGGTTGAGGTGCCGGATGCCACACCTCTGACTACACCTGCAATGCAGGTTCAGGAGCAGATCTGGGCTGCTGGTGGTTGGCTGGGGTGGGGAGAGGATTGAGCGACTGACAGATTGCTCTCCTCTCCTGGAAGGGGACTTGCTGCACTGCTGCAATGTTGCTGCCATGTGGAGGTGTGGCGACAGGGCAGGATGTGTACCAGCAGTGCAGGACAGCTGATGGTATGATCTGTGGCGCATCATTGCAAATTGCTGGCAGAAGGGAGGCAAAACAGAGAAAAACCAGACCAGTGGAGGACACCTGACTCACTCCTGACCCGCGTCAATGCCTGGTGCTCCCGGCCCAGCTGGATTGTGATCCGGAGGTGGAGGATGGCCCTCCCACTCCTGGCCCTGCCACAGGGCACAAGCCATGGGGAACCATGGCCGGTGAGTACAGGGAGGCTGGTTGCTGATTGTGGCAGGCTAGGGTCAGAGAGGCTGACTAGGCTGAGGGACAAGAAAAACTGCTACTAAAAAGAATAAGTAATTTAAGATGCTGGTCAGTTATATTCCCAGTGCTCCAGCAAATGATTGAAAGAATCTCAATTCTGGAGTCAGAGGTATTAAGGGGGTATTAAAGCAGAGGTTAGAGAGGTACATAACATCAAGGGTAGATTTAAACTAGGTGGGGGGATGGCATGAGGACAGCTGGTAGGCAGGGATCCCAGAAAGGGAGTTGAGCATGCTTACCTCCAAGCTATTGGAGAGGAGTTTGGGGTAGGGGTGCAAGGAGGGGTTAGGAGAGGGAAAACCAGGAAGGGGGCTTAGGTAACAAATCAGCCATGCTACAGGCTCTCTTGGCAGTGGGAGGGTGGACATAGCGGCAGTCATGGAAACATGGGCCACCCAGAACCAGGATGGGGATATGATGGTCCCAGGATACTGGATATTCAGGAAGGACAGGGCTAAGGGAAGGGGTGGGCATGGCGATCTGTGAGGGAAGGGATAAGGTGTATGAGGGAGGAGGGCAAGACAGAAGCCCTATGGATGCAGTTTCAGAACTCAGAAGAAGGACACTGAGGGTGGGGCGGTACAGGCCACCAGCCTCAGGGGGATGACCTGGATAGAGAGTTGGCTGAGCAGATTAGATGGGCCTGTAGGAAGGGTAACACAGTAGTGATGGGGACTCTAACCTCCTGAGGTGGACTGGAACACCCAACCGCCACAGAGTACAAAGGAGCAGGTATTACTAGAGGCATTTCAGGACAGCTTCCTGGTGCAATTGGTCCGTGATGCCAACTAGGGTGAAAAGGACTCTGACCTGGTACTAACAAACGGGGAGGCTGTAAGGGATCTGGGAGTGGAGAACCCCCTGGCTGGGAGTGACCACCACTCGTGTGGTTCTCACTCAATATGGGCAGAGAAAGAGGAGGTACAAGTACAGTACCACGGTGATAGATTTTAAGGGGGTGGACTTTAAAAGGATGGGGAAATTTTGAGGGCATCTGGTGGAATTCCAGCAAGCATGGATGCTAACCAAAATGGGATATTATTAAAAGGACTAGATGAGGCTGCTGAGACTTGTACCAGGACACTAAGCAAGAAAGGTAGGGAAAAGAAGCCAAGCTGGCTGACCCGGAGGTCATGGAAGGGTGAGGGCCAAGAGAAAAGCATTCCAGAGACTCAAGATATCAGGAGGGCAAGGGACAAGGAAGAGTACTTGAAGAAGTTCAGGGAGGTTACCAGGCTAGTCAGGGCAGCCAAGGCATCCAGGAGCTGAGACTGGAACAGGGAATTAAGGACGGAAAAGGACTCTTCAGTTACATTGGCAAGAGAAGGAGAACCAAAGACCAAATTGTGAGGATTAAGAAGGACGGAGGTTGGGTGGAGAACGGAGAGACCAGGCAGAGGCACTGAATGATTACTTCTGCTCTGTGTTCATGGAGGAAAAGAGGTCAGATACCTCATGGGAGAGGTGGAGTGGGTGGGTGTGACTGATATCAGGATTACAGAGGACAGGGTTCTGGAAGGACTAAGGGCACTGAGGGTGGACAAGGCACGGGACCAGGCGGCATTCACCCTAGGGTGTTTAGGAGTTGCGGAGATACTGGCGGGACCACTAGCAGACCTATTCAGTACATCACTGGACACAGGATGCGTGCCACAAGGCAGGAGGATGGCCCATGTGGTGCCCATTCGTAAAAGTGGCCCGAAGGATGAACCAGGCAAATACAGACTGGTGAGCCTCACTTCAATCGTGGGGAAGCTCATGGAGACAATCCTAATGGAGAGGCTGGTGATCTTTTTGGAAGACAATGGTCTCCAAGACGGTCATCAACATGGGTTTGTCTCGCGCAGATCCTGCCAGACGAACCTAGTTGGGTTCTATGACTGGGTAACCAGAGAGCTGGACAAGGGCCATGCAGTGGACATCCTGTATTTGGACTTCATCAAGGCCTTTGATTCTGTGCCGCATGGGAGGCTGGGGGTAAACTGGAGTACATAGGGTGGGAACAAAATGGTCAATTGAATCACCAACTGGCTGAGGGGTAGCAGCAAAGGGTAGTGGTGGTGGAGGAACTGTCATCACGAGGGACATTGCGAGCGGGTGCCACAGGGTTTGGTACTGGGACCAGTGCTGTTTGGGATATTCATAGCCAATATCTCACACGGGTCTGGAGTAAGATCAGTCTGTTCACAGATGATACCAAGATGGGAGCAGTGGTAGATGACATGGAGGTGTGGAGGGACTGCAGGAGGACCTGACCAAACTACAGGAGTGGTCAGAAACATGGCGGATGGGGTTCAACACCAGAAAGTGCAAGGTACTGCACTTCAGAGCTAGGAATCAGGGGAGGAAATATCAGCTGGGAGAGGTGGAGTTGGAATGCACCATGGAGGAAAAGTATCTAGGGGTACTTATTATGGGGAGTATGAATCACTCAGCTCAGTGCAGGAAGGCAACTGCAAAGGCAAACAAGGTGCTGGGGTGTATTTATTTATTTATTTGCTTTTGTTTACCAGGTGTAGCGGGGGTAATCTCCTCCAGGAACAGGGAGGTGACACTTCATTTGTACAGGTCACTGGTCAGGCCACACCTGAAATATTGCGTACAATACTGCGTACAATACTGGCATCCATTCCTGAAAGACATCAGATTGTTGGAGGGAGTGCAGCGTAGGGCAACAAAGATGATCCAGGGAATGGAGGGAAAATCCTATGAGGAGAGGATGGGAGAGTTGAACATGTTATGTATTCCCTGGAGGAGAGGAGGGATGGGGGATATGATTGAAACCTTCAAATACTTAAAGGGAACAACCAAGACTAATACAGAAGAGATTTTCCAGATCAGAAGGGGTAGGGACACGAGAGGGCATCAGCTGAGATTGGAGGGGGGACGACTCAGGAGGAAAATCAGGAGACACTTTTTCATGTACAAGGTAGTAGACAAGTGGAATACGCTGCCTGAGGAAGTGGTATCCTGTAGAATGGTGAGTGGATTTAAGAAAGGGTGGGACAGAGTGAGGGTGGCTTGTTGTGAGGAGGGATGGGAAGGGGGAGCAGCTGCAAGTTGAGAGGCTAGCTGTACTAACGAAGCAGACTCAATAGACTGTGAGGCCTGTTTCTGCTGGCATTTCAGATGTTTGTATGTCAGGCTCATCAGTGTGATGGTAGAACTTCTGCTTTGATATGGCTAACTGGATTTGAATGAGCTTGGGATGCTGGGAGCTGGCTGTGGGGAGGACTGAGTGTACCAGAGGATGCTCTTCTCCTCCTCCTCAGTGGGGGGCAGTAGGCTCTGCTGCAACACTGCTGCCTGGGAGACTACAGGCAGATGAAGTAGCTACTAGGAGGAAGAACGCTGGTTGGTGCTATGAGCAGCCACGCAGTTGTGTGTACATGTGCATGTGACACCCTAGCTGCCAACATCTAAGGAGCATGGCAGAAACTAGGGAAAACACCCACCGAATGAGCAGAACAATGGGGTAAGTGAAGGACCAAGGACCCTACTAGTTGTTTAATGTACTGCAATGCAACCAGTCCTGTAGTACTCATAGAACTAATCGAGTGTTTGTTAGTGCTATGGTTGTTCTATGGGCAGTTAATAAATGCACACGCTGCGCTATGCTACGCTTTACTATTATACTAGCAGTAGCGATCATAGCGGAGAAAACTAACCTGCTTCCAAAAATAAATTAATAAATAAATATTGGGGTGGGTGAGCCTCCATTTCTAACAAAAGCAATTGATATTTAGTTGTTTTTGTATTGTTGTGGAGGACTTGACCCACCCATCCCACCCCACCCCAGTAAATGGGTAGCCAGAACATGGGAAGCACTATGGTATGCTAATACCATAGTATGTCATTCACATAATTCCTACAGTGATGTCCTTGGTCTTCCAGTTCCACCCAGCATAATGCCACCTCCCTGGCCCTGATGCACTTACTGGCCGGTCCTTATCCTACATATTGCAGACTAGAGGTAGTGTCCTGTTCCCAATGACATCCACTCCAGCAGCAAGAGCTGCCTGCTATGCACCCCGATCCTGGCTGAGAACATAAGCACCAGAGAAGGCAAGGATGGGGCTTGGATGCCAGATGAGTAGAAGAAGCAGCACTAGAGATGGGGATAGTGAAAAAGAATCGAAAATCTTTTTCCCCAATTCAGACCTTTCTATTTCTCTGCTAAACCTAAAACTCAACAAATATTTCCATTCCCTTTGCATCTTGGACAGCTTGCATGTCTAAACTGAACTGGCGTGAATAAGTACGAGCTGCACGCCTTTAATGGGAAGCCTTGATGGCAAGAGTGCAGAGGATTAGTACTACAATGAAAACAGTCAGTCACATCAACTCACTATCCACAGCAGGACTTTGATCATACGTTTCAGACAAGATATCCCTTGTGTTTCTAGAGCATGATTCTACAAAATCTGGGCCAGCTTTCCTGATGTGTTAGATGATTTAACTGTGGTTGAATATTAAAAAGCTGCAGCACAGCACCGCTGAAAGAGTATACAGCTAGAAAAATGAGGCTGTGCTAAACATGTTGATGCCACATGTGTAGGAAGGGATACACTGTTTACCGAAAGGTCCTGATCTAAAGTGATACTTCTCTTTGTCACCTGGTTTCCATAAATGAGGGAACCTAGCAGGACTACAGTATGCTGACATCAAAATCACTTTAAAGTACATAAATCCCTGCTGGTCCGCTGGTGCAGCAGTAGCTCTACCACTTGCGTTGCCGATGACTGGGGTTCAGAAGCAACTTTGGTGCATTGGAAGGGCTGGGGGCAGGAGGATCGAGAGTCCATAGAACTACTGTTCTCCGGTGGGGGGGGGGACGGGGGTAGGTTGCGGAGCCCAGCATGTGCCTGGCCCCTGGCAAAGTCTAGAAGGTAAGGCAGTTCAGACCGCCAGTGTGAAGGGAGGAGCAGCAGATGTCCACCCACATCACGCAAGAGCATGTGACAATGTCATGACATCATTGCATGTCTGCTTAGCCAAGGGAAGAAAAGTCAGAAAAAGCTCAGCCAGCATGATGACTCTAGTCCCTCGCAGGCTCACTCCCAATGACCTGTGCCAATATATGCGAACTGGATCCTGATCCTGCTTGATGGCGAGGGTTGGTGACCCCTGCCAACCCCGCCAGGGGTGTAAGCCATGGGGGAAGATGCATCCAGTAAGTTCCTGAGGAAGTCAGGGGTGATGGATGGGGGAGAACGGAGGACAGGGGATGTCCAGAACTGGTAGAAAAACAAGCTAACTGAAAAAAAACACACACACAAATCCTCCTCCTTTATGTGTACCTCTCAAAGGCTTACCTGGATCCCCATCCAGTTGAATGACCAACACCATTTGCAGCCATGTCTTCATGACCACCCAATCACCCACTTTCTTCACTCAGCCCTGGAATGAAAGGAGGCAAGGCAGAAAAGGAGTGTAACCCCTCCATAGGTGGGGCTTACCATTTGAGCTCTGAGAGGTTAGAGGTAGGTCCACCTGCTATGCCCACGTCCTCTGGCTAGAACTGGTGCTGGAGGCCAAGAGAAGAAGAGTTGTTATTTGCCTTATTGTTCTTTTGTTGTATACTGCCAATGAAAGGGTGCTCACAAAACCCAAAGACAAACCAGAGGGATCGCTAACATCATCATTATGAACCAGCTTGTCTCGATTGTAATAAACGTTTAGAAAAAGTTAAGTAAGCAGCCAGACACTTGTGTGTAAACAGCAGCCAGGAGGAGTTCAGTGGGCAGTCTTTCCCGAGCGGTTGGAGGGGAGAGTGGTGTTGAGGAGGACAGTTGAGGGCTTAGCCAGGCCTCAGTGCCAGAGATCCTGGTGTGAGCCAAATTCAGTTATTGAAGGTTCATCCGAGCTGAGAAGAAGTGCTGCCTGTGAGTCGTGCAGAACGGTGAAAAAACTGAACTGCTGCATTTCGGACTGAATCTGCTAAAGCCAACTGCAGACTGCTGAAATTAGAGATGAGAACAAGCCATTCTACCATATGTGGTGTGTCAAGGGACGAGGTGGTCAGGAGCCTGTCTCAAGCATACTTGAACCTTTGATTGAGTGTATGCCCACTGGGGTGAGGCGGGGTAGCTCTTTGGTCTACTCTTGACCTTCTAACTTGCCAAGCTGCCACATGCTGATCAAGAGGAGAAGAGAGCCACAATGCAGTGTTCAGGCCTGGCCTGGGCCTAAAACCACAATCTGCCTGCTACTGTGACATTGCCTATCCAGAATTATTTGATGATGCTTCCAAATTGATACAGGACATGTGAGTACTGGCTTGCCAGCCAAAAACTGCTGCTGTTGAATTCCTTGTTTGGATTACAATTAGTTATTGGATTTACCCTGTTGGATTACAGTTTGTTCTGGTATAACCCTGGCACCATCCTCCAAGAGGGCTACTACCCTGCCTTGCAGGCCAGAACAAGGTTAAGGGCCTGGTTCCATTAGCTAAAACGTGGGGGACCTTCCCAAGATAGAATAAATATAGGTGCAGTGCCTCCACCCAGAGCACATTTTAAGTGGGTCTGATTTTAGCAGTACAACCCCCTGGGATGCTGTACCAACCCACTTCCCGATATAGTCACCCCAACACATGGACTTACCATAAACCAAAACCCCCAATGTTAACACTTTGATTTAAGACTTAAGCTAATAATATGCTCATGAGTCAATTTTTTTCCAAAACAGTTAACAGCATATTTATTTACACGGGGTGGGGTCAGTAAGGGGAGAATGGGGTAGAAGGTAAGCAAACATTCTGTAATTTGCATTTAGAGATGATCATTTTTAGAACAATCATTTGCCCTTTTGAGTTTCAAAACATATTTCAGTGATTGCAGCCACCAACCTGGGGAGATTGCTGCTGCGTGGAACCAACCAGCTCAACTCTTCCGGACTGTCGACAGACTGTGCAATCCAGTCTGTCTGCAGCCCGGAAGAGATTTTTCACAAATAAAGTGTGATGAGCTTGTTTGGTTCTTCGCAGATAAGATTGCCAGCATTAGATCGGGTATCGACCCAGCTCTTTCTTCAAGGGATTGCGGAAATCGGTGGGAGATGGCGAGCACTCGTGTTGCCTGGTTTGACTTTAGCAGGCTGGAGTTCATGGACATTGTGAGGATTGTCCAGACTGTATGACCAACCAGCTGTAGTTTGGATCCAGGCCCTACACCATTATTAGTAGGTTGAGCAGATGTTATCTGCCCAATCCTTGCTGAAATTGTCTGGAAGTTCTTGGAGCAGGGAGTCTTCCCAGATCCCCTTAAGGAGGCGGTTGTTCGACCACTCCTTAAAAAATCCTCCTTGGACCCAGACTGCTTAGCTAACTATAGACCTGTTTCTAACCTGCCCTTTGTGAGTAAGGTTATTGAAAAGGTGGTTGCACTGCATCTAGATGACCATCTAACAAATCGCAATGTCTATGATGTTCTCCAATTTGGGTTTAGGAAAAGAGATAGCACTGAGACCGCCCTGGTCTGGGTTTTAAATGATCTCCTAATTGCGATAGATCGAAAGGCCCATACTATTCTAGTCCTTCTTGATCTCTCTGCTGCATTTGATACTGTGGACCATGGTGTGCTTTTGGAGTGCCTGCGGCTCTTTTGTGGACTGTCTGGAACAGTTCTACGCTGGTTTCGATCTTTCCTTACAGGCAGGACACAGAAGGTTGTCACTGGAATTTATTCCTCTGACACCTTCTCCCTGTTCTGTGGGGTGCCACAGGGCTCCATCTTGGCACCCATGTTGTTCGAAGTTTATATGCTGCCATTAGGAGAGCTCATTAGACGATACAGTTTGAGTTTTCACTGCTATGCAGATGATACCCAACTGTATCTGTCCTTTATTCCCAGACAGGATGATGTGATCTCCGTGCTTAACAGCTGTCTAGCCGAGATCAGAGATTGGATGAGCACTAGCTGGCTGAGGTTAAATCCGGACAAGACTGACGTGTTGGTTGTGGACCCTGGTCGCCTTGAGGCGGGTCCTAGGGCTGGGCTCCCATCAGGCATATGGCTTGATGGTGTCCAGCTCTTGACCTCAGACCAGGTGCGTAATCTGGGCGTTGTTTTTGATGATGGTTTGACCCTGAAATCACAGGTGTCTGCCGTTGTCAAATCGTCCTTTTATCATCTTACGAATTTCGCCTGGGTAAAACACCTGGTTCCTCCGGCTGACCTTCCCAAATTGGTCCACACCTTCGTGACCTCCTGCCTTGATTACTGCAATGACCTGTACCTAGGGTTGCCGGGGGTTGATATCCGCCACTTGCAGCTAGTGCAGAACACAGCAGCCAGGCTTTTGACTGGTACATCTAGGTCTAGTCATATTATGCCTGTGCTGCACGACTGCACTGGCTGCCAGTTCAGTGGCGGATCACCTTTAAGGTCGGGTTGCAAGATCTTCTTACTCCTACTGCTCCTCCTGCTCACTCCGATCCGCTGATGAGGAATTGCTAGAGATTCCCAGGGTTCGGTTAAAGACATCTGGGACACGTGCGTTTTCTTATGCTGCCCCTTCCCTGTGGAATCCTCCAGCTCGTCAGATAAGAGAATGCCTGACTGTCTCGAGTTTTATGTAACCCCCAGAGGGTGTTATCCTAAGGGCTACTACCCCTGCCTGCCCTAACTGTAGCAGGGTGAGGGGCCCAGATCCGTTGGCAGGTGCCTCCACCCAGAGGTTGGGGTTAGAACAGTCGAGGTTGACTCGGTCACAGCCCTCTGGGTTGCTGCAACCCCCCTTTCTTCCCACTAGTGGCTCACGCAGTTCAATTTCAGTGGTCCTTACCATATACACTTACCCCCCAGCTCAAACCAGTCAGCTCACTCCGGGGACCCCCTGGAAAGTAAGGTACAGTTACACCACATTCACTGGGCAATATTTCACCATTAATACATAGACTAGCCAGTGTACTTTTGCAAAACAAGCAATCTGATTTATTTGAGGGGAGATAACAAAGACCGGGGGAAATCAGGTTGATTAGCTTACCACTACAGTATATGAAAATCTACCTATGGCTCTGTGCACAGGCCTAACCTATTAATTACTGTCTATGGGTACCCAAGCCCTAATGGCTAGTTCCTCGATGCAGCTGGTTGGGGCCCTGACACAAGCGAGCATTTAATTCCTGAGCAGATCAAATGGAGCCAGAAAGCTCAATTAGTGTAGTCAGCAATACAACAAAGCGATTTTTGCATTTGCTTATAAGCTTTAACAGGGAGCTACCCTGATCCAGTACTCACAACTCCAGCAGAGAACCACCCTTTCACCACTTGCAGGGCTGAACCTGAGCTTCAACGGCCTCCTCACACATTTATATGGAAACAACAGAGGGGTACCATACCAGGCAGCTGCTTCCAGGACCCGAACAAACTCACAGCTATGCGGGCGTTTCACTGCAGCTTCAATGTCCTGACAGACTGAGCGCGATTCAGCAAATTCTCCAGTCCTCTTCAGGTGAAGCCTGGTAGGTAGCTGTGCTTGTACACAGCCTCATCTGACCGCAAGCCTGCGGATTTAATCCGTGAAGCGCTGGCAATACAAACGGCTGCCTCAGGCCTTTCACGTGCTTCCCGAGCGAACACTTAATGGCGCAGGAGCTCAGAGCTCCCTTCTTCTTCACAGTCACAATGCATCTGCCCCTAACAGCATGGGGCAATCCTCACAGCTCGGGCGCTACCCGATCTCATTGGCTGGTTACACATGCCAATCACTTATTCTAGCCCTCAGTGGTGCGAAAAGGCACCATGACCCATAATGCCATGTCCAGGAATTACAAGCTGTGTCCCCATTGGTCAGCTGGCTATAGCCAGAGTCCTGATTCGTGGTTCGTCATCTCCACGCCAGTTCCGATGCCCCTTAGCTACTATTGGACTCCTTTTACACAGTCCGAGTCCAATATGGAGGGGCACAACATTAAGTCCCAGCTGCAATAAAAAAAACGTTAGACAAACTGCCATTTTACCAATACTATACATGTTGTAGGGGGGACAACTATATCTTTCAAATGGGCTCCCTTAGCACTCCTAGCGACTGCAAAAACGGAGCGATCAGACAGCAGCCAGGGTGGGACTCGAGCAAGAAACCCCAGTCCTCTATTTGAACCACTAAAGCCTGTGAACAGGCAGCTCTTAAAAAGACAGTACTGGAGGCTTTAAAAGCACTCACAACCCCCACATTTAGCGGGCTTACGCTGAACACCAGCCAGGCATGGAGCATTTAAGCAAGCTCCAGGAAGGCTTTTAGGAACCCCCATTAGTAGGGGGGTTACATTTAAATCTGAGCTAAAAACTTATTTGTTTTCTAAAGCATACTGTGAAGGATTTAAAATGTGTGATCGTTTTATTTGTATGGTTGTAATGTGATTGTATAGCGCTTTGGTTTGAAAAGCGTTTAAAAAATAAAGTTTTACATTACTTTACTTTGCTTTACTTTAACTATCTAACTGCTGCAGCTGTTTACATTTTCACAAACCCCAGCTGGTACCAGTTTACCCCCTTTGTCCTCTGACTGGGTACCCAAGTATTTGTTGCAGGCCTGTGGTGCACCTGAACAGTTGGCGTTGGAACGTTTACTTAAAATCAGATCAACTTGTACCTTTCTCTTGCTTTTTAACACTTTTACAATGCCATTGGGCATAACTTGAAACAACTATTTACATCACCCAGGTGAAGGACAGTCCCTGCATTTACTCACAGTTCTTCAGACAGTCTCTGCTGGCACTGTGACTGAAGCTCTGGGGTGGATGGAACAACAAAACCTTGGAATTTTTTGGATTAGAAGTGACTTGAGAGGTGGAGCAGGCATTCTGCAGCTTGAATCTTCCGGTTTGCTTGGAGGTCTTGAAGCTTGTCCCCTTCAGCCTGTGTCCAGGCCCGATGCAGAGTGTAATCGCAAGGCTTTCCAGGCCACAAGGACCCCAGACCCATGAGTGACCCCACGGTCTAGCTCCCATCTGGATCTAGAGTGCCCTAGCACTTGGGTAAGCACCTGTGCCTGCCAGTGGCCCAGTTGGCTCCACTTGATAGGGGTTGGCAAGTTCCCCACCTGGCTCCAGATTGAAAATGAGCAGATTCTCAGTCTCTTAGGTTCAGCTCAATTTGGCAATTTTTAGTTAGAAGTTTAAGAAAACATCCTTCTTCAACCACCCTACCCTTATGGCAAGCAAGGTCCTTTGACCACAGATCACAGTCTCTGGCTTCCCTCTAAGCACATGGTCTCAGTGGGACGTGGGCATTCACCTTGTGCTCCTCCGAGGACCTTGAACTTGCTAGAGACCAAAACCTTTCACTTCTCTTGATGCAGGCAAAATATTTTCCTCACCATGCAGATGCTAATAGATGCAGAACAGGCTCTCTCTTCAACCTTTCTGAGCTACCTGGTTTTACTGGCCAAGCCTCCACATGTCTGGGAGACTCCCATACAAGTGTCCATACCAAAATCAGTCTGTTTTCCATAATCCGTTTTCGAAAACAAGAACCATTTCTTGAACCTTTTGTCCTTCCCCTTTCCTTAAGATGCTGTGTCATACCAGGGTACAGACAAAAACCTTTTTCCTTTCTTGAACCTTTCCTCCTTGTTTCTTACTGTTCAGGTGCAGAATTAGACAGCTGTTTCTCTCCAAAACCTTTACTCAAGACATTCACCGCTGTGTTGTAGTTCCTTCCCACACCAGCTTTTTGCAGACCCTCACAGCTCTCTGCTGAACTGCACACCCAGACTCCTTGCTCTAAACTTCCTCCAGTATGGGGGAAAGGCAGACCCACAGGCCCTGGGGGACAGGTAGCTGGCAACCCCCAGGCAGGCCTTTCCCAATCCTTGCAGCCCCATGTTTCATCTGAGGGGCTGGAGCCCTCCCTCCCTCCCTCTGGAGGGGTTCCCCCCGAACTGACTCCAAACCAACAGTTCCTTTCCTTTCCTTTTGGGAGTTCTCTGGAGGTTCTGATTGGCCAAAATCACTGTCCTTAACAAAAATTAATATGTTTGAGGCTCCCTCGACACCTGACTGGTTGAGAGAAAGGGCGCAAGTATTTCCCAGCTTTTCTCCCCATAACTCTTTGTGCAGTCCCATAGTCCTCCTGGTAAATCCTGGCACTCCAATTGGTTGTACAGTGGTCACCTGGCTGCAAATATGGCTGCTGCCAAAACATTCTCAACTGCAGTCCACACACTGTCCCAGTTTCAAGTCCTGGTGCAGCTAAACAGAACACTTTAATTTTTAATATGCCGCACAGTTTTGTAGCAGTCACTGAGCCCTGTTAAGTGACTGCACCACTTTACATTTTAGATAGCCCCATGGACTGTCGCTGCTGCAGTTTTAGCCTGTCCCCAGACAGCCCATACACAATCCCACTGCAGTCCATACATCATTCCATTTCATTGCCTTTGTGCAGCCAAAATAAACATATTGATTCAGACAATGCCCCTCAGTTCTTCAGAAGCCCCCTTGCCCTTGAACACCATTACACTATTTATTATTTTTTCCTAGCCCCTGCCTGTCGCTAGCGCCAATACACTCTGCCCCCCAGGTGCTAGACAGGCTCAGCTCATTAATATGCACCCTGCCTCATTATTATTCATGAGGCTGCTCCTGATTTCTGAAGCGCTCAATGGTGCTCTTTATTTACAATAAACTGCGGCTCCCTACATGCCTCCTCCATGCCTCCGGCCCCTGTTTAGCTTACTTTTGGGACCGGGACAACTGGAGAGGCATCCAGACGGCTGCAGGAATGGCTGAAACACCAATGTGCTTTTGCACATTTGTGGACAGCCAGCACTGCACCAGGGTGCCAAACTGGGCAGTGGCTCTGCGATTTAGCTCCTCCGGCCCCAATTTGGGCTAAAAAACAATGCAGGGGCCAGAGGGAGGATCCAGGGGAAACTAGGACCTGGGACTAGGAGTGGGGACACATTGGGGGAAATGGAGGAAGCCGGGGCAGCCCCGCGGGGCCAACAGGTAAGCCCCTGACGGGGGGGTGTTACACTGGTAACAAAGTGCCATCCAAAAGTCAGTCAGGTGGGGTAAAAAGCGGAGAGACGTTTCCAACAAAATAAACCATACTGATGCATGGGCGCTGCCATCTTGAAAGGCATTGACACCCTGGACTACAGTAGCAGTTATGGGGCACCAGACTGTGCCTTGGAACTGAGGAGCAAATCAGGATGCAGCCAGGTCTGATATGATGTTCACAACCAGAGTAAAATGCCCTGTAGAGAGGGGCAGAGAGGAAAGGAATGCACCAATACAGGACATGAAAATGGATCAGTTTGAGGGTTCCTCTGCCTGAGAACCTCCCCTTGTGACTAAAGCAGCCAATAGACACTGAAGCTTTGGTGAATGGAATCTCTGCTGAGTCCAACAACAGCTGACATCAGTCAGATCAACTTCTAGAGACAGACCTGATTTCTTCAGCTCAGCCTCTGGTGTGAGTTCCATCAGAGTTTCCTATCTGGGAGACAGAAAATTAATTTTAGAGCCCAATGACTGAAGTTCACCCCATAACTTAAGCACTCAGCGGTTGCCTTACATATGCTCCAATTCTGTGTGAGAGAAACCAGCCTGATTTTCTCAGATTCTACTTGAGAAATGTAACCTTGCTGAGGACCCAGCCACCTAGGCCCTGAGTGACTGCCTGCCCTCGCATGGGTGAAGAGAATAGTCACCTGCAAGGGGTGAAAAGTAGTGATGAGGATTATCAGGCGTTTCTTGCCAACCCAAATCATTCACCACTAGAAGCTCATGAGGATCACCACACCTTTGACCAAGACTGTCTACAGAGTAAAAGTGGAAGACATCCCCAGAGTTTGCAGTACATCTGCATCCCTGGAGTTTGTGAGTATTGACCAGGCCCAGCCCTGCAACTCTTCAGGAAAGTTATTAATTAGTTAGGCAGTACTGGGCAAGAAGAACTGTGATCAATGGAGTGCAAGAGACAGTAAACATAGAAACACAAACTTTGATACAGATAAGGACCGCTTGGCCCACCCAGTCTGCCCATTTCTCTACCTATTGGATAAGCTGCAGATCCTACTTAACCAACAGCCTACTTCCTCCTAACCCCCACTAGAATTGCTTTATATCTGTCCCATGCATTCATGAATTCCCCAATGTTTCTGACCCACAAACTCCTCAGGAAGGTCATTCCATGCATCCACCACCTTCTCCGTGAAAAAATACTCCCTCACGTTGCTCTGAGCCGCCTCTATCTTCAAATTGTGCCCCTTGTTCTTACACATCTCTTTCTGAAAGATGCTACCCTCTTGGACTTTTTTATTCCCTGAGGTACTTAATGTTTCTATCATGTTCCCCCTTCCTCAGGGATACACATATTAAGCTCCTTTAGTCTCTCTTCATATGGCTTCTGGTGCAGACCCTGCACCATTTTAGTTGCCCTCTTCAGGACTGCCTCCATCCTGTCTATGTCCTTGTGGAGATGGGGGTCTTCAGAACTGCACGCAGTATTCCAGATGGGGTCTTACAATCTGCCTGTACAGAGGGATAACAACTTCCTGTCTTCGGGAACACGACAACTCGCTCCCGACAATTCTACCCACGTCAACTCGCTCCCGACAATTCACCCCAGCGCTAATTCACTCCTCCGACATTCTCTTGCCTACGACAATTCGCTCCCAAAAATGTCAAATGTCTGCTGAAGATTGCTTTGATTTCCACTCACCAAAAAGTGCACTTGATTTACAGAGGCTGCCTAGGAGGCACAAAAGGGTGAGAAAATGGCCATTCCACTGAGGGTGCAGTAAGCTCTCCCCCACCATAACTAGTGGAGAGGCTGACACCAGAGATGCTGTTATGTTGCAAACTCGAATTGTCATGTACCCTTCATTCTGTTACAAAATGCAGTCCTACTGTGCAGTGAATACAGGTGCAAGGAGCGAGTGCTTCTTCCGCAGCCATTTCATGCCTGCACTTGGCGTTCTCAAGGGATATGCCTCCTATCTGAAGGTCCCTCCTTACAAGCTGTCCGTGAACAGAGTACTGGTGTCAGTAGCCCCAGTAGCTATGGTGGGTGAGTGCTATAGCTTTTGCATGTGACACAGTGCCAAAGGGGCATAATCAGGAGTATGACATAGAGGGAGAATGGAAACAAGTGAGTAAAGGGAGGCAGATAGAGGCGGGCAGCTACTGTAGTTCCAAGAGCAGGTGTAACAGCAGAGGCAGTGGAGGAGGGCTTTGAAAGAGATGGAATCCACAGCGCACAATCCTGTTACGAGAAATGTCGATACCAAGCTCGTTCACAGCTTGCAAGACATGCTAAAACATGCTAAAATAAGTGAGCATTTCTACACAATAAGATGGCATTAATGCAGTGGTGAAAGTGTCAGAAATTACCTCTTTCGAACAACAAAAGTGAAAGGAGCAAGCATACAATTCACAATGAATGGTACTGGTACTTTTATTCAACAGAACTGTATTTTAAAAGATAGAGGGGCGAGTTGGCATAACAAGAATTGAGCGTAGGGTGGGATGACGGTGGAGTGTACTGTCGGGGGCAGAGTAGTCGCATCCCGAGTTGTCGGGAGCGACTGTCATGTACCCCTGTCTTCTACTGGTGATGCCTCTCCCATGCATCCCAGTATCCCCAGCCCTCCTTACTGCCTTCTCACATTGCTTGCCTACCTTTAGGTCATTTGATATGACTACTCCCAGGTTCCTTTCCATTTTTGTTGTTGTTAGTGCCTCCCCCCACATTGTGTACTCTTCCCTGGAGTTTTTGTTTCCCAGGTGCATTACTTTGCACTTATTTGCATCAAATCTAAGCTGCCATACATTTGACCATTCCACCAACCTTGCCAAGTCTGTTCTCATCCCTTCCACCCCCTTCCCCTTGTGTATCAACCCTGTTACTGATCTTTATGTTGTTTGCAAAGAGGCATACTTTCCCTTCCAATCCCTCTACAATGTCACCTATAAAGACATTAAAGAGGACCGGTCCCAGTACTGAACCCTGCGGTACCCCGCTAGTAATCCCTCTTTCTTGGGAGTGGACTCCATTTACTATTGCTCTCTGTGTCCTGTTGTCCAGCCAGTGTTTTACCCAGGCTACAACCCTGGGACCCACTCCCAGGCTGGCTAACTTGTTTATTAATCTTTTTGTGGGACTGTGTCAAGTGCCTTGTCTAAAGTCTAGGTAGGCCATGTCCACAGCCTCCCTGGTCTACTACTTTGGTTACTCAGTCCAAAAAATCGATTAGATTCATCTGACATGACTTTCCACTGTGAATCCATGCTGCCTTGGGTCCTGTGCCCCACTGGCCTCTAGATACTCAACAATTCTTTCCTTCAGAAGTGATTCCATAATTTTCCCTACCACTGAGGTCAAACTAACAGGTCTGTAGTTTCCTGCCTCTGTCTTGCTCCCACTTTTGTAAAGGGGAATCACATCTACCCTCCTCCAGTCCTTGGGTACCACACCATCCTCCCATGATTTGTTAAAAAGGGTAGTCAGTGGTGTCACTAGTTCCCTTTAGTTCTTTTAGAATTGTGGGGTGAATCCTGTCAGGCCCCATTGCTTTGTCCACCTTCAGTTTTAGGAGTTCTTTCAGGACCCTTTCTTCTTTGAATGGACTGGTATCTACCCCCTTATCCAAAGTGGTTCTATTGTTTGGTTTAGGTTCCTCTCCTCCTCTTCTTTTGTGAATACTGAGCAGAAGTATTTGTTCGGTATACCTACTTTTCACTGTCACCCTCTGCCCATCCTTCCTCCCTTTATTAAACTCAATATCCCTCCTTTGGTCTTTTCTTTACTCCTAATGTACCTATGAAAATTTCATCCCCTTCTTAACTGAGTTGGCTATCTTTTCCTCAATCTGGGACTTTGCTGTTCTGACTGCCTTACCGCTTCCTTCTGCTTTAACTGGTACAGTTCTCTGTCTTACTCCTTCTGTGTTTCCTTATACTTTTCTCCCAAACCTTCCCCGCCACCTCTTTTGAGAACCATAGTATTTTTTCCTTTGTTTTCTTTTGTTGATTTGCTTCACACAAAGCCTTGTTGCCTCTGTGACAGCTGTTTTGATTTTTCCCCATTGTTCCTCCACCCTCCTTCTTGCTCATTTGCTAGTGTTTTCTGAGGCACTCTCCCATTTTCCCAAAGTCAGCCCTCCTAAAGTCCAATACCCTCGCTTTGTATGGCTTGACTTATGGCTGTGTTTATCGTGAACCTCACTGTTTGGTGGT
Source organism: Neoceratodus forsteri (assembly GCA_016271365.2). NCBI lineage: Eukaryota > Metazoa > Chordata > Ceratodontiformes > Ceratodontidae > Neoceratodus > Neoceratodus forsteri. The sequence goes on along the minus strand of CM028129.1, from coordinate 1,101,031,950 downwards.
TGCTTGTTCCCAGATGGCTACTGACTTCTAAATCCGATATCCTCTCTCTGTCCCCATTTGAGAGTACTAGGTCTAAAGTTGCTCCTTCCCGAGTGAGTTCCAACACTAGCTGTCTGAGGCATGCCCCCTCTAGGGCATCGAGAATGACCCTGCTCTTGGATGTGGCTGCAGCAAAGATGCTACAGTTAACATCTGGCATATTCAGGTCCCCCATCAACAATATCTCCCCTTTTTCTGCCATTCTAAGGATGCCTTCTATCATTTCCTTGTCCGTTGCCTCCCCCTGAGATGGGGGTCTGTATACAACCCCAGTGTAGATTGTGGTGCCATTTCCTGTCTCCAGGGTGACCCACATTGCCTCCTCTCCTCCCTGTTTACCCTTTAGTTCCGTTGCTTTAATCCTTCAACTTCATAGAGAGCCATCCCTCCTCCTCCTCCTCTTTTACCCTCCCTGTCCCTCCTGTAGATTGTGTACTCTGGTATGTTAACATCTCAGTCATGGTTCTCTGTACCATGTTTCTGTGACTGCCACAATATCCAGGCATCCCTCTTCCATCAAGGCCACTAGTTCAGGGAGCTTGTTACTAAGACTACGGCATTGGTACTCATCACCCTCCATTTGTTGATGGCCTTACCCCTTTTAGCCCATCCCTGTCCTTGCTGCCTTTGCCTTTTTCTCCATTTACCCCTGTCTTGCTCCCTATTGACTTCTCTACCTTGGTGTTTACCTCACTAACTACCCTGTTTTGAGGGGGGATCCTGGGATTTCCATGCTCCTTTTCAGTGCCTCCCCCCTTGGCTAGTTTGGTTCCCCTCCCAGACAGATGCAGACCATCGCACCAGTATAGGCCTGTATCCCTCCAGGTGAAGCCCCAGTCCCCAATGAAGCCAAAAACCCTGAGCTCCACACCAGTTTTTCAACCATTAATTGAACCCATGATGCGGAGTACCCTATCCTCACCAATGCCATAGATAGGCAGCACCTCCGGAAGGTTACCAGATGTGCTACTTGTCTAAGACCCTCCCCAACTCCACAAACTCCTCTTGTACTGCTCTGATCCCATTCCCAGCCAGGTCATTTGTCCCTAGGTGGATAATGACATCCAGCTCCTACTCCCGTGCAGCTGCTCCCACAATCCTAAGGATTCGCTCCCTGTCCTTCTAAGCCATGGCACCGAGAAGGCACCTTACTCCCCTCTCCCCTCCCTCCCCAGTTCTACTCCCCCTAATGACTGAGTCCCTCACCAGAAGTTGTTTCCTTCCCCTGTGGGGCCTCATGCCACCCTCCTGTGGGCCTCCTCCATGGAGGTTCCCAGCATCCTCCTTGGTATGCACTGCAGGTGCCCCCATAGAGGAACAACTTTCTGCCAGAATGGCGTATGAATTGTGGACAGGTACAACTGGAGGCATGTGCCTCTGTTCCACCACCCTCACCCTCCCTGAGCTCACCTTGATCCAACCGCTTCTCTCTCTTGGCAACCTCTGAGGCAGCAGTGGCGGTCCTGGTGGTCCCTGGGTGGGGGAAGAGGTTTCATGAATCCTAGCCAGGTCATCCTGGAGATGGGCAACCTCCTCCCTCAGACCAGAGAGGTGTCTGCAAATAGGGAATCGTTGCAGCCTCCAGAACATATCCTGGAAGACTGCTGCTCCACAGCCACTGCACTGCACTGCTCCCGTCATGGCTTATTTTTTGGCCCCTCTCCTGTTGCTTTGTATGCTTACTCTCTTCTCCCTGTATTAATTTATTTTTCCATTTACTTTCCTACTGTCTGTGTGCCCTTACAGCTCTCACCCTTCCTGTTCTGGGACAGGAACTTCCTGTATTCTTCGGTAGTCTCCTTCTTCCTTGCTCAGATTCAGACCCCCCCGCATCTGGGGAGGGGGGAGGGAGAGCTAATCTTTTCCTTCAAGGATGGCAAAACTTATGTGTCTCAGTGGTCCTTACCTTCCTACTCCCAAACAGGAAGTTCCTGTTGTCAGTCAAACCCAGTGCCTGTAAAAGTGGAACTGGCTAATGGTGGGAGGGTTGAGGAGAGGAAAGGAGGGCAACAAGTAAGTAAAGTTCTAACTCTTTAGTCAGCTGCTCCTTGCTCTGAAAGCAAGATTGCTGTCTGCCAAAAGCTAGCAGCAGGGAACTCTAGTTGGAGACACCTGATTTTCTGCTGCCTAAGCCACGCCCTCAATTAACTGCTCTCCTCTTGACTTAGCAAACTGAGAAGCTGGTACAGTCCCCTTCTCAAAAAAACACACTAACTTTCTTTTTTTAGACCCTAATTGAGACCCCACACTTCTAGTAAAGTATCTGTTTGCTTAATCACAACAGGCTCTGACTCTTGCAGAGTTAGAAGTGTTCCATTAGTAAGTAAAGTTCTAGCTCTTTAGTCAGCTGCTCCTTGCTCTGAAAGCAAGATTGCTGTCTCAATTCATTGCCTTAAGATACTTTTTCTTGAACACGTAACTCTTGAAGTTTAGAACTTTTATTTGAGACCTATATCCACATGTAATTTTTTCCATTGGTGCTGCACTGTTCTCAATAAACAGATCTACAAGCTTGCTCAGTGTGTACACATAGACTTTGGGAGCACCCAGAGTGACTTTGGGTAGTCTGGTGTGTAATAGCCCTTTGACTCACCTGGGCTGCTCCGGGGCCCTAGGGTCAGCTCAGTGCACACCTCTGAGGGGGCTGGCCTGAGTTCCACAGTGGTCAGCAGATATGGTGCGGTGCCTCCACCCAGGCTAAGAGGCCGAGGCAGGTTTGAGAGTGCGGGGGCCTGCAGTTTGCAATGTTTCACTAAGAGTGTTTATTCTCTCTTACAGTTTGTAAGTAAAAGATTTTTTTATCAAAAACCTCCGTAACATTTATTTCCTGAATTTTTTGTTGTCTGGAGTGCTGGTTTTCTTACTAGGGTTTGTTTGATATTTGTCCAGCACTCACTCGTATTCAGAGCTCTGCCTTGTTTGTAAATAAGAGGCAAGGGGTACCTGTGGACAGAGGACAGGTTACCACACCCCAGGAAAATATGACAGCTAGCCCCCCTGAACATTTTCCCCACACAATAACAATTTTCCACACAGTTGCAATCCTCTACCCCCAGTAACTCTATTGCAATAAATTAGTGACAGTAGTTAAAATGTAAACAGCGAGATTATTTATTGAGGAGGGAAAAGGAGAACAAGAAACACAATACACTGTTTTCAACAAGGATTTCCCCCACTGTAACCTCTCTTTCCCATCACTGTGTACACCCAGAAATGTCCCTATTTGGTGGGTACCTCACTGAGGTGGTGATGCAGGCCTGGGGTCTTTTGTCAGGGCCCAAATAACTGTTAAACACTTTTAACTCATTGGCTTTCTGCCTGTGCACTACTTCAAAAGGGACTCAATCCTGTCCCAGACTTTCCCCTGTAACCTGGCTAGCTAGCTGGCTAATAAGGCTCCCCAAAGCCCCAGCTCAGGTTACTCACAGTTCTGAAGTCAACAAAGGGGTTCAGCAGCCAGATGAGTTGCAGGCAGAATGCAGTTGCATGATACTGTGGAGGTCCCTGGATGATGGTGCACCACAAGGTCGCAGATCTAGAAGCTTGGAGAAAGTTAGGGTACACTGGTGTTCACCTGCCTGGCCTTGCCAGCTTCACCTGGAGACCTTTGTAGACTGTGTTCACACAGGCAGGCCTGTCGATGTCTTCCCCACTGATCGGCTTCTTCTTCTTCTTCGGTTCAGGGGAAAAGGATGAACGTGGTACCCCAAACCCCTCTGTTGTACCCCTGGTCACACAGCCTCAGTTGGGCACTTGCTCAGTCTTTTACCCCCAGCACTCTCCCACAGGGCGTCTCTTTTCCAAGCAATGCTGGGCCACTTCACAGTCACTTGCCTCAGCACCTTCACAGTCTCTCCCCTTGCCGGATTTTCCACTCACCCAACAATTACTCCACCGAGGGGAGGCACAGCAACTCTACTTGTATCTGCAGCTCACTGATCTTTTCAGCTTCAGAAATACTGCCCAACACAACACTTTGGTCTAACTGGGAGCAAATTTCAAACTCTCAACAGCACAGGTCAATCTCTAGTCCTCCTGCACACAACTTGGCACTTTGTCTTTAAATCGATGGCCAAAACCAGCAGGAGAAAAAGTATAGGGAATTGGCGTCAGCAGCCCACACAGTCTTTTCCCTCACAACCACACTGCAGCTCCTCTTGACGACTCTCCCCTTTTGGTGGCAATTCAGTGCTATTTATGGCCTCCAGGTGGCCCTCTTTTCATAGGCTGCCACTTTCCCGGGCAAACTCACTGCCTTCTTCTTTACCCAGTAGCCTGCTGTGTTTTGTAGTTCCAGGGCGGGCTGCCATTTTGTCTTCATTTACGGGGCCCAAACAGTTCTGCCCTCAGTTTTGATGCATATGCTCTTGTAAGGGCAGATAACAGTTCCCCCCATGACCAGAGTCTTCCCGGTCAGTAGTTAATGGGTTCTCCAGCTCTTTTTTACTCCCTGGAGCCGAGGATATACATTTTTATGTCGGCCGCATGGCTGAAACCAGAAATGGAGCCGTGGATCCTTTAAATTTTTACTCCCGGCAGCCGTGCATAAGCACTGGGTGTGTGACCACCATGTTCTTTATTTACAAGCTAGTGGCCCGTTTTTTTAAGTCACAGGGACTGCTTCATCCTCTCCATTTTGCCCGACGGCACGGAAACAGCAGTCTGACCTCGGCTTTCTTTGTGGCAGTTGCACCATGTGTTTAAACTGTGGTTTCATGCTGCAGCCAGCCATGGCAGTTGATGAGGGATCAGGCATGCGCACCTGGCACTGTGGGGACAGCCCCCAGCAAAATTGGACACTGAACTGGTCCCGTCCAGGGACACTAGCTCTGTACATGTGGACTCATGCATTAAAAACTTTGAACTCCCCTAAAATGTCTTATGGTAATTACGTAGTGTCCTACTGACTGTATACACTGCACTATTCCTTGTAATCTGATGCTGTTGTATCTTCTTGTAACCCCTAGATGGTGCTATCCCAAGGGCTACTACCCCAGCATGCTTGGCTAATAGCAGGTTAAGGGGCCTGAGTTCTGAAACGGGTGCCTCCACCCGGAGATCAGGGTTGGTAGTGGTCAAGCTAACCTGGGCACAGACCTCCGGGACACTGTAACCCCTCTGTTTCCTAACTAGTGGCTGGAACAATACACAATAATCACTTTCACAGTACCCCTGATACACCACACAAGTACCCACACTGTTTGCACTTACCACTAGGGCTTTCCTCTGGCCCAGCCCTGGGGACCCCCTGTAAAACAAGGTTATACACAGCAAATAACAGCAGTACAGTATTGTTGCACAAACTGGAACCATAGTCAGGGTAAATGCAAAAAAGAGTTAGATATGATTTATTTAAGGGGCTTGAACAAGGGAGGGGCGTGATCAGGTTAATTTGCTTAAAGGCTCTATCAGTCAAACAGTTATGCATGCACTTCAGGGTCAGTAAAGAGGCACACACTCTGGGTACCCAGATGGAGAATGGTGGGATAGCCAGGAACGTTGCAGCTGGTTGGGACTCTGTGATGGAAGAAAACAACATGCACAACACACACTATTTGTAATCTGGAGCCGCAGGGCTCAGTTCGTGAAAAGAAAACAACAAGACAATGAGATGACACACTTTTAGATTAGGCTGTTGTTGCAGGGAGCTACCCTGATGATTACTCACGATACCCAAGACTGGACACAGGCTGGACGAAAATCAAGACAGCAGGTGGTCAATCTGGAGTGCCAGGAGAAGCAGGGCCCACATGATTCACCGAGGCGTCATTCCTGTTCAAGCGTGGAGCAGGGGGCTGATCTCCAGGCAGGTCTCTCGTCGGTGGCTTTCTCTTTGCAGTGGGGTAGTCTGGCAAGGCCAGCGTGGCATGGCCCAGGCCAAATGGAGATGAACGCGGATTCAGTCCGATTCGGCTGGATAAAGCTTCCAGCAAGCAGAACACAGTTCACACAGTGGGGAACCAAATCACGACCCACTTTCAATACACAGCACATTTACATGTAAGGAAATTCTACTGTACCACACAAACCGCTCTCCGTCACGATCACAAAGTGTCTGTACAAATCGGGGATTCAAAAGCAGCTGGAAATCCTGACAGGCCGATCGCATTCAGCAAATCTTCGGTCTTCTTCAGGTTAAAGCCTGGTCACAGTCCAGTGGCTTAAATAGTCCTCACAACTCAGATTCAGTCCGAATAAACTCTATTTTCCCTCTCAGGGACAGCAGGCAGACAGGCAGGCCAAAACTCAGCCCTTTCACAGTTCTCCCATGCAAAACTACACAGAACTGCTGCTCAAAATCACTTGAGCTGTTACTTCTTCACTTCTCATCTGAAAACTGAAACTAGCTGCAGCAGCCTGGGAAATTCCCCAAGATGCAAAAGGTTTGGTTGGCTGATCCTCCTGTCAGTCACAACAAAGGCCCTCCCTTCAGGTGCAAAAGGCACAAAAAGGCCAAAACTACAATTCCTACAGATTTTGACTCCAGACAGCTCCTGTAGTCCGGCTACATTTTAGGTCCCACCAGTACTGATTGGTCCAATTCGCAGTCCAGGACCAAGACAGTGGAGATAAACAAAACAGTCCTTGCTGCAAAGAAGGCAGGTTAGACTAACTACATTATCATTATCACTCTAAATGATTTTCAGCAAATAGTTACATCTTTCAACAGAGCTCCCTCTCAGATTACTTATGACTGCAATCCAGGCAGCTCTTAAAGAAACAGTACATAGAGGCTATACAGGCACTCTCTGGCAATCACATTTAAACTGCTAAAATGCAGGACACCAGCCTGGCAGTGAGCATTTAGGCAAGCTCAAGGAAGACCTTTCGGGAACCTCCATTTGTAGGGGGGTTATATTCTTTTGAAGTTATGTTGTGTTCTATTGTCCTATTGTACTGTACTGTCCTATGTTATCTGACGTATTTTTCCCGGGCCGTGCCTGAAAATAGGCAGTTTCTGTCTAGTACACTTACCCGGTAAACAAAAACTAAATAAATGTCATCTCTTACTCCTCTCATCATAGCACTGGGGTCGGGAGGGTGGAGTAACAGGCAATCAGAATATGAGGAGCATGTAATAGTCTGTACAACATTGTGGGTTCCTTGAGGACTGTGCTTCATCTGGGCTTTTGTGGGGCCAATCATACATTTAGTATCTGTCAGACACCCCACCCCCCAAGAGACTTACCAATGGGTGGACTAGATTCTTGAGGGAGAGAGAGAGAGAGAGAGAGAGAGAGAGACTTGGCAGTAGCAGTGTGCCTACTCAAGTCCTGACCAGTGTCTATTTGTGGTTGCAGTCTGCATCAGTCTGTGAGAGATGCACCTTTGGAGATAGAAGCATGCTTCAGAAGTGCAAGGAAGGAAACTGACACTTGCATAAAGTAAGAAGTTCAGTCCAAAGGAGAGTTACAGTCAGTGAGGGTTAGGCAACCTACAGCTGTACTCTTCAGTGTCATCTAAGAGACTATGTTCTGAACAGACCCTTAGGGTCTGCAACCTATGATAAGGCCACAACTTGCTTGGGGAGACGGAGCAGGAGTGGTCAAGAGCATGGCAGTTGGGGATCAATGCAAGGAAGTGCAAAATTATGCACCATGGGCACAGGAACAGACAAGCTGAATCTAGGATGGGGGAGGTACTATCAGTCACTAAGCAGGAAAGGGATTTTGGAGTTATCATAACTGATGATCCCAGAGTGGCAGGGTGACATAACAAAGCAGCGGGTAGGGCTAGTGAGATGCTAGGGTGCATGGGAATAGGTATCTCCAGCAGGAGTGGGAAATGGCAATACCCTGTGCCGCTCACTGGTGAGATCCCACCTGGAGTACTGTGCCCAGTTTTGGAGGCTACACTTCAGGAAGGACATAGACTGCGTGGAAGCAGTCCAGAGAAGGTTAACTAAAATAGTGCAGGGGGTTGCATGAGAAGCCCTGTGAGGAGTGACTGAATGATTTCAACAATGTACACCATGGAAGAAAGGAGAGTGACAGGGAGCAGGATAGAGACCTACAAGTATCTCAGAGGGGTGAACAGGGTGCAGGTGGTCAGTCTTTTTTAAATGAAAAAGAGCACCAGGATGAGGGAGCATGTATGGCGGTGGGGGGGGAGTTTAAGACTGATGCAAGGAAGCACTGTTTCAATGAAAAGGGTGGTAGATGCCTGGAACAGACTTCCAGCAGAAGTGGTGGAGGTGAAAACAGTGGTAGGCTTCAAGCATGCATGAGATAAATGCAGGGGTACATAGTAAATAGGAATGGAGGAGGGAGGAGGGAGGGTCGCCGGAGACCATTTAGAGTCTGATTAGGCAGGGAACATCTGGATCGACTGGGAAGGCCAAGTGGTCCTTTTTTGCCAATAAATTCTGTGTTTCTATAAACTGCAGCCATTAATTGGTCCACAGTGCTGGGGGTTGCCATGCAGAAGCACTAGTAGGGGGATGGGTTCTCCGCAGTGCAGCGTTACAATCCAGACTGAGTGATCAGAGAGATATAGGAGCTGTACTAAACCCTCGGAGCAATGCCAAGCTGATCTAATGAAGCGCTGATGTAGTGGCTGGTGTCAAGTGTTTCTTCAGAAGAGGCCTACGGTATATCTACTGGAACCATGAGTAACCACCGTGGCACTTTCTACTGTTGTTCATTTTCAGATCCAGCAGTGTCCCTGCCCGCAGAATATACTTTTAGAGGAGTCCAAGTAAGCATGTACTTTATTCTGTCTTGTTAATATTTTTTTGTAATCTGTTTTATAATATCTTTCACCCCAGGCATGACTGAAAATGAACCAGCAGTCCAATCCACTTATATTACCTGATGTAATAAAGTGAATTAAAAATGCAATGGCCCCTGCACATACCCCCATGAACTAGACTGCACAGATTTGGATAGGGGATACTTCCTGACACCCTCAAAACCGAGTGCCCGTTGACCTGTAGATGACTGCCGATGCAGGCCCCTTCATCTGTCTGTGTGTACATGAAGCAGAGTCCATTTGCACGGGGATGCTATTTTCAAATGTTGTCATTATCACCAAAGATGGAAAGTTCAGTTTCTCTAATGATTCTAATGTTTCTGTTTACAATTAATGTTTTTTTGTGAGATTTGACTCCTGTACACATAAAGGGTAGGTGAATAACAAAAAGGATAGGTTTTAATCATACACAGTGATGCTAGAGAGAGGGTATATTTTGTACTGTTTTTGTTTCAGTCAAGCCTTTTCTTCCTGATCAGGTCCACATCACCTTCTTACTGTCTTCTGGTGACTACCCATCCCCATCCCACTACTAACCTCAGTGCTGCTGCCCACTTCCATGGTTCTTCTGTCCATGGCAGGGGTCTTTGGGGAGGGAGGCCATTCTTTCCCAGGTGACTTACTCAGGGTCTAGGGCAGGTGGTAGGCTTCCTGTGGTGAGGCCCAAGTGTGCAACCTGTGACTGCTTTCTAGATGGAGCCCAATTTTTTCCCCATTTCTTCCCTCTCTCCTCCCATGGTGCCTGGTAGCAAGTCCTGTAGACCACTAAAGTGAGCAGATGACTTCCTGTGGTGGAGCTACCTGCCCAGTCTGTCAAAGGAGTCGCTGGTGCACAAAAACCTGGTGCCAGTTGTTCTGGCTGGTAGCGATGCCACACAGCAGTACTTCCCGGCCTTCCTAGACCACCAGGCCAGCTCCCAAGTCTGCTCCCATACCTTGGGTGCTGGCATGGCAGTGCATCAGGCAGCCCCTCATGTTGTCTAGTTTAACAAATAATCCATGTCCAAGTGAACCTGTTTTGCCCCTCCCCTTCTGCTTTACAGTTTCCCTTCCAGCCATAGTCTTTTTTCACTTTCATCTACAAGCACAGTTCACATCTCATATAGAGCATGCAATCTACTGTGGAGCTGAGAACCAAGAGGTCTGTACTTTGGAACTGGATGAAGGAGGGACTGGTGGTGTAATCTGCTTTTACTCCACCATGTTACTCACCAGTTATCCAACCTCACCCTTGGAGCATGGCCTGTCATGTGCCCTTCTGAACCCTGAACTGAGGATCTTGGCATCAAGCCTGAGTGGACATGGAGCACCACTACCCACCATGTCAATGCCTGACTTCACGTCAACATCAGCAGGAGAGACCTGTTCACACTGAGACGTGTGGGATAGTGCCCAACTGGAACACTTTTACCTGTGTCCATCCAAAGTGGATGTTCTGGGTTTAGGATATGAACCCAGACCTGCTACTTGGTAAGCAGATGTGTAACCCCTGGGAATTCCAGGGGTTCCTAGTTGGATTCCATGTACTCTACTGACAGGCTCTCGGGACTGCTTGTGTCAGTTATGCCCCAGGGAGGAGGTGGGGGGATAATTGACAGTTGACAAAGATTAAAAGGTGACTCACGAGAGACAGCGAGAGAAGACTGTAAAGGGATAGGTCACTTCCACTGCTTACCATTGGGAGATCACCCTGCGGTGCTGTTCATGATCTTGGAACCCATTCGTGGAGTATTGTAGAGTACTGAACAACTGACAAAAGCAGCAGATGCCATCAGCCCCTGTTTCTTTCCAAGGCAGAAGTAAGGCAAGGAAGATAAGTAGCTTGGTGACCAGGTACAAGGGACTAAAGCAAGAACGGAAAAAAATGGCTTTAAATAATTGCCTTATGGCATGAGCATTTTCTGTCTGGAATAGTGTGCATATGAGTATCTCTTGGGACTAGGGAAGTTACCACCTAAAAGAACCAGCTATTGCCTGACTATCCTAAGGGTACTTAGAGGTTCAGAACTTTGGAATCAGGGTGGGGGATGGGGACTGTGAATTGATTTGAACTGAACTAAATGCTGTGCCCTGCATGGCTTGTGGATGAGATTTAGTCAGATATGTATCTGACGGCATTCACAGCATAGCTGTTGCATGAGATTAAGGCCTGAAATGTATCAATCACCTGCTAAGACTTTGGAGAGGTAAGATAGAAGAGGAGGAAACACCAGAATCTTGATTGTGGTCGTTTGGGGGAGCTGTTGGAGTGCAAAGAAGTATGGAATGTAATTTGTGAGTACTGGAAAAATGCCCCACTTAAGAACTTTATACACTGAAGCCAGCCATGATACGGTGCAGTAACTTGCAGTAAATGGCATATCACAAAATACTGCATGACAAAAGGGCTTAATTGGTATTGAATTACACTGTTCTGTGCAGCATAATACAGCATTTTGTGGTATACAGCAATATTACTACATTGCATCCAGGCTGGTGCCACTGCAGGTGGATATGGACATTGCATCTATTGACTGCTGTGTTGTGGGACCGCTACCCTGTGACACACCTTGGAAGCCACACACCGGGTGCCCACCTGTACGAGTCTCCATGGTACTGAGGAAGCCAGACCCCATCCCTGGGGTGGGCGGTCCCTGTTCGTAATGTAACCTGACTGCCCGGGGTCAGCTTACAGTTGTACAACCGGTAAGCCAGCCATTGTTTTTCTTCTAATATGTTCTTATTTTAAATAAGATGAGTTTGTGTTGTGGTCTAGTAGGCACATAAGAGAGCAAAGGACTCTACTGTTTATGATCTTTACAAGTGAAACAAGCCCCCACCCATACTCCCTATTTTTCATTCATCCCACTCAATCCATATGGTGTGTTAGTACATATTATGCATAGTGTTTGGATTTACAGTATAGAGTGACTTCAAATAGAGAGACTGATATTTTTTATCAGCACTAGATAGGTAAGCTCAAGCTGAAAGCAGGCAAATATTCAGTATCAAACGAGAACGTACTGTTTATCTTAACTGTTGCATTACAGTTACAGTGATCATGCCATAGTGAAAATAGTAATGAGAAGACATAACGCTTGAGCAGATTGTACCAGTTCGTGTTGTGCACCTTGTAACAACCTGACTTCAGGGATTTCAGTTTTCCTTTATAGTCCTGGCCCATTATAGGCCAGTACACACTAAGAAAACATTTTAAAATGTTTAACCCAGTTGTAAGTATGGTGTTTGGAGCATGAAAACTGTACTCTTACACTGTGCTGTCCTGTTCCCAGTCACCACTGTGGCACCAACGCAAAGCATTGTGAGTACTACAGGGCATGCTGGGATACTCGAGAGCATCACCAGCAACAGCGGAAAAGGTGACTGCTTACTTCTGTAGCTACCCCTTTCTGTGCCACTGGCATGTATACATATCCCAAAAACCTTTACGTTCTAAATCTGGCAGCCTAAAGGCTAATTATGAGTTAACCAATCATTTCTGATATTTTTTCACAGCTGTTCAAACCCAGTTTTTGTGGCTGCAACATGTGATAGGTAGTCCAAGTAAGAGCACAGTGCAAGTAGACACTGCTTCTAACTCAGGTTAAAGAAACTTTGTTGCCCTGAAACCATTCTCTAGCATATCACAGAGTAAGGCTAAAGAGTGGTTTCAGAACATGGTTTGTAACAGTTTTTACCATGCTACAATTTGGATGCAAACCTTTTTTATTTTAGTTATTATATATGTATGTATTTATTTATTTATTTGGTAACTGGGTGGGTACACTGGTCTGAGGGATCATTTTTGGGAATGACCCGGGCCATCTATATGGCATATACAACATAGTCAAAGAAACATACATAATAAATGGAACAGATAGAATCAATACAGCCACACAATAAATGTAATATAGATAAGTGACGGATTAGAGCCCACAATGCAAACCCCTGAAATAAAGATACGAACAAAGGAACATACGAAGAAGCCTGCAAAATAAGGTAATTTGGTCTATCTAGTCTGCTCGTACTGCAGGGTCCACGGCTTATGCTACTGACCCTGCCACCCCAATCCTCACATCCTTTTCATCTTCCCCTCCTCTGGTCCTTTCTTTCCCCTTAAGTCTATCCTAGCCTCTCTTGAAGCTGCCCATCGTCTTCACTGAGACCAACTCTTCCATCAGCACATTCCAGCTGGCCACCACCCACTCCATAAAGAAATGCTTCCTAGCCTTCCTTATAAATCTCCCCACCTCCATATTAAGATTGTGTCCCCTTGTGTTTCGGTTGCCACTTAGTTTAAAGAGACCTGCATTTTCCACCATATTTATCTCCTGCAAGTACTTGAAAGTCTCAGTCATGTCTCTGTCTCCTCTTTCTCGCCTCACCTCCAGGAAGTACATGTTCAGGGTCCCCAACCTCTCCTCATAAGCTCTACCCTGTTGGCTCTTGATCTTCTTAGGCACTCTCCTCTGGACAGCCTCCAGCAGGTTAGTGTCCTTTTTAAGGTGTGGGCACCAGTACTGCACACCATGCTGTAGATGTGGCCTTACCAGTGACCTATACTGGGGCAATATAACCTCCTCTCACCTACTGCTGATCCCCTAGCTATGCAGCCCAACATTTTATTTGCCCTTACTACCGCTTTCCTGCACTGCATGGAGTGCATCAGGTTGTTAGTGATCATCACTCCCAGATCATACTCCTCTGTTGCAGGTACCCGGATCCCTCCCAGGTTGTACTTTTTCCTGAGATTCTTGACTCCAATGTGCATAACTTTGCATTTCTTTGTGTTGAAGCCAAGCTGCCAAATCCCGGAACACATCTCATGCTTTTTCAGATAGTCCTGTAGGTCCTGTATCCCTTTAGCTGTGTCCCCACTCCCACATAGCTTGGTGTCATCCATGTATAGGCACATTTTGCCCATAATGCCATCCCCAATATCATTGATGAAGACATTGAACAACACCAGTCCCAGCACCAAGCCCTACGGGACCCCACTGGTGACCTCCTTGGTGCTAGATTACTCCCTCACCCCACCACTCTCTGGGTCCTGTTTCTGAGTCAGTTTTCTACCCATGTGATCATCTTTTCCCCAGCCCGAGATCTGCCAACTTTCTGATCAAACAATTGTGGGGTACAGAGTCAAAGGCCTTGCTGAAGACCAGGTAAACTATTTCCACCACTTGGCCTCTATCAACTGCCTTAGTGACCCAGTCAGAGAAGTCAATCAGATTTGTTTGACACAATCTCCCTCCAATAAACCCATGCTGCCTTGCATCCTAGAGACTGTACTCCTCTAGATACTCTACCAACCTTTCCTTAAGTATGGGCTTCGTGAACTTGCACATGATTGAGGTCACAGACTGACAGGTCAATAATTTCCTGGGTCATCCTTGGCACTGTTCTTATGGAGGGGCACCACATGTGCCACTCTCCAGTCCTGCAGTACCATGCCTGGTTCCAGTGAACTGTTGAACCCACCTGCTTAGTGGCCCCACAACTCCTCTGCCAGTTCCCAGATAATTACAGTTAGGGCCCACAGTACTAAGCCCTGAAATAGGCACAGAAAGCCCACAATAAAGAAAAAAGATTAGTAGTATGGGACACAATAACATCATGATTAGATTGGTCATAATACCATATGATATAAAACGTGATTAACAACTAAGAAGACAACTGCATCGAGAACTGCCTAGCAGTCTACATCTGGATCTAAGGAACTTCACCATCCCAGGTTAGGTGAGACACTTGCATACAGAGGTGGTTGGCAGGGCATTTCTAAAGTACTCTTTGAATAGAATGAATGTGTCTAGCGAATGGAGGGAGGCTGGTAAACCATTCTATAGCATGAGGCAGCTTGGAGAACATTTTCTGACCCATCTCAGTAACCATCTGAGGAAGGTCACGGAGACATTGAGAGGACCTGAGATGTCATGAACTAGTCTTAAGACAGAGAAAGTCTGATAGGGGGCAGTTCTCTTTTTCCCTGAGGAAATTATCCACAAGGGTACCCACAAGATAGTCATGATGGGCTTGTGGGGAGAACCAGTCAAGCGTCTGATAAAGGGAGCAGTGGTGGGTGTTATAATGGGCCAGCAAGGCAAACCTACAAATGCTGTTGTAGACCATGTTAAGTTTAGTGAGGTTACAGTTAGTTGTTTGGGAATAGATGATGGAGCAACAATCCAGGAGTGTGAGAAGTGTGCCTTGGGCTATGGCCAGCTGTACTTCTGGGGTCATGACATACTTCAACCTGAAGCAGACTCCCACTTGCTGGTTAAAACGCTTGACCAGTGTTCCAGTGTAATCAGCGAAAATTAGAGAGGGGTCCAGGGTGACACCTAGGTATTTGAACACAGTTATCTGTTCAAGGTAGGAGCCATCTGGAGCCCGGATGCTCAAGGAGTAAGGAGTATTTGGATGTATTGCCCACTTTGTGAGCCTGGATTTGGAGCCGGAAGGCACGGCTTTCATTTTCTTGCCATTAACAAGCAATGTATTTGCAGCGAACCACCCGTGAAATGAGTTGAGCTCCCTGTAGAGGGTGAGGGATAGTTCCTTGGGGTTCTTGTCACTGCAGTAAATGGTAAGATCATCTGCATACATTAACATGTGGCCACCCTTATTTTCCCTGATGAGGTGGTCCATGAAGAGGGAGAACAGTATGGACCCCAGTATGGATCCTTGAGGGACCCCACTGTTTATCCCCAGGGAGCTAGAGCTGGAACCCCTGGTGCATACCACTTCCGATCTTCCATTGAGATGGTTGTCAAACCAGGCTGAAGTAGTTTCTGAGAAATAATAGCGGGGTAGTTTTCATAAGAGGAAGCCATCTGCCAGGTCAAATGTCTTTGATAGGTCCATAAAAGTGGTACCAATGAGCTTACCTTGGGCCTGGCTTCTGAAGATATGGTCCGTGAAATAGGCCAACGTGTTGGTGGTGCCGGGGCTCCTTCTAAATCAGTGTTGGTGTGGGGAGAAGAGGTTATTCTTAGAGAAATTGTCTGAGATTTGCTGGAAGACTATTTTATCCAGAACTTTACTGGGGAGGGAGGGCACAGGATGGATACTGACCGATAGTTTCAAGGAGTTTGGGGTCCCATGCTTTTAAATATAGGGACAACTCTGGCCTGCTTCCATATTGTCTGGATAGTTAAGGAGGCTAATAATAGATTATAGAGGATGGTTAGGGGTTTAGCAATGAGGTTTGTCATAAGTTTGAGGAACTGAGGTCAGAGATCGTTACTACTAGAACTTTCAAAATTAGGGAGGACCATGAGGAGCCGATGGACCTCTTTAGGTGAAGTGGCCTTGAAGTAGAATATAGGGGTTCACTGTCGCTGAGTGC
Organism: Neoceratodus forsteri; assembly: GCA_016271365.2. NCBI lineage: Eukaryota > Metazoa > Chordata > Ceratodontiformes > Ceratodontidae > Neoceratodus > Neoceratodus forsteri. The sequence continues at coordinate 1,101,015,833 of CM028129.1, read as the reverse complement.
AAGTGGAATCCTTGGATGGGAGCTTAGCCAAGTACTCCGACAGGTTTGTAAATTTCCTGTTCAGGGCCTCTTTGACCTGTGAGGGGTTGGTTAGTATTCTGTCTTGGTGCAGAAGGAGATGAAGCTTTGTTTAGTGCCAGGCTTAAATAGTGAGTTCACCAATGCCCAGAACTTCTGAGGGTCAGCCAGTGGTGAACCTGTTGTTTTTTCAATGTAGGCAGCCTTAAGTGCTTTAGTTTCCTGCCTCCAGAGGTAAACCATTGAACAGAGTTAAAATGGTTTAAAAGACACAGTGTGAAAAGGGTCATATTTATCCAGCACTTTAGCTCTGGAGCTGCACAGAATTGGAAGGCTTGGCCTGTATTTCAGTGGACAAGCAGCCAGCCACTCCCACTTCCTAAGCTGTATAAGCAGTTCCTCTCAGCCTCCTTCTGAAGCACTTTTTCTTTGTCAGCCGGAGACTCTGTTAGTCTGTCCTCTGAGCCGGCTGGGGCCTACCCCCCCCATTGCTGTTTCTGTTTGTCTCTACAGGGGACATGCCTCAGACAGCTAGTTTTGGAACCCCCTTGGGAGGGAGCAATCTTAGACCTGGTACTCTCAAATGGGGATGGAGAGAGGATCTCCGATCTTCAAGTGGGTAGCCATCTGGGAACAAGTGACCACCAAACAGTGTGGTTCACGATAAACTTAGCTGTAGAGTCAAGCCATACAAAAGTGAAGGTACTGGACTTCAGGAGGGCTGATTTTGTCAAAATTGGAGAGTGCCCCAGAAAAGCACTAGCAAACAGGCAAGAAGGTGGGGTGGAGCAACAATGGGGAAACATCAAAACCACCATCACGGAGGCAACAAGCCTTTGTGTGAAGCAAATAAACAAATCAAAATGAAAGTAAAACCACTATGGTTCTCAAAAGAAGTGGTGGGGAAGGTAAGGGAGAAGAAGATAGCATTCAGGAAGTATAAGGAAACACAGAAGGAGCAGGACAGAGAACTGTACCAGTTAAAGCAGAAGGAAGCGAGTAAGGCAGTCAGAATAGCAAAGGCCCAAACCGAGGAAAAGATAGTCAACTCAGTTAAGATGGGGGATAAAACCTTTTATAGGTAAATTAGGGAGCAAAGAAAGACTAAGGCAGGGATACTGAGGCTGAATGAAGAGGAAGGTGGTTGGGCAGAGAGTGAGAGTGAAAAAGCAGAGATACTGAACGAATACTTCTGCTCAGTAGTCACAATGGAAAAGCAGGAGGAGATACCTAATCCAGTCAATAGAAGCACTCTGGATAGGGGGTTGATATTATTCCTTTCACAGAAGAAAAGGTTCTGAAAGAACTCTTAAAACTGAAGGTGGATAAAGTAATGGGGCCTGATGGGATTCACCCCAGAATTCTAAAAGAACTAAGGGAAGAACTAGTAACACCACCCTTTTTAATAAATCATGGGAGGATGGTGTGGTACCTGAGGACTGGAGGAGGGCGGATGTGATTCCCCTTCACAAAAGTGGGAGCAAGACAAAGGCAGGAAACTACAGACCTGTCAGTTTGACCTCAGTGGTAGGAAAAATGATGGAATCACTTCTGAAGGAAAGAATTGTTGAGTACCTAGAGGCCAGTGGGCGCAGGACCCAAGGCAGCATGGATTCACAGCAAGAAGGTCATGTCAGACAAATCTAATTGATTTCTTTGACTGGGTGACCAAAATAGTAGACCAAGGAGGGGCTGTGGACATGGCCTGCCTAGACTTTAGCAAGGCATTTGACACAGTCCTGCACAAAAGATTAATAAACAAATTAAACAGCCTGGGAGTGGGTCCTAGGGTGGTAGCCTGGATAAAACACTGGCTGGACAACAGGACACAGCGGGTAATAGTAAATGGAATCCACAGTGAAGAAAGGGGGGTTACTAGTGGGGTACCGCAGGGTTCAGTACTGGGGCCGGTCCTTTTTAATGTCTTTACATGTAATGTCTGACATTACAGAGAGACTAGAAGGGCAAGTATGTCTCTTTGCAGATGACACAAAGATCTGCAACAGGGTTGATACGCAAGGTGGGGTGGAAAGGATGAAAAGGGACTTGGCAAGGTTGGAGGAATGGTCAAATGTATGGCAGCTTAGATTCAATGCAAAGAAGTGCAAAGTAATGCAACTGGGAAACAAAAACCCAGGGGAAGAGTACACAATGGGAGGTGAGATACTGACAACAACAAAAATAGAAAGGGACCTTGGGGTAGTCATATCAGATGACCTAAAGGTGGGCCAGCAATGTGAGAAGGCAGTAAGGAGGGCTGGGGGGATACTGGAATGCATAGGGAGAGGCATCACCAGTAGAAAACAGGAAGTTGTTGGCCCTCTGTACAGACAGTTGGTAAGATCACATCTGGTGTACTGTGTACAGTTCTGGAGACCCCATCTCTGCAAAGACATAGACAGGGTGGAGGCTGTCCAGAGGAGGGCAACCAAAATGGTGCAGGGTCTGCACCAGAAGACATATGAAGAAAGACTAAAGGAACTTAAGATGTATAGCCTTGAGGAAAGGAGGAAGAGGGGAGACATGATAGAAACTTTCAAATACCTCAAGATAATCAACAAAGTCCAAGAGGGTAGCATCTTTCAGAAAAAGCGATGTGCAAGAACAAGGGGGCACAATTTGAAGACAGAGTGGGGACGGCTCAGAGGTAATGTGAGGAAGTATTTCTTCACAGAGGGGGTTGTAGATGCATGGACCGGCCTTCCTGAGGAGGTTGTAGAGTAAAAAACAGTGGGGGAATTCAAGAATGCATGGAGCACACATAAGGCAATTCTAGAGGGGGGTAGGAGGAAGTAGGCTGTTGGTTAACTAGGATCTGCAACTTATCCATTTGGTAGGGAAATGGGCAGACTAGGTGGGCCAAGCAGTCCTTATCTGCCATCAAATTCTATGTTTCTATGTTATGTATGTTTCTGCTGGACTTCGGTGTTTGTTTTCCTGCTTCTGGTTTGTATCTTGCCTCCAACTGTGTGTTTCTTTCTGTCCTTGTTTTCTGTGTTTGTTTGTGTCTGTTTTTGTTTTGGGCCTTGTTCCCTGTTTTCTGTGTTTATGTGTTTTTGGTCTGTCTTTTGGGACTTTGTTCCTAAGCTCCTGGCATACTGCTACTTCAGCGCTCATACTACTTGCTTTCAGTTACTCAGAACTCTCAAATTGCTTGCAATGCAACTGCAAACATAATCTGTGTGTTTCAGCTCAACTAAAGCTGCTCTCCACACTGCATACTTAATTGTTTTCACCTGATGCAGACTCACTTTGAACCCTAGCTGTGTAGCTCAGTCATGTGCTCTCAACTCATTCTCTTACCTCATTGCTGCAATTTCAGTGCACTGCCCAGTGACAGCTGCTTTAGAGCATTGTGCCTCCTTTTGTTTTATGTTTATTTGCAGTTCACAACTCAGTGTATTCAATACAGATGCTGCTTCTATGTTTGTACACCCAGTTATACGCCGAGGTCAGCTAAAGCTACTGTTGATGCTGTAAATTAGTTTCAATACTTCTTCCTCCCGCCTTGATTGCCCCCGATGTTGCAGAGCACTCTCACAACCTTCCACGGCATTCCTGCTAGAGGGATTGAGTGAGAGCTTTCCTCCAAATTGGAATGTTTTGCACCTCCCTTAATTGGGTTTCCAAATTGCAGCAGCAGAGCCGTCATTAAATACAATATCCCAAGCCTAGAGGGAAGGCGATCTAGGCCTTGGATCCCTAGAGATTTCCTCCTCATAGGGGTTTATTTCTCTCCTCCGTGCCTCAGGTCATAACTGTTAGTTAGCATAGTAGTGTTCCCTAGTTTCTTTAGGTAGGTTCTGCTATTGGATGGAGGTTGATGGTGTCCCTGACATTCCCTCTCTCTTAAGAAGGTCCCCTCATTCTCAATGCAACATCGAATCACGCCACGCAAACCTGAGCATCTCATTACGTTATCAAGCTTCCTGATGCCTTATTCTACTACTTCATCACAGCTCCTGCTTGCTTATATACTTCATACTACATTTCTTTTGAGTGATCTTTCCTAAGGTACCTTTAGTCACCGGAATCGTCCCGTGTACCTCTAGGGGTGGAACCCTCTTCGAGGGTTCCTTGCCTTTGGTACTCCCACAGGGTGGTAATTCCTCTGGAATAGAGTGCGAACTGCCAAAACCAAACTAGCACAGTTGCACAAGCATAACACTATACTGCTGCGTAGGCCATTGAATGGTTTTTCGTATGGGAACTTTGCAGAATTTTTATATTTCATACTGCAAATATTGTGGTGTTCACTTACTAAGTCTGTGAAATGCAGACAAAATCTTGTGCGTTTTGCAAAGTTTTCTGCGTTTTTGCATTTAGAAAGAATTTTGTAGTGCTGGAAGAAAAACTTCCTGAAGTGCGGAAATTCGGCAAGGATTTTTCTGCATTTCCCAAACTTAGGTGAATGCAATGTATGGAAATATCATACATGTCTATTGAGCTCCTTACTTACCAGCACAGTTCACACTTGGTAACATAATTATGTACTGATCTCTCACACTAAATCCCACTTATTGGGGACTGACTGAGCCAATCTGTTTTATGCACCCCAGCTCTGGCCTCTTTTTCCACTTGACATTAGGTTACAGTATGTTCCTCAAGTGTTACAGTATTGGCGTAAGTTGCATCTGTTTTTAATAGAACCCTTATCTGCGTAATTTTGCTCACTTCAGATTTTGCACGAATTTAGTCCTTTTTCTCTTGTTCAGTTCTTCGTGATGCATCACCAGTATTGAAAATGTAATACAAATACAGCTTTTAATTGAACATACTGTGCAGCAGTTTACAGTTTCACATTCTTCTTGGCATGAGTGAAAAATATCTGTGCACTGAGTCCCTTTAAGGTGAGGTTTGTCATCAGATGACATCCACAGAGCACTGTAAAGTCCCATAGCTGTCACCTAGAGTAATTGCTCATTGTAGCTGAGCCTTATGAAACTCATGGAGTTCTCAGCCCTGGAAAGGCAAGTTCGGACTAGTGTTCCTCTCGGAAAACAAAGGTTTAAACACAAACTGAAGGAGCAGTGTGGCCTTTTGTACCTGAAAAATAAATAAAATAACCAGGATTGATCCGCTCTACAGCCTCCGGACTAATTAAAATCCATAGTGAAGAAAATGACTTACTCACTGGCAAAGGTGTCAGTATTTTATTAGAAAACTCACATATATGCAAGGGCTGTGTAGACAAAACAAGGGTTTACCATTTACTGTATATCAATATGGAATGGGCTCCCTCTTCCTTATAAACAGCCCCCTTCAAACTCCATGCTCAGTGTTGGCATATGTGGAGAATGTCTATTACATAAGGACTTACCAGGTTACTTAAGAAAGGCTTTGTGCAAAACTGTTCAAGTGCAGAGGAGAGTGAACTGGAATGTCAAATGTAAACTTTGGTCCACATGAAGTACCAAACTGAAAGGTTGAACATTGCCTAACAGTGATGCTGTTTTAGCTGTATAGCCTGTTGCTTGAATAATGTATGTTATTGGAAATGTTTGAGTAAGCCTGTGTTTTTCTAGTTATTGTGTGAGGAGGAAGGCCTGCTCACTTAGTAACAAGAGGAAAGAGCAAGTGTACCACAGTGGGTAGGATTGAGCAGTCATATATCCTGATGCATGTGTGAGGAAACTGCCTAACTACTTCTGTAATATGTCAGAATTTTTTTTGCCACCTTCTGTGGCCTCGGAAGCTGTCCTCTTTCAGGTCTTCACAGTGTGTGATCCCTTTACACACTGAACTCACTCTCAGTAGCATCACCACCCACCTGTTCCCAATGTGTGCTGCTGGTGTCAAGGCAGGTTCTATCCCTCCCCAGGGGCTGCTCCTCCCGTGAAGCCCAGGAGGAGGGGGAGAGCATGTTGTCAAAGCCAAGGTCTAGGCATCAGAGGCTGGGTAACAGAGGCACCATCAATTAAGGTCTGGTGGTTTGGGGGCATGCACAGTGGTGCCATCCCCTAGTGCTGCCTTTGGAAGACGTTGTACATGTTCTCCCCCACTATCCCTCCTCTCCATTTGGAATGTGCACCACGGTATGGCCCACTGGTGCATGGTCACGCACACCAGCAGTGGCCCCACGCCATCTCCAGGAGCCGCTTTTCAAATCATGCATATCTTCTCCCTCCTCCAGGAGGAAAGTATCCATACAGTTGTTCTTTCACTTTCCTTGCCAGCCTCTTCTCCTGATATCCTGGGCTCGGGGTGTGAAACTAAGTTGACAGCATGCCAGAGCAGTCAAATACTGCTCAACACAACTGAGCTGGCTAGATCCCCATTTTAATGTGAATAAAAAAAATATATATAACTTCAATACTGCTCATGTTGGAAGATAAAGGTTTAAGATTCTTTGAAAGAACTTCTTTCTAGTATTTACTAAATAACGGAGAGGTATGGCAACCCGTGCTCATGTCTGAATAATATGGAAGAATCACATTTAAGCACAACATTAAGTGAAATGCCTAATGGGACTTACAATGTGTGAGAGTGATAATAGTCAGCTTGGCGAGTTAAAGGTCTTTTTCTGTATAATTGACTGCGGCAGAGCCAACTACAGAGGATACTACCTGTAAGCTATATCTACAAATAATGAATAGAAAAAGTTAAGAAAAAAAAAAGAAACAAACAAAAAGATTAAAAACATCTGTTCAGACAGTTTTGTCTGATTGCATGGTACTTAATTCTGGTGTTCATCTACTGTGGGATCCTGATTGCTGGGAAATAATGTGGATTGTCTGTCTGGATCAGTCAGACTTGTAATTGCATGCAGAACAGAACTATTGTAAAACAACTTTCAATCAGATGGTGACCTCTGCATATTTAGTTTCCTGCCATGTTCTGGTTTTGGTTCACACATTGTGTTTGTGAGAGAAATCTCTGGGTCACAGCTGAGCCTTTCTAGATAATTGGAGCAAAGAACACAGTTGTTACATTTTTACAGTTCATATGTTTTAAGTTTACATTTTAAAATAGTACGATTCTAGAGAAGAAGAAGAAGACATAGATGTGCCCCTCAGCTCTGATTCTGAATCCCTGTGCTGTTACAGAGCAGGTGTTTAGTTATTTAATTTCTCTCCTTCCTTAACAGGCTGGATAGCGTACCCCTCGGTTTAAAGATCCTTCTGGGAGCTGTCATTTTTACATTAGTAAATTTTCTAAGAAAATGCTCCTAAAATCCGAAATTGGGATCTGTGGCCAAAACGCTGGTACTTCCAAAGTTGGAGACTTGCCCCCACGCTGGCACATTTTGTGATGTCAGTCCTAGAGTAGCATGGGGCGTGCTCCACAGGCTACAATGGGGCCGGTATTTACGTGTTTTTTAAGTACTTTTAAATGCTAGTTTTCAGAAGAGAAGGCCACCACTCAACTAAGGTTTATCAAGGTTCCATGAAATGGCTGCTGCCTGATATAGTATAGGGATTACTTGGTAACAGCTCTGACTGGAATGCTTATACTTGGAGGTACTGTAAGGGCAACACCTTGTTTACCAACAGTTTCTTTTGTAGTCTTTCATGCTGTGAGGGCTGCTGTAAACCTATATCCCCCTTTAAGCCAAAATAGTCCAACAAATGTCATAATTTCCTATTTATTTTCCAAACGTTTTCTCAAGGTAGCAGCTCCCCTACCTGTAGCTTGCTGATTACCCTGTTAACAGTTTCTCAAACTAATAGCAGCCCTATTTGCCAGCATGTCTCAGTTCATAACACATCTGTCTCTGGACCAGAAGGTCATGGATTCTGTTCCCATACCAGAACTGGGTCATACCATAAATGCTGGCACCTGAGTGCAGTGTAACAGGAACGCTGCACTTTTGGGGTGTGCTGTCCTTTGGATGAAATGATAAACCAAAGTCCCTTCTACCCATCTCTGGTGCTGTCCTGGTGGGTGTCCAGGCGGAAGTAAAATAACCCAAGACACTTTTTGGAAAAGATGGGGATTTTCTCCAGTGCCTGCACCAACATTTTCTTTCCCATCAAACCAGTTCATGCAGTTGTCCAAAGCTATGAGTGGGCATTGAGATGGGAAACTGCTGCCACTACATTTACAGTCACTTTACTACCAGTCTCTCATTACTTGTGAACTGCTTTGGATACAGTGCGTATGAAAAGCGCTATATAAATGCTAATTCTTCTTTTTTGTTCTTCCTCCCCCTCTTCTTCTTATGTCAGGGGAATTCTAATTTGCAGAGACCTATTGGTTCCAAGGAGTACATGTAAATGTCCATTATTGACTGTTTGGGCCTGTTTATTAGATTATAATTAAGGTCATTTTTTGTTTAAGAGCATTTTTTTTATAATTAAAAGTTTATTGGTAATTTCAGAGAATACATTACATTCATATTGATTCCTAGCCAGGGCTATGCCCCTTGGAGTTATAACACTAAATGTTCCGATGTCAATAAAGAAAATTAAAAAAAAAAACATCAAGAAGTGGCAATAGTTAATTTGCTTAAAAAACAAAATTCACATGAAATAATTTCTTTTTTTTTATCATCCTGTGTTTATTAACCCACCATAGTCCGCTTTCAGGTCAGCAACCTCAAAGCCCTAACACCACTTTTCCTCCACTGGCATCCTCCCCTGTAGAGGCCTGTCAGTCTGGTGTATCTGTGATGCAGTGCCAAACCTTGTGGGAGACTTGCATGCATGCAACTCATCTCACTGTGAGGGACATAGCTCCCCACCTTCCACAGGGGGGGTGCTGTGGTGGTGGAGTGTGGCACCTGCCTCCCTGGCTGCCTGTCTACAACTGTCGTGAGTCTGCTCCCAAAGCCAGTTCTCCTGCTCAGTAATGGGATATGCCACTGATGGGCCAGTGGGTGACCCTTGTAGTGACTGCCAACCTGTTATCTCCAGTGGTGGTGACATTTGTTGGTTGCATTTTTTGTTCATTGTCATTAACTTCCATTTTTAACTTTTTTAACTTCTATTTTATTGCTGGACACCTTACACTGTCTTAACTCTGATGAGGCTTTATTAATGATACTGTAAAGTGTCATCAACGTGAAATTCATTGGACTGGTCAGTTGTGGGGGGTGGGGTCCCTGTTTTACCTTGCAGAGATTATGCAAATGTTCGCTAATAAACATGTTGCTATGATATACGTGCCTGTCCTGAGTGAATCCTTTCAACGGGTGGTGAGTAAATGCCCTGATTTTTCTGCTTTTGGAGTTAATAGAGCTTTTTATGAGGACCAGGACACTTGTGCAGCCTGTCTAGTGTAGTGTGGGTAGAAAGATGAGTAGATTTTTTTTTTTAATAGAGGGCTCTTTCAAATTGCTTTATAGGGCACATTACATGAACATACACATCCTCACCTGCCTGTTTGTGCCAGCATGGAGACCTGAGATTGCAGTGCACTCTGAGTCCTATACTCTGGGCCAATGAGGATTTGGGAGCACTGGTGGGATGGTACCCTTACGTTCTGCCGAGGAGCACTGACCTGCCCAGGCAGTATTGCCTGACAGGTTCAGTATCTAGATAGTGAGCAGCACAACAGTGAGGAAACCCGACGGATGTTACAGGGGTAAGGTAGCACAGATGACAGCTTGCTACCTTACCCCTGTACATGGCAGTCAAATAGTGGAGGAATCGGAAGACTGACTGAGCTGCCCCAGTACTGTTGAGGGGTAAGGCACTGGCAGCTCGGCCAGCATGTTTCGGGAGGTGTGGGTTCTATCCCGCCTTGCGTCCTGCAATGTTTTACACTGTTGCACCCCTGTAACTGTTGTATTCTAACTCTGAGGTTTGCTCCCCCTCGGAGTTAGATATTTTAGTTATGGTGGTGTGGGGGGCAGAGTCCTCCACATGGGGGGTTTGGGGGGTGAAGCCCCCTATTTGCTGAGTGTATTTTACAATCAGATGGCTAAAATAGTATTTTCGGGCATCTGATTGTTTCGGCACAATGCATTTCGGGCCAGTGGGGTCAGTATCCCGAGACTCAGGAAACTGAGTTTAGGCATATCATAGTATATCCAGTGGGATAGTATGCCCAAGCCCTGGGAGAGAGGGTAATTACCACCCACTCCTACAGCACCTCATGTGTACAGAGTGGGGGGGGGGGCTCGGCATTGTGGGTGATGATGTGATGTTGGCTACCTCTCCCATAGGTTGGTATGATCATGGTGTAACCCCCTTACAAATGGGGGTTCCCAAAAAGTCTTCCTTGAGCTTGCCTAAATGCTCACTGCCATGCTGGTGTCCTGTGTTTTAGCAGTTTAAATGTGATTATCAGAGCCTGTATAGCCTCTGTGTACTGTCTCTTTTAGAGCTGCCTAATTGCTGCTCCTGAGAGAGAGCTCTGTTGAAAGATGTAACTATTTACTGAAAATCATTTAGAGTGTAATGATAATGTAGTTTGTCTAACCTTTCTTGGTAGCAAGGACTGTTTTGTTTGTCTCCACTATCTTATTTTATTTATTTTTATTTATTTAAACAGCAGTTTGGAAAACCTTTGAGCCATAGGCTCATTTACAAAGGTACCTTGTCACAGTAAGACAAACCATCAAATACACAGTATAGCAGTACAACACATAAGTATAACAGTAAAATTAAGACATAGATACAAACAAGCTGGTACAGGTAGGATGGATGCAAACAATACCAGAGTTATGTCATCCTTAGCAGCTTAGTAATAAGCTTTGTCATAAGTATTGAGTCTGCTTTGACTAGTGGCAGTTACAGCATCGGGTGTTAATAAGGTGGTTACGTATGGAAGTTTTGAAGCACGATATAGTTGGAGCTTCGGGAGATGGAGAGGGCAGTGTGTTGAACCAGGAGGGGCCCTAAAGCTGAAGGCTCTTTGGCCGTGAGAGGTCCTAGCTCTAGGGATAACAAGAGAGTTTTCCCAGAGGTCAGTATGAACTAGTGGGACAGAGCGGTATGGTGGTGGTGGTCAATCCTGGTGGGGAAAGCCAAGGAGGGTCTTTTGTAAGGGTACAGGTAAGATATTATGAGGCGCCGTCGAGATCAAGTACCAGCTTTAGCATACAGTAGACAGGTGTGTGTCATCCTAGGTGCTCCAGTAATTAACCTGCAGGCCTTATTCAGAGTAGTGCTAATTTTATGGAGTGCGGTCTGATCAGCAGCACCATACACCGGCAGTCCATAGTCCACTAGGACAGGATAGAGGAGGTGACTGCGAGTCAAGAGCCTCCGGGGAGGCAGTGTTTATACTGGTGTAAGATGCTCCAATCGGATAGTGGCAGTGGCTAGGCAGCAGTGTGTCCATGGAAGGAGAGGAGGGGTCAAAATGGATCCCTAGGTATTTATAGGAGCAAACTTGTTTGAGTGGGAATGAGGACCCAGAGTGAATGGGAGTTTGAAGTTGCAGGACTTGTTTTGGGGATGAGTGAAGAACATGGTTTTTGTTTTTTAAGATTTATCACCAATCTATGTTCCTTGAACCAGCCCTCGGCTTCGTGAAGGACTTCTGCAGCGAGTTCTGGAGGGCAGTAGGGTTACGACTTGAGGCAAAGATGACTGCATCATCAGCGCACTAATAGAATGTTCCCGAGCAAGAGCGTGGAAGGGTGTTAAGGTAAAGGAGAATAGTAAGGACCCAGAATGGAGCCCTGGGGAACCCCAGAAAAGATGGGACAGATGTCTGAGTAGGTCCCATTAATTTTTACACACGCTGTGGCGGTCAGACAGATAACTGGTGCACAGGAGAGATAGGCCCAGCAGCAAAACCAGAGAGACAAAGGGCATCAAGAAGGAGGGGGTGGGAGACAGTGTCGAAAGCTTTCGAGAGGTCAATGAAGACAGCAACAGCCAGAGAACCAGTGTCTAAGGAGGAGTGGAGAAAGTTGGAGAACTCTAGGAGGGCTGTGTTGGTACTGTGGCCCGCTCGGAAGCCATGCTGCTCAGGACAAAGGACATTGTAGGTGGACAGGTAGTCAGAGATTTGAGAGGCCACCATTTTTTCCAAGGCCTTGGAGAGAGGAGAGAGAATGGAGATCGGTCGATAGTTTCCAGCCACAGTCCTATCACCACCTTTAAAGATAGGGGTGACAGTGGTGACTTTCCAGGCAGTCGGAACCTTCCCCAGACAAAGAGAGTGGTTGATGAGGCATGTGATCGGGGTAAGGACTGTGTCTAAGACCAGCCATAGGATACACGGATCCAGGGTGTCACTGCCTGTACTATTACTCTTGAGGGCAGTGACAAGGTGCGGCCTAAGTTCTTGGGCAGAAACACGGCGGAGGAGAAAATAAGGGCGAGAAAGATTTACGGCAGGTGCTGGGGGAGGAGGGTCAAAAAAATTTGTAGGGAGGATAGGGCTAAGGTCAGTGAATGAGGTGTTGAGGTGGTTGGCTATGAGGGCTGGGTCTGAGGAGATCACACCATTAATGTTGATCTGGTGGGTGGGGGTGTGCACTCCATTTAACTGTTTAATGTTATCCCAGAAGGTTCTGGGATTCCCCCATGAGGCAGTGAGTGAGGACCGATAGTGCTCAGACTTGACCTTTCTGATGGCTCGAGTGCACTTGTTTCGGGCGGCAGCATATAACCGCCTGTCATTGGGCCAGCCAGTCTCAATGGCACGGTGCCATAGGTTGTCCCTATATCTTGGTCCTGGACTGCAAATTGGACCAAACAGTACTGGTGGGACCTAAAATGTAGCCAGACTACAGGAGCTGTCTGAATTCAAAATCTGTAGGAACTTTAGTTTGTGGCTTTTTTGTGCCTTTTTTGCAACTGAAGGGGGAGCTCTTGCTTTGACTAACAGCCTAATCAGCCAACCAAATCTTTTGGATCTTGGGGAAGTCCCAGGCTGCTTGCAGTTTTCAGTTAGCTCTAAGCTGGAAGCTGAACAAGAAAGAGTTGAAGTGTATTGCAATCCTGAGTGGATTCGCATGGGAAGACTGTGAAAGGGCTGAGTTTTTGGCTTGCAGGTCTGCCTGCTGCTCCTGAGAGGGAGAGAAGATAATTATTTTGAACTAAATCCAAGTTTGTGTGACTAAAGTAAGCTACTGAAGTGGGCCAGGCTCAACCTGAAGAAGACGGAAGATTTTGCTGAATGCGATCGGCCTTTCAGGAGTTTCAGCTACCCCTAAGCTCCCATTGTGTGCAGAGACTTTGCGATTGTGACCGGGGAGCGCTTTGCCTGGTACAGTAGAATTCCCATACATGTAAATGTGCTATGAGCTGCTAGTGGGTTGTGAGTTAGTCCCCCACTGTGTGAACTGTGTTCTGTTTGCTGGAAGCTGTATCCAGCCCAAAACTGACTGCATCCGAATTTGTCTCCATCTGGTCTGGGCCTTGTCAGACTGGCCCAGCCAGATTACCCACTGCACAGAGAAGCCATTGATGAGAGACCTGCCTGGGGATCAGCCCCCTGCTCCACGCTTGAACAGGAACAACGCCTCTGCGAATTGTGTGGGCCCTGCTTCCCCTGGCATTCCAGATCAACCACCTGCAGTCTCGATTTTTGTTCAGCCTGTGTCCAGTCTTGGTTATTGTGAGTAAATACCAGGGTAGCTCCCTGCACCAACAGCTTAATCTGAGTGTGGCATCTGATTGTCTTATTGTTTCGTTTCCTTTATGAGCTGAGCCCTCTGGCTCCGGATTACTAATATTGTGTACTGTGCATGTTGTGTTTTCCATCACACGGCCCCAACCAGCTGGACGCTACCCAACCCTGGGCATCAGTCCTGGCTAGCCCATCTCTTCTCCACCTGGGTACCCAGAGGTGTGACTGTGTGGGGGACTCAAAGCGCATGCAAAACTGCTTGACTGATATAACCTTTAAGCTAATTAACCTGATTTTGCCCCTCCCTTGTTCAAGTCCCCTAAATAAATCAGATCTAACTTTTTCTGCATGTAATCTGACTGTGGTTCCTGTTTGTGCTCAAAGTACTGTTCTGTTGCTATTTGCTGTGCATAACCTCGTTTTACAGGGGGTCTCCATGGTTGAGCCAGAGGAACCAGCCCTGGTGGTAAGTGCAAACAGTGTGGGTACTTGTGTGGTGTACCAGGGGTATTGTGAAAGTGATTATTGTACAGTGTTCGGGCCACTAGAGGGGAAAGAGGGGGTTACAGTGTCCCGGAGGGCTGTGCCCAGGTTAGCATGACCACTACCACCCTGACCTCCAGGTGGAAGCACCCGTTTCAGAACTCAAGCCCCTTAACCTGCTACTAGCCAAGCAGGCAGGGGTAGTAGCCCTTGGAATAGCGCCACCTAGGGGTTACATGGGTATTTAGGTATTTGTCCATTACAACTGGTGTTCGAGGTATTCAATGACTGATTCAGATTCGATGCTCACTCCTACTAACCAGTAAACAATTCCAGAGCACTGGGGAGTCACCTAAAAACTTGGTCACCAACAAGTTTTAAGGTAGATGGTGGGACACAAAGGCCCTGTCCTGATTGCAGAACAGTTCCCATTCTTGGAACCAGTTTAAAGAGCAAGTCTCTATTATAATAAAAAGCTTAAACACTCTAGATTTACACCAATTATGTTTAAACTTCGTTTTCTAGTGATTTGTTATTTTTACTTACTTTCCTTTGCTGTTGGTCTACTAAATAGTGTAGATAATGCAGTGCTTATGTCACTGAGTCTTTCAAAATTTATTTGACTCTCCCCTGCTAACCCCACAGTTGCTGTTTGTGACATCACAGTCTGTTGCCACAGTGAGCACTATGATGTCATAATCTAAGGCACTGTGAGGTTAACAGGGGAGAGGCAAATGTTTTCAAGTGTTTGCTATACAGACTTTTTAGATGGACTACCAAGATGTGCCGTAAATCTTGGAAAGAAACATTAAAAATGAAAAATAAAAAATGTATCCTCTAGTAAATTGTAACAGCTGAAACGTCTTTTTTATGAAAGCACATGCTGAAGTGCTGAGCTGCTCTTTAACTAAACTGGGTTACAGTGTCCAGGCTTGAAAGTGGGGGTGAACCAAACTGAACTACAGTACTCAGACTAATTTTTCAGATCAGGTGCATGGGTTGCGATTGAGGAGGACTTGCAGTACAAGTCTCTGCCTTTATTTTAATTGTGTAACTGCATGTGTATGCATGCTGTGTGATGCTTTTAAACTGTTAAAAACCTTAGCCTTACCAGACAGAGCACCCTTTCTCTCTCTCTCTCTCTCTTCACTCTGTCTTTTGGACAGAGAGGACTGTGGGACCTTGCAGGGCACAGTCCCCCACCTGTGCTGATGCAGAAGAGCCTGCCAAAGCTCCAGCAAGTGTAAATCCACAGGAATCAGTCAACTACTGACATTATACAGCCCAGACACCTGAAGAAGATACAGTTTACCAACTTTAAGCCCCTAAATAGGAGTGAATGAAACCAGAAGTTTACGGAGCACTACTTCTGGTCAGACAAGTGTTTCAGCCTGTGCGTGTGTAAGTGGCTGTGTGCATGGGTTATGATTAAGGAGGACTTGCAGTACAAGTCTCTGCCTTTATTTTAATTGTGTAACTGCATGTACTCTATGTGCAACTGCAGTTTATGTGGTGCTTTTAAGCTGTTAAAAACCATAGCCTAGTAAGACAGAGTACTCGCTCTTTCTCAAGTACTCTGTCTTTTAGACAGAGAGGATTGTGGGACTCTGGGAGACTCATCCCCGTTCCACCTTCGCTAATACAAAGGAACCTGTCAAAGCCTCAGGGAATTTTAAATGCTGACATTATATAGCCCAGACACCTGAAAAAGGTACAATTTAGCAACACTGTGCCCCAAAATAGTAATGGGTGAAACCGGAAGTGTGCCAAGTGCTACTTCTGGTCGAACAAGTATTGCTGGCATTAGTGAGTATATCTGCCATGTTAGAAATGGCAGAATTGAGGACTGCCCACCCTACTTAATCTCCTAAATCTGGAATTAAGATATTGTAGGAAAAATAATTAATCTTGTTTCAAACCTAGTAAGTCAGTGACATCAAGGTATATCTCAGCTGTTCAATATATAACAGAGGTATCTTGTGGTGAAAAAACAAACAAAAAGATGTTTCCCTTCCTATCTTCATTAAGAGTGTTTTTTGCATAACGGTGTCATTTAGTACTTGGCTTCATACCACAGTGAGGCACAAATATTTAGTGGAGTGCTCCAGCTGCACCATGTGTGAGGTGAAACAAACTGATTTCAACTAACCCATTTTCGTGCATAAAAACTACATGCTAAATAAAAAAAAATGATCCTAGAAATGGACAGACTAGAAGCAGAACTAAAAAGAACACAAGAAATTAATCAGATGGAATATTTCAGTAAGTGAATGGAGGTGAAACAGCACGCTATTATAGGAGGTGGGAGATCAAAAATGGGTGAGCTGAGAAAAAAGAAATCAATAAGAGAGGAGTAGCTTTATTAGTGATAATGAGGATCAAAGCAGACTAAATAAGTGGGGGAGATCTGATCCTGAATTTGGAAATGAAGCCACTACTGACAATGACTGGTGCATCGTTAAAAGCTTACAAAGCAATGTAAGGGCAGGAAGGCATGATTCACAACCAGTACTGAAACATAACAGATTTAAGGCTTAAATTAGGAAAATATAGGACAAACAATTCAGCTTTGCACCAGTAACCCTGATTAACTAGCTAATCCCCCCACAGGTAGCGATAATGAGAAACAAGTGATGGTCCAGACTAGCAACTCAGTTATTCACTACACAGACTCCACAATATGTGGTCATGATAAGCAGAATACAATGGTCAGCTGCTTTCCTGGAGCCCAAAATAAATATTTAACGCTAAGGACTGATAATATTTTACAAGGTTCAGGAAATAGACCAAGAACAGTAGTACATATAGGCACAAGTAACATAGGCAAGATGAGTGAGGAAGAAATAAAGAGGGACTTTGAAACACTTGGTAGCATGTTGAAAACGAAAGGACGCCAAGTAACTTTATCTGTGATTCTGACAATCCCAAGAGCTTCAGCTCACAGATAAAGGTAAAGTGGGCAAATAAATATGTGGCTAAGGGAGTGGTGTCAAAGAGAAAAGTTTGGGTTCATTAGGAACTGGAATTTATTCATAGACAGATCAGATCTATATGCAGAAGATGGGCTTCATTTAAACAAAACAGGTGCATGATGTCTGAGAAACGGAATATTAAACTCAGTTACAGAAAAGTTAAACTGAAAGGCTTGGGGGCATAGGGAAATAAAGAGGGTATTGGGACTCCGCTGAACGAGGATGCTGATGGTAAAGTACTTCAAGGAACAAATAAGAAAATTAAGGAGGGCCAGCCCGCCTGTGTAGCGGTAGCACTACCGCTTGTGTCACCATCGACCCAGGTTTGGGAACACACCCTCGAGACAGAGGGATGGCCGGGGGAGGAGACTCACGTATCCGAAGGACCACTTTCCCTCTCTGGGGTAGGAGGGGAGGTTATAGCTCGGCACTTGACTGGACTCTGGCAGAAGCCGGAGGCACAGCAAGCAATAGAGCTAGTCTGAGGGGTTGGGTATGACGGACATCAGTGGTTGTGCTTTGATGTCTGGGCACATGTCATGTCCCCTAGAACAAGAGAAAATCAGCTTGCAGAGCACTGGGAAGATGGAATGCCCAGCGCAGACCCTACAACTCCTGCCTGCCTGTCCTGCTAGGTGCCCGATGAGAACAAGAAGGACTTTGGGGTGTATGGGCCCCACGTCATACCCACCTGGGGGTATAGCCATGGCTTCATGAGGGTTCACTCACAGATTCAGGTAGGTGGAGAGAGGGGAGACACTATGGGTAAATCCCGATGGGGGAGAGAATAAACTGCAAGTAAAAAAAAAGTAAGAAAATTAAGGAAATTGCCATGGGGAAGATGCAAACATTAAAAAACCAAAGATGGAAGTGTGCTGTTGAATGCACATGGTCTACAAAGAAAAGGAGGAACTAGAGATAATTATCAGACAAAATGAATGTATGATTGTCGGTGTCACAGAGACATGAGAATAGAAACATAATATGGCTTGAGACAGTAGAGGGACCCAGTTTATACTGGCTGGATAGAGAAGTGAAAACTGGTGGTATTGCATTCTACGTAACCTACGATAATGACTCAATAGATATCTGTAATAAAATAAAACAAAAATTGGCAACAACAGAAACGTGGGTTAAACATGGTAATAGCATAATGACGGTTGCATTGTAGGGCTATGTTATAGACCCCCCAACTCCAATGATGAACAGAACCAAACAATAGTGAAGGAACTTGAGAATGCAAGTGAGCAAGGAGTGGCAGTCGTTCTTGGGGATTTTAATTTGCTGAGGTAAGACTGGACAACGTGACAGCTAAGTTAGCATATTCCAGATGCTTCACTGAAATTATACAGTAAGACAATGTAACCTAACCCAATATGTAACCACACCAACCCAAGGAGATAACATATCAGACCTAGTTTTTGGCACAAGTAATATCGGTATCATAAAATGTGAAGGTTAACAGCCCCTAGCTAATAGTGATTGTGCTATGATTAATTTTGCCATTTCTAGAAATAATCAAAATTGTGGGTGTACTGAGGTATTCTTTTATCACAAAGCCAATCAGGACGAAATCACTAAAGAGCTTAAAAAATGTTATTTGGATAAATTGTTCAAGAATCAAAACACTGAAAATAGTTGGGCAATTTTTAAGAACAAAATATTGGAAATATTCACTAAACATATCCTCATGGCTAAGGAATATAACAAAGGAAAAACAAATCAATGATATATATATATATATGTATCAGTGAGATCAATAAAAAAGCAGAAACCTACAAAAATTGTTAGGAAAATGTAACAAAAGAACACTGGGAGGAGAACAAAAATTCTTTGGCATGGTGAGGTAATATGATCAAAAAAAAAAGTAAAATAGAAAAGAATCTAGCTAACACAGCAAATAAAACCAACAGTAAACAATTCTATAGATATATTAATGACCTCAAAACGTTGCCTGCAACTGCCAGCCCAGTACAAATAAATAATTAAACAATGAGTACACCAATGGAAATGGCAGAGGAATGAAATAACTTTAGCTCAGTGCACACAAAAGAAAAAATAGTATCAACCCAGGGCCATAAGAACTAAATGAATGAACTGGGTAAAATATAACCAAATTGGATCACTGGAAGGAAAATTGAAGAAAAAATGTCAAAAAGGGCTGTTCACCTGGCCCACACAACATTACAAGTAAAATGATGACTACGATGAAAGATCCAAAGGTTCAAGGTAAATTCATGGCGGGATTGAGAGACCTTTCTCCAGGATGGCTAAGACAAACCAACAGATCAAAGTTCAGACATGGATTGATACAATCCCCCCACCCAAGCAAGAGTTCTACAAAAGCCACAGAAATTACACAATGCCACTGGCACATCCAGACCCAACAAACAGTTATGTCGCTTGACCTGTGGACAATATTTCAAAAGGAATTACTTCCCCACCAGCACACAACATCATTCAAGCAACATTTCTACACAGACAGAAGATTTAATATCTGCCACTGTGAGTATGAATACACAGGGTCCCAAGGTGGGGAAGGGGCTGCAGATCCCATGATCAGTGGGCTCTGGCCCAGTAACATGGGGCTTAAGCTTAAAATGAGGTGTAGCCACCTTTACATGGGCGTTTGCAATTGGTTCCTTGCCCTGTGAGATAAATTTAGTTCTAAGACCACTGCATGGGGAGGTGGTTAAGTCCACACAGTAATAGACTATTTCTTATCCACCTCATTCTACTAATGCATGCTTGGGGGGGAGGGTATCAGATTTTTGGTCAGAACAGATCTGGCTGTAGTGTCACATAGGAGAGTTTGCCAGAGACCAGAACTGTTACGGTGTAACTGTATTGTCCTGAACATTTATGCACCATATTGAAATAGCAAAGAACATTTTGGTGGTGTCTAGGTGACCTCCCCAACCTTTACAATAATTGGGTGGTGGATTGGGACACCAGGGTCTAGCAGCACACTGTACTTGCTGGGCTGATTTCACATAGACAGGCGACAGTTGCGGAGGACCACTGGTGGTTGGTGGGGAGGGGGCGGCTCAGTGTATAGATACTAGGCAAGGCAAATTTTATTTATAGGCGCCCAATCCCGGAGGCTCTGAATGCCATACAAGTAAAACAACATGCAAACAATAAATAAAATAAACACAAAAATAAATAAATCACAACAATAATAAATAAACAGGACACAGAAAGTGAAAAAAGGCCTGAGCTTAAGAACAGTTACTAAAAAGGGTAATCCCAGGAATAGGATCTAGAAGACAGTGTCTGGGAATGCCTGACTAAACAGAAAGGTCTTGAGGCAGGCCTTAAATGCCTCGACTGAAGGGGCCCACCTTACAGCTGGAGGAAGTGAATTCCACAGGATGGGGCTGGCGACACTAAAAGCTCTATTGACGGTAGTCTTCAGCCTCATTCTGAGAATTGCGAAGAGGCCCCTAGAGGAGGAACAGAGGGAGTGGACAGAGGCAGCAGGTGTGAGAAGGTCTGATAGGTAGCCAGGGCCCAGTCCATGTAGGGCCTTAAAAGTGAGCAAGCCCACCTTGAAGAAGATCTTCCACCTGACCGGCAGCCAGTGCAGTTCATGCAGCACTGGGGTGACGTGGCAGTATTTAGACTGCCCTGTCAACAGCCTGGCAGCTGCATTCTGCACTAGCTGCAGACGGTGGATGGTACCTCCTGAGACCCCGATGTAGACCGCATTACAGTAATCAAGCCTTGATGTCACCAAGGCATGTACTAAAGTGGGGAGTTCCATGGGTGGAGCTAGGGGTTTGATCCTGGCGATATTCCTCAGATGGTAGAAGCTGGTCTGGACTATGGATGACACCTGGGATTCAAATGTCAATCCGCTGTCAAAGGTCACACCAAGATAGCACACCCTAGAGGAGGCGTTCAATGGCATAGACTCCAGGAATAGTCCCGTTGCTGCACCAGAGACCATCCTATTACGCTTGTTGTTTGACTCCACCACCAATACTATAGGCAGTTGGATGTACCAGTTGCTCCACAGATTTTTTACAGCATTCATTGCATTCATGGCCTGCTTGGAGCAACCTGGGGCAATGGCTTGCCCTGTACAAGTACAAGGGGTGGCCAGACTCACCAGGGGCAGTTCAGCAGCCTATATATATATATATATATATGTATATATGTATTTTTTTTAATTAAATCAGCTTTATTAAGTTTCAAGTTAAATACACAAC
Organism: Neoceratodus forsteri; assembly: GCA_016271365.2. NCBI lineage: Eukaryota > Metazoa > Chordata > Ceratodontiformes > Ceratodontidae > Neoceratodus > Neoceratodus forsteri. The sequence continues at coordinate 1,100,994,673 of CM028129.1, read as the reverse complement.
AACAGATAACATTCAATGACAAAACACAGACATTCACAGCAACACCCCCCACCCCCAGACATCCACCTCCTCCCTCCCCGGCATCAGAATGGTAACACACTTGAGAATTGTGTCTTGCCAAGTTATACAGTATTGCTTGAACTGGTTTGCAAAGAGTAAAGGGTAAGCAGCTTGCCCCAGTTTTTATCAAACCTTGTGAGGTGGTTATGCAGGCTGGCAATCATCCGCTCAGTACGAAGATTGAGAAGTAGCTCTTGTAACCATTCAACATAAGGAATATTCTCTGCATCTTGCCAGTGGCACAGCATTAATTTCTTAACTGTTAAGGCAATTATAGCCAATATAGTATCTGCGCTCACAGACAGCTACCCCTGAATAATCACCCATCAGGCAAACTTCCGGTAAGAAGAGCCCATCAATACCCAGTAATGGTTCGGCCTTTTGTCTGATGAATGACAACAAGGAAGCTACTTTTGGGCATTCCCAAAAAATATGAAAGAGGGAGCCTTCTTCCTGTTGGTACCTCACACACTGGGGAGATGGAGCTCTGCCCATTTTGAAAAGGTACATATTGATATGGAATTGAAATTGCATGATCCTCAGTTGATCGTGTGTGACATAGGTGTGACACTCTTTCCATACCTTATCCCAGTCAAACTCTGACTGTGGGAATTGTGAGGCCCAATACCCTTAGACACCATCTATAGAAGGGAAAGCTCTGTCGTAGAGGCTAGCGTATATTTTAGACACAGCGTGGGGCTAGGTGGTTAGTTTAATAAGTGGCTGCAAAAACTCTCCAGCATCTATAGCCTCAAAAGAAATCTCCAAGTTATGCATCAACACATCACGGAGTTGAAAGACCTTAAAAGTTAGGGCTCTGTCTATCTTATACGCCTGCATAACCTCGTATGAAGTGAGACATATCCCATCCCTTAACAGGTAACTTACTCCTGCTGAGGCCAGTTGTGGAATCCAGAAGATAGGTATGGGCCTACCACCTATTTTAAAATTAAGGTTACCTAAAAGGGGTTGAGTGAGGTCTCGGTTATGTTTATATTTTAGAAAGGAGCATAAATGGGAAGTGGATCCTAACCGAAACCTCAATCAGGGAATTGTGCAGGCCAGGAGATAGGTCCCTGGGTTTAATATGGATAAGGGCCTTTGGGGACACTCCTGTAAAAGCAATTAACTCCTTTTCTATAGTAAGCCATATAGGCACATATGAGGGTGTGCTCAAATCCTCTGCCGTTGTAATCCAGTGCAAATACTTACTGGCCTGACTTGCCCAATAATATATCCCAAAGTGCGGGACCACCTCGGGCTTTGGGGACTGCCAATTTGTGGTACCCTCTTCTCGGAGGTTTACCCAGCCAAATAAAATCAGAAATGACAGCATGCACCTTCCTGATCCAGGTAAGGGGCAGCCACAAATTCAACAAGTTAAGCGGGTTAAAAAGATGTGGGAGAATATTCATTTTCACTAGACCCCAAAGGGACAAAGGTAGTGCCTTCCAGCGGGATAGATTATGCCGTACTACCTGTAGTAATGCAATGAGATTAAGTTGTCATAATCGGAGATCACTCCTGGCCAGATTTATGCCCAAATATTTAAGACTTTTAGGAGACCAATTTAACCCAGATTCAAGTACATCACTTTTAAGTGTTCTAGAATTTAAAGGGGAAACTGAGGTTTTGTCTAAGTTTACCTTATAGTTGGAGAGCTGACTATATTCCCTAATTGTCTCCAGTGCAGCTGGAATAGAGGCCCAGGGGTGTGAAAGGTGCAGTAATATGTCATCAGCATATGCTGATAATTTCACCTCATGGATCCCCAACTTGATGCCCTGGATCACTGAGTTCCCTTTGAGTTTGATAAGTAAGGGCTCTGGATAAAGGTTAAACAGCAGCAGCGGTAGGGGGCAACATTGCCTAGTGCCTGAATATAAGGGAAACGTGGAGGAGAAGACACCTTTATAATATATTTGTGCACTAGGATTCAAGTATAAGGCACAAATCCATTGGACAAATTGTGGGAGAAACACAAAATGATTTAGCGACCAGGACAAAAATTGCCAGTGAACCCGGTCAAAGGCTTTCTCTGCATCCAGGGACATAGATACATAGAAACATAGAATTTGATGGCAGATAAGGACCGCTTGGCCCACCTAGTCTGCCCATTTCCCTACCTAACGGATAAGCTGCAGATCTTAGTTAACCAACAGCCTACTTCCTCCTACCCCCCACTTGAATTGCCCTATGTCTACGACCTTCTCAGGAAGGCTGTTCCATGTATCCACAACCCTCTCTGTGAAGAAATACTTCCTCACATTACCTCTGAGCCGTTCCCCCTCTATCTTCAAATTGTGCCCCCTTGTTTTTGCACATCTAGTTTTCTGAAAGATGCTACCCTCTTGGACTTTGTTGATTCCCTTGAGGTATTTGAAAGTTTCTGTCATGTCCCCACTCTCCCTCCTTTCCATGAGGCTATACATCTTTAGCTCCTTTAGTCTTTCTTCATATGTCTTCTGATGCAGACCCTGCATCATTTTGGTTGCCCTCCTCTGGACAGCCTCCACCCTGTCTATGTCTTTGCGGAGATGGGGTCTCCAGAACTGTACCCAGTACTCCAGATGTGGTCTTACCAACTGTCTGTACAGAGGGCCAATAACTTCCTGTTTTCTACTGGTGATGCCTCTCCCTATGCATCTCAGTATCCCCCCAGCCCTCCTTACTGCCTTCTCACATTGCTGGCCCACCTTTAGGTCATCTGATATAACTACCCAGGTCCCTTTCTATTTTTGTTGTTGTCAGTATCTCACCCCCCATTGTGTACTCTTCCCCTGGGTTTTTGTCTCCCAGGTGCATTACTTTGCACTTCTTTGCATTGAATCTAAGCTGCCATACATTTGACCATTCCTCCAACCTTGCCAAGTCCATTTTCATCCTTTCTACCCCACCTTGTGTATCAACCCTGTTGCAGATCTTTGTGTCATCTGCAAAGAGACATACTTTTCCTTCCAGTCCCTCTGCAATGTCACTTATAAAGACATTAAAAAGGACCAGCCCCAGTACTGAAGCCTGTTGTACCCCGCTGGTAACCCTCCTTTCTTCACTGTGGACTCCATTTACTATTATCCGCTGTGTCCTGTTGTCCAACCAGTGTTTTACCCAGGCTACCACCCTAGGACCCACTCCCAGGCTGGCTAATTTGTTTATTAATCTTTTGTGTGGGACTGTGTCAAATGCCTTGCTAAAGTCTAGGTAAGTCATGTCCACAGCCCCTCCCTGGTCTACTACTTTGGTCACCCAGTCAAAGAAATCAATTAGATTTGTCTGACATGACCTTCCCGCTGTGAATCCATGCTGCCTTGGGTCCTGTGCCCCACTGGCCTCTAGGTACTCAACAATTCTTTCCTTCAGAAGTGATTCCATCATTTTCCCTACCACTGAGATCAAACTGACAGGTCTGTAGTTTCCTGCCTTTGTCTTGCTCCCACGTTTGTGAAGGGGAATCACATTCACCCTCCTCCAGTCCTCAGGTACCACCCCATCCTCTCATGATTTATTAAAAAGGGTAGTCCATGGTGTTACTAGTTCTTCCCTTAGTTCTTTTAGAATTCTGGGGTGAATCCCATCAGGCCCCATTGCTTTATCCACCTTTAGTTTTAAGAGTTCTTTCAGAACCCTTTCTTCTGTGAATGGACTAATATCAACCCCCTTATTCAGAGTGCTTCTGTTGACCGGATTAGGTATTTCCCCCTGCTTTTCCACTGTGAATACCTAGCAGAAGTATGCATTCAGTATCCCTGCTTTTTCACTGTCGCTCTCTGCCCAACCACCTTCCTCTTTGTTCAGCCTCGGTATCCCTGCCTTAGTCTTTCTTTGCTCCCTAATGTACCTATAAAAGGTTTTATCCCCCTTCTTAACCGAGTTGGCTATCTTTTCCTCGGTTTGGGCCTTTGCTATTCTGACTGCCTTACTCGCTTCCTTCTGCTTTAACTGGTACAGTTCTCTGTCCTGCTCCTTCTGTGTTTCCTTATACTTCCTGTATGCTATCTTTTTTCCCCTTACCTTCCCCGCCACTTCTTTTGAGAACCATAGTGGTTTTTTCTTTCATTTTGATTTGTTTATTTGCTTCACACAAAGACTTGTTGCCTCTGTGATGGCGGTTTTGATGTTTCCCCATTATTGCTCCACCCCACCTTCTTGCCTGTTTGCTAGTGCTTTTCTGATGCTCTCTCCCATTTTGACAAAATCAGCCTTCCTGAAGTCCAGTACCTTCACTTTTGTGTGGCTTGACTCTACAGCTAAGTTTATTGTGAACCACACTGTTTGGTGGTCACTTGTTCCCAGATGGCTACCCACTTCAAGATCAGAGATCCTCTCTCCATCCCCATTTGAGAGTGCCAGGTCTAAGATTGCTCTCTCCCGAGTGGGTTCCAAAACTAGCTGTCTGAGGCGTGCCCCCTGTAGGGCATTGAGAATGGCCCTGCTCTTGGATGTGGCTGCAACAAAGGTGCTCCAGTCAACATCTGGCATAGTCAGGTCCTCAACAACAATATATCCCCTTTCTCTGCCATCCCAAGGATGCCTTCTATCATTTCCTTGTCCATTTCCTCCTCCTGAGTACATAAGTACCTCAGAGTAATTAGAGTCCCTGGACATGGAGAAAATGTGAGCCAGCTTATGTAGATGATCCGAGGAACAACGTCCTGCCATAAAGTCGACCTGATCTGGTCCTATTAATGATGGTAGCACACGGCCGAGTCTATCCACTAAAAGTTTAGCTAATAGTTTGATGTTATAATTCAAAAGCAAAATCAGCCGATAGCTTGTAACATTTTCAGCCTCCTTCCCAGGTTTGTGAAGCACAACTATCAGAGCTTCAAATAACCTTTTATCCAGAGGTCCCGAGGAAAGGATAAACTGGAACAGTTTATGCAAAGAAGGCACCAGTTTGTCAGCAAACACTTTGTAAAACTTAGGCGAAAACCCATCCGGTCCCAGGGACTTGTCCAATGGCAAGGCACGAATCACCCTCAGAATATCATCTTCCGTGAATGGTGTTACCAGCAATTCTTTTTGAGTGTCAGTCAAGGTGGGAAGTGGTATGGCAGACAGGTAGTCATCTACCATCTGCAAAGAAGGGAGGGCAGACATCGGACTGTAAAGATTGTGGCAGTACCATTCAAATTTCGATGCAATATCCTTCGGGGTGATTTTAAGGGAGTCGTCTACAGAGAAACGGATGATATTTATGATCCACAGTGCCTCCTGCTTTTTAACCCAGATGCCCAGTAACCATCCGGCTTTTTCACCCTGATTAATATAAGCTGGATGGGTTCTCAGGATAGCGAGTTTTGCCTTTTCACACAGAAGTTCACTATACTGATCCAAGAGCCCAATAAGTTTCTGCTGAGCTTCATCCCTAGTATTAGGTGAGAGAGGCGCTTCCAGGTCTCTAATATGGGATAGGAGGTCTAATGCCTTTTTTTCTCACTTACGCTTTCTAGTGGATGCTAATCATATGAGTTCCCCTCTAACATAACACTTTAGTGCTCCCCATTCCATATCAGGTTTACCAGTTGAGCCCAGATTGGCCAAAATAAATTGGTCACTACAGATTGATACATGGTTGATCACCCATTCCTTTTTTTAAATCTGGTTATTAATTTTTCATATGGTTTCTTCTTGTTGAAAGGGGGAGAATGAGATCCTACACCATACCGGAGTGATCTGAGATTACACCAGGATCCATCCCACAGCCCAGCAAACCCATCAGAAGTGATTGGTTTACAAGAAAATAGTCGATACGGGATGAGGTTCGATGAACCAATGAACGGAACGTATATTCACTAGAATCAGGGTGCAACGTTCTCCAGGTATCACAGAGACCCAAATTGTCTGTTAAATCATGTAGGGATCGCTGAGCCGGAGATAGCCCACTCCATCACCTATCTGATCTGTCCAAATCTGGAGCAAACGAGAGGTTCCAGTCCCCCCAAAAAGATAGGAAGGGAAAGGAAGGGAGACAATATGGAAATCAACTCCATAAAGAAGGAGGGGGTATCCACATTGGGTCCATAAACACAGCCCAATAAAACTTTCATCTGGTCCAAGTTCCCCCTAAGAAGTAAATATCATCCACATGGGTCTGGAATGCACTGTATACATACAAAGGGGACTTTCTGCAAGAGCAAGACAGCCACTCCCCTATTCTGTGTGCTTTCTCCTGCTGTGTAAACCTGACCAATATATTGTCTCTGGAACAAATTAACCTCACTGTCTAATAAATGTGTCTCTTGTAAAAAGGACATATCTTCTTTAAGATGCTGGAGATGTCTAAGGATTTGATACCTCTTAGTTTTGTTAAAGACCCCTTGAACATTCCATGTAATGATAGTCAGATAGCTAGCCATCCTTATTAATTAACAGTGTGTAGCAAGTGACATATGGCACAGCAAGCATTGTAGGCTTAACCCATAGTACAAATAACCCCTCTGATGCCAGACCCCCCACAATTCCATTCCTCCCACTCTCACCCAGCCACCCAACACACCCCCAACCCACAGAAACCCCATAAACAATGCAATTACAGGAGCAAAGTACTGTAACAGGAAAGAACACCATAATTTTCTTGCCCCCCCTTTAATATATGAACAAAAAAATATTTGGCATAACAATTTGATATAGTGAGACCCCCTCCTCTCACCCACCAACTTATAAACTCTATGGCCCATGGTGAAACAGTCTCATCACCCAGTGTCCATTTCCCCCCAGCCAACCCCTGAAATAAAAAACTGTATCTAAAGGAGTGGATTAGATCACCAGTAACTAAATACATACATGAGTAGAAGGGGGCCCTCCCCCACCCACCATACTATTATAGTTAACAATAATATTCCCAATATTCCCTCAGCCTGCTATACAAACATAGAACTTGTAACAACTGCAGGAGAGGGGATAAAATAAATGTCACCATATAATAACAATATTTCTTTCTAATTAAGCCCCATCAGGCTTTCATTTATTCTGCCTCAATAACTGTAGCTCATATATAAACCATACTATAATCGAAAGAAAGATTTTTGGGTGATGCTTGTCCATTGTAGGGCTGCTCCCTTTGGTAGATTAAACCTAATTCGTCGATCCAGTAGATAGGGGGCAGCAGGGCAGAGGCAAAATTCATGTAAAGGTGAACCTCAGAGTCAAACATTCAAACTCCCCGTGCTTGTTCCAGAGCGAACTAAAAGTCCCAGGGTTATTCCCTGACTCCACTCTCCAAAGACACACAGTTCTGAATTGCAGCTCTCCCAAATCCCATCAGCAGGCAAACCAACTTACTAATGAGTACAACACCATAGATATGCTGCATGTACCTGTAGCTTTGGCTGTTTCCCGGCAGGAGATGCCACACCAAAACAGAAGAAATCAGCCCCAGTGTCTCAGTTCCATTAAATGCATATAAGATTCACCACCCGCCACAGATATCAAACTCAATTGAAATAAGAACTTACAGTCACACTCTTCATCTCATTTTTTTACTCTCCTGACCGCTGCTGATGGATTAAATTCAGAGGTGTCATCCTCAAGCAAATTGTGGTCAGCATAGAGATCTACAGCATCTGGGTGGTGGGTGAAATAAAACAAGTCATGTAGTCCAGTGAAGAAACCTTCCCCCAAAGAAAAGTCCACCAACATGGAAATCAGGTCCACAATAATTTGCAGAAAACTGAGCCGCTTACCAATTTTAGAACATTGCCAAGCCTTGTACACAGCTATTCAGTGGTATTTAAATAAATCTGGCAGGGCTTTCTTTAATTCAGCCCCCACTTTTCCCAAGTCATCAAAGCTGCACCAGGCACCTGATAGCAGCACTTGAAATTGGGCGGGGTACCCCATCCTGAACTTAATGCCTGCGGCTATTAGTTTAGTGACAATGGGGTGAAATGAGGCATACCGTTGGCGGACTGAGCCCAGTAGGTCTTGGGCCACCTGCAGTTTGGCTCCATCCCACTTTACCTCATGCAGCTCCTTAACTTTATTTAGGAAGTGCTGCCATTCGAGGAAATTCAGGGATCAATATATAAATGGACGAGGCACTGCACTCGCTGCTGGCATGGGGCGTAAAGCCTGGTCTGCCCTCTCGATTGCATAGCTGTGGCCATATGGAGAAGGGCCTGCTAACTTAAGAATCAGCTTTTGTGTAAACAGAAAAGGGTCAGAGCCTTCTTCCTTTTCAGGAAGACCGATGATGACTGCATTGTTCCTTCAGCTCTGACCCTCAAGATCTTCAACCTTTGCCTCTAGACGGGCCATCTTCTGCCGTGTTGCCACCAGTTCATGATCCAATCGGTCAACTTTCTTCTCTAGTGATATGAGTCGAGCTTCATTGTCCCTGGTTCTCTTAGATAAGTCTTCAAGAGCCACTGCCATGGATTTAAATTTGGAAATAAGTGATCTTAATTATTCCTGGAATGTCAGAAATTCAGCTAAAAAATGCTCCCCTGTTAATGGGGTTTGCCTCAGCGTAGTAGTAGCAGCAGAACGCCTACTGGAAGAGGCCTGGGCCTTGGTTTTTTTGCTAGCTTTTTCGGACATAGGCGGTGGGGTATGTTTTGGCAGTGCCAACTTCACTTCCACTTCCATAACTCTGGACTTCGGCCACAGTAATCTTGTCAGACTCTCAAAAAAATGTTGGAGACTTGCAGGTGCCAAAATTATGGTAGGTGTAACCAAAAAGGTAAAGTTTTAGTCGAGGGTAGCTAGAGCTTGTTGATGGAGCTGCTAAGTGGTAGGTTGCATCATGTGACTCCCGGGAGAGAGATTTCTCCCTCAGTGGCCTGAATATTATTCAGGTTACTCAAGTCATAATCGAGCATATGACTACTGCAGTACTTTGCCTTTAAGGTTTTCCCTTAGTTAGTTTTACTGTTTGATTTGTTAAATGCAAATGTGTTTGTTCACAGTTCAGTTTGATATACTGCTTTTGAATAGGTAGTAATAGCTGGACAGCAACCCCCCCTCCAACCTCTACAATAATCGGATAATGTATTGGAGCCCCAGACTCTACCAGCAAACTGCACTTGCTGGGCTGATCTCGCACAGTCAGGCAACAGTTGCTGGGGACTACCAGTAGTTGATGGGGGCTTGATGTATACATGGTTGGGTGTATTGACTGCTCCCTAGATTTATTTCAGAGTTCATTGTATTCATGGCCTGCCAGGGGCAACCTGTGGACAGCGACTAGCCCTGTGTAATCTAAAGGAGTAGCTAGACTCACTGGGGTTATCTCAGTGGCCTGACTATTTTTCAGATAACTTAGGTTGTAACAGTACACAAGACTACTGCAGTACATCCCTTTTAAAAGTTTTCCCCTTAGCTAACTTTACTGTTCAGTTCATTAATTGCATATTTTTTTCTTTCATAGTTCAATTTAATATCATACTGTTTTTGATAAGTTAGAAACAGCTGGTAATAATTATGCAACAAGGTGGTGGACATCCAGACCCTGTGGCAGGTCACCTTTGCTAGTGGAGTCATGGACCATCTATGGAGGTACAGTAGGGAGATCTTGGTTTGCAAAACGGCATGCTTCACATTTGGGAGGAGGAGTTGGTTTGTAAACATGAAAACAGAGAGGTGTGTAACTCCAGATGCTTGGATGAGGGTACAAAGGAATATCATAAAGAATATGGGTGATAAGATTCTTTCATTTATAACTTGTCATGTCAAAGAAATACAGATGGGCACCAAGAGACAAAAGTACTTCAACATTTAAAAAGGAATGGAGCCCAAATCGCGTCCCTGCAAGAAACCCACATAAAAGAACAAGAAGCTGTTCAGATGCACAGACAGTGGGTGGGCATCTCTAGCAGGGTGGGACTCAACAATAGTAGAAGAGGCACCCTGATTCTGATACACAATAACTTGAGATTCCCCCTCAAAATACCTGGAGAAGTGACAAAGGCAGAATACTACTACTAGTAACAGGCAGAACTGACTCTTACAAAGTCGCCCTGATCAGTGTTTATTGACCAAACACAGATTCTCCAGACTTCTATACTGAATTAGTATCTGTGTGACATAAATACATAGACCATTGTATACTACTGGGAGGGGACCTAAACTTCATATTAGATCCTCAGAAAGACTGCACAAATCCTAGCAGGACCAATTCACAAGCAGCTAGAATGCTGGCGGGAATAAGGCACAACAACAATCTGATTGATATCTGGGGTATTTTACTCCCAGGAGAATCTGCTTACACCTTCAAGTCTATGGTGCACCACACCATTTCCAGGAGTGACTTAAGCAATAAGGTATGACCAGAGGTTAGATTAACAGTCTGTTAATCACCCCCTTGTGGCGTAATATGGCACGAGGCGCAGCCGAGTGCCATATTGCCACAAAGGGGGTGATTGACTGTTAATCTAACCTCTGGTCATACCTTATTGCTATTATTACAAGTTCATGTGGTATTTAATTCATTTACATTTATTTATTTACGTTTAATTTAGAAATCTATGTTGGTTCAATGTAAAATAGTCCTTCAGCGGATAATTAGAGTAATTCATAACTCAGAACGTGTGGTGGCAGTCAATACATTGCTGGTGGTGTTTCTTAGAACAAGTGCTATTAAGTGTGGGCAGTCGGTAGAAAGATTTGCTATTTTTTTTTAAATTGAGTATTTATTTTATAAAAAAAGAGCTGTTTTTTATGACAATTACCAACCCGTGGTCTGTAACCCATGATTCGCTTATGTAAGCTGGTAAAATGTAAAACGAATCTTATTGTTGTATGGTGCCAGTTATGTTTTGTGTTATGGTAACTTTGTTTGGTGTTCAGCACGCTTTGATTATTTTCACGCTTGTAATTCATTTCAACGGTTGAAATCTTTTTTTTTTTCCCCCCATGGAGCTCTTTAAAGTGAGCATGCGCAGCAGTGCCCGAACTGATGTGACTTTGACTGGCAGCCTACCTCGAATATTTCTTTTTCACATGTACTGCTCACTTGGGATTAGTGCAGGTTGTGTATTATTTCTGGACACTATTTAGTGTAAATTTGGTCCAAGTACTTGCTTTTTTTATATTAATACTGAGCACTTGTCATGGAGCACATACTATTTGTAACATCGCTTTCTTTTACGGGGTCGCTTTTTACCGATTATTTGTGCATTGATCGTTTTTGTGTGCTTTGCATTCAGAGTATTTAAATATGTGTTTCTTTAGTCAGTTTTTTCAGGATGGCAAGCAGGCAGCCAGTTGATTGCAGATGTGAAATGCTGAGTTGTAATGGAGAGACGGGCGCCTGACGCCGCTCTGTTAACGATTCTTCTGATGATTTACTTTACTCACACTGGTCACTAGCTGGTGGATGTGTTATTACCTTTTGCACTTTTACAAACACGGTTGTGGGGCTGACATTTTGAACTGATTACAGCCCGCATGTAGGCAGCCATTTAATACTATGTATTTTTCATCAGTTGCTGTGACTTTTTCACCATTTTTATGTTAACTACACTTTGTGATACGGCTGTACATGGTAGGTTAACGTGAGTTAATGTTGACCTGTTGGAATTCTGCCAACCAATCAGAAGTATTCATATAACCTTGCCTTATAATAATATGGGATAACATCAGAAGAGTTGATACCGGGGCTTACTTGATGTACAAATTCGCCCAATGAACATCTCAAATCAAACGTTGGTAAAACAGTCCTTCAAAATCTTCTGAGAGGGAAAGCACCAGGGTATAGGATATTCACCTGACCTTTATGTCACCTTTGCAAACCTTTTAGCCCCAGTACTAGCCACAGTACTCCGCAAAGTATACAATGAGGGGATGGAATGTGGATCCCTACCACCAACCATGATGACCAGTGTCATCACTCTGTTGCTCAAGCCAAACAAATATAATTTGACCTGTGCAGGATATCACCCAGTTACTCTTCTCAACATTTATGCAAAAATTCTAGCAGAAGTAACAGTCAACAGACTGCTGCCAGTGCTACCTTCCCTGATTAGCCCCACCCACCTGGGTTTCATGCCACATCACCATATCTCATACAATAGTAGGAAGGTTTTCTACTTGACAAGAGCGGCCAAGCATCTGGAGGTTCCAGCATGCCAGATCACATTAGATGCTGAAAAGGCATTTGATTGGGTCAAATGGTCATACCTCTTCACAATTTTGCAACTAAATGGGTCCTCCATCCCTAATATCCTGGATTTGATTACTATACTATACAACAATCCGAAAGCAAAGGTATCTACCAGTGGGTTACTGTCACCAGAGTTTAATCTCCACCGAGCCATGAAGCAGGGGTGCCCATTCTCCCCACCCTATTTAACTTAGCATTGGATCCCCTCCTCCAGGTGGCACCACAGATACAGCGATTGAGTATTGGAGACAATACCCATAAACTACTAGCCTACGTGGATAATGTCCTGCTCACAGTATGAAACCCTGCCACCTCTATTCCAGTACTATTAAACACTATACAAGCATTTGGTTTGCTCTTGGGATATAAACTGAACACAGAAAAATCCAAAATCCTCCCCTTCAACCAGAATGCCACAGCACACTGGTACAGGATTCAGAAATGTAGAGGAAACTGAACCATATGAAGTACTTGGGCATTACCATTCATCCGAACCCATCAGAAACTGTGACACACAACATTAAGAAAACCACAGATGCCATCAAAACCAGTCTCAAAAGATGGAATGCCCTCCCACTATCAATGACAATGAATCTCAACTGTTAAAATGAATATCCTTCCATGCATGTTTTATTTATTTTAACCAGGAGAGACGCGCTAAGCTGAAAGCTTGTTTTCAGGTGTGACCTGGGAGCACAAGGAAGTTAAGTGACTTGCTCAGGGTCACACAGTATGCAAGTGGGGGCCATGGGATTCAAACCCAGGTCTCCAGGTTTGTAGCTCAGAGCCTTAAACCACTGCGCTATCCTGCCTCCTTGTTGTTCATCTTATCCATAGTGCACACTCAAATTCCCATCAAAAGCCTTAGAGAGCTACAGAGCCTGATATTTGATTTAATTTGGACTCATAAGTGGCCAGAGGGTCTCTACGGAGAATAGGGAGAGTTTCTGAGGAAAAAAAGTTGTCTTTAAACCCACTTTTTTGCCTAACACAAAGATATTTTCTTATTTAGAAGACTTACAAACGTACGAACATATGAAAATGCCAGCAGAAATAGGCCTCACTGTCTGTAGAGTCTGCTCGATTGTGTAGCTAGCCCCATATCTCACAGCTGCCCCTCCCACTCCTCCCCTCCTTAGATTTACCCTACCCCTCACCCTGTTCCATCCCCTCTTGAAACTGACCACCATCTTACAGGCCACCACCTCCTGTGGTAGAGTGTTCCACTTGCCCACCACCCTTTCGATGAAGAACTGTCTCCTTACCTTCCTCTTGAATCTTCCCCCTCCAGTCTGAGACTGTGCCCTCTCGTGTCCATTCCTCTTCTTAATTGGAAGATCACCTCTGTTCGAGTCTTGTTTATCCCTATCAAGTAATTAAAGGTCTAAATCATGTCCCCCCATCCCTCTTCTTCTCCAAGGAATACATGCCTAGCTAGATCAGCCTTTCCTCATAGGGCTTGCCCTCCAATCCCTGGATCTTCTTTGTTGCTCTAAGCTGCACCCCCTCCAACAATCTGACATCCTTTTTCAGGTACAGGTGCCAGAACTGCATGCAGTACTCCAGGTGCGGCTTGACCAATGACCTGTACAGGGGGAGGATTACCTCCCTACTTCTGGAGGAGATTCCCCTCGCTATGCACTCCAGCATCTTGTTGCCCTTCACTGCCACCTTCCTACACTGAGCAGAGTTGTTCATGCTGTCTGTTATAAGTACCCCTAGGTCCTTTTCCTCCACAGTGCTACCCAACTGTACCCTTCCCAGCTGATAGTCTCTACCCTGGTTCTTTGCTCTGAAGTGCCTTACCTTGCACTTCTTGGCATTGAACTCCAGCTGCCGTATTTCTGACCATTCCTGCAGTTTAGTTAGGTCATTCTGTAGCCCCTTCCGTCCCTCAATATCCTCAACCACTGCCCCCATTTTGGTGTTGTCTGCAAACAGACTGATCTTACTTTGGATCCCGTGTGAGATATCAGATATGAATAGCCCGAACAACACCAGTCCCAGCACCGATCCCTGTGGAACCCCACTCATCACTGCCCTTGGTGCTGATAGTTCCCCTCCCACTACTACCCTCTGCTGCCTACCCCTTAACCAATTCATTATCCATTTCACCATCTTCAGTCCTGCCCCCACACCTTCCACCTTCCCCCCCAGCCTCCCATGCAGCACAGAGTCGAAGGCCTTGCTGAAATCCAAATACAGGACATCCACTGCATGGCCCTTGTTTAGTTGTCTTGTCACCCAATCATAGTACTCAATGAGGTTGGTCTGGCAGGATCTGCCTGAGACAAACCCATGCTGATGCCCATCCTGGAGTCCACTGTCCTCCAAAAAGGTCACTAGCCTCTCTTTCAGATTTGTCTCCATGAGCTTCCCCATGACTGATGTGAGGCTCACTGGCCTGCAGTTTCCTGGATCATCCTTTGGGCCACCTTTGTGGATGGGCACCACATGGGCCATCCTCCAGTCCTGTGGTATGCATCCAGTGTCCAGGGAGGTATTGAATAGGTCAGCCAGTGGCCCTGCCAGTGGGACTTTTAACATTATATACTATGTATTTTTTCAGCTTATTATATCTTGTGGTTTAAAATCATGGACATTTACTAATGCATGTAGAGATGCACAAATGTAGCTGTAGTGTGTTTTATGGCTGTTCTCAGGGAAGAAGCTGTCTACTTATTTATTTATTGAAATGTTTCACCAGGAAAGCACACTGAGCGACAAGTTGCTCGTCCCCTGGTGTGACCTGGGGGAAAGGGGTACAATAGGAATGAGACACTAAACATTCAAGTTACAAGATCAACATTAACATACAGTTGTAAGGCAGGTGTTACAAACAGTGTTACAGCAGTGTTGCGCATAATATGTAGAAAGAGTGGACAATAATAAGTGCCGGGTTAATAAGTAAAGAGGTGCTTATGTGACAGAAAAGGGGGAAAGGAGAGGGAGGGATAAGGTGGGGGGAGAAGGAAGAGTCTTTTCCCTGGAGACCCCTTCAGGATGCGGGGAACCCTGCAAGGGGACTGGGGGGACCAGAAAAAAAGGGGATAAGGCAGTGTCCCAGAGAGACCCCTTTCAGATGGTGGGGGAAGGGAGTAGATGAGAAATTCAAGCCCCTGGGGGAGTAGGAGAGGGACCCATGGAGAGCATTTGGGGTCCTTTGCATTCTGTGAGAGATCAAGGGAGGCCAGTAAGGGAGAGCAATTTGGGGGAAGGGGAGGAGAGCTAGAAATTTGGGGGGGTGGGTGTGCACAGGATAAAATGAAGGTGATGGTAGAGGAGTAGGGTTTGTCCAGGGCTTAGAGGAGGGAATTAGGGAGGGACATGGCAGGAGCAGCTAGGTGCAAAGTAATTATTGAGGGCAGAGCTGATGGAGTAGGCAGAGGATGTGTGCCGTATTTGAGGGGGGAAGGAATTCCAAATTTTTGGGAGGTGGTGAGAGTAACCGGATTGGCTGATTTGGGTGGATCTGCCGCGGACAACCAGGGTACGGGAGTCAGTTATCTAAGGGAATGGGAAGGTGAGGGGGGTTATAAAGGAGGAGGTGAGGTAGGAAGGGAGCTCATCCAACCAGTGCTTGGAGGTGAATTTAGCACAGTGGGAGAGTCGCCTGTTTGTAAGAGAGGGGAAGGATAGGGTACAATAAAAATCACAGTGATGGGTGTGAGGGGAGGGGCATCCAGGGCAAAGTGGCAGAAGGAATTGAAGAGGGTGTCCAGTCTGGCCAGGGAGGACTTAGCGGCAGCACCATTAGACTATGTCACTGTAGTCAAAAATGGGCAGTATAAGCTTCTGAACAAGTTCACGCCTAGCCGTAGGAGGGATGCAACTACAGTTCCTGAACAGGGCACCAAACTTGGGGTGCAGTTTTTTCTGGATGGCATCAATATGTCCAGAGAAGTTTAGGCGTTGGTCCAAACAAACACCTAAGTACCTGAAGGAGGATGTGTCCTCAAGTAAATTCCCCTCAATGGTGTGAAAAGTGGGTAGGGAAGGAAGCCTAGGGAGTCTCTGCCTTGTGCCAAAGGTCATGGAGACAGTCTTCTTGGCATTGAGGACAAGTTAATGGTTAACAAACCAGAGCTGAAACTTGTCAAAGTCTTGCTGTAAGCTGGTTGTAACCTCATCAGGACAGGAGCCAGATGCATACAGGACTGTATCATTGGCATACATATGTACAGCGGAGGATGGGGAGCAAACAGAGGGAAGGTTATTTAAGAAGATGGAGAATAGGAGGGGCCCTAATATAGTGCCCTGTGGGACTCCAGTGCTAATCAGGATGGATGAGGAAGTGGCATTCAAGATATTAACTGATTGGGTTCTGCCAATAAAGTAGGCCTTGAACCAGTTTGTGGTGGAGGGAGATAGGCTAGCTGCTGGGATTGAGTCGAGGAGAAGGGAGTGAGAGATGGTGTCGAAGGCATTGGCCAGGTCGACAAAACTGGCAGAGGTAATTTGGCCATTGTCCATCCCAGTTAAGATGGAGTCTGTGAGCCGTAGGAGAGAGGTGGTGGTTGAGTGTTTTTTCCTGAAACCAGACTGGAAAGGGGTGAAAAAGAAGGTAACAGAAAAGAGGTGAGTTGGAGAGGACAGTGTGTTCTTTAAGTTTGGCAAAGGTAGGGAGGAGAGAAATGGGGCCATAGTTGCCAGGGGATGAGGGGTCACCCCTTAGGGTAGAGGGAGGACTACAGCAAGTTTCCATGACGAGGGGACTGAGGCAGTAGAAAATGAGAGATTTAGGATAATTGAGAGAGGGTAGGCAATAGCTGAAGTGGAGAGGGAGAAGAAGAGGAGTTTTGGGTCGAGACTGTCAGGAGAGGCACCTTTAGATGGATTGATGGCGAGGAGGGCATTTAGGGCATCGTTTGGGGTTACAGTAGTGAAAGAGAAGGGAAGGTGGGAGGGTGGTGGAGGGCTCACGGTAGAGGGTGGGAGAGTTCAGAGCTCAGTGGTGCAGGAGGTATGGTGGAGAGTTAAATTCCCAGCTACAGCTGGTAGGTCAGACACTCAGTGAGCTATTTATTTTAAGTACGGGGGTGGGCAAGATGAGGGGGTAAATAGGGTGTGGACCACCTTCCAGAACTTTGATGGGGAATTTATGTTGGTGATGAAGGTAGATTTGTAATATTTGGACTTGGCTAACCTTGTAGCCCTGGTGCAAACATTTTGGAGCATGCGGTAGTTTGCGAGGTCACTAGGATGCTGGGTAGCTTTATGACGCTTTCAAGCTCAATCTCTAGCCCTGAGGCAGACCAGAAGTTCAGGGGTTACCTCTGACTTTGGTTTGTTTGAGTGGGGCAAAGGCATTCCAGTTTACAAGAAAGATTTATTTGAAGTAGGCAAGGGCCTTATCAACTGAGGAGAAGGAGGTTAGGTGGGACCAGTCAGAAGTGGCAAGGTTACTCAGGAGAGGTTCAAGGTAAAGAGACTTGAAAGAGCTTAGTTGTATGGTTTCATGTGATGATTTAGTTCTGTGGACTTTCCTAACTATTAATATTGGGTTATAGTCACTGAGAGCATTGGGAAGGATGCCAGAGATAATGACGTGGTGGGGGTGGGAGGTCAGGGCCCAGCTGAGTGTTGTTGTGTCTTGTGGTTTTGGCAGGTGGGTTCGGAGATCAGTTGGGAGAGGTTTAGGGGTCTGATTTCGTTTTTAGTTTTGGTGGTTTTAGGTGACAACCAGTTTATATTGAAGTCGCCTAGGATGAATAATTCCCCAGAGTGAGCAAGCATTGGTGATGAGGTTAGGAGGTCTAGCACAACCGAAGGATGGACATTTGAGCAGCAGTATATGCCAGCTATAAAGATTGGGAGAGTGAAGGGGAGGGTCACATGCATAACTAGGGCATCATGGGTCTCAGGATTGGAGGATGAGTAGATGATGGAATATTGGATGGAGGCTAGGACATAAATGGCCACACCACCGCCCCTGCCAGCACAGTCTTGCCTTAGCAGTGAGTGGCCAGGAATGGAGACCAAGTGGTCAGGGATAGTGCTCTTTAGTCAAGTTTCTGAGATGATTAGAATGTCTGGTTTTAGAGTGTACAGCATGGTCTGAATCGGGTTTGTTTTGTGCAACAAGCTGCGGGTGTTTTGATGTAGGATCTTTAAGCACTTTAGGAGGGCTGAGAGAAGAGAGTGGGGGGAGGTAGTAGTGGAGGAAGCACCAGAGAAGCTAGGGGCAATAGGGCCTGGGTTGGGGTGGATATCCGTGGGGGAGAGCAAGAGGAGGGCGAGTATGAGAAAGTGGAGCTTAGGGGATTTTGAAGGGGCTGGCGAAGAGGTTGGAGTTTTGAGGAGAAGTGAGTGGATGAGTGAGGAAGAAGGAGGTGGAGAACCGCAGTGAAAGTGGACACCATTATCAAAGCCATGGCATGAGGAATGGTGGTAGAGTGAGACCATATTTCAAATGGTGGAGAGAAAGTTACAGCATGGATGTGGGAAGGGGACTGGAGATAGTAACTGATGGGGTTGGGAGAATTATTAGGAATAGATGAGTAGTGAGCAAGTGGAGGTGGTAAAGAGAGGGATATGAGCAGAACAAGGGGGAGAGAGGAGAGGGGGCTGCATCGTTGATAAAGGCAGAGAAATTAGTGAATAATTGATTTAGGAACAGGAAGAATTTTTAAGCAGGGAGCGTGGAGGAGGGGGCTGGTCAGATGGAGGGGGAGCTGTAGTTTAGGAAGGTATCTATATCAACAACAGGCAGGGATCGCTTTAGATAAAGACTGTGTCCCTCTAGTGGCAGTACAGTATAACCTGCTAATGGGAAGATGGGGGAATAAAAAAACAACCTTGAGCTGTAATTTCTAGCTTAACCAGTCTGGCACTTAGTAATTACTAAGTGCCAGCCTGGGAGAGAGAAGTAAGGAGAAAGAGATAGAAAAGGCAGAGGGAAAAACAAAATATTCTTTTCAGGTTAACTTAAACAAAATTATTCTAAACTGAGCTGTAATTTCCTTTCATTATACAGTCAAGCACTTGCAATATACAGTGATTCAAATGGTAACAACACAGTTACAGCAAGGTACACACAATACAATTAGGCAAAGGGGTGAAACTGTTACAATTTTAAAATTTTGCACCCAGAAGTTAAGGCTCGGGCTGGGAGGCATACAGCAAAAGATCAGCAGTGGAACAGGAAGAGAGCCAATCAGGAGCCAGGTTTGTCACCACCAACCAATCAGGAGCCGGAGCAAGCGCCGGGGAGAGAGCAAGGCAAAGCTGCCTGGAAGGCCATGCCTGCACAGCTGGAGGGCGGAATGAAGATGCAGGGACTGGGGCAGAGCAAAGCCGCCTCCCGGTGTAGTTCCTTGGCAGGCTGAAGTGCCCTGGTCAAGGGCCTCCTCCTGCACAGCTGGAAGGCGGAATGAAGATTTTTTTTTGTATTTATTTCAGATTGGGATTAATACCTTTGAGTTAGAGACTCATTTATAAAGGTTCCAGGTCATACAGATAACGATGGACAAACAGACAACAAATAAGTTACATAAATTTCCAAGAATACATAGTAAGTTTACATTAGCAGTTGAACAGGAAGACAGTGGACCAGGCAGGCCAGGTCAGAATTAGAAATAAGTACAAGATCAAAGAACGGTGTCATGAATATAGGCAGGTTAAATGTAAGGCAGTAACAGAGTAAATGCAGGGTAAAGAACAAGGGTTAAGGACCCCCGTCATTGTCCAGTATTGATGCAGCCAGAGAAGGCTTTGTCGGGGTGAGTCAATGAGAAAGAAGGGTGACTGAGCGGCAGCAAGGTTAAGGTGAGAAGGATGGTAGGTGGGGTAGGAGGAAGTGTAAGCAGAGGAAAATTGTAAGGAGGAGGGAGGGCAAGTAGGGAATGGGAGGTGCAGTGGAGTGGGCTGTTTGGAATGGGAGGGTAGGCATGAGTGGGCAACCAGGGGGTGGGGGAGTGGGGTGAGGGAAATACGGAGGTGGGAAGTGGTGGCAGGGGGGTAAGAAGTTGTTTCTATTGTGTCCAAGGGGCAAGGCAAGTTAAATGGATTAGTGGAAACATTTGCAGTCATTCACAGGGGCTAAGTGTGTTCAGAGACCAGTTTTAAATTGACTGATCTTACCACACTTGATCAGGTCATTGGATAGTTCATTGAGCCACTTGGGACCATGGAAGAAGGATATCTGGGCTATAGCTTTTCTCTTAAATGGCACCACCAAGCCCCTTTTGACTGCATTCTGAGTCCTGATTGTAGCTTGAGCGGATCTGAAGAGGCAGGAGGTTGAGCTAGGGGTAAGTCCTAGCAATGACTTCTTAGCTAGCAGGCATGTTTGATACAGTACCCTATGGTGGAGAGGGAACCATCCCGTCGCATGATAGAGGGCACAAGTATGCATTTGGAGATCAGCCCCCAGGACTAGGCAGCAAGCTTTATTTAGTAAGGATTGTACCCCTTTGAGGGCAGTGTCGGTACTGGCACTATAGATGACAAGACCGTAGTCTATGGTGGATAAGACCGAGCAGCTTGTGACCAGCTTTAGGGCTTCTGGGGTCATGAAGTGCCAGTGCTGGTAGAGGAAACCAAGCATAGCATTGGCAGTCTTTAAAACATGGTCGACATGGGTTACAAATGATAGGGTGTCATCTAGATGAACCCCAAGGTATTTGAAGGTGTGGACTTGTTCCAGAATGTCACCTTTGAGACTCAGGACCTGCAGAGGCCCAAACTTCATCTTGTTTTGTTGGATGGAGAAGAGCATGCTCTTGTTTTTTTATAGTTGAGCAAACATTTGTTGCATGAGAACCATGTTTTGAGTTTGTGGAAACTGTCTTGTAGTTCAGCGGAGATCAAGGATAGATTTTTCCCTTTAACCGAGATGACCGTATCGTCTGCATATAGCACAATGTGCACAGGGTATGCAGAGGGTAAAGAGTTGATAAAGAGACCTAAAAGGAGTTGCCCTAGGATTGAACCTTGGGGGACACCTAGGCTCACTGTCCTTGGTTCTGAGAGTCTCCCATTGATTTTGACACATTGCATCCTGCAGGAGAGGTAGCTGTCAAGCCATTCCACCGTGTCCCTGGACAGGCCTAAGCAGAGGAGGTTCTGGAGTAGAAGTGTTTGGTTGACAGTGTCAAATGCCTTTGTAAGGTCTATAAAGACCAACCCCACTGACAGACCTTCATCAAAGGCATCATATATTAGGGAGGTATAATCAACCAGGGCGGAGAGTGTAGAGTGGTCCCTCCTGAACCCATGCTGCTGGACACAGAGTAGGTTGTACGTAGATAGGTGCTCTGTGAGCTGGTCCAAGACTACTTGTTTGAGGACTTTAGATAATGGGGGAAGAATAGAGATAGGCCTATAATTGGACAGGTTTGTGTTATCCCGTTTTGATGACTGGTGTGACCAGTGCCTCCTTCCACATGTCAGGGAAAACACCAGACGTTAGGGAGGCATTGAACACTTTTGTCAGAGGTTCTACTACCTCGTTTAGCACTAGAGCTATCATCTTCATGTCTATGAGATCACTACTCATCCGTGTCGTCCCTAATACTCGTTTGATATATTTTAATGTTTCATGTTTCTGGAGCTGCTTAAAGTAGAATGGGGGGATGCCATTTGTTGTAGAAGAATGAGACGGTGAGCTGGGAGGCAAGTTTGGTGTTGAGGGGGATAAATAATCTCTGGGTAGTACTGTACTAAGATCAGTAAAAGCCTGGTTGAAAGCATTTTCTATGTCGGCAGGTTCTTGTAGTGTTTCAAGTTGTGGTGATGATTATTTCAGGAGAAGCTCTAGATGCTTTTCCTGTTAGAGACTTGACTGAATCCCAGAACTCTCTCCCCTGACCCCAGCTCCTCTTCAGAAGGTCATTGAAGTAGGAGGCCTTGGCCTGTTGAATGAGCTTGGTGCATTTGTTCCTGGCGGTTTTGTATGCAATGATGTCAGAATGTTTCCCCGTTGTCTTGGCCCTGTGACACAGGTTGTCCCTATGGCTCATATGCTCAGTAAGGGAGCCAGTGAGCCAAGGGTTAGAAGTCCCTCTTACCTTTTTTGTTCTATAGGGGGCAAATATGTTGCATGCCTTGTTAAATATCGTGAGGAAGTAGTTTAGGGCTTGGTTGCCATCAAGAGCCCTGTCTAGCGGAGACCAGTCCACTAGCGTGAGATATTGCCTAAAGGTGTTGAGCTGACCAGTTCTCAGTGATCTATTTCTTGTGACATGGGGAGCACTTCTGGAGAACTTATTTGACCAGGTGCACATTACAGGGGAGTGATCACTGAGGGTGTCTGGTAGAACTGTGACCTCAGATATGTGCTCTGGGCAGGTAGTGAGTAGCCAGTCAATCAGTGTACTTGTGCCAGTTTTACAGTTAACTCTAGTGGGTTGAGTTACTAGCTGAGATAGGTAGAGGGCTGAGATCTGATCACAGACTTTGGATGCATCATTGGATAGCCAATTGATGTTAAAGTCACTGACAATGATGTGTTCCCAGTTTTTCTTGTACTGCTCTAGGTTGGCTATTACTTGCTGGACACCAGTAGTATGGGTTCCAGAGGGTACGTAGACAGTGGAAAGTAGTACCACTTTGTTTTGTAGCCCAAGGTTAAGTTTGAGGCTTAGGATTTGTGCTTCTTTAGTGTGTAGACTTGAGAGCAGCGCTTGGCCTATGATTTCACTCTTTAAGTAGATCAGACAGCCTCCCCCGCGTTTAAATATTCTATCCTGTCAGTAAACAGTATAGCCATTTAGAGCTATGGCAGTGTCTATGACCTTTGGGGAGAGCCAGGTCTCTGTGAGTGCTATGACATTTGGGTTGAGTAATTCCACCCATGCCTGGACTTGTGTAAATTTAGGTCGGAGACTAAGTATGTTTAAGGATACTATTTGGAAGTGCCCCATGCTCATTGGGAGCTTTCCCTTGGGTGGGTCTGGTGGGCCTGGGTTGGGGTGCACATTCCCAGAAATCAGCAGTAGTAGTAGGATCAGTTTTCTTAGAATGCGCGCCCAGTGAAACCAACTTTTTCCAGCAAATTTAGCCCTGTGGTACTTGTGATCAATTGTAGCAGCTGCAGGGGTACTGCCAAGTAGTAGAGCAGCTGCCGAGATATTAGTGAGAAAAGGGGTACATAGGTTTGAGGAGCTAGTTTGGCAAGTAGATTTGAGCGTGAGTCAGCCCTCATTCCCTTAGGAAAGTAGGAAATGGATTTAGATAAGGTGGGTAGGTCTGAATTTGGGACTATGGTGTTTTTTTCAGCCTCCCTGATAAGGTAAAAAAATAAAGAGGAGGCGATACCAGTTCATCTCTAGTTTTCTTTTGGTCATACTGTCTGAATAACCAATTGAGAAAAGACTGAGTTGGGAGGATGCAGGGACTGCGGCAGAGCAAAGCCGCCTCCCGGTGTAGTTCCTTGGCGGGCCAAAGTGCCCTGGTCAGGGGCCTCCTCCTGCACAGCTGGCGGACGGATTGAAGATGCAGGGACTGCTGCAGAGCAAAGCCACCTCCTGGTGTAGTTCCATGGTGGGCCAAAGTGCCCTGGTCACAGGCCTCCTCCTGCATAGCTGGAGGACAGAATGAAGATGCAGGGACTGCGGCAGAGCAAAGCCGCCTCCCGGTGTAGTTCCCCCTGGTCAGGGTCCTCCTCCTGCACAGCTGCAGGGCAGAATGAAGATGCAAGGACTGCAGCAGAGCTATTCTGTGACATTTGACCTTGAAATACCTTTCCTTGGATGGAACTCTAGTGTCCTTATATGATCCTATGTTGATTTTTAAAAGCAGTTTAGGCCAATGGGATTTTTAACAACTTTCTATCTGTTTTTTTATGTATGATCTGGACTTTAAGTGTATTCTTCCAAAGCAACTGTCATTGTTTTCTGATGACAGATTCTGGGTAATCTGAAAGCTCAAAGCACCCATTTTCTTTTTTAACAACTCTGTTGGTCCAATAAAAAGTATCAAATCATCTATTTGTGTAGATCTTGTGCTACAAGGACCAATACGGCAACAAGTTTTTCTGTGTCATGATGACTCATGGCAGATTTGAGAACTGTTTTACAGAACAGTTTTATAATTCTGTCCAGACTACTGTCGAACCACTTTTGCAAAATAGGTTTAGTGCAGATCTGCTGTCTAGTATAGAGGATCAAATACTCCCTCAGTATTTCTGGATACAGTCTGATTTTATGATTTTGGGCCGGAGGGAGCAATACAGATACTGTGGGCTCCATATCAAGGTAACTTATACGTTTATTTCCAGAGTGGCTAGCCCAGATAAAGACCAAATAGTTATGCATCGTTCATCATTATAATGATCAAAATACAGTACCTCATCATCCTCCCTGAACCCAAACATGCATGCCTAAAATTGCGATTGTGTAGTATTTCCTAGTATCATATGGTTGATGATGGACAAAACAAAATAAATGCCCTCTCAAGGAAAACTCACTGGAAAAAGGTTATCAAGGTGCCAATAGGTTTTATTGCCTCCACCAGTAGCAGTGGCCAAAACAAACATTCCACAGTTTACAGAATGAAAAAGTGCATAATAACGTGCACATCATGTAACAGCCAAGGATTTCCAGTTACTGTTACAATGACAACTGAAATGAATATGTCCCCAATGCCCTGCTGCTTCACCCATAAAGATCGATATCAATAAGCAGCCTTTTCATTGAAAGTGCATTGAGTTTGTTCTATTTGCTGTGTTTTTTGGTGTTGGCCACTTATGTATTTGCATCACTCCGTAGCATGTATGTAACCTCCATTCAGATTTATGGCAGTTGATAGAATGACCCTGGTTAAGGATAAATATTTCCAGATATGGTAAAAACTACAGTATCTAGAAAATATACCCCAGAATGTATCTACCCCTTATAAGTTTTTTTTTTTTTTTTTTTGTTAATCAGGTAAACCACGAGGTCACTCAATGCCTGTTTTCATGGGGCATCTGCAAGACATAACAAGTATATAGTATAACAAAAAAATACAAACATGACCACAATATAGTAATCGGTTAAAACATTTACTAACTGAGTTATCCATGCAGAATTGTTTCATTTTGTTGTTGAATGATTCACAAGTCCTAGACCAATGAAAGTCAGCGAGTAACAAGTTCCAGTCTCTGATGGCTTTATAAAGAAATGAACGTTGGGTCAAAGGAAGTTTCAGGTTTGATGTTGTGGTTGAACATGTAATATGGCAAGTCCCATGAAACTTTAGTGAATCCTTGAAAGAAAAGGATACTGAGCCACATAAAAATTGCCAAAAGGAAAGCCAATGAAAATAAAAACAGCAAGAATCAAATGAAAATAAATTCAACAAGGAATACAAACCTCTAAAAGTACTTGTTCTCATGAATGGCAGGAATACATATGGAAACACCAGATATGGTTCTTCTGAACACCAGCTATAATGGCA
Source organism: Neoceratodus forsteri (assembly GCA_016271365.2). Lineage (NCBI taxonomy): Eukaryota > Metazoa > Chordata > Ceratodontiformes > Ceratodontidae > Neoceratodus > Neoceratodus forsteri. The sequence goes on along the minus strand of CM028129.1, from coordinate 1,100,969,130 downwards.
CACTACCACACAACTAAGGATGCCACCTGTTGGAGGCACTTCAGGGACACTAATGCCCACCATACCCACATAATGTGAGTATGCCCCATTCTACGCCCCTTTTTTCGGTCACTCCAACCAGAACTGGAGGAGCTGTATAGCAAGCCAATGCCTATGTCTGCTGAAATGTTCCTATTATGTGTGCTTCCACATTGCCTGCATGATACCCACTCCCAATACCTTTTAGGTGTCTTGCTTATAGTGACAAAGAAGGCAATCACTAGGGCCTGACTCACAGCCCAGATTCCAACCTTGGTAACTTGAAGAGCCATAGTTAGTCAGATTTATTGGATGGGGAGGATTGCACAGACACTGAATGATAGGGTGGAACTCTGTTGTTCAAGATGGAATGGGTGGATCCTGCACATGATGACTAAAGGTACAGATGTTATCCCTTGATGTAACAAGGATTCGGAGTATAACCCCTACTCCTTCTTAGTATAGAAGAGCCCAGTGACAGCACCAGCTCATATAGTTCTACCAAGTTAGCTCTAGTACAGTGGCTGGTCCTGTTTCTTGCTCCCTTGCCCCCCACCCTTGGGGGCTTGTGACCCAATTCCCGTGGCTCTCTGCTCCACACACCTGGTGCCCTTTCAGTTGAGCCTGGGCTTGATAAGGTTTAAATTGCACACTGACATCACTCATTTCATCCCCGGCACAGTGCCTTAGGTGGTGAAGGACATAATTGACACTATTACCCTATATACCAGGAATGTTTGAGAGTAGTTTTGAATTATCATTGCACACTGAGTTGTATGTACTGCTATATTGTTATGCCTGTTGATACTGCAGACTTTGAAACTGTTGAATCAAGATTATATTTACAAAAAAAAGCAAGGAATACAAATTACAAAGATGTGTATACTGAGAACAATGCAGAACAAATCTGCAAGCATTATGATAGGACATTTGACTCTGTTCAAAGGTGTTTTGGTAGTAGAAGAGTACACTGGCAAACCATAATCAGTAACCGAAAATATGAATGACTGAACCAAAAGCTTTTTAGAAATAAAGGAAATACAATTACATATTCTATATACTGTAGTTGGCCAAGTCTACTGTTTACAGTTTTAATCAGAAAATAAATATGGACATTGTAAGATAAAAATTGATACAAATAAAAACTCAGATACCAAAAGAATCTACGATTGCAACCTCATTACTCTGTTCATCCCTTAATAACAGTTGAACAAGGGATAGGCAAAACCTTTACTGTAAAATACAATGGACAATGGACTTGATCTTCGAAACGTTAAGTAGCAAACCATTTCTTTGCAACCATTTTTTTAACATAAAGTCTGATTGTAACATAGAAATCAAAGGTTCTAGTTGTTTTCCATTGAAAAATAAAACAACGCTATCGGCATAAATTTAAAATATGTGACTTAAAATCTCCAAATGATAAGTCATTTAAAACTACTAAACAATAAAGGGCCAAGAACTGAGCCCTGCAGCACTTCAATATCAATTCTGGCTGAAGGTGAAAAAACTCTATTAACTAACACTTTTTGTGTTCTAGTAATCAAATAATCATCAAGCCAACTTGAAACAGTTTCAGTACATCCCAAACACCAGGCAACTGCAGTGGACCAAATCACAGACCTTTGATAAATCAAGAAAAATTTTAGCTGCCAAATCTCTACTGTCCAAGGCTCATGCAGATACTGTAAGTGGCCAGTTTGACCAAAGCAGTAAGCGTACCGTGCTCCTCATGAAAACCATGTTGACAGGAAGATAGGATGTTAATTTGCTCCAAGTATGCCTTGGTCTGGTTGAAGACCACCCTCAGAAGGACCTTGGTCAGTGGTGAAAGGAGCAAGATCAGAGTATAGTCTTTCACTAAAGTTTTTTAGCCAGATTTAAAGCTTGGCACCATGGTCACCTGCATCCAGATCTTGGGGATTGTACATGTCTGCAAAGGAAACTTAAGCAAAGTGCATAAGGGAAAAGCCATCAAATACAGAACTTGGAAAATAGTTTAAGGTCAGTACAATAATCATCATTCCATGTCTGTATCTTCAGTTTATTTAAATAATCAAAGCATCGCCTCAACTAATATATTCTTAAATATAAATTTACTATTCCAAAGTTTAGATTCGTTAGTGTTTAGAAGTAAAGAAGGTTAACTGTTGGATAGCTGAGCTATCTGTCAGAGCATGTATGATATGTTTAACACATTATCTGATCAGCTCTATTCTCTAGATCGCATACTCTATGAGAGCTGCAGAACAGTTTTGAAGAATGGTTCTACAAGCGGTAGTCTGTGCACTAACTGAGTTAGACACTTTTACACCTGTCTTACTTTGCTAGCCTACTTTAAAAGCTATAGTCTGGACAGGGCCAAGGCATCACTGGCTCTCCAAATGTGTGAGCCTACTGTCGTATTTTATTAGGATCCTTATGATAACTGAGGTTGGGGCCCAGACCATTAAGACTTTCAACGTTAAGACACTGAAGCCACACACCCACCTAACAGGCAATCATTGTAGCTCACAGATCACTGGAGTAATATGATCTGACATCTGGGTGTCATGTCCTGCACCAGTTGCAGGTGTCAGATCTAACTCCCAGGTAAGTCCTGTTAAAGCTCTGAAGGGCGCACTCTCCCCTTAATGAAAATAAACCATATTGATGCCTCAGGATGGTATTTGGGAGACGCTGTGCTGTCAGAGGTGCTGTCTTGCAGATGAGATGGTAAATTGAAGTTCTGTCTACCTGTTCTGGTGATTATTCAGGTGGATGTTAAAGATTTCATTGCACCTCCTGAAAAGAGCAGGGAATTTCCTCAGTATCCAGGCCACTTGTCCACATTCACAAAAAAATGGCCAGTAGCTTAATCTGATTCATTATCAATTTGTTTTCATTTTTATCTCCCTCCTCCCAGAACAAGGCTGAAAACAGTAAGAATTCTCTAGCCATCCTTTAGCAATCAGTAACAAAAATCCATCACTGTAATGAAGCCAGCAAGTCATAAATGCTTATACTAGTGTTCCCCAAGTCACCTAGTCCCAAAAAAGAATACAGCACGAAAATATTTTTCAGATGGTAAAGGTCATTCTTGATTGTGGCTTCAAGTTGACCGGCTGCCATCAATAATGACTCTCAGGTCATGTACTACCTCTCAGGCCAATAGTTGTCTCCCCATCAGAGGAATACTGGGGAGTGAGGCTGGGTTTGCTTTGGTTTGTTTTCATTGTTCATGCTAGTCCCCTGTAACTATCCTGGTGGTCTCCATTTTATGGTTGTTGAAATATCATTGTCCATGAGCATATGAGAACATGATGTCATTATCACCCATTTATACCACATATGTCTATGCTGAAAGTACAAATATCCTGAAAAAAAACTGGAAACACAGAAACTGAATGCAGTGTAAAGGGAAGAACCCCTATATTACAACTCAGTTTGCAAAGCTAACTGAAGGTAAATGTGGTATTTCATACCTTGCTGCAACTTTGTTGAAATCTAGTTAAGCAGACAGGCATACTGTGGAGTCTAAAGGGTATTGACATATTATGTTCTCATATGCTAATGTAGCTCTCAGGCACAATGAGATTTCAACAACCAGAAAATGGAGATTGGAAGGAGAGTTACGGGAACTAGTATAAACAGTGAAAATAATCTAAAGCAATCAGATATGCAGTATCTCTAACAACTACACAAAAAGAGTTGTCTGTTGGCATGGAAACAAATAATATTTATAAGATATGAAGGTGCAGTTTTCCTTTAATATTCTGACCTCTAATCTATTAAATCTCAGATCTTCCAGTTTCTCCTCATAACTCCTTCCTTGCAACCCCTTCACCATCATCATGGTTCAATAGTTCATCTTTGCACTCTTTCATGGCCTGCCACAGACTCTCTCAAGTGTGGAGACCACATCTGTGTACAGTTCTCGAGATGTAGCTTAACGTGCCCTATGTTGTGACAAGATCACCACCCTTGACTTGAAGGTTAAGCCCCTCCTGATATTTGCTATCATACTTTTAGCTCTGCTTACTACCTCGCTGCATTGTCACGTTTGCTGGTCTGAAGTGATAAAAACACCCACATCCTTCCCCTCCTCAACTGTGTCTAAGAAGCATCCAATAAATTTAAATTGGTGCCTCTTATTTCCCATGCCCAAAGTGCACAATCAAACTGATAATATCCTCCAGTGATAATACTGCTATATCTCTATCTTTGCAAATCTGGATGCCCAACATGGTTTATCCTGTTCAAGATACCTTATATAAAGAGAAACAATAGGATCCAACACAGAGTCCTGTTAGACCCCACTGATCGCATAACTCAATCCAATGTTTTCCCTCACTTACAACTCTCTGTAGATGACCCTTCAACTAATTGCCTATACAATTTAACAGATATGATTCCTTTTCTTCCCAATTGATGAAACTGCGAGCAGACGCCCAGCAAGTGAGAGTGACGTGTCTAATCATGGGGCTCAATTTTGCATCGCATTTAATACCGATATGGCAGTTGAATGACTAAGGCCACTGCTCGACTAACAAGGCCCTTGTTAATCAAGCAGTTGGCCTTCATTAATTTCCAACTCGCCATTATAAAGTATTAAATAGGATGCAAAATTGAGCCCCATTCATTACAATGGGGTGCATCCCTGCAGTCTCCCTTGCTGGACGTCACAGCGCGGGGGCGTGTTCATCAATCAGGAAGTAAAGGAATCGGCTGTCTCACCTTGTTGGGGCTGAAGTGTGATTGCTTATATCTACATACAGTCAGTGAGTAAAATATTGAAAACAGGTTGTAATATATTTTGCCAACATAACCTGTAAAATAAGGTGGGTCAGATGTGAATCTGACTAAATCATTTTAATCAGTAGTTTCTCATATGGCACTTTGTCAAAAGCCTTACTTGTTAAAAGCAGCATGATACTGAGACAACTTAAAATGTAATAAAAAAGTTAGAAAACATTAGTGAATGCAACGCTTTTGAAGGAGTGAGGTTACATTTTTAAACCAGGTAGATATAACAGAGAATAAGGGAAGAGTACCTGTGATGGGGCACCAGCAACCTTTGATGGAGATCTAGTAGATGTTTTTTTTTTGAGGGGGCAGTGGCCTGTGTCCTGGCAGGCAAAGGGCCCAATATTCAAAGATTAGCGTATCCACTAATAGGGTTAGTGGCTGCCCTAACCTGGATTTGTGCTGGTGCTCCCAGCTGGCCCATATTTAGAAGCCCCAGTAGCACCAGTACAAACCCACAGCATCAAATCATTATAATACAACTGCGCCTATGCAAATGAGGGGGTCCTTCCATGCATATCAGTGCAGCTGTATCTTCAAAGCTTTGTGATGGCAGTAAACAGCCCCCATAGTGGTGCTATTTACTGCCACCAAAAACTACCTCTTAAAGGGGCACCCCCCCCTTAAAGGAAGGCAGCTGTACTGCAGCCACTCACCCCTGACCACCTGTTCTGTAATATACAACTATGTGTCTAGTAACACCCCTGATTACCCATTTCATTGTAGTACAACTATCCCTGATGTCTAGTGTTACCCCAACACCCCCTGATTACCTGTTCTACAACTGCATACTCCTGGTGGTCCAGTGGTACCCCCTACCCCTGATCGCCCATTCCCATCCATACATTAATTCACTGTTGCCCAGAGGTTCCCCATCCCCTATTGCTCATTGACAAAAGTAGAAAAACTCAGTGGTGATCCAGTGTTCTCCCCCATTCCACCTGTTCACATACCATCATCCTGCAGCCCCCCCCCCTTACCTGTGTGGCTGGTGTTCAGTGAAACCTGATATTGTGACCGGCACAGCCCTCCTCTTGCCTCCTTAGCCCGGCTGCTGTATGAGCTGTTAGTGAGTGCACGACAGTATAAATACTGTACACATGCTCACTGACAGCTCCTTTTGTGGCCGGGCTGAGGAGGTGAGAGGAGGGCTGTGCTGGTTGCCACATCAGGCTTCACTGAACGCCATCCACCTGGGAAAGGGGGGTAGGGTAGGTACATGAGTGGTGGACGGGTGGGGACATGACCACCATTGAGTCTTTGTACTTTTGTCAACGGGCAATTGGGGAGGGAGAAACCACTGGAAACCAGATAATTAATGTATGGATGGGAATGAGCCATTGGAAGGTGGGGGGGTACTACTGACCGCCAGGATTGTCTACAGTTGTGGTGGAAGAGGTGACTGGTGGTTGCGGGGTGCACTAGACACCAGAGATAGTTGTACCACAAGAAATGGGGGTTTGGAGTGGGGGTTGTCACTAGACACCAGAGATACGTCTAATAGAATGAACAGGGGATTGGGAGGTGGGTGCAACTGGACACCAGGAATTCATCAGTCACACTGCAGGATGGGTGCTAATGTGCTGCTGTGCCCCATGGAAATGAACCCATAATGGGTATGCAAATAACCCCTTATTTCCGTGGATGCCCAATGAGCTCATTTGCATGTTGTAGCTGAATATATCCCACAGGGGCCTTGGCTCTATTCTGTTTTGGGCAGTGCTGTTCCCTGTGGGCTATATACAGCCAAGGTCCATGTCAGGGCAGCACAGTATCACTTAGCCCTGTGCTGATATGGTCCAATATTCAGGTGGATAGCATCACCCACTATTTGACTGAATATAGCAGCTGCCAGGTCAGGTGCTAGCTCAAACACAGTACAAATATTTGTGCTGCACTTGTGTTCCTGTTTGAATATCAGGACTTAAATGTCTAAAGCTGCTGTGTTACAGTCTGCCTGGCTGTTCTCTTTCTGGAAACTGATCTAAAAACAGGCTGTAAAGAACACACTGCTCTTACTAGTGTAGTAACATTTTTCAATTTTATGTTGACTTCTTGCTCTACTTGTGTCCCTCTAAAATCACAAAAAGAATAACAACATTACTGAGGATCTGGTGCGAGACAGTTATGGAGTGAGGTAGACGACACACATGGCAGCAAATGTAGAGGCTTCAGGAGAACAAACTGAAGTGTGGGAACTATGAGAAGTTGCATCCTGTCATCTTGTTTATAGGGTGAGTGTACCACCCAGTGGCAGCAAGTCACATTTCAGCATTGTCAAGAACTAAACGGCAAATCCAAACCAGTCAGAGCTCATCTGTACTGAACTCATATTACTCTGAATGTGAGGCAAGAGATAAAGGTCTGTGGTTAGAATGTGACACTCTTCCGTTGTCAAAGAATAGTAAAAGCGTTTTTGTTTTTTATCAGCTTCCTCTGTCCACTCGCTGCAGCAACACACGCTAGTGACAAGGCATATTTCCTGCTCTTTTATTTTCCTAGCTAAAACTGTATGTAGTTTTATTAACTCAGTTTGTTGTTAAAATGTGCCACCAGTCTTCAGTAAAATTATGCAGATTAAAGAGGAATTTGCAACTTTGGAGTTTTTGTAGGTTGCAGCGCAGACTGAATGGCAACTAGGTAAAAGCTTTTTCGCTCTGTAGTTTTAGAATGTTACTGCTCTGTAGAGTTCATTTTAAGAACTGTGAATGCTTTTAACCTGCTGTGCAGATGGTAATGTGTACATCACAGCTGCAATAAAACATGTTTATATGTTATCCCTTCTAGTCTGGGTGCAAATGCTCAAAGACGTCTGAACAGAAACCATGGCAAAAGTGAACTGAACAGTTACATGGTTACTGGCTGTTTTACTTACTATTGTTAGAAACTTTTACCGTACCACATCCCTATCGTTGGCTGAGAGCAGTGAAGAGGCACTTTAGTTGACGGCAGGGCTTGTTGTGGATGAGAGACGCTCGGTTTCCTTTCTGTAGCAGTGTATAGTACGTTCTACCAGCTGTAGTGAACAGATAATTTCCTACCTTTCTCTCCTTCCTTTGTAATCTGAGTTCTGTAATTTCAGGGCATGCACATCCACTTTTTAAACATTTCTATTCACTGCATGAAACGTTTTGGTAAGACTGCATGGGTGCTTGCTGTCCCAACTGTAGCAGTCTGCTGCGGAATGCAACAAGTAGTATTTACTGAGCTGGATTTTATCAAGACACTGTTCACGCCATACAAGTCAACGTTAATACCTTTTAACTTGATGGTTGACAGTATCTTAAGGACAGAAACTCTAGTAGAGTTTGAATTTTAAATTTAAGAAGTTTGGTAGCAGGTTACTAGCATTGTTTGCATGCTGGGAGTATATGCTCAGTACAGCGAACTGGGGGAGGATAGAGGGGCTGTGTTTTGGTGTGTTCACAGCAATTTGGTGCTCAACTCCATTTCAATAAAATTTGTTTGAATTAAACTTTGTTGAGAGATTTCTGTACGCCATTTTTAGTTTTCACCTTTTAGTTAAAAGGGCCAAAATAAGTCCATATGGAGTTGCCATTATGCCTTCTAAGAACTTGTTGCCTTTTTTATTTATTTATTTATTGAATTTTGTTGATCTGGTAAGCCCACTGGGCCTAGAAGTCCCTTTTTCAGGGGTGACGGGGATACAGATGGTAAGCAAATGGAATTGAACCAGATTAAGCTATTGGTGGTATTTTTTTAGTGAATGGGGGAAATTTGGCCAGGACACCGGGGAAATTTCCCTACTTTTATTTCTTATGAGGGAATTGAGAAAATGTGTAGTAGAGAATTAAAAGAAGTTTATAATAATGACTGCAAATATCACCAAAGGAAGGAAGTGGAAATGTAGTGGAAAGGTTTAACTTATTTTGTGAAATATGAATAAGCTTTAATTTAGGAAAGTGGCAGATGCCTTGACTGGAAGAAAAAGAAAACATGTGAGAATTATGCAGGGGAGAGTATGATTTTGGGGGATGTGGGGAGAGGTGGTCAGGGTTTTTGGAGGGGGAACAGAATAATGCGAGATTTAAAATATCGGGATTACCAGATAGATTTAAAATCGGTTTGAAGAATTATTAATATGCAAATTTATATGTTGTTCTTTCAAGTATGTTACCAGTTGTGGGTTCACCTATTGGTCTGTTGTATAATATGTATGATGATTTGTTGTGTTTATTGAAATAAAAACTCCCCTACTCTTTTTCGATAAGTGCCATGGAATCTTTAGCATCCACCTGAACTACCACCAGAACAGGCAGATGGGACCTCGGTTTAACGTCTCATCCAAAAGACGGCACCTCAGAAGTGCAGCACCCCCCTCATGCTGCACTACAGTGTCAGTATTGGAATATTAACCCAAGTGCCAGATGTGGGAACTGAACCCACAGCCCTCATTTGCCAGTTCATATTTAGAAGATCTCCTATATCTATATGCAATTGCTTCCTTCTGGACTGCTGCTATATTTAAAGGGTCACCCCAACTCCCAAATGGGTTGGGTTTGGTAACTTGGTGTTATCTCCCACTGAAACTATGGGTTTGATTTTCAAAATTCAGGAAGAATTGTAGTTTTGGGTGCAGTCAGCGTCATGTCAACTATGCCAAAATATTAGTGGGCAATTTTTAAACATTTTTATGCATTTGAGACAATTTATATACACTTTACAGCAAAACATGATACATGCATATTTATTTTGGCCCTTGTCTTATTTCCTGGGTACAACTTTTGGCACCTGCAGCAAAACATTAGACCACTTATTTAGTGGTCTAACTGTTATGCCACAGGTAGCACAATTGCAATAAAAAGCTGGCACAAATGTCTGGATATCCAGCCCTGATGCTGTGTAGAATTACATCTGTGCTAATTTCTTTCTAAAATCTCACCATTTTGTTACTAAAACAGGAACTAATATCTATCTAATTGCCCAGAGAGGATCTCCTCTGCAGGAGCCCTATCTGACTCTATCTCAGATCACTACCCAGTTTTCTGCATTTGGAAAATCCCCTTCCCAAAGATTCCTCACAAAATTATCCACATCAGAAACTTCTCCAGGTTTGATCTGGACGCAATCATGGAGGACCTGAGGCTCACTGACTGGTCAGGGGTGTATAGTGCCCCTGATCCCTCTACAGCCGCAACCCAGTTTCTCAGCACCTTTGGTGCCCTGCAAGACAGGCATGCCCCAACTATTAGGCAGAGGGTAAGGGGGTCAGCCACAAAATGGCTGCACGGGAGCCTCCTTGCCCTAATGCGGGTGAGGGACAAGTGCTGGGCCCACTTCAAATGCTCCCTTGATCAGACCTCGTTTCAACAATATAGAAAACTTGAAATGAGTGTAAAAAAGCTATTAGGGTTGCAAAAAGTGACTTCTGCAAGTCCGCCCTACTCAGCTCTGCCAATGACCCAAGAAGGTTCTGGAGAAACATAAAAACTCTTGTCAGTGGTTCTTCTAACTCAGGAGTAACCAACATGATTTTTGGTGGGGTCTCCTGCAACAACCCACATACGACTGCAAATGCTCTCAATTCCCATTTCACTGACCTATCAGCTCTCTCTCCTTACTCTTCCCTACAGATGAGAGTACTAGTGGCCCCTTACCCCTGGCCTGGCAGGAGTCTGACCCCTCCAGACCACCTTTCTTTCTCAGAGCTGTGTCAAACAAGGAGATGCTGAGTCTCCTCTCCGGCCTCTCCCAGTACTCCAGTGCTGGCCCAGATAACCTGGAGCCCAAGCTTCTGAAATTAGGAGCCCCTCACATTGCCTCCCCAGTGGCCCACATCCTCAACTTGTCCTTTGCCATGGGGGAGATTCCTGATATCTGGAAGGTGGCCAGGGTTGTCCATGTGCTGAAGCAGAGCAACCCAAAAGTTCCGGACAACTATCAGCCGATCGCCATCCTATCGGCTATCAGTAAGCTCCTTGAAAAAGTAGTGGCTTAACAACTCTCTGAGTACATTCAAGCCCATGAGTTGCTGTCCCCCGCCCAACACGGTTTTCATAAAGGGCATAGCACTACCACGGCCCTGGTCTCTGTCTCATCCAGTAACAGAGCAGCCATGGACCAGGGGAAACTCTCTGGAGCGGTATTCATTGACTTGTCCAAGGCCTTTGACTTTGTTGACCATGCACTGCTCTGTACTCAGATGAGGTCCCTTGGCCTGTCCCCCCTGCTCAGAAATGGTTAACTGACTACCTGCATGGCAGAGTACAGCTGACCAAATTCAATAAAGTCTTCTCAGATCCCTTACCTGTGACCTCAGGCATTCCTCAGGGCTCGGTCTTGGGACTCCTTCTCTTCTCCCTCTTTGTTAACCATTTCCTAGCCGTAGTAACTAACTAGTGTCACCCTTTATGTGGATGATCTGGTTCTCGTGGCCCACTCCCGGGATACAGCTACTCTCAAACACCACCTGTCTGAGGACTTTAACAACATTCAGTCTTGGGTAACCAAACATAAGCTGGTCCTCAACCTGAAAAAAACGCAGGCTATGCTATTCGGATCATCTGCCAAGATACACACCTTTGCAGCCCCATTGCGAATCAATTGTGCAGATGGAACTCCCCTCCAAACTGTGACCTCCATCAAATACCTTGGGGTGACACTTGACCCCCAACTGGACCTAGGGAGCCATATCCTCAATGTCTGTAGAGCCGTGAACTGTAAGCTGGGTCTGGCCTATAGGTCCAAATATAACCTGACACCTGCTGCTCGCCTGGCACTTGCTAGGGGTGTACTGCTTCCCTCCCTTAGCTATGGTCTCCACCAATTTGTACGTACCTCTAAAGCTCTTCTTGCTCAGTGGCACATGACGTACAATAATATCTGCTGCTTTGCACTGGCCGCCCTCCGCCTCACCCACCACTGTGAGCTTTATGACAAACTAGGTTGGCTTTCCCCGACTAACCACCTAAACTTTGGACTGGGGTGTCTCGTGAGTAAAGTGATCAGTACTGGCACCCCCGGGGCTGGCACAGCTTCTCTCTCCCCCTGACCGCCCCTCCTACCCTCTCAGATCCCAGGGTCCTGGGATGCTAAAAATACCCCCTACCCCTACCCTCATGGGGGACAGGGACTTTGCTGCATGTGCTCCTAGGCTCTGGAACTCCTTTACTGAACAGGTTCATTCCGCCCCTTCCCATCAGTGCTTCCGGAAATCCCTGTGGGGCATCTGAAGCTGGCCTCAGGGTGCGAGTGTCCAAAGCCTCCCTAGTACATTGTCCTAGGTACTGGACCCTTACGTTAGTCATTTACTCAGAACACAATCTGAATCGAGGACCTGCTAATGATCTCGATCCAACTTCTCTTTTAGGCACTTGTCTACACTATGTGTGTTCAATACTACTTACTGTTTGATCATTATGTACTCTACCAATTCCTGTCATAGTAGATCACTGCATGCCTTATTGTTTTTGTGACTCAATGTATTATGTTACAAATTGTACTTGTTTACCTGCTGTGTTGCGCTGATGTATCTGTAATACCTGTTGTACTCTCCCGGGTCATTCCTGAAAATAGGCATATAACTTGTCTAGTGTACCTACCCGGTTAACAAAAGCTAAATAAATAAATAATATAGTTTACATGTTGGTTATGTGAATGTGCTCCCAATAGCACATGACACTGTCACTTAAAAAAAACAAAACATAAAACAAACTAGTAGTCTGGATGGCAGTGTACAAACAGTCATCAGGAAATATTGGTGCACATATAATGCAGCATGATTGACTCATTTAAAAAAAATGACTATACATTGTAGATTACATTGAATAATTCTTGCTTTCATTTTGTATCTTAGAAATTGTCAGTAGTTTGATTGCAGTTCATCCTAGATTTGGACAACTCAAACAAAATCTTCTTTATTTATAAAAGGCGCCTTTCTAAAACCAAGGTGCCTGTACAATAACATATATAAAATAAAAATAAAATTATCCTAAAGACAAAACATATAAATTATGGTAAAATACAATATAGTAGAAGCAGCACTAATCCCCAAATGCCAAACCAAAAAGATACATTTTCAAGGCATTCTTAAAACTCTGGACGGTTAGGCAATCTCATACCCAATGAGGCAGAGAATTCCACAGGGACGAGGCAGCAAAACTAAATGCCCTTGCTCCAGATGTTTGTAAACGAACCCTGGGAATCTCTAGCAATCCCTCATCGGTGGATCAGAGAGGATGGAGGGGACAGTAGGGACAAAGGAGATCTTTCAGGTAACCTGGTCCCTGGTCATGTAGGGCCTTATAGGTTAATAAAGCAACCTTGAAGGTGATCAGTCACTGTATCGGCTGCCAGTGCAGACCGTGGAGCACAGGCATATATAACTGGTTCTAGAAGTACCAGTCAATAGCCTGGCTGCCGCGTTCTGTACCAGCTGCAAGTGGCGGATATCAACCCCTGGTAGCCCTAGTAAAGAGCATTGCAGTAGTCAAGGTGGGAGGTAAAAAAGGCGTGAAGCAACGTTGGAAGATCATCGGGAGGAACCAGGTGTTTCACCCGGGTGATAGTTCTCAGATGGTAAAAAGAGGTTTTAACAGCTGCTGACACCTGTAACTTTAGGGTCAAACAGTCATCAAATATAACGCCCACGTTCCGCACCCAGTTTGAGGTAGCTTGCTGGACGCCTCCAAGCCATAGACCCGAAGGGGAACCTGCCAACATATCCACCTCACGACGACCCGGGTCTACCACCAACACCTCATTTTTTTTAGGGTTCAACCTTAGTCAGCTCACATTCATCCAGGCCTGAATTTCAGCCAGATAGCTGTTTAGCACCGAAACAGCATCATCTTGATCAGGCACAAAAGACATGTATAGCTGAGTATCATCTGCATAGCAGTAAAAACTCAAGCCATACCATCTAATAATCGCTCCCAATGGCAGCATATATACTGCAAACAACATGGGCACTAAAATGGATCCCTGTGGCACCCCCACAAGATGGGGGAATGGAGCTGAGGTACAAACCCCAGACACCACTCTCTGAGTCCTACCCATGAGGAAAGATCGAAACCATCTGAGGACAACTCCCGAGAGTCCACAGATAAACCGCAGGGGATCCAACAGCACACCATAGTCCACAGTATCAGATGCCACAGAGAAATCTAGAAGGACCAAGATGGAATGAGTCCTTCGCTCTCTCGCTACCAGGAGGTCATTTAGTACCTGAACAGGAGCTGTCTTGGTACTATGTCTCTTCCTGAAACCAGACTGGAGAGAATCATAGATATTGTGGCTGGTCAAATGGTCCTCCAGCTGTAATGCCACCACCTTCTCAATAACCTTACCCAAAAAGGGTAGGTTAGAGTAGGCCTGTAGTTTGCTATACAGTTGGGATCCAAGGAGGACTTCTAAAGAAGGGGCCGAAACATGGCCTCCTTAAGGGATTCTGGAAAGATTCCCTTCTCCAGGGACAACCAGAGTATCTCAGCATGGACTGGGCTGATGACATCAAGACAGCCAATCAGTAGGCCCTTGGGGCCTGGATCCAAACTACAGTTGGTAGGATGTAATGACTGGATAACCATCACAATATCACTGATTGTGGGCCGGCCATAGTCATACCACACAAACTGGGAGTCCAACATCTCCTGCCGACCACTGCTACTCCCTTGAGAAAGGGTCAGGTGGACATCAGATCTGATCGTGGCAACCTTATCCGCGAAGAATCAAGCAATCTCCTCTCACCGCTCTTGAGAAAAAGCATTTCTGGGCTGAAGACAGAGTGGATTGCACAGTCTGTCCACAGTCTGGAAAAGCTGAGTTGGTTGATTCCGCGCAGCAGCAATTTCCCTGGACAGGAATTCTACCTTCTTATGGGAAATTGTTAATTGATAGACCGAATAATGGTCCATCAAACTAAGCCTGTCACATACCAGGCCAGACCTCCACCATCACCTCTCTAACCTTCGTCCAACTCTCCTCAACTCTCTCAGAGTCTCATCAAACCATGGAGACCTGGGGCGAAGGGTGAGTGGATGAACACGAACAGGAGCAATGGAATCCAGGGCCTCTGTCACTGCTTTATTATAAGCTAGTACAAGATCCCCTGGATCCAAGCATTCACTCGGCATACCCAATAGGTCCAACACCGCCATCAGGGGATTCACCCCTCAAAGTGCGGTATTGGACCATCTCCATGGGGCAGGCCTCCGGGGGGGCCCTCAAAACTGAAACTGATGGTATCATGGTCAGACTACCTGACTGGTTCCACCACCAAGTCGGATATCTCCATCCCCAGGAGAAACACTAAGTCCAATGAATGACCACCAATGTGGGTCGAGGAGGAAACAAACTGTGTGAGGCCCAGTGAACTCATTAACTGGAGGAAGTCTTGTTCAAACTGTGAGAGTTCATCATCGACCCAGGCATTGAAATCCCCCAGGATCGGCCATCTGTGGGGTCCCAATGTCAGGTTGACAATGAAGTCTGCAACTTCCCGCAGAAAAACATTCCCGTCTCCTGGTGGACGGTAAACGAGAAGAATCCTACGCCCCACACCCTCACCCATGATACATTCAAAGGAGTTGGTAGCTCCCACTGGAACTTACATCAGGTTCAGTTCTGATTTAAAACAGAAAGCCACACCCCCTCTCCTATGATCGGTCCTTGGGTGGTGTATCACTGAGTACCCGGGTGGAATTGCTGCAGCCAAAATAGGACCAGCATTTTCATCCAACCAGGTCTCGGTGATGCAAGCCAGGCCAGTTGAATTAACAAGATCCCCAACTATAGCAGTCTTGTTTTTAATAGACCTGGCATTGCATAACACTGCCCGAGTTCGATGATCAGCTGAGGAAGACTGAGTTTCCTGTCTGCCATAGGCAGAGCCCTTGAGTATGGGATCCAGATAGGGAGGACCCCTTTCCTGGACCCATTTCACCCCAGGGCATCTCCTTGTCCCTACAGTCCCAATCCACCCGTTCTTCTCCATTCCCCCAACAGGCCGAGTCCCCGCCCTTACCCTCCTTGCTATCCCCAATGCCCTACACCATCTATACACCTCCGGGGATGGGGGGGCAATAAAAAGGGCAAAGATTCCTCAGCCTGGAAGGGGAATAATGCCTAACCGTCAATATGCCTGACCAGCACATTTCTTCAACAAATACCCAAACCAAATAACATACAACATAAAACAAATAAACTTCCAAACCACACCACAATCAACAACACATACCAAACCACATCACAGTCAAGAACACATACCAAACCACACCACAATCAACAACACATACAAACCCCCACCCAACAATAGAGTCAGCTATGTGACTAGAATGCAAAGGTTTCCAGGTAGCAGCAAAATAAAATGATCCCAAATGCAGCAATTTATCTCTTCTAGGGAGCTCCCACCTCCCCAAAAGGTAAAAAGTAAAACAGATAAATTTTCCCTGGACACTTGCTCTCACAATGGTCAGGGTGAAATCATTAAATGATATAAAACTTTTGACACTCTCACTGTCCAAAGTTCCAATTATTAGGCTCTCTCACTGTCCATACCAGTAATAATAATCTGGCCAAAACAATGAAGTTGTATCTAAAGAGAAAGTCAAACCAGGCTGTAATTATGTCCAAGTCATTCAGTTTGGCCCAAATTTAAGCCTCCAGGGTCTCCAGGTCGATTCTGGCATGGAAAACTTCAGCCTTTAAAGTCTCCAGATCTAGTTATAGGAGGTAACAGGCTGTATCTTCGGTGCTCCAGGACGGTCCCCCTCTCTTCCGTATCACCAGTAACCCAACACCTCAGCAGTCGTTAAACACAGCCCACTGGCTGAATCCCCAGAGAGCTTAGGGGTAACAGGTTCAAAGTCAGCCTTCCAGCAAACCCTGCCCCCGACCCCCATGCGAGCACCAGCCAAGGAGAGGGAGCAGCCCCTCCAATACCGAAACCAGCCACAAATCCAAAAAGAGTCAAAACGGCAACAAACTCTTCTTAAAAAACCTTTGGATCTCCACAGAGGCCCCGGAGTCCCTCAGAAGCAGTTCCGGGACAAGCAGAGCGGTCCAGCGATTAACCCAGTCCAGACCGCACATGCTCCAACACTGAACCAGCGCCGCTCCCCCGACAGCAGTTCCAATGTGGAAAATGGACTCCTCGTCAAGATGTCACAACTCCCAGATCGCAATCCTCCAAACGGCAGGACCAGACAGCCAAGAAGACAAAAAAGGTAGAAAACATTGTCTGATTTACTCCCACTTCAACCCACTTCAGTTTATTTGGGCCAA
Source organism: Neoceratodus forsteri (assembly GCA_016271365.2). Lineage (NCBI taxonomy): Eukaryota > Metazoa > Chordata > Ceratodontiformes > Ceratodontidae > Neoceratodus > Neoceratodus forsteri. The sequence continues at coordinate 1,100,952,084 of CM028129.1, read as the reverse complement.
GATAACTTAAAGTTGAGCTCCAATAGCTATGGAGACATCAAATGAAACTGCTGCTAACTGAACCGAAACACACTACAATAGCTAGCTCACTAACAATCCCTCACTGAACCTAAACTAATCGCTGACTAAAATACTGGTGCTGCTACAATGAAAGCACAAAATATTACTAAAAAAGAAGATTTTTAAAACAGTTTAAATGATAAAAAATGTGCTGCTCATTCTGCTTTCTAGTGGTCAGCCCAGCGTGGCCACCATCTTGCATGCAAACCTAGCTAGACAGCTAAACCTAGACAGAACTTAATGGATCAATGGTCTTCTTTCCTTCCCGAACATTTGAGTAGATTCTAAAAATGGACACCTATAATAGGAAATTGATTGCAAACACTGGGTACACACATTTAGATCAGGCACCTCATGGCATGTAGGCACCTTTTGTTAAAAAAACACCAGGTATAGAAAATACAGAGATTTGAAGATTTGAATATCTCCATATATTAGGGCAATACACAGGAAGAAGCAAAACCGTATCATCATGTTGCGGTTTTTGCCTTCGCGATCTCCCAAGGGGCTCTGCTTAGTACAGCAACATGCTAGCTGCACTGACTGTAAAATACAGTTTTAAGAGCAACGAGGTAATTTAATAAATGAATATATACTGGGACTCTGTGGGGATCGGGGTGCTTGAGCCACAATCTGTGCACCAGTGGCTCGAGCACTATTGCAAGTAGATCTCCTTTAATGGTACTTTACTTGAATTTAGCAGGCTACCTTTCATTTTTGGTGGTAGTATACTAAAAATGCAACTCCCAAAAGTGAAAGAGGCTGCTAACAGCCCCCCATCCATTGTTCTAAACTTAGACCTATCTTTCTCGCAGCATCATCAAAATGCTGTTTTTGGGGTGTTGCTACAGTTTGAGGCTTCCAAGCTTACTGAATATAAGTGGGCCCTACAAAGGCTTTTGTCTGACTAATTACCCTTAAGATTTTAAAAACTGCTTAAGCAGACACTGGGACAGACTGCGGTAGCGATGAACTCCTAATAACCGAGACAGGACACCTGAGTGTCCCCCACCTCCTGGTACTGCCCTCCAACTGTCCCCCACCCCTACAAACCCTACTTCTTTGTTGCTTCTGTCCTCCAACTGTTCTAGTCCCTCTCCTACCCACCCCCGCCAAAACCTACTCTGACTGTTCGATCCTCTAACTGCCCCCCAACAAAGCCTACCTCTGGCTGCTTCTGTCCTCTAACTGTCTTGTTTATACCCCTTGGCCACTATATGGTGGCTGACTTGCATACTCTACTGTTATTTTTTTATTCAGAATGTATTGACATGACTGTTTTTTACCACCTTAAAAGGGCACTGTCAGCTTTACCCCTTATTTTTTGAAAATTTACCATCACTAGCTTGCTATGCACATGACTGTTGCATGGTTTCTGAGGAATGCATATAAGTGAAGAACAAAGGATTCCACTTACCAATTTTCGCTAAATATGAATTAGTTGTACTCCTGCTTTCCCGATTGAAAGTCTCTGTGCACCGGAAGTGAGTTCATGTAGAGAAGGTGCTGTGGACACGTGTCTACCTGTAGCGCTGTCCCGGCATGCATATTTTAGCATAGCCATTGTAAAAAGAAACAAAAACTCTGTTAGCACTAGTTCCTTTAAACTTATCTTGGTATCTGGTACTCAAAACCCGAGGGCTCGCTTCTTGTGTAAAACGCTGGAACATACCAAATCCCCGCATGTGCAGTAGTGGCACAGTATCACGCATGCACGGGATCTTTAACCTGGTCGCTGCTGCACATGCACAGGATTTGGGTGCCAGTGTTTAAAAGTGTTTTAAACGAGAACGAACCCTCGGTTTTGGGTATCAGATACCAAGAGAAGTTTAGAGGAACTAGCGCTAACAGAGTTTTTGTTTTTTTTACAATGGCCATGCTAAAATATGCATGCCGGGACAGCGCTACAGGTAGACTCACATTCCCGGCACCTTCTCTATATGAACTCACTTCTGGTGCACGGAGACTTTCAATTGGGACAGCAGGAGTACAACTAATTCATATTTAGCAAAAATTGGTAAGTGGAATCCTTTGTGCTTCACTTATATGCATTCTACAGAAACCATGCAACAGTCACGTGCATTTATTTTATTTATTTAGTTTTTGTTTACCGGGTAGGTGCGCTAGCCATAGTCATGACTATTTTCAGGCACGACCCAGGAGGATGCAAAACAAAAAATACAGGAATACATTCCAAAAATAAGTACAACAACAAAATCATTACAACAGTTTACAAGTAGGTTGCAAGGAAATTAGCTAAAAACAAGAATGTTTAGGTAACATAACAGTACAGAAGCAAGCTAGTGATGGTAAATTTTCAAAAAATGAGGGGTAAAGCTGACAGTGCCCCTTTAAGTGTTTTTATTGTTGATCTTGATTGTCTGTCAGATTTGCCTTTGTATCGATCCATTTTGATGTGGAACCTTTGCAAAAGAGCCTCTGGTTCAAAGGTATTGTCATCCGAGATTTAAATAAATAAATAAATAGATGTTCTGATTTTTTTTTTGTTTCACCTGAAGAAAAGGTAATTTTGGCTAAAAGTAAAATATGAATGCATTTTCTTGCTCCTGGGTTGAAGGGAGTCAGGTTAAGTGAGTGTGTCAGTTCTCAGTATGCTTGTTGGATGTGTCCTGTGTTAAAGCCTCGGACACATCTAATTAGCATTCTGAGAATTGCAGCCCTCACAACATGGCTTCCTCTATCCTGGGAGCTAGACAATATAATCACATTTTACTTTCAGCACAATTAAAATACTCTTTATGAAAAGACATTTCAGAACTTCTAAAGCCTTAATTAGGGTCTGGGGAACATTGAAAGGCGGTAGCATTTCAAGACAGACAAAAATGTAAAAAGGTTAGGGTCCATTTTTAAACTCAAGATTATGATAGAAGAGCTGCTGTTGGCTGGTCTGGGGGTTAAAGGGGAAGCTGCTGTTACTTTCCAATACAGCTGAACCAGTCTAGTATTTCAGGTTATTATAAACATACCACAGTTTCCTTCTTCTTTTGTGCTTTACATATATATCAACATGCATGAAAACTACAGTATACTCCTGGGCTCTACTGTCCCATGGTGGATACCCAGTTTCTCTTTCGTTACAGCTAGGCAGATATACATCTGGATCAATTTGGCTGGCTTCAGATTCTAGTTGTTTTGTATAGATTATCATGCATTTTGTAGATACTTACTTGAAGCTTTCATTGACACACTAATTTCATTCTGTCCATTCTGTATGTTTATGTATGTAGTGAAGGGTGTCTCTTATGGAAAATAATTCCCTTGTGCTGTTTGGGTTCTGTTAGCCCATACAGCACAAGAAGATGCTAATTTTCCAGGAGACACTCCATGCTACACATATAAACATATCATAAATCACTCAAGGCTTTTAGAGTGATTTACAACACACTGTAAGTTCATTTTCATTTAAACAAACATAAATGTCGCACTCTTTCCTGGGACTGCTGAAATGAAGTCTTCTACTTGGCGCTCCTACGTGAGACTCTGACAATATGCAAGATAAGAGGTCTTGCTGTTCTTGACACTGCTTGGTTAAGATCATGTAAGTGATTTATCATTTTTCATATAATTATACCTGTCATGTGACAAGAATCCGTAGAAGATCTTTTAATTAAAAATTGGGACCCTCTGTATGTTTGGAGTTAATGAGTATTTCCATGCAGTTAGATTCACTTTTGAATGATTTTCTTGTCCAGAAATACGTTACAGAAAACTAGTTTCTTTTGTGATTTTAGAGCTGCGTTTTCGGAGAAAATGTAAAGCACTGTGCTGAAAGTGTAGTACTTGAATACAGTATATTATGTTAACAACCTGGATACCTGATGTGAAATCTGTATTGTTAGCTGGCCAGTCAATGCAATTGTAGGACTGTTGCTTGCAGTGCCAGTGACCCAGGTTCAAGAATGAGCCTGGGTTGTCGGAAGCGGTTGGGGGATGAGAATTTAACATCCCAGAGGAGATGCTCATGTGCAGGGAAGGAGGGCAGCTTGCTTCACTGTGATACTGCGTCCTTGGTGACCAGAGGTGTCAGTTCAGTTGGCGCACTTTTGTGGGAGAGAGGATGTCAGCTGGTGCCATGCTACACACTATTATGTGCATGTACATGTGCATCCTTGCCATCAATGTCCTGTGGAGACTGGGACCGAAGGCTGGAAAACCCCAGGCCGTGAAGGATGAACTCCTCTTTAACCCTTTCCCCCCTTTTTCCTTATTCTTCCCCCAAACCTCTGCCTTGCCACCCCTGCCCTTCCTGAGCTGCTGCTGCACATTGTTATAAACAGACCGTGGGCATGTCGCCTCCTTTGTCATTTTGTATATTATCACCATATCAGCTGTTCATTTTTGCATGTACCACAATTCCTGATAACTTACATTGTTTTCACCTTATTTTGTTTGCACAGTTACAATGATTTTTTTGCTGTACTACTCTTTCTTTAAAACTCCTGCTGCCCACCCCTGCCTCGGGTCACATCTGGAAATGAGCTTTAGCTCTTTGGGTCCTTCCAAATTGTAAATGAATACCTATATAAAAGTTATTAGTTTTTGCCTATACTGTACATCAAAAGTTGAATAAATAAATAGTTCAACACTATTTATATATATAGAGAGAGATTAATGTTTATACCATGTGCAAACGTATTTGTGTTATACCCGTGTAACCCCCCCAATGGGTGGTGGCTTACTTAAATTGCCTCTGGGTGCTGCTCTACCTCTCTGATGTTTCTTCTTGCAGAAAGGGTCCAGAAGAGTAATGATGTGGAATTGCCGAGCAGCCGCACCACAAATGTGTGAGCAGTGGTTCACGCATGCGCAGTAGTGTAAAATTATTTTTCCGTCACTTGTGTGATACAACAAAAGCTCCCCTGATGCTCCAGACCCCTGAATCAGCTGATCGGGGTCTGGAGACATGAGAGAGGCATCAGAGGAGTCCCAAAATTTACTATTTAAAAAGTGCCAATAAGCGTTATTGACTGTTTATAAATATTAACAAGGTGCTCATGAATATTAATGAATTGCCCTGCCTGCCGCCTGGGGATTGTGTAGAATGGAAGGCACAACATGCAGGGGAAAGTGGCTAAAATTGTAATTCTGCCACTGGATGACCAGGTAAAGGGGTAGCTAACAGACCATGGGACACTAAAGTACTCATTTTGGCTGCAACAGGATTTGAAAGATGGGACTCTGTATATACTGTGGGAACTGTTTACTATAGCAACCATATTTTGATCCTTTGACCCCAGAGCCAGCTAATCAGCATTCAAGGTGTCCACAGACCTGCAGAAATGGCTCCTGAGAGAAGATTTGAACAGTGTTCTTGGTACCCAAATTATTAGCCAATTTAACACTAAGTGGACCTAATGTTTATTAACTTTTATGATGGACAGCTAGTACCAGCCAATGAGAAGCTGCCATTTCGTCTTGAGATCCCAGGGACAGTTACAGCTGAAGGCAGTCTGGCTTGGGCTCTCAGTGAGACATGAGGGTTCAGACTGTGTTGGAAGAATAAGTTTGGAAGTTGGCCCAAGGCTTCCATAGCCAAAGACTGGGAGACTTGCCTTTGTTCAGCACCTGGAAGCCCCAGGGTGAGAGTGTTTGCAGCTGAATCCTGCAGCATCCTGAGAAAACCCTGAGCCTGTTAAAAGGGTTTGAACTGTTCACTAGAGATTGCAGTTTGCCTAGTTTGGCCTGGAGTTTGAAGCTAGAAGTGGAAAGAAGACTGTAGAGCTCCTGTGCCTGGGAGCCAGAGAATACTGTGAATTCCAGCTGTTTGAAAACTGTGACTTTCATGAAGAGATTGAATGCTGTTCAGCCTGGAGCCATGCTGAATTGTCTGCAGAAATATTTGTGCTCAGGCCACTGTGGAGCCAGGTAAGGGGCCAGCTAGCCCTTATTGAGTGGAGTGAATTGAGGTTGCAGGGAGGCACTGACATGAGTCCAAGTGCTAGGGCACTCATGACCCTTCTGGGGGAGTCAGACTATGGGGTCGCTCCTGGGTTCTGGGCTGTTTGTGAACTGGGAAGCTGCCATGCCATGCTTCCATATTTCGGGTCAAGCCAGAAGGTGACAAGCTCCCAGATCCTGCAAGCCAGCCAGAAAGTGACAAGCTGCCAGACCCTGCAAGCCAGTCAGAAAGTGACAAGCTGCCAGACCCTGCAAGCCAGCCAGAAAGTGACAAGCTGCCAGACCCTGCAAGCCAGTCAGAAAGTGATGAGCTGCCCGATCATCTTGCTACATCCATCAAGCCTGCTGCCAACCTCTCCTGCTGCACCATGCCCCAGCCCTCTGGTCTGCCTGAGTTTGCTGCTTCAGACCCTGTGAGCCTGGACTCTAGAATCATGAGTAAAACAGGGTCTGCCCTGACCTGGGGAGTCAATTTAAAGTTTGTAACAAGTTACAGTTCATTCAAAGTTTATTCGAAGGGCCCCAGTGCTGGCCAACCCACGGCAACGTTTAGGCCTGCACCTCAATCTGGATACCAAGTTAGGACTGTTCAAGGGCACTGGTACCAGTGGGAGGCGGGTTTGTTAATGCTGTGTTTGGGCACAGTTGTTAATGCATCTTGTCGCTGTTTCCTTATTCCAAACTGCAAGCCAGTAGTATATTTTGCCTTTCCCATTCCTTTTTCCCCTGTTTAATAAATATTTTATTGTTGTTACTGTTAAACCTGTCATTGAGCATATTATTAGCTATAATCAGTAACTGGAGGAACAGTAAAGTATTACAGTTTAAAGTGGTATTCCATGTGTGGGGTGACCAGAAAGTGAGGTGGGGTTGTACCACGCAAACATCTGGCCTGGTGTAGTTTTACTCTGGGTGGAGGCACTATGCTATTCATCTATAACTTTGCAAAAGAACCCCTGATTGTCATCAGAACTGAGCCCAGTCCCCTCAACCTGTATTGTGGTCATCAGGCAGGGGTAGTAGCCCACTGGTACATGGCCCCAAGGTTATACCTGTACAGTATCAGGAATGAAATATTGAAAGTGGCTTGACACACTGCTGGGTCTACATTTCCTGCATGAACCCATAAGATTTTGTGAGAAGGAAGGAAATTAACTAATTAAGCAATAAGCCATGACAATAACAGTACACCTCAGGTGGGTTGAATCATGATGACACCAAAGATGGAGTGCTTCCACCACCTAAGAAGTGCTGTTATTCCAACATAATCCACACCAAGTCATACCGTATTACGATTATGAAATGAGTCTTCCATAAAATTATAAAATACATTTTTTACACTATATTTAAGTAGTTATTAAAAAAAGAAATAGAATGCTGAAAATAGTGGAAATATAAAAAAGTAGTCCCAGCTGAGGACGTGTAGTGTTTATGTGCAACCAAAAGGAGGCAGCAAGAGGCTGTTTTTTTTTCCTTCCCCCATTTAAGTACTTTATAGGTACTGCTGAAAAACCAGCGTGCATCAAGGAGAGCGGAAGCTGAACTAAGCTGCAGCCAGCAGTGAAAGTGAGAGTCTTGAGGGAGGCAGTGCCAAAATACATTACTTTACTTCAAGCCGGCAGCCACAATCGTTGGCAGCTAACTGGCAGTTAGAGCAGGAGACATGAGGGAGGCAGGGACGAAAGTTGTTATTTGGAGCTGCAGTTTACAACTGAAGTTAAAAGTTCAGATAAAAAGTAATGACATTGCAGGAGGTGGGGGAAGAACCAATGTTATTTGTTATTCGGTGGATTTTTGATGGAAGTTTGCGACCACGGAGCCCTGTGATTTTTGGGGTTACCTTTCAGCATTTTCAGTGCACTCCTTGAGGAAACCGTGGATGCTGTGGGGCACCTTGGAATTCAGAGGGGAGTTTGCGACCTCGGAGCCCTGTGGTTTCTGGTGACATATCCCTGGGACTGTGGACTTCGATCTGTGAGTGGAATCCTTCTTTACCTGCTTTTGTATTGCGGTGGGAGCGTATGAAGTATCGACGCTAGAAGTGGGTTTTGCTGCTTGCCTGTAATTACTGTCTGCGCGGTGAGAGTGCCCGGAGTTCAGGGGCAGTAAACGGAGGATTTTTTATTCCCATTTGGATGTGGTGAGATCACTTGTTTGGTGTACCGAGGACAGAAAGAAGCATTTTCTTCCCCTGAACTTTTAGGTAGATATTCCTTTCCTCTTGGTCTGGACAATTTGCAGGGTTTTGGGCTGTTTGGGGAGGAACTGCAGGGATCTGAACCGGAGGGCTCTTTCTCCTGTGGTTGTTGGTGAGGGGCCTCAGTGGCTGGTGGGCGGTTGGGGCTGCAGATTCCCTCCTAGAGCAGCCTGCCACCCTGTAGGTTTTCCACCCTGTGGGGGACTGCATTCTGCCTTAGGGCCATGGCTCCTGAGTGGGGGTTGTGACTGAATTTTAGGTTGTGTTTTAGAGCAAACTCCAGGGGCTATATGGTGGTGGGGGCCCCTTTTGGGGGTTCCTAAGGTTTCTCTGTGGTGGGAGCAATTGCTTCTCTCTCAGGGCCCTATTTCTGACCACAGTCCTTCAGCTTGATCCTGACTCAGGTGTCTTGGCCTGAGGTCTGGAGTGTTTTCCAGAAAGGATCAGAGAAGAACTGGTCTTTGGGATGAATCTTTTGGTGACTAGGTTAAGAGGGGGTGAGAACCCCTCTTGCTACCTTTGAAAGGATTTCTTGTTTGATCTTGAAAGTCTTTATTTGTTCTTAGATGCTGATTTATCGAGATTAACTGCGAGACTTGCATTTTTTGATTTTGCTTTAGAACTGAGGGAAGGTGAGAGCCTCTCTTCTTTCAAATACTCAGTAATTTTTGGACATTGGACCATCTGGACATTATTTTTTTTGGACATTTTTATTCTGTTTGTCTGATTTAATTGTTTTGTGTTTTTATATTTTACTTGGTTTAATTTGGGTTGTTTTATATTTTTGTTTTGTTGGGTTTAGGTGTATGGGTGTAGGGTTTTTAATATGTGTAGAGGGACTACCACCAGGGTCTTATGCTGTTTGTCCTCTGCTCATCTCGCCCTCCGGCCTTTCTCCCCCCTGCCATTATAGCTGTCAACTTACCAGTGCTGTAGAGGGCTGGGGATTGTGCGGAGGGGAAGGATGGGTTTTGGGGGGTGTGAACAGTGGAAGCCGAATGAGCGGAAACATCGTATTGGGGTAGTGGAAACCAGAAGATGCCCTGGGGCAAAATGGACTCTGGAGTGAGGTCATTCTTGTCTGGTTTCCATACTCAAGGGCACCACTACTATTAATGGTACTGGGCAAGTGGTCTGTACCACTCCAGAGGCCTGTCCAACCTGGGTGGTGTTATGCAATGCCAGATCTATAAGAAACAAGACTGCGGTTATTGCAGATCTTGTGGAGTCTGTGGATCTGGCTTGCATTACCGAGACCTGGCTGGATGAAAACGCTGGTCCAGTTTTGGAGGCAGCAGTTCCAGCTGGGTACTCGGTGTTACACTGCCCGAGGTTGGACTGCGGGGGGGTCGCGGTCTGTTTTAAGACCAAACTGGGCCTCACAAGTGAACCAGCTGAGGGGGCTGAATCCTTTGAGTGTACTGTAGTGGCAAGTGTGGGTTGTAGAATTGTTCTCATCTACTGTAGTATCCACCAGGTGATGAGAAACATTTTCTACAGGAAGTAGCCAACTTCGTCATTGATATGGCAGTTGAGTCTCCCAGGCTGATGGTCCTGGGTGACTTCGATGCCTGGGTCGATGACAAACTTTCACAGTTTGGACAACACTTTCTCCAATTAATGACATCTTTGGGTCTCGCACAAGTGGTTACTTCTGCCACTCATAAGAGCAGTCACTGCTTGGACTTAGTTTTCCTCCTGGGGATTGAGGCCTTTGACGTCAGGGTGGAACCCATCAGTTGGTCTGATCATTACACAGTGGGGTTCAGTTTTTGCACCCCCCCCCTTGGTAGGCCTACCCCTGTGGAGATGGTTAGGTACCACTGTTTGCTAGATATTAGCTCTACAGGCCTGGCAGCAGTGCTTGACCTATCGTAATTTTCTGGAGTGAGCAATGATCTTGATGCCTTGGTGCTGACCTATAATAGGGCCATCTCCTCGGCGCTTGATCAAATTGCTCCTGTCCATGTTCGTCCTCTCCCCCTTCAACCTCGGTCTCCATGGTTTGATGGGACCTTGAGGGAGATGCTGTGACAAGGATGAAGGTTAGAGCATTGTTGGCGGAGAGCTGCCCTTGATGCCGACCATCTTAGACTGATGGAACATTACCAACTCTATCATTTTGCAGTCTCTCTTAAGAAGGCAGAGTTCCTGTCCGGCGAGATTGTGGCTGCTCAGAACTGACCAGCTCATCTTTTTCGAACTGTTGACAGACTGTGCAACCCAGCTTGTCTCCAGGTTCGGAAAGCCCTCTCACAAATAGTGTGATGAGCTTGCTTGCTTCTTTGCAGATAAGGTGGCTGACATCAGGGCAGTACTCCAGCTTGCTCCCTCTATGGAAGAAGCTACAGATCAGTGTTTGGTCGCATCCCCCTGTCTCTCCTGGAGTTCCTTTGACCAGCCTGAGTTCATTGATGTCATGAGGATTGTCCATAGTATGCGCCCTACTTGCTGTAGTCTGGATCCAGGCCCGACTTCCCTGATAAAGGGTTGTCTTGATATCATCGGCCCAATCCTAGCATGGATAGTCTGGTGCTCCTTGGATACGGGTGAGTTTCCTAGCTCCCTGAAGGAGGTGGTGGTAACACCCCTCCTGAAGAAAGCTTCCTTGGACCCGGGCTGCCTTGCTAACTACAGGCTAATCTCTAATCTTCCCTTTGCTGGGAAGATTATTGAGAAAGTAGTGGCTGCTCAATTGGAAAACCATTTAATCATTCATGACATCTATGAACCGCTCCAGTCTGGTTTTCGAAAGAGGAATAGTACCGAGACAGCGCTGGTTCCGGTGCTCAGTGATCTCCTGATGGCTAGAGATCAGAAGACCCATTCCATTCTCATTCTTCTTGATCTCTCATCAGCCTTTGACACTGCGTAGCATGGGGTACTTCCCGCGCGCCTGGAGTTCATCTGTGGCCTGTCGGGTACAGTCCTCAGTTGGTTTAGATCTTTCCTCACTGACAGAACTCAGAGAGTGGTGTTGGGGATAAATTCTTCCCACCCAGTCTCTCTGTCATGTGGGGTTCCCCAGGGCTTGGTGTTGTCCCCCATGTTGTTCGCAGTGTATATGCTGCCCCTCAGAGACATTGTAAGAAGGTATGGGCTGAGGTTTCACTGCTATGCAGATGATACCCAGCTCTACCTATCTTTTGCACCAGACCAGGATAGAGCTCTCTTGGTCTTTAATAGTTGCCTCACCGAAAGCCAGTGCTTGATGAATTCAAGCTGGCTGAAGTTGGACTCAGAGAAGACGGAGGTAATGGTTGTGGACCCGGGTCGTTGGGTAGAGGGGATGGGAGCTGGTCTTCCCTTAGGTTTATTTCTGGGAGGAGTCCAGCTCCATACCTCTGAACAGGTGTGGAACTTGGGGGTGATTTTTGACAACGAGCTGACACTGCGTTCACAGGTGTTGTCAGTTGTCAAACTTTACTTTTACCATCTTAGGAACATCACCAAGATTAAGCACCTTGTTCCGCCCGCCGATCTGCCAACATTGGTTCACGCCTTTGTGACCTCACTCCTTGATTATTGCAACTCCCTTTATCTAGGGCTTCCTGGGTTGATATCCACCGCTTGCAGCTGGTGCAGAATGCTGTGACCAGGTTATTGATGGGTATGTCTCATGCCTGTCATATTTCGCTGGTGCTGCATTATCTGCACTGACTGCCAATTCAGTGGCGGATCACCTTTAAAGTTGGTCTCTTGACTTACAAAGCCCTACATGGACAGGGTCTGGACTACTTGAAAGAGCTTTTGGTTCCCTACTGCCCTAAGTGATCTCTCCGCTTGGCAGATGAGGAGTTGCTAGAGATTCCAAGGGTTTCTTTAAAATCTTCAGGCACTCGTGCCTTTATGTATGCTGCTACGACCTTCTGGAATTCTCTACCCCGTCTGCTTCAACAGTGTGCGTCCATGGAGGAATTTAAAAAGGCCTTGAAGACCTACAGTATTTGTGGTTGAAGATTTATTTTAATTAATTATTGTGATTTTAGGAGCTCAGATTATTATGTATTTGTTTTATTTATTATATTGTAAAGTATTGTAAGGAGCTTTGAATCTAAGAAAGGTGCAATACAAATAAAGTTTTATTATTGTTATTTTTTCTCTGATTCCTTGTCTATGTGTTTTAATGTACAACGTGTTCAGCTTCTAGTGTTTGAAGACCAGTGAGTGGGCAGTCAGCGGCAGTGGGAAGTGATATCCCAGAGGCTGAACAGGGGTAAAAAGGACTCGGAACTTCTTTCCATGTTGTTGTGCCTGGATATTAGCACTGGGTTCCAAGGTCCTCAGCCAATCAGACTCTTAGATTTTCTCTATCCCTTTCATAATGTAACCTAGGTTTACTAGGTTTTGATGGAAAAAAGAAGACCGAAGCCCATCGAGATTTTCCCCCACATATGAGTGGGCTAATTTGTAAGATTTGGGTTGGAGATAAACCATGCATCTAATCTATTTTTAAATGTATTAAAGTTTTCACAATCCACTAAATCCTGGGGTAATGTATTCCATAGTCTTGTGACTCGTAGCGGAAAGAAATTATGCCTAAGGTTGGTATTGGCCTTTTTAATATTGACTTATTTATTATGGAGCCTACAGACTAGTCGGTCTGTTGAGAAAGAAAGACTGCATTGCTCCATTAATTCTGGAGATTTTAGAATCCTAGAAATAAAAAGGATATATCCCCTGCATCTCCTGTGTTGTAGGGAATGTAGGCCAGTGGCTCCTACTCTCTCCTGATAGTTCTTGTGAGAAAGTCTTGGAATCATTTTGATAGCACGTCTCTGAATACGTTCAGTTTGAGCTATGTCACCACTGAGGTGCAGATTCCAAAAGGGTGACCCATAGTCAATGTATGGTCTAACATAAGATCTATACAAGGGTATAAGGCACTGCTCAGTCCTGGGCACAAAGGTATGCTTAATTTGTCTAAGGAGAGTATTAGCTACTCTGGCTATTCTTGAGCAATGGTCATGGGAGGATAGTTTATTGTTCACCAGAATGCTGAGATCTCTTTCCTTGCATGATACTTTTCATGGGGTATTGTTTATATGGTAGGTGTTTTTAGGATATTTTATTATTTTTTTTATTTTAGTCTTTGGTAACCGGGTAAGGTCCACTAGGCACAAGTGCCTGTTGTCAGGGGCGACCTGTGAGCACTGAACGGTTAAGTGACTTGCTCAGAGTCACCCAATATGCAAGTGGAGGTTATGCGAATCAAACTCAGGTCTAGTCTGCTGAATGTATCAAGTTTGTTCACACCTCATTCCTCTAACCTCTAGGCTATACTGCCAGCCCATTTCTTAAACTGAAGTGAAGAACTACGCATTTTTGGACATTGAACTCCATGTTGTCAGTCAGTGCCCATTGTTCAATACATTTGAGGTCAGAAACAAGACTTTGTAGGTTGTCAGGGATATCCACCTTCTCTACTAGTTAGGAATCATCAGCAAATTTAGATAACCAATTTATGAGAATCAATCTGCATGTCGCTAATATATAGGTTGAAGATCATGGGCCCCAGGCAGAGCCCTGGGGGACCCCACTGGTTACCAGGCACTGATCTGAAAGAGAGTTATTGATGCTCACTCTCTGGGTCCTATTCATTAACCATCATTTTATCCAGTTTGTCAGACTAGGTGAGAACCCAAGGGATTCTAACTTGGTTATGAGTTTACCATGAGGGACTTTATCGAAGGACTTGCTGTAATCCAATAGTACAGCATCCACTGGGATATTGTCTTCCATACCTTGATTTATGTTATTGTAAAACGGAAATAGGCTAGTGCTACATGAATATCCCATTCTAAAACCATGTTGAGTTTTGTCAAGAAGTTGAAGTTCTCCCATTTCTTTTTCTAAGAAGGAATTAATAATTGTTTCCATTGTTTTGCATAAACTGGAAGTAAGACTGATGGGGCAGTAGTTTAGCACATCAGATTTGTTAAACTTTTTTAATATAGGGGTTACATTTGCTGTTAACCAGTCCAAGGGAATCTGGGAATTTTCAAGAGATTTATTAAAGGTAATTTTCAGAGGAACAGTTTTTGCTTTAGCTGTTTCTTCAGAAACTTGGGGCTTATATTGTCAGGGCCCAGGCTAGTTGTTTTTTTTTTAAGGTTTGCAGGGCAGAAAGTATATTAGTGTCAGAGGTGGTATAGGTATGAGGGGAATTATATGGCTGGGATTTAGCGGAGATGTAAGAATCCTTTTGTGAAAACACTGAGCAAACATAAGAATGAAATATATTGGCAGTATCCGTTTTGGAATGAATAGTAATGCCATTATGAGTTAGAGGTCCAACCTTTCTAGTGTTTCACTTTTTATTGTTCAAGTGAGAATATAAACATTTATAAGAATCCTTAGTATGGGCTAATCTAAATTCCAGCTTTGCCTTAGCTTGCTTGATAATATGCTTAGGGTACGTAGGGCAATTTGATAGCTGAGATATGCTGAAGTCCTATTTGTAGTAGTAGTGTTCCTCAATTTTTTAAATAGCTTTTGTTTAGTTTGGAATTTTATTTTGTTGTTGAATCACCTTGGAATTCCTACCCATGTTGCTATATTTTTTTCTAGCTGGCACCCAGGAAGTTTCAAGTTGTTGAATAAAGTGTTTGAACATGGTCCAAGCATCCTCGGTTGATAAATGGTGCATCACCTTGCCCCATGGTTTAGAGTGTAGAATATTATTGATTTTTGAGAAATCTGCTTTGTCATAATTTTTATGGTGTTTTTTTTTTAGACAGATGTGCTCACTGTTAGATTAAACAGGATAGCGGAATGATCACTACTGCCTAGGGGGGCCCTTATTTGAATGTTGGAGATATTGTCTGTTATGTTAGTAACAAGGTCAAGGATGTTGATACCTCTGGTGGGCAGATTAGTGAGATGTGTAAGGCCATTTTCTGAAAGACATGATAAAAATAGCTTGTTGTGCTGGCTAGTGCTGGATACAGATATCCAGTTCATACTGGGCATTTTAAAAATCCCCCAGTATCACATCACCCTTATCTGATAGATTGGAGATGTCATGTAGTAATTTGGTTGTATAGTTCAAATCAGATGCTGGGGGCCTATAGCAATTGGCAATTGTTATTTTGAGGCTGTCCTTTAAATTGAACAGTTACCCAAATACTTTCAGTATTAGTTTGAAACTGAGTTTCATGTGAGATAATGTCGTCTCTTATGTAGAGGCAGACATCGCCACCCTGTTTGCCCAGTCTATCTTTATGGTAAAGTTTGTAACCCTGCATTTCCCTAAACCAGGAAGAGGAAGAGTCCCACCATATTTTTGTTACTGCTATTATCCCAAAGTTGTTAATCTCGCTTCTGGCTTCAACTTCTGCCATCTTGGAGAAATTTAATAAACGTGTGTTTAGTGAGAGTAATTTACGGGGGATGACGGCATGTAGTAAGTTAAGAGACTTGGGAAGTTTCCCATTCTTCTGCTTTTTTTCCCTAGTTTAAAATGTTGTTTATTACTGCTGTAAATGATTTCACTAGAAGAGTCCTGCCCCTCCTGTTCAAATGCAGCTGGCTCAACAATACAGAGGGGATTTGTCCAAGAAGTTTTCCCAGTGAGTAATACATAGGATTCCCTGTCTGAGGCACCATTTCTGTAGCCATTCATTTATGTATTTAATGTTGTTAATTTAATGTTGTTGTTGATGGACTCAGTAGCTCTGGGAAGTGGTAGAATTTCTGAGAAACATACAGTGCAGCCCTTTTCAACAAGTAGGTCATTTAGTGATACAAAGTCCTGCTTCATTTGTTCGGGGTTGTTCTGTTTGATGTTGTTGGTGCCGGCATGAACAATGTCCAGTTGGTTGTTTCCTGCCTTATGCCAAATGTCTGGCATTGTTAAATTAATATCTGCTATTTTAGCCTCTCTAAAGCTAGAACAAGTGCAATTAACTTTGTCAGGATTACAGATGGGTCTATAGAGGTGTTTAATTATGGAATCCCCAGGCACATACACTTGTCTTGCCTGGGGATGGGAGCAGTTCTGGGGTTTGCAGCTAGTAGTGTGGCGGGTGGAAACTGAGGAGAAGGAGGACAGTATGGAAGGTAGAGATAATGGACAGGGAGGGTGAGGTTTTACTGGTTTCAGGGAACTGCAGGGGTTAAGACTAACAGTTTCACAGTTGGTGACTTGAAGCTGGGTTAGGTCAAAGAGACTTGCTGCTTGGTGATCTGTGTCTTGCACTACAAGAGGGTGATATTTATTTTGTAGTAGTACTAGGGAACCATTATGAATCTGACCACCTCTACACTTTGTTTTTGATTTTTTACCATTGCCCACTCGTCTGTATTAGTCTGGTTATTGCAAGGATCATATGGGATGGAAAAAGTTTCCACTTGTTTGGCCATACTGTCAATTATATTCTCTAGGGATTCGATTTCCTCATTAACTGGTTTCTTAGTAAGAAGTCTGGAGATTTCCTCCTGAAGTGTACATACCAATAGACATTTGTCACATATGAACTCACATGACAGTTCACCAGGGCAAAACATGTGGCATTGAGTGCACATTTTAATAGGGCCCCCATGGTGCAGAAAATACAGTATTCCTAGTATGTTAAATAACCAATATTTTAAATACTTACAAGCTTGGTATGCTTTTGTGGTGACCCCACTTCCCAGCAGACACAGCTGACACACGCAACGACGCGCATGTCTCTGCACACAGAACCATGCATCCGCTCCCTCACATGCTCACTCCCGCTCATGTGAGTAGCCCAAATTATAGGCAGCTGACCACTGGAAGTAGTGCCACATCACTTCCGGTGGTCCATACACTCTGCAAGTGCTATAAGGTGAAAATAAAGTAAAAATAAGTGATATAGGGCTTAGAACAGCCACCCTAACTGGGAATTGAATCTCTGTGCCCCAAATACCATCTGAGTACTTTGCTGGATGAGCTGTAAGGTCAACTAACAAGCCTGCTCTTCCCATGGCAGCCACATTCCTTTTCATACTGCTAGGATTACTATATTATTGTAATTTTTTTAAATACATATCACAGATGAATGAGTGTTGCTTGTCTTAGTATTTCTTTTGTTTTTAATTTATTCTTTTTTCCTCTTCAGCCATGGCAACCATCTGCTTTATATGACAACTCCCCAGCCATGTTACCTGCCTGTGTCACTCACAGGGTCCCTCTTATCTGCTCCCACAGTTTACCCCCAAATTTGGTGGAAGGGGGACCATTCTACCAGACTGGGTGACATTTTGTCTCCAATTCTTGTTCTACCACCAAGACGCCAGCTGTGATCAAACATCCTGCATGCACAATAGTAGGCATGTGGGACACACTTAGGTCTGTGCATCTCCCTGGCCCAAGCCATTCCCAACTGTGTGACCTCTCCTGTGGGCCCCTTAGGTGACACTCCTGCTGCAGGGATCAGTCAATCTCCTGCTCCGAGGATATACTATAAGTGCTCTGAGTTATTCTCAAATCTCTTCCCCCAGCTGATGCTCCAGCATCCTGGGCTCATTCCCATACAGGGGTCACCAGTGTCAAGAGTGGTAGCCCTTCCTCATCATCGATGAGCTGGCTATATGTCTTACTATTTCTTCTGGGCTGCCATTTGCATTTCCTATGCCTGTTGATGGCATATCTCACACCGGCAGCTCCTTTCTAGCATGAGCCCATTTAATTTGGGATACCAGATGACCCTGAATCTCACACATGACACTTTCATTTTCTTCTCCTGTCTCTGTATGCAAATCTTAACCTAAACAAGCATTTGTCGATGCCGAATGTTGTCTTGCTGGCATTGGCATTGGTAGTGCAGGAGAGATGCATAATAGGAATGGCAGTGAAGTATGGAACTGATGCCAACCCCACCCCACCTTACAGAGACTGACAGGCATTGAGGTGTGCCTTTGGGTCGTTGACCATAATGCTCATGCCATTTCACCTCACCCTACCCTGCAGATACCAACAAGTGTTGGGGTATGTCTTGGGGTCTTCAGGCCTTATGCTCACCCCATTTTATAAGGAAATATGCTGAAATGGGTGCAGTATAGGAGAATGGGGTGAACTTTGGGGCTGAAGAGCCCAAGGCACACCTTGATGCTTGTCACTGGCTGCAGGGTGGGAGTGGGGGTGAAATGGCATGAGCATTACAGCCAACAATCCCAAGTCACACCCCTGATGCCTAGCAGTCTCTACAGAGTGAGGCGTTGCAGTTGGAAACCCTAATGCCCCAGGCGTTTGTTGGTATTTGGTATTTGCACTCCAAATTTTTAACATGGGCTTTTTGAGACCCCACCTAATGAACAGTGGCACTATCAGTTCGTTAGTCAAAAGGTGATTTTGCACAGTGACTGAGCCATTTGGCGCCACAGGTACAAAAACACATTTCGGCCAGGATGTGAAAAATGACAACTGTACTGTTCATGAGAAGGTGTAAAAAAATGACAATGTTAAAAAATCTGGAGTGAAAATGTAAAAAATTGGTGAAGTCATGAGCGTGAGTAGAAACTGAGCAACGCATGCCCGTAACACAATTATTTGGGGGATTTGTATAACCAAATGTTTAACATAGGCATTTTGGGACCTCCACTCATGAACAGTGTCACTGTGATTTTGTTAATGTGTCTCGTACATTGATTTCCCACAGCAACCACACCATTGTGCGCCACATGTGCAAAAACACATTTCGGACAAGATGTAAAAAATGACCAAAAATTACCTTTCAGGACTGAATAATGAAATGATAGTGACTGTGTTCATGAGGTGGGTTCCCAAGAACCCCATATTGAAAATTTGGGACCAAAACTCCTCAAAATGTCTGAGATATCCCCCTAAATTAAGACCCCCTTTCAGTGTCATTATAGGACTTACTGTCATTTGTTCACTTTGCGGTCAGCATTTGAAGAGTGCAGACATGTTTCCGGTCCACTGAAGATCGCTGCTCCTAACCTCCACAGGTAAGTATGGGGTGAGGGGGGTGCAGGGAGGTGGGGTGTGCAGAGGATAGGGTGCGGGTTGGGGGAGGGGGCCAACGGCAATGACAAGGGACCATTTTCTTGTTTTTCAGGTTAAAAAAAAAAGACGTCATGGGTCAGGTTTTTTTTTTAACAGGGAGACCATAGATGTCAACACACTGAGGTGGGCTCCCAGTGTGCCACAGTACTAGGGGAATAAATGCCAACCAGGGGATTGGGCACTCTGAGGTCAGAGGACATGTTGGGGGGGCATATCTGACACCAGGATTAAGCATCCCAGTGTCAGAAACACCACAGTAGGTTTTGGCACACTGGGGTGGGCTCCCAGTGTGCCACACTAAAGGATTGGGGGGGATTACACACCCCGACGTTGGCTGGCAGACAGTAAAAGTGCCTTTGGGCACTAACTACTCCCAGCCCATACGGAGTTTAGGCTTTGGCCTGCTCCGCACAGCTGGGAGAAACTTTCCAGCTCAGAGACAGCGGATGTGGAGGAGGCAGTCAAGGAAAGCACATCCTCCCACCGTTCAGGCAGGGACCAGTGGGGTGGTGAGGTTACAAGGTTTGCTCTCCTGCCGCCATGCCACCGCCATGTTTATTGAAATGTTTCACCAAGAAAGGCATGTAGCAGAGGCATGTCATCTGTGCCTCTGTATGACGAGCTTGTCTCTGATTGCAGCGGCAAATTCATTTCAAGTTGGTGGCACTTTGCATAAAGCTTGTGTCACCACTAGCATGCTCGCTAATTGGGGAATGAGGGACGCACCTTCTAAAGCATGCCCTGCATTCACCAAAACTGACACACCTCTGCATTTCTCCTACTACCATCTCCTACTGCCACAAAATGTTGCTTACACATACGCAAGACAACATAAAAAACAAGCACTCAACCAGAATAGAAGATAGGAACCTGAAAATGTAATTCAGTTTAAAGCATGTGGATTGTAACTATTTGATGCCATTTAGTGGGATGTGTTATTTATTACATGTCTGAAGCAATGCTGACAGTACACTAGTTTATATGTTATACAAATATTGAATGAGAAAAACCCCTATGTGATGCATCCTTCTGTTTCTAAGAGTTGACTGTCTTGTGCTGTATGTCCCCAAATGTGGGTAAATCCCACAGTGACCCACAATCTGTCACATTTTATTGCTTACTATGTCTCATAGAAATGAGAGCGGTACCACGGCAAAGCCATGTCCAAGTTCTTGTTATATCACATGCCTGTTTTTACCATAAAGAATTACATGCCACGAGTGAAGGATTCTTCATAGCCTGTAAGCTTGTGCTCTGAACATTTCTTGTTAGTCCAATAAAAGGTATCAAATCACCTATTTTGTCCATGCCGTCATTTCATATGCGCATCAGGATTCACGTCATTGCCATTTTAATCTCCTTAATACTTTTTTAAACCTGTATTTTATTAATTTTTTAATGCATTATAATACAGGAACCATGCTCTCACATAAGGTAACGTACACTTATACCGTTACTCTGTAATAGTCTCATTGTATTCAAATTCTGACTTCTGTCTGGAAGATCATGTTGTCACTATTGGTATACAAATACGTAACTGTTACTTCCCTATGCTATATCTTATCTCTTCATCCAGCTGTTTGCTATGTAGATCTCAGGACCATGTGTTTTGTATATCTCTATAGAGGTTTTCTCTTACCTTTTAGTACACAGTCTTGAACAAGTTAAAACTTACAACAAACTGTACCACAGAGTATACCATTCCCTCTCACCCAAGTTAATACTGCATTAAGTGTATCAGTCTGCACTCATACAGTATGTTGCAACTGCATTTTTTTTCTTCTTCAGTTAATCCGTAAATATAAATATTAACTTGGCTTCCACTGTAGTATATTTATTTTTATTACACTGGCATGTACTGAGTGTGTAGGAGCAAGAGGGTGAGCGGGAGGGGTAGAGATTTCACCTAGATTTGGATCAGGAACTTAGCAGAGATTAAGAAACAATATCCAATTGCAGTTCCATTATGTAGAAGACCCAGACAGACCAAATATTCTGAAAAGCCTCCTCTGTTAGTGCTGAAATGTAATCTTTTCCATTTTTTCCATTCTGTACGATTGATTGACTAAGCAGTGGTAGCTGTTCATTGTATGTTGTTTAGAGCGTAACCAGTTCCTAGTACAGTGATAATTTTTTTGACTGCTGCTAACAGTATTGTCAACAGTTTTATCTCATGTTTTTGTTTTAGTGCTGGAACCAGCAACCCCAGAATAATATATCTGGGATCTGCTGGACCTTTTGTCACTCATGGCTCTCTCAATCTCCAGAAGGCATTCCTGTCAAAGATTTTTAAATCCTAGGACAACTCCACATATATGTGTGTGAGTCCCCCAAGGTTCTCCACGCTTCCTCCAGTATTCTCCCCACCCACTGTGATCATATCAGAGTATTTTGCTTGTTTCTCCAGGGTATTAAAGAAGCGAGCAGTGTTTCCATGCAGAATGGAGAGTCAGCTGTTCAGATCCTGATTGGTGTAGAGTGCTTTACACACAGCAGCTGTAATGGGTAGCTGGATCTCTTAGTCCTCTTTGTTCTATATTTCTAGTTTCTACAGTATTTCATTAGTAAGTTATTTCCATGTTGACTATGTCATATTGTCATTAACCAGTGTGTGAGCAGTTTTCACTGTACTTAATGACATCACAGTTGGAGATACGGGGCTCGATTCTCAAAGTGTCGGGAACACCACATGGTGCTTGTGTCACAGAAACATGTTGTAAGGGGCTCACTGCACCGCACCTTGCATCATCCTGATTTTCAAAAGCAGCTTTCAACACTGAAGGGACCCGGTGTGCCAGACACCCATGCTCCCGACTTGCGGCATGCTGCAGGCAGCACCATGGCGCTGAGGGCTGCTGTGCCAGTAGATGGCTGACATATACCTTATGGTGGAGTTTCATAAGGGCAATAATGTCTGCAGCACTAGCCCAGAGTTAGACCAGCCCTGAGTTGGTTGAACAGCCAGTGTGCCAAAATGGGTCCCACCTGTGGACCCCCCCAGGACATGGCAGTGGTAGTGCTGCCACCGGCACTGATGGTGGTGGACTGCTGTCATGGACCATGGGTCTGTTGCACTGCTGGTGGCATGGTGTGCTTTTGGGGGGGTGCCCTACATCATGCCAGGGACATATGCGGGGCATATGTAGCACCCTACCTTCCTTGCAGGGGGGCAGGCACGTACCATGGCATGCCAGACACGGGTCCCAGTGCTGGCAGACTGCATCAGTGCCAGCAGTGGGGCCAGACTACTGTAGCGGACATCAGGCCTACCCTGTGGGCAGCATGTCTGCTGGTGCTGTCAGTGCCCCATGTCTGTCCTGCAGCTTGCGTCATTCCTCCTCCATGCACCCTTACTTTGCCGCATGGGTGTGCTCAGCACAAGCTGTGGGATTTTGGTACAGGGACCCGTCCCATACCTGAATCAGGTGCAGGGTCCCTGGCACACCAAAGGTCAGTGCAAGCTGCCATTGGCACAGCTTGCATTGATCTTTGAGAATCAAGCCCATAGTATCTGAATTCACCATCCCACCAGCTACACTAATGGTCTACAAAGAAGTGTTAAAATGCAAAAAGGATCACAGAAAAATGGTGAAACAGAGAAAATAGTCAACAGAAGAAGGCCTTGTGGTCTATCTGGTTTGCCCAATGAGGTTGTTCATGCCCCCTTGGGAAGCCTGACCCTAGGATCCCTATATCTTCTGGGATCAGCACTAGATAAAAAACTTGGATGTTTTGCAACAGTTTACTTAACTGGTAATTTTTCTTGTTCTCGCTGTACTATCACCTCGTACTTTGCTTCGTTTTTCTTTGTTTTTGTTTACATTTCTCCCAACCGCCATGCTCAACTGGAACCTTCTGCTGCCAACCGCGCATGCGCATGACTCACAGTACTACACAGGGACAGCGGGAATGCACAACACAGGGTCCCATTGAAGTAAACAATAGACATTATGCTATGTGAGGGGGGAGCTTGTCTACAAATTAGGCACCAGCCATATTTGTTGTGGATCCACAACAATGGAAATAAATTTAAAATATCTAAAAAACTAAAGATTGCTAGAAAAAAATATTCACAGATGTGGAAATTGGAACTATGGCTGCATGCTTCCAGCCAAAAAGCCGAATTTTGATAATCACATCCTGATTATGCAGTAATTAAATGTGTTGTGAAAAATAAAGAGCCATTTTGAGTGAGAGATGAAAGTCTGGTTCCAACATAGAGACAGCGATCCAAGTTTTGGCCCCAAAAGAACTGGTGAATGTTTTCAAAACAGGAAAGGCAGGGCTACTCTTTTTCCAACTTGAAAAGGAAAACACTGAAAATTGTGTTTTAAGGTATTGTTTAGTATATAGATTTTCAGAGCACCTCTGACTACCTGGAGGTCTATATTCTTCTGCAGCCGAGACAGTCATACTGTGTAATGTGTGTCTCACATGCAGTTGCCGTAGAACTGGTTGTGGTTGTGGTGGTGGTGGTGGGGTCATGTTTGATTTCACACAAAAAAATGCTGGTTGTGCTGAACGTATAATACACCTATAGGTCCCACAACGGCACTTTTACAATCAAAAGAGTTGCTTAGCTTACACTCTTAGGCAAGGCCCGTGGAGTTCTGCAATACCACATTTACAGACTTCATGACAGGATGTGCATAGTTCCACAGAATTCATTATTTTCTGGTGATTTTTCTTTAAAATGCTGTTTTTCCATGGTACAACGTACCCTTCCCCTCCTTGTTTATCCTGAAGACCCTTGACCATGTTTAGCATCTCGCCAAATGCCTGGACTGCATTCTGTCACAGAAGCCAGTAATTCCTGCCCAGAAGTAAGCAAATCCTGTGGCAGAAATATGGAGGTCCTGTCACAGAAATTAGAACTGAAATCTACTGAGAACTTGGGGGTCTGTTCTTAGGGTGGCAGAACTACTCATCAACGGTTTGTGCTTTTCACACCTAAGAACACACATCAATGTAAGGTCACTTTTCCAAGTCTCAGAGTGCCATTTGGGGAGCTGTAAACATATACTGTTCTAGAGGGACTGACATGGATGTTTCCAGATAAGAGGTAAGATATAAGAAATAAACAGAAACGGATATCAATAAATCATTTAAGAATCAGTCTCCTCCATAGAGCCCCACACTATGGACTTGGAGCCAGAGGCATAAAGACCTTATGTGAAGCAGAACTTCCAGGGCCAGTGACATCAGTGCACAGCACCAACATACAACTTCATGCATGTGCCGTCAGCATATGGGGCCCAATCCTCCGATGTGCAGAGTATATGCACCGTGTAACTGGGGCACATAGACCCTCCATGGCTGCTGCACCCCCTTCGCCCGATTCTCCAAGGAGGCATGGGGCTGATACGTGCCGGATCCCCTGGCCCGATGGTGATCTCCGCATAGGGGCAGTCCGGGGGGCAGTGCAGGGGAAGGGTGCCCACACTTTGCACTATTCTGAAAAGCATGGATTTCTGGGCAAGGGGGGGGGCACAGGCTGATTTTCCAAGGGCAGACTTAGCCAGTACACACCCTTGATGCCGCCGCAGGCTGTGGTGAGGATGTAGGGGCACAGATAGCCCTCCAGCATGCTGCCTCAGTCCACAGGTTCCACATGGAGGGCCGTGGTGGATGTCCAGACACCCACCTGCCCCAATGCCCCAGCTGCAACGTGGCCACCTGGCTACCATGGCACCCTGCGGGGGCCAGGGATCTAGTGGTGGACAGGGGCCAGGCATCCCATTGGATGCCCACCTATGTCTGCAACAGTGCCCCCATGCACCTACTTGTGCAGGGAGCGGGGTCACAGATGGGGACCACACAGTGGACGGTGGCTGTGAATGCGGCAACTGTACATCATTCCACGGGTGCGGGTCTGCGTGGGCAGGATACATGCCTCCAGTGCATCATTTCTCCCCCATGGAGGAGAATCCCCCCCCATAAAGCAGTACCAGCCTCAACACCCTCAATTCCTTTCTTCTTCCTGTTGAGGAGCAACAGTCTCATTGGGCCAGAATTCCTTGTTGTTCTAAATGTCATTCCTATATAGGTCATTGTGGTTTTCATTGTTTTCTTCTTGCATTGAACTGCACTTAATAGTTCAGCATTATTTACCTCAGTTTACTCAGTGCCATGTGGCTGCTCTGTTTCATTTCTATGACCATTATATCACAGTTTTTCCCTTCACTTGAAATCATTGTTGGTTTTTAACAATCTTTCTGTGAGTAGCGAGCAGGTCTGGGTTGAGATCTCACAGAGGCCCGCCAAGACAGAGAACTTTTTGCCTCTATCCATATTGGTAACATGAAATAACATTGATAACACTAATAGTACTGACATCAGTGCTGACAGGATCACCTTGGTGCTGGGATGGTCTTGTAGGAGGCAAAAGACAACCATCAATCATCAGTGCCTGTATCAGCACCAGCATGGTGCTGTCTCTGGTGCCATAATGACAGCTGTGCTAGGCATTATTTTTATAATTATAAAGTAGTGGAACTGCCTCCACCAATCAAAGTGCAGCATTATTGTACCTCTTATGGAACATACAGTTGCTACCTCACGCTGCTCTGCAAAGCCGATTCCCGCTGCTGTGACTCTTACTTGTCCCACTGTTCCTGTTAGAGTCACCGCAGCAGATCAGCTGTAATAGGATAGTACCATAAAAAGGTGTATTTTAAACTCCAAAGTTTCTGTCAACACAGCATAATAAATGATCAGTCCTTCACAGGAGGGAGCAAAAGAGTCACAGACTTAAACAAACAAAACAAGCATTTGCCAATACCGAATGTTTGCTTGCTGGCACTGGCATGGGTAGTGTAGAAGTTACAGAGCTGCATAATAGGAATGGCAGCGAAGTATTGAACTGAAGCCAACCCCACCACCACCCTGCAGAGAGTGACAGGCATTGGGGTGTGCCTTTGGGTCATCGGGCATAACGACCACGCCATTTCACCACACCCTACCTTGCAGACACTGACAAGTGTCACGGTGTGCCTTGGGGTCTTTGGATTTGCGCACCCCATTCCATCAGGAAATATGCAGATGGGTGCAGTATAGGAGAATAGGGTGAAGTTTGGGCCGGAGAGTCCGAGGCACACTGATGCCTCTCACTGGCTGCAGGGTGATGAGTATGGTATGAGCATGACAGGCAAGAATCCCAGTCACACCCTGATGCCTGTCATACTTACAGGGTGGGCGTTATGATCGGAAACCCTAACGCCTCAGGCATTCGTTGGTGTTTTCACTCCAAATTTTCAACATGGTTTTTTTGTGCCCCCCACCTCATGAACAGTGGCAATATCAGTTTGTTAGCCGAAAACTGCTTTTGCACAGCGACTATGGCATTTGGCACCACAGGTGCAAAAACACATTCGAACAGGATGTGAAAAATGACAGCAGTACTGTTCATGGGGAGGTGTAAACAATGGCAATGTTGAAAATCTGCTGTGAAAATCTTAAAAAAACTGGTGAAGTCACGAGTATACATAGAAACTGTGCAACACACACCCGTAATGTAACTAGTTTGGGGATATTTTTACAGCAGATTGTTAACACAGGCATTTTGGGACCTCCAATCATTAACAGTGTCAGTGTGATTTTCTTTATCTGTCCCGAACAATGATTTCCCACAGCGACCACGCATCTCTGCACTGAAAGTGTGAAAACACATTTCGGCCATGTTGTGGAAAATGACAGCTGTACTGTTCATAAGGAGGTGTGGAAAAATGACACTGGTGAAAATCTGGACTGAAAATATTACAAATTCATGAACCTACAAGGATGCATGGAAACTGCACAATGCTCACTTGTAACACAGTCATTTTATGGAGTTTTGTCACCAAATTTTCAACATAGCCATTTTAAGACCTCTGCTCATGACTAGTGTCACTGTGATTTTCTTAATCTGTCCCAAACATTGTTTTCCCACACCGACTGTACCATTGTGCGCTACATGTGCGGAAACACATTTTGGGCGAGATGTGAAAAATAGTAGTTGCACTGCTCATAAGGAAGTGCGGTAAAATGGCACTGTTGAAAATCTGGTGTGCAAATATCACAAATTTGCAAATTTGCCAGAGCGCATAGGAACTGTGCAACGTGCGCTCCTAAAACAGTCATTTTTGGGAATTTTTTCACCAAGTTTTCAACATAGCCATTTTAGCACCTCTGCTCATGACCAGTGTCACTGTGATTCTCTTAATATGTCCCATACATTGATTTCGCACACCGACTGCACCATTGTGCGCTACATGGGCAGAAACACGTTGTGGGCGAGATGTGAAAAGTGACAACTGTACTGCTCATAAGGAGGTGTGGTAAAATGGCAATGTTGAAAATCTGGAGTGAAAATATTGAAAATTTGCGAACTTACGAGCGTGCATAGGAACTCTGCAACGCACGCTCGAAAAACAGTCATTTTTAGGAATTTTTTCACCAAATTTTCAAAATAGCCATTTTAAGACAACTGCTCATGAATAGTGTCACTGTGATTTTCTTAATGTGTCCCGTACATTGATTTCGCACACCGACTGCGCCACTGTGCGCTACATGGGTGGAAACACATTTTGGGTGAGATATGAAAAATTACAGCTGTACTGCTCATAAGGAGGTATGGTAAAATGGCAATGTTGAAAATCTGGAGTGAAAATATCGAAATTTCGCAAACTTACGAGCATGTGTAGGAACTGCGCAACGCATGCTTGTAAAACAGTCATTTTTAGGAATTTTTTCACCAAATTTTCAACATAGCCATTTTAAGACCTCTGCTCATGAACAGTGTCACTGTGATTTTCTTAATGTGTCCCATACATTGATTTCGCACACCAACTGCGCCATTGTGCACTACATGGGCAGAAACACATTTTGGGTAAGATGTGAAAAATGACAGCTGTACTGCTCATAAGAAGGTGTGGTAAAATGGCAATGTTGAAAATCTGGGTGAAAATATTGAAAATCACGAACTTCTGGCGGCGTAATAGGAACTACATAGCCCACGCTTGTAAAATAGTCATTTTTAGGACTTTTTCCACCAAATTTTCAAAATAGGCTTTTTGAGAGCCCACCTTATGAATACTGACAGTGTTGTTTCATTAATCATTCCGGAAAGGTGATTTTGCGTAGTGGCTGCGAAATCACCCTTTGGGCCCGAGTAACGCCATGACAGTGACAGCATTCATGAGAAGGGGTCCCAAAAACCCCATGTTGAAAATTTGGTGCAAAAATTCCCAAAAATGCCTGAGATATGCAATAAAGTTGAAAAAACCCTATCTATTCCATTATACAGCTTACCAGCATTTCCTCAGTTCGCGGTCGGCTTTGAAGAGTGCAGACGCGTTCCCGTGTCCGTCAAGATCAGCCGCGCCAAGCTCCGGAGGGCACGGGTGAGGGGGGTGGGGAGGCAGGGTACAGTGGTGTGCGCGGTTGTTGAGGGGGCAGGGAGAAGCCGAGCGACAGTTTTTCTATTTACAGGTGTTTTTTTATTTAGAGACGACTAGGACATTTGCCACGCTGGGTGGGCTCAGCGTGGCAGCTGAAAGGTGTTCGGGGGCTGGAGCCAACGGGATTGGGCACCCTCGCGGCTATAACACATTTTGCCATGCTGGGGTGGGCTCCAGCGTGACACCTGGATGCTTGGGGAGAGAGACAGTGGAGCTGATGGGAATGAGGCACCCCATCGGCGACGCAGCAAGGGGAACAGGTGGAGCCGGCGGGGGCTTGGGCACCCCGTCGGCCATAACATCATTTGCCACGCTGGGTGGGCTCCCAGCGTGGCACCTGGATGCTTGGGGGGCGTGGAGCCAACGGGATCAGTCATGGCCGACAGTGTGGGGTGGAAGGAAAGGCGATGAGCATGCAGTGTGTACAAGGCAAGGCAGGTGTGGGGAGAGCTCTGCTCACCAAGCGGAGCTCTCCTTTCAACTGTATGCCACTGCATTTTCAGCTGTCATAGACAGCTGGAGCAGTGATTGGCGCACTGCAACCACGCCGGCAAACACACTGACTGAATTGGAAGAGGCTGACACACCTCTGGAAAACTCGTATGATGGCACTATGTTTCTTGCACATGCGTGCAAGCAAACATAAAAATCAGTCTATTCAGTCAGAGCAGCTCCACAGAAACTGAGATCACTTCATAAAATGATTACCACTTGAGCCACTGAAGTGATCTACAAATCACCCACAGGCACAGAAGATAAGTAATTGTCACTCATTCTAACAAAAGAGCATTTTACCCAGCAAATGGCAGGACTTTGGCCAGATAATGTCATGGAGAATTGTCAGCAGTGTGTACTGTATTTAAAGGAGCACCTACCTTTACAGATGCAGGCAGTAAACTTCAATATTTCACTGCAGACAAATGCCTTCAAAAGTCACTGCTGTTTGCTGGGTAAAGTGTTCTTTCGTTAGAATGAGTGACAGTTACTTCACTTCTGTACCTGTTGGCAATTTGGAGATCACTTCTGTGGCTCAAATGGGGATCATTTTAAGAAGTAATCTCACAGTTTCTGCGGAGCTGCTCTGACTGAATGGACTGATTTTTCTTTTAAGTTTGTGACTCTTTTCACTCACTCCTATGTGTGAATGACTGTTTGTTTGTTATGTTGTGTTGGCACTTTGCTGGAAACTTTTGGAGTTTAAAACGCACTTTATTTATGGTACAGTCCTCTCACAGCTGATCCGCAGTGGCGGCTCTGACAGGAACACTGTGACAAGTGAGAGTCACCACGGCAGGATAGAACATACTACAACCTGAAGAAAAAGTGGGGGACACCAGGAAAATGCGCAGAAATAAAAACACCATTACCAACAAAATTTATACTCTTTTGTACTGGAGGCAGTTCCACTACGTTATGATATATTAATATGTAGACTTAGGGGTATCTCTTACAAGATAAGAAGGTTGTCTCCTGCTGTTTTAGACTGATAGAACTGCTCAGTTCCGCATCGTGGTCTTCTCACCCAAAATAGCATGACATAACCTTCTTTTCCCATAAGAGACGCACCAAAGTCTGTGTATTAGTATATAAACTTTGCATTACTTTCAAACAGTTTGTTTTATGTCCACACACTCTTACATTAACATACAGATTTTGTGCAAATTCACACTACTTTCACACAAAGATGCACTCATTTTAGACAGATTTACTCTACTTGTCACAGCACACCTATCCCTTATCCCAATAGAATGGAGGGCTGAAGGACAGTGGCTGTCCAATGACCTCCTTGGTCATCTTGGCCAGACATGCAATCAATATTACATTCACTTATGCTGTCTGAAGTGAAGGTACCTGTTCTTGAACCAGTTCATAGTTGGTGCCTTCAACCAGCATTGCAAAGTATTACCATGGCCATGTACTACAATACTGTAACTCTGAGTTGAAGTACACCCTGCACAGGTAGTCACTAGTACTGTGCATTTGTATGGCGGACAATGCAGTCATAATTCTTATGGACCCTTCAAGCTGGGGTATGTTCCCTGTATGGCACAATGTGTCCTTTCAAGGATCTTCTTTCTCTGTCTCTTGATGGAATACTTTCCAGTGCATACACCTTCCTCAGAAGGCAGTGTTGCAGTACTTCTCTTGCAAATTAAATTTTTTTTAACTTCAAAATGCTTTATTGATCAAGTTGTTAGCTTATATACCAATACAGTACAGTAAAAGAAATCATTATTTGTCAGCAGTATAAAGTATCCCAACATTCACTGACCGTAATACATGCTATTCATCTTCTCATTAGATAATCTCAATTCCACTCAGTTTTTCAGCATTCATGTTTTTACAACTGCTGTAAGATTAAATCAGTAAATCATAATTTGGTATATAACAAATGAAAAAAATGAAGAAAAACTGTCTTGTGTGCATTGCCCCATTTCTCCCGCTCGCTATCTCCAGACCTACACAGTGGCATCCTAACTTCATTAAGGAGTTGAGTTAAGGTAATGCTGGCGCCATGAGCACCAAATGTTTAAAAATTTATCATGTTGTAGCTGAAGTCATCTGGTGATGTTCTCCATCCTCTTCAGCTTTCTTGCCTTTGTGTACCACTCATTCAAGGTGGGTGGGAGGGAGGAAAGCCATCTAAAGGTTATGCATCTCATTGCTATCACCCGAAGCATTTGGCCTAGGTTTCTTGCTTCCTTATTTCTGGAGAGCAAGGTGGGGAAGCCCAATACTAAATCTGTGAAGGTACAAGGGATTTGAAGCCCAGTTAATCTTTGAATTTGTAAGTGAACAGCTTTCCAAAACTCTTGGATTTCTGGGCAGGCCCAGAAAATATGGAAGTGTGTTCCCCTACTCCCACAGTTCCTCCAACAAAGGTCTGAGTAGATGAACCTGAAATGCTTAGTTATAGCCAGGGTTAAAAGGAATCAAACTAACACCTTTCAATTAAATTCCCTCCATGTGGGTGAAGCAGTTACTTGCCAGCCCCTTGCTAGCCTTCTGGTCCACTATTCTAAGTTTATTTGAGCTCCTATTTCCTCTTCCCACCTGACCTTTATGCTATTGAGAGGTGAAATCCCTTGGCTGTTCAATACAGAGTAGAAGTTTGCACAGATAATTTGGTCTAAAGACACACCTAAAGGGTGGCTGCTCCCAGTGGTCTGGATATACACAGTCTTCTCCTCCAGTAGGAAGAATACCAGTTTTCAAAAGCCCATTATATTAAGGCAAGAATCAGGTCCAGACATACGCCATGCCATGCATGTTAAGCCTTATGGCAGCCACAAGTTATTTAGAATGCTCTGGTAAGCTTGCAGGCATATGCTTCAAAGTGACTTTCCAGCCACCTGGGTTCTCAAACATGTAGCCTTGGCTCAGCGTGCTACGTTTGCCAGTACAAACATGTTTCTGTTTGAAAATTGCCTGGCCAGGTTTTTGACCCTTTGGCTTGGACCAGTAGGAAACTGGGCCAAAAATGAGGTCATGATATGCAGCTTCAGGCCTTCACAGATTACATCTAACAGGCAGTTCCCTAAGGTTGGCAGCCCAGTGGCATTTTTTCCCAGCCACTTGCCTCAAACGACTGGGTACTGCACTCGCTACTGGCATGGATCAATAAGGGGAATTCTCACCTACGGTCCCTGGCAGGCAAGGTTTTTTATCCTTACATACCTGAGGAACAGGACTGCCTAGTTGCTATGAACATGGAAGATGCATACTAGCACATACTATCTAGCCCAGCTACTGCAGGTGCCTCAAACTCTGCATGGGACAATGGTTTTGGTTCGAAGTTCTGTTCATGGATTTGCTTCAGCATGACATCTGTACAGAGTGCTTTACAGTTATAGAGTCATATCTTAGAGACCTGTGGATCCAACTATTCCCGTATCTGTATGGGGGGGGTTAATACTAAACCCATCCAGAGCTGTATTGGAAAGAGCAGTTCAGGTAGTTTGCTTATTTTTTGAAACCAGGGGAATATTTCTGAGTCTGTCAAGTCTCATCTAGTCTCAGTTCAAACACACTGCAAATCTGGAGCATCTCAGGACAGTTTTCCAGTTCCTTTTGCAAGGATTCACAGGAGAAATTCTGGTTGATGCTCAGGGATAACCACTCACAAACATCACCCTGCATGAATAATACCTGGTCACTGTTGTTAGAAAATCAGTATCTCTGTAGAGGTCTTCTACATTCCTTTCAGTGTCCTCAAGTGTCATTGACACTGGAATGTTCTTCATGGGATGAGGAGTACACTTGTAAGGAGGTTGAGATCTAATCAGACAGGCCTCCCAAACAGCACAATTACCACAGAGACCTGCTTATGATGTGAGCAGCACTGTTCACCTCATTTGGTCTAGAGGGTGTCGTTTGAACCTAGTTGACTGTACCACAACTGGACAACAATAGATAGGTGCAGGATACTCACATCTAGATACGAACAACGTGCTAGTTGACAGAACCAGCTGCGCAGCAGCAGATCTTCATCGATGGTCTTTAGTGTACAGTGTCACACTGTCCCTTGTTGGTAATGGTCGAGCTGGAAATGGTCCCATTTTTGCATCCCTCCAGGTCTGAACACCCACATATTGTCTGCTATAGATCTGGTAAACACTGCATCAGTAGAGGGCAACCCGCAAACCAACAGACTTTTCCTGGGGTCTTCTTTTCTGGCCTAGTTCTAAAGCTAGCTGTTGCATTTAAGCCTTCAGCCTCTGCACCTGCAAGTTGGGCTCTGGGCAGTATAAAATGTGCCGGCTTCAGAGTATTGGATCATGTAACCCAGCTTTTGTTATCAACAAGAAACTCTTTTACCAGAATGAGCCTGGGAGCTCACTTTGAAACTATTTCCTTTTCCTTTGTGATGTTTCAGCACACCTTGCGTACCTGCCCTTGTGAGCAAATCCTAGAGTACCGACTAGATTTGTCAGAATCTGGTCTACAGTTCTCATTGGTGAGTATTAAGACACACATAATGCAATTTCCTCTCAATAATGTATCTCAGATTCTCCATGTCCAGCTACAGTTACAACCCCATTGATGAACTGGGTTTATAACATGGTCCTCAGTAGAGTCACAGATCCTTAACTTAAATGGGCAGCCACACGTGAACTAAAACTTTTCACCTATAAAAATTTCCTAGTGGCCATCACCTCAGATGAACGGATGTCAGAGTTGATTTTACTACATTCGAGCAACATGACATATATTTTTAGTTTCTTTGTTAGATCAAAGTACCATAAACAGACATCTCAGCTTTTCGTATCCTTTGATTCTAATGATGGAGACCTAACCCCATATGATGGCTACCCAACCATCTTATTAGCTGCAGTCAGCATTGCTACTCAGTAGAAGGGAAGCCTCGAAAAGGCTCTGTAAGAACCTATTTCACATGAGCTGCAGTTACATCTGTCTGCATAGCCACAAGTTGGAGAAATATTCATAGCTGCAATGAGCACTCTACCTTGGATTTTAATCCAGAAAACATTAGTGGTGCTGTACTGTTTTGTTCTCCTTGAGATTCGTGTTATCTTACTGGCCAACCCTTCTCTGGGGAATTTTAAGTGCTTGCCATACAACCAATGAGGAGTGCTCTGTAAAGGAGATTGACTTTTAAAAGACAGAAAATTTGCTTACTTGTAATTCTTGATCTTCCATAGTATCTAACACTCACCCGCTCACCATCTCGGGATTTGTCTGTCTCTCATCACTGTGTATGGGATGCACAAACCCTTATGGGGCAGTTAGGCCATTTCGTGTGTTATATTTAGTGTTTTAACTTTTTAAATTCTAAGTTTTTATTTAATGAGTAATACAGAGAAAGAACAAGCGTTATTGTATATCTTTGTCATGAACTTACTTCTGTAAGGGAGCAGTTATTTAATATATTTGTGTACATGAAAACATGTTAAAGTAATTTTAAAGTACATTTTAAAGCCCAAAACATTTTAAGTGAATTGTTATTAAGTAATTTGTCTGCCCTCTTCAGTAAAACAGTTACTGAGGCAACAGGGGCCATCTCTGCTTCCTATGCTGTTGGCAGATACCAGCAGGATCCTAGTACCTCCTACTCTAAGACAAAAGAGTGTATGTAGCCCTATGGAGGAGATACTACAGAAGATAGAGTTGCAGGTAAATATCTTACTCTTATCTACTTCATTAAAAAAACTATTAAGTGAAATCAACAAGCCATGTAATCTTTGACTCTACAATACACTAGTAAGTTATTTAAAAATGAAGGAATAGCTATCCGACTGAAATGGAAAAGATAATTCAATACTTCTCTTCCTCATGAACAGTAGAAACAGATATGTGAACCAATATTCTTCATGTCACATATTCAGAAAACTTTAGGGAGAATTCTTGGAAACAATTATTGCAAAGAGGCGGCTACTTAAACTTCCAGAGCTATGACACAAGAAAAGAACAAAAGCCAACATGTCAGTTAGGAACTGAGCAGCCTGAGTGACATGCTGGCAGAATTCTTGTAAAGAAGCCGTTAGGCTTTTTTAAGCACTACCCATATTGAAAAAGTATGATAAGAAATACTCTAGGAAATGCTGGGGAGTTTGTGCCACAGATATATCAGACCGCAAACCTACAGCATCTGAGGCATGTAGCCAATAAAATATTGGAAGAACATGGTGGAGGACATTGGAGAGTTTCAAGAATAGAAATCCAGTTTACAAATTGCCAGAGACTCTGTTGCTGGGATCCTTTCCGTAGGCAGACGGTGAACATTAAGAAATATTTTGTTTTACATTGGTTACTGGAGCAGAGAATGTATACACCAAAAAGTGACTAAAGAAATCCACTAAAACTGGGGAGGGCTGGTAGGACGCACTGAATGAGTTACCTGATGGAAATGGTGGCACACTGTGAGACTGCAGGAGAATGCTTTTGACAATAAATATACAGTGAGGGTTTTTGAACGTGCCAGCACTTTTTCAGTAGAGACTTTTTATATTGAAAATCGTTCATTTCAACAGTTCTACTGGATGAGTATGGTTGCAGGTGCATGGGTGGCTTCAGGACACAATCAGACAGTGCACATGCCCCAGAAAAATTCTACTATACCTAAGCTGTGCCCTAGTGTGATACATAGTTGGCAATATAGTCTGAATTTAAATTCCTTTACATCCCCAGACACAAGCCCTCCGTACCCTACCTGTGCTTTGGTCATCCTTAATTTCTGGAGGGACCACTGTACAGGTGGAGTGTGCAGTGTTTCTTAACACCTGCACTCTTTACTGTATGTCTTCAAATGAACCTTCTTTTTGTAGTAAGGATTGTGCAGTGCCTAGGTCATTCATTCTAAAAAAATCTTGAAATACGTAACTGTGAAGATATATGTAGAGCAGGCTGAGAAATGGATATAGAAAAAGCTAGAATAAGACCTAGTGAAGTGGGAGAAGGTAGGCATGTGTATTCTAAAATGGGTGTGCAAGAAATGTAAACTGATTTCAAATAAGTGTTAAGGGTTGCATTTGATGGAACAGGTCAATGCAGAAATTAATGATAAAAAGGACACCCGTCGAACGCCAGGTCTGTTCTAGCATCCAAAATGTGGGAGGTTGTATAGTGTAGTGCTTAGAACACTGGCTTGGGAACTTGGAGTTCACAGTTTGTAGCCTTGCTAGAGCCAAATACTCAGTGTGCGACCTTAGGCAGGTCACTTAACCTCTCAGTGGTCCAGTCCACCCAGCTGCAGAAATGGGTAAAAGGAGGACTCCACTGGAAAAGAGGTGTTGCATCTCAACTAGGCTGTCCAGGATAAATAATACTGTAACAAAAATACTCTCATAGTGTACATCTTCCAACTAGGCAGCATAATAATCTAGCAATGGTAGAATATGCTCCCTCTCCTTTCTGTGACACCTAGCATCTGTCTGTTCATGACTGTATGGGGGAAGGGATTTTGGAGTTCATGGGGACACAGAAGTGGACTATCTGACTTAATTAAGAGTTGCAGGTGGGATTTAGGAACTGGCAGGTTGTGAGAGGGGGATTTCTTACCTTACTGATGCTCAATGGGTAGGAGGACTTTAGAATCTGGGGAATAAGAAGGGGATTCCTGATCTCCTAGCCTCAGGGTGGTGAGGGTTCTAGGAGCTTTGGGCCCTATGCATGATGCCTATGTGCTGCGGAAACCGGGCATGTAGGCATCACAACGCATGAATGCCATGGAGTGGGGGAACAGCAGCATTCATGAACAGGGCGCAACTGGGCAACACACTGGATCACTCGGGCATGCGAACAGCAATGCAGCAGGGGCATTCTGGGGGCATGCCAGCACTATGTGCTATTCACTAAGGTGTGTACTGCTGTGCACAGGGGGGCATAGGAGGGTGCAGGTTATGCCAGAGGGGACCTTGCCGTAACCGCACTACGTGCCAAGCCCTGCTGACACATTGGACCCAGCAGACATCAGGCAGCCTCCTACACACATGGCCGCCCCCTCCTTGATATGTAGACAGCAGCCCCCAGCCCCCACACACATGGCAGCCCCATCCCTGTGTGGCAACCGCACCTCCCCGACACATGGCTGCCTCTGTCCTGTGATGTAGAAGTATCCACCTCCCCCCAACACATGTCAGCCCCAGTCCCCAGTGTAGAACATGTGTCCCCCTCCACAGATAGTGGCCCAGGTGCCCAGAATTGTGCACGCCCCCCCCCATGACAACATCATGTCCAGAGGGCGCACTCGGACAGTCCGAGTCTGGAAGGCATCTTGGGGACGTACAGGATGTAACACAGTAAGCCCTTACAGGGAGTCCCATAGGACATCCGGAGTGCGGGAGAGTCAGTGAGGGGAACATGGTGACAGTGTGTGTTCAGACCGGTGCACAGCCCCCATCTGGTACTCCCCCCAACCAGTGGTTACTGGCCCGTACTCCCATCCCTAGAGCCTTGGGGCAACCATGGCACTGGACAAATCCCTGGTGCACTGTGGCTGCCTGGGGTCATGTGGCCGATGCTCCTTCCACTCATTTGGCCACCGATTTGGTCACAGTCCTGATAGCCACGCCGTAGGTCCCCTGCATCTACAGGGATGTATCTGGGCAGGCATGGTGCCCCCGCCACCCCATCGCTGCGAGGTCCCACTGCACATGTGGCATCCCTCACAGCCTTTAGCCAGGGAATGGTATCGCTGTCCCTGTTGTGTGCCAGGCTGCCCCATCATGTACTGTTGCATGTCCCATATGGTTGGTGTCTGCCCCGGTGCGCAGAGGTCTGTGGAGGTGCCAGTCTATGAGGTTGGATATTCACCAACTACCGGCAGTGCTGCAGCAAGTGGTGTCAGTCCTGGATGCCAGCACTCTAGCGGGGAGGGGGGCATAGGTTGGGGGATGGTGCACTGCTGTGGTCTTTGGGGTGGGCTGGCATACTGTACCAGGGTGGATGCTCAGTGGGAGGGTGTTCTCCACATACGGGGATGTGGCTGTGATATATGTGGGGGTGTATCTGGCCACACAGGACCGGGGTAGTTCTATGCATGTGTGTGTGCGTGGAGGGGGGGTGTTACCACTGTGGGTGGGATGTGCTATGGGGGCCGGAATCAGATTGGGGGTGACTACCAGATATCGGGGCATGGCTGCATGTGTCCTGGTGTCTGCAGGTGCTATTCACGTGCCCGGACCCATGCCTTCCCATGAAAGGGATCCACTCCTGGACCCGATACAGGCATTCAATTGGATGCCCGCATGGGTCTGCTACTCCACCCCTGGCTGCCCTGCACAGTCCTGAGCACTGGAAGGACGGAGCCACAGACAGGTGGTGGCCATTTATGAATACCAATGTAACCACTAGGTGGCGCTATCCCAAGGGCTACTACCCCTGCCTGTGTGGCTAGTAGCAGGTTAAGGGGCCTGAGTTCTGAAACAGGTGCCTCCACCCAGAGGTCAGGGTTGGTAGTGGTAAAACTAACCTGGGCACAGCCCTCCGGGACACTGTAACCCCCCTCTTTCCCTTCTAGTGGCCTGAGCAATATATGATAATCACTTTCACAGTACCCTTTGTACCCCATACAAGTGCCCACACTGTTTGCACTTACCACAAGGGCTGGCTCCTCTGGCTCGACCCTGGGGACCCCCTGTAAAACAAGGTTATGCACAGTAAATAGCAACAGTACAGTACTCTTGGCACAAACTGGAACCACAGTCAGGTTAAATGCAGCAAAAAAGTCAGATCAGATTTATTCAGGGGACTTAAACAAGGAAGGGGCGTAATCAGGTTGATTGACTTAAAGGCTATTTTAATCAAACAGTTATGTATGCACTGTAAGTCCCCACACAGTCACACACTCGGGTACCCAGGTAGAAAAATGGTGGGCTAGCCAGGAACGTTGCAGCTGGTTGGGGCCCTGTGATGGAAGAAAGCAACATGCACAACACACACTACTTGTAATCTGGAGCCGGAGGGCTCAGTTCGTAAAAGAAAAAGCAACAAGACAATCAGATGACAACAGTTTAGATTTAGCTGTTGTTGCAGGGAGCTACCCTGATATTTACTCATGATACCCAATACTGGACACAGGCAGGATGAAATCGAGACTGCAGGTTGTTGAGCTGGAGTGCCTGGAGAAGAGGGGCCCACACGAATCACCGAGGCGTCATTCCTGTTCAAGTGTTGAGCAGGGGGCTGATCCCAGGCAGGTCTCTCGTTGATGGCTTTCTCTGTGCAGCAGGTAGTCAGGCTGGGCCAGTGTGGCAAGGCCCAGGCCCAATGGAGATGATTTTGGATTCAGTCCGTGGGGCTGGATGTGGCTTCTAGCAAGCAGAATACAGTTCAAACCACAGTGGGGAACCAAATTGTGACCCACTAGCAGCACACAGCACATTTACACGTAAGGAAATTCTAATGCAGCTTCCAGTAAGCAGAATACAATTCAAAACAAAGTGGGGAACCAAATCACGACCCACTATAAGCACACAACATATTCACGTGTAAAGAAATTTCACTGTACCAGGCAAAAGGCTTTCCGGTTGCAATTTCAGAGTTTCTGCACAATCCGGGAGTTCAGAGGTGGCTGGAAGTCCAGACAGGCTGATCACATTCAGCAAATCTTTGGTCTTCTTCAGGTAGGAGCCTGGTCAAAATTCAGTGGCTTACTTCGCTCTCCAAGTTCAGATTCAGTCCGAAAAAAGCATAAGTTCCCTCTCAGGGACAGGAGACAGGCATGCAGACCAAAACTCGGGCCTTTCCACAGTTCTTCCATGCAAATCCACTATAGATTGCTGCTTGAACTACCTTCAGCTGTTACTTCTTCACTTCCCAGCTTAGATATAACTGAAAATGCAAGCAGTCTGGGACTTTCCCCAAGATCCAAAAGGTTTGGTTGGCTGATCTGTCTGTCAATCACAACAAGGCCCCCCTCCAGGTTATTTTAGGTGCTAAAAGCCCAAAACTACAATTCCTACAAGTTTTGACCCCACCAAGCCCCTGTAGGCAGGCTCCATTTTAGATTCCCGAATATACTGATTGGCCCATTTCAGCAGTCCAGGACCAAGATGATGGAAACAAACAGAACTGTCCATGCTGCAAAGAAGCCAGGTTAGAACAAACTGCAATATTATTACTACTCTAACAAATGATCAGCAAACAAGGACATCTTCTAACAGAGCTCCCTTTTAGATTAACTATGACTGCAATCCAGGCAGCTCTTAAAGAGACAGTACACAGAGGCTATATAGGCACTCTCTGGCAATCATATTTAAACTGTAAAAATGCAGGACACCAGCCTGGCAGTGAGCATTTAGACATGCTCAAGGAA
Organism: Neoceratodus forsteri; assembly: GCA_016271365.2. Taxonomy (NCBI): domain Eukaryota; kingdom Metazoa; phylum Chordata; order Ceratodontiformes; family Ceratodontidae; genus Neoceratodus; species Neoceratodus forsteri. The sequence continues at coordinate 1,100,911,705 of CM028129.1, read as the reverse complement.
GACTTTTTGGGAACCCCCATTTGTAGGGGGGTTAAACCAGCCTGTGTGCACCTGTCCGCAGGTGCGGAGCTACACAGGTGGGGTACGCACCTTTGGTGTGTACTTTTCACCCATTAGTGCATAGCCACCTTTGTGAGTACACTGGGCGATTTCTAACCTTACTGAGGCTCACAGCTGGGAGTGGGATTAGGCCCAGATTCTAGAACGCTGGTGCAAGTTGCTGCCAAACACGACTTGCGTCAATTGCCATTGCAACGTGGACCTTGTGCCCTATTATAGAAGGGGCAGGGTCCCTGCGTCTAAGTCCTGTAACTTGCGACATACAGCCAAGTAAGCCGCACAGAGGGTGTACCTGGTGAGGAAGTCGCAAGCTGCAACCGCAGTGCCGCAAGGCACAAGTGTCCCCATGCCCGAACCCCAGCGGAGCCTCGCAGGGCAAGAGGCCTCTCACCCACTGCCGTGCCACCATGTGTCCCCCAACACCAATCCCATGTCCTTTGTGACTGGTGTACTGTGCGGTATGTACAGTACACGCAGTCTGATGTTGTTTTTGTGGCACCTGGTAGTTTAGTGGCCCCCCACCCACCTGTGCCAGTCCATCTAGCACCCTCCACTCATCTTCCAGCCAGCGACTGGTACAGCCCACCTCTCATCTCCACAGTAGCTGTCATCATACCAATAGAGCACTTACTGAATAGACTCACTTATAAACTCATTTCTGGGTGTGTCTATACAGTAAGTGCTCCTACTGAATTCAGTCGGTGGCTGGCCATGGAGGTGAGAGGTGGTCTGTGCCAGTCGCCGACTGGGGACAGGTGAGGGGATGCTGGGTGGACTGGCATGGCTGGGTGGGGGGCCACTAGACTACCAGGGGTAGTCTGGAGTATGGCCAGCAATTGTGGCAATGTCTCGGGGTCTGAACATGGGTGGGAGTATTGACAGCGCCGCCCTGTGGGGCATTTAGCGGTGGGGGGTTTGGAGGCATGGGGTGTGTGGGCAGCCCTGTGGGGCATTCACTGTTTGGGGTTCAGGGGCAGGGTGTGGGAATCCCTGAGGGGCACCTACAGGGTTATGCTGGGCATGGGGGGAGGGCACATGTGGATTGCCTGCTGGGCTGCTAGCAGGTCTACAGAACCCCAGGGTGGCGTACATAAGCTACACCAGCTAAATACTGGTGTAACTTACGTTGACAGTTCTGCTCCGGGGATTCTTGTAGAATCCCAACATTGGGGACTTTGTTGCTGCCCTTCTGGAATAGGGCACAACTGCTGCCGTAAAGCCCCTAGTGCCATGTTGGGGTTTATTACAGCTGCCGGGCGCACAGCTCGCAAGTGGACTGCAACATGTCACAGGCCACACCGTAGAATCGCAGTATTTTGCAACTGCTGGCGTAAGTTGCTACTTGCGCCATTCTACTTGGCGCAAGTGCTGTTACACCAGGCATAACGTTTCTAGAATCGGGCCATAATGTTTCCATTTTTTGGCAGCCTGAGGTACGTGGGCTGTTTCTGGACCCTGTACCACTGCTGCCTTGACTAGTTATCCGTTTTGTCTTTCATGCAGTCCACTATGGGTGGAATCTGTGGAACTATTCATGGTGTTTAAGTTATGGTTAGTAAGAAAATAGGTGTAGTAACTGCCCTACCCTAGCAAACTTCCTAGTTTGCATTAAAGTATTTTTAAGGTAGTAATCTAAAAGACAAAGAACTTAAGCTAAAAAGCAGTATGTGTTAAGGGTGTGTGAGTAATGAATAATATTTCCTGAATACCATGAATAATGTACTATTCATTATTCAAAGCCGAATGACGAATAGTAGCACTACTCATGCCCTGTTCCTGTTCTGGAAATGCTACCCTATATTGTGAAAAAAAGGGGAAAAACTGCCCAGACCCTCCTCCCCAGCCTAAACCTTGAAAATACACCCCCATCCTCTACTCCTCGCTTAGAATGCCTATCCCCCCAGCTTCCACAATTTTATATTTTCATGCTATTGAAAAAAAAAAACCTCCAATGATGGGCGACTAGCACAACCCGCAAACCTCCATGGCCAGCTGCTGTCTTTAGTGCACATTTTCTGGAAAGGAACTATGTTCCCTCACCCACCTGAAACCTGGAAGCACCCCCTCTATCTGCACCCAATTCTTCTTAAAAAAAGAAGCTGAGCGACAAAGAAGGTGACCGTGACACAACTCGCCCTTCCCAATGGCCAGTCACCTTCTACTGAATGAAAAAATTTTACAAGAAACAGCACAGCAAACCAGCAGAACACATGATTGGCTGGTTTTACTATGCAAGCAAGTATATAATATTTGGCTCAAATATTCAAAATAAGGCATTCACCCATCACTAGAAAGGGTTACCTGGGAAGGGCATCCAGTAGAATCCTGCCCTTAACAGGATTACCAGTGCTGTTCCCGGGTAACCCTTGCCTCAGTGTTTTTGTACTAAGGTTCTTTGTCTTTTAGATTGCTCCTGTTTTAGGCTCACCCTTACCCAAACCAGTAAGACCATCATAGGTAGGGCTGGTTTCTTATTGCAATGGGATGAGATTCACTACAGATGAGGTACATACCTCTCAACCTCTCAGCATTAAAAATAATAGCAATGGCCCTTAAAAATCATAGCAAAGGGCCAGAATGTGTAGCACTTTCTTCTTTTAGACAGTAATGTCTTCAGATAATGGGCCCCATATAGTTAGTGATAAGGAATGTTTCTATCAACTTAGTTCAGTGATTTAATAGTTTGTGTGTCTAGAAATAGCTTTACCTTTATGAGGAACATCAGTAAACCTATGTGGAGCAAGGGTAAATTTGAGTGTGAAAATCATAGCGCTATGCAAAGAGAGCTGCATATGTGCTTAATGTTTGTATTCAAACCCTATTCTGGGCTGGCTCTGTGTTGCCAAGCAGTGGGGTGCCACTCTGGAATGCTGGCAACTTAGGTTCATGCCCTAAGCCTGGGATACCAGGGGTGGAGGCCAGAAAGGATGGTGACAGACCATCCATTTGGAGGCTGTCCGCCACAAGGGTGAGTTGCTGTGTCTGTCATTCATACCCCACAAGGAGCAACAACTGTAGGAGGCGTGGTGAAGGGCATTTGGTGACATGGGTGATGAAACATAGACATAGATTTTGATGGCAGATAAGGACTGCTTGGCCTACCTAGTCTGCCCATTTCCCCTACCTAGAGGATAAGCTGCAGATCCTATTTAACCAATAGCCTATTTCTTCCTATCCCCCACAAAAATTGCCTTATGTCTGTCCCATGCATTCTTGAATTCTCCCACAGTTTTAGACCCCACAACCTCCTCAGGAAGGCTGTTCCATGCGTCCACCACCCTCTCTGTGAAAAAATACTTCCTCACATTGTCCCTGAGTCTTCCCCACTCTGTCTTCAGATTGTGTCCCCTTGTTCTTGCACATCTCTTTTTCTGAAAGATGCTACCCTCTTGGACTTTGTTGATTCCACTGAGGCACTTAAACATTTCTATCATGTCCCCCCTCTCCCTCCTTTCCTCAAGGGTATACATATTAAGCTCCTTTGGTCTCTCTTCATATGGCTTCTCTTGCAGACCCTGCACAATTTTAGTTGCCCTCCTCTCTGAACTGCCTACATCCTGTCTATGTCCTTGCGGAGATGGGGACTCCAGAACTGGATACAGTACTCCAGATGGGGTCTCACCAACTGTCTGTACAAGGGGATAATAACTTTCTGTTTTCTGCTGGTGATACCTCTCCCTATACCTCCCAGTATCCCCCCAGCCCTCCCTACCGCCTTCTCACATTGCTTGCCAACCTTAAGGTCATCTGTTTTGATTACCCCCAGGTCCCTTTCCATTGTTGTCGTTGTTACTACCTCCCCCATTGTGTAATTTTCCCCTGGGTTTTTGTTTCCCAGGTGCATTACTTTGCACTTCTTTGCATTGAATTCAAGCTGCCATACTTCTGATCATTCCTCCAATCTTGCCAAGTCCCTTCTCATCCTTTCCACGCCTCCTTGTGTATCAACCCTGTTGCAGATCTTTGTGACATCTGCAAAGAGGCATACTTTTCCTTCCAGTCCCTCTGCAATGTCACTTATAAAGACATTAAAAAGGGCAGGACCCAATACTGAACCCTGTGGAACCCCACTAGTAACCCCCCTTTCTTCAGAGTGGATTCCATTTACAATTACCTTCTGTGTCCTGTTGTTCAGCCAATGTTTTGCCCAGGCTACGACCCTGGGACCTACTCCCAGGCTGGTTAATTTGACTACTAATCTTTTGTATGGGACTGTGTTAAATGTCTTACTAAAACCTAGGTAGGCCATGTCCACAGCCCCTCCCTGGTCTACTACTTTGGTCACCCAGTCAAAGAAATCAATTAGATTCATCTGACATGACCTTCCCACTTTGAACCCATGCTGCCTTGGGTCCTGTGCCCCACTGGCGTCTAGGTACTCAACAATTCTTTCCTTCAGAAGTGATTCCATCACTTTCCCTACCACAGAGGTCAAACTGACAGGTCTGTAGTTTCCTGCCTCTGTCTTGGTCCCACTTTTGTGAAGGGGAAGGGGAATCACATCCGCCATCTTCCAGTCCTTGGGTACCACACCATCCTCCCATGATTTGTTAAAAAGGGTAGTCAGTGGTGTCACTAGTTCTCTGCTTAATTCTTTTAGAATTATGGGGTGAATTCCATCTGGCCCCATTGCTGTGTCCACCTTTCAGAACCCTTTCTTCTGTGAAAGGACTGGGATTGACCCCCCTCTCCAGAGTGCTTCTGTTAATTGGATTTGGCACCTTCCCCACTTCCTCTTTTGTGAATACTGAACAGAAGTATTCATTCAGTATCCCTGCTTTTTCGCTGTCACTCTCTGCCCACCCACCATCCATTCTATTCAGCCTCACTATCCCTTCCTTTGTCTTTCTACGCTCCCTGATATACCTATAAAAGGTTTTATCCCCCTTCTTAACTGAGTTAGCTATCTTTTCCTCAGTTTGTGCCTTTTCTATTCTGACTACCCTCCCTGCTTCCTTCTGCTTTAATTGGGACAGTTCTCTGTCCTGCTCCTTCTGTGTTTTCTTTTACTTCCTAAATGCTATCTTTTTCTCCCCAACCTTCACCGCTATCTCTTTAGAGAATCATAGTGACGTCTTCTTTCGTTTTGATTTGTTTATTTGCTTCACACAAAGGCTTGTTGCCTCTGTGATGGCAGTTTTGATATTTCCCATGTCAATTGTGTGCATGTGTGCTAAAGAAAGAATGGTGGTTGGGATGTTAAGGTGGGGAAAAACTTTCTCTGGTTGGCAACAGTGTGGCTGGCTGGTCCAGTTATAGGCCTCACCCATGGAACTTGCAGAACACCTGTTCCCTCCTTAACAGGCCACCAATAGACCTGAAGTGATCCATTTCTATCCTGTTATTATACCAAGCCCCATGGTAGGAAAGGGGAAGCCCACCTCATGTTAAGGGGGAAAATGCAGACTGATGGGTCAGCCAAAGCCTGTGGTGGGTCTGAAATAGAAGATGACTCTAGCCAAGTACCAGAGACACTGGGCGGAAGTCAGGGTGGAGGTCCTCGGCTCCTGAGGTGAGCACAGCCAGGTGAAGCACAAAAAGATCAAGTGAAAAAAAAATTAAGAGCTATGTTTTTTTGTTGTTGTTTTTTTTGCCATAAAGCATTTTGCCCTTTAGCCACTCCCTCAGTGTTGGACCAGTAGGGATCCATATAGAACGGGCCCAAGAGTACCAGTGGCCACCATACAGGCAGCTGAGGTACATGGGTTTTTGGTTGTTTTCTTCTGTTGCCCACTTCAGTCCCACCCACCTCTCTCTGATGCTGCGCAATGCCCCATCAAGTCTTGCACACATGCATAATACCCCTGCATGGGAGACAAGCTCCTTGGACTGCTGTAGGGGTGGCTGTGTCAACAGAACCCTGAATCTGGGTACCCGCTTACCAAAGACTAAAATAACTTTTAAAAAAATTTCCCTCCCTGGCTGCCAGCCCCCTTGGCTGCCTGACCCAGTTCCCAGGTCTGCTCCTGAACTTGAATCAGTGGTGGGGGAACACAACACATTACCTGCTGAGCCATTGGGTGGCCAAATAAGCAATGTTCTGATGGGCTTTGTGTTAAAGCAATGTCCAAACCATTGTTAAGAAAAGAAAACAAACAAAAACAAATAACTTTTCAGCTTTTCTTGCTGACTCTGACTGCCAGGATTCCAGTCCTGTCTTGGCCCATCATCACATTGGATAACAGAGGCACTGCTGAATGTCCATCTCAGATGTCTCCTGTCTCAGGGAAGTTGGGGGGCTCCTTTTGTTTCAGAATTGTTACGGGAAGGGAGTCATGAGGTCAGGAATACATGACTGAAGCTTGGGGGGAAGGGGTAATCCTGTCACTGGAATTACATAGAATGCTGTCACTTGACCTGGTGGTGTTCTACATGTAGTACTGTGCCAGCAAGTGTCAAGTTGAGGTTTGGTGGGAGAACCTGGTCTTGACCTGCTTCTGACTGGCAAGAAAGGTCTCTTGTCTCAGACCATGCCCCAGTGGGGTGGGAGGAGACCTGGGGGATGAAAACTACATGCACACTATGGTGATGCTTAGGCACATGGTGCCTCTATGCTGTTCCTGCCTAATAGCATTGCCCAGACCTCTAGGTCTCCCCAAAATCTGAATGTGAACATTCTCACCAGGCATCCCCATCCAGATGAGTACGTTTATGGTCGTATACAAGAAGATAGGCAGTAGATATCTGAGGGCCAATGGAGACTGGACAGGCTGCAGTAGAGCCTAGCTAACCAAGTAAGGAGGACAAAATAGCAATAAAAAATAAAATGAACTTCAGCAAATGTTAGAGGGAAAATAACAGCTGAATCCCAATATTTAGTATCAGTGGACTTTTGACTGGGGGAGGAGGATTGTCCTAGAGATTGCTCTCCTCCTCAGGGAGAGTAGGTTACAGACTCTGCTGCAGCACTGCCATCTGGGTGACCACAGGTGGAGGTGCAGGATGGAGATGTACACTGAGAGGGGGGATGTTGAAAGGCTCTTATGTATACACCCATGCATCATTGTGCACACATGTCATTGAACCCCACCCCTGTGGACAGAAGAGAAAGGAAAACATCCCACAGGTGAACAGGATGAAGCTGTGGACACTCAAGGGCCCCAGCATGCCAACTGCCCACTGCCTCCTGGAATTGTGTTGTTCTGCGAAAGGGTGTGGGGGCTCTAGCTAGCTCCCCATGGACCCCACTTAAAGGTGTGATTCTGGGGTAAGGGAAACAGTGGTAAGTGGCAGAGATGGTATGGGATGGCGCTGGGAGGTCACATGATAGAGGGGATAGGGGCTGCCATGGACAGGTGAGAAACACACAGAATGCAAAAAAAAAATAAAAGAAATATAAATGGAATTTGTTCTGCTGCACAGCCCTCTAATTCCACAATCTGAATGGACGATGGCTACTCCGAGGTGGTAAAATTAATTTAAACTGACTTCGGTAGTTCTAGTGAGGAAGGGTGCCATTGAGGAGTGCACCAATAGACTGACATGCAGGATATCTTGTTTTAAAGAAGTACCACAAATAATAAGAAGCATAAAACAGGCAGTGTGAGAAACTTGCTTTTTGTGGGTCTATAGGATATCTGTTGTGTTCCAGTTTCTGCAAGATATTGACAAATACATGTCCGCTTGGCAACAACATCTTTAAAAGACAAAGAACCTCTGTGCGCAAACACTGAGGCAAGGGTTACCCCAAAGGGCATTTGGCTGGGATGCCAAGTTTCAAGAAAATACAAAATCACACATGCCCAGACAATGCAAAGCATCATGGGCTGCATATGCAAATCACCACAGAATGTTATGCTGGTTCAGCTTTAAGCAGAATTGCATGGTGCCAAAAGGCCTCTCATACAGTTTGCAAAGGGTGCTAACAGACATCTTTAGTTCAGTTGCAGTTCCAGAGAGACTTCTGCAGCCTAGAGTCTTTAGAAGAAGTGAAATGCAATGGAAGGTACTGTAGTTCTCCTTTGGGCGGAACACCTTGTGATATAAATAGCTTCTCCACTGACAGTTTGGTTCAGTTTTCCGCTGAAGCCTTGTGGATCATAAAATAATCCAATAAACTGTTCTTTTCAGCAGAAATTATGTTTATGGTTCTGTTTGCTGCCCCCGGATAGCAAAAAGGGTTTTTTTGCTACTTATTGGCCCAGTGCAAACAATTGTTTCTCTAGTTACAGTTTACGACTTGCTCTCATAATTCCCAAGAACAAATATTTTCTTTAAACTGATGCTGCAGAGCACTGAGTTTTGTTTCTATGTCTGAGATTTCACATACTATTGTTTTGCTGAATACTTGTATTCCAGTTTTTACACATCCTTGAAAAAATGTCAATGTGTATTTCCTTCCTGTGTCTATGGTGGATGTTTTCCAGCACAAGATGGGCCAGGTCAGATGTGTCTTTTATAGCACCCTATTTATGCCTTCACAGTCTAGCTGCAGACTGTAATTGGGCCAAAGTTCAAACGAGCTAGAGTTTTTGGTCAGCAATTTTTCACTCATCCTTGAAATCATCCTTAAAACTGGTTCAGTGTAGAAGAGAGTATTCTACCCCTGCCTAATACAAGGTTGAGGGGCCTGGGTTGATAATCTTGTGGGAATTCATTATACAGCGTTACTACATCTCCCTCATGACTTTGGATTCAGGCTTTGGAGGGGGTGGGGTGACACTCTGAACTCGGGACCCTGCCACTGTACCATGTACAGCCTGCCCCCTCAGGACAGTCGTAGCCAGAGTCTTCTCTTGCACCCACCCTGGTGCTGGAACTTTCTGCATCTCTTTTTTTCTTCTTCTTGCCAGGTAGGGGCCCCATATACCGTATATACTTGTGTATAAGTTGAATTTTTAGTGCCAAAAATAGGCACTAAAGAATGGGGATTCAACTTATATGCAAGGTCAGCTTATGGGCAGAGCTTCTTTTACCTATAATTTCTCTGGGTTGACTTATGCCCTGAGTTTCTGAGACATACACAAGATTACAAATTACCCCCTGCCTTTCACCCGAGTAGCACCCTGTTCCCACCCTCCTCCCCCCAGCACCCAATTTTAACTGATGAAAGCGACCGTCGCAACCTACCCTTCTCCATGGCCAGCCGACATCTTTGTAGTTTTCAAAAGCACTTATAGCACTAAATTCAAGATTACCAATTACCCTCCTGCCTCCCAACCCTAATAGCACACTGCTCCCCCCTCCTCCCCGCAAAACCCAATTTTGGCAAATGATGGCACGTAAGACAACCCACTCTCCTCCATGGCCGGCTGCCGTCTTTGTTGTTTTCAAAAGCGCTTATAGCACTAAATTTAAGATTACAAATTACCCCCCTGCCCCTCACCCTAGTAGCACCTTGCTCCCACCCTCCTCTCCCCCCAACACCCAATTTTGGCAAAGTAAGGTGACTGGCACAACCCATCCTCCTCCATGGCTGGCCGCCTTCAGAATGAACGAAAGCACTCATGTGCTTGTTCTGTCTAATAGTAAAACAGAACAAGTGCCCGAGTGCTTTCATTCATTCTGAAGTCGGCATGCCATGAAGGAGAGTGGATTGTTCTGCTCACCTTCTTTTGCCAAAACTGGGTATTGGGGGATGGAAGGTGGGAGCAGGGTGCTACTAGGGTGAGGGGCTGGGGGTCATTTGTAAACTTGAATTTAGTGCTATATGTGCTTTGTTTTTGTTGACTGGGAAAGGAGGACTAGGCATTCTGCCTATCATCAACCTCGTCCTGGGAGAGGGGGGAAGATACAGATGCAAACTGACATACAGAACCAGATTAAGCTGTGGGTGGTATTTTTAGTGAATGGGGAGAAATTTGGCTTATCAGAGCTAGGAACACCTGGGTACCCTTGGTTGAAGATTGGTTGGTTCCTTTTTTAACATATTGAAATACACACGGGGCTCGGCCAGTAGGTCATTACTGTGCTTCCTGGTTGCCTTCATATATGTTGACAGCTGTAAATAAACTGTTTCAGTGGTGCATAAATCCCTAGGCCTGTGCCACTTTACCGAGGCAATCACGGTACCAGCATATTCTTGATGGGAACCTTACCCCCCAGTTGGTACTGAAATTTTGCCCCCTACTGCAATACATAATGCACTGTCTCAACTTACTAATAACTCCATTCCTTGGTTTATGTGGGATGTGTTGTATCCCAGTCTGCATGGGAGACTGGCTGTCTGTGATTACCTGAAACTTAACTCATTGTCAGAAAATGTGTGTCCTAGGAGCACTTGTGTAGGGTTACTAAAAACTCAATCTCACTCCCGTTTTGATTGTCATTATAGCAGGGACTTTTGGCAGTACCTCAGTATACTGTGGCACAACCCCCTGTTTTCTACAGTCATGTATGAGATAGCTGTCTTGGGCTTATACCCACCAACTTGGTCAGGGTTCACCAATCGCATTCTTCAGGTTTGCTTTGCAGCATGTTTTGTTTTGTTTATTTGCATCTAGGATTACATGTAAATACTTTCTTTGGCAGTCATGTTGTACGTTTACATTACAACAGAAACAAATTGCTCCTTGAGTTGTGGCGAACATGGTACACAATTCTATTCAGACACAATATCCAAAAGACCAGTCATCATTTCCAGTTACTTTGTTTCTTAAGTCATGGTTGGGGTTTCACCATGTACAGTATTTCACTACTGTTTTAATTTGATTATCTTTCTTTAGGTTTCTTTTGTATGTACAATGTTTGCTGTTATTATATTAAGTTTTTCTCCACTTTTTAGTTTCACTGAGAAATTGTATCAGCATTGAGTTTCATACTTTTTCATACTTCCAGTGTTGTTGGACATTTCTACTCAAGTCATGTTGATCGTTCTTTTGTACCTTTGTTGTTTGATATATTTGTTCAATAAAAATTCCTCTACTCTTTTCAAGAAGTGCCATGGGATCTTTAACGTCCACCTGAACAACCACCAGAACAGGCAGACAGGACCTCGGTTTAATGTCTCGTCCGAAAGATGGCACCTCAGGAGTGCAGCACCCCCCCTCATGATGCACTACAGTGTCGGTATTGGGATTTACCCCAGGTACCCAGTGTGGGGCTAGAACCCACAACCTTCTGATCCTCCGGCCTCAGAGGCAAGTGTGCCACCTGCTGAGCCACAGACACTACTTTTGAAAGCTACAAAGACGGCGGCCGGCCATGGAGGAGGGTGAGTTGTGCCGGTCTCCTTCTTCAGTTAAAACTGGGTGCTGGGGGTGAGGGATTATTGTACTATAAATAAAGTGTGATATATCAACCTTTATGTGAGATATATCTACAAAACTGCTAAAATCAGATGTAAAAGGGGATCAGCTTATATGTGAGGTAGACATACACGAGTATATACAGAATATCTGTATATATCTCTATCTATATGTATGTATGTATGTATGTATGTATGTATATATATATATATATATATATATATATATATATATATATATGCATGCCAGGGTGGGCAGCCCAAAAGTCCTGGGAAACAGCAGGAAATAAACAAGAACAGCTTTTACTCTGAAATAAACAAGCATTGTAACTCAGGAGATTGGGTAAACTGGGGTATACTTAGTTTCTTCTTTTTCTTTTTCAGGACTAAAGAAACTTAACCCTTTTTGGCTATAGAGTAGGATGGGACTAAAATAGTCCTGGAACAGAAGTAAACCCCCAAGGCTGCCATGGGAGGAGTTACATGTAATTCACCGGGTGCCGCCACCCATGAAAAAAATTAAGTGTACCAGATAATAATTCAGTACTGCCCCCTGGGCAACAATACCAATCCACTAGGATCCCTAACAGTACATCCCACTCATTTCTCACACACAATGCAATCAACAGTTCTGCAGAAATAAGCACTTTTGTAGATTACATGTGATATACTCAAACAAATAACGTGCTCATGAGTCAGTGATTTCAGATAACAAAGGAACTTATTGGGGGATCAGAAGATCCTAGAGGTAAGGAAAAGGTTACATAAACAATAATGAAACATAGCACTAGCTGCTTAACCCCCTACCGTGACCCTAATACACCTCTCCCCCAATCATCACAGTGCCCGGCCCTCTGTACTGTTGGGTCACTACTCCAGTCCCTACTCTTACCTGTGATAACCTATAGGGAACTACTGTAGAAGCTTGGGTACCCAGGTGTTGGACCGTGGTAGGCCTGATAACATTGTGGTTAGCCAGGGTAGGTGTGCTATGAAACAATAAGCAAACCAAAAGTATTATCCTGGCCAGAAGGCCTTGTCTATTAAACAATAGTAGGCCCCAAACTGTGGCCTTATCAGAATAAAAGAATGTCGGGATTTCAGGCCCTGTAGGCCATGATTGCTTACTCATGGATACCCTCAAGCTGGTAGGTTATGGTGTCCCACTACAGTTCTTACCGGATGTTCCAGCTCTGTTCTGCAGTCCTGTTAGCATTGTACCTCCAGTTCCTCTACTAGTCCCTTTTTCTGGCATCTCAAGTAGGTTCAACTGGACTCTCAAGCCATCACTCTCTCAGGGTGTCTTGAGGATCCCAGGTCCCTGCAACTCGCCTAGCAAAGCCCCAGAGCAACACTCTTTGCTGCTGTCATCTGGCTGTGGTGATCAGCAAGGGGGTTTAGGCCCTACTGGCTGTGATGCAGTTGCAGAATCCTCAGGTCTAAGCAGGAAAGATGTATATCAAGCTGTACACTTACAGTAGCTCAGAAGGACTCACTCTTGCAGTCTGAGGCCCTCAGCGGCAGCTTTAGACTCTGTCTTTCTCTCTGTGCTGCGAGCAGCAGGATGTGTCTTGGTGGCTGTAAAAGCACACTTATTCCTCCAAAGTAACTGTGCAGTGCAGGCTTGTACTTCCAGATTGTACTGTAGGTCTGCTCTCTTTCACTGTCATCTACTGACTACGGGTCTGCTCCTCTCCACACTCCACCACAGGATGATGATGTGCTGGAATATTCTTCACTGAAGTAACTATCTAACAGCCTCCAGACTGGCAAAATCTTCTTGTCAGTGACAAGGGAGAGTTGCATGGATTGGTGGCACTCAGTGGGTCCTCCACAGTACCACAAGCCCTCTGTGGCTCCCTTAAAATGAAAAAAAGCTAGTTTAAAATGAACACAAGAATCAGTTTAGGACCAGCTTGGCACCCCTATGATTAGGTAATCACTTGCCATGTATGCTGCAGTGAGCCAACCACACATCAAAACCCCAATGACAAGATCCCTCACAGCGACAATCTCAACAGGTTTCAAAATTGTCACTGTGAGGGGCCCGAAGGTGATAATTTGCCCTTTCACTGTGTTTCACCCCCTCCCCTTCCAAATCAACTCCAACTCGGAGTTGATCATCTTTAGTTCAGGGGGAGCGCTGGTGGCACAGCCCCATGGGGGGGTTCAGGTTGCACAGCCCCCCGAGTTAAACACACCAATGTCGGACAGGCGAAATTTTGCCTGTTGACATTGGGGATGTCGCTATGCCGAACCTTGACAACAGTGTTGTCGATTCGGCATAGGCAAACCGTGTGCTGCTAAGGCTTGCACCCATGACTGGTTAGTCTGGGACACTATACAGAATTTCTGATCTTCGTTGAATGATGGCAGCTGTTATTGCTGATTTATGAGTTGGCCCTAGGTGAGGTATTGGCTGGGACTCCTATCAAGAAATCCCCCATCACCATGTAGTACTGTGCACATGCTATGTAAATAAATGATGGTGTTCTAAATGCAGTCTTTAAGCCTGAAGTCTTATGTCCTGTATCCAGGGTTACTGAGAGGGTACAGAGTTAAATTGCAAAAGTAAATGCAACGCTAAGGAAGTTTAAATATACACTGCCCTCGATACCAATCCAAAAGTCAGCCAGATTAATCTGGCAAGAACCCCTAATCTGTGCTGTTTAATGTCATGTAATCTGTTTATCTTAAGGATCTCCCCTAACCTTTCCATGGCCATTCCTTCCAACAAGAAGCTCACTATTAGGGTCAGTCTCATGGGCCAGTAGTAGACCCCCCCCCGACGAAGACCCAATTGTGGGGCCCAAGTCCTGGGGAAAGCTGTCTCCAGACCACACGTTTAAGATGGGATTAAAAAATGTTTGTATCTAACTCTTCAGAGTTTGCCTTGAGTTTTTGTGTCCTAGAGTGCTAATTCCATTGTTTGCTATTACAGGCCAGTAGTTATCTGGATCATCCCTACTTCTGCTCTTGTGTAGCAGTACCATGTGGTCACCCTCCAGTCATTTGGTACCTCTGTGGTTTCTAGTGGTCTGTTGAAGAGGTTTGTCAGTGGTGCCACTGGCACCTTTGCATTTATTTAAGCCCCTTTGGATATAAATTAGTACCTGTTTGTAAAACATACTTGGTGGTCCCTGCTTTTTAGGTTCATACTTCTATTGATGAAGGCTCTAACTGATTAGGAAATCTGGCAGAAGGCATTTAAGGGTTTATTTCTAGTACAGTATTTGCCTTCCCTGTTTGAGGAATGTCAAACTACAATCCTGTTGACTCTGTTGAATTTTTGAACAGCAGCTCTTGTACAGTTGTAACCCCCCTACAAATTGGGGTTTGCTATAATTTCTTCCTGGGCTCCCCAATGCCCACTGTCAGGCTAGTGTCCAGTCTTCAGTAGTTCTGTTTGCGTGAGAGTGCCCTAGCAAGCCTCCGTGTTTGTCTCTTTAAGAACTTGGCTAATCTGTGTTTAGAAATTAGTCTGGGCTGAGTCTGAGTGATTTAAGGCTTGTAGACAGACAGTCTGTTATTCTGCTCCATTCTGCAGTTGCTACTTACGCAGAGGGAGCTGTCTTAGGAACTGTGATTGTTTACTGTTTATGTGCTGTTATAGTAAAGATGGAGAAGTTTGTCTAACCTGCTTTTATTGCAGCTCAAACATTTGGATGGGAGCCACCATGTTAGGTTCTGGACTTCCAGTATTTGGACCAATCAAACCACTGGGGACCTAAAATGGAGACTGTTCCCAGGGGTCTTGTGGGAAGGAATTCTGTAGTTTTTGTAGTTTTAACTGTTGGCACCTAAACTGGCCTGGAGGGGGAGCTCATACTGTGACTGGCAGTTCCCTCAGCCAACAAAACCTTTGGGATTACAAAGGAAATAGTCAGTACTGCCTGAAGCAGTGGATCAGTTAGAGTTGGAGCGTAAAGAGTGAACAGCTCAAGCTTTGAAGCAGCCGCTCTCAGAAGGAGCATAGGGGAATCGGCAGGAAGAGACTTTGCTGGTCTGCCTGCTACGTTCTCCTACCAGTGTACTGCTGTTTGCAGAAGTCGGATCTGGTTCTGATTTCCATATTTGGAATCTGCAGCAGAAGAAAGAAGAAGTTTGTTATTGCGACTTGTGATTTGGACTGAAGACTTGCTCCTGAAGCGATCGGCCTGTCTGATGATAGAATTTGTTTTGGATTGAAAGGTTTGCGCAGTGAAGCTGTCATTTGCAACCGGACTGTATCCAAACTGTTATTTAGAGAAAGTAGTGATTTAAATGTGCTGAATGTGTTTTGTGGGTCACAATTTGGTTCCCCACAGTAGACTCTTTTATGCCAGCTGAAGGCTTCACCAGCAAAAGATCACAAACTTTTGCAGAACTGTTCATCCTGCCTGGGCCGTGCCATCTCGGCCTAGGCTGCTACTCCCGCTTCAGAGACCATCTCGACGAAAGATCAGCTTGGGGATTCGGCCCCCTGCCCAACACCATTGAGTAGGTAGCGACCACCAGGAGGTGAGTCGTGTCACCCTGCTTCCCCTGGCATTCCTGATCATCACCCTGAGGTCTACATTTCACCTGTCCTGCATCCTGATCTGAGTAGCATGAGTACAATTCAGGGTAGCTCCCTGTAACAAAAACAAACATCATTGCGGTACCATCTAATTGTTTTCTTGTCTAGATTATTGCAACGGACTGAGCCATCTGGCTTGGATTACAAATAATTGGGTTGTGTGCATGTTTAACTGTTTCCTTCTTAAGGGCCCCAACAACAGCTGCAATGCCGACCACCCCGGGCAATGCTTCAGGCTAGCCTGCATGACATACTGGATACCCAGAGTTGTTGAACTGTTTAAAAGGGACTTACAGTGCATGCTGAACAAATCTGATTTAAATCAGATTGCTGATCATTCTGCTAGATTCACACCCCTCCCTTGTTCACTACCCCTAAATAAATCTGATTGTCTGTTCTCACGTTTAACCTGGCTAGTGTGCATATTGTTAGTTGGGTCACAGTGGTAATATTGCATTGTTGCATTGCTGATCTTATTTTCCAGAGGGGTCTCCAGGGCAGTTGTAGCCAATCCAACCCTGGTGGTAAGTGAAAGGGGTGTGAGCATATTATTACTCCTATCTATTGAATGTGAATGTACCATTGTGTTACTGTCTAGGCCACTAGAAGGGTTGGTGTGTGGTTATAGCATCCCAGAGGGCTATACCAGAGCAGTTAAGCTACCCTAATACAATTCCTCCGGGTAGAGGCACCCATTTACAGAACTCAGGCCCCTCAACCTGTGTAGTCCCATACAGGCAGGGGTAGTAGCCCTTAGAATTACGCCACCTAGGGGTTACATAGTACTACTACCAAGAGTTGATGATCTGATGGCTTTTTAAGTAGGTGTAAGATAGTAACATACAGTAGTATTTTAATTTCAGTAGGAACTCTAGGTGCATCAAGACACCCCCCCTCCGCTTTGTAGGCAGGGACCAACAAGTATGTTGTGCAAGTAATTATTTCATAGAATGTGTATAGAGTAATACATGGGTGGGTGGGTGTAACCAGAATTTTACACACATCGGAGGTATGGGTTGCCACATTAACCCTTACACACACACTCTCAGTGTGGGCTGCTACACAAACCTTCAAGGGTGAAGCCCGAGGGGTTTATAAAAGCATCCCACACCGAGGGTGTGTAAAATTCTGGTTACACACACCCACCCATGTTTTGTTTTATTTAATTACTGGTCATCATTTTTTATGACATTGGGTTTTAAATTACTTTATGTCACTTGCAGTTTTCCAGATAATGTTTCTGTCTTCATGTTCTGTTAGAAAGTCTTCCTGGTTACCTAGATCTGTCAGGTCGAAGCACAATTCCATTTTTCTTTTTTCTTTTTTTGTCTCAGGGTGGCACTTTTGTTATTTTTCTTTTTACTTCAGTAATGAAACGTTTACTTGTGTGACTGATTTGACTGTGAGGACTTGAACTGGCAGTGCAGCGAACAGTTCTTTGAGCTCTCACTGAGAGTAGTGCAAGCTAGATTGACAGCTGCTGATTACAGACACCCAGTTATAACACAAAATATTAACCGGGCGGTTGCAATGCAGAATAAAAGTATGGTTATCCGTGAATAAAAAATGATGACAAGTAATTAAATATATTTAATATAAGTGTAACCCCCTGTTACCCGGGGTTACCTGAACCCTAGTAAGACCTAGTGGCAGGCAGGGACAGGCAGCTAGTGAAACTCCAGTTAAATGGATTTCACTATGTCTTGCTCTGTTTTCAGTCTCTGCTGAGCATCATTTAGAACTGTCGCAGCTGCATAGGCCACACTGGAATGTTGCAGTTGGAGGTTAGAGTAGAACATTGGGGAATTTGAAGTCAGTCTGTAGTAGAGGAAGGAGGTGCTCTGCTGTAAGCAGGCCCTCAGAGTCCTAAGCTCTGTTAAAGAGCTAGTTTTTGTAGAGGTGTGTGTTCTCACCTGGAGAGGAACACAAGAAGAGCCAAGTGAAGTGGTAGAGACTGCTTTCAGTGGTTCAGGGCCCCATGGGGAAGGAATCAGCCTGTTTCCAGGGGCAAACCCTCTGGTCTGACTAGGAAACAAGAAGCTGCCCGAGTTTAAGTTCGTGCTGAGGCACCAGAAGTTCTGGACGAGATTTCTTTGAAGAGAAAACTCCTGTGGGGCATCTGCAACCAAGGGGTGAGTTTGCTCTGCTAAAGGGCCAATGTGTTTTCACCTGAGACAAGATGAAAATAAAGTGACTGTTACTGTGGGGTCAGGAAAAGACAGCCAAGTACAGTTTGGAAGATGTGGGGATTGGACTGCTTAACTAGAGTAATGGACACAGCCATTTTTTAAGTATGTTCAAGTTCAGCACAAATGGGATGAAAAAACAGTAGATTGGATGTGACATACATTTAATGAGAATCTACATAGCAAAGTGTTTGAAGGATGAGGTGTTACAGTCCAGAGAAATGGCCAGGTATGAATTATGGGAGCGAGAGGTGGGAGACCCCCCCATCAGTAGTAACCAAATTCACCTCTACGGATGTGCTTTGGGACACCTGTTGCTTTCTCTCAGGTACTTGGCCAGTGCCTGAGGAAAGTACCTAGACATGGGATTGATGAGGAAGATTCCCTGATGGAGCCAGAAGTGCTCATAGGTGGTTTAGGGAGCCACCAGTAAATGTTCCATGCTATATGGAAAGTGTCCAAAGGGCTGGCAATGGAGCCGAGCAAGGGAAGCCGAAAAAGAGTTGAGTTAGGGCAGATTGTCCAGAGTGTTTCGAGACCTGAGGGTTTCATTGTAAAGAGGATGTGTTCTGATCTCCATAAATCTGCATTACCAGGAGTGTAGCCCCGTGGGGGGTCCATCTATGCTTTGTTATTCTGTTGGATGTGAATAAAAGCCACACTTTAGGATCCCAACTTCTGATATTGGACATTACAGTTATTGCTTCCTGTGTCCGGAGTTACTTGGGTGCCCCTGACTAGAAGTCAAACCTAGCCAAAATACCGAGCAACAGTTTTCTCCCCGAGCCCAGGTCCCAGGTAGGGGGTTACATATGGAGGCACCGCACAGCGCTAATAACACAAAAATACCACCATCCCGACTCCTGGGGTAACCCACCGGTTACATATTCAGTGGAGTCACCCAGGATCAAATGCAGTAAAATGCATCTCACAAATTTCTACATGATATAGGGGCTTAATTTCCAATGAATGGCATTGTTCCTTGCAGTGTACCGCAGTACTCTGAAGAAATACTGCAAGGTACTGCACTACATCCCAGCTAACTCCGCTGTATATATATTTGTTCTCTTTTGTGAGGGCTAGCTTCTGTCTCAGCAGGTAGCCTTTGGTTTAGCCTGGGTCTCTCAAAGCATCTCTATCTTTTAACTACCAAGCCACAACTTATATGCTCATCCCACTTAAAACTGAAATAGCTCATCAGGTGAGAGACTGGAGGAAACAAAGCAGCATGTCCCCACGCAGGCGCTATTATATAATTTAGAGACACCCCAGAGAAACATAACGTTTTACTACACCAGGGCGATGACAGCTTCCTTGGCTGATTGACATGGTGCATGCTACCTGGTAATCTGCAGAGTGGTGATCTGGAGCTCTCTGCATACTTCCTTCTCTAGAAACTGGATTTGGCCTTTTCAATGGATGTGGCTTATGGCTACAAAGTCCTGCAGGCTGTTGCCTCATTCTGCCTGCTTAACAGTAACATAGTACGGTATTAGAAATACCAAATCATACATACCCCCATAATGCAAACCATCATGGGATATATACACAAATCACCATGAAACTGGTATGTGTGATTTTGAATTTCTTTGAAACCTTGCTTAGTTGCCAGTGCCCTGTGTGGGTAACCCTTGCCTCAGTGCTTTTTTACTGATGTTATTTGTCTTTTAGTTTGCTTACATAGTATTAGAATGGTGGAAAGGACTGAATCCAGCTTGCCTTTTTTTTAATTTAGTTGTTTAACCAGGTATAGCACACTAAGCTGAAAGCTTTTTTACAGGAGCGACCTGGGAACACAAGGAGGTTAAGTGACTTGCTCAGGGTCACACAGTATGCAAGTGGAAGC
Organism: Neoceratodus forsteri; assembly: GCA_016271365.2. Lineage (NCBI taxonomy): Eukaryota > Metazoa > Chordata > Ceratodontiformes > Ceratodontidae > Neoceratodus > Neoceratodus forsteri. Next base: position 1,100,891,870 of record CM028129.1, on the reverse strand, counting down.
TGTGGGATTCAAACCCAGGTCTGGTCTGCTGGATGTCACTAGATTTGCAGCTCAGAGCCTTAGACCACTGCGCTATACTGCCTCCTTTCTCTTCCTCCACACAGCAGTGACTATATTCAGTATCATTATGGACGCATTTCAAGCTCAACCTTGAGTAGGTTGCCCCTATTCATGATGTATAACCCTCAATGTTATTTTCACTAAGTAATCTGTCTAGTCCTTTGAAATCCTGAACAGTGCCAGCTTCCACAACCTTACCGGGTAGGCTCATGTTAACAACTTTTTGTAAAGAAATGTGTTATAATGTATTTTTTTCTCCCCCAGTTTGTGGGCATGCCTTCAAGTTCTGCTTGCACTCCCCAGTTCAGACATGTTTGTAAACTCCACCCTGTCCATCTCCTTTCATATTCAAAAAACCATGATCCCCTCAGCCGTTTGTTTCCTAGGTTGACTCATTTGTGTATGTTTAATTTATCTTGCCTCCTAAGTCACTGATCAGCTTGGTAGCTGTCTTACTTTGGCACTTCCATTTCTCCAAGAGATACGTCTACCACGCCAGTCCCTCCACTCTGTTGCTTTACTGTCCTGGCAGGTTCTTATTTGTTAATTAATGAGGTATCTCCACCTGGCAGAACATTGAGTATGCAGATAGTGCCTTTTTAGTTTAGTTTAGTTTACCTGTGTACTGCTACCTGGGAGGAGCCAGCCCACCAGAGGAGGGGATTGGTGGAGGTAATGATCTGAGATAAGGCCTTGCCAGTGTAAACAAGGTATACCATGATGTGTGCGACCGCGACTGAGCAGCCCGAAAGGGCAACTCAATTGCAGTACATGGCACAGTGGCTACTGGGCAGCTACAGTGACCGGATGGAGTGGGTTGGTGACTGTAGCGGCAGGAAGTTGCCTCAGGTACATGTGTGAGGGGGTGGGAGCAAGCAGCTACAGTTACACGTGCACGGGGAGCAAGCGCTCAGCGAGGGGTGGAGGGATTCGAGGGTGAATGGCGGTAAGCTGCCGAGCTGGCCCCTGGTGTACCTGGTCATCTCGCAGCTTTGGTGGCTAGGGTGCTGGTCTGGTCCGCGCATAGGTTCGTTTTGTTGCCCCGCCTGAATTTATTTATTCATCTTTTTACATTTTGCCCCCAACATGCACCCCTGGAGCTGAGAATCCTTAGAAGGGGTGGGGAGGCAGCCCCAAATAAATGTAAAATGCAAGTCCCTGGCACCGCTTTTGTTAGGCGTTGGGGTCAGAGCGCCAAAATTTATTTTCGGCGCTCTGACTTTGCCGTAACGGCTATCACCCTTTGGCGGTTGCCGTTATCACATAGAACCTGTAAACAGATATCCCTTTTGCATCATGATATCAATGTAATCTTGTATCAGAATGCTGTTAATCAGAAGGTGTTACAGTTATTCAGTGCAGCTGCTCTGCACTGTTATCTGCACTTTATTTGATTGTTTGACCATGGTATTGTCTTTGTGTTTGCTTGGCTATGTTTTATGTCTCCATTGTTATATTGGATTTGTAATGCAACCTGAGCTCCGGAAGAGCACTCTATAAATAAAAACATACTGCTACAACTACAGTGTTTCCATCTACAAGTAGCAGAAAAAGCTTGATCTTGTCTTTATTACAATGAAGTTGTCAGTGAAATGACATATAATGGCAATATAAAAGTTGTTCCAGTGAAAGGAGGCATTTAACTGTTCATAGATTTCACAGTTCATTACAGAGTGTGTTGATATATTTATTTTTTTATTTAGTTAGTTTTTGTTAACCGGATTGGTTCACTAGCCATGAAATGACTATTTTCATGCACGACCCGGGACAGTACAACAATCAAAGACAAGTACATAGCATGAGTACAATGAAATTACAATAGCATAGGTCAAAACAGATAGTAGTAATGAATACATGCAGCCAGGACAATAACAATCAATGCAATTCACATAGAATGTTTAGGCAGCGAAAACCTACACAGTCTAGGAAGAGATACCACAACATAGCAGCAAAGAAATATTGTTCAAATTAGTCACAACAATGAAGATTCAAATAGGCAGTGAAACAAGGCAAGGCCAAATTCCTGACTGGGCAGGATGCATTATCATGGCCTCTGAAACAAGACTCAGGTGTGTGGGGGGGGGGAGTTGGGGTAGATTAGTTCTCAAGGAGATAGTAAGGGTAAGAAGTGCTATGAGGTAGGGAGGTTAAAGTTAGGCCAGGCAGCATCTAGTGGGTGAGTGGATTAGGGAGGATTAAAACAAGTGCAGAGATCAGCAAGGGATAGATGTAAGCACAGCTCCTTTTTGAAGCTGTCATGGGATCCAGATATTCAAAGTGCTTGGGGGAGAGAGTTCCAAAGCTTAGGAGCAGAGTGATTGAAGGCAACAGAGCCTTTTGATGTTTTACATCTGGGTACATTCAGCAGGGCTTTATCTACCGATCGCAGTCCATAGGAAGAGGTTTGAGGTAGCAGCAATATTGCGAATGCAGAAAGGGTCTGGTTTCTGAGTATAGAGTTAATCAGGGAGCTAAGAGAATATTGACAGCAAGCTGAGGGGGATAACCAGCCCAGGTCCCTGTACAGTTAGCAGTGGTGCTTAAGCCGTGGTGACGAGGAGGCGTATCGACAGATGTTATTATAACTGACATCCCACTTATGAAGGATGGTTTTGTGTGTGGCAGCAGGGAGTAATATGCCTCCAGCAATAGCAAGTTTAGCAGAGGGAGTCAACATGAAACTGGACTTGTAAGTAACCCCCAGTTTAGCATTCACTGCCTTGCAGGCAGATTGTATATGCAGGCTGAAGTCCAGAGATTGGTCCAGAAGAATTCCCAGGTACTTAAAAGATGTAACACATTCTATTTGTGTGCCACTGCGGTCTTGCACCAATATAGGAGTTTGACATGTCCTAAGTTTAGGGGCAGATCCAAGTAACATTACTTGGGTTTTCTTAGCATTAAGTACAAGCTTATGTGCAGAAAGCCAATTTTGGACATTTGTGAAATCTGAAGAAAGGGATGCATTTATGCTGGTGACCTTATCAGAGCTTGAATAGAGTACAAGATCGTCTGCATAGAGAATAGATGAGCATGAAAGAAAAACCTCATCTATGTTATTGATAAAAAGTGAGAAAAGAAGAGGTCCCAGAATAGAGCCCTGGGGAACCGCAATATTGATGGTAGCACCATCAGATAAAGAGGAGTTGAATTTCACAATTTGAGTTCTATTTGATAGCTTCCATACCAGGCGACAACTGGGGGTGAAAAGCTCAGATTGCAAAGAGTGGAGAGGAGCAGGGTGTGATCAGCAAGATCAAAAGCCTTTGTAAGGTCTATAGAAACTGCCCCTGTCAGCTGGCCAGCGTCCATACTGGTAAGCACATCGGTAGTGAATTTGAGAAGCACTGTAGAGGTACTGTGACCTTTATGGAAGCCATGTTGTGTGTCAGAGAGAAGGCTGTACTTTGTGAGGTAGTCAATGGTTTGATTTGCAACAAGTTTTTCCAGAATTTTGCTTAGGACTGATAGGATGGCTATATGCCTGTAGTTAGTAATCTGCTTGGTATCATCTTTTTTAAGGACCGGCATTATACGAGCAATCTTCCAGAGGTCAGAAACTTGGCTATTAGTGAGAGACAATGTGAAAATTCTAGCCAGAGGGGAGGCTATGTAGGTGCTGCTAATTTCAGGAACCGCGGCTCAAGTGTATCTGATCCAGAGCTAGTGTTGTCAGAGACAGTCCGTAATAGTTTTAAGACCTCAGTCCTTGAGATTGCCTTGAAGTAGAATGGGGGATTTTTAGACATTTGTTGGGATAGCTGAGGGTAGTGGACTGTGCTGATGTTGTAAGCAGAGAGGCTGCCTGGGGAGATGGGAAGGCAGAGGTATAATGAGACGGGTCTGAGAACATTTGATTGAAGGAATTAGCAATGGTGTTGAAGTCATTGCAATGTACTCCATTTAATACCATATCACTGGTGCTAGTTGACTAGGATGCACCGAGAAAGGTCTTGACATGGGCCCAGAATTTCCTAGGGTCCCCAGCAGAGCCTAGCAGCAATTCTTTACAATAGGTACTCTTAGCTGTTCTGACCTGTTTTTTACAGAAGTTACGTAGGGTTCTGTAGATAGTATAGTCAGATTGTAGCCCCGAGGCTTTGTACTTTTTCCAGCATTTGTCCCTAGAGCGTAAATTTTTCAGCAAGTCTTTGTGAAGCCATCTTGTTTGTTAACCCATCACCCTCCGTGTCACCTTGGGGGCATGCTTGTTCTGGATGGCCAGGAATTCATTATGGAAGAAACTTAGTGCAGACTCTACATTATGGGAAAGGTAAATACCAGACCAGTTTATTCTCGAGACATCATGACAAAAAGCCTCAATATCCAGGTTGGCAAAATTTGTAAAGGTGACATAGTGCGGTGGAGGGGATGGAGCAGCCTCAGTGCTCCAGATGCAGAAGACAGGGGAATGATCAGTAGGCGAATCTGCCAAGATGCCTGCTTGGTGTACATGATCCAGATGGTTTACCAGTACCCAGTCAATAAGGGAAGAAGATTTTAGTGAAGGAGTAACTCTGGTATTCTCCATTAACAACTGATGGAGGTTATAATTTTGTACCAGAAAGAGCAGCGTGCTATGGGCAGTCCCTAGCTAATTTTGGTTAAGGTCACCCAATATAATGACCTCATTATGTTTGGAGTGCAAAGAGGTCTGATCAAATAAGTCCTGCAGACCTACAGTGCCCCCATTTGGGGGATTGTAGGCACAGACAATGTGGAGTTTCTTGGCTCCCAGGGTGAGAGTAGCGTGAAGGGACTCACAGGCAGAGGATGTTGTGAACAGGGTGTCCGTGATGTTTAGATGATCTTTATAGAACATGGCAACCCCTCCACCATACTTTGAGGAGAGGCTATCCCTATGGATAAGGGAGTAGTTAGTCAGGGAGCATACAGAGTCAGGGATAGTTGGCTTTAGCCATGTTTCAGACAAACAGAGTATGTCAGACTTGTAGACACTAACTCAAGCCTCAAGATCACTGAAATTTTGAGAGAGACTTCTGATGTTCATATGAGCAATGAAAAGCCCTTTGCTAGAAATTGCGGAGATGTCAGCCGGGCAGAAGAGGGCACGTGGACCCGGGTTCATTTCGACATCCCCTGCAAGAACGATAGCTAAGATGGCGAGGAACCATAATTTTCGATAGCCAAACAGTAAAGGAACTGCTTGACTCAGCAGGTGTTTTTTAAGTGTGGTCACCACATAAAAGGTACAGCCCTTAGAGAATAGGAGGTGCTTAAAAGAAAGCATAGGTTGAGATGCAGTAATTAAGTTAGAGAAACTGAAATCAGCATGTAGGGCATTCGAAGAACTCGAGGGATGGGATTCTGGGAAAGTTATAACAACCCAGTTAAGGCATGGTAGGAGTAGAAGTAATAGGAGCATCTCAAGCATGTAACGAAGAGCCATGTTTACACAAGTGAGTGTAATTATCACACAGAGGGCTAGGCAGAGGAGCAAAGGTAGCCAAAGAGGAATTACTGTATAGCAGATTATATTAGCTTTCCATTTATATTAGCTATATTAGCTGAAAGCAAAGAACCGCTAATATAAATAGACCGCTAATATAATCTGCCATGCTAACTGTACCCCAGCAGTAAGCACGGAGCGCTAATTATATCAGGCGCTAATATGTACAACCGGAGTCGTCGAGCTAAATATATCGGGCGCTAATACTGCTATACAGTATGATATGGCTATAGAAGTTTAGGCAGTGAGCTGGAAGACAAGCGCCAGCCAATCCCAAGAGAGTCACTGGAAGCCTAGACCAATCAGCGATCAGGTGTCATAAGTTCAAAATCCTTTGTTAGCTGAGAGGCGGTTTTGGTGCTGAACGCACCTGTGGAGCAACGCTTTGCAGTTGAACCATTGAGGCGGTTCAAGGCTACAATCCAGTGTGGCAGGCTTGGTCTGCAGCTTTCATTTCTGTTTCTGGCCCTGCTCCACCAGCGTGGAATGGGAGCGGGGGCAGGCGTTCAAGTAGTTCAACAACCTGCAGTCTCGATTTCATCCTGCCTGTGTCCAGTATTTGGTATCTTGAGTAAACATCAGGGTAGCTCCCTGCAACAACAGCTAAATCTAAAGTGTTGTCATCTGATTGTCTGGTTGCTTTTTCTTTCACGAACTGAGCCCTCCAGCTCCGGATTATAAATAGTGTGTGTTGTGCATGTTGCTTTCTTCCATCACAGGGCCACAACCAGATGCAACATTCCTGGCTAGCCCATCGTCTCCCTACCTGGGTACCCAGAGGTGTGACTGTGTGGGGACTTAAAGCGCATGCATAACTGTGTGGGTAATCGTGTAATATCTGCAATTAAAAAATCATTTATAATAACACATAACAAGGGTTGCATCATAAAACTATATGTCTTACATTCGTCCGTTAACTGATTATGCTGTTTCCTTTTGGGCTCCTTACCTAGAACAAGGCAAAAAAATGGTAGAGACTTTACAGAGAGAAGAGTAAGTAAATTAATACCCGAAGCAAGAAGCCAATCCTATCATGAAAGGGTGTCATTTTTAGGACTATACGATCTACAAAAGAGAAGGGATAGAGGGGATCTTCTATTATTATTTAACATTCTAAAGGATGAGGATCTTAAGAACGTCTGTAATCTAAAATTTATGAACAAAATGCATGGGTTATGGTGTAACAACAGTCAACTTCAAATTTCAAGGGCAATTACAAACAAAAGAAAATATTATTTCAACTAAGGTCAGCTAAACTGTGGAATTCTTTGCCTCAACATATAGTGGAACAGTCAACAAGTAAACAATTTAAAACTGAATTGGACAAATTCTTTCTAGGGAATACTTTATAGATATCCCCCACAGTTGTGGGGAAAGTGGTCTCGATGGGCCTAGTGCCTTCTTCCAATTTTTCAAACCGAGTAATACCAAGTAATTAATATAGCCTTTAAGCGAATCAACCTGATTACGCCCCTTCCTTGTTCAAGTCCCCTGAATAAATCAGATCTGACTTTTCTGCATTTAACCTGACTGTGGTTCCAGTTTGTGCCAAGAGTACTGTACTGTTGCTATTTGCTGTGCATAACCTTGTTTTACAGGGAGTCCCCAAGATCGAGCCAGAGGAACCAGCCCTGGTGGTAAGTGCAAACAGTGAGGGTACTTGTATGGTGTACAAGGGGTACTGTGAAAGTGATTATCGTATATTGCTCAGGCCACTAGAAGGGAAAGAGGGGGGTTACAGTGTCCTGGAGGGCTGTGCCCAGGTTAGTTTGACCACTGCCAACCCTGACCTCTGGGTGGAGGCACCTGTTGCAGAACCTAGGCCCCTTAACCTGCTACTAGCCAAGCAGGCAGGGGTAGTAGCCCGTGGGATAGCGCCACCTAGGGGTTATACTCAGCTGTGATTTTGTGCTTTTGTTTTTTGCTGGAAAAGAGAAGCTCTCTTTAAAGGGTTGCAGTGACTGAGTCAACTGTTAGACCTGATCCCTAAAAGGAAATCAAAATAAAATGACAGCATGTATTCTCTATATTGTATTTCCCCCAGTGATTGCCTAACACACAACACAGGCAGGGAAACAACCTAATTCTGGCTACAAGTACCTTTATCTAAGTGAACACAGGTAGAATAAATTACCTGGGGCTCGGACTTCACTGCAAGAGGAAAAGCTACAAGCTTGCCCTGGGAAGCAACCCACGATTCTGCTACTGCAAATCAGCAGACCCTGAGGCTTTTTTCCCCCTGTTGAAACTGCCACCTGGGATCTCCGAACTCCGGTTCATTGCAGGGCCCAGAAATCTACAGAAACAGCCAAAAGCCGTATACCACCTCAGGTGTGCCGTGCCCACCTGGGTCTCAGACCTCACTGCCAGAGGAAAAGCTACAAGCCTGTCCTGGGAAGCAACCCACGATTCTGCTATTGCAAATCAGCAGACCCTGAGGCTTTTTTCCCCTGTTGAAACTGCTGCCTGGGATCCTCTGAACTCTGGTTCATTGCAGGGCCCAGAAATGTACAGAAGCAGCCAAAAGCCATATACCACCTCAGGTGTTCTGTGCCCACCTGGGGCTCAGACCTCGCCACCAGAAGAAAAGCTACAAGTCTGTCCTGGGAAGCAACCCAAGATTCTGCTACTGCAAATCTGCAGACCCTGAGGCTTTTTTCCCGTGCTGAAACTGCTGCCTGGAATCCTCCGAACTCCAGTTCGTTGCAGGGCCCAGAAATCTACAGAAACAGCCAAAAGCCATATACCCCCTCAGGTACGTTGCTATTTGGCGCCTTTGGATATTCTGAATTTTTAGCGCTAACACTCTGATTGGAGGATCTCGGCCTCACTGACTTCTTTCATGCTGGTCTCCATTTTACCTTGCTTCATTAGAGATGTTTATCAGCGCAGTTCACCCTGGGACTATCCTTTTTTGTAAAGCAAGAAATTCTTTCCCATTTGCAAATTATACTACAAAGCCACTAGAGGGCTACAATAGTTGTCTCTTCTGTTAAAGGGGAAACACTTTGTATTTACTTCTTCCTCTTCTGTTCCAGTGGACCTGGGATACCTCTCCTTCTGAGGACCATCCCCGGGGTGTTTCTGCCTGTTTCTCAGGCCAAACCATGCTCATCCACTAAGGTCGCAAGAAGCTGGAGTGCCCAGAGAAGTGGGGCCCACACGAATCACCGAGGCGTCGTTCTTGTTCAAGTGTTGAGCAGGGAGCTGATCCCCAGGAAGGTGTCTCATCGATGGCTTTCTCTGTGCAGCAGGTAGTCGGGCTGGGCCAGTGTAGCAAGGCCCAGACCCAATGGAGATGATTTTGGATTCAGTCCATGGGGCTGGATGCAGCTTCCAGCAAATAGAATATAGTTCAAACCACAGTGGGGAACCAAATCACGACCCACAATAAGCATACAACACATTCACATGTAAGGAAATTCCACTGTACCAGGCAAAAGGCTTTCCGGTCGCAATTACAGAGTCTCTGCACAATCCTGGAGTTCAGAGGTGGCTGGAGGTCCAGACAGGCCGATTGCATTCAGCAAATCTTCGGTCTTCTGCAGGTAGGAGCCTGGTCATAATTCAGTGGCTTACTTCGCTCTCCAAGTTCGGATTCAGTCCGAAAAAGGCACATGTTCCCTCTCAGGGACAGCATGCAGGCAAAAACGCAGGCCTTTCCACAGTTCTCCCACGCGAATCTATGCCGGGTCTGCTGCTTGAATCATTCAAGCTGTTATCTCTTCACTTCCTAACTCAGAACTGAAACTAGCTGCAAGCAGCTTGGGAATTTCCCCAAGATCCAAAAGGTTCAGTTGGCTGATCAGTCTGTCAGTCACAACAAGGGCTCCCCCTCCAGGTTATTTTAGGTGCCAAAATGCAAAAACTACAATTCCTACAAGTTTTGACCCCACCAAGCCCCTGTAGGCAGGCTCCATTTTAGAGTCCCAACAGTACTGATTGGCCCATTCTGACAGTCCCAGGCCAAGTTGGTGGAGATAAACAGAATAGTCCTTGCTGCAAAGAAGGCAGGTTAGAACAAACTGCAATATTATTACTACTCTAACAAATGATCAGCAAACAAGCACATCTTCTAACAGACTTCCCTTTTAGATTAATTAAGACTGCAATCCAGGTAGCTCTTAAAGAGACAGTGCACAGAGGCTATACAGGCACTCTCTGGCAATATATTTAATCTGCTAAAATGCAGAACACCAGCCTGGCAGTGAGCATTTAGGCAAGCTCAAGGAAGTCTTTTCGGGAACCCCCATTTGTAGGGGGGTTACACCCTTCCCTGCCTGGAGAAAACTTGGCGTCCGTGTCAAGTCTGTACCATCACAATATCAAAAATGCGATATAAACAAGACATATATATCATTAGCATGTTACATTACTATGCATTTCAATATACTTCACATTACTACATCCATATTGATAATACTTATGCAGGTTTCATACAAGTAATACTGATTCATTGAATAACTTCTTGTACATTAAACAATGTAAGAGAGGGCCCTTCCCTATCAGCTAACTTGGGGCTGGATGGGGCAGGTGCACCATGGTGAGTGGGAAGAACAAGTAAGCTGGAGTTGGCCGTCAAGCTCAATTTGGGCAGTGAGCTTGGTGAAACATAAAACCCCTTTGTGAACCACATTGAAAGGCAAATCCACTGGCCTCCCAGGGGAATCATAACTAAAGCGTAGTGTAGCACTGGATTGACAGCTCAGCCAGTCTTTCTGGGGGGCAGCAGTCACAGTCTCTGTACTTTCAGCACTAACTTTGGAGCTTTCGTCACTTGTGAGGGGTGCCTCTACATGGATGCGAATGTCCAAACTTGGAGCACTTCAGCTCCTTGCTCTGCAGGCTCTGTTTCCACAACACTTTGCTCGTTATCTTCTGATGGAGGTCCAGGTTGCTAATTTTGAGGAGGCTCTGGCACAGTTAGGCTTTGCAGCACTGAAGGGGGGCTGTCAACACTCTCACCTTGTTCTTTAAGTTCTGGTGTGTCACCAGAGAGACTCAGACCGTCAGCCCCTTCTTCGGGCAATAAACACAGTTCCACAAAACACGGAGAGTCCGCAACCTCAGACGTAATACTTTGCACTTCACTTTCAGGGAGCATTGGCTCCAAGGACGAAGCTGGGGGGGTTAGGCAGTCCAGAAGGCCCAGCTTCATCCCCACAATTAGTCATAGGCTTACCTTGAAACAGCTGACTCAATTCATAAGAAGGGTAATAGGCATTGTCACGCTCACTTTCGTCAGAGGTGGACTGACAGTCACTATCATTCTGGGCCTGCTGTGGGGGAAACCTTAACTCTGTAACTACTGGGGTAGGTTGACTCTGTCTCTTTTTTGCAGCAGCACAAGTCACCGGCCCAGGGAATCAATCTCTGATGGTTCAGCCTCAATTATGACTTGGCCGATAGGTAGCAAGTGGTTACGGTGCATGGTCTTGACAGCTTTGGAGTTATTCTCTGGGCACACCTTGTACACTGGTAAATCATTCAACTTTCCAACTACTACATGGGGAAGATGGTGCCACCTATCAGCAATTTTGTGTTTGCCATGCAGTCCCAAACTGCATAACAACACACGGTCTCCAGGTCGAAGCTCTTAAGCCTTTACTTTTTTATCATGCCTCTCATTGTTGGCAAGATTTCCTTTGGTGGCCATTGTCTGGGCCAGTTGATAGGTGTGGTTCAATTGAGCTTTCAGTTTCTGTACATACTGTAAGTAATTTTCGGCTCGGACCCCATCTGGAGAGACCACAAAGCAGATATCAACGGGCAGTCAGGCCTCCCTCCTGAACATGAGGCGGTAGTGGGAGAACCCAGTAGCGTCATTTTTTGTGCAATTGTATGCGTGTACCAAGGTGCTAATCTGCTGGCTCCATTTGTGCTTGTCTTTTGGGTGGAGGGTGCACAGCATGTCTAGAAGGGTGCAGTTAAAACATTCTGGTTGAGGGTCTCCCTGCGGGTGATAGGGGATGGTTCTTGACTTTCACACCCCCCCCCATAGAGACAGCATTTCTTTGATTAGCCGACTCACAAAGTCTCTGCCTTAATCAGAATGAATCCGCTGGGGGCACCATAGTGGATGAAGACATTTTCCACTAGCAGCTTGGCCACGGTAGATGCCTTTTGATCTTTGGCGGGAAAAGCTTGTGCATACCATGTGAAATGATCCGTAACCACAAACATATTGCCAATGTTCCGCTGATCAGGTTCTAAACACAAGAAGTCTATGCAGACTAGTTCAATGGGGGCACTGGTAATAATATTAACAAGGGGGCAGCCCTCTGAGACAGGGATTTTCTTTGCAGGCAGCGACTACAAGTCTTTACATGGTGCTCAACTTTGGCCCCCATTTTGGGCCAGTAGAAGCGAGATCGTACCAGATCAAGGGTTCTGTCAATACCAAGGTGCCCCATGTGATTGTGGAGGGACCTCAGTACCAAATCTTTAAAGGCCATGGGCAGAACCAATTGTTGCTTGTCTACTTTGCCACTACGATCTACTGTCTCTCTATGCAACAACTGATTGAGCAACTTCAATCTGGGGCCTTCTTTAAACAATAAAGCAGTTCGCTAGTCAGTGGAACTTAACTTAGACACATCTTTCCCCGTACGCAGGGCATCAAGTGCTGGCTGACTCATAGGATCTTAGGATTGAGCCCACTGAATGCTGTCATTGTCAAATTGAGGTAGTGCACTAATATCTAGAGCAGAGAAGTGGCAATAAGCAGCTGGTATGCAGGTGTCAGAAGGGCCCAAACAATCTACTAAACAGGCCACTGTGTCCGCAGACATCTGTTCATCTCTATCAAACTTTTGACACAATGCTCGAATGTCAGGTTCAGACAGCCTGACCCAATCACTCTTGGAAGTGGGCCTTCATGATAGGGTGTCATTATGGTTCGGGCCCGGTCTGTATTCGACAGCATAATCATAGGTTGATAATGCAGAAAGCCACCAGTGCCCAGTGGCATCTAACTTAGCTGAATTCTGTATATAGGTCAACGGGTTATTGTCAGTCTTCACCAATATCTTTGCCCCATAGAGCTATTCATGAAACTGGTCAACGATGGCCCATTTTAGCACAAGGAAATCCAACTTATGCACAGAGTAGTTTAATTCGGACAGGGTCAAGCTCCTACTAGCGAAAGCTACTGGTCTCAGGCCATCCTCATGGTCTTGATACAGCACCACTCCTAGACCCTGCAGACTATCGTCCATATGCAGCACATAGGGTTTAGTGGGGTTAGCACAGGCGAGGATGGGGGCGTCGGTGAGCTGGTATATGATCTCATGGAAGGCTGCTTCACAGTCGGGCATCCAGCGGGGCCCAAAGAGTTCACCCGGGTGGAAATATACTTTTTCTGGTTCTTTAACGGACCCTTTTTTGTATTTACGATTGGAAGGAGGGTAAGCCTGGGTAAGATTCAAGAGTGGGCGAATTACCTTGGAATAGTCTTTTATGAAACTGCAATAGTAGCCACAGAACCCCAGAAAACGTTGTAGTTCTTTCAGATTATGGGGGCTGGGGCCAAGTAGTCAGTGCTTCAACCTTACTGGGATCAGTCTCTATCCCTTTTGTAGATACTATGTACCCCACATACTTCACGGAGGTTTGGAAAAACTGGCACTTGTCAATGGACAGCTTGAGGCCGTAGTCTTCCAGTTGGTCTAGGACTTTAAACAGTCGGTTCTCATGCTCTTCTAAGGTGCTCCCAAACACAATGACATTGTCCAAATACACCAGGCGTTCCAGAAAATTCTTATCTCCCACTGCACGTTCCATCAGTCGCTGAAAGGTGGCCGGGGCACCCGATATCCCCTGTGGCATCCTCAGAAACTCGTAGAACCCCAATGGACAGATGAAGGCTGTTTTCACATGGTCTTCTGGGCCATTGGGATCTGGTAGTATCCACTGCGAAGATCCAACACCGAGAACCATTTTCTCCCATTCAAGCAGTCCAGGGCATCTTGTATACGAGGCATAGTGTTTTGGTCTGAGATGGTCCGCCGGTTCAGAGTTCGATAATCAACACACATCCTCACAGACCCATTCTTCTTATGCACAACCACAATGGGAGAAGCGTATGGGCTCCTGGATTCTTGTATCATGCCAGCAGCGAGCATTTCCTGCAGGTGTCTTCTCACATCATCTATGTCTGCTGGGGCTAAGCGTCGGGACCTCTCTCGAAATGGCCATTCATCATGCAGGCATATGTGATGCTCTGCACCCTGGACACATCCCACATTCCATTCCTTCAACGAAAACACTTGGTCTCTCTGGGCAAGTTTTTTGCTAATTCTAGCCTTCCATTCAGCTGGCAACATGGAGTCACCAAAGTCAAACAAGTCTGGGGTCACTCTCTCCTTCTCACCAGGGTACTTGTTTCTGGGCAATACTGCAGTGTCTGCACAGTGTACCATAGCTAGGGTGCACTCTCTGTTCACCCGTATCTCCCGATCTGACACATTGTGAATCTGGACCATCACTCGAACAGGCAAGATGCTGGGCTTGACCAATAATCCTTTTGGCAATTTTCCATCTCCTGGCGCATCCAACATCAGTATTTTGTTCTTGACATCTTTCCGGAGGCGGACCTCCCTTTGAATGGTACACTGGGCGTTAGGGGCCAGTACCATTGAATCGGTATCCTTCTTCCACACTATCCCCACCAGTTCATCCTGGTCTACGTCCTCTGGTTTCTGTTGCAAATCATAGGAACTCTTGATCAGAGCCGGAATTCTCAGGGCCCCCCAGTCCGTCGCCCTTGTTTCTCGTGACAGAGTTGCGCCAGACTCCTAAACATATGGGCGTTTGTCCCAATTAACAGGGGGACCCCATCATACAGTCCAGTGGGGGGACACTTTAGGGCCAATGTCTCTACTCGCTTCTCTACACTGGTTACAGTTGCAGGAAAAGACAACCAGAGTCGGACATACCCTAGGTAGGGATAAGACTTGTCGCTCAGGCCCCACACATGTAGACCTTCCGGGGATTGCAAAGGCACATCAGATAAGTGTTTGTCTTACCAGTTCTGGAGTACAATGGGTACTTGCGACCCACTGTCAAGCACAGCCCAAGTATGAATACCATTCACAGTCACTGTAGTCTCCATTGAAGGGCCCACTATTTTGGACCAGTCTGGAGAGGCAGTGGCAGAGGCCTGGACAGACGATTTAACCACAAAGAAATTTGAGTTAGGGTTTCTTGAACCCTCACTGCAGTCATTTCAGGCACCCCTTGGCCATTGATTTGCTTTTTGGAGCTCCCCTTGGAGTCTGTTTACTACTCTTCCTAAGTCCTTCTGAGACTGGCATTCTCTTTTCATACGGCCATCCTTTCCACAGTTGTGACAAATGATAGACTCCTGGGTCATCCTGGGAGAGAACATCGTATGAGGAACTGAAGCAGTAGTAAGAGATTGGGGTCTAGTATCTGCTTGCTGCGGTGAGAGTGGTGCAACATGTCTTAACAGTTCCTTTAGAGTGGCAGTCAATCTGGTGATCTCAGCCTTGGAGCAACCCTCGGTAGTGGATGCCTGAGGGTGCACCCCCAACCCCATGGCAATCACATCCTGAAAGGGACCAGAATCTTGTTCCATGGGGGAAACCCTTGCAGAGGCACCCATCTTCAACTCTCAGACTTCCTTTAGTAGCTCGTCTTTCCAATGCTGGGCCCAGGGCGGGAAGTCCTTTGCATTCTCAGAGTGCTTGTTAAGTGCCGACTTTTGCCTCTGAGCCACACTTGGCTGATCACTCTTGGTCACTTGCGCAGCAGCAGCAGATATGGGTGCAGTTCCCCCATGGGGTCGCTTTTGCTCAACCCTCCAAATTTCTTTCATTAGCTCATCATAGGAGGGGGGCGATTCCAGTCAGGTGGCAAGGCGCAACTGAAGCAATAACAATTCTGAAAATGGAGCAGACTTAAGGATCCGGTCCAGCCTAGTTCGATCTAATTCATTTGACAGCAAACGACCCTTTCTGAGGCACTCTTGTAGCAGCTTTTGAAGCCGAGATACGTACACAGACAATGGCTCCCCTGGGTACTGCTGAGTGTTTCTTACTCTCCACCACAGATCCTCATCTGAATCCGGGCTCCAATACACATTTTCTAATGCATCAAAATAGTCCTGTGCAGTTGCTTCGGGGTTATTGGCCCGCTTGGCATGGATGGTAGCCAGGGCAGGACCTCAGAGGCTCTCACTCAGCCTCTTTCGTTTCTTTTTTTCTGAGCATTGCCATTCAAGTACTAGAGGGGCAACATAGTCTATCCAGGTCTCCCAGTCATCTTCCCTCTGGGGGGTGGGGAGGGTACCCGAGAAGATTCTCAGCCTTCGGTAGGAGTCATGACTAATGGCAGGTACAGATATAGGGGCCAGCATTGGCACGGGTACAGAAGGCTGGGCAGTAACAGGTGCTGGAGTTGGAGGGGGCGTTGGAGAAGGAACACCCCCAGGTGGCAAGAATAGTTTCTTAAAGTCCTCTACGGTTTTCCTTTCCTCCAGCAACAACTTAGCAAATTTCTCCTCAAAAGTCTCAGATAATGATGGGAGCTCATCCTCCCCGAGGTCTTTACTGTCTTTTGTTATCACTCTCCAGGCAGCTGGAACCCCTTCTGGGACAATAGTCTGTGGCACTTTAGAGCTGTCCACGAGGTCACTACACTCTACCAAGGCCATGAAAGTTTGGGCGATCAAATCAGCCTGTCGACCCACCACCACAGGGTTTTTTAAACATTCCACTTTAGAAAGCGCTCCCTCTACAGTGTCTTTACCGGTACCCAGGGGAATATCCAGTATAAGTAGAGCATTTTGGGGGTCGATCTCCTGCCCAGTACATCACCCCACCAACTGGTGTACAGCCATTTCTACTGGGGTACCCATTTATCTTTAACAATAATTCGAAATGTTTGGCCACTAGAAGGCACAAAATCCCTGCAGCAATCCTCCAAAATGTAACCCCTGCCTGCCTGGCTAGTAGCAGGATAAGGGGCTTGAGTTCTGAAATGGGTGCCTCCACCCGGAGGTCAGGATTGGTATTGGTCAAGCTAACCTGGGCACAGCCCTCCGAGACACTGTAACCCCCTCCCTTTCCTTACTAGTAGCCGGAACAATACACAATAATCACTTTCACAATACCCCTGATACACCACACAAGTACCCACACTGTTTGCACTTACCACCAGGGCTTTCCTCTGGCTCGGCCCTGCGGATACCCTGTAAAGCAAGGTTATACACAGCAAATAACAGCAGTACAGTACTCTTGCACACACTGGAACCAGTCAGGGTAAATGCAAAAAAGAGTTAGATCTGATTTATTTAAGGGGCTTGAACAAGGGAGGGGAGTAATCAGGTTAATTTGCTTAAAGGCTCTATCAATCAAACAGTTATGCATGTACTTCAGGGTTCATAAACAGTCACACATTCTGGGTACCCAGATGGAGAATGGTTGGCTAGCCAGGAATGTTGCAGCTGGTTGAGGCCCTGTGATGGAAGAAAACAACATGCACATCACACACTGTTTTAATCCGGAGCTGGAGGGCTCAGTTCGTGAAAAGAAAACAAGACAATCAGATGACACACTTTTAGATTAGGCTGTTGTTGCAGGAAGCTACCCTAATGATTACTCACGATACCCAAGACTGGACACAGGCTGGACGAATATCGAGACAGCAGTTGGTTAATCTGGAGTGCCAGGAGAAGCAGGGCCCACACGATTCGCCGAGGCATCGTTCCTGTGCAAGCATGGAGCAGGGGGCTGATCCCCAGGCAGGTCTCTCATCGGTGGCTTTTTCTGTGCAGTGGTGTAGTCTGGCAGGGCCAGCGTGGCATGGCCCAGGCTGAATGGAGATGAACACAGATTCAGTCCGATTAGGCTGGATAAAGCTTCCAGCAAGCAGAACACAGTTCACACAGTGGGGAACCAAATCACGTTCCACTTTCAATACACAGCACATTTACATGTAAAGAAATTCTACTGTACCAGGCAAACCGCTCTCCGGTCACAATCGCAAAGTCTCTGCACAAACCGGGGATTCAAAAGCAGCTGGAAATTCTGACAGGCCGATCGCATTCAGCAAATCTTCGGTCTTCTTCAGGTTAAAAGCCTGGTCACAGTCCAGTGGCTTAAATAGTCCTCATAACTCAGATTCAGTCTGAATAAATTCTATTTTCCCTCTCAGGGACAGCAGGCAGAGAGGCAGGCCAAAACTTAGCCTTTTCACAGGTCTCCCATGCAAAACTACACGGAATTGCTGCTCAAAAATCACTTGAGCTCTTACTTCTTTACTTCTCAGCTCAAAAACTGAAACTAGCTGCAGCAGCCTGGGAAATTCCACAAGATCCAAAAGGTTCGGTTGACCGATTCTCCTGTCAGTCACAAGAAAGACTCCCCCTTCAGGTGCAAAAAGGCACAAAAAGCCCAAAACTACAATTCCTACAGATTTTGACTCCAGACAGCTCCTGTAGTCCGGCTCCATTTTAGGTCCCACCAGTACTGATTGGTCCAGTTCGCAGTCCAGGACCAAGATAGTGCAGATAAACAGTCCTTGATGCAAAGAAGGCAGGTTAGGCAAACTACATTATCATTATCACCCTAAATGATTTTCAGCAAATAGTTACATCTTTCAACAGAGCTCCCTCTCAGATTACTTATGACTGCAATCCGGGCAGCTCTTAAAGAGACAGTACACAGAGGCTACACAGGCACTCTCTGGCAATCACATTTAAACTGCTAAAACGCGGGACACCAGCCTGGCAGTGAGCATTTAAGCAAGCTTGAGGAAGACTTTTCAGGAACCCCCATTTGTAAGGGGGTTACACATGGGCTTTAAGTCCCCACACAGTCACACCTCTGGGTACTCAGGTAGGGAGACGATGGGCTAGCCAGGAACGTTGCAGCTGGTTGTGGCCCTGTGATGGAAGAAAGCAGCATGCACAACACACACTGTTTGTAATCCGGAGCTGGAGGGCTCAGTTTGTGAAAGAAAAAGCAACCAGACAATCAGATGACTACACTTTAGATTTAGCTGTTGATGCAGGGAGCTACCCTGATGTTTACTCACGATACCCAATACTGGACACAGACAGGATGAAATCGAGACTGCAGGTTGTTAAGCTGGAGTGCCCGGAGAAGTGGGGCCCACACGAATCACCGAGGTGTCATTACTGTTCAAGTGTTGAGCAGGGGGCTGATCCCCAGGCAGGTCTCTCGTCGATGGTTTTCTCTGTGCAGTGGGTAGTCGGGCTGGGCCAGTGTGGTAAGGCCCAGGCCCAATGGAGATGATTTTTGATTCAGTCCATGGGGCTGGATGCAGTTTCCAGTAAGCAGAATACAGTTCAAACCACAGTGGGGAACCAAATCATGACCCACTATAAGCACACAACACATTCACATGTAAGGAAATTCCACTGTACCAGGCAAAAGGCTCTCTGGTCGCAATTACAGAGTCTCTGCACAATCCTGGAGTTCAGAGGTGGCTGGAGGTCCAGACAGGCCGATCGCATTCAGCAAATCTTTGGTCTTCTGCAGGTAGGAGCCTGGCCACAATTCAGTGGCTTACTTCGCTCTCCAAGTTTGGATTCAGTCCGAAAAGAGCACAAGTTCCCTCTCAGGGACAGCAGGCAGGCATGCAGGCCAAAACACAGGCCTTTCCACAGTTCTCCCATGTGAATCTACGCCGGGGCTGCTGCTTGAATCTTTCAAGCGGTTATCTCTTCACTTCCCAACTCAGAACTGAAACTAGCTGCAAGCAGCTTGGGGATTTCCTCAAGATCCAAAAGGTTCAGTTGGCTGATCTGTCCCTCTCCCTCTCCAGGTTATTTTAGGTGCCAAAATGCAAAAACTACAATTCCTACAAGTTTTGACCCCACTAAGCCCCTGTAGGCAGGCTCCATTTTAGAGTCCCAACAGTACTGATTGGCCCTTTCTGACAGTCCTGGGCCAAGTTGGTGGAGACAAACAGAACAGTCCTTGCTGCAAAGAAGGCAGGTTAGAACAAACTGCAGTATTATTACTACTCTAACAAATGATCAGCAAACAAGCACATCTTCTAACAAAGCTCCCTTTTAGATTAATTAAGACTGCAATCCAGGTAGCTCTTAAAGAGACAGTACACAGAGGCTATACAGGCACTCTCTGGCAATACACTGAATCTGCTAAAACACAGAACATCAGCCTGGAAGTGAGCATTTAGGCAAGCTCAAGGAAGACTTTTCAGGCACCCCCATTTGTTTGGGGGTGACATGAATACAGCAGAACTCAGTTACACAAAATACCCCATAATTCCAAGACCTTATATTTTTGTACTAAAGATATTTGGTCCCATATTCGGAGCTATCTAGTTGCACTGCGCAGCTGTTAACAGTGTGTGTGAGACAGCGCGTGGCTGGCTGGTGTTCTGTATTTAGGTAGGCATCACACCCTTATCAGTGCATACTGCCAGTCTGAATGATGGGCCTTGATAGCACTGTGTACTGCGCCAATGTGTGGCAGTAGCACAGTCCTCTACAGGAAAGTAAGTCCCATGGACAAAGTAAAATTTGCATCCCAAATGGAACAGTGTCTTTTCTCACATTCGGCAGCCGACTTGCTTATAACCACATATAGCATGCAAGGCACCAAGAGGCCATTTGCATGTCATTATGTGGTCATTAGAAGCTCCGCATATTACTGCCATGCACAAATACACAGAGGCATAGTGGAGGGCCTTGGCCACTCCCTCCTACTCAATCCCCTTCTTGTATTGGCTTTTTTTTTTTAGTAATTTTTCCCACTGTTGACCTTGATTAACAAATAGACATTTGCAGTGAGGTGTTTGCCCAGTCATATGAAACTCTGTAGCCATGCATAGGGATAGCATGGCCATGGTGTGGTGTGCTAGCATGTTTGATAGGGCACGTCCTATTTTTCTGGGGCCAAACACCATACTATCCCTTGCTTTTGTCCTTTTAGCCACACCCCAGTGGTTTTGTAACATACTGTGGCCCCTGATCTTTGCCACGAAGAGACAGGTCAGCTGTTTCCTCTGAGTCTTTGTTAATTCCTGCTTCTTGCTCAGTCATGGGTGGTTGCTAAGAGTGATTATCTCTAACCTCTTCTCCCCAGTGAGTGCATTATTTCTATGCCTGCCTGCTCTCTGTTGGCCCTGTGGACACAAGAGTAGGGACTTCTCCCATTCCCAGGTCTCCTGCACAGCAGTGCTGCATCACCAAGCCAATAGGCTGACCCTTGCATAGGATGTATCAGGCTGTAAAAATGTTGTCACTGTTTACCTTGTTAAACAAATAGGCACCGAGTTGTTATCATAATGGTATGAAACCATGTTGCTGTGGCTAGTGAGAACATGTCCCAGTTGGTGCTGTGTGTAGCTCAGGTAATGTTGTGTTGCTAATCTTAAATACGAATTTCCCAACTGTAATTCTTTCTCTGATGACCATCATTTGCCCCCACACACACATACTGCACTGTCTGTGATATTGCCTCCATTTTTCTTGTTGCATTTTAAAATGATCATCTATGATGTTTGTGCCACTCCTGAACCCCCCAAAAAGAAGCGGTGCAGCAGTGGTCAAAGCATATTGCCTCCTCAATATATCCTATAATCCTCTGATCCAGTGTAGGAGTTTGGTTCAAGATGCTAGCATCAGGCTCCCACTTAAAAGGGCAGTGCACTACCTCCTTTGGTGGGACTTACTATAACATTTCTGTTGTAAGTTCAGTTCACCTCCGAACAAAATCAGAGTGATGGACTTGTTTATTTAATCTATTTGGTTGAGTGTGCACAGCCTTGTCTCCATTTGCAGCACTTCTCATGGGCAGCGTATTTCTGTGGAGATAGAGAGCCCTACTAACAAACATTACTGATACTATTTTAGCTACAGTAAGTGGCTAGTTAAACTACTTGGCAGGTAAATCAAGTCCATTGTATTTCTGCAGATTGCTCCATTAAGATAGATTACCCACTCTGTTATATAAAGAGCCGTTCAGATAGTATTGGCCTGCATGCACTGAGCTTTCTGGAGAGGAAACAGACTGGTGATTACAACTTAACAGTTGCCTCTTGGTTATCCTAGAGGAGTGAGCTGTGTGGGCAGCATTTCATTGTTGGGTAACCTTGCACAGCCTCCCCTCACATTGAACATGCAAGGCAATTGATGTGACGTTGCAGAGTTAGCTTTGTATCCAGCCTTAGTTTGATACTACAGCAATATAAGAGCATGTTCTGCCATGAGTCTTGCTCTTCTGTCTAGAGGCATAGCTCTGAAGCAGGGGTTTGCCCTGGGCAAGGTCAGGAGAAGCCATCAGCCAAATGGAGATTTGCAAGGACAGGGGCTCCTCTGTATTGACCATGGAGAAGCCTGGCAGGTAGGCTTTGATGGGAATGGTGACAGGTCAGTTGGGAGCCAGAGGGAGAATATATAGGTGTACATTATAGGGAAATGGAGAAAGTTAAAAACACAAATAAATATTGGCCATAGTAATCATGGGCAATGTATTTTTAATGGATAGAATTCTTCTTTATTGAAGAGAAAGATGCACCATGATAACCCCAGGAGCACAGGCTAAAGCTGGCAAAGTGGGCCAGGGAGCCTGCTCCCTCATGAGGCATGGTACACACACAAATACACTGCAGTGTGTAAGGCTGCCAAGTGTTATAGCCTGCCATCAGTGGAGCTAGAAGGGATTAAAATTAGGTGTCAAAACACACCACGATTATTATAATGACAGGTGCCAATCTCAGACCCCATGCTATGGATTTCCCCACCATGAGCTGGGTAGACAGTATCTAGCAGAAGGCAGAGCTGGGGTGGTTGTCACATGGGTATGCCCCAGACCTGTGGACTGGGGCGGATAGTGATAGGACAAAGAGCTATATAAAACAAATTAAAAAAATAATAAAACTAATGAAAAAGGGACTGTTTTGGAGAAAGGACATCTTATTTATTTATTTATGATTTTTGTTGACCAGGTAAGGTGCTCTGATCTAGAGGACCATTTACACGCATGACCTGGACCAAATAGGCATGAGCAAATAAAAAAAAGAATATAGATAACAGTATAAACAACAGCAATTTGGTAACAACACAATATGCAGTGTAGAGGCATGGACAAGCAGGCGGTGATGAATGAACAAACCAGTTACAAATACAAACCAGTATACAAATACAATGCAGTTTACAAATACGATACTGTGGTAATAATATAAGTGGTACAAATTTTTACAAAGACAGGCAACTATTGGCAGACAAGGAGGTTTACCTCCCCCCCCCCCACACCAGAAGCAATATGTCCAGACTGACTGAAATTATAGCAAGATAGGAAGGAGATTAGGTGTCAGCTCCAAGGAGAGTTGGGGGGTAGGTGTTACCTAGGTGGACAGGTGCAGCTGTCCGTAGAGAGGAGCCGTGATTTAAAGTTAAGTTTGAAGGCATGAGGTTTGTTGGATGCTCTGAGGTGGGCAGGCAGCCCATTCCATAGTAGGGGGGCTGCAACCTATAGTGCTTTACCACCCATGTTTGTGGTAGTTCGCGGCATCTCCAGTGGAGGGACAAGGGAGGATCTGAGACTTCTTGGTGTAGTGTGGGGCTTGAAGAAGGTGGATAGAGGGGAGGCAGGACTGCTTTTAATGCAAGTATCAAAGAGGCAGCTGAGGGTAAAGTCAAAGCGACCTTGCAATGACAGCCAGTTTACAGAGCGGTAAAGGTCAGAATGATGGGTGGAGCAGGGGGTGGACAAAGCAAAGCAGCAAATGCTATTGTATACAGTCACGAGTTGAGTCCGGAGGGTGGAGGAGACACAAGTGTAGACTGGGGAACAGTAGTCCAAAATGGGGAGGTTTCCTCTAACGATAGCAAGGCGGGCCTCTGCAGTCAAGAAGGGTATGATGCAGTATGCAGCACATAGTTTCTGATTTAGCCTACGAACTACTGAGTTAATATGGTCAGTGAAGGAGAGGGAGGGGTCCAGCGTAACCCCCAGGTATTTGAAGGAGTGAACAATTTCGAGGGCAGGGCCACTGGGAGGCTGAATCTGGAGAGAAGAGTTGGTTTTGTGTGCTCGGGCAAGGTAAGGTTTTGACCCAAACAGCATTCCCTTGTTTTTTTTAGCATTAACCAGCATCAAGTTATCAGTGAACCAATTGTAGACAGTGCAGTAGTTCTGGGTGATGACAGAGCATATGTGGTGAATGGATTTGTTGCTGTGTTAGTTAACCAGGTCGTCGGTGTAGAGGAGGGATTCGCAGGTGAGGCAGCCCGAAGCGAGGGTATTGGCAAAGATGATAAAGAGAAGGGGGCCCAGTATGGAGCCCTGGGGAACCTTAGTGGAGACAGGGCAGGAAAGGTGGCTGAGTCAACACAAATAAATTGAGAGAGGTCAGTAAGGTAACTCTGAAACCAGTGTGTGGTTTCCTCAGAGGAGCCAGTCAGGTTCAGTTTGGAGAGGAGGAGAGTATGACATATGAAGTCAAAAGCCTTTGACAGGTCCACAAATATGGCGCCAGTGGCACACCCTTGGTCTACGTTGGTAAGTATATGGTTGGTAAACAGGGCTAGGGCAGTAGTGGTACTGTGGTGCCTGTGGAAACTGTGTTGCTGGCTACATAAGATATCATACTGTAGAATAGGAAATATTCATGTACATACATTTTCACTATATTCACTGAAGTGTTCAGAAGCGTGAAAATAAAATTATGCTAATTAGCACTTTTTCCATTAAGGTGAAAGAAAGACTTTTAGTTTAGAGTGAAAATAAATTTACACAAATATGGCCACTTTGTGGCTAGCACTAAATATAATTGACATGTTTTTTTCCTGTTCTACAGTATTTGGTGAGGTACTCCGATAGCTGCTGATGCACTACTTTTTCGAGGAGTTTGCTTAGGTGGGGGAGAATGGATATTGGCCGGTAATTGTCAGAGGAGAGGGGGTCGCCAGTTTTGAAGATGGGAATGACTTTGGCAGATTTCCATGGGAGAGGCACAGAGGAGACAGTGAAGGCAAGATTGTAAATGAAGGTGAGGGGACTGGCGATTGCTGAGGACACAGTTTTGTGGAACACAGGGGAGAGGCCTTCTGAGCCTGGGCTGCCCCAGTTGGGTAGGCTTCATAGGAGTTTGAGAGTGTTCTTAGGGGAGAGGATCTTGAAATAGAAAGGGGGGTTGCAGCAGGTATGGGGGCTGAGACCTTGGAGGTAGAGCAAGGCCTGTGGAGGGGGGGACTGAGTGGTCCCAGGGTGTACTGGGTACCCAGCAGGGTGGGTAGTATGAGCGGAGGTGCCAGACCGCAAGTTGGAGGGAATGCAAGGAGGGAGTTTGCTGAGGAGGGCTGACAGGTCAGTGAATTTAAGGTTAAAGGCATTGGCTACCTCAGCAGGGTTGGTCAGGAGGCCATTTGGGAAACTAATGTGTACCATGGGGCTGTTTGTGAGAGGGGTAAGAAGAGAGCTGATGGAGTTCCAGGATTTTCGATTGCCAAAACTCTCCCTCTGCAAGTTGGTATAATAATCCCATTTGAGGGATCGGGTCAGGTGCTTGCAACGATTGCGCAGGTGCCGGTATTCATTCCACAGAGCGGGGGGGGGGGATTAGTTTATGGGCAATCCACTTGCGGTCCCTCTCTTTCATGAGGAAGAGGAGTTCCTTAGTGATCCAACGAGTACACCTGCCACAAACTCTCTTAGTAGTTACAGGGAAATGATGGTCCTATATGTCCAGGAGGATGCAAGTAAAGTGAGTGACAGCAAGGGTTACGTCTGAGAGCGTATAGAGGCCATGCCAGTTTATGTCCCCAACATCTTGTAGTAGTGCGGAGGTGTCAGGGTGGTTAAAGGTGCGGAAGGATAGTAATTGGGGGGGGGGGCTTTGGAGGACTAGATGGCATAGGTGGGGGAGTGGTCACTTAAAGAGTCTGATATGGTACCTACGTGAGGGATATGGTCCCCACGGTTGGTGATCACCTAGTCGATTAGGGAGTGAGTAGTGGTCCGATGATTTGGTCGGGTGGGGAGGGTGAGGATTTGCACCGGGTTGTGCTGCTTGAGCTAGTTAGCAAAGTCAAGTTCTTGGGGACCCAGACAATTTAGGTTGTAGTCCCCAAAGATGATTTTTTTCTCTGTCTGGGAAAGGGAACCTCGAGAGCAGGCTTGGGAGACCGGCTGTGCCACCGTTCAGGAGGTTATAACAGCAACCCAGGTACAGATTCTTTGTTGAGCCAAGAGTAATTTCAGCAATGAGCCAGTCATTAGGGGAGTTATTTTATGTACAAAGGGCAGTGTAGGCAGAGAGGGGGTCCCTGACTAGGATGGCAGCACCACCACCCTCTTTTTTTTTTGCCTGGCCTGTCCTTGCACAGAAGGGTGTAGCCAGCTGGTTGGAACATGACATTGTTGTGCTGGGGCTTCAACCAGGTCTCAGTGAGACAAAGTGCGTGGGATCTGTGAAAAGAAACCAAGGCTTTGAGATTAAGAAATGTGGCAGGGAGATGGCATACATTCATCTGCACAAGTTTCAGACTGGGAGCACTGGTCCAGATGCCACAGGTTGATGTGATTGGGGTATTGATGGGGCTGGGGTTAGTTTCAATATCATCGCCACATAGGAGCAGTCAAAAAAGTAGGTAGTAGGAGTACTGGGTGCCAAGGGATGGAGTCGAGAAAGTGAGGGAGTGAAGGAAAAATTCAAGGAGGCGACGCTCTAGGTTGGGAAGAAATGCAAGTGTGAGGAGTCCAAGCAAGGTGCATTCCCATCTTAGCGGGGGAAGGATGTAATGGGGGAACTGGAGGCGACACAGAATTGTTTGAGGTCTGCCTGGTCAGAAGCGAGAATTGAGGCACTGATGTCAGCTGCCAAGAGGGTGCATACAAGAGACACAGCCACAAAAGGCAATGAGAGAGACTTCATAGCTGAGCAGGTAGTCTTGACAGGATGGTAATTACAATCAGTGTGCTGCCAGCCAGGAGGAGGGGAGAGAGAACTGGCGAGCAACTATGTGCAGTACAAGCAAGGTTGGTTAAAAAAGTGGGAGTGGTGTTTTTAAAGGACAAATGTTCTCTAAAGGAAGAGAACCAATCTGAGAGAGGGAGGGAGGGAGGAGAGGGAGGGAGGAGACTGCAGGAAGGTGGATTTAAAGAGTGCTGGGGCAAAGAAGGGTGAGTGGGAGAAAAACTAAGCTGGAGAAAGCGCAAAGCCAGAAACACAAAGACGCCGAGAGTCTCAGCCTGGGTGCCTGAGTTTGGCTTACAGCACTGGGTTAGTAGGTGCAACCAATAGGAAAGTAGTGACTGGGGCAGGCAGCCAATGGTGGGTTTCTTTCGTGAGGGAGCAGCCAATTGAGAAGTCGCTGGAGGTCCGTGGAAGGAAAGCGTACCTTTGTTTTTTGACAAAAAAGCATCTGAAAGGATTTACTGTAGAAGGCCACATGGTCTAGTTTTTAAAGCACAGGCTTATGGACCAGGAGGTCACGGGTGCAAAGCCCACCAGAGTCAAAATTTCACTCTTATGACCTCAAGCGCCTCACTTAACCTCCTAGTGCTCCTGTCTTCACACCTTCCAAAATGGGCAAAAGTAGGACCCCAACACAAAAGAAATGTTGATTCTCAGCTTGGGCTAGATTCCTGAGTAAGCAAGTTGCAAAACAAACCAAAGACAAATGTTTACAGTTTTACTGTATGATAAACTCAAAACAACTAAACCATTTTTATGTATTTGCAGAGTGTGTTTTAGTTCACCAGTGTTCATTTCATTGGGTTGTACACCCATCAAGATAGTATTAATATTTAAAAATTCAAGTTTTAATTGGATATGTTAGCCACCCTAAACTGTGAAAGAATGACACATAAAGCACTGCGACATGAGTTTGTCAGTTTTGCCCTTAATAAATACTAATTAGAGCTAGTTCATGGCTCAGTGACAGTGCTGTCATGCAGGCGATCCAGAGCTGAGTAGTGGACTTGTGTCGCTTGTGTTGAAATAGTTAATCTTACCCAGAGTGGGAAGGCACTGCCGTCCTTTGCAGTATCGATTCTTCATGTTGGGCTGTGGAGCCTGCTCCCTAACCAGGGTTGTGCGTGGACCATTGAGCTACTGTGCACTAGGCTGAAAGCTGGTTGAATGCAACAGCAGAGAGCGAGGCCGATGAAGACTCACCTGGACAGGCATGCACAGCAATGAGCTCATCATGAAAATTAAGACGGCTGACTGGCACACTGGCTCTGCATGGCCAGCCTATTCTCACCACCAGAGTCTGTGAGCCCAAGGAGGAGTGAGAACCACACTAAGGGTACAAGCTGTAGAGGATCAGGAGGGCGGGCATGGACAGGGATTGGTAGTAGATAGAGCATCAGATACTCAAGGGACCATAAAGAGAAGGATAGATAGATAGATAGATAGATAGATAGATAGATAGATAGATAGATAGATAGATAGACAGAAAGATAGAAAGAAAGACAGATAGTAAGTATATAATGGGTTGCAGTGAAATAATACATTTATCTCCACTAGTATGTGGTATGACCCATAACTCATGAACAGTGAAGCTGCAAGTTAGTTATGAAGGACTTCACACATGCATGGAGACAAATATGTTATTGTACTGCAATCCATTATGTATTCAATTTATACCACACTGTTTGTAGTGCTTTTATTAGTGTTTACATGATTTTAGCTTAAAACTGCATTTCTTTCTATTGTAAACTCTTTGTATGTGGCCCATTGTTCTCTGTGTTCTATTTCCAGATTATTAAGTGGAAATAACATGTTTTAAGTGACATAACATCTTCTAAGAGAAAATAAATACAGTATTTATCACAAAATAACATGTAAGGAAGTGTATGGTTATAAGGAAATAATACACATCTCAGGTGATTATTAGGTGCAAAGTATAGCTGAGTGTGGTAACCACCCTAGAATAACATTAGTCTCTTGTGACTGCACAACCTGGACTGTGTTATCCCACTTATAAAATAGTTTTTATTTGTTTAAAAATCGATAGTTCAGAAGAGGTGTGTTGTTGCCAGAAAACCGGCAATGTTTATGTGATGTGTTTCAACCAGTGAGGCTACAGGGTTGTCATGCCCCATTTTATAATATTTCTTCAGTGGTGGGTCTTGCATAGGCAGAGGCACTCTTATTGTCTGTGGTGAGTTTCAGCCAGTGGGGATGGCTGTGGTCATTGACGTAATCTCAAAGTTGCAGCCCACCTGTTGTGAACTAGACCCAGGCCCAACTCATCTCCTAGTGGGATGTGCTGAGTCTGTTGGTCCAGTGTTCACCGAGACAGTCCAGTGTTCGCTCTTGGAGGGGTTCTTCCCCAGCTCCTTGAAGAAGCCCCTTCTGAATATACCACTGCTCGACCCTAAAATCTTGGTGAATTATCTATCTATCTCCAACCTCCCATTTTTGGGGAAGGTTGTTGAGGAAGTGATGTTTCTGCAGCTTGAGGCACACCTCGCAGGCTTTGACATCTATGATCCATTCCTGTCTGGATTTAGAGGAAGGCATAGCACCGAAACGGCACTGATCAGGGTGCAAAATGACATCCTCAGGGTGAGAGATAGAGGAGATAGGTCAATTCTCATTCTCCTAGATCTCTCCTCAGCATTTGACACTGTGGAAAACATTGAGCTCTTGGATCTCCTTAGAGAGTATTGTGGACTCACTGGTACTATCATCAACTGGTTTGAGTCCTTTCTCACGGGCAGTACGTAATGGGTAATGATGGGGAATTTCTCCTCCTATCTGAAGTTCCTGCCCTGTGGAGTTTCTTAAGGCTCAGTCCTGTCACCGTTATTGTTCGCAGTATGCATGCTACCCCTGGGTGAGCTCATTAGATATTACAATCTGGACTTTTACTGTTATGCAGATGATACTCAGCTGTATATGTCTTTTGCTCCTGGGACAAGTAATACCATGGATGTGCTAAAGAACTGCCTGGCTGAGATCCAAGACTGGATGTCCTCTAACTGGCTGTGACTGAACCTCAACAAGACAGAGGTACTGGTGATTGAGCCTGGTGGTTGGTGTGACGTGGCTGCTACCGGGTCAGGAACTGGGTTATTCCTTGGTCCTACTCCATTGGTGGCATCCATGAGGGTGAGAAATCTGGGCATCATCCTTGACAATGATCTAACACTTGAAGCTTAGGTGTCTTCCGTCATCCAGAGTGTTTTTTACCACTTAAGGAATATTGCCCGGATTAAACACCTAGTTCCACCTGGTGACCTGTCTGTGTTGGTGCATGCCTTTGTCAATACCTCTCAAATGTCCCGCATTGTGCAGGACATCCCGCATTTGCTCTCATTTTTTTAGCTTGTCACGCTGTCCCGCCAGCACCTGTCATTGTCCCAGATTTCACAGACCGACTTTTGACAATGACATGTCAATGCTAATGTTGGTACAGGCCCTTTAAATGTGCACAACTGACTTCCTGAGTCCTGGCTGCTGATTCTGATGCCTGGAGCGAGCAGCACACGTGGCCAGTGGTGGTGAAGATGAGCCTATGAGAAGGCTGGGCTCAGGGGCTGAATGCATGGGCAGAAGTGGTTGGGGACTTGGGGCTGGTCTGTTTCAAGTCACTGCTTCTCCTCCTCACTCTCTGTCAGCCAATGTGAGGCACAGATTGGATTTGGCGGCTTGGCGCTTAGAAGTGCACCAGTGCACCACACACACTGCCACACAACGACGAGCGATGCGGAAAAGACTCAGGGAGAACTCTTTGGAGTGACCATAAAGCATGGTCAAAGGAAACTTATTTAAAAATACTTGTGGAGTGTGGGGATGATATCGCCGGGAGTGGGAGGAGAAAGGAAATGAGGAGTACAAAAAAAAAAAAGTAAAATAACCCACTCGGAGCTTGCCTAGGGATAGCCAGCTAGCTGCTGCTGTATCGGACATCCAATCGGGTGTTGCTCATGGTCGGGTTGGGTTGTGGTGGCTGCCGCCAGCTCAGAGGAGCTTTAGCTGCACTGAATGAGTGGAGGTGGAGAAAAAGGACCAGCCTCTTCTTCTTCTTCTTCTTCTTGCCTGCTGTATTGAATCGAGTGCCAGCCCAGCTCAGTGTGCCACTTAATTGTGAGGTAGGTCCACTCCTGCAGCCGGTTGGTGTTGGTCTGTGGCAGGGGGCAGGGGAGAATGTTCTGCTACAGACAGTGCTTGAGTGCTGCTGCACTTAGTCTGCTCTCTGCTGCGCTGCTGTGCATCAAAGAGGGTAAGGAAGGGTAAAAGGAGTGAACTACTGATGATCTGTGAGAGCCTGGGTGGGGGAGGGGACGTTTGCTGCAGTGCTGCTGCACTTAGTCATCTGCTGCTGCTCTGCATGCATCAAGAGGGTAATGGTAAAAGGACAAGGAGTAATGATCTGTGAGAGTTGGGGGGGCAGAATGTTCTGCTGCAGTGCTGCTGCACTTAGTCTTAGTCTGCTCTGCACTCTGTGCTGCTCTTTCTGCATCAAAGAGGGTAAAGGTAAAAAGGAGAGAAGAGAACTGTGACCTGTGAGAGACTGAGAGACGAAGACAGACTAGACAGGTGTCAGCCTGGCCTGCCTGAGTTGTTGGGACTTAGGAGGGAATGATTGAGATTTAAGGTCAAGGAACTTAACTTGGCTCTGGGCTGGCATGATGGCATGATTGGCATCGATCATCTGGCTGACTGGTGACTGGCTGCAGCCTGCTACTGCCCCTTGGCTTGCTTCCAGGATAGACAGTTAACTTAGGTGGGTTACAGACAACATCGTCCCCAATATCTCTGTAGCCCATGATAGCTCTAATGTGATTGTGAGCCCAGCCCAGCTCTATCACATTGAGTTTCAGGCTCTGTTATGCTGTTAAGCAGTTCATTAAATTATTAAAGTGTTGAAATTCTAATGTCCCTCATGATGGCCCTCATTTCAGGGTGTGGTGTCCCTCTTTGTCCCTTGTTGTCCCTCATTTCAAGGGTTGGTGTCCCTCATTTCAGAGTCCGGAGGTTGAGAGATATGCCTTTGTCATGTTCAAGTTCAAATTTATTTGCAGGAAAAACTCCATTGAGCACGCTCATTTACAAGGAGGTCCTGGTAGGACAACTTGGTACAAAGTATACACAATATTACAATGCAATACAATACAATATAGTACAGTTATGTGTGGTTCATAGCTCCATGTTTGCGCTACGTACTTTAGCTGAATAATATAGGTTGTGGTTGGATACAGAGGCCAGACCAGTAAGTAGGACAATGCTTACGAGGTATTAGTTGTATGAAATGATTAGTGCTTAGGTACGTCATCATAGACATGAGCAAGTAGTGATTATAGTACATGTGAACATAGTTTATGCAAGGTGCTTAAATGCTTGAACTGATGAGTAACTTGTTATGACTTGGTGTTTTGGCCTTTCTCTGTATCCCACCGTAGGAAGGATGCTTAGTCGAGTAGGATGAGACCCCCCCCAAAAGAATAATGAATATCAGTACGATTATCTCCTCCAACTCCGGAGAGTGTGGCCAGTAGCATGCAGGAGAGGAAAAACCCCCTTGGGGGGAACCTCTGAGGACCCATGGCTACTGACCTACCCGTCCTTCTGGGCATACTAAAGGAGAATAATCCTAATCTAACAATATTAAATTGTCGGCTAATCTGAAATCCAAAGTTTTAGATCCTGCAACAGTGAAAGCAGGGAAGTTGAATCATGGCACTGATGTTCGAGTGTCGGGTGAAGATGGCAGCACATCCTTCTCGTGCATTCCTAGTCCGAGAAATCCATGTTCGGAGCTGAATGAGACAGTAGATTGGAATCCATGGTTGAGCATAGACAATTTGGAGCATCAAAAGTTGCATTAATCAAAACAATTCAGAGGCGAGGAAATCTCCAAAGAGAACCTGTAGCCAAATGACTGAGTCTCTAAACGCAGGATATGAAGACTGGTGATTCACATTCCGATTGGCAAGTTTAGGAAGTGAAGGCTTTGGTGATGAAGCACAGGAGCTAGATGCAGGCTGCACGATCTGGAGAGGGCGGAGCAGTAGGAACTCTGGTCTGGAATAGTAAAGCGTGTAAAGTGAAATGGCAATAGATTTCAGTACAAATAGGTAGCCATAAGGCTTGATGGACCACCAGGCCCGAGGAGCGAAGTAGGTCATAGAAATAGACGACAGTCTGTAATGGAACCGCAGGCCCTGTAAGGGCGAAGCAGGTCGGTATGAGCAGATAAAGTAAATAAGTGGACCTGTATATAGGTCAGCAGTAGGAGTAGTAAAATTGGACATGCATGATGCAGACATAGTAGCAAAGGATTAGTAGTGCATAGGGTATGTATGGCAACAACGGAGAGCATTGAAGGAATGTAAATAGCATGTAAATCGAAGAGCTTCTCGTTAGCTGAGCAATATGGCTCTATAGAGCAATGTATATGTATGGTTAAGGAAGCGAGGATGGTACAGCTGCTGGAATTAAACTTGAAAAAATGGTCTGACAAGTCCTGAATTGACGAGCTCTTAGGTCATGGATGGTGATAAATGAAGGAGGACCGAATTGGATGAAGTAGCGATGCAATAGGATCCAATAAGCCTTAGAGAACTGGAGTAATGTCAAGGCCTAAATCAAGAGATAGAAGGTCTGCCAGATAAGGCTGATGAAGTGTCTTGGCAGGAGTATAGTAGTAGTAAATACATATGAACTGAAGGAGCAAGGCAGAAACATCCAAAGGAATTGATGGCGTATGTTCAAATCCAGATGTAAGTCCATAATGGAGAAAGAACACCAGGCAGGCGGCAGGAGCACCAGCAAGGAGAGGCGATGGACAGAGCCAGAAGCAGTGGTGACCTGCCCTAAGCCAGGAACAGGAGCAATGCAATGAGGAAAATGGAGCAAGCAGCCGAGAACTGAGGCGCAGCTGGCAGAAAGAAGGCCCAAAAAGAAAGCAGAGAAGCAGCGGAGACAGAGGAAGGTATGGAGCGGGAGGGAGAAAGCAAAACAGGGAGGAAGGGGAGCAAAGCAGGGCAAAGATGGGAGGGAGAAGGGGCAGAGCAAAAAACACAACAAACCCAACCAGAAAGGGGGGGAGCCAACCAGCCGTATGCCGATGAAGTGAGTCTGACTCGCTCTAAGCAGAGCATCAGTAGCATGCTAGTTTAAGTAGGATGTGGGGGAGGAGCTCTTCCCCCACATAACTATAGGCATGTGCCTTTCAATTGTGATACATCAAGTTCGAGCAGTGTTGAGACAAGTAAACAATGTACATTAATACAGCAGAATACAATTGTGATACATCAAGTTCGAATAGGTCTTATAGCAAGCGTCCCGAGCAAGCCGGGGTGAGCTAGAGCGGAGCGCGCATGGTGCACATGCAGAGACATACACGTCTCTGCGTGTGTCAGCTGTATCAGCTGGGGACAGCTGGGGATCTGGGCCTTTATCTAATAAGGTAAGACTTAGTAACAGCCCCTGAGATGAGCTTTGAGTGGGGAATATGCACAAGATGGCAAGCCCACAGAATATAACTAGTGGGACAAGCAAAGGCTAATGTAATAACTTTTGTGATAAGTGTAGCATGTTTGCAGTAGGGGATAAGGTGCCAGATTTTGTGTGTGACAAATGTGTTTTAATTGAGGTGCTACAGACAGAAATTGAAGCACTTCAGCATAGAGTCCAGCTCCAGAACGAAATTAGCACGCTGGAGCAGTAAATTGACACAGCAGTACAAGTACATACAAGTGCTAATCCACGCCCACTGGGGTCAAACGATCCAACGAACCCAGTCAAAAATCCACAAATTAATTATGTAGAGGGAAGCAGGAAATTGGATGACTGGTGTACTATATAAAAAAACATTAAAAAGGGGTGAAGGAACATTGGGGGCTCATCCAATGTACTCACCTCAAATAGGTTTAGTGCCCTATCGGTTGAGGAGGCCAAGCATAGTGAGGAACAGGACAATAGGCAGGGTGAACAACTGCCTCACATAGATGGTGACACAAACATGCAGCAAATGGTTAATATGGACAGCCAAGAGGGGGGTATAAAACCATCATTATTAGATGGAGACCCACGGGATGTTCTGGTGGTCAGGGACACCATGCTACGGTATATTGACAACACATTATGTAAAAATCACAATGAATATACCACACTCAGCGTACTCCCTGGGGCAGGGATATGGGATATTAAGCAGTTGCATTCTCACCAGAGGGGAGTGGGCGGCTCTTGCCAGAGACTCCCCCTGCATCCGCCTGAAGAAAGGAGCACCTCGGGGTTGAGGTGCTGGTAAACTGGGCGAACCTCCCCTGACGAAAATTTCGGGACACTTTGCTTGATATTTACACTGTTGGGAAGAATCGTTGGGGCTGGGTAGCAGCAGCAGAAGTAGCTGCTGCAACGAGGACTTGATTTTTCTTTTCAATGGCAGCCAGCCCTTTGTTTAATTCGGAGCCCCAGCAACTGTAGGCACCAAACTGCCATTTTAAAAAAGGCAGCAGCACCAATTGGCTCTAACAGTAGTGACGCTTGGGCAGCCTGGCTTAAAGGATGGCCTGATTTCTTGAACTTGGGACTGCATTCTCACCAGAGGGGAGTGGGCGGCTCTTGCCAGAGACTCCCCCTGCATCCGCCTGAAGAAAGGAGCACCTCGGGGTTGAGGTGCTGGTAAACTGGGCGAACCTCCCCTGACGAAAATTTCGGGACACTTTGCTTGATATTTACACTGTTGGGAAGAATCGTTGGGGCTGGGTAGCAGCAGCAGAAGTAGCTGCTGCAACGAGGACTTGATTTTTCATCCCAGCCGGCCACCCCGTTCCCTCCTCCCCTTAAATGCCCGGTAGCCACGCGCTCCTGCTGTCCAGGACCAATCGGCTCTGGCAGTAGGCGGGAACTCAGCTACCATACAAAATCTATTAGCATATCTGTCCTACAATTTCTATAGTACCCTGCATTACAGTTGTTAACAAGTAGCAGATCTGTCTTACAATATCTAAAGCACCCTGTTTTACAGTTTGTTAAGTGTATGATCACATACTGTTATACAGTTTTGCTGTACAGTTTGCTAGGTGTTAGGTGTATGATCACATATCTCTCAAGGGCGCACTGGCTATTCTTTGGACTGAGTTGCCAGCAAAATTAATCCTGTCTACTGTACTGCTTTGTAATTCTAACTGTTACATGTTGCTTGCATAGCACAGTATATCACTGGTGCTCACAAACTTTGGGGCATAATCAGTGCTCGCGTGTATGAATGGGTTCACAATTTTTACAGTAATAGTAGGCAGTAACTGCTGGATAACCAGCTGTATCTGGTGTTTTTGTCCTGGTGTGGGAGTCACCACTGGCTGCTGCTTGGGAACCAGTGATCAGCACTGTTCTGTACCATCACCCTCTGACATCTACCTCTGGTATGGACATGGGGAACCCTCAGCACCTATTTAAGTCACTTCCACCACATCCACTCATGTGTACACTCGCCTTTGGTCTCCTCACTGTCCTTTGCATCCCCTGACATACTGGTGCAGGTGCCCCTACCATAGGAGATCCCTGGGGAACTTGTACCCAGCTGGTGTAGACTGACTTCACATTCTCCAACCTATTAGCTGAAGGCAGACCCCCTTCCTGGGTCCTCTGCAGTCTTGACCTGAGGTGCCTCCTATGCCCTGCATGCATGGTCAGGCGATATGGCTGCAGGCTGCATGCAAGGGATGGCTCCCCTTCCTTAAGACATCTCCTTTGGCTACTACTGGTGACCCTCGCGCTAGTGGGAGACATCGAGCTTAACCCTGGCCCGCCTTGCCTAGCCGCCCCTGCTGCTGTGGGCTGGTCAGCTGTCAAAGGGCTGAAAATAGCTCCTCTCAATATCCGTAGCCTCCTACCCAATTTGGCGGAACTTCTTGCTTGGCTCACCCACCACAGCCCTGACATCCTTGGCATAACAGAAACTTGGCTAAAACCCTCTACTCCAAATTCTGTGTGTGCCTTTGTCAGGCTTGATCGTCCAGGAAAAAAAAGGGGGGGTGGCATCTTGGTCTATTATAGAAGCCACCTCAACCTGTCAGTTTTACCCTGTCTACAGCCAGTGCAGTCCCCCTGTGAGTTACTGCACATGGTGGTGTTGCTCGGGATGACCAGAAACATACATGCTATATTTACCTACGATCCTCCTAAGGGTGGCCTAGAGGGGCTGTCTGTTCTCCTCGATGCATTGGGTGCCGTGACCCGACATAACGAGCTAATCATCCTAGGCGATCTCAACCTAAACTAGCTTGGTAGTAACACCAAAGCATATGAACTACTGCTTGCTGGTCTCTCCTTGTCGCAACTGATCAAGGATCCTATCAGGTGCTCACCAAATGGTGGAGTGAGCTCTCTTCTGGACTGGGTCCTGACAAACAGACCAGAGAGGATCAGCTCATCGGGCATCCTCCCAGACTCCATCTCTGACCACTCCCCTGTGTACTGTATGTGGAAGATCCCTTCCCTGAGAATTCCACATAAGATCATCCAGGTCAGAGACTACTCCAGGTTTGATCTTGGCTCTTACCACGATGATCTCCAGCACAACGACTGGTCTGCAGTATGGAATGCCCAGGACTCCCCATCTGCAGTCAGTCACTTCCTCAGCATGTTTAGGACTCTGCAGGATAAGCATGCCCCCCTCATCAGACGGACGGTCAGGGGATCAGCTACAAAGTGGCTACATGGTAGCCTGTTAGCCCTCATGAAGTACAGAGATAAGTGCTGGGCAAAATTCAAGGCCACAGCGGAACAGGCTGTCTTTCTGCAGTACAGGAATGTCAGAAATCAGTGCAAGAAGGCTATAAGGGTTGCTAAAGGTGAGTTTTGCAAAACTGTGCTGCTACATACAACAAGGGACCCCAGGAGGTTCTGGAGAAACATTAAAAACATAGTCAGTGGTTCTCAGAGCGGTGAGACCTCTGATACGATTATTGATGGTGCCAACTGCAACAACTCCCTAACCATCGCAAATGCATTTAACCAATACTTTTCGGACCTGTCTGCTTTCACCTCGTCATTCCCCCATGGTGGAGGTGATAATGGTGAATGGGTCCCTGCACCATCTCCACCTTACCCGCCCTTTTTTTTTAAGGTGGTGATGGTGCAAGAGATGTAGAGATTGCTCTCGGGCCTCTCCCCCTTCTCAAGTGCTGGGCATGATGGATTGGAGCCGAAGCTCCTTAGTCTTGGTGCTAGTAAGATTGCCCCCCTGGTGACTCATATCTTCAATTTGTCCCTGTCATCGGGTGTTATTCTGGACATATGGCAAGTCACCAAGGTGGTCCCGATCCTTACCAGGGGAACCCCAAACTAATAGAAAACTACCGTCCGATATTCATTTTGTCAGCAGTCAGCAAACTTCTTGAAAAGGTTGTGGCAGGGCAACTCTCGGAGTACTTGCAGTCACATGACCTGTTGTCACCTGTGCAGCATGGCTTTAGGAAAAGGCACAGCACATCCTCTGCCCTTGTCACTGTCTCATCCTGGATCAGGGCAGCTATGGACCAAGGCAAACTCTCTGGAGCTATCTTTATAGATCTCTCCAAGGCCTTCGATCTTGTTCATGTCATGCTCTCCACTAAGCTCAGATCCTATGGTCTATCACCTGAGGTGCTCAGTTGGTTCTCCAACTATCTACACAGCAGAAAGCAACTGGTTAAGTATGGGCAGGAGCTCTCGGGCACTATTCCTGTTACCATGGGTGTCCCCCAAGGCTCTGTTTTGGGGCCCCTGCTTTTCTCCATTTTTGTGAACAATCTCTCCGCTACTGCTGTCCACTGTAAGCCAATCCTCTATGCAGATGACCTGGTCATCCTGACCCACTCTCTGGAGATAGGGGTCATAAATCACCACCTGAGTGAGGACTTGGGGAACATTCAGTCCTGGATTTTGTTCCGTAAGTTAGTTCTTAATCTAAAAAAAACCCAGGCCATGCTCTTTGGGTCTCAGGCCAAGATTAAGGCCTCCCCTGCTCCGTTATGTGTTTCTGGTGCAGATGGGGTCCCGATCCCTGTTACTGACAACTTTAAATACCTTGGGGTGACACTGGACCCACAGCTTGACCTTGGCCGCCATATTCAGAATACATGCAAGACTCAACTGCAAACTGGGTCTGGCCCACAGAGCCAAAAGCAGCCTTACTCTTGCAGCTCATATTGCTCTTGCCAGAGGGGTTTTCCTCCCTTCGCTCTGCTATGGGCTCCTCTTGTTTGCCCGCTCCTCCGAAGTCCACCTCACTAGGTGGTCTACTACCTATAACAATGTCTGCCGCTTCGCTGTGGCTGCCCCCTGTCTCACCCACCATTGTGACCTCTATGGCAGGCTAAACTGGCTCTCACCCTCAAATCACATAGACTTTGTCCTAGGGTGCTTCACGGGAAAGGTCCTTGGCACTGGCACCCCTCCAGGGCTGGCGAAATTCCTCGTTCTGGCTACCTCCTCATCCTACTCCCTCAGATCTCAGGGGCACACCATCCTTAAGATACCGGCTACCCAGACTCAAGTGGGAGGTTGGGATTTTGCTGCGTGCACTCCCAGACTGTGGAACACTTTCCCTGCCCAGGTCCGCTCCTCCCACTCACAGGTGTGCCTTCGCCCCACCCTCTGGAACCACCTTAAACTTTCTTCAGTCTGTGGTTGCCCCAAATCCCAGTGAACTATCACAGCATCCTCCCGGAGGTATTCCTGGACAAAAGACTTAACTCCCTGAGGTCTCTAAGTTGTAAATAGGTCGTATCTGCTGCATCTCTAACTGTACCGCTGGTACTGCTCTTAATTGCTACATGTGTTATCCTGTTGTGTACATACTGTATACAACTATGCCTTACTAAGATTTGTATGCTATTTTAATGTGTATCTTGTTGTCCTCACATGACTTGTAACCTGTTCTAATCTGTACTTATGTATTTAAATCTGTAATTCCTTTACTGTCCCGGGTCGTACCTGAAAATAGGCATTTGTCTTGTCTAGTGTACTTACCTGGTTAACAAAAGCTAAAAAAATAAAATAAATAAAGCTCCTCCTGGGTTTACTGGATAATACAGTAAGGCCAGTAACAGTATTACATATAGGGGTTACGACATGGGTAAATGGAGCATTCCAGATAGCCAGAGAGAGATTTTGAGAATGTGGAAAGAACTTTAAAGGAAAAGGGTTGTGACATATTAATTTCGGAGTTACTACTGGTTCCAAGGGCAAATGCAGCATGAAATGGAGAAATGTTGTTGTTAAATGGCTGGTTGAAAAGATGGTGTCATAGGGAGGGGCACACAATGGTACATCAATGGGATAGTTTCCAGGATTTTGACATGTTTGCACAGGACGGACTACATCTAAATAGAAAGGGTAAGAGAATATTGGCCCACAAGTTAAAACTTGAAATTGATAGAAATTTAAACTCCTTAGTAGGGGGGATGAGGGGGGGGGCAGCATATTGTATAGAGGGAGCCTGCAGTCTAACGAGGGATTTTCCCAGGCTTAAGGCAGTAACAAACTGGAATTTTTTATTTTAGTCTTTGGTAACCGGGTAAGGCCCACTAGGCACAAGTGCCTGTTTTCAGGGGGTGACCTGGGAGCACTGGGCAGTTAAGTGACTTGCTCAGAGTCACACAGTATGCAATTGGAGGTTGTGAGAATCAAACCAAGGTCTGGTCTGCTGAATGTATCAAGCTCTTTCACAGCTCGTTACTCTAACCTCTAGGCTATACTGCTAGCCCAGTTGCTTACTACTGAATGCCAGGAGCCTAATTAAGAAATTTGATTAACTACTATACACCTTACATGACAATAAAATACAGATCTGCGCCATCACTGAGACTTGGTGGAATAGTGATGGCAACTGGGACAGGCATATTCCTGGCTACACCCTATACTATAGAGATAGGCTTGATATGAGGGGCAGTGGGGTGGCTCTGTATGTAGCAGATAATATTATATATGAGCAGATAGACACTTCTAACTGGTTATCATCAGAGTTAATAAGGATTAAAATTTCCCCACCCCACAGTACCAGAATCAACATTGGAGTGGTGTACAGACCACCCTCAAACTTCCATCTGGAGGATTTCATTGATAAACTACTGTAACTACAGCTGAGAATGTAATTCTGCTGGGAGATTTCAATCTCTCAGGCATTGATTGAGATAATTTGAGGGCTAAAACTTCTACTGAATTACGTTTCATGGAAACATTTAACCTGGTCGGAATGGAACAATTTGTGGAGGAGAACACCAGGGGGACTCATGTACTGGACTTGGTTCTGAGCAGTTTGACCTCTGTGGTAGGGACAGGATGGAGGCAGTCCAGAGGTAGGCAACTAAAATGGTGCACAGTCTGCAAGAGAAGCCATACGAGGAGAGACTAAAGGAGCGTAATATGTATACCCTTGAGGAAAGGAGGGAGAGGGAGGACATGATAGAAACTTTTAAGTACCTCAGAGGAATCAACAAAGTCCAAGAGGGTAGCATCTTTCAGAAAAAAACAGATGTGCAAGAACAAGGGGACACAATTTGAAGATAGAGGGGATGGCTCAGGAGCAATGTGAGGAAGTATTTTTCACAGAGAGGGTGGTGGACGTATGGAACAGCCACCCGAGGAAGTTGTAGGGTCTAAAACTGGGGGAGAATTCAAGAATGCATGGGACAGACACAAGGCAATTCTTGTGGGGGGTAGGAAGAAATAGGTTGTTGGTTAACTAGGATCTGCAGCTTATCCAGTAGGTAGGGAAATGAGCAGACTAGGTGGGCCAAGTGGTCCTTATCTGATGTTAAAGTCTATGTTTCTATGAGCAACATGATTGATAATATACAAGACTGTAGGATATTAGAGCCTCTGGGCTCCAGCGACCATTCCATGGTGGGTTTCTGTGTAGAGGGAGGCAAGGTTATGCATATAGGTTAAACTGTTCTATTCAACTATGGGAAGGCTGATTTTCAAGCTATGAAAAAGGAACTAGCCAATTGGAACTGGGGGGGGATGCCTTTGCAAACCGGTC
The DNA here is from genome assembly GCA_016271365.2 of Neoceratodus forsteri. Taxonomy (NCBI): domain Eukaryota; kingdom Metazoa; phylum Chordata; order Ceratodontiformes; family Ceratodontidae; genus Neoceratodus; species Neoceratodus forsteri. Next base: position 1,100,850,387 of record CM028129.1, on the reverse strand, counting down.
TCTGCAACAAATGTGGGAATTATTAGACAATAAAATTGTTGATTTAGTTTCAAAAGTATATACTATCTTGAAAGAAATATAATAAGGGAGTTAGAGACTCACCGGCATGGTTGACACTCAGGGTCAAGAAATGCGTAAAAAGAAAAAATATGCAGAAAAAATTAAGGTCTGTGCAAGGGCAAAGAAAAGTGGCCACCAGGCATGTTGGGGTGTTTATAAGGAGGTACTGAGGGTAACCAGAAGCACCATCAAACATGCTAAACAAAATCATGAATACAGATTGGCTAACAAGGTCAAAGATAATTACAAATCTTTTTGTTCATATATTAATAACAAAAGAGGAGAGGTAAAAACAATTGGCCCTCTGAAAGACATAGACCGGACATTAATTACTGACAATTGCATAATGGCTAAACACTACAATAATTACTTTACCTCAGTATATAACACAAAAACATATAGGGACAGAACCCATTTAGATACTGCAGAGGAATACAGCTTGATGTTAGATACAGCAGATATTAAAAATGGATTGTTGAGGCTGGATCAAAATAAAGGCCAGGGTCTGGATGGGTTGCATCCGAGTCATTAGGGAGCTGGCAGAGGAAATAGCTGGGCCAGTGACTGCTCTCTTTCAGAGTTCTATTAACCAGGGGGAGGTGTTGGAGGACTAGAGGAGGGAGAATGTGGTACCCATACACAAAAAGGGAACAAAGCAGGATGTGGGCAACTACAGGCCAGTCAGTCTGACAGCTGTACTTGGAAAAATCCTGGAAGGGATTATAAAGGATCATATTACAGACTGTATGCATCAGTTGGGGGACATCGATTATGTACAGCATGGGTTCACCAAGAGGCATTCTTGCCAGACCAATCTTTTGGACTTTTATGGTAAAGTCAGTAAGGCACTGGACAGCGGGCACTCGGTTGATGTCATTTTCTTAGATTTTTCTAAAGCATTTGACAAAGTCCCGCATGGGGAACTGATTGATTCCCCAATCGAGCACAGAATATAGGGGAACTTAACAAGGTGGCTAGCTTTAAGGCGAACCAATAGGAAACAGAGAGTCTGCATCAGAGGTTCATACTGTGAGTGGACAGAGGTAACCAGCGAAGTGCCCCAGGGGTCAGTATTGGGCCCTTGTCTTTTCAACATACATATCTCTTCTATGACCACCAAAACTAATGTATGGGAATCAAAATTTGCTGACGATACACAGATAGGTCTAGTAGTCAACAAAGCAGATGAGGCAATTATCCTACAGGCTGCATTGGTGGAGTTGGAGCAGTGGGCTGAAAATTACAAATTAACATTTAATACAGACAAGTGTACTGTGATGCACCTCAGGTATAAGAATAAGAAATTCAAATATGTACTAAATGGGACGATCTTGAGAGAAGTTACAGATGAAAGGGACCTTGGTGTTAGAATTAGTAATGACCTGAGTTTCGGACTACACTGTAACCAGGTGGTTAAAAAGGGTAGCAGTATACTGTACTGTATCCACAGACACATTAGGTGCAGAGAAATGGAGGTCCTGTGTCCACTGTACACTTCATTGGTGAGACCCCATATATAGTATTGTGCACAGTTCTGGTCTCCTGGGGGAAGAACTAAAGTCACGGCCCTCAAAAGAGTTCAGAAAAGGGCAACACGCATGATTAAGGACATCAAGGGTAAAGAATACGATGAGAGATTGAAGGCACTGGGGTTGTTTTCCCTTGAGTACCATAGGTTAAGGGGGGACATGTGCCTAATTTTTAGGGCCTTATCAGACACAGGTTTATGGGAACAGCTCAGACTGGTTCTTAGGGATCAGAAATATTGTACAAGGGCCCATCCACTGCAGCTAGCCAAAGAATGATACTGTACTAACAAAAGGAAATACTAGTTTAGCTTACAAGTAGTGAAGGTGTGGAACAAACTCCCAGTGGAGGTAGTGGCCAGTAGTAAAATATCAATTTCAAGAGCAAACTAGATAAATATCTAGTTGACAATAAAATCCTTGGGTATTGCTGAGCCAACTGGCAAGCTAAAATAGACTTTGGTCTTAGTAAGCTCTGTACTAACCTATGAAACAGTGTTGAGACAGGTAAACAATGTACAGTAGGAGGGGAGTTATGGCTAAATTATACACATTTCAGGAACTAAGCAAGAAGTAGAAAAGGGGGAAACATGAAAGAAGTTTAGCTGATTTTAGTGAAGGTTTTTTAGTGAGCAAGGCTAGTGAGCGGACATATTTTTTCAGGTCCGTCATTTTTGCAGTTTAACTTTTTAATCTTTCAGAGCCACTGCACTAGCACCTTAACTTTTATTAGCACTAGAGCTTTAGTCTTTTAATGTTAGTTGGTGCGACTATCCAGCATTGCAACAACTGTCTACTGGATTTCGGTCGCTTCTGAGTTTTTCATTCAATACTTGCCTGTTTGAATCCTGCCGAGGATAACATTGTCCGCCCACTGAATTCACTGTGAGGTTGCTGTCAACTTCCCTAGCACGTTTGAATCTGTAGCGAGAGTTCCTGGGAGCCTGGACTGGGACAAGTTGATTGTGGAGTCATCTGTCACCACCGCGTTTGGAACCAAGGAGGTGGTGAGCTTGTCTGGTTTGGGCATATTGCTCCTTGCTTCAAGTTTGCGGATTTTGCTAACAATTGGAAATAGACGCTGCCTGGGCCCTGTGGCTTGATTTGGGGAGTAGCGATCTGGCTGGTGCTCCCCGTGGGGTGGGAGGGGGCAGGCGGGTGCTCACCGGGGGGTGTAGTGCTCTTGTCCATCTCGGGGGGGCTATTCGGAGGGTAGCCATTGAAGGATGGCTCCAGCTTTGGGGCCCTGATCCTGGGGGTGCTTGAGCTGGACTGACTGCAACCCAGGTTCAGTTTTAGGGTCTCTGGCCCAGCTTGACTGCTGAAAATCTATGGCTTGGTTCCCCTGTTTTTGATCTAGGGTGCTGTGGTTTGAAGAAACTGTGAAGCAGGAAGACACGGATTATCCTCTGTGAAATGGAGGGCTCAATCGGTGTGAGACTGTTGAGGCTGTTAGAGGGCCTCTGGACTTCATATTGCACTTATTGTTATATATTTTGCCTGCTGTAGTGAGAGGACAGCAGTATGGACTTATATTCTAGTGGTTGTGGGGGGGGGGGTGAGAGCCCCATCCCATCCAGATTCTGACTCTATAGCACTGGCCTGCCTAGTTTCTTTATTGATTCATCTGCCTGCTCTTTATTTATAAATTTAGTTTAGTATTGTTCTTAGGGAACGTTTCTTTGGGGGGAGCGGGGGTTTTGGGTACAGGTTTTATTAGTTATATTTTATTTTGGGGGATTCTGGGACTGTAGGTATTTGCTTTAACATATGTAGTTTTGATTTGTTTATTTTAGTTATTCATTTCCTTTTGTTGTTGTTTGCTGGTGTGAGTTTTTGCTTATCTGCTAGCAGAGGTCTCCCCCGGTCAGGTGCTACTCTCCCATTGAGCTCCATGGCCTCCTCCCCTTTGACTGTCCCCATTTGCCAGCTGAGGTATATGGTCAATACCGAGCCTTGGGGATTGTTAGGAGGAGTCATAGGGGTGGGGGGCCGTGGACCTCTGGAGAGAGTGAAACCGAGTGGTTGGATTGGAGTGGTGGGGTCCAGAGGATGCCCTGGGGTGAAATGGGTCCTGGATAGGGGTCCTCCCTGTCTAGTTCCCATACCCAAGGGCTCCACCATGAGTGGGCAGATAGCTTGGCCGGCCTCAAGGTCCCATCCTACTCAGGTGGTGTTGTGTAATGCCAGGTCCATCAAAAACAAGATGGCAGTCATTGCTGATCTTGTTGGATCATTGGATCTGGCTTGTATCACTGAGACCTGGCTGGATGACAATTCTGGCCCAGTTCTTGAGTCAGCTATTCCCGGACAGGTTTTTGGTGATATACCGCCCAAGGATGGATCGTAGGGGCAGGGGTGTAGCCATATGTTTTAGAACAGAATTGGGCCTCATGGATGTGTCAACCCAGCCCTTCGAATGTATCATGAACGCAGGTGTGGGGTGCAGGATTCTTCTTGTCTACCGACCGTCCACCCGGGGGCGAGAAGCAGTTCCTGCAGGAAGTCGTGGACTTCATCGTCGACATGGTGTTGGAGTCCCCCAGATGGATTTTTCTGGGGGACTTCAATGCCTGGGTCAATGATGAACTCTCGCAGTTTGGTCAAGACTTCCTCCAGCTGATGAATTAATTGGGCTTCACACAGGTGATAACCTCTGCAGCCCACAATCATGGTCATTCCTTGGATCTGGACTTCCTACTGGGTATGGAGACTTCTGACCTGGTGGTGGAGCCAGTCAGTTGGTCTGACCATCACAACATAAGGTTCAATTTCCAGGCTCCCCCCTATAGGCCTGTCCCTACGGAGATGGTCCGGTACTGCCCTTTAAGGGTTTTGACCCCCGATTGCCTGGCTGTGGTACTGGACCTATCGGGTCTCCCAAGGACTAGCGGTGATCCGGATACTCTAGTACAGGGCTATAATGGTGCTGTGTCTGAGGCTCTGGATCTAATCGCTCCTGTCCAGGTTCGCCCCCTCACTCAGTGCCCTCAGGCCCCTTGGTTTGATGGGACTTTGAGGGAGCTGAGAAGAGTGGGATGAAGGATGGAGCAGTACTGGCAGAAATTGGGCCTTGCTGCCGACAGACTTAGAATGATGGCCCATTATAAAGACTATCAATTGGCTATCTCCCGTAAGAAGGCAGAGTTCCTGCCCAAGGAGATTGCTATTGCACAGAATCGACCAGCTCAGCACTTTTGGACTGTGGACAGACTGTGCAATCCAGCCTGTCTGCAGACTCAGAGAGCGTTGTCACAAGAGAAATGTGATGAGTTTGCTCGATTCTTTGCTGATAAGATTGCTGACATCAGGTCCGAGATCCATGCAGCTCGCTCCAGTGGGGATAGTGGCAGTCAGTGGGGGTTGCAGCTCCTTGGTCTGTCTCGTCTGACTTCGGCTGGCCGGCGATCGAGGATGTCGTGAGGATTATAAAGAGTATGCAGCCAACCTGCTGTAGTTTTGACCAGGGCCCAACATGCCTCCTTGTGGGATGCGTTGAGGTCATTGGCCCAGTCCTAGCTGAGATCATCTGGTGTTCATTAGAGTCAGGCATGTTTCCAGACACCCTGAAGGAGGCAGTGGTAACACTTCTTAAGCAATCTTCTCTCGACCCAGACTGTCTTGCCAACTACAGACCCGTCTCTAACCTTCCCTTTGTGGGTAAGATTATTGAGAAGGCGGTCGTGCTGCAGCTGGAGGATCACTTGACCATCCACGGCATCTACGATCCTCTCCAGTCTGGATTTTGGAAAAGGCACAGCACTGACGGCCCTTGTTCCGGTCCTCAGTGATCGGATAGCGTGAGATCAGAGGAGTCATTCCATAGTAGTTCTTCTTGATCTCTCTGCAGCATTTGACACTGTGGATCATGCTGTGCTGGTAGAGTGCCTGCGGCTGATCTGTGGACTATCAGGTATGGTCCTCAGATGGTTTCAATCTTTCCTCACTGGCATTGTTTCAGAGAGTTGTTTCGGGGGTGTATTCCTCTGACAATTTCTTCCTGTCATGTGGGGTACCACAGGGCTTGGTGCCATCTCCCATGCTGTTTTTCGTGTATATGCTGCCATTGGAAGACATTGTAAGGTGGTATGGGCTGATTTTTGACTGCTCTGCAGATGATACTCAGCTCTACATGTCCTTTGTGCCTGATCAGGTGGGAGCCATCTCGAGCTTGAACAACTGCCTTTGAGATTCAAGACTGGATGAGTGCTAACTGGCTGAGGCTGAACCCGAACAAGACTGAGGTTCTGGTGGTGGACCCAGGCTGTCAGATAGAGTGGTCATCAGTGGGGCGACCATCTGGGCTCTGACTTGGTGACTGCCAATTGATGACCTCTGAACAGGTGTGAGATCTGGGTGTGATTTTTGATGAAGGACTGACACTTAAATTTCAGGTGTCATCCATTGTCAAGACTGCCTTTTACCATCTGAGCATCATTGCTTGGATCAAGCACCTAGTTCCGCCCGATGATCTTCCAACTTTGGTCCACGCCTTTGTGACCTCTCGCCTTGATTACTGTAATTCCCTCTACCTAGGGCTACTGGGGGTTGATATCTGCCGCTTGCATCTGGTGCAGAACGCAGTAGCTAGGCTGTTGACTGGGCTACCTCGAGGTTGCCATGACATGCTTGTGCTGCGTGACCTGCACTGGATGCCTGTTCAGTGGCGGATCACCTTCAAGGTCGGCTTGCTGATCGATAAGGCCCTACATGGACAGGGGCCGAGTTATCTGCAAAAGCTTCTTCACTCTTACCGCTCCCCCCATCCACTCTGCTCCACCGAGGGATTGCTAGAGATTCCCAGGGTTCGTTTGAAGATCTGGGACCCTAGCATTTGAATTCGCAGCCTCTACCCTGTGGAATTCTCTACCTCATTGGATAAGAGAGTGCCTGATGGGGGAGAGTTTTAAATCTGCGCTGAAATCATATCTGTTCAATCTTGCTTTCTCTGATGTTGTGTAAGTTTGATACTTAATAATGATGGATGGAATTTTTAGCTGTGATTTTACTATTCATTGTACTAGCACTATGGTCCTTTGTGGTGACTAGCGCTATTTTATAAAGATGTTTTGTTTGCTTTGCTTTGCTTTACATTCAAATGCTTTATGTCAAGGCTGGACTACTATAACGCTTTTTACTTCCGGGTCAGTGGAGGGAACCTCTGTCGTCTCCAGCCGGTGCTGAATGCAGCGGCCTGGTTGCTGACAAGCCTGCCCAAGTCCTGTCCCGTGACTCCGGTCCTGCATGATCTACACTGGCTGCCTGTCAGATGAAGGATCATCTTCAAGGTGGGTTTGCTAACCTATAAGGCCCTATACAGCTTGGGCCCTGGCTACCTGAGTAACTTTCTGTCTTCTGCCCCCCCAGTGTACTCCCTCCACTCCTCCACACAGGGCCTCCTAATGGTTACAAGGGCCAGCCTGAAAACCTTGGGGGATCAGGCATTTGAGGTGGCTGGCCCGGTCCTCTGGAACTTGCTCTCCAGATCTCTGAGGGAGGCTCCATCGGTGGAGGCTTTTAAGAGGAGTCTGAAGGCTCACCTTTTTAAAGAAACTTTTAACTAGCTGCAGCACTGAATTTTTTGTTATTTATTCATCACTGGTTTTAAATTGTTGTTTGTTTACTGGCTCTGTGTATATGTTATGTATGTCACTTTGCTATGTTCTACACCTCTTGTAATGCTCCCAGAGTCTCAGGGATTGGGTGCAGAACAAATAAAGACTCACTTACTTTACCCAGTTTATTTACACTAGGGTGTTGTACATGCTAATTAAAGAAGCACAGCATTTCTCTGAAGGTTATGATTGAAACAGCAGGTCAGTAACTTCTGACCTTTCTGACCTCTATACCCTTATCCAGAAATGTGACTGTTCGGTGTTCACTGTCAGCAGTTTACTGTAATGACATTATAACAGAAAGATAATTGTGTGTATGCTCTTGGATGATACACAAGATCACAGAAAGCAAAAACAAGGCAGATCAAAAAATGTTAACCACTTAGTACCGTAAATTGTAGAGAAACTACACCATTCCAATTTTTTTAAAAGTATGTTCGATTGAGTTTCAAATTAACTATGATCTTGTTTCTTTGCGAATGTCTTTTATGCCTCTGTAACATGCATCAGTGCCTTCAACTCTGTATGCTGTCGTACCTAGAACCTCCTTGTAAATGAGCATGCTCAGTGGAGCCTTTTCCGGCTGAAATAAATGAATACAAAAAAAATATACAAACATCATACCTACTTAACCTTGTATGAAACAAGATGTCTATGGCAAAGGGGCAGTATAGCTAGTGGTTAGAGCACAGAGCTGAGAACCCGCAGACATGGGTTTGAATCCTGTAACTGCCAGCATTGTATGATAGCCTCCCTGCATTAAATTCTCTTGGGTCGTACCTGGAAATGAGTTGTGACTCAGTGTGCCTTTCTGTCCCAGAAATTCTAGCAAAAAAAATCTTGAGGCTATGTAGCAATGTAACTTTTAGCATACATAGTTCTTTTGGTGTCTGGATTATGTTCTTTGATCCTGAGTCCTAGAAACATGAGCTTATGTCACTATAAGGAGTGGCATAGTTTGGCAGCCAGTTATCAAAATAAATGGATTTTGCTACTTTCAGGTATGTAACCAGTTACTTTACATATTCAAGTGATATATGGCATTTCTGTCCCTGCCCTTGATATAATTTCCTGTGTAATGCTTTTGTCTGTTCTTATTGTGTGTGCAGAAGAACTTTTTTTAGTCCTGTGTGGCAAACATATGCATCACAGTAAAAGAACCTGCACACCTCTCTAAGCTTTATGTAACACCCTTTGACAATATTTATCCAGAATCTTCGAAGATCGTGTTTGGCAGGTCTGCCTGACAGTTGTTCTTCTTTTTGTCATGGCAACAGTATTTTGTGTGTCAATAGAAGTTTTTCCTAGTTCCTGCTACTGTCTTTACAGTAAATAAACCAGATGTGAGAGCGCTCAGCCATATTAACAGGAGGCAGCACTTCTCATCGTTTAGTTACTGGCTGGATGGACTGAGGGAGAAGGAACCTTTCCCTGTTGCGGTGATCATCTGAGGAACACCTGTAAGTAACGTAAGCTGTAAAACAGGCACCAAGCCTTTTTTGCATGTAAGTATGACATTCAATATGTGTTATCGTTCACTGGTAATATCTTGCATAAACTATTTATTATTATAGACGTTATGTCTCTGAAGGTAACTACAGATAGTGACCCAGTATTTGCTACTTGTTGTTTCTGTGTTTATGTATTGTAAACCACATTAATTATTCATGAGGACAGTGTGCCTTTCCATTGGCTGCTGTAGTGGGCATCAGTCTCCTATACAGGTCAAAGCAGCTGGGCCCATGACATTTTTCACTTTGTATTTTTTAATGGTAGTTTTTTGAGGTGATAAGGTTAGTAATTGCAATAATAATTGCAATAATACCCTTACAGGTGGACATTTCCTCTTCCAGGACTACCCTAAGTGGGCATCACTGCTATTACTGTGGCCCTGGCATGCCTACCAGCTGGCCACAGTCACCATCTCTGCCCACCTGCCCCAGAATATTTCCAGGACTGCCCTGAGTGGGCATCACTGCAATGACTGTGGCCCTGACGTTCCTACTGGCCAGCCACAGTCACCATCTCTGCCCGCCTGCCCCAAAGTCTTTCCAGGACTGTCCTGAGCAGGCATCACTGCTATGACTGTGGCCCCGGCATTCCTACTGAATGGCCACAATCACCATCTCTGCCTGCCTGCCCCAAAGTCTTTCCAGGTAACTGCTTCAACTGGGTGCTTAGATCCTAAGCTGCACAATTGATTGGTGCACTCTGGCAGAAGATGGCCCTTCATTGGACACGGAAACCTTGTCTCTGCTGACTGATTGGATTGACTTCTCTCCTTCTGTCTAGCTCTGCTTTGAGCTGTAATTACTGCCTTAATTTTTTTTTCTGAATTTGCAGTCTCAGCCCAGTAGTTCAGTTAGCAACTGTTGTAGTACGAAATATTTAATATCTTGAATTCTTAGCTCAATCAGTAATTTTAGCAAATGTTATAGATCAAATTTACAGTTTGTTTTAGTGTGATTACAGTCTGTTTAAAGCTATGGTCTGCCAAGTAATTTAGAACTAAATTACTAATTATTGTTAGAGTGTTTACAGCCAGTTCGTGCTGGTGTCCATTTTCTCATTAGCAAGTTTATACTGCACTGCCACTAGAGGGACATAATCTTTATTTAAAGCGATCCTTGCCTGTTGTTCATATAGATACCTGTCCTTTGCTCTATTTAAGCATCTGTTAAATAAAGACAATTAGACCTAGCACCCCTCGCCTTGCTCGTCCCATCTTTTTTTTGTTGTTGTTACACATATCATGTCCTGAAACATGAAACTCCTTCTCTTCTCTCCTCCTCCTCCTCTTCTTTCTCTACTCCTAGTACTTTCCCTAACCCCTCCAATTGATCTCTACTCGCAAACACCGAATAACTCGCCTTCTACAACCTCCTATTTCTAATCCCCTACTTGCATCCTCGCTATCACTCCCTCCAAACCCTTTGAACTATGGTCGTAGTCTCCCTCTGTCCCACATGTTTCATTACTAACTGTCCCACCCTTCTTTGCTGCTCTTCCTCTCCTGCTCCCCTACTCTCATGCACACTACCTTGCCAGTTTCACTGGTTCCTCGACATCTAACTCTAAATGCCCCAAGCGTTAGTTCCTCATCTTAGTTCTACTCTTGCTGTCCTGTGGAGATATCCACCTTAAACCCTGGTCCATCTGTGTCTCATGCCCTGAATGCTCTATTATCTACTGTGGCCCCTTCTATTGCTCCCACTGTCCTCCCAAAGGGTTTCAAGATCCTTCTTCTAAATATACATAGTTTGTTGAAAAAAAATCATCCTTCTACAAACCATGGTGGCCACTCTAAAACCTGACATACTGATAATCATGGAAACTTGGCTAAAGAGCACGATCCCTGATCTCTTGGTCTCCATTCCTGGCTACTCCCTCCTGAGGCAAGACTGGGCAGGTAGAGGTGGTGGCATCACCATGTACATTCTTACCTCCCTTTAATATTCTATTATTTATTCATACACTCTCCCAACATCCCACGACGCACTGGCTATTCATTTAACTCTGCCCTTCACCCTCCCATTCTTTATAGCCGGCATTTACTGTCACCCAAATGTCCAGCCCTCTATTGCTCTTGACCTCATAACCTCCATCCAGCCCTTTCTCACTCTGGGGAACTATACAGCTTAGGCTACCTTAACTTAAACTGGCTGTCTCCCAAGACATCCAAAATATGTAATGATCTCGGAGCCCTGAGCCTCTCACAATTGATCTCGGAACCCACCTGCCCTAACCACAAGACACAAAATCACTCCCTGATTGACTGGGCTCTTACCACCCACCCCCCTGCAGAGTAATTAGCTCTGGCATCCTCCCAGATGCTCTCAGTGACCACAACCCAATATTTGTTGTCAGGAAAATCCACAGACCAAAATCTCCACATAAAACCTTGCAACTTTGCTCCTTCAAATCCCTAGACCTTGAACCTCTCCTGCACAACCTATCTCTCTCACGACTGGTCTCCCTTAGTCTCCTCCCTTTCAGTTGATAAGGCTGTAACCTACTTCAAATAAATATTCCTTGCAAATTGGGATGCCTTTGCCCCCTCTCAAACAAACCAGGGTTAGGGCTAACCACCTACCGTGGATTACTCCAGAAATCTTAGCCTGTCTTAGGGCCATAGATCATGCCTGGATGCACCACAAATCCACCCAGCTTCCTAGTGACCTCACGGTCTACTGTAAGCTCCAAAACACCTGTACCAGGGCAACAAGGCTAGCCAAGTCTGATTACTTCAAATGCTTTCCTCACTAACATAAATTCCCCTTCCAAGTTCTGGAAGGTGGTTCATACCCTCTTTACCCCTCAGTCCCACCCCCCTTCCCCAGTGCTAAAGCCCCTGTATTGTGTCTCGTATGTACTCTGTAATCCACCCGGGTTGCACCTGAAAATAGGCACATACTGTCTAGTGTGCTAACCTGGTTAACAAAAAGCAAATAAATAAATAAAGGTAAATAGCAATCTTGTAGCTGACTCCCATGCTGTCGTTGCAGAATTTAACTCCTAGTATACCTCCTGTGCAACCAAACTGCTGAAGTCCCTCCCTAATTACCCCCTCCCCCTCAAATGTGATGGCTGCCCCTCTATCACCCCCCCAAAAAAAACGCTCCACTTCCTATTTCCCCACACCACTCCTTCTCATTCTCTTCTATCTCCCCTACAGATACTCTAAATGCCCTCCTCGCCATCATCCCCTCTAAAGGATCTTCCCCAGATGACCTTGACCCTGAACTCCTCTCTCTCTCAGCCCTGGCCATTGCCTACCCCCTCTCCTTAATCTTAAATCTCTCCTTCTCAACCTCCAATGTCCTTTCCATATGGAAACACACAGTGGTCCACCCTCTGCCTGAAGGTGGAGACCCCTCATCCCCTGGCAACTATTGCCCCATCTCGCTACTCCCTACCCCTAAACAAACTACAAGAACATCTAGTCCTCTCTCAACTCACCTCCTTTCTATGTGATACCTCCTTCTTCACCCTGTTCCAATCTGGTTTCAGGAAAAAAACACTCTACCACCACCTCCCTACTTCGGCTCACTGACTTCATCCTCTCCAAGATGGACAATGGCCAAATCTCCTCAGCCATATTTGTCGACCTTGCCAAGGTTTTTGACACTGTTTCCCACTCCCTTCTCCTTGATTCTCTCTCATCTGCTGGTCTAACCTCTTCTGCCACTAACTGGTTTAAGGCCTGCCTTACTGGTAGAACCCAATCAGTTAAGATTGCAGATGCCATCTCTCCACCACTCCTGATCTGCGCTGGCATCCCTCAGGGATCCGTGCTTGGCCCCCTTCTATTCTCCATCTTCCTTAATTACCTGCCATCTCTATGCTCTCCCTCCTCTGCCATACACATGTATGCTGATGATGCTGTCCTGTATGCATCTGGCTCATGCCCTGCTGAAGTTACATCCAGCTTGCAGTACGACTTCAACAAGGTCCAGCTCTGGTTTGCAAACCATCAATTGTTCCTCAATGCCAAGAAAACAGTCTCCATGACCTTTGGCACAAGGCAGTAACTCTCTAGGTTTCCCTCACTGCTCACTTTCCACACTCTTGACGGGACTTTACTTGAGGACACCTTGTCCTTCAGATACCTTGGGGTTTGGTTAGACCAACACCTCAACTTCTCTGGACACATTGATGCCAACCAGAAAAAATAGCACCCCAAGCTCGGTGCCTTGTTCAAGAACCACAGTTGCATCTGTCCTGCGGCTAGGCATGAGCTTGTCCAGAAGATGATCCTCCCCATTTTTGACTACTGCGATGTAGTCTATGGTGCCACTCCTAGGTCCTCCCTGACCAGATTGGACACTCTCTTCAACTCCTCTGCCACTTTGCCCTTGATGCTCGCTCTCGCACCCACCACTGTGACCTCTAGCAAGCCCTTTCCTTCCCCTCCCTTACAAACAGATGCCTCTCACAGTGTGCTAAATTTACCACTAAACACTGGCTGGGTGAACTCCCTTCCTACCTCTCCCACTTATTTATAACACCCCCTCCTCCTTCCCACTCCCTCTGATTTACCGACTCTTGCACACTAACTGTCCCCCATCACTCCAGCCTCTCCAGCCAGTGTGGGTACTCTCACCATTTCCCTAAAGATATGGAACTCTCTATCTCTCCCAAATCCGACACTCCTCCTCCCTCTGTTCCATCAACACTGCCCTCTCCAACTATCTTGCACCTAACTGTTCCTGTTATGAGCTGCCTTAATTTCCTTCATCTTGCTCCTACAGTTCGTCCCCCTTTAGAATTTACCCAATGCCTCTATCGACTCTACCGCCTCTACTGACCCAAGTCCCTCCAAGGTGCTAGTTCTCGTAGCTTTCTCCCTTCCCCTGCTCTCTCCCCCTTTTTCCCTAGCCTTCACACTCCCCCTGCAGGGTTCTCAGCATCCTGAAGGGGTCCTATAGTGTCTAGGCTTGCCACCTTTTTTTCCCCGTCTACCTATCTTTGGCCTTCCAGGTCCCCTTGCATGGTCCCCAGCAGCCTGGTGAGTTCCTTGGATCAGGCCTCATCCCCTCCCAGGTGTTATTTCTCATTCCCTTCCTCCCTCTCACTATCCCTCTGTAATTACAACACCTAACTGCAGGAGGGTTTACAATCGTCTGAACTTCCCTGCCCCCTTGCAGGGTTTATTGCATCCTGAAGGGTTCTCTTTTTGGGTCAGGCCTTATTTCTCCTCCTAGGTGTTAATCACACTTACTCTCGCTCTCTCTCTCTCTCTCTTTCTTCCTCTCTAATACCTACTCCAGTCCCCTGTCCCCTGTCCCCTTGCAGGGTTCCCCACATCCTGAAGGGGTCTCTCTGGGACACGACTCTGCACTATCTGTCATTTCATCCTCTCACTCCTTCACCCCTTATTTCATGATAGCACTTGTTCACTTATTACCATTGCACTTATTAATTGTTCTCACAAATTACATATGTATGCAACACTGTTTGTAACAACTGCCTTAATTAATTATATGCTATGTTGATCTTTGTAACTTGAATGTAAAATGACTCATCCCTATTGTACCCTTTCCCCCCAGGTTGCAGTGGGAGACGAGCAACCTGTTGCTCAGTGTGCCTTCCTAGTGAAACATTTCAATAAATAAAAATAAATAAAAAAAATTCCAGGGATAAAATCCCAGAGAAGGGCTAATGACCCTTGGCTGTGCCTCAAGCTATCAAAACCCTCATCTGGGTGTTAATCCCCAGGAAATGCCCACTTGTTTGAGTGTTACTGCATAAGTAACACTCAGAATAGAAAGAATACAGAGAAACTGACCAGTCAGTAATGCAAGTAAAGAAGACAGTAGCTGTTTGCAGCCTAGTGGGAAGATTAAATGTGTTTTCACTACTTGCGCTAGTGGAATTAAACGGTCCAAGTAAAACAACAAGAAGTACCTAGTGTTATGAGTTCTGAATGAAACAAATGTGTGGAACCCCCCCCCCCAATAATCCCACTCACCTGGGCTGCCCCGGAGGGACCGGGGGCTCAGCAGTACCGCCCCGAGGAGCCGGGCCTGAGTCCTTACCAGTAGTTTCTGTGGTGCCTTAGTGCCTCCACCTGGGGCCCCTGTGTTGCCTCCTGTGGTTAGAACAGGTTAGAACGTTTCCCCAGGATAAGTAATGGTCTTCCCTCTAATGACTGCCCGCGATGACCCCCCAGACCCACAATCACTCCCAACAATGGTTTTACACTCACACAGCAGGTGAAACAGATGAATAATACATATCCAGTTTATTACTGCAAGCCAATACAAAGGAGGTGGGGGCTACTCCTCCAAAACCTCCTGGTTACCAAACATTCACTTATCCCCACTTCCCCCCTTTTTCCTGGGTGCACCCAGACCAGTCACAGTTAGTGGGTACCTCACAGTCTCTTAGTCTGCAGGACTGCTGTTTACCATTGGGCCCTTACACACTCGTACAAGTTCCAAGAAAAACAAAGATAAACTGGTGCAGAGGATGGTTCCCTCCTGACCCTGCTGGCAAAGAAAACAATGGTCTCCCCTGAGCTGCAGCTCGGGGTACTCACAGTGCCTGGAGAGGGCAATGACCTCTGCAGTCCACAGCACGTCGTCTCCCACGAAATGGGTGGCGTAGTTCTTCATCTGCCTGGCCTTTCCAGCTTCACCCGCAGGCCTTTGTATATGGCTTTCACCAGGTAGGCCTGTTTGTCCTTCTCTCCATGGTTTCTCTGATCTTTGCAATGTGGGGAGGCACAGCAGTTCAACTCCCCTGGTGCCTTTCTAGGCTCCCCGGCTTCTCCCCTGGCAGGAAGATCTGTCCCTGATGCAGCAACCTCCCAGATGCCTCAGGCTGGAGGTCGCAGTACTTTCAGGCCAAACAGTCTGCCCCGGCACTTTTGAGCAACCAACCTGAGGGGCCATCCTGCACAGCCCCAGTGGCTGTCTGGCTCCTTCTTGTTCCTTATGCTTGAAAGGGGGGAGAGAGGGGGTGGAGAGGGATGCAGCTCCAGAGCCTTTGCCAGGCAAAACCACCAAAACAGCCCTCTGGTTTCCTTTCTGGGGCCTGGGATTCCCTCTCCTCCTGCTCCTCCATCCTGCTCTCCTCCTCTCTCTCTCTCTCTCTCTCTCCCCAACTCTTCCTCTCTCTCCCATCAGCTGTGCCTTTCTCCACCCCTTTCTTCCTCCCTTTTCCTGCTGTGGGAGAGGGGTAGCCAAAGCCTCCTTGCATGCAGGCAGTCTTCCTCCTCTCCTGCTTTTTGGAGGGGGGAAGTGTAGAGCTGCGTTTTCTCTTTGTAGGAACCCAAACAAGTAGCATGCACTTTTCTAGCTAGACACCTGGTTCCTAACTAGCACCAACAATAATCACAGTCACAGCTAGGCTTGCATCAGGTCCAGCCACATCAGTGGACCAGGCGCGAGTACCCCCAGGACAGCGGTAGCCCCCCGCCCACCTTACGTAAGCGCCTGGCTGGGGGGGGTGCTTACATGTGTATTATTTTCATTTTGTTGTATTGGATAAACCTCTGCTCACAGAATGTGTTGTGTTTTAAGAGAATCATACTGTACTAACAAATTTTGGGTTCTGCTACTGTGTTTCTGGATTGCTTTGCCTTTCCACCGACATCTATAAAAGATTATGCACAGGTGTGTGGCACTTGTCTGCATTATTTGACTATGTAGATAACCAGTGTTGAAATTAAACTTTATGGCCGGGATATTCAAACTGTGCCAGGCTGTGGCGCAAGCCTGGGCACAGCTCAACTTTGTTGCGCGGGGGTGTGGCCTGGGCGATATTCAACGGAGCTGCGCTATGGCGCAGCAGCTTTGAATATCGCATCCTGGCCACCCCCACTGTGCATGGCACAGTGGCACTGCGCCAGCGCAAGTGGCCAGAATGGAGCATGGAGATGCGCTGGCGCAAGTGCCATTGCGCCATGCACAGCACCTGCGATATTGAAAAGGGGACATGCAAATGGGGCCATAATATATGCAAGGCGCACAGGGGGCCATTTGCATCTCATTACGGCCCCATTTGTATGCCATTAGCATGCAGGTGCGCCGATCCCCAACGACTTGCGCCTGGCGCCCTGCCAGGCAGCAGCATTCGGGGACCAACGCCCCCTGCAGCCCGTTCGCGGGCATTCCTGTACTATAAAAAATGTCCAATATCCCTGGTGGTCCAGTGGACCTCTATGTGCCCCGATCGCGGGCATAATTAGTAGGACCCCAAGTCAATATCCCTGGTGGTCCAGTGGACGCGCACTGAGCCGATCGTGGGCTTCATGAATAAGAAACCCCCAAGTCCAATATCCCTGGTGATCTAGTGTACCCCCACCCCACCCGCCCACTGGGCCCCACCGCCCGCTCCCTCCATCAGCCCCGGTAGGCGGCGCCTCCCACCACCTGCCGCCCCGCCGCCCACCGACTGACAGCTCGGTAGGGCTGCCGCCCATTGGTTCACAGCATGAGCCAATGGGCGTAGCCCATACTATACTACTCAGTCCAGATATGTGAATGCGGTCCACTGGACCACCAGGGATATTGGACTTGGGGGTCCTACTAATGATGCCCGTGATCGGGCATGGGGCGCCGCCAGGTGCGGCAGGAACTCGGGTGGCCACCCACAGGTGGCAGCTGCCATGTTGCACCCTGCAATGCGGCAGCTCACCTGTGGGTGGCCATCACTTGTTCCTTTTTTGGGTGGCGTAAATTTGTGCAGGCGCAGGTAGGGTTGCATGCATGACTCTGCACATCCCAGGCTGAATGTCGGGCTGTGCAGATTATGCGTAGGCATGCCCACCCTGCCTGTGCCGCATACATTACTGATCTTGGCGGTGCATCCGGAGTTTGTCTGGCGCTTTTCCCTTGAATATCGGCGCCGGGGCACATCAGTGGGTTGTGCATGGCGCCCAACATTGTTGCGCCATGCGCACTTCTTCAATATCTGGGCCTATGAGCTTTGGGAGCTAGGGGCCCATAAGGGTCATATCTTTAAACTGAACCCCTTCCTAAGGTAAGTCAATGGCAGTGATTTGTGAGCTACCTAGGCTTTCTTCAGAGCTGGGGGGGGGGGGGCGAGTCCTGGCAAGCCTCCCTGTAATTCCAACACTGCAAATAACAGCATATACAAAAATGAGGCCTTTTTCGAGGACTGATCTCTTTCTGGGGTTAAAGTTGCAGAAACTGATATAGGATGGTTTTCGTGTTCATCAGCTTACAAATCCCTTATGGGGCCTGCATTATGGATGCTAATATAGTTAATGAAGGAGCCCAACCTTTTCTGTTGAGTATTAATCGTATTAATCTGGCTGGCTACTTACATAAATGAATTAGTCACCCAGTATAACATTAGTCAGTCAAGCTCTGAAGCTCCTAAAACAGTAGGCCAGCATACTTGTTTTGAATCAGAGTTCATTTCTCATGTCCAAGCTAGAGCCAAATGTGACCTTCGTGACATTGGTAGGCCACAACTATGCACTAGGTTCCTGTAATATATTTCAGGACACCATAAACCTCCCCCCTCATCTCGCTGCAAATACATTTATCTTCATCACCCTCCCCCACACACACACACACACACACACACACATATTGAATGGTAATATACATTATACATTATATAGCATGTTATACAATGGGTTCTCAAAATCTCACAATCTGATTGGCTAACTGGCACATACCAGCCGTGGTTACCTTTCAGTATTACCCACAGAAGAGGTGCCAGCCAGCCGCATGTTGAATCATCTCTTTTTAAAATCACTCTGACCTCCCAAAACAGTAATGGAAAACCGCCATATTGCCATCCCACTAAACAGGCAGAAACATGGAAATCCTCCCCAGAAACTACCAGTGAAAAAAACGGTTATTTCTACTTTGTTAAAAAAAAGGCCAGTGTCTACCGCCTCATAAACTCTGTTTTCAGTTCTTCAGCCTCGTTAACAAAGACGGAGACCAGTGGCACTCACAGTACATGTTCCCGAAACTAAAACCACTCCAGGAACCGCTAGCTCCACCTGGATCAACTGATTCCTCTATTACAAAAGCATATTTGTGACACACATATTTACAGTTTGAGACACAGTGAAAATGGGAAACTTATTCTTAATAAAAAATAAGGGCTAAAACATACAGAAATCACGGCTGAAATGTTGAGCCTTGATACTGGGCATGCACTTATACATATGCATATCCCAGTAGGCGCATGCCCAATATCACAGCTCCAATTTTCAGCCATCATTTCTATAACTTTTAGAGCTTGTTTTTAATAAAGAAAGACTTTTCCCAATTTAGCAATACTGAAGCTCTTAAAATATCTGCTTAGCTGAACAGGGATGGTGAGAGGTGAGCACAAGCCTCCTGAGTCTTCAACGCTGTCGTGGTGGCCGGCAAGCTGTCACTCTTGCTTTAATAATGCAAATTAAATAAATACAAAATGACGCTCAAAGGTACAAGATCTCTCTTGCCCTATGGCTGCAGACCACTCACTGACTGCATTCCGGTGGGGGGGGGGAGAGAGATTGGGAGAGTGCTAAAAAATGAACACTGACACACTCTCTCTCTGTGTAAAACACATCTGGGTATCATTCTGCCTAGCAACAGAGAACTATTTTTTGTGGCGGAAGAATAAATACAATTAAAAATATTTAAAATGGCAAAAAACTACTTTTTCTTTTATTTTATGTTACAAAAAGTAAGGGGGGCATTGTATAATTGCAATAAACCGCTCCAGGGTGTGGGTTATGCTGGGATTTACCCATGCCTGGTGAGGTTTAGTCACTTGGAATTACGCCAGGCATGGGTAAACCAGCATAACCCACAGCCTGCCATGTTTATTGCTTAATTCATAGACCAACATATGCACATACAAAACTGCCAGCAGGTACAGGCCAAATGGTCTATTGCGTCTGCTCGATTGTGCAGCACAGAGGTTAGACTCCTGCTGCTCCCCTCACCACTTGCCCCCCTTCCCCCTCATTTTCCCACTGACTAGTATCTTGCCCTTAACCCTATCCCACCCCTTTTTAAAGCTCTCCACTGTTTTAAGAGATATCACTTCTTCAGCAAGCGTGTTCCATCCCCCTACCACCCTTTCCATGAAGTAATGCTTCCTCACCCCCCCTCCTGACTCTACCCCCACCAGCTTCAGGCTGTGCCCCCTAGTAATCCCATCTCCCTTTAATTGAAACATGCCCTCTGTACTAACCCTGTTGATGCCCTTTAAGTACTTGCAGTTTTCAATCTTATCACCCCTTTCCCTTCACTCTCTCTCTCTCTCTCCTCCAGTGAGTACATGTTGAGATCCCTCAACCTATCCTCGTAAGGCTTCCCCTCCATACCTCTGATCATTTTAGTCACCCTCTGCTGTACCCCCCTCCATTAACCTGATGTCCTTCTTTAAGTATGGGTCCCAGAACTGTACACAGTATTGAAAGTACAGCCTCACCAGTGACCTGTACAGTGGCAGAATGACTTCCTCCGTCTTAGAAGTGATTCCTCTAGCAATGCACCCCAGCATTCTATTGGCTTTTGCCACTGCTTTCCTACATTGAGATGAGTGAAAGTGTGTATTACAGATTCTGATTGCTTCAGATGGTTGAGGGACCTCTAGCCTGCTTGAAAGAATGCACCCATGAGCAGCTGTTTAATCTTTGCTTATTTATTTATTTATTTGTTTTTTGCAGTTAGTCCATATTTTCCCTGTGCACCAGTGGCCCCCTTCATACCGGCCACCCTAGCCCTGTCACCCCTACTTCTCTCAGGACTTATGATCATGCAGAGGCAGCATGGCCTGAGTCATTGGGTGGGGTACATATGGGCAGCTGGAGTCACCCTGCCCGGTGCATCTGCTTTTCCTTGTACTTTTCCCAGAGCAGCATGCAGTGATGCCAGTAACAGTGTAGTGCATGCTCCCACATGACATTGTCCCCTTCTCCACATGACACTTGCTGTCTCAGCATGCTGCCCCCGCCATTGCTAGGGCTCAATCATGTGCCAAGCTCTGTGCCACCCCCCCACCCTGGAGGAGCGTAGCAGTCCAGTGGATGCTCAATCCTTCTCCCCCGACCGACCCTCTGACTCCCTAAGCACATTCTTGAACTTGGCTTGCCAGTGCCACAAGCAGTAGCTCGACAGCTGTGCCGGTGGGCTGGTCCCTGTATTTGGAATTATAAATCTAGACTGGGAAATCAGGCCATCTGATTGGCTCAGACCCATGTAAATGCCACATGGTATTCACATACATTACACATTCCCTGCTGTTTCATGATTCAGGGGCCGTTGAGCTGCTGGTAGGGCTGTGCAGAATGTTCACATTCCAGTGGAATGGAATTTTGGAAAATGTCACCTAATCCAGTAGAATTCTGATGGTGGTAGCCACTTCTCTTCCAGAGTACTATACACATTGCATACTCCTCTTCCAGAATACTTTTTTATATTTACCTAATATCCAGATCCTGACCTCATGCTCACAGACTGTCTTGGTTTAACTCGTTAGTCCATCCAGCCTCCTACTGAGATGCATGGCCTCATTGTCTCATGTCAGCAGTTCCCATTTTAGTCTTAGTAATACAACTTGCCTTACCCTAGTGTGCATATACCTTGTTATTCCCAGTTCTTCTCTCATTTATATGTGTCAAAGGATGTGAGAACCCCTCTCCTATGAGTTAACATTATTACTGAGAGAAGCTTTTAGCATAGCTCCCACCTCCCACTGTATTAATGGGGGTTTTGCAGTTTTAACAGTTTCACACTTGACATTATCTGATCCATTTTCTTTCAGCACTGCCTTGCCATATAGGTGTGAACCTCTGACCCAATCTGCCCTAACTCCATCTTCCCTGTTTCAAGGTGAAGTGATGTGTTGTTTAGCCACTCGCTCATACTTCCTTAACCTAGCACCAGCTTGGCGCCACGTGGCTAGCAGCCACACACAGTCATGTACTAAAATTCTATCCCATGGTGTTTCCCAGAACTCAGGTCTCTCACATAGTGGTGCTGTGTAATCACTGTGTCTGCTCTCTGAAAGGGATTAGGGAATGCAAATCACCTGATCCACACCTTGGTTTTGTTCTGAAGTCTGAAACATCTTTCACCAGTTTGGGGGCCTCCATCCCCCACGTGGAGATCTACCCATGGTGTGCATGGGTATTTCTTGCCTGTGATTGACTCTGACGTCTTCCATCTGCACCTACATGACTTTGTACAGGTAGCAGCCAAGAGTAAGTTTTGGGAGCAGGTGCTGGCTGATGGGCTAACATTTTCAGTCTGTATCTCCAAGGTTTTATAGACATGGAGACCAGTGGCAGCACCAGAAGTGGGCACGTGCATGGCCAGACTAATGCTCCCTTTTTGTCTTTGGGGAAGGCGCACATCAGAGAAGTATGCTGTGCATACCTGATGGTCAGTGGGACCTAATGGCAAGTAAACAATATATATGTTTTTTTTTTTTTTAGGGGGTGGGCAGCAAGATGGCTGCATTGCACCCCACTCCTCGCAGCACCTGATTTTTTAGCTTAGCGTTGTTAAAGTTTTTTCTCAGTCTTTTACATGGAAAAGCCTTTAATTGCTGAATGAAACTTGAGCCACATCAGTAGAAGGCTTTTATACAAATTTGGATCTGATTATGCCATGTACTGAATATTGAGAAACTGAGAACCAAGTATTGAGTATCGAGAAAGAATGTCACTTGTTTTTGAACGTAGACTTCCCTTTACGGTTACGGGCGTTCAGGTTGTTGTATTGTGGCCATCTGGGACGCTGTGTACTGAGGGTGAGAAAACGCCTGCAAGTATTGCAGGTAAGGAGAGGCAAAATGTGGAGGAAAACATGATGGAAAATGCCTGCAAGCAAGCATGGTAGCACAATTGGTGCTGATAGGCTTATAAAAGCCTTAGTAAAGGTATGCCATTGTTGCCTGGGGGTCCTCATAAAATAAAGTGCCTCCTTGTTTTATTTTACTGCGTTTAGCGGAGCACTTTTTTTCTTGTTTGATTTTACAGGTTGAATATGTTATTGAAATCGAGGAGAGTTGGAGGCATGGAGGAGACCTGAGGAGCGAAAGGGTGGTTGTAAATTCGGAGGGTGTACACCTGTAGCCTCAAACGCCAGGGCCGTTGAAGGACGCGGTGAACTCCCAAATAGAAGAGTGGAGCTGGGTTTGCTGCTGTTGTATGGTGCTTTCCAATAGAGCCTTTTGCTGGAGATAAATACTGGGGCAATTTTCCCTAAATGGGTTTTTTCTTTGCAAACCTTAAGCAAAATCCCTCTAAGAGATGCCATTTGGCAAGTTGACATACATTTTAAAAGATATTTTGTTGTTTGTATGGATCCCAGAACATAAACGGAACCTTTCTGGCCCTTAATTACAAACTGACTGAACTATATCTTTTGTTGTACTTGATTAGCTCTGAACTGAAAGCTGGCTGAATATTTAAATGTAGAACTGGGGATAGACCCATATATGGGTGTTCAATTATTAGATACATGTTGTTGCAATAAACGTTTGTGTAAGCTTCAGTTATAAAACTTCAAGCAGCAGGATTCCGGACAAGAGACTCTGAGTTTGTGCATTGCTAGAATATTCTCTGGGCTTTTCTTTGCGTGACTTGTTGAGAAATAGAGAAAGCAGCGATATAGAATTAATGGACTCTACTGCACATATCTCAAACAATTTTGACTATAGGGCCCAGCTTTAAGGTTTTCGAATTGAAAGTAGAGAGAAGTGTGAGAGTTCTTTGGGGAAGCAGTAATCTCCAAAGACCCATACTTGGCTATAAGAAGCAGCCAGCATATAATTCCCTCCATATCGGGGTCAGTCGGGGTATGGAACTGTATGTGCAGTATGATGCCCCTTGATAGTACCCTAAAAAGGATGGGTTGTGCAGGCAGCTGAAATATATCCTAATTGGGTCTGGTGAGTCTGGTGAGTAGGCTCTCTCAATGAGCTCGCAGCATTGTACCTCTAGAGTAGGATTCCTCATCTGACTGGGCCTCTCTCTTTGATCACCTTAATTTTTACGTTGGATTGAGATGTGGAAATTAAATTGTTATATATCCTTGCTTTAATGGAATGTTGCAAGCTAAAAGGAATTGGTAGTTGGCCCTGGAAGTTAGTGGATTATTCACTTTGCTGCCTAGGTGAATTTCCTTTTTCTCTGCTTTGGCGTGATTAAGCCTATATGGCAGGACTCGGCTTTAAAGTTTGGATTCGAAAGCTGGGTGAATTGTGGGAGTTTATGTGGGGAAGACTCAGTCTCTAAAAAGACCCATAGTTGGTTACAGTTAGCAGCTGGCACATAAATCCCATTACAATGGGGTGCAGTAGGGACATGGTACTGCATACGCAGTGGGGTGCTTCCTGATAGCACTCCAACTGGATGGGTGTTGCTGGTAGCTCAGAATTTCCTAATTTGGGTCTGGTGAGCAGGTATCCCTAAATAATCCTGCTACACAGTAACTTCAACAGTAGGATCCTACTTGTAGTTGGGCCTAAACATGCTGGCTAAATTTCAAGCCTGTCTGACGATGGGAGATAGTTTCTTCTAGGGATGTTTGGTGGATGGTCAGCTCCTATATGAAGAGCCAAAACATGTTCCACTGGCTGGTAATTAGCTGGCAAATAAAAATTGATATTTGATAATTGTTTTGGGGGATTTTTGCTATTTTAATGTACCCCTAGAACTGCTCTGGTGTGCTTTATTTGATAAGAACACTAAATGAATTTTTAAAATATTAATTAGTATGAACTAGTACCACTAGTTTTTCTGAGACAACCCTGATCAAATTATTTTCCTTAATGGATCTATATGATGAATAATGTTGATCGTGCAGGAAAATGCTGGTGGAATTTTAATTTTGTGAGAAAAATGGATGGATAATACCTTTTATTGAAATTGAATTATTGTATGAGTAAGATAATTTAATCTGTATACTGAATCCTGAAATTGTTTGTATTTTAGAATATTGTAATGGCATTTAGGCGAACAATAAAACCATGATTGATTGATTGAAGTAAACAATATTGAAGCCACCATGCTGCTGATGCCTGTATGTATGACAGGGTCTGGAACAGGATGGGGTAGGCATCACTCATTTGCGTGGAGCTGGAGTGGGGTGTATGTGTGACCTTTCTCCCCATAACTTTGGAGAGGGGTGAGCATAACCCAAAGCAGCCTTCCATGTCTGGGTGTATATTATGCTCACCAGAAGACCCCTTATAACCCAACACATTTGTGCAACCTTGCCCAGGCTGAAACTTAACTAAGACACTTCAAGACCCACCTAAGGCTCATCCAGAGAATTCACAGACATGACCGTGTAGCCCTCCCCCCCAAAAAATGAGGGGGCTTACCTTGAGTGTCTCTCTGGGCTCTGCTAATGCCCACTGCCTGGCAGACATCCAGTAGGGGATGAGGAATCAATATTTGATGGTGTGCTGCTGTTGCTCTGCATGAGTGTGAAATGCCATGCTGGCGTGCTGCCCCTTTAAGAGCTTCAGCCAGTGTACAGTGTAAATAGTCTGGTCTCGGTCCAAGTATAATGAAGCTCGTGACCAGCCAGACTTTGCCCTAATTGATTCCATTCTGCCGTCGATTTCAGAGCAGAGGGAGCCCTTTCGTGTACTGTAAATATTTATTTCTAAATCCTTACTGATAGTGAATAAATACTGTAAGTTGTTTGTGCTACCAGTACTGAACATTCTGATGGGAGCTGCCATCTTTGGTCCTGGACTCCTGAATTGGACCAATTAGAACCAAGGGGTCCTCCAGGGGTCCTAATTACAATGCCTTGTGGGTGAAACTGTGAACTTTCCTTGTTGGTGCCTAAATTGAGCAATAGGGGCACTCAAACTGTGATTGACATCAAAGGTAGCCAACCGCAATACAGGAATTCTGGTCTTCGAGCTGGAATTGTTTAAACAGAAGTTCAGTTCAGCCAGGGCTTTCAAGAGACAGGGAGCCTGTGTCGAAGTGGGTCTGCTCGAGCCACCCAGAAGAACGGTCACAGTGTAGCTGCTGTCTGCAGGGAGAGGCCTGTATTTGCCTCCTGTGGGTCCTGCTCAGTTCCAAAAAGTGATCGATTGAATCCAGGACTAACTGAAGCAGAAAAGAAGCAGACTATGTGGTTTCTGTAGCCTCGAGCTAGAAGTTGGAAACCAGTCATTAGCGTGAAAAGGAGAGTTTTTTTGTTCCTCGTGCCGCTTGCATGGTGGCATGAACTGCTGAGAGGAAAATTGCTTTTGGAACTCCTGTGTAAAATGGGGAGCCAGTTTGTGTGGAGAACGTTTCCTGCCAAACGCCAAGCGTGGGAGACCAATGTGGGTTACATCTGTTCTGGCAGCTCCAGTTACTCAGCTACTAGCATAACATACCAAGTATCCAATACAACATTTTCCAGTTGGGCCCATGCCATCCATGGCCCAGAAAGACTGTTCCTGTACCAGAACCATCATCCTGGCGAGAGACTAGCATTGGGGATTCAGCCCCCTGAGTGGTAACAGAATGCAGGTTGCTGCCACCTACAGGGAAAGGCTGTGAAGAGAAGGTGAGTCATGTTGGCCCAGGTCCCCACCAACATCCTGAAAGGTCTTCAATTTCGCCAGCTACAGCATCATCCTATCTGGGTACAGTGAGTACAACCAGGGTAGCTCCCCGCAACAAAACAGCAATTGTGTAATGGTGCCATTTGATTTGTTTTACCAGCTTAGAGTGTTTGAATGTGACTGGGCCATCCGGCCAGGATTACAGCTGCTTTATGGTGTTACAAGTGTGTTGTTCATGTTTAATCAGCCTTTCTTCCATCAAGAGCCCCAACTACAGCTGCAATGCCGGCCAACCCGCAGCACCATTCAGGCATGCTTGTTTTCCACTCTTGGTACCCAGCAGTTGCATAGACTGAGAAATTCAGGGACTAACTGATTATCAGTAACTTGGATCTGTCTATTTACAGCCTAACAAGAATTAGCCTAAATTCTCACCCCTGCCTTGTTCATGCCCCCTCAATAAACCTGATTTACTGTTTTACTGTTAACTTGGCTCATGAGCATAGCATTACCTGGTTTAAAGCTACTGAAATATTGGCAAAGTATACTGAAAATACATGGTTGTGTTATGGAAACTGTTTTTTACAGGGTTTGCAGGGTGAGTGCTGGATGTTTAGACCCTGCCGATAAGTGGATTGTACATGAGCATATCATTAATGCTGGCATCAGCCTGTATTCTAAGTGTTTAGTGTTACAGTTGTACAATCGAGTGTAAAAGGTCACTAGGTGGGATTGTGGGTGGTTATAACTTCCCAGAGGGCTGTACTAATCTTGTTAGTTACCCACATAAGAGTTATTCTGGGTGAAGACACCTTAATTGTATGTATACTGTGGGTAGGGAGACCCCATAGCTGTAAATTTCGAACCCAGGCCCCTCAACCTGTATCCAGGACAACAGGAGGGGTAGTAGCCCTTGGTATAATGGCACCAGTGTTACAACCATCTTTTAGCACATAGTCCCTTTACTGGTGAATAAACTGTATAATTTCATAGATTAGATCCATAGATCACATTTGGCTGTGTTTAACAGGCAATGACTCCTCCACGAGTCCTATACATATTCGCCACTTCTCTTCCAGAGTACTATACACACTGCATACACCTCTTTTATAATATTTTCTATGCGTACCTAATATCCAAATCCTAACCCCATGCTCATAGACTCTCTTGGTTTAACTTGATAGTCCAGCCAGCCTCCTACTGAGATGCATGGCCAAATTGTCTCGTCTCAGCAGTTCCCATTATAGTCTTAGTAATACAACTTGTCTTGTCTAGTGTGATTATACCTTGATATTCTCTGTTCTTCTCTTAATTACAGTACATGTGACAAAAGATGTGAGGATCCCTCCCCTCTGATTTACAATTATTATTTACAATTATTATTGAGATAAGCTTTTTGCATAGCTCCTACCTCCCACTCTATTAATTGGAGTTTTGCAGTTTCACCCTTGGTGCTATCAGATCCATTTTCCTTGTTCTGTCAGCACTGCCTTGCCATGAAGGTGTGAGTCTTAGTTTCCAATATTTTCACTTTATGGATTTCAAGGTGAAGTGATCAGACACCTGTGTGGCCACCCCTTGATACTCCCCTAACCTAGCACCAGCTTGATGTCACTTGGCCAGCAGCTACACAGAGCCATGTACAGTATTGTTCTGGACTGGGTCGACTGTCATGCCCATGCCATCTTCCCTACAGAGCTGAAGAACTGTGGCCATATTGAAGAGCCTCACTGCCTCGGGTCACCTTGTCAATGCTTGTGATTGATCACCTGCCTAATCTGGTAGTTTCCCTTTTTGCCAGAGTCAGACACAGGCACTTCTCTGACTTCACCCCCCTCCCCAACAAGGGGTTCCCTTAATATCTTCGGAGGAAACCACCACAGGCCAGAAGCCATTGGAATGTTTCTCTTAAGAGGACACCTCCATGGGGTTCTCTGACCCTTGCGGAGGTCCCATTACATACTTCCCATTTACTGGTGAGTTACCATGAAATATCCCCAGATTCATAGTCCTCAGGATCTGTTTCATGTGCTCAGCACTACAGCTCTCAACTGCAACCAAGTAGTGCCTCTTTTGGAAGCCACCCTTGAACAAACTGGCACCACTGCCCATCTGGAGGCACTGCCACATGTGCTTCTCTGCCTTCTCAGCTGGTGCCAGCTGCCCATGCAGTGCCATGAGAGTGCCCTCCTTTTTTTGTCCCTCTAAGTTGTTTCTTCTGAGCTATCCCCTCGGAGTTAACACCAGACTGTCAACTCTAAGTTGAGCACTGCTGATGAACAGTTTCCTCCCCCCTACTGGTAAGAGGGATTGTAACACATGGTTTAGGGGAAATTCCACGTCAACCCCCAGGTGGGGGGGGGGGTAGTGGTTGTGGCCTCAACCAAATAAGTGGTAGTATCTCTGGTTACTACCCATGTAGGTCTTGGAGCATCACCTGGTGGGGAGTTGCAAAGCATATATGATTGTTAATGTACAGTTGAATTATAAAACTAAAGGTCAGAGTCAAACCAAAAAGTATCTTTTAATATATGTTAGTTATGTAAATTGGCTATGTTTCCAATGTTTAAGCGATGGTATAAGTATAGAGTGCTGTGGCCTTTTCATGTGAATATGTGTGTGTAGTGTGTGCTTTCAGAGTTGGAATGAGGGAATGTGGGTTATAGAGGGCCTGCATAGTTCACTGGCTAGGGAACAGGGTCAAACCCCACTGGAGCCAAATGATTATTGTGTGGCCTTGAGCATGTCAGTCAGTCTCTGTGCTCCACTCCACCAACCTACATAAATGGGTAGAAGTAGGACCCCACTAAAAATTAGATGCTGTCTCTTAGCTGTGACTGTTTGTCCTAACCTCCCAGGTAGTCATTCCTTTTCTTCGCACCTCTCTACTATCACCACCTCTGCCTGCCACCACCCTCCCCATATCTACCCCTGCCTCACTCCCTAGCCCAGGTCAACCACCTTCCTCTCTTACCCCTCCATCAACTCCCTTCCTCTCCCTTTTCTAATCTGCTCACCCCATCCAATGTTGTACATGTTCCCCAATCCTTGCCTCCCACTCACCTGTCCTTCTGCCTCCCTCCCGGTTACCCCTCTACACCCACTCTCTCTTCCGCTTTTCTACGCTACATGGCACAATTGGCAGCAACTCAGTTTTTTCCACTCTACCTTTCCCTTTGACAGTGCCCTTCTGGCAGCTTTAATTCATGTAAATATTATTTGTTGTGACTCATCATTCTTAAACATATGCCTGATTATGTTGTTCTAACTGTTATTTATATCACCTGCAGCTTTAGACCATGTATACCCTGTATTGAATTTTGTATTCAAACTGCTTGCCTGCTAATCTCACACAAACTGTGCTTCTGTTCTTTGTATACTGACATGGAACCTTTGTAAAAGAGCCATTGGCTCAAAGGTATTTAACTGAAATTCTAATAAATAAATAAAAATGAATAAATAGCTGGGTTATCCTGCCTAAATATATTGTAAAAATCACTCACTCACTCACTCACCTGGTCTGCACTTTAGGTTTGCTGTCTGCCAGCACAAGCACAAAAGGCACAGCCCCATGGGATTACAACTTGTTGCTTTACCTCCTGGTGCTGCTTCTGATTGCTGGAGCATAATTGACTCTGATTGCAATCACTGCAGCTACAATAGAGGGTTTGAGGCCACCGTCAGCTGTTTGTGCAGGAGTCAGAAGGCTAGTGTGTTTAGCAGAGTTAATAGAGCAGTACAGATTTGAGAAGGAGAATGCCTTAAAACAATTAACCCAAAGCTTTTGAAAATGATTAAGTAATCAATCTGAAATTGTGTCTATCTTTGACAGTGGAGCACAAACTTATAACAACAGCTTCTTGGGATACAAGGGAGGCAGTAGTACAGAACTCTGGTAGCTCTGCCAAGTTGAAGTTTTTGGTTTTCCAGTCTGGGCATTGACAGGAGACCTGGGCAGGGTTCGGCAACCAGGGAGAGAACATTTAAATTATAAAATTACAAAAGCATCCACTGAAGCCGGTTAGGCAAGTAGTTCTAACCTTGAGATTGTAAGGGAGCCAAGTGCTCGCATGTTGGTGCACTGACCTGCCTGTTGAGATTATTTTTCTTGTTTTGTGTTTCATTTTCTTGTTTCCTTTTTTGAAGAAGCTCAAATGAAAAGCAAAAACCAAGATGGCTCTGTCTGTAGGCTGGGGCATCCTGAGCTGATGATGAGGAAAGTCAAATAGAGAGCAGCGGTTGGGGCGCTTTTGTTTTTCTACCTGAACAAGCTCTTTGTTTTTTGAATATTTTATTGATGTTATAGACTCCTAGAAGAAATACCCATCTCAAGAATGGGCAAACACAATGGGCCAATTTGACCATTTTCTGCAGACAGAGTCTATATTTCTATGTTACGGTAACTCATATCAGGGCCCCAGTTCTCTGCGGCACTGCAGCCCTTATGGCAGGGCCCTTTGGCTTTTGCGATGGTCTGCGCTTGTTTCTGTGGCATCGATTCCTTGTTTCTGTGGCAGAATGCTGTTCAGCCATCCACTCTGATATCATGCAATGTTATAAATACTAACGTCAGATACTGTACATGGAGGAGAGGCTTCAGACTAAACAACGCGTTAAAAGGAGCCAGGTGATAAGGAAAAACTATACGTTTGAAAGAGAAAACACCATCCGTAATGAATTCTATGGCATTTCTTAGATTATGTAGCACTACTTAAAGGATCTAAAAATTGGATTATGATTTGGATTTGAAATCTTAAATGCCTACGTACAATAGGTTTTGGGATTCAGTGTGGGATTTGGGATTTTCGAACTGCAAATCCAAAAAGTCCTAAATCCAAAAATTGGATCAGAATATGACAAATCCGATTCCATTCAGTGGATTCCGAGTAGCCCCACTAAAAATATCACATTTATTTTTAATTGCAGGTTTTGACCTTTATGACCTCACAAGTGGTGGAGCCATGAGTGAGGCCTGCAGAGGTCAAACTCTGCAGGTAAACATAAAGGCGTATTTTAGCCTGCCCATGGTATACGTCATTTATACAATGACTGGGCCTCTCTGGTACGATTAATTCTTTCAATGATGATTTATCTGTTTCAGTTTGATTTCTCTGCTCTGTTTTTAATTACAGCAGAGGCCACTGTGATGTCAACTGGGTGGCAAACTGGTTGACGGGCAGAAAACAGAGAGTGGTGGTAAACGGTATACAGTCAGAAAAGATGCAAGTCACAAGTGGGGTACCTCAGGGATCAGTCCTGGGGCCAGTCCTCTTCAATATCTTCATCACTGACATTGCAGATGGACTGGAAGGTAAGGTTTGTCTGTTTGCAGATGACACCAAGATCTGCAACAGAGTAGATGATCCAGATGGGATGGGCAGAATGAGAAGAGATCTGGGTAAACTGGCAAAATGGTCTGAAGACTGGCAACTGGGGTTTAATGCAAAGAAGTGCAAGATCATACACATAGGGAAGAGAAACCACAAAGCCACCTATAGGTTGGGAGGGGAGTTGCTGGCAGTCACAAGGGAAGAAAGAGACTTGGGCATCATCATCACAGATGACCTGAAATCATCCAAGCAGACCACTAAAGCAGTAGGTAAGGCTAGGGGGATGTTGGGGTGTATTAGTAGGGGTATCACAAGTCATAAGAGGGAGGCAATAACCCCTCTTTACAAGACACTGGTTAGGCCCCATCTGGAGTACTGCATGTAGTACTGGAGGCCACACCTTCACAAGGACATTAACCAAATTGAGGCAGTCCAGAGAGGGGGAACCAAAATGGTGCAGGGACTGCATCAGAAAACATATGAGGACAGATCAACGGAACTCAGTATGTATACCCTGGAGCAAAGGAGGGAAAGAGGTTATATGATTGAAACATTCAAACACCTTAAGGGCATTAACAAGGTGAAAGAGTCTAACATGTTTAAATATAAGAAAAATAGCAGGACAAGAGGACACAGCATGAGATAGAGGGAGACCGATTAAGGGGTAATGTGAGGAAGTTCTTTTTCACAGAAAAGGTGGAGGATGCATGGAATGGCCTACCTCAGAAGTGGTGGATATGAGTACAGTGCAAGGCTTCAAACAGGCATGGGATAGGCATAAGGGAGCAATACAGATGAGTATGAATAGATAGGCCATTGACAGAGCAAATGCCGATGGCACATTCATAAAGTAGAAAAAGAAATGAGCAGGCTGGATGGGCCTTGCGGTCCTTATCTGCCATCAACTTCTATGTTTCTATGTTTCTATCATGCATTATGGAAGCTGTCCTCCTATTGGTTAAGAATTTCTTTGTCACCAACCAAAAATGGAAATAAATGCTGATGACCCACTTAGCATTGAAATAAATGCTTTATAATTACTGGTGACCCCCTTTAATGCATAGACTTGATCTGTGTTTCAAATGCCGTAATAACTGGGTTACTTGGTTATTACAGCATTTTGTGCGACTCCCAGTTCACTTCATTTGCAGTGTGCCATGTAATTGGCTTCTATTCTGTGTGTGGGTGGGCCAAACACCTCAACAAACATGGTGGCTCCATTTCTCGGTTACCAGGGACCCGCACTGATCGTTTACCTCTCACTCTCATCATAGGTAACTTATTATTTTTTTTTCAATATTTATCTGGCTGATACTGCCTTTACAATTTAAAAAATCTATCTGGTTGATCCTAGTGTTCGTACACTTCAGGCGGGGCTTTAGGAGGCAGCGACTATGCTCAGGAATGGGTTGTGGCTGACTACCCACAGCGTTACTTATGCGTGGTTCCACAGTGTTATTTAAAAAAAAAGACAAGAAAAAAAAGAATGTCTGTACTGGAGAGGGAGAGACAGAGAGTGTGTGTGTGTGTGTGTGTGTGTGTGTGTGTGTGTGTGTGTGTGTGACAGGACTGCTTCACTAACTTTGGCATTCACTTCCTGCACCAGTAATTATAAAAAATTAAAGATAGACAACTGTGTTCTTATGGATTTGTTTACACACCCTTGGTGTGCGATGACCTCATAAACCTCTCAATCTTGATTCTCGAGGTTTATGGGTCATCACACACCTCAAGTGTGTAACACAAATCCATAGCACACAGTTGCCTATCCATTATTCTCCATAGTTCCACTTTTGGCTTCTGAGCCATGAAAATAAATCCATTTATTTGCAAGATTTCATACCCAAAGTCATTGTAAAAATATATTTTCCATAGTTAGTACCACTCCAAGCTGTTTTTAGATTTCATTCCCTTCAATGACAGTAGCTAAGTGTGAAAACCAATGGGTAAAAGTGTTCCAACTTTAAACGGCTTTGAAAGTTCTGATATGGCACAGATAACTATCAGAATTTTAATAGTTCTAATAATGACTAAATATATAATATAATATATTATAATAATATATACTATAATGAATAAATAAATATATAATTATATATAATAATAAATAATCATAATTTTAATATTTATTTAATAGTTTAATAGGTTCGGACACAGAACAGTGACATTTGAAACATCCTTACATTGGAACATACTTCCACCCCTAGCATGAGCCGAACAAAACCACAAGAAATTTGTTAGGGCATTAAGCAACTGTTGTGTACATATACAGTATGTACTTGTACGAGGTAATCCCTGTGCTATTGTCACCCTTCCCCACCCTTATAATATGGTTTACCTTCTGTCTGTTTTAAGTGCATTATTTATTACTGTTTATATGTCAAATTTGTAGTACTTTTATAATTGCATTTATTTTATTTGTGAAACTTGGATAGTGTACAGGACTGTCTTGTAAACTGGATTGATAAAATCCAAATGACACTTCTTTTCCTGTATAAAAATATGTTTTTACTACTAACTTTAAATGGCTTATTGGAGCCTTTCAGAGCCTTGGAATGTTTTGTGGCTCTCCCATCTCATATTACAATAGCGCAGGTCTGTAACATAATAGTATATTTCTGCTGCTGGGCTTGAGGAAAGAACTTTATGTCCCTGGAATGGCAGGCCAATCCCATATCAATTTCCCTGTTAATATGACAGTTTCAAATCTTCTTAAAGAGACAGCTAAACAATTTTGTCATTCTTTGCTCTTTTTCTTACATTCCTGCTCCTTTACTGAAGCTTCCCTCATGGCTTCCTCCACTGACTGTCTTCCTTCTGGAACTATCAGGGTCTTGCCTACAGTAGTACCATGAAAGCCGTAGTGGGTCCAGCATTCCTCAGTCCTCAGGAATTGCAATAATTCTCAAGAAACCCATGCTCTGAAGTGGATTATTGTGCATATAAAATGGATTGTTTTATTTTTTGGAAAAAGGTTTTATTTTCCTTTAGTTAGGTTATTGCTAGGTAGAACAGGTGAGTTTAGTAAGAAAGGCCATGTGCCTTAAAATGAACTGGGGAACTGTACTTATTTTGAAGAAACATGCGTCCTGTTGTGTGTTTTTATGTTAAGAAAAGTGGAGAAAATGTTTATTTTATGGAAAAAGGTTTTATTTTCATCTAGTTAGATTGTTGCTAGGTAGATTAGGGCAGTTTCGTTATGAACTGTGCCTATTCTAGGTCAGTGGTCAGGTGCTGCCTTTTAACCAGTCAAGTTGTTCAATTTGGTCAGTTTTTATACATACAAACATACGAATGTGCCAGCAGAAACAGACCACCCGGTCTATCTAAGTCTGCTCTAGTATGCAGCTAGCACCCCTAGTTTACAGCTACCCCACCCCCTCTCCTTTGTCATCCCACCACCCCCACCTCCCCACCCTCACTCTCACTTGTTCCCTGCCCCATGCCCTTTTGAAGTTGTTCACAGATTTACACAATACCACCCATTCTGGTAGTGCATGCCATTTTGCTACCACCTCTCTGTGAAATTGTGTCTCCTCATTTCTTTCCTAAATCTTCCCTCTATTCTTAGCCCATGCCCCCTTTTATTTGTACCCTGCTGAATCTCCTGTAGGTTATCACTGGTCACAACATCAGTCATGGGGAATGGGAATGCAGTCAATCTGGGACAGCCCCACAACTGTGCATGGGTGGTACATGGATGTTTCCTTTTAAAGGAACGTAATTGGATTGTTGGGAGATATGAATGTCCCATTTGTAACCCCCAGACGGTGCTATCCCCAAGGTTACTACCCCTGCCTGTGTGCCTGAGCACAGGTTAAGGGGCCTGGATTCAGTAGTAAGGTGCCTCCACCCAGAGTAATAATATTGGGGGAGTCTGCCTATCCTGCTACAGCCCTCTGGGAACTGTAGCCACCCACCAGCCTGCCTAGTGGCTCAGTACCTGGCACAGCAGTAAATTCACAGCCAGTATAACACAGTAATAATTTGCACACACCCTTCACCTTACCACCAGGGTTGGGCTTGCAGCAATTTCCCTGGATTCCCCCTGTAAAATAAGGATAGCAATACAGATGCACACTGTCAGCACTGTAACCTCACTAATAATATGCACACTAGCCAGGTTAAATGTGAAAACAAACAATCAGGTTTATTTAGGGGTCATGAACAAGGAAAGGGGTGTGAATTTAGTTAAACGATTGGTATTCTGATTAGATTCAGGTTTGGCATGCACTTTTTTAGTCCCAATTAAAACAGTCACACATCACTGGGTACCCAGGATGGAAAATGGCTAGCCAGAGGCATTGCCTGGGGTTGGCCGGCATTGCAGCTGGTGTTGGGGCCCTTGATGGAAAGAAAACAGTTAACATGCACAACAACCAGAAAACCCAGAAAGTTAAAGAAATCAAATAGTACCACAGATTATTTAAACTTTCTTTGCAGGGAGCTACCCTGATTGTACTCACGCTACCAGAATTGTGCAGGAAGGCAGGCGATATGGAGACCTTGTGGTGTTCACTAATGAGTATGGGGAAGCAGGGCCGACATGACGCACCTCTTCTTTATGGCCTTTCTGTCCAGGTGGCCATAACCTGCGAATTGTCTCTGCAGAGGGGCTGGATCCCCAAAGCCAGTTTCTCACCGAAGGCAGTCTCTGGTGCAGGGCAATCGGTCTCGGCTGGATTGGCAAAGGCCTAGGCAGGATAAGCAAACTGGCAAAGTTCATTTGTCTTCTGGCTGGTGAAGCCTCCAGCTGGCATACAGGTTGGGTCATAGGCAACCAGGTCTCGACCCACAGAACACATTCAGCACATCCAAGATAAGCAGCACTAACTTTGTATAGTTTGAATCAGTCCAGTTGCTATTGCAATAGATTCACTGAGCAAACCTCCAAACTGCAGGCAGGCGGTTCCTGGCAATTAATCATTAATTCTGATCACCAGTAACACACATAGAAGCAACTAGGTCTTTTGCAGGCCAGAGTCTCCGCAGAGCCAGCTCGGTAGTTCGAGCTGGAGTCTCAGCACAGGCCTGCACCTGAATTGCAAGCTGTTCTTGGCCGTCCCTCTCAGTCTGGTCTCTCTGCAGAACCAACTGGAATTCAAACTGTCCACCTTAAATGAAGGCAGAAATCCTTGGAATCTGTTTGGCTGTTCAGGCTGCCTAACACAGTTTTAGTCTTTATATTGGCTGCAATTTAGGTGCCCAAACCTTGTCCCTCAAAATCTCCTACAATGCTATATTATACTCCCATGAGAGGCTGAAAGAAATTCCAGTCTGTGATTGGCTAAAGCACTCCCAAAATGGTGGCTGCTGTAGAAAATACTGTCCCAGAAATGCAGTCCCACAAGTTTAAAAGTTTGGTGCAGCCAGAAAATAAAGTATATAATTATATTCTTCCCACACATATGTAGCCCCAACACTTTGCTATCAGACAAGCCCACATTCATTAACATATTCCTTGTCCTTTTTCTGCCGCTGCTGCCGATATACTGTTCCCCCCAGGCGGCAGGCAGTAACTCATGAATTTTAATTAGGCTCATGACTATGCATGAGCCCTGCCATAAATCCCTTCACTCAAACTTTGTTTCAGATCTCCTGAGTGGCTTCTGAGTCACATGGTTAAGGTCACTGGCCCCTATTTAGTCCAGAAGGGCACCGAGACCGCTGATATACTCCTCCATAGGACCACAAATTGAGCGGTCGGCACATCAATGTGCTAGCTGTGCATGCGCTGTAGCCGACAGCACCAGAAACATGCTGGTGACTCATGGCTAAAGATTTCAGCCCAAACTGGGCTCAATTAATGAAATGAGCTGCAGTAAAGGACTTGAGGAAGCCTGAGGCACCAGGAGGGAAGGACAACTGCAGCAGAAAGGGCGGGACGCCAGACAGCAGCGGGAGGAAAATGAGAGAGAACAAGGACAGAGGGCAAATAACATAAGCCCCCATGGGGGGGGGTTACACATTAAAGAAGCAGTGCATGTCGTAGTGATGATTGGGTATCTATATTTTAATCTGCAGTAGATTGCTCTTTGCTACCAGTTTTCCAAGATACCCTTTTTCCCAGTTTTGAGTTTGCCTTAACTTTTCTTAAGATTTGGAATCATTGTCTCTCCTTTAAATATGACTATCCCCATGTTCTTATCAGTATTCCTAGCTGTGTTTGAACACTCGTATGCCCCATAAGGGCAGCGTCTACAGCATGGTACTGCAGTTCATCTTTTTTTCTTACAGTTTAATGTTCCTACCTCCAGGTGGCCCTCTTTTATTTATTTATTTAGTTTTTTTGTTGACCAGGTAAGTGTACTAGACAAATTCTGCCTATTTTCAGGCACGACCCGTGGGAGGGGGATACAGATGAATGCCAACTGACCTTGAACCAGATTATGCTGTTGATGGTATTTTTAGTGAATGGGGGGAAATCGGACCAGGACACCGGGGAAATTCCCCTATTCGTCTGTAGGGGGACCCTTTGCTTGAGACAATGGCCACTTCCAGTGTATCTGTGGAAGAGACGGACATCTCTAGGGTGGGGGAGCAAGCATCCTCTCCTACATGTGTGAATCTACAGGCTCAGCGCGATGAAGATCAAAATTTGGATATTTCGAAAGCTGGAGCTGCAACTCCGGATATTTTCTTGTCCACAGAGGATTTAAGCCATACAGATGGTACATCTCTAATAAGAGGAGAGGAGTATATCCCGATTTCAGGATCTACAGAATTACTCTTTCAACAACTGCTTGAAAAAGAAAGAATTCGGCACTTGGAGCTAGAGCATGAGCTGAGGGATCAGATTCTGAAATTACAAGCTAGAACGCAGTCTGTCTCTCCCTTGACAGGATCCAATGACAGCGTTCATGACACAGCAACATCAAAGGCTTTGGTCCAGGCAGGGCCGGGTGAGTCAGTCTCCAGTAATTCTCCTCTGATAAGGGAAGTAAATTTTGAATCAGCTGGCAATCTGTCCACTTCTTTAGGTGGGTGCCTACAGCTGAAAACAGAAATTCCTCCAGTTATACCTGAAACTAGTTCCGAGGTGAAGTCTCCTCGGCGTTTGTCCGGACAAACAGAGAATGATTCTATTTTCAATATTTCTCTCGTAAGGGAACCCCTTTCTAGGACAAAGGGTTTGTACTAAAGCCCTTGACTATCGGGACATTAGAAACAGGATCTCCCTGTACTAACCAGTAAATATAAAATATCAGCATGCAGCGAATATACAAGAAGGGGTGTCAGTTTTTTCTTTCAATAACAAAGAGAGTGGACTGGTTACAAATACAGAGTAGGACAATAAAAAGGAATGCAGGACTGCTGTAACTCTTGCAAAGAGGCATTTATCTTTACCTTCTGTGTCAGCCCCTAAGAAAATAGTAACAGCTGATAATGTGCCTAAAAAAACAGCAGGAGAAACAACTATGGCCAAAATACAACCTGCTCTTGCTTTGGTAGAAGGTTTAGAACCTACAACTGATTCATGGTCCCCCGAAAAAGCCCTTAGTGGGGCAGGCTGGAAATTTTCTTCAAATGGCATATGGCTTCCTGACCCTGGTTGGGACCCTAAATTTAATTTCTCTCAGTCTTCTCCTGCTTGGCGTCCTGGGGGCTTTTCTAATTCATTACCTGATTCTCAGATTTTTCTAGAAACCCCTCTGGATATAAAATACAGTACCCTGGTCCAGGGAAGGTTCCTGGTCCTCAGACCCCTGCCCAGAGAAGCATTCCTGAAGAAGTTTTTTCCACAAGTGAACTTGCTAAAACTGAAGTTCAAAAGGATAACATTGAGGATTTAAAGGGTGGCCCTCATGACCTCCCCCAAGTTCAGAAACCTCTTTAGTCCGACCTATTTTCTAAAATAAAAGAAGCTGCCCCTCAAAGGAATGCGGTATGGATCTGCTATAAAGGGGGCCTTGAGCATCAACCTGACAGACACAATGTGGGAAAAAATTTACTAAAGGACTCCCTACATTTTTCCCCACGAGAGGTTTTTCCCTTTATCAATATCAGTGGGGAAGATAATTATGACATCAGCTTTCGTACACTTTATGCTCTAGACCTCTTTTGGGAGAGATACAATCAGGTTAAATTCTCACCCACGTGGACCCCCTTTTTGGTTATTCCCTTGACTAGACCCCTAATTAAATATGTAACAGTTCTGTTTCAGAACAAGTGGGTCCATGTGAATGATATAACCTATTGGCTCTCTCAGAAGTGTGAAGTTCTAAGTGATCCAGAGACTATTTTAGACTCCGAGCAATTTTGGACTGGCAGTTGGAAATATAAAGTTAAATTGTGGCAGTCAGATTCTGGGATCTCCCATGTTCCTAATTCTTTCATGTTGGGCAGAGATCGAGGTGTATGTTTTTACGCTGGTCGAGCATGCTACAAGTGTGGCTCTAGAACCAACATTTCTAGCTCTTGTGACAAACCACGTTGCGACAATTGTGGGGAAGTGGGGCACATTGCCCTTCAATGTGTCACCCACACCAAATGCGATTTATGTGAAAAGATTGGACACGTTTTTGGCAAATTCCCATGGACAGCCAAAAACAAAGCCTCATGCAGGAGTCCTGATCTTTTAACTCAGCATGCCAAGATCTGACACCCCATTCAGATCCTGTACCCCCTTCCTCCCCTATCTCTCCCTGTCCTACTCAACTGGTTCCCCTTCCTCCCCCAGTTCTTCCCTTAGTGGAAATTGTTTCCTCCCTCCCCTTCCTTCCACTCGCAGATCCCACTACTGATGTTTCTTTGGTTCCAGTTTGTTACCAGGATCCTATCATAGGGGAAGACTCTGCAGAGACTCCTGTTCCCCTTCCTAGGCGATCCTCTAGGATTTCCAAAAATAGATCTGTTTCCCCTCATGAGTCAATAGAATCTACTAACCCCTTTGAAGTTTGGGCTTCTGAAGATGGTACCTCTGATATGGATCAAGCTGAGACAGCTGATCTACCTCTGGCTGCTCTCCATACCCCTTCCACTCCTGAACTGGTGGGTTATGGGGGGGAAAAAAAGAAAAGGCAGAAAAAAACAGCTTAAGCTGCAATCCCATTAAAGATGGGGTCAGTTAATATTCATAGTTTACTAAACCCTGTAAAATGCCAGGCAGTTCTGGATTTCATTCATGTTTCAGACTTTGATATTTCTTATGTACAGGAAACGTGGATGTTCTCTGAGGATCAGATAAGATCTTTCCAGGGAGAATGGGCTTGGGGCCCCTTATACTGGTCCTTTGGGTTGGATACTGTGGATGGGGTGGGTATTTTATTTAAAGGATATACATTTTCCCTCTCCAAACTAATTGATCTAAGTCCTGGAAGGTGTTTAATTCTGGACGGGTTATGGCAAAATATGCATTTCCGCTTTATTAATATATATGGGCCCCTATTAAAGTCAGAAAGGGTAGCTCTTTTTCATGCAATACAACCATATCTGGTTACTTCATCCATTATTATATTTGGAAGAGATTTCAATTGTCCTTATGGGAAAGAAGGGGGATCTTCTATAAAAAAAAAAGTTTATTGTGATGCTAATGCCTTGTTTCAGGTTATAAACCTTGCTGAGTTGATAAACTGTAACACATTTCAAAAAAACTGGGCCTTGTTTCACTTACATGAGGCATAAGTACTATACTACTATAGATCACATGTTTGTATCTAGGAACTTGCCACATTTTTCTTTTCACATTCAACACACTGAATTTTCTGATCACCTAATGTTGGTTATTGAAGCAAATTGCCATCAGAAAAAGCAAATTCAAACTAATTGTTGGAAATTTAATTCTTCCATGTTAAATGACCCCCAGGTTCAGTCAGGGATCCATGGGTTAATAGCAGCCAGGTGTTCTGTTAGGTTTCTTTATTCAGA
This sequence comes from Neoceratodus forsteri, assembly GCA_016271365.2. Classification (NCBI taxonomy): domain Eukaryota; kingdom Metazoa; phylum Chordata; order Ceratodontiformes; family Ceratodontidae; genus Neoceratodus; species Neoceratodus forsteri. The sequence goes on along the minus strand of CM028129.1, from coordinate 1,100,808,975 downwards.
TTTATCGGAATGGTGGATGGACAGGCAGGCAGATTTTAAATCTTGGTTTCAGAGGTATGACAAAAATTCCATAAATAATAAATTCCTTAAATATTTGTCCTTAAGACAACAATTGTTTAAACTATTTACTTTGGCAAACACTTCCAAACTTCATTATTTTTCTCAAATATATAATTTAAAAAAGGAAATGTTGCTCTACCAGTATGATAGGGCAAATTCAGTTCAGGCTATGTTACAATTTGGTACACAAAAACCCTATTACGGGACTCTTTTTTAGCTTGTAAAAATCTTAAACAAACTATTCAAATGAATTCTTTGGTAAATTCAAAAGGGCAAACTGTTCATTCTGTGGGATATATTCATGAGACTATAGTCTCCTTTGTTAAATCTCATAGTCCCCTAAACCCTCCCCTCAGAAGGAGCTATTCAAACATATCTGGAGTCTACAGATATTTGTAATATGTCAGTTGAAATATCTGCTATTCAAGGCAGTTTTAGTTCTATAGAAATTGAACAAGTGATAAAAATCCCAAAAAAATGGTGTCTCTCCCGGTGTGGAAGGTTTGCCATTTGAATTCTATAAAGCTTTTAGCCCCGCACTTTCTCAATGCTTATTTGTGTTTTTTAACTATTTCTTTAAGGTAAATGAAATACATCCTGCCTTTCTGACAGGTCTTTTGATATTTTTGTTCAAAAATAGGAATAAGTCCTCTCTCCAAAATTGGAGACCAATTACAATTCTAAACTCTGATTATAAAATTTTAGCACAAATTTTAAATAATCGTTTAAAGTCCTATGCTTCATTGGTCATTTCCCCTTACCAGTTTTGTAGGGTACCCTCAAGAAAAATTCAACAAGCTCTAATGATCGTAAGGGACTTGATTGAATTTGTATCATTAAATGGTAGGTCAGCTTTCCTGGTTTCTATAGACCAGGAGAAAGCATTCTATTGAGTATATCCCCCTTTTTTGTTTGCAGTTCTTAAAGCTTTTAGGATCCCTGATCCTTTTATATAACAAATTAAACTACTGTATTATATTCTTCTACTATGGTACACCTAGTAATTCAGGGACAAATGACTATGGGCTTTTTGGTACCTACTGGTGTCCGGCAAGGGTGTCCTCTTAGCCTACTCCTTTATGTCTTTGCTCTAGATCAGCAGTTCTTAGACTTTGTCACAGTGAGCCTCCCCAAATCCATGGAAAAGATTTTGAGCCTCCCCCAAAAACTGAAATAATCTTGGGCCTCCCCCCCAAAAAAAATAACATACTGTACTTTGCGAGTACACCATGAATAAATTCAAACCCCTTTGAGTACTAGGCTCACATTCAGTTCTTTGTCTTATACTGATATGGAACCTTTGAAAAAGAGCTCCTGTGCTCAAAGGTGTTATCTGAATAATAAATAAAATTAAAAATATTATTATTCAGCTTATTGTAACCCCAAAACAGGCCAGCCTACTTGCTCCTTATTTTCATTCTTGAACTATTTTTACCCCTTTTGCAGTACCTTCATGGGTCAGACTACTTTCTCTGTTTCCTCTCTATATGAATTAACCTTCCTACATACTTTGCCTCTCCCGCTCCTTCTCTGCTCCTAAGCAACTTCTCTGGGATTACTTTGTTCCTTGCTGCTATTGCTCTTAGCACTTCTATGCTCAACCCTTGTATTTGGGCTGTTCTGCCATCAGGCTACAAATTGATCAATTACCACCTCTCATTATTAGTTTATTGTTCATATTTGTTTGCACTATTGTTCATTGTGTATTTCTTGACTGTTTTGCTGTTACCTTTTGAAATGTATTCACTACCTACCCTTCCCCAGGTACACCTGAAATGAGCCTTGGCTCATTCACCTACGCTTGTCACCTATTAGTAAATAAATACATAAAATTCACCATTATCATCCTCTTTCAGTTTGCTTCATCTCTTCACACAAAATACATAGAACTCAAAATTTAAATACAGTACTTTTTCAGACTTGCTTGAGCCTCCCCTGGAACAGGTTGGGGCTTCCCCAGGGAAGCTGGCCTCACCATTTGAGAACCCCTGCCTAGATCCTCTTTTGAGGAAATTAGCAGTGTCCCCCCTTTGGTCAGGTATTGAAGAGCCAGATTCAGGGGGAGAGAATTACGGGTGCAAGCATATGCAGATGATCTTTGTTGTTTTTTCTTAAATTCTACATATCTAGCCCCTATATTACAAGAAATTCAGCAGTATTTTATCATTTCAAATTCAAAACTAAACATGGGGAAAAGTAGGGGCTTATTTTTTGGAGCAGGTGCTCCCTCCCCCAATACTTTTGAAGGAATTCCTTTTTCTGCTGAACCTTTAAAGATTCTTGGAATTGTTTTTGGTCCCCAAAATGTACCTTCTTTAAACTGGGATTTAGGGCTACAGTAAGTTGAAATTTAAATGGGTCATTGGAAACATTGGAAAATGTCCAAAATTAAGAGGGTGAATGAAATTAAACAATTTTTAATTCCTGTTTTGCTTTATGTAGCTATGATTTTTCCTCCTCCTGGCCATTTAGAGGTTAAATTATATAGTCTGTTTTTTCAGATGCTCTGGGGAAATAGGCTTAACCCCATAAAATGGCGTTTTACCTACCTATCCAGAGGAAAAGGGGGCCTTGGTATGGTGGACCCAATAGTATTTTTCCACACATTATTCATTTCCCAAACTGTGAAAAATGGGTTGATTATATCTCCAGCATCCCACAATCAGTGGACTCAGAAGATATTATCATGATATCTCTCCATGTGGGGAACTGTCCCCCCTGGCTATCAATTTACCTTCATATACCTGACTTTTTCTGCCCAGTATTGACAAAATTATATATATGGGGGATTTCTAAGCAATGTATTATTCAGAGTTCTGGATGGTAATTATATAACTTAGTTATATCTTTGGTCTTTCCAACAGAATCCACCTTTAAGAACTGTCTTCCTCAGAATAATCATTCGGTTTTAGCTCAACTTAGTAATCCTAGGATCCCCCCTTTAATGTGGGAACACCTATGGTTTTCAGTTTATGGAAGAATAAATGTTCGGGGGAATGCCAAACATAAGACATTAGATGAACGGAATTGTCCTTATATGGGATGTATTGATAAGGAGGAAACAACAGAGCACTTTTTATTTGACTGTTCATTTTCTAAACCTTTATGGGCCTATTTAGCACCTGCATGGAATATGCAATGGTTAACTAATATGACTTATGAATTTTTAGTTTTAGGTCATTATGACCATTTAGGGGGCAGTTATTCAGAAACACTAGCAGTTTTTTATGTTGCTTAAAATATTATTTGTGGCAAAGTAGATGCCAATGAGTCCTTTATGCCCTCCGACACTGTATGAATTTTGGTCTCACAGGCAATGACAAAGCAGTATAACTTAGATGTGGTGTTTCATTCTACTCAAAAAGTATTTTGGTGGTGGAAGGGTTTTTATATTTTTTTAGAAAATGGGCATTTTATTTCCTGGCATCTGATTGGCTAGTACCGTGGCCGGGGGTACATTAACTTTCAATAGATGCTCAGGAAAAAAAAGTACCAGCCCAAGTGCCCCTTTACCCACTCAAGTATCTTTCTGCCTACCCTGATTGTTCATTGGCCAGAATCACACCACTGAGCTTGAAATTGCCGCCATGTTTTTCTCTCATTTATCAAGAGATTCTGTTCCCCAAAACTCCCTACTTCAGTGCCAGCTTCATGAGGAAGATGCAGCTCAAATTCCACTGGTCACATTCCTCACTACCTTTATTTTTTCTTTTTTGTGTTTTTTTAAAGTTTATTTAGAGTACCACATGCCCCGTGATTCTCCATAGTGCCTCTCTGAGAGCCAACCGCGCTCCCTTCCACCCTTCTTCAGCCAACTGCTCACTTGCTCTTTGTAGCACTAGCACCACAAAACTCATCTTTCTTTTGAGTTCTTTGGCTAGCACAGACTGCGATCACAAGTAGCTCACACTTTATTATCGTCCTGTCCCGTCCCCCGCCTGAGAGCAAACAGCAAGTCAGTTCCACCACACATACGGACAGAGCTCTTTTCTCCTCAGATTAGTTTTTTCCCTTTTTTTATTCGAGCAGTACCTTTCTTCTTGTACCAACAGTCCAATCTGCAGTGCTGTCAACTAATCCAAGCTTCAGTTTAGTGTGCTACTCCTGTTTAAACAATGTTCTATTTCCCTAATCCCTACCACGGCACCTCTGGATGTTGCACTGCAGCTGATCACAATTACTGCCCATTTCAAATACGTGCTATTAAAGCCACACCGTGTCCAGTCCTGCAGCTAACCACCTGCTCACTGTCAACTTGCAGTCCATTTGCAATAAAAAACAAAAGCAAATAAACTGAATGAGAATGAAACTGTTCTGCTGGTGGTTCACCTCGTTATTCTGCGTTTACACATCCTAGCAAATTTGTCGCCACTACCAGCTTGCTCTTTCCTGCTGTTTTTCATTCTGGGTGAACTGGTAACAACAAGCTGGAGATCCAGATATGGTGTTTGCTTGATGGCGATTCAAGGGGGGAGGGAGGGGGGAGACAGACACATAGATGCAGCATACAAACGGATCATAGCTTGGTGTGTGTGTGTGTGTGTGTAAGCATGACAACCAGCTTCAAGGAAGAACACTCATACAGTCGTAGGAACTATTTTATTACAAATCTTACTGTAAGCTAAGTAGTTATTATTTTTTGAATTAAACAATTTTTTTTTTTACAATGCCCATTTTCTAAGCACAATGATACCCTCCACGGTGGGCGGTATTGGGCTATACCGGACCTTCCAGGGATTATAAGGCCCTCTGCCTGTGGCGTCGGGCCTCATTACACCCCTGGGCGGTCCGGTATAGCCCAATATCGCCCACCCTGTCAGGTATTATTGCTTACATAAAACACAAATGAAGAAAGTAGGAATTAAAATATAGTTTAAAGTTTAATAGTCATTTCATTATAAGGAATATATTAAATAACCTCTAAATAAACTAGGTAAAACGTGAAGTTAAATAAGGTATAACAAGTTATTTATTTTCCCATTCTTTTTCATAAAAATGTGTTTCTTATCATGTGATGTAACACTTATGATTATTATGTACTTTTGATGTTATTTCAATAAAAAATTTCCCTACTCTTTTCGAGAAGTGCCATGGGATCTTTAACATCCACCTGAACTATCACCACAACAGGCAGATGGGACCTCGGTTTAACATCTCATCCGAAAGATGGCACCTCAGGAGTGCAGCACCCCCCTCATGCTGCACTACAGTATCAGTATTGAGATATTAACCCAAGTGCCTGGTGTGAGGATAGAACCCACAGCCTTCTGATCTCCCAGCCTCAGAGGCGAGTGAGCTACCTGCTGAGTCACTGACACCAATTTGGTCACCATTTCCCAGCCCAGTACCCTGACATCTCTGGCACTTACATCCCAGTACCTTTAAATCCCTTGACTTGCCCCCAAGGTGGCCCCTCCAAATGGAGCGGGTTGTGGAGCAGTTTATCCCTCTAAATGGGGGCCTCCAAAGTGAGGGGGAAAATGGCCAGTCACCAGAGCCCAGATCTGGCTTGCCCTTCATCCTGAAGTCCTGGGTTCTTTTTCACTTTATCCTGTTGTTGTGGTGTAGTTCCCTTCCACACAGAGACTGACAGTCTAGGAGCATCAAGCGCACATACGCTATTGCATGCTGCTGCAAGACATTCAGCTGGTCTGTACCACTACCTCTTTTTCCCGCTGCACTACCACCTGTGGTACCCAGGTGACAGTATAATAGCAGGGACTGCAATCCCTCTCCCCGAGGAAAAAGAGCATCCTCCTGGACACTGAATCCTTCCTCCACCAGTCCTCCGATGACAAAGGCTCGTTGCCAGACATGGCTCGCTGGGGTTATGAGTGGTAGTGCTACCATAGTGTAACTGGCTGGCTTTACTTTAGGTCACCTTCCTCACAAAAAAGGTGATGTTAAAATAATGTGGTCCAAAAACAGCTGAGAATACAAATGAAACCCTCTGGCTAACCATATTTAGAGGAGCTCTCCTTTTAATTCAAGTCTAAAATAAAAGGTTAAAAGTGACTCAAAGTGAGGGACAAAGGAGCATTTTCAAGACAGGACTAAAAAGGGTGATCTAAAATGGAATACCAATGTGCAGGTAGATATCATGACACTAACATGTACTGTTGCTTTAAGCCTACAGGCATAACTGTTTGCACTGTTCTGATATTTATCTAACACTACTGCTATGGATTGTTTGTTTTTCCAAGTGGTTCCTGTTTAGGTCAATGTAGAAGGAAGCTGTGACAGTCACGTAGTAAATTATGCACTGAAACAAATGACCCATCAAAGGTTAGACTTACCCACACGGGATGGTACCTTATCCTCTAGCTACCTACTAGAGAGTGCTCCAGATAACATTATCAGGTATGAGTAATTTACTTACCAGGTTTGAAAATATGGTAGTTTAAAATGTGAGTGCATACATATGCTTCAAACTTTGAAAAATCTGTTCCTTATGAAAGGCACATAGGTTGTTATTAAACATTATACCATGGATTGTGGATAGCATTTGTAAGAGTTCGGATGAAGATCAGTACTCATAAAAAAACTTTTTCCAAAGTGTATTTCTTAAAATGGAGGGACAATGGGCTGTTACTCACCTTAACTGGAGCACTGCCGCCAGATTTGCCAGGTAGTAGCTGCTTGGTACATACCTTTAAATTAAAGGGTTACCACAGATGTTTGCAAGTGAAATTAGTAGGCAAATATAAAACAGGTAGAAAGGACAAATGGTACAGTAGTTGTGAGACTAGGAGGATTTGGTAAGTTTTGAGAGAGACTTGTTTGACTTTCTGGAAGGTCCAGTTCATACTACTGTACCGTATTTCTTTCTGCTTCGTGTAGTTGACTTGTAGTAAAAACTGAACCTGCTCCACGTCATTATGCCACCCAAGACCATACACCAACCTTTATATTACTGCCAGACACATGTCAAACTGTTGTATGTGTTTCAACTCTATGTAACTGGGAATCCATTCTGATTGTTAGTCATTTTGTCATGTGGTTCAGGGTGGTGGCAGTAGGCATTAGACATTAATCAGCAGCAGGATAGATTCTGTTTTTTTGTGGTCTCAGGGCACTAGGCAAGTGGGAGGGGAACGTTTCTGCTTTTCAACTGATGCAGTACAGTGTGACGTGCTGTAGATGCCCAACCATGTGCACAAACAAGGGCCTACCTGCCTTTGTTATCCTCATAGTACCAGCAGACTGGCACAAGCTCCATTTGCTAAAGCTTTTTTTTGTTTTCTTTATTAAATGTTTATTTTTTAAATATTTTTTCTATTTTCTTTGTTCAGTAATTGAGTATGGGCTGCACAAGCCCTTAGTTCCTGACTGGCAGTTCTTAAGTGAATTCGGTTTTGCATTTTGTTCATTGGGAGGGCTGATGGCATTACGGCCACTCTGACAGCGGTCTAGCTGGCAAAGCATAAGCCTGGTATTGCCTATAGAGCAGATAGGATACACCATATAAAGCTGTAAAATGCACCTAATGTTGGAACCCTATTTTGCATTATCATCTGGAGCTAATTTGAGGTCGCCTCTGAAAACCAGTCTCGTGTTCCAGTGGGCCTACTGGTCACCCAAAAAACAATGAATAAATAAATAACTAAATAAATAAATATACAGGATAAATAAATCATGGTAAAGTCTCACTCCACTAAAACAGATGTCTGTTTCTTCATGGAATGCACAGAGACCCAGGGTGCCTGTAGTTGAAATCTATCAGTGTCCTTGCCAGTTGATCCAGGCGGGGACATTTTGGTAAACAAACACGAGAAGCCTTTATTTAACCCTTATATTGTTGACCTACTTAAGTTCATGCAACGTAATTTAGCAAAACACAAATGCAACTAGAATTGCATACATTTAATTTGGCACTAAATAATTAGCGCCACTTTCACTATAAGGGAAAAAGTGCTAATAGCTCAGATTTATTTTCATGCTAATTAATGCTTCTGCGAAAATAGTGAAAATTCTTCAATAGTAAACCTTTTGAGTTATACAGTCCCTAACGTAAGGCCTACTTACACCAGATCTGTTTGCACCAGTGTAAGTGGTGCTCCACTGCTGGTTTGTTGCCAGCAGATCAGTGTGCACTAGATGGGAGTCGATATGCTTGTGATCTGCTGAACCACTGCAGTGGGTGGTGTTGAAACACTGCAGGCGTTTTTGGTCCCTTTGTGGCTGTTTACCACTACTTGCACCGTTGTGACTATTAATAAAGAATGGAACACTACCATAATAATTTATTTTTCATAACTAGGACATTTCATTACATGCACAAATGTGAGATTCGTCCCTTGTATTACTGTTTATGCCAAGATGTGCCATACTTTTTTTTTCTTTTCAGCACAAGGCAAAATACAGCAGTAGCATCTTGCACTGCTATCTAGGAAGCCTTGGTACAGTAGGTGAAGGCTACTGTCATGTGGAAGTGACATGCCGAGTCTCCTGTCGAGGACAGAGGCCTCCTGGTACCAAAGCGTAGCACCCTCTGTCAACCAACCAGAAGACAGCTGCTACCATGCAATATCACTGTCTCCCAGAGGTTGGGTGGCAAGAGTGTACTACCAGCAGGTAACATTTCTTGCCGTGAGATCAGTGTGATATCATTATCTCCCAGAGGCTGGGGAGCAGGGGGCCTGGTACCAGAAGGCATCTGTTCCCCAGAATTTTCTGTCTGAAATCTCTTTAAATAGTAAACATACTGTAAATGTAAGTGTCTGTCAGTGGACCCTGCTATAGGGAGGACAAATTATTTTAAAAAGTGAGGAAGAGTGTGTGTGTGTGCGTGCGTGTGTGCGTGCACATTCGCACATGTGTGTTGGGGGAAGGGGTGTGATACTCTTATTTTTGCAAAGCATTCCATTTGGAGAGGCCATTATACAAATGTGACTGTCTTGTGTTTTTCTATTAATAAAGATTGGAATATTGCTGTAAGTATTTATTTCTGCAACTAGGACTTTTCATTATGGTTGTTGCGCCTGGGTTATGCCCTCTGTCGTCCCACATACACCTTATACTGTATTCCTGGTCTATTATATTGTGATACTGCTATTTTGCACTAACATGTATATTTAAGCTCCCATCATATAACCATGAGTGCCAAGAATGTGCTTTTCTGCTAATATATGCTAATGTTTACATCCTTTATAGGATTATATCATGCATGATTATTATACCTCACTATAATGCATTATGTTTGTCTTTTACATATAGTCTGTTTCTAATCTACCTAATTACTGATATGATGACTCTGAGGGATCATCAGTGATTATACACTATATATACGCTATATATATATTATATATATATATATATATATATATATATATATATATATATATATATCTTAGTCCGGCTTTAGAGCTAAACACAGCACAGTATCGGCTCTTGCCAAAGTAACTACAGACTGGCAAATGGCCTTGGACTCTAAGAAGCATATATTTTTGTTGACTGGGTAAGTGCACTAGACAAATCCTGCCTATTTTCAGGCATGACCCAGGGGAGGGGGATACAGATTAATACCAACTGACCTTGAAACAGATTAAGCTATTTGCCCTCTTCCTTGATCTAAGTAAGGCCTTCGATACTGTGGATCATACCATCATGCTTACTGCACTGAGTAACATCGGGCTTGATAGTTCTGCCATTAAATGGTTCACCAGCTACCTAACCAATAGGTTACAACAAGTCAAAGCCATAGGAGATCTGTCCCCACAAAAATCCTTGTTACGAGGAGTCCCACAAGGCTCCATCCTGGGCCCCTATCCTCTTTGCAATATACATCAATAAGCTGGGCACAGCCAATGTGCACTTATTCACAGATGATACTGTACTCTATACCACAAATTCATTCTTGGATTTGGCCGATGAGTACTTACAGAAATACTTCGTCACCCTCCAATACAACCTTATCACTCATAAGCTCCTTCTCAACGCCAGAAAGACTAAAGCAATGATTCTCTTACCAAAGTCTACTTCCGGATGTCCATATATCACACAAATCTGAACTCTTAGATGAACCCCTTGAAGTAGTTGATACCTTTAAATACCTAGGGTTCTTGCTGGATAACAAGCTCAACTTTCTGTGCCACTTAAATGAAACCTTTAGAAACTAAGCCAGCGATTAGGTTTATTCTATCGCATTAAACACTTACTTACGTTAGAAGCCAGAATGAGACTAGTACAAACTACATTCCTGCCTATACTGGACTACGCTGACTTCCTTTACAGCCATTGCTCATCAACGATGCTAAACAAACTGGACACCCTTTACCACCGGGCTTTAAGATTTATCCTAAATCTACCCTGTGGTACACATCACTGTCATCTATACCAGGTCTCGGGATGGACCTCGCTCTCAACTAGGAGAAAAAGGAATGCTTTCCTCTGGTTTTTTAAAACACTATCTGATAACCTCCCTGCATACATCTCCAACCTCTTCAAATGGGCTAAAGGTTCCTACGGCCTGAGACGCTTCTCCATAATCTGCTTCCAGATTCCTAGAGTGAAAACTACCCTTGGCTCGGCAGCAATCAAATTCTCACTTCCATCACTTTGGAACACTATGCAAGACTCATTAAAATTATCCTCACTTCCAAGCATTTTCACATTCAAAGCTCTATTAACGGATTATCTGAAGGAATCATGCAACTGTTTCAGATGCATATGACCCCTATGCCCCGGTGCCGCTCTCAAATCCTACATCTAAGTATCTCATCCACCCCACATTCCTAACAACAGAAACCTAGGACCTACAAGACTAGTTCCCTTAATGCGAGATGGCCCTGCCTATTCTCTACCTTTTACCTATTCTGGCCTCCCTCTTGGCTGCCTACTCTTTCACCCCATTTTCTACCCTATTCCTTAATACCGCCTTATTTTTTATCATTTAGGTATGAGCTCTTACTTAGCGGAGACTATATGGGATTGTTGTCTCTTCTCATTCCAGTAAAGCTTATCATTATGTAACTTTGCATGTTAATTATGTTGACCGGTATGTATAGGCCTATATTGACTGGCACCTTCACAATGTTTTTTTTTTTTTGCACTGCTGTCCACTGTAATTGTAATCTTATGAAGTGTACTGTATTGTATTAATGCCCAGGACCACCTTGAAAATGAGCTTGCTCAATGGTGTTTATGCCTGGTTAAATAAAGTGATTGATTGATTGATATTGATATACATATATGTGTATATGTATATATATTCTCATATAATCATATGTAGTAGTGGCTAGTCAGCACTTCTCTTTGTCTAAGCAAGCTGACAGAAAGAAAGACTTTGTTATGTCTTGTACATAGGCAAGAAATGCCACATGTAGTTTGGACCTGTCAGCATTTCTTTTGTCCAAGCTTCATGCTAACAGAAGCATATTCTTTGTCTCATATGATACTCATTAGTAATTATGCCTCCTAAGTCATTATCCAATGGAGAATGTCTTATACAATCTTGTTTATAGTATAAGACCAATACATAACGTTTTTCTTATCTGTAACTATGAGGTAATCTCTGCTGCTATGTTATTATCTATAGTATATAACTTCGTGCAACCCAGCTCTGCACGGAGATCCTAGAAATTCTGGAGATTATGTACATTCTTTAGAAAAGTGGCGAGAAACCCATCTCCCTTGTGATTTTCTCTGTCACATGCTTGGCATAAGTATTATAATAAACTTATTAGTACTCCTGCTTGTGTATAATGTTTCTTGGCTAACACCGAAGACATACAAGAATCTGTATTATTATTATTTACTCTAGAACTGGTATTTAGATAACATGGTATTGTTGTCTCCCAGAGGCTGGGGAGCAGGGGTGCGGTACCAGCAGGTAACTGTTCTCCTGCATTTCCGGCTGTGAGATCAGCATGGTATCATTGTCTCACTGAGGCTGAGGAACAGGGGTGTGGTACCAGCAGACAGCTGTTCTCTGACATTTCCAACTGTGAGATCAGTGTGGTATCATTGTCTCCCACAGGCTGGGGAACAGGGGTGTGGTATAGTACCAGCAGATCGCTATTTTCTGGCATTTCCAATTGTGAGATCAGTGTGGTATCATTGTCTCCCAGAGGCTGAGGAACAGGGGTGTGGTACCAGCAGGTAGCTGTTCTCTGACATTTCCAACGGTGAGATCAGTGTGGTATCATTGTCTCCCAGAGGCTGGGGAATAGGGGTGTGGTACCAGCAGGTAGCTGTTCTCTGACATTTCTGACTGTGAGGTCAGTCTTGTATCACTGTGTCCCAGAGGCTGGGGAACAGGGGTGTGGTACCAGTAGGCAGATGTTCTCTGATATTTTTGACTACAGGATCAGTGTGGTATCATTGTCTCCCAGAGGCCGGGGGGCAGGGGCCTGGTACCAGCAGGTAGCCATTCCCTGACATTTTGACTGCAGGATCAGTGTGGTATCACCATCTCTCAGAGGCTGGGGGGAGGCAGGGGCCTAGTACCAGCAAGCAGCTGTTCCTCTGTAATTTTGGCTGTGAGGTCAGTGTGATGTCATTGTCTTCCAGAGGCTGGGGAGCAGGAGAGTAACCTTGGGACAAGGCCCGAGTCATTTAAGGTCAGGGATCAAACTGTAAAGTGATTTGCCACAAGGTTAAATGTTATTCTGCTGGCAGCAGTGAGAGTGGGGAATAACTGAACTTGCCTTTTTCCCTGTTTGGTTCTTTTGTCTAACAGGAACAATTTTATTTCAGTTTTTATCATTATAATAGGCTTAGTTCAACTTATAATAGTTCATTACAAGTTTCCTCCCTTTGACTATGAGGAAGGAGAAATATATATATATGGTACAGACATGTCCTACCAGCAGATATATGAAGGCAAACATTATTACAGTACATAGTGAGCTTCACAATTACAGAAATGATTTACTTAATTATTTGATAACCGGGTAGGTACACTGGTCCGAGGGACCATTTTCTGGAATGACCCATGCCATCTAGATGGCACATTCAAACACATTAGGTTCAACAAACAATGCAGTGGAGTCAGCATATGAATACAATACATTAAATTAAACATAGCAACATAGACTTTGACAGCAGATAAAGACCGCTTGGCCCAACTAGTCTGCCCATTTCCCTACCTACTGGATCAGCTGCAGATCCTAGTTAACCAACAGCCTATTTCTTCCTACCCCCCCCCACAAGAATTGCCTTATGTTTGTCCCATGCGTTACATTAGTGTCAGCATTCTAGAGGAGGTGGTACATACAGTTAAGACGTGCATCAAGCACTGTAGGTAAAACAATTATGACACAACGAACCTTAGTGTGGAAGCACTGCGGTAAGGGTTACCCCAAAGGGCACTGGCCAGGAAGCCAAGTTTCAAATAAATACAAAATCATACATACCCCCATAGTGCAAAGCATCATGGGCTGTATCTGCAAATCACCACAAAATGTTATGCTGGTTCAACTTTAAGCAAGAATGCAATTATTACACGTAGAGACCAGAGTGGAGGCAGAAGTCAGGAAAAGTAAACAATGAAACTAAACAGTTGCATAACTTGAAGAGGAACATTCTCCTAGGTTATTGCAGGATACAGTATTAGATGTGAACTTTATTTGTGGGAAGTTGGTGGAGGTGCTATTCTGGGTTAGTTGTGTATAGAGTGAGATACAAGGCCAATGTATATCTGTGCACCATTGTAGACTCTGCCGTGACTGACTTTCTATCTGTACTGTGGTGGAGAAATACAACTGAGCGGTTAACTGAGGGTGTGTGTGTGGGGGAGTGCTCCCCATATTGCATTGTTCATATGGCAGTGTAAGCTCAGGTGGGTTCTAAGGTGTTGAGACTGGTACAGAGCACTGGTGTGAACTGAGGAAAGGGGCTCACTTGTGGTTGTACTGTTGCTGTTTCCCCACTGCGGCTAAGGTCAGCCTGGCAAATACTGCCAGCTTTGCAAGAGAAGCATACCATGCCATGTCATTAGAGAGGGGGGGAAGAGTTGTCTCCATCTCATGAGGAGGGCTCGCTTAACTTCCATGAGAGCAGTTAATAACCAGTGTTGAACAGGCCGAGTCAGTCCTAATGGAGCCACAGTCCCTAGTAGGACTAGCTCTGGGTTGTTGTGAAGGGCAGTACCTAGTATTTTAGAACAGTCATCTAGTCCCCCAGCCCAGTATGTGCAGATATAGTGGCACTCCAAGGGGACATGTAGCAGCCCAGCATTAGGCTGAGAACACCTCCAGCAGTTTGAGTGCAGAAGTAAACTTGCTTTTTGGAGAGCTAGGAGTGTTCTGTGTCCCTGTTGCAGGATCTTAGGTTGAATTGGTTGTCCTTTTATGTCCTTGTATGCCCTTTATGCCGTTATGCTGCAGTTGTCCCACTCCTCCTGTGTTATAGTTAGACCCAGCTCCTGTTTCCAGTCAGTTTTACATTTATCCAGAATTGGTGGCACGGCATCCCTGATAATGTGATATACCCTCCCTGCCATCCCCTTAACAATGAGCATATTTGTAAGTTGGTTTAGCCATTCCCAGACCTGTGAGTTGTTGGTGTGCTTATCTTACCCCTGCAGTGCTGCTCGAAGTTGCAGGTACTTTGGAAAATCATGTTGTGGGAAGTGATATTTGTCTCATAGTTGCCTGTTTGTTAGCGTGGTGTTCGATCCAGCTATGGATAAATCTGTGACTTGTTCAATACCTACCTGAGCCCACATTTTCCAAAATGTTGGCCTACATCCTACATCTACTGTAGGAGTAGGTTGTGCCATAGCTAGGTTAACGTCCTGGGTTGTGTCCTGTGCCTTTTTGGGAAATGAGATTATGACTATGCATTTGTGCCAAGCTGTTCCAGTGACTGTTACAATGGGATGTGTCTCCAGGTGTTTATCGCCATTGGTGTTTAGGAGACGGCTCAGGCAGCCGGGGGGGGGGGATACATTAATTAGGTTTCCAAGTTAACCTACTGTAGCCAATGGGGTGTGGACGGTAGTAGCCATTTAGTGGCTGTGCCATATGGAATGCTATGGCATATGGTTAGAACAATGGGAGCCCTAGTCTGCCTTTTGTCCAGTGGGCTCTAGGCTTAGCCTTTCTTAATCTGGGCACATTTTCTTCCTGGAGCAAGTAGCTCACCAGGCAGTTAATCTTATTGAATAAGTTATGCTCTATCTTTTTTGTTTTGTAATCTTTATTTATGCACCCTTACCTTTGGGGCATCTCTCAGGGTCCCTTCCATCAGTCACTGAACACAACTGTCCACCTGAACCGACACCTCCGGGCTACGTCGGGTAAGCGGGTTCTGGGCATGCCCCCTGACCCAAGGAGCGGCCCCAGATCCCAAGGAGAACCGGAGAGATGGCCAGTATTGGGCATGAGGTTCGGTTGGACTGATTTCCAATCACCGTCGCCTCTTCTGAAGTAAGGGGGTATTTCCGCTTTTCTGCCCAGAGCACGGACGTGCAATGACGTCCTGCCCAGTGAGCATGCACTCCCGCACTCCCCTGGAAGACGTCTGCTGTGCTCCCATCCCCATGCATCTGCCACTATGCACTGCAGAGCCCCCAGCATCCACCAGGGGGTACCAGAGCATCGGGAGATCCCCAGAACCCTCCCCAGGACTAGGAGAGCTGTCTGCGGATGCTCAATCCTAGTCCTCCCCTGCCGACCCCCAGCTCACTCCCGAACTCGGGTCGCTGGCGTGACACAAGATGTGGCATCTAGCGCCTCAAGCCTTGGCGCCACTGGGCCGGGCTAGTTATGTTCTAACTTGAAGGGGATGTTGCAGAAGGTACATGAGAGTTTGTGGAGTATGAACATCTGTACTACCTGTATTTTTCCCTTCAGAGTTCACCAATTGTAGTGATTTGGGTGTGGGCAGTAGTAACATAGAAACATAGAAACATAGACTTTGACAGCAGATAAGGACCGCTAGGCCCATCTAGTAGCCATTTAGTGGCCTCAGTGTCACATGGAATGTTACGGTGTACCTTTGAACCATGGTAGCCCTAGTCCCCCTTTTGTCCAGTGGGCTATAAGCTTAGCCTTACTTAATCTGGGCACCTTTCCTTTCTAGAGGCAGAGGCTGACCAGGCTGCTGATCTTATTGAAGAAGTTCTCTTCTATCTTGAGGGGGATGTTGCAGAAGATATATGAGAGTCTGGGGAGTATGAACATCCATATAGACAATACTTGTTGGGCAACCACGCACATCTGGCCTGTGCTACTACACAGGAGTCCTGATTACATCAGACCTTGAGAGGGAAGCTTGAGAAGTCCGATGTAATCAGAAGCCTGAGGTGGCAGCACAGGCTGGTTCAGTATGTGGTTGCACAGTCAGTAGTTGTTTTTTTTTTTTTTGTTTGTTTTAGTTTTTCAAAGAGAGTGTTCTCACAGCGCTGTGTAGCAGTAGCATACGTGCCGGCAATTTCAGTTCAGTACTTGAACTGATTACTGTGTGCAGGGCGACGCTGTGTAAAACACCAGCTGCCATGAAGATTTCCAATCATTTGGAATGTTGTACCGCAGAAGGATACAACAGCATTCCATGGCCTTTGAACTACAGTACAGCATTTCAGCATGGTTGGAAATTCACGTTGAAGGGACCACTATACTGCCTCTATTTTGCCCTTCAGCTTCAGCCAGCATTTGATCTCATATTCTAGTTCTGTGAGGATGGAGATATATTGTCAGGCATCATATCTTCCCATTTATAGGTAATTTTAATCTTTAAGTACTGTATATGAAGCCTGTCTCCACCCAGCTCATGTCAGAGCCAAGACAGCATGAGGCGTCACACCATTGGCTGAGATGGGAAATGGTGGTTTTTGTACTGTTTGGCTGGTAACTAAAACAGAAGTTTTGCTACTTCTCTCTAAACTAAAAACAACAGGCTCCACAGGTTATGATAAACTCAACCCCAAGCTCCTCAAGCTTGGAGCCGCAGGAGTTGCTCATCCCATTATGCTGCTATTTAACAAATCCATCCAAGAAGGAACTGTTTCATCGGCATGGTAAGTTGCACTTGTAACCCCTGTTCATAAAAGGGGTGCAAAAAAACTTATTGAAAACTGTCGTCCCATCTCAATCCTTTGTTCCTTAGGCAAATTACTTGAGCGACTAATCTATAACCAGCTCATCGATTATGTGAAAAGTTATGACCTGCTCACCCCGTCCCAACATGGGTTTCATAAACACCATGGTAAAGACACTGCCCTAGTCTGTCTAACCTCTGACATTCTGCATGGGATAGATAATGGATCTGTAACCCCTAGGTGGAGCTATCTCAAGGGCTACTACCCCTGCCTGCTTGGCTAGTAGCAGGTTAAGGGGCCTGAGTTCTGAAACGGGTGCCTCCACCCGGAGGTCAGGGTTGGTAGTGGTCAAGCTAATCTGTGCACACTGTAACCCCCCTCATTCCCCTCTAGTGGCCTAAACACTGTACAATAATCACTTTCACAATACCCCTGGTACACCACACAAGTACCCACACTGTTTGCACTTACCACCAGGGCTGGTTCCTCTGGCTCGATCCTGGGGACCCCCTGTAAAACAAGATTATGCACAGCAAATAGCAACAGTACAGTACTTTGAGCACAAACTGGAACCACAGTCAGATTACATGCAGAAAAAGTTAGATCTGATTTATTCAGGGGACTTGAACAAGGAAGGGGCAAAATCAGGTTAATTAGCTTAAAGGTTATATCAGTCAAGCAGTTATGCATGAGCTTTGAGTCCCCCCACACAGTCAAACCTCTGGGTACCCAGGTGGAGAAGAGATGGGCTAGCCAGGACTGTTGCCCAGGTTGCAGCTGGTTGGGGCCCTGTGATGGAAAACACAATATGCACATGCATAATATTTGTAATCTGGAGCTAGAGGGCTCAGTTCGTAAAGGAAACAAAACAATAAGACAATCAGATGACACACTCAGATTAAGCTGTTGTTGCAGGGAGCTACCCTGGTATTTACTCACGATACCCAAGACTGGACACAGGCTGGACGAAAATCGAGACTGCAGGTGGTTGATCTGGAATGCCAGGAGAAGCAGGGCCCACACGAGTTGCAGAGGCATCGTTCTTGTTCAAGCGCAGAGCAGGAGACTGATCCCCAGGCAGAACTCTCGTCAATGGCTTCTCTGTGCAGTGGATAGTCTGGCTGGGCCAGTCTGGCAAGGCCCAGACCGCATGGAGACAAATTCGGATGCAGTCCATTTTGGGCTGGATACAGCTTCCAGCAAGCAGAACACAGTTCACACAGTGGGGAACTAACTCACAACCCACTAGCAGCTGATAGCACATTTACATGTACAGGAATTCTACTGTACCAGGCAAAGCACTCCCAGGTCACAATCGCAAAGTCTCTGCACACCCCAGGAGCTTAGGGTTAGCTGGCACTCCTGACAGGCTGATCGCATGCAGCAAAATCTTCGGTCTTCTTCAGGTTAAGCCTGGCCCACTTCAGTAGCTTACTTTAGTCACACAAACTTGGATTTAGTCCAAAATAATTCTCGTCTCTTCTCTCCTCTCCTCTCCTCTCCTCTCCCTCTCAGGAGCAGATGGCAGACATGCAAGCCAAAAAATCAGCCTTTTCACAGTTCTCCCATGTGAATCCACTCAGGATTGCTGCTCAAAATTACTTCAGCTCTTTCTTGTTCAGCTTCCAGCTTAGATCTAACTGAAAACTGCAAGCAGCCCAGGACTTCCCCAAGATCCAAAAGGTTTGGTTGGCTGATTTGGCTGTCAGTCAAAGCAAGAGCTCCCCCTTCAGTTGCAAAAAAGGTACAAAAAGTTCAAAACTACAGTTCCTACAGATTTTGACTTCAGACAGCTCCTGTAGTCCGGCTACATTTTAGATCCCACCAGAACTGATTGGTCCAATTTGCAGTCCAGGACCAAGCTAGTAGAGACAAACAAAACAGTCCTTGCTACAAATAAAGCAGGTTAGACAAACTACATTATCATTATCACTTTAAATGATTTTCAGCAAATAGTTACATCATTCAACGGAGTTCCCTTTCAGATTACTTATGCTGCTCTAGGCAGCTGTCAAAGAGGCAGTACACAGAGGCTATACAGGCTCTGGTAATCACAGTTAAACTTCTAAAATGCAGGACACCGGCCTGGCAGTGAGCATTTAGGCAAGCTCAAGGAAGACTTTTTGGGAACCCCCCATTTGTAGGGAGTTTACAGATCGATGACAAGTGCTATATTTATAGACCTAATCAAGGCCTTTGATCTCATGGAGCACCAAATACTGCTTACCAAGCTCCATTCCCTAGGCCTCGATAAGTTAACTATAAGCAGGTTCTCAAATTACCTAGACAGCAGATCTCAGTATGTAAAATGGAAGGGCGAGCTATCTGACAAGCACTTGATCTGTGAGGGTGTCCCCCAAGGTTCAATCCTGGGCCCGCTTCTTTTCTCACTCTGTATCAATGAAATCCCATCTAACTGTGGCAGTGCAAAAATACTGTTATATGCAGACGATGCGGTGCTATACTGTAGCTCAGATAATATCAGTGATATTAATAGACTACTCACATCCGATATACACCTACTAGAGGCTTGGCTCCTAGCTAACAAGTTGGTGCTCAATAGTAAAAAGACTAAAGCCATCCTCTTTGGCCCAAAGAGCTTAGGCTCTCAAAGGGGTAATTTGTTTTCTCTGTCCCTTTCGACCGGTACAGGCATCGAGACGGTTGACTCCATTAACTATCTAGGAATCCTCCTCAATGAGGACGTCACATTTAAAGACCACACCAACCACCTAGTTAAAACTCTTCATCAAAAAATAGGATTATTATACCATCTAAGCCCCTACCTTTTTGATGAGTTGTGGTTACGTATAGCCAATGAAACCCTTTTGGCCACTCTTCTCTATGGATCCCCTGCCCTTTCCTCTGTCAGATGCTCAGAACTAGAAAAGCTGAAGTCTTTTTACCATGCTATTGCTTGCTATACAGTTGGCGCCCCATTCAAAGAACATCATTGTAAAGTTATCAACCCCCTCAACTGGCCACCACTTGTTGGTAATCTTCAATACTCTACATTATGCCTCGCTTTTAAGCTTATAGGCCGGCTTGCCCCTCCCCCCCAAATCTTCATGAATTGCTAATAATTAAATCCATAAGGCAACCACTTTGATCCACAAATGGAAAGCCCCTACTGGTCCCTAAAGTTAAAACAGCAACCGGTGGTAGGTCCTTCGCAAATTCTACCCCTGCCATCTGGAATGTCCTCCCTAATACCCTGCAAGATATCTCCTCTCTGGGTGGATTTAAAAAGGGCTTAAAAGCCCACATTCTAGGAATACAACAATGTAACTGCTACTGCTGATGTTTTCATTCCATTTTTCTGCTGTTTTATCTAGACATCGATTTGATGCTCTGCAACATGACCCTGTATGCATATGAACTATATTCTACCTGCTCAAATGTATAACAGTGTGAGTTCACTCTGTAGACCAAATATGTGTTTATTGTATAATGATGTTACAATGTGTTATTTACTAAGCACTAAGATATCCCTGTCATGTAACCTAGTCTTTTAATGTCATAATCTTCACTGTAATTGTAATCCAGTTTTTCTGTATTTGTAATTAATTCTGGGTCGCCCCTGAAAAAGGGACTTTTTGAGGCCCAGCGGGTTCACCTAGTCAACAAAATTCCAAAAATAAATAAATAAATAAACCAGAGAGCTTGGCCAAGTCTAATAAACTGGCCATGATTGGTAATAGAATGAGGCTGGATTAAACAGGTTGAGAAGAACGTCATCAGATAAGTGTTGATTAAGTATTTCTGTGCTCCTACCTGTATCCCTTGAATGCTCTCCTCCTGCAGTTTTCTGATAAGTGGATCCTGTGCAATAAGGGAGAAAGGGGACATCATGTTAAGTTCCTCTGTGCAGGGGGGAAGGGTGTTGAGATTGCACTGTTAGTGAGGACTGAGGCAATTGGAATGTGATACAATGAGAATATCCAGGCTCTGAGCTGAGGGCCCAAGCCATAGGCCTTCAGTACTAAGGCAGATGACCCCATCTGACTGAGTCAAAGACTTTATGCAAATCCACTGATATGGGGGTATTGACCTTCCCCACATGCTACTTGAGGTGGAGCACCATGTGGATATTATCTGCCGTGGTATTAACTTTACAGAAACCTGCCTGTCTGTGGTATGTGGGTAGGGGGAGGACCTTCTCCAGCCTATTAAGTGCGTTGTTGTCTTGGTATCCGTGGGGATGAGAAAAATGGGGCAGAAATTTTCACAGTCCAGTGGATGATTGGACTTTTTAGGTAGAAGAGCCACAATAGCATCTTTCATGGGGGGGGCAGCTTGTTGTGATTTATTTATTTATTGGATTTTGATAATCGGGTAGGCTCACTGAGACTTGCGTCCCTTTTTCAGGGGTGACCCAGAACAAGTTACATTTTATAAAAGGCATACACTTGATATAACATCAGATACAAAGGACAATTGAGACAGTGTAAATAATAGTAGTGACAAACTGGGTAAACTGTCATCGTTCAGCAGTGGATACAAACAATTTATGCATGCAAAACAGAAAGACAAGGTGGTGTTTGTGTATGGTACTAGTAGGGCCAGTGACAAAGTTCTGCATAGAAGACTGATGAGCAAACTGGGCAGCCTAGGAGTAGGTCCTAAGCTAGTAAAATGGGTAGATAGTTGGCTAGGAAATAGGAGTCAGAGGGTGGTAGTTAGGAGAAGTCAAAGTGACCAGTGGGGTGCCACAAGGGTCAGTACTAGGCCTGGTCCTCTCCAATTTCTTTATTAGTGACATTGCAGAACAGCTGGAAGGGAAAGTATGCCTGCTCACAGATGACACAAAAATGTGCAATGGAGTAGATGCACCAGGCAGGGTGGGAAGGATGATGGATGATCTAAAAAAGCTAGAAGAATGATCACGGGTTTGGCAACTGGGTTTCAACACAAAAAAAAGTGCAAATCATGTACTTGGAGCTCAGAAACCCGAAGGAATCATACCAACTGGGAGGAGAGGTATTAGTAGTCACAAAACAGGAATAGGGATCTTGGGATAATCATTTCTGATGACATGAAGGTAGCTAAACAGTGTGACAAGGCAGTAGGGAAGGCTAACAGGATGCTAGGATGCATAGGTAGGGGTATCACCGGCAGAAAGAGGGAGGTAATAATATCCCTGTATAGATCACTGGTGAGATTCCACCTTGAGTACTGTGTCCAGTTCTGAAGGCCCCATCTCCAAAAGGACATGGAAGGGGTAGAGGCAGTACAAAGGAAGGGAACCAAAATGGTGCAAGGCCTGCATCAAAAGTCCTATGAAGAATGGCTTAAGGAATTAAATGTGTACTCCCTAGAGGAAAGGAGGGATACGATAGAAACATTCAAATACCTCACAGGTATAAACAACGTACAGGAAGGTAGCATTTTCCAAAGAAAAGGGTGCTCAAGAACAGGGGGTCACAATATGAAGCTGGAGGCGCAGAGGAAATGTGAGTAAGTACTGCCTCACGCAGAGGGTTGTGGACACATGGAACAGCCTCCCAGCAGTGGTGGCAGGGGCTAAAATGGTTACAGGATTCAAGACTGCATGGGATAGACACAAGGGGATATTAGAAGTAAGTGGGGGGGGGCAAAACCCAGCGATTGAATAGGGTCTGCGATGCCACTTTAGGTAGGGAAAATAGGACAGACTAGGTGGGCCAGGAGGTCTTTATCTGCTGACAACTTCTATGTTTCTGTTACAGAATACAGCTCATCAATTTGGTTTTAGGGATAATTCATGGTAGACAGAAGGGACTGAACACCATAAGCAGTTTGGCACAGCAAAGACAGAGTCAGACTCAGTGGAAACAGGTAAAGCTGTGCTTGGGAGGCACTCTTTGAGTTGTCTCCTGAAAGACAGGTATGTACAACTTTCTTGGATAAGATCAGGAAGCTCATTCCAGAGTAATGGGGCTTTGTGTGAAAAGAACCATTGACCAAATGTGGTCTGTATCCTAGCAACCTCAGGAAGGGGGTAGTGAGGAGTAGCGGAAGTGCCCTCTCATGTTTCCAGACCAGTGCATCTCTTAGACTGCGAAGCCAGTTTATTAACGTCTTATAGGCTAGACAAAGGGTTGGGTAGTAGAGGTGCTTTTTGAGTGGGAGCCAGTTTAGGGAGGCAAGGACATTCAACAATGTTCGCTATTCTCAGTTCCAGTCACAAACCTGTAAATTCTGTGGTACAGTATAGAGTTTTTAGCTTAGTACACAATGTGCCCTTTAGGGGGATGAGGATTGGGGCTCCATGCAGTAGTGTAAGAGGAAGGACACTGTTTGACAAAGACCGGCAGGCTTCACTGGTAAGGTAGGATTTGAGCCTATAGAGTAGCCTGAGGTTTTGGGAGAGAAGCTTAGTGTTGTGTTCAGTGGGGGCCTGAAAGTGAGTTCCTGGTCAAGTTGAACACCAAAATGCTTTATAGTGTTTACCACTTCCAGTCTGATGCCCATGGAGGTGAAGATCTGCAAGAGTTCAGTCCAGTTGGGGCCAGCTTTCTGGATCCAAACAACATGGCCTTGTTTGTATTTTTTTTGTGCCACTGAGGACAAGTTGGTTAGAGACAAATCAGGTTTCAAGTTCATAAAATCTTTGTTGCAGTGATTCTTGCAAGGCTGCTAGCAAAGGTGTAATGATTATCTGTAGGATCAGCCGGTATAGGTTGAGTATGAAACTGTCCCTTCCCAGTGATTTCCCTTTACCAAGCTGATGTAGGTCTGCTGTCAGTTCTTGGGCCATTATCGGTGACTTCATTCCATCCTTTAGGTTGTCAGGGATAGTCGATAGTTGGACTTGGCCTAGAACTTGTTGGAGTGATTGAGGGTCAGTAACATGATCTGATTGGTATAATGCCTTATAAAATGCAGTCGTGACCCCATTGATCTCCTTTGGGTCTGTGGAGATGGAGCCATCTACTGTTTTGAGTGCTGGAATCTGGGTACTCCTTGCTTCCTAAGCCTGTATGCCAGCAGTAGTGTTGCTTGGATAGTGCTTTTGTGGCTCCTACCACTATCTGTGCCGGTATTCTAACTTGGATCCTACCAGAAATCTTACCAAAGACAGATGTAGGATCCAGGGTCAGATAGTGATGGATCCTAGTTAGGATCCAGGGATCCTAGGCCAGATAGGATCCAGGGTCAGATAGGTATGGATCCTAGTTAGGATCCAGGTATCCTAGTTAAGATCCAGGGATCCTAGGTCAGATAGTTAGGATCCAGTGCCAGATAGTGATGGATCTTAGTTAGGATCCAGGGATCCTAGGTCAGATAGTTAGGATCCGGGGCCAGATAGTGATGGATCCTAGTTAGGATCCAGGGATCCTAGGTCAGATAGTTAAGATCCGAGCATGATCCAAGATGGTAGGATCCATGGTCAGATAGCACTACTATCCTAATACAACAACTGCCTGGCCAAATTGGAGGTATCTGTTGGTATCCTAATTTCTTGGATACTATCTGAGCAACACTAGCCAGCAACATACCCCTTTTTTCACCCCACTCCCAATATTGTTCATGAGTGCAGCATCTCTGCCGCTCATCCTTTCTGTGTAAAATAGCCAGGGCTCCAGATAAGATTTTTTAGGATGAGTACTTTACTCCTCATTTTGAAATGATGTGAGTAAAACCAAATTCAGATGAGTTCAAATGTCTGCATGGAGTAGAGTGTGGAGTACATTTTTAAAAACAGTGTCTTTTTTTCTAGATAAGAATTGATCAGGTGCCAACAATGCTCCAGCTAATGTTGGCAGGTAGGAGTAATTTACTCACCAGTTTAAAATATCGTGAGAAAACAAAACTGGGATGTGTATGAGTGTTGTAAATCTGGAAAAATGCTCTTTTTGAATCACCATAAAATAAAAAAAACACTTCCAGCAACCGCATCCCGACCGCTGACAGTGCCGAAACTCGGTTGGACTATGGCTTCACCAGAGGTCTTTTCATTATTTTATATAATTGCTGTGGAGAAAAAAACAAAACCCAGCAATTATATAAAATAAAATATGGGTCAGTGTGTGTAAACTTGAGGTTTACACACACCCTCGGGGTTAGATGCTATGCATAAACCCCTCGGGTGTGTGTAAACTTCTAGTTACATACCCCGACCCATACTTTATTCTCTATTTTATTAACTTTTATTGACTAGGTAGGTACACTAGACACAGATTGCAACTATTTTCAGTTACAACCCAGGAAGTTACAAGACAAGCAATACAGTACAATACAATATGATACAACAATGCATGGATCAAAGAACAGTAATATCAACATAGTATGATATACAAAAAATACAGAGCAATACATAATCAAACACAGTTTACTATGTGTAGAGTACATACCAGCTGTTTCAGCAGAGGCAGCTCTGAAAGTAGGACTATCAGCCTAGGCAGGTGAACATAAGAACTTCCTGCAAAGATTACATGCAGACACAATTAGAACTGAGCCCACAGGGACATTCTAAACTGAGAGTGGGAGGAGGAGCAATGGACTGAGAGTGATAGGGCGTTCCAAAGTTTAGGTGCAGCAATGCAAAAGGCCTGATTCCCCATAAGAGTGGAAGTCTTGGGGACAATAAGAAAGGATTTATTGTTTGACTGCTGGAGCCAGGCCAGGTAAGAAAAGTTTAGCTGGGGTGCAATAGAAGCAGGGGTACCTGTCCTAACTGTTTTGTTTGTGTAAGTGGATACTCTGCAGTTTAGTTTACGAGAAACATCACTTGTGGTAAACTTTATGGTTTTACTCTATGCAACAGTGCCATTTGACAGAATGAGATTAGTAGTTTACTAGGCCACAACAAAAAGAAATACTGCACTTACTACCTGATGACTGCCAAAGATAGGCTCCCACTGATGCTTTTCAGTAAGAAAATCTCTTTTATTTTTCAAAAACTGTACATGCCAAAGTATGCACAGCAGGGAGGTGCTCTTTAACAGCTAGCCCCTAATTAGTAATCTGTCTTTAGCAGCCTGGGCAGTGCCTCATTCAGTAAATATTTTTGTAAACCCCCCATGGGGCTTACTACAAGGCCCAGCAGGGATCAGTGCAGGGATGGATGCCAGGACCCGTAGAGAAGGCGGTGACTGGGACCTGGTATCAAGGAAGGAGTTGTGGTAAAAAGGGAGATTGTGGACTCGAGAGTTCTGAGAGATATGAGGGGAGAGGGCCCGTGGGCTAGGTCTCCATACGGAAGGCCCGGGGCTGGGGTGGGGCAATTGCAATCTCAGCCTCCGAGAGAAAGTCAAGTCCCTCTTAAGAAGAAGTTTGTGGGCTGAAGTAATTGGGGTGCCGTCTGCATCCCGCTGTGTCCTGTGGGTCCCATTTGCTATGGAGGAGGAGCTGAGGCCTGCCATGGAGGTCTGCACCATGATCCTCGGTACGGGGGCAGGCAGGCAAGGGAACCCGGTGGGAAAGGAAGTCCAGTGGCTGCCATGGCTGGGCCACAGGTCAGAGGTGGGAGACCAAATTGTCTGGGGTCTGGAGGTGGCAGCTTGAACCTCCACTGCCTGTTGCTGTGTCCACCAACGCTATGTGTCATCATTGCAAGTTAGAGCCTGGAGAATAACTCCACACTGCTGCTGGTGTAGTGGGGACTGCCAGGTGCAGGGGTGTCCTTGTGGGACCTAGATCATGGGAGACCCACCCTGGTGAGCAACAGGAGTGAAGAAAAGTGAAGTAGTAGTATTGTGGAAGTGGGACAACTGTATCTGTCCGTCCATGAGATGAGTAACTGCCCCTGGTAGCGTGTTTGGGTTTGGGAATTAGCAGCAGGTGTTCTGCAAGAAATTGAATCGAGTTGCTGCCATTATGTCTAATTTGGAGCTTGCTGGCTCCTCAGAGGACTATTTCAATGACTGTTCTGGCCACATCACTGAACAAGAGATGTACTGTGGCTCAGGCCACTGAAGTGTGTTCATTTAAATCAAATCTATTTTGCACCCCACACACTCCAAGGAGCAGGTTACTGTTTGTGACTGAGCCTTTTTTTGACTGTATTAACTTTTCTGCAACTTGTTAATTAAATCCAGTTACTGTTTTGAAATCGTTAGCCTGGACAGTGGACTCATTTATAAAATGCAGCCTGAACAAATCAATGCATAACCTATAATTTGCCAACAAGTTTGGCCCCCAGAATCTGCTAGCTGCATCCCACCGTAAGGAAAGCACCCCGATGGAGCCAGTCCATCACTTGCAACATCTGAGAATTCCAGGTACTGAACTGTTTTATCTATTTCATTCTGGACTGTGTTTCTGGCTGTAGGTGCCCCTCTTCCCCATCAGCAACACCATCTAATACCCCAAGACAGGGAAGGGGGCAGGCTTACACTTTTAAGAGTTAGTATACTGCCTGAAATTAGTAGTAAGTTTCAGAAGTAGTCAGCTATCACTTCTTATATCTGAAGTATTTTTTTTCTGTTTTGCTAATTAGAAGAGCTTCCTGCCTGATGGCACTAGGTGTGGTGAGTGAAACAGCACTCTACCCAGAGGCTGACATGGTCAGTTCTATTCCTCCCTACACATCATCAGAATTGTGACCTCACTGACTGTGACACCACCAGAGACCAAGAAAAGACAATCTTATGCTGCTTGATTGCTAACTTGTGACACGTTACCAGTCAGGCAGAAGGGCTTGTGATGTAGCATTGATTGAGGTTGCATGCTGATGATGTAGTGGGAGGAATAGAACTAAAAATGTCTGCTTCCAGGTAAAGCGTTGCTTTTCATATCACACCCAACACTATTAGATAGATAACCAACTAATGAGCACATAGAAGAAGAAAAAAAAACACTTCGTAAATAAAAAGCAATAAGGGACTACTGGCACTACTACCACTTGTGACGCTGGTGAACCAGGTTGGAGAACAAGCTTTAGTTCTCAGCTGGTGGGTGGTGGAGAAGGACAAAGCATCCCAGTGGATGCCCACCTTCTTGGTAGAGGGAGGGCTGACTGCATTGTAGTACGACTGGCTCCTGTAGGTATATAGGTGGTGAAGCAGCTGTCAGAACACAGGGAGGGCGATGCTGAGATATGTTTGGGCAGAACATGTGTCAGCAGACTCCTACCGGCACCTTCAGTAGGTCCCCAGGCTGGCATTCCCATGAGATTGCAGAAGTTGAAGCCATGGGGAAACTAAGAGGTAAATCCCCTCTGCCTGTGCTCTGTGGCGGCTGGTAAATCTGTCCCAATAGCAGTATATCCACCAAGCCAGGCAGAGGAGCTGAAAAACCAATTTAAAAAAAAAATGTCTGCCTGCTATTTTTTGGTGCTGTTAGTTCTTTAAGTTAGAGATGACGTGTTCAAATATTTGCCCCGAGGTAAGGGAACAAGCAGTTTGGCACTAATATGAAGCACAAATCATCAGGCTTGTTTGAGCAATTGCTTTGTCAGATGTTAAAAATAATGAAGGTTAACCTTGACATCTGAAGCACCAGTAACAGTACTCGAGAAATGTACTGCAAAGTGTGGGTAGAGGGGACAGAGAGACAGGAACCCATGTGATACAAATGTACATGGACGCCTTCACAAAACAATGAATTTTCAGAAAGGGAGGTGGAGTGCTTTCTGTGTCTAAACTTCAGTAGCAAAGTGTTGAGCCTGAGGTTTGTTTATAGTGTTGAGGTGTAGGTCTTTGTGCAGCTCATTTTTTCACTTGCCTCCTACAGGAAATTGCATTAGCTGCAAAACTTAGTGTTTTTTTGTTCAACCTTTGTTTTTGCCTCTAGGTTCTTCACCCCAGATCTTCTACAGTCCTGCCAATGCCCAGCATAGGTACACTCTGATACAGGACACCCAAGGTGCCACAAAACCTACCACAATCATGATAGCTCGTCGTCTTAACCCCACCACATGGCCCTACTTTTAGCTCATCTACTGGTAATTCCCACATATCCAGGCATCATTTAGGAGGAGAGAAAGTGTCTTGAGTCCATTCCCATAGAAGGAAAAGATGCCTGACTATATAGGGGCAGGGCAGGATGTTACCTGTCCACACAAGGACCACCCATTTTCACCTTTTTTTCTACCTCTGGCCCCTGCATCAAGGGCATATGGATGCCATTGTACCAACACATCTTTTGCACAGGCATATGTGGTCTCCCTTGCCCATGACTGTACTATCACCTGTGCTCACTCAAGTGACAGACTTGCAATGAGGAGGTGCAACCATTCCACTTTTGAGGAGGAGGATAGTGGTTTCAGGGATGCTTAATGCCCCTGGTGGCCTATTGCTGCACCATCAGGTTGGTGGGGTGATAGTCAGGTTGAAAGCAGTGTTATAGTATTTTGATGGTAATTGATTAATTTCACAAGTCCAGTTTTAAAAAGGGCCATGGATGATCGTGTATGGAAATACTATTTTCTTTTTTTAATTATAGTTTTGGTTATATATTCTGTATCCACTCCCACCCCACATAATTCCCCCCTTTCTTGAACTCCATTGTACCTCTGCTGCAGGACATGGCCAACCAGAGCAGCACTCCTCTCACCACCATTAATGTTCCCAAATCTTACCCCTGCCATGTTGGAACTCTCTCTTTGGTCGCAGGGAAATCAGGTGAGACTATATTTAGTGAGGTGTTTGGGAAGGTGAGCTTCCTGAATTGGGCTTATGTGTGACTTCAGTTAGGGAGGCTGGTTCTGAGCTTCCTATGTGGACCACTCTAACAGCCCATTTATTTGGGGGGACACCACGAAGGAAAACTTTGCTGTGTGTGACCATCTCCTATTCAACAGGGGATAGTTGCATAACAGCAGTTGCCATGAACCCTCCCTAGAGACAATGTGATCCCCTACAGAATGTACTCAGCCTCCTACCAGTCCTGAATAGGATTCTAAGCTCAGAACTTGATTCCCCCATATGGTATGTGGACATACTTAACATTAAGCTGCTGAGATGGACAGAGATACTATTTCCAAAGTGTTTGATTTATGGACTTGCAAAGTCATGAATAGCTGATTGTTAATGAGTGCAACTAGGGAGCACAGAGCAATTTTTCACACACACACACACACACACACATATCCCCCAGAATTGCCAGACTGGTCATTCTCAATGGTAGGTAAGGGTAATCATGACCCTGATGTTGTCAGCACCCCTTTGCCTCTGGTGTGAAGGAGCATAGACCTTTGGTGTCCTCTGATATGGATGCCAAGTCTTGCCTGGGACTGTGTGCTAGGGAGAGCTGCTGAGTTGCACACACCAAGCCCCCTCCTTTTCCCAATAATTTTCACACACACACACACTCATACTGTAGATATGTCCCTTATCTGCTTCAATACACAGTGTAAGGGAACCAGCTTGAAAGGACATGTTTTATATACAGTATTTTTTTTCATTGCCTTAAACAATGTTCATCTAATTGTTTTCAAAATGTGTACTTGTACTGTTGTAGGAACTAACATGTTATCCTCAATGGGCTATTCCTGGTGCTCCATATGAGCTGAACCATATACAACAACCTAAAAAAAGGAAACGAAAGTTACTTAAATTAAAACAAGACAGAAGCTTGTCTTTAACTTAATAAAAGCAGGTTATAATAAGGGATGGAGTAGGTCTTTCATTAATATTAATATCAAGGTTCTTACTAAGGTCTCTAGGCAGAAGCAGGCATAATATCCCATGTATACTGTCCCTCACTGCTTTGTGGTAGAATTTCAATCCTCCTCCCTAATTTATATTGTTTTTCAATGTATTTCTGTCTTTACTGTCTTAGCTTAGTAGGAGTTACCACAAAATGGTAGCCAAGTTTATCTAGGCTTCGGTCTAGAATCTTTAGAAAGAATAGACGTGAAACATTTTCAAATACTTTTCAGGCCCTTTTGGGCAGTGACTTGTGGGTGTGCTTGACTCTGATGGCATACTTCTGTAAGAATCCAATGCAAGATTTAATGTTTGTGTTTGTGAGCATATGTCTACCATATTTGGTTATGTCTTGCTGCTGGATGGGTGGAGGGAGGGAGGAAGTAAGGATTTTGGTTTTATATAGCACCCTTTAGTCACACTGCATTCCAAAGGAGTACTTTACAATCCATGAACAGTCAGTAGCAGGTACTGGGTGTGCAAAGATCTGCAAAGTGAGACATTGAAGGAGGTGAAGGATAGCTATGGGATAAGTACAGAGAAAGAATTACTGTAGCAGAAGTGACTTGCTCAAAGTCAAACTGAGTAAGTGGTGAAGGTGGGATTCAAACCTGGGTCTCCAGGTTCATAAGTCTGCACTCCAACCAGTAGGCTACACTGCCTTCCTTGGGATAGTGTAAGTTACTACCAGCCCATATCCCTTATTAACGTTGATTTCAAGATTCTCGTGAAAGTGTTGGCTGGGAGGTTGAACAAGGTTGGCTCTCGCTTATCAGTCGAGAACAGGTTGGCTTCGTGGCAGGCTGGCTTTCAGTGGATCACCTTCGTACTCTTTCCCATCTTATCTCTGCGTCCAGGGATTCTGATGTTCTGTCAGTGCTGGTTTCCCTGTATGCAGAGAAAGTCTTTGACAGGGTTTCTTGGGATTACCTGTTTCATTTGTTACCCAGGTTTCATATTCCATTCAAGTTTATTCATTGGGTTCAGGTGCTATATTCTCGTCCCTCTGCCTGTATCCTCTGTAATGGGGTATTGTCCACTCCCTTTCAGTTGTATCAAAGTACCAGGCAGGGTTGCCCACTCTCACCTTTTCTATTCAATCTCTTTCTTGAACCACTGCTTTGGAAGCTCGAGTCTTCTTCCCAAGTGAAGGGTACTTTTGTAGGGCCCCTCCAATACAAGCTTTCCGTCTATGCGGACAATATCCTTCTCCACCTCACCTCCTTAGCATCATCTTTACCCACTGCCTTGGACATTATCTCAGAATTTGGGGTGTTTTTCAACTGTAAGTTAAATTTGTCCAAAACGGAGGTAATGCCGCTCAACAGCATTCGTTTGAGGTCTGAAGTGGAGCATTTAGGGTTGGTCTGGATCCGCGATAAACTTAAATATTTGGGCATGCACATTAGTACTATTCCTTCTAAATGGAAACAATATAATCTTGATGCTGTGGTTCATACTGTCCGCACTGGCTTGGAACAATGGAACCTTCAGCCTCCTTCCCATTGGGGCTACATCAGTATTGCTCAAATGAATGTTCTTCCCTATCTTCTTTACCCATTGTATATGTACAACCACGTTCTGCAAAAATCCAGGTTCCTGCAACTGGATAGGATCATTTCCTCTTTTTTGTGATGTGGTAAGATCCCCTGAAGGGCACTCTTTAAACTGATGCGATCTAAAGAGCGTGGGGGGTTCAGGTACCCAACTTCTACCTCTTCTTTCTCTCTATTCACTCTTCCCAGTTCTTTTGTTGAATACGGCACCACCCAGAAGGGGACCCTTCTATCTATAAGCCTGTGTGGTTAGAGACAGAGCATACTCTTTGCTCTTCACATGGATTGGTCATTCGTTCTCTTCTTTATATTTCTCCTAAAAAACTTCCTAAATCTTTACATGGCTCTTCAATAGAGGTGTCTGTACTTGCCCATTTATAACTTTGTGGCCTGCTTAAGCTGCAACCCTGCAAGGATATCTCACAACCTCTTGTTGGCAACCCTAATTTCTGGATTGGGGGCCATATTCTTACAGCTTCTTTCTGGCCCTTCGTTGAGGTGGACAAGGTATCAGACTTATTTATTTATTTTATTTATTCAAATTTTGATGACCAGGTGAAACCCACTGAGACAAACAAGTCCCTTTTTCAGGGGCGACCCAGGGAACAGAACATTCCATACAGATAAAACACACAATTGCAGATAATTAATTACAGATGTGCTAGTCTTGAAACATAGAATCATGGTGTAACAAGTATTGTAGGTAAAATATACAGAGGATAATTTACGGATGACCTTGACAGGTGCTTACATACATTGAAAATTAGGTATCAATATACGTAATGGCGACAGCTCATAACAGATGTCAACAGCAGCCGCATCATCAGTGTAAGAGGATGACAATTAGTCTGCCCATATGACCTATTGTTATTAATAGAGGGTAGTGGTGTAAAGTAGGAGGAGAAGAGTAGTATATGGTGAGACCAACCAGGATAGGAGAGGTGAGGTAAAAGAAGTAGGCAGTGGGAGTAGTGGTGGCTGGGAGAAGTCTAGGTACAGTTACCATTGCAGACAGAGGGCGTGTAGAAGATTTCCTTGTATAGTCTTTTGAAGAGGGGAAGAGACTTACATGAGAGTAGTGTGTGAGGAAGGTCATTCCATTGTTGTGGTGCTGAGAAGGAGAAGGACCTTCTGCCAACAACTAGGTGAGTCTTGGGTAGGTTTAATAGTGGGAGGTGTGAGGTTCTGAGTGTTTGAGGGGTGGGTTTCAGGGTAATAATGTTAGATAGACTTGGGGTTGAGGGGAGGTGGATTAGTTTGAAGGTGGCGCTATACACTGGGAAGTCAAATTTGGCTTTAAAAGATGGCCAGCCCAGGGTGTTTAACACTTCACAGTGATGGGTATGAGCTGGTGCTTTTCTGGCAAAGAGGGCAATCCTGTGGTAGGCCATACTGAGTTTGTTCAGAAGTCGAGGCTTAGAGGTGTGGACTGTTGAGGCCCCATAGAAGAGGCCAGGGACAAGGGTGGCTGAGGCAATCTTACTCCTAGTACAGTTTGAGAGATAGGGGGCTGTACGATAGAAGAGGCCTATTTTCTGATTGGTAGCCTTTGTGATGGTGATTATGTGTGCATCGAAGGATAGGTGCTTGTCAAGAGTTACTCCCAAGTATTTGAAGTTGGTGACACTTTCAAGTTATATGCCAGTGGATGTTTTGATCACCGAGGGGCTGGGTGCTTGTGTCGAAGCAGGTGTGGTGGAGCAACATGGCTTTAGTCTTTTTGGTATTTAGGACTAGTAGGTAATTTTTAAACCAAGTTTCTAAAGTTCAAAAATCATTTGCTAAGTCAACGTTGATACATGAGATATCACTGGAGGATCTATAAAGGATGGCATCATCCGCGTATAGCTGGACCGATGCCCCTCCACAGTTCAGAGGCAGGTCATTGAAAGATACTGAGAATAGGAGGGGCCCTAGGATTCATCCTTGGGGTACCTTGTCTGTGATAGTAGATAGGGTAGAGATGTTACTGGCCCATTTGACATATTGAGACCTGTTTTCTAGGTAGTTTGAGATCCAGGAGAAAGAGTTGTTATCTAGTCCAAGGTATTGAAGCTTGGAGATAAGAAGAAAATGATTGACTAGGTCAAATGCCTTGGTTAGGTCAATGAAGACTGCTCTAGTCACACTACCCTGGTCCATAGCCTGGAGTATATCAGAGGTGACCCACAGAAGGGCAGTTTCTGTCCCATGAGCTTTCCCGAAGCAATGCTAGTGGCTGGTAAGGGCATTGTTTTGTTCTAGATACGAGTATAACTGATTGTATAGAATCCTTTATAGGATTTTGGCAATAGGGTATAATATTGATGTGGGTCTGTAGTTTTCAATGAGGTTGGTTGGACCAGTTTTGTGTACAGAAACGACAATAGCAGTCTTCCATTTGTCAGGGATGGCTTGAGTAAGGAAGGATCTATTGATTAGGCAGGAGATAGGGTGAGCAAGAGCAGGTACACCTAGTTTTGGGAATTTGGGTGATAGGGAGTCAAACCCAGGAG
Source organism: Neoceratodus forsteri (assembly GCA_016271365.2). NCBI lineage: Eukaryota > Metazoa > Chordata > Ceratodontiformes > Ceratodontidae > Neoceratodus > Neoceratodus forsteri. The sequence goes on along the minus strand of CM028129.1, from coordinate 1,100,774,306 downwards.
AGCTATCTGGGTTGAGACCCCTGAGAAGTGGTTGCTCGGAATCTTCTGATGTTTCAAGAGGCCCAACTTTGGTTTTAGTTACCCCCTTCTACTTGTTTCAAATATTTTCAGTGCTCTCATATGCTGGTGTCCCATTTTGGTTCTGGGTCATGGGATGACTCATATCAGATTTATGTCCTCTTTATGGCCTCTTCAGACCCTAGTTCTCATGTCATTTTATTTTACTATCATCAGCACTCAGACTTCCTTGCTCAAGCAGAAGGTCCAGTTTTTTATTACTGGGATCAGGCGTTACCTTCCCCCACTCCTCCTCATAACTGAACACGTATTTGGCAGTGCCTATACAGGTTTATTAAATGTGATAGGTATCGCCTTCTTCAGTTTCAGGTCTGGCACAATCTTTATTTTACCCCGAACAAATTACATTAAATGGGTAAACTGCCCTCAAATCTTTGTTCCAGATGTGCTAAAGAACCTGGTACATTGCTACATGTCCTTTAGACTTGTGAAAAGGTTGCCCCTTTTTGGTCCACAATCCGGGCCCACCTGGATCCTCTTCTTGGTCTCTCTGAGGCCTTCCTCCCAGAGGTGCGTCTGTTGTGGGATTATGGTGAGAGCTTGGTTGGTAATCAAAAGTTCTACATGTCTCTTATATCTTTCTGTTCAAAAAAAGTGATTTTGAGACACTAGCTGGATTTATTTATTTATTGAACATTTCAGAATTACAACCTTTGAGTCAGTGACTCATTTGCAAAGGCTCCACGTCAGAAGACAAGTTACACAACAGAGAAGATAACAAAATAAAGTATACAGTAGAGTATCAAGAGAACAGACAATTGTTGGTTTGTAATAAGCAGGTTACTTAACAGATTCAAGGACAGGCAGTGTCAAGTTACTACCAGACAATGGGTGGAATAGTGATGACAGGCTTAGAGCAACAAAGCAAGTTGAGAGGGGTGGGGTAAACAGTGCAGGAGGAAATCCTTTGCTGAGAAGGAGGGGCAGGGGTAGATGATGCAGGAGGAAATCCTTTGTCGAGAAGGAGGAGCGGGGGACATGAAGCCTATGGGCATCGCAGGCATTAGTGGTCTGAAGATAGCCCTTGAGGAGGGTTTTAAAACAGCCAAGCTTACGTTCGGAGGTTATGGTGCTAAGGATGGAATTCATCCATAGTGGGGCTCTGTAGGAAAAGGACCTCTGGCCAAGGGTGGTTCTAAAATGGGGAATAAGACAAGGGGATTTAATGGAGCTGTGGGTGGCAATTACCAGGGGAGCCAGTTGTAGTAGAGTAGAGAGTCCGGGGGAGGATAGCCCTGTGGAGATCTTATTAGCCAGGAGGCAGGTTTGGTATTTGAGCCTACTATCGAAGTTAAGCCAGTTGGACAACTGGTATAGGGTGCAGGTGTGCGAGGAGCAGTCACAACCAAGGATAAGGTGACAGGCCTTATTGAGGGTTACCCTAACCCTTTGGAGGGATGTTCTGTCACTGGCTCCATAGACTAGGATCCTGTAATCAATAAGGGCGAGGACAGAGGAGGAGGAGGAGACAGCAAGACGAAGAGCATCTGGGGTGAGACAGTGCTTGAATTGGTGAAGTAGTTCAATTCTGGTGTTGACAGCAGTACAGAGGTGGTGTATGTGCCGTGGAGGTTGAGTGCAGGATCAAGGGTGATGCCGAGGTACATGAAGGAGATTACCTGGTCAGGGGGCTCCAGCAGGGAGTTAAGAATTAGGAGGGTATAGCCCTTGTACCTGTTCTGGTGGTTGGCAAACAACTTAACTTTTGTTTTTTATAATTTAGGACTAAGCGGTGTTCTGCAAACCAGGTCTCAGTGTCCGTGAAGGTTTTTTGCAGGGAGAGTTGGAGCAGATGAGGATCGGAGTGGGAGGTGAACAAGACCGCATCATCTGCGTATAGTAGCAGATGACCAGAACATGCTTTCAGGAGGGTGTTAAAGAATAGGCTGAAGAGAAGGGTCCCAAGGATGGAACCCTGCAGGACCCCTGACTTGAATGGGAGATAGGAGGAGAGGCATTACCTATCTTGACTTGCTGTGATCTACTGGACAGATAGTCGGTAAACCAGTTCATGGCATCATGTGAGAGACCTGTGTGGGTGAGAGTAGAAAGGAGGAGGGTATGGTTAACGGTATCAAAAGCTTTCAAGTCCACAAAGGCAGCCCCAGCTAGACAGCCTTTGTCTAGGGCAGAGTGTAAGGAAGATGTGAATTCCAACAGTGCTGACGTGGTGCTATGGCCCTGATGGAAGACATGTTGTTCCTGACATAGACGGTTATACTTAGAGAGATGATCAGTGAGTTGGTCAGATACAATTCTTTCTAGGGCCTTGGGGGGGGGAGAATAGAGATGGGATGGTAGTTCCCCTGCAGAGCCATGTTCACCACCTTTGTGGATAGGAGTGATGACTGCGGCTTTCCATTTGGAAGGGAATTTGCCAAGACAAAGGGGGTAGTTGATGATACAGGTGAGGAGGAGAGGACTTCGTCGAGGGTAAGGTGCAAAATTTTGAGGTCCAGAGTGTCCCCACTGAACCGCGAGTGCCCTAAAGCCTTTAGAAGGTAGGGCTTGGTTTCTGTAGGGGTGACTGTCCAGAAGCGGAAAGAGGGTGAGGAGAGGGTGTTGGAGGGGTGCAGGTGAGGTGAGAGGGTCAAAGAAGTGGGGGGTTAGTGTGCTGCTAAGGTCAGAGAAGGATAAGTTAAGGATGTCGGCTATGAGTTTGAGGTCTGTGGTGGCAGTACCATTACTGTTGATGATGGGGGAGGGAAGGCAAGGATTTCCCATTTAGCTCTTTAGGGTTGTCCCAGAATTTTTTGCCTGAGCCCCAGGTGGAGGTGAGGGAGGCCTTGTAGTGCTCGGCCTTGACTTTACGTATTTCCCAAGTGCATTTGTTTCTTATGGCACGGTAATGTTGCCTGTCAGCTGGTTTGCCTGAGTCTAGGGCAATTTGCCGGATGGAGTCACGATGGCACATCAGGTCAAGTAGAGATTGAGAAATCCAAGGGGTGGAGGGTCCCTTGACAATGCACTTCATGTAGGGGGCATATATATCACAGGCGGAGTTGAAAGAGGAAATGAAGTAGTCTAGTGCCACGTTGATGTCGGTGGCCATGTAAATGGGTGACTAGTCACATGAGCTGAGGTGGTGTTTTAGAAGCTGAAGCTTCCCAGGATTCAGGTGGCATTGGAGAAGGATTTTGGGAGGTGGTTTCGTGCTCTTACAAGGCCAGGTGCAGGTCACGGGGGAGTGGTTGCTCAAAGCATTGGGGAGCACTGAGACGCTTGTGATTCTGGAGGGGCGGTTGGTTAGTACCAGATCAAACAGGGTGGCAGTACCAGTTTTAGTGTTATGCCTAGTGGGGGAAGGAACAACTTGTGAGAAGTTCATAGTGGTGATGGCATCTTTGAGGGGGGTGGCAGAGGGGGAGTGCCAGTTGACATTAAAATCCCCAAGAGTTAGGCGTCAGACTTTGGGGGCAGACAATATCCCTTCCACTACTGAGTGGCTTAGGGGAAATATTGTTTGCTTTACAAGCCAAACGGACCACTGCTATCTTACCCATAGAATCTTCACCTATTGGAAGGTTTGGGAACCCTTATATACTCTGCTAACTTTATAAGCTGCGCAAACTGCACTGGCTGCCAGTGCGGTGGAGAATCACCTTCAAGATCGCGTTGCTGACCTATAAGACCCTACACGGTCAGGGACCGGGCTACTTGCAAGATCTCCTTCATCCCTACTGCCCTCTCCACCCAGTCCGCTCCACTGACGAGGGATTGCTAGAGATTCCTAGGGTTCGTCTTCAGTCATCTGGGGCCAGGGCTTTTTCCTTCATGGCCCCAATCCTGTGGAATTCTCTACCTATTCAGATTAGAGAGTGCCTGTCCGTGGAATCATTTAAGGTGTCTTTGAAAAGTCGCTTATTTGAATTAGCATTTGAATAAGTGTATTGCTGTTTTTACTGTTTTTATGTTATTATTTATTATGGTTGATGTCATTTTTGATATGTATTTGTGCTTTGATATACTGAAAAGCGCTCTATAAATAAAATTTGATTTGATTTGATAAGCTCCCCTCTTCCTTTTCTGCCTTCTTGTGACATTGACTTTATCTGATTGGTAAATTCATAGATATTGGGTGCCCTTGGCTACTGCTTTTTTGTAACCAGACTATTCTTCATTCACTCAGTCACCTGGTATGTGTAAGTGGTGTCATTTTAGATGGTTTCCCAGTGGCGGGGAGAGGTTGAGGGGAGGGACTGGTGGGACTTTTGTACTTGCAGGGTTCTGTTATCTTGTTTATCAGTAGGATGTCTTGTTTCTTTACTCTGGTTATGTATTCTTAGGTTTTACTTGTTACACTTATTATGTCACCCTGCACTTCGATAATGTTGATCTATTATCGCTGGTGGAGTTTTTTTTTAGGGAGGGAGGAGAGTAATAGGATTTATGTTCTGTATTGTTATTATTGCTGTGTGTTTTGCTGTTGGTTTTACTTTTTTGAAAATTCAATAAAGTATATTAAATCTGAAAAAAAAAAGGATAGTGTAAGTTAACTGGGCATTGGAGTGCCTGTTCTCTGAAAGTTCTGCTCTTAAGCCTGCAAAATGGTTCACAGATTTGAAGCCATCTAAATAATGCTCTTTTACTTCAACCCCAGTATCTGAGGTCAGTTGTGTCTTTTACCATGTGTGGAGCATTTTACAACTAAGAACCTTTTTGTCACCTAGTAACACAGTAATTTAAGATTGGAAGGGGTTCCGGGTCCATCCGGTTGCATCCTCCCCCACTTCATAATAAGCAGGTGTAGCCAGTCCCCACCAGCGCCAGGTTGTCTGGGGCCCACCGCTTGGGGTGAGGAACGGATCAGAATTTTTATTTGTGTCCTGTCACTTGGGCCAACACAGGTGTCCCTTGGATCTAAAGACAATAACTACACACACACACACACACTATTGTCCGCTTGGAGGAATTAGAGTAAAGTATAACTAGAATGTATTAAACTCCATATGCAACAGACTGTTTTCCCCCAAGGGGACACAACAAAAATGCATACAGTTACAAATACTTTAGGCTGTGCCATAGGGTCTCTAATGTACTGGGAATCTGCTACACTTTCTGTATGGGATGCTTCACTCCAACAGGTATACATAGGGATTCTGTACTGGAACCCATTACATACTTTACTATGGGTTAGTACTCCTAACACCAAGGCTCTTGTTAATTGAATACTGGCTCTGATGTGTACTAAAAGTCAGGTTAAAATTGTAAAAATAGCTTTTAAAATGATGCTTCATAGACTTGCATGGAGAACAGCCCTATGCTAGTTATATAATGACATCACAAAACGAGAAAGCGTAGGAATGGTGTTGGAGATCAGGAAGTGGAAGGATTGTAATCTAATCCCGGAGAGGATACTATACCTTCCTTCCTTGAGGCGCTTTACAGAAAATTTTACAACTGCTACAGAGGAACTCCCATTCAGGTAAGTGTACTGAGAAAGAAGCTCTTTAAGTGGTATACACTAGTGGCTTAAAAAATTAGTGGGGGCAGACTGACACCCATGTGAGCCATACCAGCATCTAATAGCTTGATCAATGTAAATGGGGCTTAGGATTATCCAGACCTAATGTAAAATGGAGTACTAGGGATGATAGTATATTTTGTAATCTGTTTTCTGATCTAACTTAAAGATCAAATGCCAGTGTTTTACAGATTTACATAAATGCAGGGATTCAAGTCCCTGTGTCATTGATTAGTGTTTCCTGAAAATATCATGCTATTTGGTTTTGTGGTTGTCTTTAAATCAGCATCTGCTAATGTGCTCTGCAGTAACTGAAAACAGTGAAGATTCTTCAGTTCTTATCAGTGAGTTATGATATCATTCCTGTCCTGCCTGTTCCTGTAGCAATGAAGTCCTTAATTGCCTGTAGTAGCTGTTGCACTTCCCAGTCAGAGCAATCTGTAGGGTTAATTGTCTTTACACCAAGTGTGTTACTAACCCATTTGGTTTGTGTCTAGATAGATTGTATCATTCTGTTCTCATAAAGAGTTGGTCATTTGTGTTTCAGTGGGTAACTGAAGTGAATGAATGTTTGTGAGAACTTTCCTGTCTGTATCACAACTGAGTTCTTTCACATCAAAACTCTGCATTGTTTTTTGGCTATATCAACACAGGGTTGTTTAATGGATATACAATAAATCTAAAGTTTAAGTAGTTTGTCTTTGATGTAGCCTTCATACATACTTGTATATTCATGTGAGAACAATACTGTTGTTATGTCAGATTGACAAACAGGTGTCTGCCACACTTTGCTATTTCAGGAACATGTACTGTGTGAACTCACAAAATTCAGTTATCTGAGGGATTCTGTGTGGAAATACAGCATGTATGTGTGTAACTAGACATACTGTATGTCATCCTGATGTTCCTGTCTCTGCTGCACCCTGTCTCTCTCCCCCCCCCCACAGGCAGAGCCAATGCCCCGTGTTCCAATCTCCATAGACAGTACTGCTGTGCTCTGCTAAGCCCTAGAGTCCCAGGGCGTCTGCCTCCACACTTGGTGCTGCTGCACCATGCTGCACAAGGCCAACAAAAGTTGGGGATTTTGCTGCACATTGTACTGCCCCAAATGGGCAGGACAGCTGCAACATGTGCACCTTGTCTCACAGTCAGAGCTGCTGTGCCCTGATGCCCTGCCCCACAGTCAAAACTTCTGCACCAAGCTGTACTCTGCGCCCTGCCACCACTGTGCCCTGCTGCACCATAGAGACTGTTACTTCCACAGTTATGGTTGTTGCACCATGCTGCTCTCTGCCACCAGAGTCAGATCCTTTGGTACGCTACCCAAGCTGCTCGAAAGAAAAAACAAGCACTTTCATCTTTTGTTATAGGATGGGGACAGAGGGTAGCAGGGTGCAGCAGCCCTACCTGTGGAGGCACGGGTCTCTAGGGCACAGCAGGCCACAGCAGCCTTGACTGTGTCAACATGGTTGCAGGGTGCAGCAGTCTTGGATGTGGTGACAGAGACAGAGGACAGCATGGTGCAGATGCCTCGACAATGTGGCAGGACACAGGGTGGCATCAAGGTACAGCATCCCTGACTGTGAGACAGAGTGCACGTAATGTAGCGGCCCTGCCTATTTGGGGCAGTGGAAGTGGGTAGCAAGGTGCAGCAAAAGCCCTACCTTTGGTGGCCTTGGGCAGCATGGTGCAGCAGCCCCAACTGTGGAGACAGAGGCCCATGGACTCTAGGGCTGAGCAGAGCACAGCAGCCCTGTCTGTGAAGGCTGGAACAGAGGGCAACAGGTGGCACTGGCCCTGACTGGGGGGCAGAGGGAAACAGGGTGCAGTAGCCTCAACTGAGGGGCAAGAGACAGGGGCATCAGGATGATATATAGTATGTCTAGTTACACACATACATGATGTATTTCCACACAGAATCTCTCAGAGAAATGAATTGTGTGAGTTCATACAGTACATGTTCCTGAAATAGCAAAGTGTGGCAGACACCTGTTTGTCAATCTGATATAACAACAATATTGTTCTCACATGAACATATGTATGTAGGCTACAGCAAGGACACACTACTATGACTTAAACTTTAGATTTATTTTATATCCATTAAACAACCCTGGCTTTATATAGCCAAAAAACAATGTGGTTTTGATGTGACAGAACTCAACTGTGATACAGACAGGAGACTTCTCATAAACATTTATTTATAGCACTTCAGTTACCCACTGAAACACAAATGACCAACTCTTTATGAGAACAGAATGATACAATCTATTTAAACACAAACCAGATGGATTTGTAACACACTTGGAGTAAAGACAATTAGCCCTACAGATTGCTCTGACTGGGAAGTGCAACAGCTACTACAGGCAATTAAGGACTTCAGTGCTGCAGCAACAGGCTGGACAGGAATGATGTCATTACTCACTGATAGGGACAGAAAAATCTTCACTATTTCTTCGCTGTTGTCAGTTACTGCAGAGCACATTAACATATGCTGATTTAAAGAAAACCACAAAACCAAACAGCATGATATTTTCAGGAAACACTAATCATGACACAAGGACTTGAATTCCTGTGTTTATTGTAAATCTGTAAAACACTCGCATTTGATCTTTAATAAGAGTTTTTTTTTAAAGGGGAACTGTCACTAATAAGAGCCTGATACCCAAGTGTGGGGCTGGTTCCTCCCAATTAGCACTTTGTGTGCAATAACATTTTCTTTTACTTACTGTTTACTGCAGTATAATAGATTCAATAGCCTGCAGTGCATGTACGAATTGTTATAAGCTCTGATCTTTGGTTTCCTGGTCCTGCTGTCCTCCTCAGGCTGAGTTCAGTCACAGTGGAATTTAGCCCCGTGAGAACAGTGGAACCAGCAACATCTGGTCTGAGCTTATCCATTCTCTAACATGTACTGCAGGCTATTGAATCTCCCATTGCTGCAGCCCTGCTCTAATGTCAGCAGCAGAGGATGCTGGGATTTCTGGTTACAGGAAATGCCAATTTAGAAGTCAGCAAAATTAGTCTAATACAATCTACTATACTACAATAAACAGTAAGTAAAAAATGTTTTGCACACAAAGTGCAAATCGGGACCAGATCCGCACTTGCATGTGAGACTGTTAGTTCTGACGGTTCCCCTTTCCATCGTAATGGCAAGCTAGTCACTTTTGCAACATTTGTTATCTTCATGAAGCCACAGGCTAATAACCATGCTTAACACAATTCCAGTTTGCTTCCACCAATTTGTTGCAAACTCACCACTGAGTTATTCCTTTCTGATCCCACTCATGCACTTTCCCACAAAGTGCACGTTACAGACATAGGAATCCCCATTTGCTTCTAATACTCCTGCTCCTGTACTAGAAGCAGTCTCATGGTGGTTCAGTAACATGATCTCAGAGCCTGAACACAGACGGCAAGTGAAATAAATTACCTGTACCTTTTAAACAATACTCAGTCACAGCAGAATTAAATATTTTTATTTATTTATTTAAACATTTGTTAACCAGGAAAAGCACACCGAGCCGAGGCTCGATTCCAGGTGCGACCCAGGGGTAGGAGAGTGGAGGAGTACATCATATTCAAGTTCAAAATAAGCCACATTACAGTGTGGTTTCACAAGACACAACAGGTAAGCATTTAGGCTGTGCAAATGCAGTTACATAGCAGTCGTTAAAGAGCAGAATACAAAATACAAAAATACGGGGTTCAATTACAAGAGATAGGTTGCAGCAACAAAGACGTGAGTTAAGTGCTTAGTGGGGGCATCTTTTAGTGGTAGAGAGGAGTGGAACAGAAGCAGGTTCAAATGTAACAGTGATGGGGGTGGTGGAAGACAAATTTGTTGCTTGCAGGCAAGGTGTGAGGAGGAGCTTCTAGTATGAAGGGGGGATGTTGTTCCATAAACGAGGGAGTCTATAAGAGAAGGCAGCTTTGCTGACTGACGAAGCTGGTCGAGGCAGAGTGAAGTATCTTCCATTTCTGTGCCTAAGTTCATAGGGGAGTGAGAGTCTGGGGAGAGACTGTCCATCAGATAGGAGAGAAGCATGTTGAAACAGAATTTAGATATGAGAGTGAGGGAGTGTATATAACATCTGTGTGACAGTGGGGGAGGTCAAGGAGGGAGTAAAGATCACAGTGGTGAGTTTGAGGGGGTGGGTTTGTTGTGAAACAATAGAAAGAGTTTGGAAGGGTGTCTAGCCTGGACAGGATGGTAACAGGGGCAGAGCTATAGACCACATCTGTGTAGTCAAAAATGGGGAGGATCATTTTAGATAGGATTTCCCATCTGGCTGGTAACGGTAGAGAGTTTCTAAGCCAGTATAGCATCCCGAGTTTAGGGTGTAATTTTGAGACAGTAGCATCAATGTGTGTAGAGAAGGATAGCTGTGTATCCAGCCAAACACCAAGGTATTTGTATTTTATTACCTGTTTTAGAGGGGAGCCATCCAGCGATATGATAGGGGAGGGGGAGGGGATCTGCTCAGTTTTTGCGCCATACCAAAACCATGGAGACTGTCTTGGAGGTATTTACTTTCAGTTGGTTTAGTCTGAACCATTGCTGGATGCTGTTGAAGTCATTTTGGAGGGTAGCTTGAGCTTCTTGTATTGTTGGACCCGAGGTAAAGAGGATAGTGTCATCCACATACATGTGTATGCAGGATTTGGAGCAGGAGGAGGGGAGATCATTAATGAAGAGGGTGAAGAGGATGGGACCGAGGACTGAGCCTTGGTGGGCACCTGCCAAGATAGGTAGGGGTGAGGAAGCAATGTTGGCAATTTTTACTGATTACTGCCTGTTTGAGAGGTAGGACTTAAACCACTGGATGGTAATAGGGACTTGCCCAGCTGCGTCTAGCTTCTGCAGGAGTAGGGGATGGGATACAGAGTTGAAGGCCTTCGCCAGGTTGACAAAGACAGCGGCAGTTAGGAGGCCCTGGTTGGAGGCTGTGAGGATGTGGTTTGTGACCCGCAGGAGGGAGGGAGGAGATGATGGAGGGTTGTTTTCTGAAGCCTGACTGGTGGGGGAAGAGAAGGTTGATGTTGGTAAAGTGTTCCAACAGTTTGATGTGAACTAGGGATTCCTGGAGCTTGGCTAGTGCTGGGAGAAGGGAGATTGGTCTGTAGTTGCCAGGAAGGGAGGGGTCACTGCCTTTGTGGAGAGGGATTACGCAGGCTGATTTCTAGGCCTGAGGGACTGTTTCTGTGGAAAAGGGGAGGTTTAGTATGTGGGTGAGGGGCTTAGTGATAGCAGGAGCTGAGATCTGCAGGAGCTTTGGGTGGATCCCATCAGGGCTAGATTTAGTGGTATTAAGTGACTGGAGGGCTTTAAGGACTTCTTGCTCATAGATGGTGGAGAAATGGAAGTTGTTATTGTTTGGGGGGGGGGGGAGAGATAGATGGAGGAGGCCCAGGTGGTAGGGCACAGGATGTGAATAATTTTTTGAGTGTGTCTGCAGTGCTGATAGGGTCTGTAGTAGGCAGGTCATGTTTCGTGAATGCAGGGGTAATAAGTTGAGCTGGAGGGTCAAAAAGGGAGTGTACAACTTTCCAGAAATTGGAGGGTTAAGAGTTGCGACTTGAAATAGTCTGCTTTGGCTAACCTTATGGCTTTGGTGTAGGCATTGTGGAGTGTATTATAGGCTTGCCTGCTTTGGGGGAGTGGTATTGGACTTGAAAGTAGACCAGGCTTTGTCTCTGGCCTTGCATTGCACAAGAATGTGTGCCGAGATCCATTTATGGTGTCACTTCTTGATTCTGGCCTTTTTTGTGGGGGCATGAGAGTCACAGGTTCTAGTGAAAATGTTCAGGAAGCTGGAGAGGGCAGTGTCGACATTAGAGGCCGAGTACACCTGTTGCCAGTCGGCGTGCCTAAGGCTGGCAAGTAGAGATTCAGTGTCCAGTGTATTTAGGGGGCTTGCATTTAAGTATTTTGGGACAGACTTTGGCATGTGACTTTTTCTGATGCAGTATGTTGCACAGTGGTCGCTTACTGCATTGGCAAGGGTGCCAAAAGAAGTTGCTCTGTGTGGGTTGGGAAGAGAGAATCCAATCTAGTAGTGAGTGGTTTTGGGAGTGTGGGTTATAGCAGGTGGGTTCACTTAGTAGCTGGGTAAGATTAAGGAACTCTATTTTGGCAATGTGGGCCTTGGAGGAGGGGGCTAACTAGTCCTAGTTGGAGTCACCTAGGAGGACCAGTTCCCCATTTGGGGCTAGGTCAGGAAAGGAGGCTATGGTAGAGACGAGCGAGTCACAGGCTAGGCGAGGCGAGGTGTAAAGTACACCTACATATAGTGGGAGTGAGGTTGGTATGGTGAGTTTAGCCAGAAGAGATTTGTGGGAGCTAGGGCATGCTTCTTTGAAGGTGACAGTACATGTGAGGGGCTGTTTGGAGTATATGGCTACTCCTCTGCCTCTCTTGCCACGGTCCTGTCTGAGCAGGGAGTAGTTTGGGAGGCTGATGGAGGAAATATAATATATTTAATATCTACAATGTAAAAAATAAACGCACAACAAAAGGGACACTACTTAATTAGATAAATTAAAATGAAATATATTTAAACAACAGAATTACCAAGAACAGAAAAAAACTAAACCGAAACTAAAACTGACTTGCCACATAGCCTTTAGACAATACACCTTTCCCACGAAGGTTTCCTAGATTATATTTAGCACTGCAGAACTTCTCCTTTTTTCTCCAAATATACACATATTATTTGAGGAGGCCCTTCTTTAATGCCCAGAACTCACACACAGCTGTTGTTTTTCAAAATATCAGAGGTGGAAGAGACGTTATGAGCTCTCCTCTCCAACAAGAGGCTTAAGTAAGTTCCGGGGAAGATGGCTTCCATCTTCTGTTGGGAGCCCTGCACATAGCCCACAAAAATGCAAATGTAATTACTTGCATTTTATTAAGCCAGGTGTAATCCAGAAGTTTTATCAGGTCTAATACAGCCCGGGTTGGTCTTATTCACCCTGGTTCAGTGATGATGAATCTGACTATCATTTGCCCTAAAAGACTAGCCTTGATGGTTTTCCAGTTAAGTACTGCACTTTAGGGGCTATATTCAGGAGGCCTGCAGTAATCTCCATCATCAATCCCACCTATTTACTGTAGGTCTGTGGAATTTTCCCGATGGTTTTGACAGCATTTAACATCCTGCTTAAAATTGGTATGCATGATGTAACAGAAGCAAATACATAATAATCAATACACGAAAAAGAAGTTTATGTGCATCTGTGGAAGAGGGTGTTATAGATATATGAATCCATTTAGCAGTTTCAAATGAAATATTATGAAACCAAGGGTGAAGGTCAAATGTGCCATTTACAGCTGTGCAATAGAAACAGTATTCATAATAGTAGCAGCAGTAAATAGGTTTACTGATGTAACTGACCCATTGTGCTGAGGTCATTTTCTTTTCTTCAGACTCCATTTAGATACAGTTTCAACATAAGTGCATATTACAATATTCTGCACAAATATTCTCAAATGGTATACTTTATTTTCAGCTTTCTCATAATGCCTATTTCTCACTGGCTGGCCCTCTTTTGCCCCACTCTGACCAAGTTCTTTCACCTGTCCACTGTGAGACTTTCCTTCATCCGCCTTAGAACCCCCTGGTGAGCCCCCCATGGTGGGGCTTGTGGCAATCTGAGCTGGTAATGCCCCTTGAGCAATTCTCAAGCAGCCTTTGGTGGATGGATGGTGCCGTGGATGATGTGGAACCTATGGGCAGAGCCAGCATCCTTCTGCTGCAGCTGTTTTTTTTCTTCCCAGCCCCTAGTACAACAGTACTTGCACTCTATACCATGGTTGGCTGGTGCTCGTTTAAATTTAGATGCCATAGGAGTGCAGTCCTGTGGACTTATAGAGCTATTATTCACAAGCTTCCTTAGTATATCTCCGACTGTTTGCCCGTAGCCACAGCTGGAAACTACATGCTCAGAAGTCAGTCATTCATTTCCCTTGCTGTTCCTAAGATCAGAACACGATACAGTGCAGCAGCGATAAGTCACGCCCTACCTGTCCTATGGAACACCATGCAAAAGACCCTGAAGCTTGTTATGCCAGTAAAATTGGCTTTTTTTAAGACCCTGTTCCTACGTATGTTTAGGGAGGCCTGCGATTGCTTTGTTTAGTGGCCTCCACCTCCTCTGTGCAGGTTACCTTTTTCCTTCGTTCGTAATTTGCCCTGCATCATTTGATGGCTCGTCTCGATTATTTTGTTCTCCCTTCATGATCCCCCCCTCTTGTATTCAGTATATTATCCCTTCCTTATTCCTTCCCTTGGCTCCTTCCCCATCTCTTGTTTTCCACTGCACTATTTATGCGGTTATAACATTCATTATATTGCATTGTACACCTTGTATATACTGTACTATAAATATTGTAATTATTTTCTCTTTTATTATTTATGTTAATACATGTGAGCCTTCTATACTTCAGTGCTGGATGTTAGTAGGCAGTGCATTTTTGTATACTCCTCTCTCTCCTGCATATGTGTTAGTTGTATGTTTGTATTTGTACCCCAAGTCTGCCCTGTAAATGAACTTGTCTCAATGGTGCTCCACCTGGTAAAATAAAGATGATTGATTGATTGACTTGAGCTCAAGAGCCGGATTGCACATGATGGCGCACCAACCTCAAGCCTGTTCAGTGCCACCTTCCACTATACCTTCTTTGCCCTTAACCAGTAGCCATCCAGGTGGCAGCATTGCAGCAGAGGCAGAAACCCTCTCTCCCCAGAGGAGGAGAGCATCCTTTGAGATGATCAGTCATCCCCCCACCCCACCCCGCTGCTGGCAGCCTGGGCTGATTCCTGAACATGGGTTACCAGTGTTGCAAGCAGTACCACTACTGGTCTGCTGATGGGCTGGCTATGATATATTCTTTTTTAAAAATATAAATATCACCCTTTCAATACATATGTATTTGTGTTAGACCAAGTAAAATACTGTAGTACCTTGCCTAAAGCAAGTATGACACACACATGACTGTGATGCTTGGTCAGCTGGTTATGATTGTTCTATGATATTTATATATAGAGTGTGGTATGTGAGTGTCTCTCATGAGACAGCCTGTGGGATGGGTGCCCCCCCCCCCCAAGGTTTCAGCTACAGGATATATTAACCTAAAACCAGGAGGTAATTAAAGGACCAGAGAGACTTAATTAGAACTAACCCAGCTACCAGGATATAAGGCTCGTAAACTTTTATGACGTTTTAGAGGAAAACACATGTTATATGACTATGGTACTAAAAGTCATAGAAACATAGACTTTGATGGCAGATAAGGACTGCTTGGCCCACCTAGTCTGCCCATTTCCTTACCTACAGGATAGGCCGCAGATCCTAGTTAACCAACAGCCTATTTCTTCCTACCCCCCACAAGAACTGCCTTATGTCTGTCCCATGCATTCTTGAATTCTCCCACAGTTTTAGACCCCACAACCTCCTCAGGAAGGCTGTTCCATGCATCCACTACCCTCTCTGTGAAAAATACTTCCTCACATTGCCCAGGACGCCCCCTCTATCTTTAAATTGTGTCTCCTTGTTCTTACCGTCTCTTTTCTGACAGATGCTACCCTCTTGGACTTTGTTGATTCCACTGAGGTACTAAAAGTTTCTATCATGTCCCCCTCTCCTTCTTTTCTCAAGGGATACATATTAAGCTCCTTTAGTCTCTCCTTGTACGGCTTCTCTTGCAGACCCTGCACCATTTAGTTGCCCTCCTCTGGACTGCCTCTATCCTATGTCCTTGCGGAGATGGGGTCTCCAGAACTGGACGCAGTACTCCAGATGGGTTCTCACCAACTGTCTGTACAGAGGGATAACAACTTCCTGTTTTCTACTGGTGATACCTCTCCCTATGCATCTCAGTATCCCTCCAGCCCTCTCTACTGCCTTCTCACATTGCTTGCTAACCTTAAGGTCATCTGATATGATTACCCCCAGGTCCCTTTCCTTTTTTGTTGTTGTTAATACCCCCCAATTGTGTAATCTTCCCCTGGATTCTTGCTTCCCAGGTGCATGATTTTGCACTTCTTTGCATTGAATCCTAGCTGCCATACTTCTGACCATTCCTCCAACCTTGCCAAGTCCCTTCTCATCCTTTCCATGCCTCCTTGTGTATCAACCCTGTTGCAGATCTTTGTGTCATCTGCAAACAGGCATCTTTTCCTCCAGTCTCTCTGCAATGTCACTTATAAGACATTAAAGGACTGGACCCAATACTGAACCCTCATGGTTCCCACTAGTAACCCCTCTTTCTTCAGAGTGGACTCCATTTACAATTACCTTCTGTGTCCTGTTGTCCAGCCAATGTTTTACCAGGCTACCACCCTGGGACCCACTCCCAGGATGGTTAATTTGACTATTAATCTTTTGTGGGACTGTGTCAAATGCCTTGCTAAAGTCTAGGTAGGCCATGTCCACAGCCCCTCCCTGGTCTACCACTTTGGTCACCCAGTCAAAGAAATCTATTAGATTCATCTGACATGACCTTCACGCTGTGAACCCATGCTGCCTTGGGGCCTGTGCCCCACTGGCCTCAAGGTACTCAACAATTGTTTCCTTCAGAAGTGACTCCATCACTTTCCCTACCACAGAGGTCAAACTGACAGGTCTGTAGTTTCCTGCTTCTGTCTTGGTCCCAGTTTTGTGAAGGGGAATCACATCCGCCTTCCTCCAGTCCTCGGTACCACACCATCCTCCCATGATTTATTAAAAAGAGTAGTCAGTGGTTTCACTAGTTCCCCCCTCAATTCTTTTAGAATTCTGGGGTGAATTCCATCAGGCCCCTTTGCTTTGTCCACCTTCAGTTTTAGGAGTTCTTGCAGAACCCTTTCTTCTGTGAAAGGGCTGGGATCGACCCACCTATCAAGAGTGTTTCTGTTAATTGGATTAGGCACTTCCCCCTTCTCTTTTGTGAATACTGAGCAGAAATATTCGTTCAGTATCCCTGCTTTTTCACTGTCCCCCTCTGCCCACCTACCATTCATTCTATTCAGCCTCACTATCCCTCCCTTTGTCTTTCTTCACTCTCTGATATACCTATAAATGGTTTTATCCCCCTTCTTAACCGAGTTGGCTATCTTTTCCTCAGTTTGGGCCTTTGCTATTCTGACTTCTCTCCCTGCTTCCTTCTGCCTTAACTGGTACAGCTCTCTGTCCTGCTCCTTCTGTGTTTCCTTATACTTCCTGAATGCTATCTTTTTCTCCCTGACTTTCCCAGCCACCTCTTTTGAGAACCATAATGGCTTTTTCTTTCATTTTGATTTGTTTATTTGCTTCACACAAAGGCTTGTTGCCTCTGTGATGGCAGTTTTGATAATTACCCATTGTTGCTCCACCCTCCTTCTAGCCAGTTTGCTAGTGCTTTTCTGAGGCACTGTCCCATCTTGCCAAAGTCAGCCCTCCTGAAGCCCAGTACCCTCACTTTTGTATGGCTAGACTCTGTAGCTGAGTTTAACGTGAACCACACTGTTTGATGGTCACTTGTTTCCAGATGGCAACCCACTTCTAGATCTGAGATCCTCTCACTGCCGCCATTTGAGAGTACAAGGTCTAAGATTGCTCCCTCATGAGTGGGTTCTGAAACTAGCTGTCTGAGGCCTGCCACCTGTAGGGCATCGAGACTGGCCCTGATCTTGGATATGGCTGCAGCAAATGTGCTCCAGTTAACATCATAAAATCCTTTGAAGTGCCCTGGAAACAGGAACGGTTCAAGATCAAAGAGGACAGGCTTGATCACAGACTAATAATTTGGGAAATTCATTTTTGCTGAAGTCATAGTATTTAATATACCTCCTGATAGGACATCCTGTTTTGTATATTTTTTATATTCTGAAAAGAGGAGCTTGATGACATCATGGAAGGAGTGTGTGAGACAGACGCAGTTTAAACTGAATACTGTGTCTGATCTGTTTGAGATAACTTTTTGGACTCTTAAGAAACATCTAACTATAAGCACTGTTTAGAGGTAATACATTAGATAAGAAAAGTGTAACTGTATGTTGTTATTAGTTTGTCTGTAGTTGTCTTTGCTTTTCTTTTAAGTGATTGTATGCTCTGCGATATAGTGTTCTGTGTTTACATTTTACATATTTTTATCCATTTTTAAGTAAACCTTTCATCTGAAAAGACTGCCTGGGTGTGTCTTCGAAGTTCTTTCTTTTTGCATGTGATGTATAGATGGTTAAGACTGACTAATAACTGTTCATAAGCTTGATGGTGTTACCAAACTGGGAAAAGGTAAGAATATACCTAAGGTCTTTTATAGAGTTTTAAGGGTTCATTTTGGATACCTGGTTAGGTGCCCTTAGGCGAAAGATATCTGGCATCCCCCCAAAGAGCAGATTATCTGAGCCTATACATTTGGGTACACTAGCATAAGGGTCACAGTTTCAATCCCCCCAGAACTTGAGACTAAAGGTGATTTGGACCCACAAGCAGACAGGAGGGTTACCTTGTTCTGTTACCTGTTCACAATACTGCACTCAGAGGTTGGCACTGTGGGAGTAGAGGGCCTGACCTGCTGAGTGCGGGTTGTGACAGACTACTACTGTTGATTTCATGAATTCACATTTTATTGATATTTCTTATGCCACTACAGAAACTTCACGAAATATAAAACTTTTTTTTTAATTCAGCTTTTTACTCCCCTCATGCACCCTAACCCCATCACCAAGCTTCTCCTGGACTTACTGCTTATCTTCCACTTACCCCTGGCACACGATAGTGGGGGGTGGCTACCATGTTGGTCATGCATGGGCCTATGGGTAGTGCCAGCACAATGCTGGACCAGGGATTTTGGCTTCAGCTTATGGTTTTCTCCTCTTGCATTGACACGCACACCTGCATGCTTGGCATCCAGCGGCTGATCCTCTCACCTTCTACCTACTCCTGCAGCACTGCCACCTGTCTTCCATCATCTGTCAGTTGAGCAGTGCTACACAGTGTTCCCCCTCCCTGAAGGATGAGAGCTGTCTTTGGGATGCTCTCTCCTCAGCCGGTCCCTGAGTGACCTGAGTCCGTCCCCGAACCCAGGTTACTGGCATAGTGGGCGGTAGCACTACCACGGTATGCCTTAGCATAGGGTGAACTGTACATCCACAGAGGGTCCTGGGAGCAGAGGTCCTCTAAAAAGTTTTAGCTATCCAGTAGCCTCATTTCTTCCTGGTCCTTTTTGCTTCAGTCCAATTTTCTCTAAACGTTTGCTCATATATGCATCTCCTCATGTCTTGGAGATTACATTCTAATTCAAGGAGAATGTAGCAGTTACACAAAACAAAGCTGGGGTGATCACGGCAGGGATAAGAATAATTTTTGGGGCTCCCCCATGCCTGATGAGGAGCCCCAGCAAGGAGGTTCATACACAGCATTGGGATGGTTAGGGACAGCGCTGAGCACTACGACGATGCCACGGGGTGGGCTATTTTTATAAAATGGCTTGAATCAAACAAGCAATCTTATTGGTCAAAACTAGTCAGATGACCATACAATAATTTCAATTACTACATAGCTTAAATTTTACTTTCTTTTTTTTAGTTTTTTTTTTTTACTTTTAAAACCATTTTATAAGTGCAATAACACACTCCAGGATATGTGGTAATGCCATAAACTGCTGTGCTTCCCAGGTGGTTGAAGGCACTCAGCTTCACCTCATGCCTCACAACCAGCTTGGGGCGTGCAGTAATGAAGGATTACTGTACACACTGTCATGTGTTATTGCTTGCTTAATAAATGCCATCTTGCAAAGAAATACAAATACAGATACTGATATCAGACCCATAAATACTGATATAAGTGCCAAATATCAGCCCTGCGCACAGCCCTAGTGAATTTCCTTTTCATGAGCATCATGCACTTCTTCCTTTCTGTCTTGCATTTTTGCCTTGTTCTATGGGAATATAAAACAAGTTGATACAAAAATAAGGCAACAGTACAATGTCAAAGGACACATTTCCTTTATGTTCATGTAAACTGTATGCCCACTTCCTTTCAAACTTGGCATATGTACTCATTTTGTAAGTCTGAGCAGCAGATGGAAGAGACACATGCTTGCAACCTTCAACCTTTACAACACAGACCAATAGTTTTGAGTTTAGTTCTCTTTTTTTGTTTTGCACTTTTACCCAATTACTATACTTTACAACATAGTGGAGAAACAGTATACATAATTTCATAAAATCAAGCGATTGTGGCTATGGACCTTCAGTGAACCAATCATAGATTACGTTTTCAGTATTATGAAATTTCGTTTTTAATTCAGTTAATTCCAGATTTGATACATATCAAAAACCAGACTCACACTTTACACCAAACAAATATCAATGCAAGATATCTGGTAAAGATTATGGACATTGTAATGAAGAATGAACATACATGAAACCCCAACATTTTATGGCCCATATGATTACCTAATTATTGTTTTGTAGAGGTGTTGCAAAGTAAATCTTCGCCTCGTCCTTGAAGTTTTCTTGAAGTGGGCTCTTCTTGGCACTTTATGCAAAAAAAAAAAAGGCAGAAAAGTGCATACTTTTACAAAGTTATGCTTTTTGTGGACTTTGAAGATTTTTTTCCAGCGAAATATGGAATTTCACAGCAAAAACTATGCAAAGTGAAGCTTTTAAACATTACCCACTACTACACTTTTGGTACTATAACTAGAGATGATTTTTGAGTAACTCATGGGCACCTCACCCTTGGATTTTTTTCTTCCTTCTTGACGCATTCATACACGCCAAATGGATTAGTTTTGTTTTCTGCTATACTGTTTATGGCAAGGATTTAAAATCCATTAAAAACAACCATATCCCCTTATGAGAACATTTGCTTATGGGGCCCTATGCATTAAGGGCTCCGTATAAGCCAGTAAAGGTGCTTACTGAGCCATGCAGCTATCAGCTGCAGAGCCAGCATTCACTATCCCCCTTCAGCCGCTCCCCTCAAGCGTGCAGCAGTACAGAGGGGAAAAGGGTGACCTAGTGGCAGAGTGGGCTCTGAGCTTCCAGTCGAAACTCTGGTTCAGCTTTGAAGTCATTCCCATGCTCCACAGGAGCAAGTGATCTTGAAATGTAGCAGCCCATGGTCAAAGCTACTGAATCCCCCATGAGACACATCATTTAAAAAAATAGCTACTGCCAGTCAAGAGATTTCCAGCGACTCCATATCCAGGAAGAAAGCTAGACATGGTTGGCTAATACATATCATTGCCTTATAGTCCCAGAAAGATGCTATGTCAAGGGCCATGCAGCAACTATAGCTGCTTTTTGCCAGCGTAGTGTGGCACCCCAGTATGCACCCCGAGCAGTGCATATCCTGCTTGGTACATAGATATACTGGGGTGCCAACTGCAGCCATGCCTCCATCTTGCCCCCACCCATGACTGGATGGGTGGAATCTGAGACATGTGGCTGAAAACAAGATGCATGGCTATGAGTATTGTCAGTGTATCTAGGAGACTTGGGATTTGAAAAATGTGGCTCTGTGCGATTCGTATTGTGGCACATAACACCAATTCTGTAAGAAGGATGGTTGTGCTCAAAATGAGTTCCTACCTTACCTACCTGCTCAGTACAGTAGGTGTACCTAGGTAAAGTTTTCTTGTAGGCATGTGTCTATTCTTGGCTTTAAAACTGCTGTTTTCTGGGTACTGCACTTGATGATAGTCTGTTCTATTGTGTAAACCCACAACTCATGCAATGACGTAATGTTTCCTTTTATTTTTTCAGACTCTCCATCCTCCCATTAACCATCTATGTCCTACAGGCACTGTGTCTTCCACCCTGTTCAATAATTTAAGTAGATCCACTACACTGGTATGGTTCCTTGTATCACTTTGTGGACAATTACCACATCCAACAGAGCAGGGCTAGAAATAAGTATTGGGGAATGACTGTCCAATGATCAGGGTGGGACATTAAATGTTGCTGCCCACTAAATTTCTCAGTCCTGTTTCTTGCACTCACCTTAGTAACTGCAGGTATCTTGCACAAATAATAGTGCTCCCTTTTCCCCATTCTTTCCTACTTTTTTTGTCTTACCCTTATACAGTATACTAGCCAGGCCCCTGCCCCATTGTATTTTGTCTGGGTTTCAGTGAAGGATGACTGAAAAAGTTTCCTTACCCCCATTTGCTCCATACTAAAGGTCAAAATATTTTTGCCCATTGCCCCACGTTGCTGACCTCCTAAGGTACTTTTGATTACAAAAATTAAGTCATTAATTTATATGTTTTTCTTCTGTATTCCTAAATCCCAATTTTTCCTTGTTTTGGCCTTCTTCCTTTTTAAATCGATGCTATATCTGTTCCTACAGTTTCTTTTTGGTAGGTTGATTTATAGTTGCTTTATTTATTTATTTATTTTGCCATTGCTGTTTGATGATGTCTAATATTTTGTTTGTTGTCACTGTGTTCCATTTAATGTTAGGCTTATAATATGTCCCTTATTATTTTCATTTTTTCATAGAGATTTTTTCTTCCGTAGCACTGTTTTCCCCTTCCTTCCTAGCAGGGACTTTATGGGCCGCCTGCAAAATACTTTGTGGAGTCCTACAGTATCTCACGATCAAAAAATTTAGTGTAAAATAACCATTCCCACATACTTAATGCAGAACTAGACACATCGCTGGCTGGGATGGATAGTGTCAGGCTTTAGGCTTAGCACTTTGGCAGCAGTGACAGGCACTGAGCAAGAGGAGAAGATGAGAGTTAACTGGTCCAGCCTTCCATCTACCTTCACGGACAAGCATAATTTTTTTGGTTTACACAAGCCCCCCACTGGGCATAGATCTTGCCACCCTCAACAGACTTTCCCAAACCTACACAATTTTCTTTAACAGCTCTCCCACCTAGCATGGACCTTCCTATCTCCATCTACCTTTCCTGGACAAACACAGTTATTTTCTTATATAAGCCCCACCCTCCACTCGACACAGACCTTCCACCCTCCGCTTACCTTCCCAAACTGGCACAATTTTTTTTTAACAAGCCCCCACCAGCCAACACAGACCTTTCTACCCTCTATCCACCTTCCCAAACCAACCCAATTCTTTTTTTACACAAGCCCCTCACTTGGCACAGACCTTACCACCTTCCACCAACCTTCCCAGACCTGCCCACTTTTCTTTAAACATGTCTCCCACCCAGCATGGATCTTCCATACCCTACACCCACCTTCACAGACCAGCACAATTTTTTTATAGTCCTTCTCACAGGATCAACCTTCCCAGCTTCCACACACCATCCTGGATGAACACAATTCTTTTTTTACCTAACAACACAAGCCCCCCACTCAGCACAGACCTTCCCACCCTCCACCCACATTCCCAGATCAACAACCCTCCCTCACACTCAGCATAGACATTTCCACCCTTCACCCATCTTCTGGGATGAAACTTTTTTTACATGAGCCCCCACTCAGAACAGACCTTTTCACCTTCCTCCTACCTTCCCAGACTTGTAATTTTTGTTAACAAGCCCCCCACCCAACACAGACCTTCCCATCCTCCAGCAGCCATCCCAGACCTGCACAAATATTTTTTGAACAAGCCCCCTCTGGCACAGACCTTCCCACCCTCCAGCTGCCTTCACAGACCTGCACTTTTTTTTAAATATGGAAGCCTTACACTCTACGTAGATGGACCTTTCCATTCTCCACCCACCTTCTAAGACTAGCACAAAGTTTATTTTTTTAACAAGTCCCGCACTCACAGTGTGGACCTTTCCACCCTCCTCCCATCTTTCTGGACAACCACAATGTTTTGTTTTACAGCCGCCTCCCATTCAGCAGAGACCTTCTCATCCTCCACTCACCTTCCCAAATCTTCATTATTTTTTGAACAGTTTTGGCCCAGCATGGACCTTCTTAGATCAGAACAAAATTTCCCCCACTCATAAACCTTCTTCAGAGACAAGTAAATTTTTTTCATGACCATGGTGCCCTCTCACCTCAACCATTCCTCTTTCTCAACTTCCCTCTCTCTCCTTCTCTTTCCCAGATGGTCAGGCTAGTGTGTTTTTTACCAGGGTGCCCACTCGCGTCACCCAATCTGGAAAGCCCCTCACATCACCCAATCTGGAAAGCCCCTCACCTCAACCCTACCTGGCTGATTCCTCCTTAGACTGACTAGCCCTTCTTAAAGGGGGTACTTGGTGCGTAATAAAATACAATCATGAGAAGTAAATCTGCACATACAATTTTACATTTCTGACCCACCATTCCCTTCCTTCACACAATCGATGTAAAAACATACGTACCTGCTGTTTCAAGTCAGTCTTGCAGAGCTTGCTTAAAGTTTGTTTAGGCCTGAGTCTGATGAAGTCTGACCCCAAGTCCAGTCACATGCCAGGCAAAACACAGTCAACAGGCAGCAACAGCAAGAGGCAGCCTCTCTATGTGCAGGTCATGCACGTCATGCAACTGACTGCAGCAACATACAGGATGGGGAGCAGTCATAGAGGTGATTGTCTGCTTTTATCTTTATGCATGCAGTACGGTGTGGTTAGCAGTTGGCAGTGTTTGCTGCACAGGCAGGACAAGCCTTCTTCAGTTTCTTTCCCAGTTGCCCCTTAAGGAGCAGTGATCATCATGGTCTGTCAGCTGGCAGGCTGGCAGGAAGCAGATGCCGATGATCCAAGCAGTTTGAAGCAAGAGGAAGGCACAGTTTCAGTGTCCCCTCATAGGTCATGCCAGCAGCAGGATCAGGGAACCAGGACGGTGGCTTGTGTTACAGCTGTGTCTCCACGACCTCGACCCTGCCCACTTGTATTTGATTTACATTACTTAAATGGACTGGGGGGGGGGGGGGCAGAACATTAAGCCATGTTTTGAATGGTGTGCACAAATTTTGTGTCAGCCAGACAGAATTTGATTGGCTGCAGCTCCTGAATACTGTGATGTGTCCATCTTCAGATCATCATGGTTGCATCACTCTCAGACACAGACACAGTGTTATGTCACACAGTGCACTCTCATCACGCTCCTGCTGCTCTCAATCTTTTGTCCCAGCCAGTAAGGGGAAGGGATATGGTGTGGTGGTGGTGGTGTACTGGTATATCAGTTCTGCACATCACTGACTGCCACATACACACACAACAGCATCATAATGATGCGGGCTGCCAGCTGTGCCCCCTGATGTTGACAGGGAATGAGGCAAAAGAAACATAATACTATAAAAAAACTAAGCATAAGACAGCTGGCTACCCCTCCATCCAGGGCCCTCTGCTAATGCGGGCCCTCCTGCAGTTGTGGCCTTTGTGCCGCCCTGGTCATGGCCCTGCCTCCTGGTTGCTCACTCCACCATTTACCATCACAGGGACTTACTTGGGGGGAAGGTACCCTATGATATTCTTACTATGGAAGGGGCAGGAGAAATGGCCATCTACCTCCTCGAAGCACAATCCAGATGACGCCCCAAGGCCCTGTTGGTGGTGCAGGGGTTGTGGTGACTAAAGGATCTTCCTGCTGTGGCTGCACTCTTCTTCCTCCACCAGGCTGCATACACTGACACAGCCATGTATTCACAAAAAGTGTGCACAAGGAGAGTGGTGCTCTCGAGATTTAAAAGTTAAATAGACATCCAGAACTCAGGCTCTCACCACCACATATGACACTGACTCCAGATATAAGCAGCAAACTGTTTATTCACATGTTAAACTAATAAAAAGTGCGCCTGCCTGACGCATTTCAGATCCCATGATCCTTTATCAAAGGCTAGCTTGTATAAAATCATTAGCACTTAAATAGTCCGTGACTTATTCCATCAGCGTGACATCACTATTATCTTGTCATTTCACTGGACAGAATAAATGTTTTAAAAAAGGAGACACTTTCAAACATCTCATTAAAAATTTCTAACTCAACAACCCATCATATGATAACATCACATTCATTCACCATCTTTATAAAAAAATATATACAACAAATCAGGAAACTTTGATTAATATAAATACGGAGGGGAGATCGTAGTAAAAAAGGTGCATATTGGAATTATTAGAAATGAATCAGGATAGTTCAAAAGGGGTTTCTTAACCAATTACATCATGTCACTCTGAGCATAACCACTTAATGATTATAACTAAAATGTTTACAGTAAACACTAGAAAGACAGATAGCAGGTTTAACTTGCGAATGTCTCATCTTCTGTCTTCTGGATATGGGCGATGTTCAAATCCCATATTTAAACCAGGACAATGACAAGCTTTTAACGTTAAGATCCAAAAAGTTTCCCGCTTTAGAACAAGATTATTATAATTACCACCCCTGGAATTTTGGGAAACTCTGTTGATAGCCATAAAAGAAAACTTATGTTGTTCTTTGTTTACTGCATTTAATAGAATTGCCATCTACCCCCTGGTGCAGGGATTGTGGTGACTAAGGGATCATTCTGCTGTGGCTGCACTGTTTTACCCATGTCCTTCCCCTACAAGACGGCATATACTGACACAGCTATACATACATGTGGAGGCACACACGTACTATGCACATGCCTCCGGTGCTCCTTCCGGAGTCACTTCCGCTGCCCTGTCATCACACCTCCTGGTGATGGCAGTGTTAGAGTGGTGTGGCTGGTTCCCCCTCTCTGGGAGAGGAAAGCAGTCAATAGGATGCTCGGTCCTCTCTCCCGCAGCCAACCCCCAGCAACTCAAATCTGCTTCCGAACCCATGTCACCGGTGTGGCAAGTGGTATGGTGTCCAGCGCCTTAACCCACCATGCCACTGGGTTGGCTCTTATTATTTTCTTGTTCTGTTACCTTCCCATTGTACAAGATCCTCTACATTTCTTGCTTCATTTTTTAGAAAATACTCTGGTTTTTTTTTCTGCTACTTTAATACATTTGTCTACCAAAATTGCTTCTGAAATTGCTTCTAGTAGGACTAACTACTGCTGCACTGCTATGGAGTCCATGCCATAGCTTTCTGCATCAAGTTTAGTTCTTTTCCATTCTTTATTTATTTATTTAAAAGTTTTACCAGGAAGGCATACTGAGTGGGCTACTGCTTGATTCCAGATGCGTCCTGAGGGTTGGGAATACAGTAAATATAACATGATACAAAAATACAAGGCACAAAATACAGAACAATAGTTAAACACAGTGCAAACAGCAATTTGTTGTACAAGGCATGTAAAACAGACAGAAACTACGATTGGCCCCCAAAAATGCAAACAATGTCATTGTGCTGTTCATTGCCATCTTCTGGTCTCCCCATTGGTTACTGTATGTGCCACTGTGGGAAAGGAACTGCAGTGACACTTCCTGTATTGCTGGCAACACTAAGTAGATCCGTGTTGAAGTATACCACCAATGTCAATTCACAACTTTTGTGAGTCCAAGCGGACGTTGGTTTCAGTGGTATTCAGCCCTGGTGTGCTTCCATCTGTCCAAGGGACAGACTTCCTAAAATCATCAGCTGGCCCATCTCAAAATCATCTTGTCATAGATAATTGGGCAGTCAGTTATTTATTTATTATAGAGATCAGAATTGCAACCCTTTGAGTCAGAGACTCCTTTACAAAGGCTCCATGTCATGGTGAGAATAATAACAAAGGAGGTGAAAATAACATACTAACATAGGTATTTTTTTTATTTTATTTTATTAAACTCTAGGATTACAAATACCTTTGAGCAGGAACTGCTCATTTGCAAAGGTTCCATGCCAAATAGGATGGGATAACATAATAACAAAGGCAGAGAGAACACTGTAAATGCACAATATACTGGTTACAGAAGAAAAGCTGCGACTGGCAAGCTGCCCAGAGTCAATATATTAAGAGGGAACAGTTAAAATGCAGTTATTCCAACTCCTGCCACTTAGCATATTTACTTTAACATAGAAACATAGACTTTGACGGCAGATAAGGACTGCTAGGCCCATCTAGTCTGCCCATTTCCCTACCTACAGGATAGGCCGCAGATCCTAGTTAACCAACAGCCTATTTCTTCCTACCCCCCACAAGAATTGCCTTATGTCTGTCCCATGCATTCTTGAATTCTCCCACAGTTTTAGACCCCACAACCTCCTCAGGAAGGCTGTTCCATGCATCCACTACCCTCTCTGTGAAATAATACTTCCTCACATTGCCCCTGAACCGCCTCTCCTTCTATCTTTAAATTGTGTCCCTTGTTCTTGCAAGTCGCTTTCTGAAAGATGCTACCCTCTTGACTTTGTTGATTCCACTGAGGTACTTAAAGTTTCTATCATGTCCCCTCTCTCCTTCTATCCTCAAGGGTATACATATTAAGCTCCTTTAGTCTCTCCTCATCGGCTTTCTTGCAGACCCTGCACCATTTTAGTTGCCCTCCTCTGGACTGCTCTCTATCCTGTCCATGTCCTTGCGGAGATGGGGTCTCCAGAACTGGACACAGTACTCCAGATGGGGTCTCACCAACTGTCTGTACAGAGGGATAACAACTTCCTGTTTTCTGATAATGATGCCTCTCCCTATACATCCCAGTATACCCCCAGCCCTCCCTACTGCCTTCTCACATTGCTTGCTAACCTTAAGGTCATCTGATATGATTACCCCCAGGTCCCTTTCCTTTTTTGTTGTTGTTACTACCTCCCACCATTGTGTATTCTTCCCTGGGTTCTTGTTTCCCAGGTGCATTATTTTGCACTTCTTTGCATTGAATCCTAGCTGCCATACTTGACCATTCCTCCAACCTTGCCAAGTCCCTTTTCATCCTTTCCACACCTTCTTGTGTATCAACCCTGTTGCAGATCTTTGTGTCATCTGCAAAAGGCATATTTTTTCCTTCCAGTCCCTCTGCAATGTCACTGATGAAGACATTAAAAAGGACTGGACCTAATATTGAACCTCATGCGTACCCAATTAGTAACCCCTTTCTTCAGAGTGGACTCCATTTACAATTACCTTCTGTTTCCTGTTGTCCAGCCAATGTTTTATCCAGGCTACCACCCTGGGTCCCACTCCCAGGCTGGTTAATTTGACTATTAATCTTTTGTGTGGAACTGTGTCAAATGCCTTGCTAAAGTCTAGGTAGGCGATGTCCACAGCCCCTCCCTGCTCTACTACTTTGGTCACCCAGTCAAAGAAATCTATTACATTCGTCTGACATGAACTTCCCGCTGAGAACCTATGCTACCTTGGGCCCTGTGCTCCACTGGCCTCTAGGTACTCAACTATTCTTTCCTTCAGAAGTGACTCCATCACTTTCCCTACCACAGAGGTCAGACTGACAGGTCTGTAGTTTCCTGCCTCTGTCTTGATCCCACTTTTGTGAAGGGGAATCACATCTGCCTTCCTCCAGTCCTCGGGTACCACACCATCCTCCCATGATTTATTAAAAAGAGTAGCCAGTGGTTTCACTAGTTCTCCTTAATTCTTTTAGAATTCTGGGGTGAATTCCATCAGGACCCATTGCTTTGTCCACCTTCAGTTTTAGGAGTTCTTGCAGATCCCTTTCTTCTGTGAAAGGACTGGGATCGACCCCCCCTAACAAGAGTGCTTCTGTTAATTGGATTAGGCACTTCCCCCTCCTCTTTTGTGAATACTGAGCAGAAATATTCATTCAGTATTCCTGCTTTTTCACTGTCCCCCTCTGGAAAAGAAATCCAACTTCTGGAGTCTACCCTAGCAGATCTGTCCCATTATTTCTTGATAATTTTCATTGTCTTTCTCTGTACTTTATTTATTTATTCAGTCTCAGATTACAAGTACCTTTGAGCACAAATGCAGTTCATTTACAAAGATTCCAGGTCAATGGGAAGGTTACAAACAAACATAGGGGAACTGAAAGAGGTTGAGTTTCTACTATACAGTGAACAGTGCATAATCCAACATAGATATTCAGTTCTACTTCAGATAAGGAAGAGGAGATAGGGAGATGCAAGGGTAGAGGGTATGCTGATAGGATAAAAGGATTGTAGGGGCAGAGGAGAGTGGAAAGGGTGGAGGGAGAGAGGACCAGGGTAAAGGAGGAGGTAGCAGCCAAAGGCCTTGTCAAGGTTATCACTGAAGATCAAGTTGGGGAGGCTGGTGAGCTGGAAGCACTCCATTGTGCTGGGGATACAGAAAGGCTTAACATGGATTAGTTGAAACAATCACAGCAGCTTTCGTAGATGAGATGCTGGCAGAGTGTATGCTTATCTAGCCAAGTTTTGTCAGACTAGTTAATTAGTTGCACAGCCCATTGTACCATAGTGGGGCTCTATATGCAAAGGATCTCTGGCATTGGGCAGTACGGCACTTAGGGACAAGAGGAAGATTGGTAGTGGATGTGCGAGTGTGTTGGGTCCTGTGAGATTTGCTCAAGAGACTTTCTACTCTCGGTGGCAGTAGCCCAAGAAAAAATTGTTTTGTTAGTAGGCATGTTTGGTATTTGATCCTACCACTTAGTTGAAGCCATCCAGACTGAGCATATAGCTCGCAAGTGTGAGTGAGGCGTGCAGCACTTGTGAGCAGCCTACACACCTTGTTCAGAGCAACAGTTAGTCTTTTGAGAGAGGTAGCGGTAGCAGCTCCATAAATGACCAAGCCATAATCGATGATGGACAGCACCAAACTGTGAATTGCAAGATTGAGAGCTTCCTGGGTTAGACACCGCCTGTACCAGTATAGGAGTCCAATCCTAGTATTAACGGCCTTGGCAACATTCTCAATGTGAGGCACATAGGTGAGATGATTATCTAAGTTTACTCCTAGATAAACTTGCTGGATTTGTTTGAGAGGGGCTGCCAGGATATTTCTAACAGTAAGCACATGGGTCATGAACTTACTGCGAGATGAGGTGAACAACATAACTTTTGTTTTCTTGTTTAGTACCAATTTGTTTACACTAAACCATTGCTCACTTTCTTGAAGCCAAGCTGTAGATTGCTTTCAAGAATGCTAGGGTCATGGTGTCTTGAAAAAATGACGGCGTCATCTGCATATAGGAGAAGCTGTAGGTGACAGGAGGATGGCAAGCTGTTCAGGAAGATACTAAAAAGGAGTGGACCCAGGATAGATCCTTGAGGTACTCCAGATCAGACAATCCACTGCTCGGAGGTGACCAAAGAGATTTCAGATTGCCTAGATTGTTTTGATAAAATGGCATAATGCAGGACAACTTTTGTATAGTTTGTCATACACATTGTATCTGAATATACTTAGGGCTCTATACACTATGGTGCAGGTGTTACATGTGACACATAAGTAACCAGCTCGCATAGCTATGTGCCCGTGGACAAGCGCCCGGTGACCGGTATTTATGAATGCTGAGCATCTGTTCACAGTCCCACACGCAGAACGCACGACTGAGGGGGAGGTGCGGAGGACACAGGTGGGCATCGAGTCAGATACCCATCCTGGATCCTGTAGTGGAACCCCTGCTGCGTGCCAGCCAAGGATTCTGGGCAGGCACGGGTCCTGGGCAATGTCAAGTACAGGCAAGTGCCCAAAGTGTTGCCCTCAGCTTGTGTAACATATGGACATACTGGTATGTTGTCAGGAACTGCAGCATCTTGCTACATATTATAGGTAAACATGTCAACAACAGTCAAATGCAGTTTACACTGCACATAAGCTGTTGCCCAGTTAGTGTGCTCAGCATGTTCTTTGACAGCTGTAAGTGTTGTAGTCTGCCACTAGTGCCGTTATATGTATAGTAAACGTAGTGATGTGTACAGTGTGCTGTGCAACTTATTTGATATTTGCGTACCATATATATTTGATATTATGCCCTACCATGCAGCTAGGAGGGCTGTGGAGCATCACAATGGGGGGATTGCCTGTTCCACCATTGCCGGTGAGTATCATTGGTAGGGGTGCATACTAGTTATGGCAGGGCCTTGCTGCTATTACCTGTCCCCCCCCATACCCAGCACTCCGTGACTTAATGAATGGTGTGGAGTGAGGGCACACCCTGACAGCCCTCCGGACTGCATGTGGTGTGTAGCAGCATGATTGGCTGGGCACTCATTTGTGCAAGTGGCTTGCACCACTGCTGTGAATTCCACCGGGCGTCCACTGGACCCTTGCTGCGTGACATTCTACCTAGGGTTGCCCACGCGCTTCCTGGCAGTCAACCCTCACTTTCATGCATAGGGCTCTTAAACTGCATTAAAATAATGCACTACAGTGAAAAAAATCCAGGGATTACAACTAAACAAAATAAAATTATAAATATTATAGAAAATATATACATTTTTACATGGTATGGAATAATAGAGTCGTTTCAGTGACTTTGGATTTGATAGCAGTCGGATAGCCAATTAAATTGATAAGAAGAAATTTAAATGAGAGAAAGAGACACAGATGGAAGGCAAGGGAGATGTGTGTATGGAAAACATTTTATGAACTGAATACAGTACTCTAAGTGGGGTCTCATCAATGCTTTATATTATGGTGCTGTCTTCTTGAAGCTGCTAATAAAGTTATTTTTGATACAGCCCAAGATCCTGTTTGCTTTTTTTGACACCTACGCTTTCTTGATGATCTCATTTCAGATAATTTCAGATGAATCCCAGCAGTTATGCATACAGTGCGTAAGCAGAAGATAATCATTGGTATGTAGGGGTGCCCCTTTGTACATGGAATGTGTAGGTATTCCATATAAATCTATAGATACTGGGGTAGATAAGGCAGTGGGTATAGATGGGAGGTCATCTATGGGAATTATTTAGCTGTTTAAAAAGCCACTTTTGGAAAGTAGAAAGATTAGAGGTTTGTCAAAGTGAGGTTAGAAGATTGTTCCATGTTGCTGGGCCGGAGAAGGCCCATCTGCTGAAGCCATTATGGAATTTGGGTACTATCCAGTTAAGCTACCATGGTTGCTCATGGAGAATAGGGGGTAGATGCATTGGTGAAAAGGGATGTGGGGTGCTGAGGAGCAAAGGCACTTAAGAAGTGATGTTTACTAGTGGTAGTTCCTGTGAACGGTGAGGACTAGACTGCTGAGCTGGCCATATAACTGCCAGTTTTGCTTAAGGGCAAACCTGCAGAGTGTTATACAGGTAATACAGCCTGTGCAGTGTGGTATTCAGAGTTGAGCAATACATCATAGCTTCATTGTCTAGCAGAGAGATTAGCGATTTACCATTTTTCCACTCATTACCCTAATTAGGGCCTTCTGCAACACCACTGTATTGGTTGCAGGGTCCATTACCTTTCCAGTGTTTGCATTGTCTGGGAATTAGGAGACCCAACTGTTGATAGAAGTTTTTGCTACATATAAATACATACATTTTTACACTACTTATAAATACATTATTCAAAGGTGTGGCTTACAAGACTGAGCTCTGTGGTGCCCCACTTATTACATTTTGCCCACCTGAAGCCCTGTACCCACTAGGGAACTTAAAACGCTTAAGTGTTTTAAACCATTTTAAGCCCTTCAAGCATGGTTTGTGTACACACTGTGACACAGTTAAAACTGTACTATGACCGCATTCTAAAACTGTTCTAAAACCCTGCTAGGGAGGAAGTCTTTAGCATGCTTTTAGACAAACACAGTTGCCTTAATCCGTGTTGGCAGTGTGGACGTGATCTGTGCTGTAACACAGATTACAGCAACTGTGTTTAAACCAAATGTAATATTTTTGCCATTGGTGTGTGTGTGTGTATGTGTGTGTGTGTGTGTGTGTGTGTATATATATATATATATATATATATATATATATATATATATGTATATCGATATATATAAATATATAAATTACACACAGGGTGGGGCTCCCAGTGTGCCCCCGATTCAGCCAATATAATTTCTCCCAATCTGTTGGGGTGCTTGGTCACAAGTATACCATCAGACATTGTGGCAGTGCTTTGTGCTGGTGCAGAAATCATGCTTGAGAACTCACCTGGGCAAGCACGGTTGTTGAAGTGCAGTTTAGATGCTCCGACAGCCATGCTAGGGACCGATTTGTAAAACTTTGTTTTTAAACATTAAAAACTGATGCTTAGTGTGTACGGGGCCTGAAAGGCTATCATTGATTACCACTCTTTGTCTTCTGCTATCAAGCTAGTTTGTGATAAATCTTAAGAGCTTCCTCAGTCATCTGGCCTTCTACTTTATACATGAGTATCTTATATCAGGGATCCAGCGTGCCTTGACCAGGCCCGGACCCCTCAATTTCTGGAACCTAAACAGTTTTTCAGAAATCCTCTGTACTGCAAGGGATCCAGCGTGCCTTGACCAGGCCACGGACCCCTCAATTTCTGGAACCTAAACAGTTTTTCAGAAATCCTCTGTACTGCAAGGGATCCAGCGTGCCTTGACCAGGCCACAGACCCCTCAATTTCTGGAACCTAAACAGTTTTTCAGAAATCCTCTGTACTGCAAGGGATCCAGCGTGCCTTGACCAGGCCACGGACCCCTCAATTTCTGGAACCTAAACAGTTTTTCAGAAATCCTCTGTACTGCAAGGGATCCAGCGTGCCTTGACCAGGCCATGGACCCCTCAGTTTCTGGAACCTAAACAGTTTTTCAGAAATCCTCTGTTCTGCAAGGGATCCCTCTATACAGACAGCTGGTGAGACCCCATCTGGAGTACTGTGTGCAGTTCTGGAGACCCAATCTCCGAAAAGACATAGACAGGATGGAAGCTGTCCAGAGGAGGGCAACTAAAATGGTGCAGGGTCTGCACCGGAAGACATATGAAGAGAGACGAAAGGAGCTTAATATGTATAGCCTCGAGGAAAGGAGGGAGAGGGGGGACATGATAGAAACGTTCAAGTACCTCAAGGGAATCAACAAAGTCCAAGAGGGTAGCATCTTTCAAAAAAAGAGGTGTGCAAGAACAAGAGGGCACAATTTGAAGATGGGGGTGGCTCAGAGGTAATTTAAGGAAGTATTTTTTCACAGAAAGGGTTGTGGATGCATGGAACAGCCTCCGGAGGAGGTTGTGGAGTCAAAATCAGTGGTGGAATTCAAGCATGCATGGGACAGTCATAAGGCAATTCTAGGGGGTGGGGGTAGGAAGACGTAGGCTGCTGGTTAACTAGGATCTGCAGCTTATCCATTAGGTAGGGAAATGGGCAGACTGGGTGGGCCAAGCGGTCCTTATCTGCCGTCAAATTCTATGTTTCTATGTTTCTATCCAGCGTGCCTTGACCAGGCCACGGACCCCTCAATTTCTGGAACCTAAACAGTTTTTCAGAAATCCTCTGTACTGCAAGGGATCCAGCATGCCTTGACCTGTACATATCGACCCCTCAATTTCTGAACCTAAACAGTTTTTCTAGAAATCCTCTGTACTGCAGGATCCAGCGTGCCTTGACCAGGCCACGGACCCCTCAATTTCTGGAACCTAAACAGTTTTTCAGAAATCCTCTGTACTGCAAGGTACTAGCCCTGACGATTTGGATTTGGTACCAGTGGAAGCTGATTTCCAAGTGGCCCACACTATCTCCTGCTGAACACACCTCTAACTACTGTATCTCCCTCCGTGTCTCTAGTTGAATTTATGTGCTAGGGTTTAATAATTTGTTTAATCCTTACAGTCATTTTAAGTTCTGAGTTGTTATTAGAAGTGAATTTGTAGCTTTTTTTTTTTTTTAACTGTTGACTTTTCCATTAGCAGATTATGTCCTCTCACCACTAGAGGGCTATATCTCTATCTCTTTATCTAGTACGTAAGCCATGTGGGCTCTCTCTGCCTTTCTCTCGCCTCTCCTCCTCCTCCTCCTTGGTTGATGGATCCTCAACCCTTGACCCCAAGGTGATCACAAACATCTTTAACACGGCTTTTTCAGACCTTAGTGCTGTTCTACCCCATGACTTTTTCGAAAACAGGGCCTACTCCCCAAATACCTCAGCCCCTCAGTCTAACCATCCCCTCTTCTACTTCAGGAAGGTAGGCTGAATGAAGCTCGCCGTATATTACTGCAGCTGTCTCTAAATCTAGATCTAGTAGCGACACCCTGACCTTAAGGCTTCTGTTGCTCACCCTCGATGAGGTAATTCATCCATTAACAAAAATCCTAAACATGTCTCTCAGTTGTGGAAAATTCCTGGACCTATGGAAAACAGCCACCGTGACACCTGTCCATAAAAGTGGGGACAAGACGAATCACTCAAATTATCGCCCTATCTCCATACTGACCCCACTCTCTAAGGCACTCGAGTGCATCGTGGCTGATCAACCTACCGACCACTTGGATAAATACAATATACCTTGTCCACAACAACACGGTTTCAGGAAAGGTCACAGCACCACCACAGCCCTTCTTGAGTTCGCTGGAGCTTTGCACAAATCCCTTGACAACGGCCTTCTCACACGGGCTGCTGCCGACCTTTCCAAGGCCTTCGATACAGTACACCATGGACTACTAATTAATTAATTACTGAATGCCAGGCTATCACCTGACTCTTCTCTCTGGTTTAAAAGCTACTAGAAACCGGTCACAGAGAGTAAAATTTATGGACGCTCTTTCTAACACCTGCCTGTTCGCCTGGTGTCCCACAGGATCCATACTGGGACCGCCTCCTTTTAGCCTTTTCTTAAACTCCTCCCTTACCACTGCTCTGAGCAGATCATACTATATGCCAATGATGCTGTTGTATTCTCCGCTCACAAAGATCCTTCAACTCTTCAACACAACCTTCAACTTGGTTTCAGTTCTGTAGAGACACGGTTTCTTAATCATAAACTGGTCCTCAATGACAAGAAAACCAAATCTATGCTCTTCTGCAGCTCTCATAACCCACACAAGCTACACCACTTGGCTATCTCCTCCACCCAGGGGAACACTCTAGATCAGGCGGGGTCCTTCAAATACTTAGGGATACAGCTTGACCCTAATCTCTCCTATGGACTTCATGTAGATAATGTAGCTAGAGCTGCTAATACATGGCTTGGTCTCCTCTACAAACACAGACTACACCTCATGCCAGAAGCTTTGAAGGTTGCAGTCCTGAGCTCTGTCATCTCTGTAATAGACTATGGTCTCATCATTTATGGCTCAGCCACAGCCACAACCCTTAGATGCCTCTCAACTGCCTTAAATAAAGCATGTCGGCTCATCACGGGTGCTCACCGTCTCACCCACACATGTGACCTGTACACTCAGACTGGCTGGCTCCAACTATCAGACCGCATAAAGTTTCTCACCTGCTCCATGGTGAAAAAAATCTACCTTTTCCTTGCACCTTCTGGGGTCTCAACTCTGTTACAACACCGAATTAACAAATGGTGCCTTAGGAGTTCCATGCTACAGCTACTGAAAGTCCTCCACTGTCACACTTCACAGGACAACGCTGTTTTGCTTATCGGCCACTCTGGTTCAATGGCCTCAGCCCAACCATCTCTCTGCCCCAACTATTGGTATGTTTAAAACTAGGCTCGGGACTATCTCACTACCAACAGCTCCTGTGACTTCCCAACTTAACCTTGTTTCTCCACTTCCCTTTCTGCTCTAGTTGTCCCCCCCCTTCCCTCCTCACTGGATTCTACCCTCACATCTTGGTATACCCAATGCTGCACTTTTCACCCTCTCGCCACCCTTCCTACATTCCTTCTTCCCTCCTCCCCTCTCCCTATGACTCTGGCACTTCTTATCTGTTGTCTATTTTCTCTGACAAATGCCGCTGGCTGCCTTGTTACAATGCTACCCTTGAACTGTATTAATCTGTACTCTGTTTGCAATGTCCACATTGTTGTAATGTCTGTCTTGATGTTCCCCATAATTTGTATTTCTCTGACGTGGAACCTTTGTAAAAGAGCCATGGCTCAAAGGTATTTGTAATCCTAGACTTGATAAATAAATAAATAAAATATGGTAGAAAGTCGAATGCATTTCTAAAATCTAGATAAATGATGTCTGCTAGATTTCCCTTATCCAATTGTTTTGTTGCCAACTCAGAATAATCATGAGATGAACTGGCAAGACTTCCCCTTCCTAAACCTGTGCCAAGTTACCCTCTCCTGGTGTTTCTCCAGATGACTCATGATCCTGTTGGTAATTATTTTCTTTAACATCTTATGTTAGGATAACTACCCTGGGTATGTTCTCAGTCCCTTCTTGTGTTCTAGTACTACATGTGCCTTGCCATGCTACATTACACCGGTACTATACCGATCGTAGCTGACTTACTGAAGACTGTTTTCATGGGTTCTCATAATTTCTCTGCTAGTAGTTTCCAGCTCATTTGATTGGTCCCAAGACTGTTGGGACATCCAGTTCATTTAATAACAATCCCCCTTTTCCTGGTTATAATTATATTCCTTTATTCATCAACATTAAAGCAAATCCTCATTCTTCCAATATGTTTGCTGCTGTTTCTGGTA
Organism: Neoceratodus forsteri; assembly: GCA_016271365.2. Classification (NCBI taxonomy): domain Eukaryota; kingdom Metazoa; phylum Chordata; order Ceratodontiformes; family Ceratodontidae; genus Neoceratodus; species Neoceratodus forsteri. The sequence continues at coordinate 1,100,736,524 of CM028129.1, read as the reverse complement.
AATACGGTCACAAAACACTGTAGAACTGTTTAATTAGTGCTTGTTTTATTTTACACTTCCTGACTCAGCTGTGCATTTGTGTCAATTGATATCTGTAAGCAGCTGACCCCCTTACCACATATCAAGTAAGCAACAGATCAGGTGTGGGTTGTGCTCTAATAAGCCACTTTATGGGTGCATTTTAGCCCCATGGCTTCAACTACCCATAGAATGGGATTAGTAGAGCACCAACCCACAGCCTCTAGAGTGGTTTGTTGTGCTTCTAGAATATGACATAGGCTTGTAAAAAAAAAAAAGGGGATCTTTTTAAGCATGATAGTGAAGTCTTTGTCATAGTGGCTGCATTATACCGTAAGAGACTACCTGTGCTGCTGCAGTTTTAGCTACACACTCATGAGGATGAGAGACGCAGAGACAGAGAAACAAATGAGTCAGAGTGAGAGACAGGAAGCGAGAAGGCCTCCCAAAGGCTAGAAGTACTGAGCGATTTTGTACGTGTCAGCTGTGGGTCTCGAGTAGTGATTTATTTTGTTTGTGTCCTGAGTTTGGCTGTTAGAGTAGGGTGCCAAAAAAGTACCTCAGAGTAGGCATGTGCTTTCACAACCCACTGTCATGTGGTGCAAGTTGTTCAGTGAAGCAGAAGGATTTTTAGAACCCATTTTAGAAATAGCTTTAAAATGGTCATATCACCAGCAGTTAAAATTTGAATTGGGTACTATGCACTGATCAAAGTACTATAAAAACATACAACTTTGCATGTAGTGTTTTCCAAAACTGTTTGGTGATTACTGTTGCAAAATACTGAACCTCTAGAGATTGCACAAGTCAATTTCATTGTGAAAGAGAAAAAAACACAATGCACACATTTCTCATAATACTATACACTATAAAAAATACCGGATGAGCAACTTTCTGCACAACCAGTGTGTTCTGCCACATCGGGGTTCTGATTTCCCATGGAACTCTTGAGCTTCGCTCTCTAGGTTAGAGGGAATCCGGAAACCTCTGTGGCAGAACACACTGGTTGTGGATAGTTGCCCATCTAGTATTCTCTATATTTTGCACTTCCTGAATCAGCTGTGCATTCACGCGAGTCTATATCTGCATGCAGGTGATCCCCTGACAGCATATCAAGTAAGCACCTTCCTTCACCTTCCTTCCTCTGAATGTGTTATTATTATTGGGTGCTTTAGGCCTCCGACTGGTGGTTCTGAAATCTTAAATATACTAAGATCCTTAATCTCTGCTGCTAATACAGAAACAATATTCCTAGGAGATCTTAATATGGACTGGCTTTCCACAAAATCTCACTGCCTTAAATCTCTCTGTGATGAGCTTGGCCTTGTGAAATTACTTAGTGAACCCACAAGGAACGATACCTTTAATACTGACAATAGCTCCCTCTTAGATGTTATATAAACTACTCATCCTCATAAAATTTCACACTCAGCAGTTTCCACAATCATATGAGTGACCATGGGGTTGTTGTATGCATAAGATCTCAAACTAAGGCCCGGCAGCAGCCCACATTTATAACAAAACAGTCCTTTCGCAAGTTCAATGCAGCTAATTTCCTATCTGACTTAGGTGAGGTCAGATGGCAAGATCTTTACCTTGCCAAAAATGTCAACAAGGCTGTCTCTTTCCTCAATGACAACCTTGCCATTCTGACAAATAAGCATTCCCCCCTTATCAAAGTCGGGGTGCGTAAAAACTCTCACCCCTGGTTCACCTCAGATCTTAAGGCAGCTCTTACTAACTGGGACAAACTCTGGACTCAAGCTAGGCAGTCCAAGAGCCCTGCAGATTGGCAGGCCTTTAGAGCAGCTAGGAATGCCTGTGTTAAAAGCATTCGCTTTGCCAAAGCCTACTTCTACGTCTCTACCCTTGAACAGGTAAATGGGGACTCACACACAGTTTGGAGGACACTCAGATCTATTGAAGGGAGGCCCACTGCCCCCTCTGTTCCAACCAAGATACTTACAAATGGCAAGGTAGTGGAAAGTAATTCTCAAATTCTCAAAGAACTCAACTCCCATTTTGTCACAGCCGGTCTAGCTTTTGACTCTTCACCTTATGCTAGCTATGCGAAGAGTCAGCCTAGCTCCTCCCCGACAACCTGCACCTCATCCTGTCCATTTCAATTGAGTCCGCTTAACTATAAAGAAGTTGAAGATTCACTTCTTAAACTTGATACCAGAAAGAGTGCAGGGGACAATGGTCTTGAACCTTTCTTCGTAAGACTAGGCTATGCCTATCTCACTGACCCCATTCTTCATATCTTCAACCACTCCATCGCTTCTGCTTTAGTTCTGACCAGTTGGAAATCTTCCCACATCCTCCCCCCTATTTAAATCAGAGGGCCCATGTGATCTGAACAACTATAGACTTATCTCCATCTTGCCCATCCTTTCTAAAGTCTTCAAAAAATTGATCTGTAACCAATTAAAACTTCACATCAAAACCTTTTCACTCCTTAACCAAGCTCAATCCAGTTTCCAGGCAAATCACAGCACTATCACAGCACTGGCTAAAGTAACTAATGACTGGATCTCTGCCGTGGATGCTAAGATGTTTACTGGTGTAGTCTTCTTGGACCTTAGTAAAGCATTTGACACTGTTGATCACAACCTCTTAGTCACTTGCCTGTCTAACTTAGGTGCCACTATGTCCACCACTCAGTGGATTCACTAGTTACCTATCAGGGAGAACACAGAAAGTCAAAGCAAATGGCCTATTCTCTGCCTCTCTGCCGGTTGTCAGAGGAGTCCCCCCAAGGCTCCATTCTAGGCCTGATCCTGTTCTCTCTGTAGATCAACGATCTTGATTCTCACATGACTACCTCCAACCTGCACTTCTTTGTGGACGATATTGTTCTGTATACCTATGGTTCAACTTTATCGGAAGTCAGGGATGTATTACAAGCTGACTTTGCTCAGCTCAAAAATAATCTGATAAAAGCCAAGCTTCTCTTTAATGCTAAGAAAATGAAGGCAATAATTTTCTCCTGTAGTACCTCCTCTGGTCCCTCCCCTGTCCTACCAAAAGACTTAATTGTTACCTCACTAAGTGAACCTTTGGAAGTCATTCCTAAATTAAAATATCTGGGTGTTTGGATAGATAATAAGCTGTCTTTTAATGACCGCATTGATGACTTATCCAGGAGGCTCAAAGCAAGACTAGGATTCTTTTTTAGAAATAGGTCTCCTTTCCCCCTTGAGACCTGTACCAGGCTCGTCCAGGCCACATTATTTCCCCTACTTGACTACGGTGATTTCATTTATACTTCCGCTACAATCTCAAGACTAAGCAAGCTGGACATCCTCTATCACCACGCGTTATGATTCATTACCAGTTCCCCCTACCGTACTCACCATTGTGATCTGTATGCAGCTGTTGGCTGGACATCTCTCACCACTAGACGCCTGTTCCACGCTGGTCTTTGGACCCTTAAGTTGCTCCTGTATAAATTACCATGTTACCTAACATCTTTAATCTGCATTTCCCACAGTGCATATTCCCTCAGGAAAACACTTTATCATGCTCGACATACCCAGGACTCGTACCTCTTTTGGTAAACAAGCTATCTCGCATGCCCTTCCCACTATATGGAACCAACTCCAATCTGTACTAAGACTAACTAGCATTGTCTCAGTTAACTTCTATAAAGTGCTAATTGCACCTAAAATAAAATATATTTGTAACTGCTACTAAGCCCCTCCTGTACCCTATGTGTGCTTCTTGACTATCGTCTCCACTGATCCTAGCCTTACTTAGACCAGAAACCTTCTAGCTTGCAAAATGTATTCCATGACTAATTGAACTATATGATTTTTCCTATCTGCTCCTATATCCTTTCCTTCCTTAGGCCTCCTATCTATATATTACCCCTTGCTATACCCTTTCCTTCCTTAGGCCTCCTATCTGTACATTACCCCTTGCTATACCCTTTCCTACCTTAGGCCTCCTATCTATATATTACCCCTTGCTATACCCTTTCCTACCTTAGGCCTCCTATCTATATATTACCCCTTGCTATACCCTTTCCTACCTTAGGCCTCCTATCTATATATTACCCCTTGCTATACCCTTTCCTACCTTAGGCCTCCTATCTATATATTACCCCTTGCTAACTGACCCCTCCCCAACCCTGTTTACCCTACTTATCCTATCCTTCCTATCATTTGCTCATTACATCAAGCTTATCTTTTGCACCTAACAGTGTTAAAGTTATAAACCTTACCTTGTATTGCCTGTATACTTTATACCAAATGTTCCTTAACTGTTCACATCTTTACAACGTTGTAACTCGTTATTTAATACCTTTATTGAACTTTGTGTGCACTTTGAATATTGGTAACCAAGGTTGCCTTACTATGTAATGTTTTTTTTGCCTGTGTACAAGTTTCAGGACCTCCTTGTGAATAAGCTTGCTCAATGGAGTCTTCCTGCAATAAACTTGAACTTGAACTTGAAGCACCAGACCATGAAGGAGGCATGGGTTGTGCTCTAATAACCCACTCTACAGGTGCATTTTTGGCCCGTGGCTTGAACCCTTTGTTAAAGCTATTGTGGTTCACCAGAACAAAGAGAGCTCCTGTATCTTAGAGCTTGTAGGTCACAAAGCTAATGAACAATATGAGAAACTGAAAAGATTTCCTCCTCTTTCTTCCTGTCTGCAGCTTCTAGACCTATATGCTGCAGAGGTGCACACACAATACTTGATCACTGGCAGTAACCTAGTTTTCTTGTTGCATAGATAAGAAATTCTGGTAATTTGCTTTTTACTGTGTAACACTGCAATGAATTTTATAACAAAGACAAAGTTTCAGCTCAGCTGGTAAAACACAGGGACCGTATTGTGGGGCCAAGCTTCAGTCCCCAGTTAGCTCACATAGTTTCTTTCCCATTACAGTCTGTGTGCCAAATGCTTTGTAGTGGTTAATACTGCACCAGCAGATGAATGACCCCAGAATGGAAATGGATGGATGCTGGTTTGGGAATGTTTAGTCTTACTGCCTCCTAGTGGGAGTCACTGCAGATAATGGTGCTTGCTGAAAGCACAGGCAGGACTAACTGAGTTACTGTTATTTTTTTCTATGCAGATTGTCCGTCACAGATTACATGCTGTGCTGATTCCAGTCCAAGGCTGCAAATACGAGGGCGCTTTAAACACACAAATTCTGTACCATGTTTTCAGCAAACAGAAAGAGTCCTTGCAACAAGACCACGGCCAGGCACAAAACGACTTTTACAAAAACCCCAAGGTAAGCTTTCACTGTCACAGTAACTGGCTGAACAGTGCATTAACAGCTCTGGGTAGCAGCCATTTCCCCAGCATTTCTAGGCTGTAAAAGGATTATTAGAACAGAGCTATATTTGTACTTCGTAGCTGTATTGGTCCTTGTACAAACAGATAGGGTACACAAAGTAGGCTTCACAGTGCCTTTCTTCAGGTGCTGGCAGTTATTATAAATAGCATTTTTTAGCTATGTTAGATATGGATAGTGCTACCTCCTTGCCCCCAAATAACAGACAGTATTCACTAAAAAGAGGAGATATTAGACTTGTGTAAGGATGGCTGTTAGCAGGTGTGACACACTTCTTATTGTCAAGTAAAGCAACTCTGGACATAGTGGAGTCAGCAGGAAATGTGTGTGTTGGGGGTGGGGGAGCAAAGAGAAAAAAATATATGCTGTATATGTTTAATAGGTATGTTGCTTATTAATATACATACTGTACACACACATACACACATGAGTACAGCTTATATGGGTACATAGACAAACACATACCCATTTGAGAAGAAGTAGAAGGCACAGTATAAAATATGCTGCACATGTGAGTGAATGTAACGCCCACATGGGTGGAGCTAACCTTGTTGCCCCAGGAGCCCGTTCTGCTGCCTGCTTCCCCCGACGCCTCTCTGCGGCCAGTCCATGGTCCTGAGGGTCCCTCTAGTCTCCGTCCAGGCCCCCTGTGTTGTTTGGGCCCTTTGGGGGCCAGAGGAGCAAGTTGTGGGACTGCCACTACACTGTAGCACTTTAGATGTGTCAGCAAGGTCTGCACATGTGCAGTAGCGCATCTATGTTTTCCACCGTAGTGGTCAGTTATTCGCCTCTATGGTGGTCTCAACCCCCAAAATAACTTGGTCGGGGGTTGGACACCTGGAGGAGGTACAAGAGAAGCCTTCAGAGTGTTTTAATAAGAAGCGCCAATAGGAGCTGTAATCATGGCATATATGAATAATAATGAGCCTGATATGAATATTGATGAACTGCTTGCTCGCTGCCTGAGGGGATGGTGAATCGAAAGCAGTGGCAGGCAAACCGTAAATGTTTTTGAACATAACTCTGCAGCTGGACAGTAGATAATAAAGGCTGCTACTGGACTATGGGCAGTTGTTTGTAAAAACAGTGTAATTTGGCTGCAGGGACAGTATAAAGTGGGAACTGCTGTAAAACGGTATACATTTGCAGCCATCTTTGCTACTTTGACCCCCATGGGCAGCCAATCAGCTTCTTTGATGCCCAAAGACTGGTGAAATGCCTTTGGGGAGAGGTGTGAACTTTGTTCCAGGTGCCAAACCCCACTTACCAATCAATAATCAAACAAGTTTGATGTTTATTAATCTTTGTGAATGACAGCAGGATCTAACCAATCAGAAGCTGGGATTTGTGTGTGAAACTCCAGGAACCTTGGGAAGCTGGGTCAGTCTGGTCTGCACTCTGATCGAGTCAAGAGGGGCTCATACTTTGTGTTTCACAATAAACATCGCCTGTACACCAAGGATGGCTTACACCTAAATAAAAAAGGGTCAGACTTGCTGGGTAAACTACTCCATGAGTATTTAACTGAAATGGGTTCAAACTAAATAAGAGGGGCTAGATCTACAGTCAGTATCGCTAAACTAACAGCACCTGAATAAAACTGGTAAGAAACTTAATTCTAAGTCCAAACCCAAACCCAATCAAATCAACTCCATACTGATAAATGCTTAATGCTTAAAAGCACTTAATGCAGGAAAAAAAGAAATATCATAGCAGTTAATGGAAACATGGGGGAATGAAAGGTGTACCTGGGGCAGAAATCTAAATTGATATATGCTTTACCATTGTGAGAGACTAGACAGGCGCAGCGGAGGAATGGCCATGTTTATGCATGAGAGTCTGAAAGCTGCTGAAATATCCTTCCAAATAAAACATAATAAAATCAAACAGAAAAATTGTGGGTAAAGCTAAATGACTGCCTCATCACTTATATCTGTAGGGTTATGCTACAGAACTCCTGATTCTAGACAAGACCTAACAAATGGAATTTTATTAGAAATAGAAATGACAAATTAATCTGGTGATGTCCTTTTTATGGAGGATCTCAATCTTGGAGACATAAATTGGGAAAACAACATAGACCTGTGCACTGCAGGCAAGGGTCTGATAATAACAACTGAGGAACTTCAGTATAAACACATACATGGAAATAAAATATTGGACCTAGCGATTGTGTCAGAAAATATGAATCTAGAAAAATGTTTCCCTGGACCCTAGTAGGCAATAACAACCACAACACTATTCTTTTTAACATAAATACACAAAACCCCTGAAGTGGATGGTATAATTGGAGTTTTCTTATACGACAAAGCCAATTTAAACAGTATAAATAAAGAACTTAATAGCATTAACTGGAGTACATCATTGGCAAACAAAAAGATAAATGAAATGTGGGAAACCTTTACAAACACAGCATTAAATGTCTGCACTAATCACATTCAAAAAATAGAAATGTAACCCCCCACCGGCCGCTTACTGTATTTAACCAGATGGCACACCTCCCATAGTCTAGGGGAAAAGAGAGGGGTGGGGGTAAAAAGTGCACCATAAACAAGGTGGGTTATGCAGCTGCAGTAGAAATTATAGAACAACCCAAGTGTGACTACTAGGCAGACACCTGGTGGACAAAAATGCTCAAAACCCAGGTCCTGGGGAGAAAATGTTTGCTCAGGGCTATGCTAGATTTGCACTTCTTGACAGGAGTACCCAATTAACTCCACATGGAAGAAATAACATAAATGTCCATACTTGGCTGGGATTCTAGAGTGTGGCTTTATTCTGTAACAAAGTAGGAACACACAAAGCAAAGATGGGCTCCCAAAGGTTTACACACACAGTAAATACAGAACATCTGAGGTACAGGACTCCAAATTTCCCATATGGCATAGGATAACTGTAGAAATTGTGGAACTAGCCACAGAGAAAACAGAAATCTTCTGGAGAACATGGCACTTGGCCAGCACTTGTAGACTTCTCATATTGCATAGGATTACTGTGGCACTCCGGCCACGACGGAGCACTCAAAGCTCAACTGGAGAAAACCCACTCACTGGGGTAGAAGTTTCATCAGGCATTGGCCACATGTACTGACAGAAAAAATACAGGTGCCCCATAGAACCCGGAGTGCTAAACTAGTCACTCCAGATGGGGGTCTCCCACCTTTTGTTTCCAAGTTCATACTCGGCCATCCCTTTGGAAAATACACCTCCCATTTATCAAAAATGTCACTATTGACACTTTCTAGAAATGTATTTCGCACTTAACATTAGCAAAACACCTCAGGGGTGTCAAAGGTAAAAGTTCTGCTCACATGGATGGTCACATACTGGACTCGACTGTGGTCAGCCAACTTTTAAACTTCCATGGTGACAAGGTCCCTTTGTCAGAGAAATTCACCTTCAAACCAAAAGCAGGTACTCCTGGGCAAACTTAGAAACAACAGTTACTCACAGATCCTGACCAAAAGGCAGCTTCAAAAAGTCCTGGTAGTATCAAGGGATTGCCCCTGACATCCAGGCAGCCTGCTCCATCCCACCTGGGATGAAGAACAGGAAATCCCTGGAGATGGTTTCTACCACTTAGGCAAAGCTGGGAAATGCTGTACTCCACTAGGGTGAGAAAACTGGAACACTGCAGCTCTCTCTCAGAGCTGCTGCTGCCACAGAGTACTGCTCACACTGAGCTCTGGAACAAGACTGACTCTAACGTTCTAAGATCCCCACTCACAACAACTGCTGTGTGGCTTATGCTGCTGCGAGAGTTCTAAGCTGACATCGCCTTTCCAGCTCCCAGCTGAGACCAGCAGCAGAGAGGGACAGAGTGAAATCCATTTACTGGCAAATCACTAGCTGCCTTCCCCGCCTCCACTAACTCTAATGGGATTCTAGTAACCTCAGGGAATGGGGGGTTACAGAAACATATATCAATAAAGGGAAAAGGCCGAAATGACTTACAAGAAAAGTTAAAAACATAATTATGAAAAAGGACAAAGCATATAAAATACATGAATAACAGAGACAACATCTCAAAGTACATATGGGGGGTAACCTTAGCTAAAAATGCAAATAAATCAAACAAACAATGAGTCCCATCTTGGATGGACATGCTACAACTAGCAAACCAGAAGAAATGGCTAACATATTCAATAATGATTTCATAAAACAAATGCATTAAAAACGGAAAACATAACTAACTGCAATCACTCAGATTCTCCCAAAATTTCCATCTCTAATGAAATTATCAAGGAATGTTTAAAAAACTAAAACCAGTTTCATCGCTTGGCCTAGACAACATTACAGGAAAAATGTTGAAAAACATGTCTGATACCATTATAACCTCACTAAAACTATCTTTGAAGGATCTAATCTAGAGGTTAGAGTGTTGAGCTGTGAATGAGCTTGGTACCTCTAGCAGACCTAGATTCCCACAACCTCCACTTCTGTACTGTGTGACTCTAAGCAAGTCACTTAACCTGCCCAGTGCTCCCAGGTCGCCCCTCAAAACAGGCAGTGTGCCTAGTGGGCCTTATCTGGTTACCAAAGAATTAAAAAAGAATTAATAAACTCTGGACAAATACTTAATGACTGGAAAAAAAGCAAATGTTAGCCCAATTTATAAATAAAAAAATGTAGTAAGTTATATCCAAGTAACTAAAGGCCTATTAGCCCAACATCAATACCAGAAAAATGCTTGAAGTCGCTATAATAAATATTATCAACAGTAACATATCGATATAGACTAACATGGCTTTACGCCAGTGAAATCTTGCATAACAAATACGTTATGTTTAAACAACACACTAGATAACAGGACTACATGTAGTGTTATATACCTTGATCTCCAAGGTATTTGATCGGGTGCCTCATTGGGCAGTTATACAAAACATGGAAAGAGCAAATAGAAATACAGTCCAACCCCATTTATCCGAACTGCCTGGGGGACATCCGATTGGTTCAGATAAATGGGAGTTTGGAAAATCGAGAATGACTATGTACTGTATCGTACATACAAAGCTGCTTCACTATAAAGCATCTGTGCACCATTGATGTGCTCTGTTACTGAACTGATTACTGAATCAGACTACAGAGCTGTAGTTTAAATAGCAGAAAAGACTTTTAAAAATCATTATTTCTTTGAATTGTACAATACTTGCAATGCTTAAGTCAACAATATAGGTACAGTAATCACCCACAGTCACAGTTCCAGTCCCGAACACAGAACCTATGAGATGAAGAGAACAGATATCATTCCATCTAAATATACACCACAGAACTGTATCATTGTAAGCAGGGCTCACTAAGGTTTAATGTGTTCTGTACCTGCATGCTGTAATGTTCTTCCTGTCGGTGTGAGCCTGCCAGTCTCCCCCATGAAGTAAGCAGGAAGCTTTTTGATTTCTGAATTCTGTGATGCTGATGGATAAAAAGAATGGGTGAGGAGGAGGCGGCAGTGTTCCCCAATGCTGTCCGATTGCAACTCCAGGTTCCTCCGTAAAAGCTGGCTAGCAAAGGTGACTAACACTAAAACTACCATACAAACTGCTGTACTGTAATTAGCTATTGTTAAAAGCTGTTGATCATCCCATTGTTATTGTAGGTAGCTGCCCTCAACCTTGTTAATGGCTGATGGCAGAGCCTGCAATCACAATGGAAACGATCAACAGTTTTAACAGTGGCTAATTAAGGTGAGAGTGCTGCTATGACTATTAATGAAAACAATGGGGGACAGGCAGTCGGTTTGTTAGATAGGGAGGTTCGGTTTATAGGGAGTCAGATAATCGGGGTTGGACTGTAGTAATCTTGTCCTATGGATTTTGAACTGGCTCACTAATAGAACCCAGTGTATAACTATACTTGGTCATAAGTCTACTGATGGCAACCTGTCTACAGGTGTACCGCAAGGATCAGTACTAGGGCTGACTCCGTTCAATATTTTCATCTCTGATTTATCTAAAGATCTAACCTCATGGTCAATAAAATACACTGATGACACTAAGCAAGGTGGCCAATGTAATTCTGAAGATGATTATAGGCAAATCCAAGATGACCTAGATAAAATCACATCTTGGGCACTTAAGGGGAGATGAAATGTAATATTTGTAAGTGCAAGGTTATGTACCTGGGAACGAAGAACATAATATAGCCCTACTCTCTCTCTGTGGAACAATATTAACACCTACTTCTGATGAACGGGATCTTTGCATAATTATTACTGAAAACTTTGAGGAATCTGAGCAGATATCTGAAGCAATTACACAAGCAAACAGGATCATATGAACAATGAAAAGAAAGATCTACAGATAAAACCGTATCCTTTTGTAACCCCCCTGCAAATGGGGGTTCCCAAAAGACTTCCAGGAGCTTGCTTGAATGCTCCAAGCCTGAATGGTGTTTGGCATTTAAGCCATTTATCAGTGAGTGTTTTTAGAACCTCTGGTACTGTCTCTTTAAGAGCTGTCTGCTTGCAGACATAATTAGTTTGTATGGGGGACTGTGTGTTTCTTTGATTGAGTACCACTCGAGCTGCTGCCAATTCACTTCATTTTGCAGTCACTAGGAGTGCAAAGGAACCTATCTGAAAGATGTAACTGTTTGCCAGAAATTATTTAGAGTAATAATGAAATTACAGTTTGTCTAACCTGCTTTCTTTGCAGTCAGAACTGTGTCTGCTAGTTCCCATTCTAGTTTTGAACTGCTGAACTGGACCAATCAGTGTGGGGTAAGCTAGCTCTAAAATGGTGCCTTGGGCGAATCAGAACTTGGACTCATAATCTGAGCCAGCCACAAGAGGATTGTTGGGCAGTGACTCTGGGAGATGTAGTTTAGACTTCAGTGCCTTTTTGGACCAACAGCAGCAGTCTATGTGAGTGACAGCCAATCCAGTCAAGAACTGGGAGGAACTCAAAGGAAGTGCCCGGTTTGTCGGTTGGAGTTTCAGTTGAGCTTTGGCAGTGAAGAAGGAAGGAGCCCTGTGCTTTTCAGTGTGCAGTTTTAGTCAAAAAACGTGTGTAAGGCCCAGAGTTCCGGTCTGCAGCTTGTTGGACTGAATCCGTCCTGTAGAAAGAATCAAAGGATCTCTGAAGAGTAGAAACCAGGCTCACCCTGTAGAAGACTGGAAGAATTGCTGAAAATTGCACTCGGTCTGTCAGGAACTGAATCTGCTGTGTGTTCTCCCGGGTATTGTGCAGTAATTCGATCGGGATACAGATGCAGCCTGCCTGGTATAGTGCTTTCTTTTATATGGATGTGAAGAGGTTTGTGTACCTCAAGTGAGCCCTGCTGACATTGAAGGACCCTATCTTATTTGGAGGTCGTGAGTACTAATTCAGGGTCGCTCCCTTGTTGAATTGCCACATTAAATCCAAATGGAATTACTGTACTGCTGACTGTTTAATTCTCCTTTCTCTCTGGTGAAAGGGCCCCTACCAGCTGCCACGGTTTGGACTAGCCACTAGGGCTTGGGTACCAGGGACAGTAACTGATAGGGATAGGCCTGTGCACAGAGCCATAGTAGATTATTAGAGTGATAAGCTAATTAACCTGATTTCCCCTGTCCTTGTTATATCCCCTAAATGAATCAGAGCTGCTTGTTTCAACAAAGTTATACTGCCTGAGGTATTTGTCTATGTTAAAGTACTGTACTGTGATTGTTGCACTGTATCTCATTTCACAGGAGGTCCCAGTGCGGAACCAGACCTGGGGGTAAGTGTATACTGTGAAGGTAATTCTGATATATTGTGTGGGCCACTAGTGGGAAGAAAGGGGTTGCAGTGTCCCAGAGGGCTGTGACCAAGTTAGTTTAACTATTGCAAACCCTGACCTCTGGGTGGAGGCACCGCCATTGGATCAGGCCCTCAACCTGTTAGTGGCAAATCAGGCAGGGTAGTAGCCCTGGGATAAGCGCCATCTAGGAGTTACATCTTGGAGGCTCACGCTGGGATTGTGTGTCCTCTAGTGGCCATATTTACAAACCACTGTTAAGAAAAATGGGTACCCGACAGAAGTGGCTGTGCACCGGCTGGTGGAGTGGTGTACTGGGGAGGAGATCGACCCCAAAATGCTATGCTTATCCTGACATCCCCTGGGTATCAATACGGACACTGTGCAGGAGTACTTTCCAAGGTGGAAGGTTTACAAAACCCTGTGGTGGTGGGTCGGCATGCTAATCTGCTCACCCACACTTTCCTGGCCCTAGTAGAGTTTAAGGATCCCATAGATAGCTCCAAAGTGCCACAGACCATTACCCCAGAGGGAGCCCTCACTGCTTGGAGAGTGATAACTAAGGACAGTAAAGACCGGGGAATCAGCCCCACCACTATCTGAAACTTTTGAGGAGAAATTGCTGAATGGTTGCTGGAGAGGGAAAACTGTGGAGGACTTGAAGAAACTATTCTTGCCACCTGGGTGTTCCTCCCCAACACCCTCTCCTGCTCCAGTGCCCGTAATGGTGGCTGAACCAATGCAGACTCCTATTTCTGCACTTGCCATTAGTCCACGACTCTTACCGAGAGGTTGAGGATCTTCTCTGGCATCCTCCCCACCCCCAAGGGAGGATGACTGGGAGACCTGGATAGACATGTTGCCCCAAGTGCTAGAATGGCAATGCTCGGAAGGCGGCGAAAGAGGTTAGTGAGGCCTCCGAGGTCCTGCCTGGCCATCCGTCCGCAAGCAAACGGGCCAGTAACCCTGAAGCGACTGCACAGGCTATCTTGAGGCCTTGAGAATGTGTCATGGGAGCCCAGATTCTGATGAGGACCTATGGTGGAGAGTAAGAAATACACAACAGTACCAAGGGAGTTGTTGTCTGTGTATGTCTCTGGCTGGAAAAATTGTTGCAAGAATGCCTCCAGAAAGGGTAGTTTGCCAGCGATTGAACTGGACCAAACCAGACTGGACAGAATCCTTAAGTCTGCCCCCTTCTCAGAACTGCTGTTGCTTCAGTTCGCCTGGCAAATCGACTAGAATCCCCACCCTCCTATGATGAGTTAATGAGAGAATTCGAGGCAGTTGAGAAAAAGCGACCTCGGGAGGTACCTGCACCAACAGCTGTGGCTCGACCCGAGTGATTGAGGGTGACCCATCAAGTGAAGTTCAGGGGCAGAGGTTGACAGTCAATGGTGCTCTGACAAGGAAAAAGATATGCCACAATGGGGGCGAACTGTTGAGAGAGATCCGGGAATTCAAAAACAGTCCCTTTATGAAGCCACTCCTGCAATGCAGGCCCTGGCCTATCTCCGACTGCATCTGTCATGGGGTGGGGGTACCCACCATGTATCTCCTGCTGATAACAGCTCCAAACTCAATTCCTTTGACCATGGAAGTGGAGAAACTGACGAGATGTCTCCAAATGCTTATCACCCAAGAGACAGAGATGGCACCCAGGTTTCCAGTTAGTAATACCCCGCCTGGCTCCCAGTGTGCGCCTCGCCAGCTCAAACTCCAGAAAGTATGTTTTGCTATAATTGTGGGAAAGATGGGCACATGAAAGGGAATGCCAGTCCCAAAAGACACTGACAAAGTTGCATATAGGCTACAAGGAGAGCTTGGAGAAAAATCAGTGGTTAAGAGGTGCGACACATGATCCCAGTGAGGCACCAAAATGCTAATTCACGTCCTTTGTGGCAAGGTCAGTTGCCCAGGCCCCCACTGCCCTCCAGACTGGTCCAGAATAGTGGTCCCTCCATGGAGACCACTGTAAAGGTGAATGGAGTGTCTACAAGAGCTGTATTAGACAGTGGCTCCCAAGTGACAATTATGTTCCAGGATTGGTATCAGAAGCATTTGTCAGGCGTGCCCTTACAACCATTAGAAGGACTGCATGTATGGGGGTTAAGTGAGAGAGCCTCCCTATTCCGGGTATATCCGAATTTGGCTGTCTTTCCCCACCTCCGTGGCTGGAGTGGCAGAACAAGTAGAGACCCTAGCCTTAGTGTGTCCCCCCACTGGACTGTATGATGGTGTCCCTTTGTTGATTGGAACAAATGCTCATATGTTTGGAAGGCTGGCACAGTTGTGTTATGAAAAACAGGGGTCAAAGACTAGTAGAGCTTTAAGAGTTCGGCTTTTAATTAAGAAGGCCTATAAGTGACAGAGATGCTGAAAAAACAGAACCAGAGGAACCGGTCGGAATTGTATGAAGAAGGATCCTGAGTCTCTGATCCTGGTGCCAAATGCCCAGTGTACCTTACAGGAGAGTCCGTTATCAGAAAGGATGTTAGAATAAAATATTAATGTTGGATGCACCAGGCGTGGAAAATTGCCAGAGGACTGCTGGTCAAGCCTAGTATTTTGCCGCTAGAGCCCATGCTTATGCCAGAAGGGTAATGGTCCAAGTTCATAATGTGTCTGAAAGAGACATTCGGTAAACAGAGGTTGCATCCTGGCTAATGTGCATTGTTGCAGACACTGCAGTGCTACCCAGCAACAAGAGTTCAAGGAAGAATGACAGAGTAACGCCTGACTTGTTTGATTTCGCGACTCGCTACCAGCTGAATGGAAAGTGAGGATCAGTGAGAAGCTAGTTGAGAGACCAGTGTTTTTTGAAGGAATGGGATGTAGGATGCGGCAAGGAGCTGGAGTACAATATCCGCCGCATGACGAAAGACCATTTCGTGAGAGGTCTCGACGCCTGGCACCTGCTGACATAGATGATGTGAGACGGCATCTGCAAGAGATGTTAGCTGCTGGTGTAATCACAAATCCAGAAGCCCTTATGCTTCCCCATTGTGGTAGTGAGGAAAAAGAATGGAACAGTAAGGATGTGTGTGTGGATTATCGCACGTAAACCGGCGGACTATCCCTGATCAGTACACAATGCCCGCATTCAGGATGCTTTGGACTGCCTAAGCGGGAGCAAGTGGTTCTCTGTGCTGGATCTCCATGATGGTGTTACAGATCCGATGGCCCCCAGGACCGTGAAACGGCCTTTGTCTGCAATAAACAGCTTCTATGAATTCATGGGGATGCCTCAAGGTTCAGGTGCCCCAGCCACTTTTCAGCGATTGATGGAGCGTGCAGTGGGGGACATGAACTTATTAGAGTGCCTGGTATACCTAGATGATGTTATTGTGTTTGGCAGCTCACTGGAGGAACATGAGAGCAGATTATTTAAGGTATTGGACCACTGGAGGACTTTGGCCTTAAACTGTCCATTGATAAGTGTCAATTCTTTCAAACATCAGTAAAGTATGTGGGACACATAGTATCCACCGAGGAATAGAGACCGACCTATAAAGTTGAGGCCTTGACCACCTGGCCACAGCCCAAAATCTAAAAGAACTGCAAGATTCCTGGGATTCTGTGGTTATATCGGTAGCTTCATCAAGGACTATTCAAGAGTGATCCGCCCTTTACTTAACCTTATAGGGTATCCCCAACCCACAAAAATACCAAAGTCAACGTCCCTCAAGACTGAAAGAGTGTATTTTCATCCAGTGAAGTATTTGGGGCCGCTGGACTCCTGATTGTGAGACTGCTTTTCATGAGATCATATATCAACTTACCCATGCTCCAGTGCTGGCCTATGCCGATCCAAGAAAAACCTTCATCCTGCACACTGATGCTAGCTTGCAAGGGTTGGGGGCTGTGTTGTACCAAGAGCACGAGAATGGCTGAGACCAGTGGCCTTTGCCAGAGTAGAAGCCTGACCCCATCCGAAAGAACTATCCTCCTGTGCATAAGTTAGAGTTCTAGCTTTGAAGTGGGCTATTGTTGACCAATTCCATGAGTACTTGTATGGGGCTAAAATACTAGTAAAACTGACAATAATCCTTTGACCTATGTGCAGACCTCAGCTAAGTTGGATGCCACTGGCCATAGGTGGCTTTTGCATTATCTACATATGACTATCTCTCGAATACCGAGCAGGTCTGAACCACATAGATGCTGATGCTCTCCCGGAGGCCTGTTCCCAGAATGATTGGGTCCTATTGGCAGAACCTGACATTCGGGCACTCTGCGGAAGTTTGACAGGGAGGAACAAATGTCACACAGACTGAGTGGACTGCATGGTGGATTGCTTGGGAGCCTCTGAGAATTGCATACCTGCTGCTTATTGCCACTTTTCTGCAATAGACATTGGTGCACTACCTCAAGCTGGACAATGACAGTATTAAGCGGGCTCAATCCAGCGATCCCATGATCAAAGCAGCTTTAGAAGCCCTCTATGCAGGAAAAGATGTGTCCAAATTACGCTCACTGATTTGAGAACTGCACTGTTATACAAAGAAGGTCCTAAGTTGAAACTGATCAATAAACTGTTATACAGAGAAACAGTAGACAGAGGGACAAGTAGACAAACAACAACTAGTACTGCTCCTGCCTTTCGAGACTCAGTACTGAGGTCCTTGCACAACCACATAGGGCACCATGGTATAGACAGAACACTTGACTTGGTGAGATCCAGATTCTATTGGCCTAAGATGAGGGGCTGATGTGGGAGCAACACATTCGAACTTGTAATCGCTGCTTACAGAGAAAGCTTTGCCCCAGAGGGCTGCCCCTTGTTAACATCACCACCAGTGCACCCATGGAGCTGGTCTGTATTGATTTTCTGAGTTGGAGTCAGATCAAGAAATATCAGTAATGTGCTGGTGGTCACTGACCATTTCACGAGATATGCCCAAGCTTTCCCACCAAAGACCAGAAAGCATCCACTGTGGCCAAGTACTTAGAAAACTTTTTGTTCACTATGGGGCTCACAAAGAATCCATTCTGATCAAGGGAGGACTTTGAGAGTCGTCTGATCAAAGAGATGCTTTCTCTGTGGGAAGTCGAAAGTCCAGAACCACTCCTTACCACCCCAGGGGACCCCACAGCCTGAGCGTTTCAACAGGACTTTGCTGAGATATGCTAGGCACCCTGCACCCAAAGGACAAGCCTAGATGGAGCCAACAAATTAGCACCCTGGTACATACTATAACTGCACCAAAAGTGATGCCACTGGATTCTCCCCCACCACCTGATGTTTGGAAGAAAGCTCGACTACCAGTAGATGTGTGTTTGGGTCTCTCCTGATAGAGTTCAAGCTGACAACTATTTGCAGTATGTGCAAAGTTAAAGGCCCAGCTAACTCCATGCGTACAACTGGCTCAAACCAGCTAACAAAGAAATCTGGCCAACAAAAAGAAAGGTATGATAAAGGTGAAAGCACAGGAACTCCAGGAGGGAGATCGGTATTGCTAAGAAATCTGGGACTGCATGGCAAGCACAAGATTGCTGACAGATGGCACCATCTCCTCACATTGTAGTGGGCAAACTAGATGATCTGCCAGTGTACAAAGTAAAGGCCTGAGAATAATTCAAAAGATGTAAAAACAATGCATAGAAATCATTTACTGCCCATTGGACAAATCTTAATTGAGTCTGAGCCCCTAGAGATGCCCCTCTGGACCAGTGACTAGAGCTGCTGCTAAGAAAAGATCAAGAAAGTCTGCACCTACAGAAGCAAGTTAAGTGTTCCCTCCACAGTCCCAGTTGAGCATGACTGTCAGTCCATATCGGAAGAAAGTGAGAGTGACTTTGAATACTATCCTTCTTGAACTGAGTCAGATGTTTGAGGCAATCCCTAGTCAATACTGGAGACAAAGCTGGGCCTTCTGGACTGTCTAAGCCCCAGCTTCATCCCTGGAGCCAATGCTCCCAGAAAGTGAAGTGCAAAGCATCAGATCAGATGAAATGGAATCATTGTGCATGGTTGAACTGTTTGAGCTTTCAGGGGGAAAATGATAGATTGGGGCAGACTGGTGATACACCCGAACAAGAAGAATATTTTGAGGCCCTGACAGTCCACTGCCAGTGTCCAAAGCTCTCCATGCGAGCCAAATGTTGTGGACTCAGAAACTGTAACTCCTGGAGCTAAAGTGCCCCAGGTTCTAGCCTCTACCCCATGGAGACTCCCTGACAAGTGAGGACAATGCTGAAAATGAGGCTCAGAGTGCAGAGACTATAACAGTTCCCCTAGAAAGACTGGTCGAGCTGTAAAGCCTGTGGTGCACCTCAGTTATGATTCACTTAGGAGGCCTGTGGACTTGCCTCTCAATGTTGTCCATAAAGGGTATATGTGTCCCGAGCTCATTGCCCAAACTGAGCATCAGTGCTAACTCCAAGTTACTTGTGTTTGCCCTCTAAGTATGGTGCCTTGCCCCATCCAGCCCCAAGGTAACTGATAGGGAAGGGCCCCTCTCTTCAGGTTTCATGTATACAAGAGGTAATAATCTGAGTTATGGTACAATGTGTATGTAATACTGCATAAAGAGTGACGTACTGCAATGTTTCAGAAATGTGTTCTTGGTAAAATTATATATTGACTGATGATTACACATGCGAGCCTAATGCAAATGTATATGGTTGCAGTTAAAACTTATAGGTACTTTGCTTGACGCTGGACGCCAAGCTTTCCCAGGCTAGGAAGGGTGTAACCCCTGCAAAATGGGGTTCCCAAAAGACTTCCAGGAGCTTGCTTGAATGCTCCAAGCCTGAATGGTGTTTGGCATTTAAGCCATTTATCAGTGAGTGTTTTTAGAACCTCTGGTACTGTCTCTTTAAGAGCTGTCTGCTTGCAGACATAATTAGTTTGTATGGGGACTGTGTGTTTTTTGATTGAGTACCACTCGAGCTGCTGCCAATTCACTTCATTTTTGCAGTCACTAGGATGCAAAGGGAACCTATCTGAAAGATGTAACTGTTTGCCAGAAATTATTTAGAGTAATAATGAAATTACAGTTTGTCTAACCTGCTTTATTTGCAGTCAGAACTGTGTCTGCTAGTTCCCATTCTAGTTTTGAACTGCTGAACTGGACCAATCAGGTGGGGTAAGCTAGCTCTAAAATGGTGCCTTGGACGAATCAGAACTTGGACTCATAATCTGAGCCAGCCACAAGAGGATTGTATGGGCAGTGACTCTGGAGATGTAGTTTAGACTTCAGTGCCTTTTGGACCAACAGCAGCAGTCTATTGTGAGTGACAGCCAATCCAGTCAAGAACTGGGAGGAACTCAAAGGAAGTGCCAGGTTTTGTCGGGTTGGAGTTCAGTTGAGCTTTGGCAGTGAAGAAGGAAGGAGCCCTGTGCTTTTCAGTGTGCAGTTTTAGTCAAAAAAGCGTGTGTAAGGCCCAGAGTTCGGTCTGCAGCTTGTTAGGACTGAATCCGTCCTGTGAAAAAGAATCAAAGGATCTCTGAAGAGTAGAAACCAGGCTCACCCTGTAGAAGACTGGAAAAATTTGAAAATTGCACTCGGTCTGTCAGGAACTGAATCTGCTGTGTGTTCTCCCGGATATTGTGCAGTAATTGCGATCGGATACAGATGCACCTGCCTGGTATAGTGCTTTCTTTTATATGGATGTGTGAAGAGGTTTGTGTACCTCAAGTGAGCCCTGCTGACATTGAAGGACCCTATCTTATTTGGAGGTCGTGAGTACTAATTCAGGGTCGCTCCTGTTGAATTGCCACATTAAATCCAAATGGAATTACTGTACTGCTGACTGTTTAATTCTCCTTTCTCTGTGTGAAAGGGCCCCTACCAGCTGCCACGGTTTGGACTAGCCACTAGGGCTTGGGTACCCAGGGACAGTAACTGATAAGGATAGGCCTTGCACAGAGCCATAAGGTAGATTATTAGAGTGATAAGCTAATTAACCTGATTTCCCTGTCCTTGTTATATCCCCTAAATGAATCAGAGCTGCTTGTTTCAGCAAAGTTATACTGCCTGAGGTATTTGTCTATGTTAAAAGTACTGTACTGTGATTGTTGCACTGTATCTCATTTCACAGGAGGTCCCAGTGCGGAACCAGACCTGGGGGTAAGTGTACTGTGAAGGTAATTCTGATATATTGTGTGGGCCTACTAGTGGGAAGAAAGGGGTTGCAGTGTCCCAGAGGGCTGTGACCAAGTTAGTTTAACTATTGCAAACCCTGACCTCTGGGTGGAGGCACCCGCCATTGGATCCAGGCCCCTCAACCTGTTAGTGGCAAATCAGGCAGGGGTAGTAGCCCCTGGGATAGCGCCATTTAGGGGTTACACTTTCACCACTGCAGAGCATATGTATGCACACACTTAGATGTCGCCACACCTGTATGGTCCCCACATAAACATAAAGATATGGACAGAATGGAGTCTGTACAAAGGTGAGCAGCTAAGGCTGTACATAATCTAAAGGACAGGCCTTACACAACTAGGCTCACAGATTAAAAACTAATGTCTTTAGAACAAAGATGATTCAGAGGAGACCTTCTAATATTATATGATATGATATGATATAATGCAAGACCCATATCTTATATCAGAACTAAAGCTCAATTTCAAACAAATGAATAAAGATATAAGAGGTTATCCTCTACAACTGACAGGATAACATTTTAGAACATTAAAAAGAAAATAAATTTTTTACACAACGCGTTATAAACCCATGGAACTCCCTACCACTAGACATAATCATAAGCAAAAATAAAATTTAATTAAAAAACAACCTGGATAGTTTCTTAGCTAATGGTGGGATTTTAACTTAATACAATTGATTTCAGAGCAGCATGGGTGAACTGCCTTATTGCTCCTAACACTGCTTTGTATGAGCCTTAGAAATCTTCACTGTTTGCTTCAGTAAGGACATTTATGGAAAACTGTTTTGGACTGCAATTTGACAGCCATTTTCATCATCTCTGCTCCAGAATGGCATGGCATTGGGGTCAGAGGGTGCCTGGCCAACCAGTCAGGTGAAGTTGCCTGAGGATGGTGCCACAAGGGTTTCTGAACTTGTGAATGACCTAATTAATTCAGGTGCCTTTCCAGCTGCCAGTTGCCTGTGCAGCAACAGACCTCCAGAACTGCCTGACTATGACTGACTGCTTCAGCTACAAATCTGAGCTATGGTTTCCCCTGTTGACAACAGGGGCTGTTCTGAGCCCATTTCAAAGCTGCATGAGATTCCAAGAGGAGAAGATCTGCATGTTTCTGATGAATGGACCAAGATCTGAGTGCACAGAGACAGACTGCACATCTGCCAGAGATCTGAGATCAGGCTGAGAAGCAGAATTCCTGCCTACAGAAAGAGAGGTAGTCTCATGCTGAGCTCCACATGAATTTGAAGCTGAAAGCTGCAGCTTGCAAACAGACTTTAGCTTGTGCTGCAGTCGGAGCCTGAGACTGCAACAAAACTGCCTTATCAGTATCATTGCCAGGTGCTGGTTATTGCCACCCCAGTGGAACTGGATGCCTTGACATGCTGAGTGGGGTGGAGTCACCAACATTTCTGCAAGAGGACCTATCCTGTGAACCAAGATATTCAGTTGCTGCTTGCTGGAGTCAAGAGAAGCCTGACCTGCATCGGAGGGACAGCCATAGCCCTGCAATACCAATGCCGTCAATGACTCGGATAAGAGAGCGCAAGAGTGACATCAGACAAAAAGGAGTTGCTTCAAATTGATCCCTGCACTGTGAGGGAGAACACCTGATTAAGGAACATTCAGTAAGCCCAGGGCTTGCTCTGCGACTTGCAACCAGTAAAATGGTTGGAACGCATTTATTGGACTTGACCATCTGGCCAGGAGCTAAAATACTTTAGTTGAGATTAAAAACATTTGAGTTTGGGGTTTGATTTCACAAAGCATTGCTAACTTTTATCTAAGTGCACCATTGCTGACAAACCACATGCAATGTCATTGGGCCTATGCAGTTTCCACAGATGGGTATTCAGTGAAGCGCTGGAAGTTCTCTATTTAGAACTAAGGGTTACACTGGTGGTAGAGGGAATAGGGTAATGCCCCCAGTACAGGAGGCCTGAAGCATGGCCACTGTATTGTCTATGCATGTTGTGGGGGCAGGCTCGGTTTAAGGGCTGAGCCTGGAAGGCACTGATTAGCACAACTCTGAGATACAATGTTTCTGGCTGTGCCTTGAAGAGCACTGAACAGCAGCTGCTACTACAAGTACGCTGGGCCAGGAGGGCACTGAAGACCAGCTATGGGGAATATGGTTGTAGCTACTGTCAGTATGTATGAAGGGCCTCCGTTATGTGTCCTAACAGGGAATACATAAAATCACATGTTATTGTACCAGAGCGATACCTGGCTGTAGCAAAGTGGCTATGTCTTTCACTGTGGGATAAGATTCCCACTACCTGCTTCTATAGGAGAGGGGAAGGGAAGGTCAGGTGTTCTCTATCATACCCCTATTCTCCATCTTCCTGAATGATCTGCATACCACTTGCCCACACACATTCATTCTCATGTATGTGGATGACATGGTCCTGTATGCTTCTGACCCTTCAACTGCTGATGTAGCAACCAGGTTGCAGCAGGATTTCAATGAAGTCCAGCTCTGGTTTCGTGCAAACGAGCTATTCCTAAATGACAAGAAGACTGTCTCCATGACCTTCAGCACGAGGCAGAGACTCTCTCGGCTCAAAACCACCCCCTCCTTCCTTATCCTGGATGGGACTACTCTGGAGGCTTGCCCCTCCTTTAGATATCTCGGGGTCTGGCTGGACCAGCATCTCAACTTTTCTGTACATGTCGATGCCATCCACAAAAAAACTCCACCCCAAATTGGGTGCACCCTACTGCAATCGTGGTTGTATCCCCCTGACAACTCGCGGGGCACTTGTACAGAAAATCATTCTTCCCATCTTCGACTACGGGGGGTGTAGTCTACAGTGCCACTCCCAAGTCCAACCTAGCCAGAATGGACCCCTTTTCTACTCTTTCTGTAGATTCGTGCCTGACAGCCTGCCATCTTCACACCACTGCGACCTCTATCGGTCCCTAAATCTGTCCTCACTTCATGACCGTCGACAGGCACACTGTGCCAAGCTGATGGCAAAGTACTGGTCCCAGTCCTTGCCTACGTACCTTGGGGCTTTGCTCATGCCACACACCCCTCCTGTTTATTCCCTGAGGATTGCTGACACCTGCCTCCTGTCAGTCCCATGCATGTCCTCGTCAGCTGGTCATACAGCTTTCAGACACCGCATGCCCAGTTTATGGAATTCCCCTCCCTACAAGCACTCAGCTAATGCCATCATCTCAGCACCTTAGCTTCCTCAAAAATGTGCATTTCACCACACCATGTGCGTGTTGCTAGAAGTGTCCAAATCATTACACCTACCCCAGCCTTGTACCAGCTTGAAAAATGATCCTGTTGCATGTCTATCTCCTGTAATTACTGTATCTCTTGTGCTGGTATGAATTAATTGGTTGAACCGTATTTTTGTTCAGCTTTGTTCTGTATATACCTCTACTTTTGGTTGAATATTACTCTGTGTATTTGCATGTTCTTTTCCCTATGTTCCCCCTCCACCCAGGACGCACCTGGAATCGAGCAGCTCTCTGTTCAGTGTGCCTTCCTGGTAAAACATTTAAATAAATAAATACATCTTTGCAGGAGGAGAAATTTAGCCTCAATGGCAATGACCCCAAGCCATTTATTCTGGTGTTTATTGAGATGGGGAGTTGCTAGTGGCCTCACCAGTATGAACAACAAAGGGGAAAAGGGTAGCTATACATAGAGGACCTTCTGACAGCTGTTCTAAATTATTTTCCAAAAGTCTTGTAATGCTTGACAGGACCAGAGGATGTGTAACAGTGTTCCCCCTGTGGCTTGGCATCTCCAGCATTGATCATTGGGTAGAACCCCTAGTTTGGACAAAATTTACGGGGTTCTATACCAGTAGTGAACAACATTATTTTGAGTTAAGCGACTTCCTGTGTGTGAGCCATGTTCCTGCATTTGACCCAGTGTTCCAGGAATATGGTCACTCAGAGGTCATGTTCCCAGTGTTCTTTAGCTGCCAAAGTCTGATCTGGTTGAGTATCTCTGACAGCTCTATAGATGGTTCCTGCTCTATTTTTTGGCATCTTTAGCCAGAAATGGGGGGGGGGGGTGTAAAGTAGGATATCTGGGGGAGGGGGGGCATTTTTTAGGATATCATGTAGGGCACTCTGTATCTGTGGGAACCTCCAATAGCCCCTTTTGGGGATGCCCATGGTATTGCAGAGATATTTAAAGGACTACAGTTGCCTGGTGTGTGGAATCAGGAGGTAGACCTAAGTAAATGCTAACAACCTCTTCCCTGGCTTACTTGTAAATGTTTCCTAAGCTTCAGGTCTTCCTTCTTAAACTAGTGGAAACCAGGTACTGTAACTGCAATAATCCCCATAATTAATTATTTAGCTCAGAGCAGCTTTGCAGCTCTAAGGTCCCCCACGCAGGCTTGTCACTACAAACCAATAGATCATGCTCTTCACTTTACCCATCTCTTGAAACTTCCCTGTCCAGACCCAGCAATTTTGGTGTCTAGCCAGAAAATGAGGAAGCAGCACAACAGCTGTCACCGGCCCGAAACTGAAGAAGCAGCATGTCAAGGATGGCAGTGCACACACATTGTTATGATATTGCCTTCAAAGCTTCTGATAGGCTGTGAGACAGAATAGCAGAGCAAAGTGTTCTGAGGCATTTACTAGCCCAATTAAGAACCTGTTTCCTGTTTTAAAAGATAGGAATGTTTGGCTGAAATGGTACCTCTTTTTTTTTTTTTTTTACAGAAAATCTCTTAGAGTGACTACAATGCCATCTAACAGTAACCTAACCTGTAGAAAAAAGTAGAGCACATTAGTTTAATTTATGCACGCTCTGAGAGGAAACTGTATATAATTTATGGTAATTCATACAATAAGTTGTGAAAATCCTGTGCTACGTGAAAGTTGATAACATGACTGCGGTTTATTTCTTAGCACTTTGGTACTTCTTTCAGTTTTGTTTTTAATTTTATTTACTAATATACCCACTCCAAGGTTTGTGGGTTAGTTTTTGTAATAATATTCCATGCCACAGATTGGTGAAGGTGCCATAAGTCTGACTCACTCACGTATCACAACCAACTGTGGTGTGGTGTGGGTTATTACACAGCGTGGTTGACAAGGGAGCCAGTGTTCCTGTCAGGAAAAAAAGAAATCGATCGGTGGGGGTGCCAGCTCAGACACGATCCATCAATTCATCAAGGCACAAAGGAAGAAACACTGCATACTCAGCCTTGCAGTTCAAATAAGTATGATGATTTTAGTCAGCAATTTTCATATGGACACCAAAAATGAAATTCCTGGCAATACATGGACAATAATCCGCTTCAATAGGGAGTGGTCCTATAACACTTCTTTCATCACGCTACGCTGGGTTGTTCATCTGCTGAGCTCCACTTAGCTCAGTTAAAAAACTTGTTTTACTAAGCTGATAATGTTAACTTTGTCCTGTTATCATCCTTTACCTAGTTAGCAGCATTATTTTACTTTAGTTAGTACAGAAGATCATTTTTATTAAGCTTTTACAAAGTTTTTTTTTATTTGCAGTCTTAGAGAATGTGTTTGTAATCTCAGCATTAGTGCTTCACCCAGGGATGTTGTCAGCCCAAAAAATGGGGGCTAGCAGGTTCCCTAGCGGTGGCACACCCAGCCTCCATAGTGTCAGTCCGTGACATACATTTCCAACTGAGCTCCCGACCCTGAAGTCATCCGCTTCTACCATTGACAATCACACGCTGCTTGAGCTCTGTCTCTGCCAGCGGCATTCATCAAGACTCAGAGAATGACGAGACTCCTGACAGTCCTCCGAGTCCTGCCGAGTGCTGCAGACAGAGCTCAGGAGGTGATTCTAATTGGCAGATGTCAGTGAGTTCAAGGGTCAGGCAGGAGGGGACTGCCATGACTGCCAATAGTATTGTGTTGGCTCATCATCGTCAGCATTACACTGCAGCAAGTCAGCAGCAGCAGCAGCCAGTGAGCAGAGAACAAATGCATTTAATGCCTTCACTTGAGACCACCAGCAGCAGGTAGACATATCCCAGGGATAAAATCTTGCCACTCACGCCAGCACTTGACTCACCAGAAGTCAAAAATTAAATATACACAAAACTGCGAGTGGGAGACTACTGTGAGATCAAATGGCTGGGGGCAGGTGAGAGGGAGAGTGTGACAAAGAGTATGAAGGCAGGAAGCAGTGGAAGCCAGGCCTCTCTGGCATAGCAGTAGCATCAAGTGCAGTTTGACATTGTGGAAATCGGAAACAAGAATTAGGAAAAATTAAAACAAATATTAATAATAAATAAATAGGATGGAGGGGGGAGGAGGAGGGAGCCGGGAAAGACAACACCACAGACACAGCAGCAGAAGCTAACGTCTGAGAATTGTCTGGAACAAATTCAACAAGCCAGTAAAAATAAATAAATAATAATTAAAAAAATAGATATATATATCAGTTGGAGGGAGGGAGCCTGGAGGAGGGATAAGACAGCAGGTCTCTGTAGTGAACAGCTGTAGCCTGGAAGCATCAGATGGACAGCAGTGTTGTCCAAGCAAGGAAGGAACTGTCTGGAAGAAAAAGATACAGTATACTAGTTGATTAAAAGAAAGGAAGAAAAGGAGAGAGAAACAGCAGACACAGTGAAACTGAGAGAAGTGAGCCCAGTGGAGGGAGGGCCATAGGGCTGCTTCAGACCCCTAACTCAGAAGAAAATAAATGACAGCAGTGTTTGCTGGCACAGTCTGTAGTGCTTTATTTCTCACAGGGTATTTCTCCTGTCCCAACTAGTAAATTCCTGTGCTTGTCTTGCTGGATATTTCATAGAATGTGCTTCTAAAATGTACCATTTACCACCAGATATTTAAAAATGTCTTCCGGGTGGGTCACAGATGGGGGCATGTACCCCACCCTACACTTTTAGAATCTTGCTGATGCCCCAGGCTTCACCAAGGTGTTTCATTTGGCATCCTGCTGGTTCTGGTACGCTGGATCATCATTTTTGATTTTTCTGCTCGTGGTTAAATGGAAAATAGCCCATTGAGACTGCTGTGACACAGTAAAAACTTTGCTGTGTGGCGTGAATTAAGTGTGCACTGAGCTTGTTGCCCTCACCATTACCTCGCTCAGTCTGTTTTGTAGGTTTCTACCTGCTGCACTCTTCCTGGCATGGATTCAGACCATCTGGGTCCTGTTTTATGGATTTATATTGTAGCCTTTGTGTCTTCAGGCTACAGGACCTGGATTGAGCTATATCTGTTTTGCAGTTTTGGAAATGCCATCTTTGGAGGAGGAGAGGAAACATTCTGGTCAGAGACTGTCATATCCTGGTAAACATATTCTGGTAAACTCTTTGTCTGTATCAGTCTGACTGCTTCCTGGTTTTTCCCCAGCACTTCTGGCTGGAGAACTGTGTAAGGAATGGACCGGATCCAAGAACTGTGGGTAAGAGGCAGTTTTCAGCTGAGATTTTTCTGTGGGGTTTAGGTGTGCCATGCAGTGTTTCAGTTGGTGACACTTGCAGGGTCTACTCTGAGTTGGTGGCCAGTGGCTACTGGGCAGTTGACCCCATGCTGGGATTCCCCGCTGGCTGCTGTACCCAATTTGTCTGACCCCTGCCGGGTGTCCATGCCTGATTTTTGGCCTCATCCTGTCAATCTAGAGCACAAGCCCTGCAAGGATAGGCTGAAGGAATTAAATATGTATTCCCTAGGGGAAGGGGGATATGATTAAAACATTTTAGTACATCATAGAGAAGAATAAGGTGCAGGAGAATACAATTTTTCAGAGAAAAAGATGCTCAAGGATGAGGGGCCACTAGATAAAATTAGAGGGAGGGAGATTCAGGTGGAACGTGAGAAAATACTTCTTCAGGGAGAGGGTGGTGGACAAGTGGAACAGCCTGCCAGTGGAGCTGGTGGGGGCAGAAACAATAATAGGTTTTAAGAATGCTTGGGATAGGCACAGAAGGATATTGGTATTCAGTGGAGGAAGGACAACCTAATACTAGCTGAGCTTGAAAGAGCACAGTTGTTAGAGGTAATGGAGCAGACTAGGTGGGCTGAAGGCCCTTGTCTGCTGACAAATTCTATATTTCTGTGTTCCTAAATCTTTGACAGGGGTTCTTTGTGAGAGAGTGAGCCCTTTTTGGATACTACAGCTTGTAACATCTGTCTGACTTCCTCCTAGTTCCTGGTGTGAACAGGAGAAGGGATAAAGGAGCAGGCACTAGACTTTATCCGTATTGGCCTCTGGGAACACTCTATCCTGTAAGTAGATGGCTCCCTCTCTGTGAGAGAGGGGGAAAGGCAACATATTTTTGATACAAGATTTCTGAATAAGGCTTCCATGCTATTTTAGACTTTGTTGGACTTTCTTGAATGGACTATAAGAATTTTTATATAGTACACCTATGAAGTAATCTGTGTAACCAATTGATGGTGGAGCCTCTCTACTAATTCTGGTGTTCTTATTTTAATACTTAGGTACCTGGAATGTGTGAGGTGTGACTGTTTGGTGTAGTTGATTTCTTGTATAGGTAATTTGGTTTGAATAGTGGTGTGTTTGCTATTTATTTAAGATATTTTTATGCTGAGTTTTGTGTGTGTTGTGATGTAGCTGTTGTTGTGGGTGGGTATTTTATTTATTTGTAAAATGTTTTGGGGTGGGATTGTGTGTGATGTGTCAGAGGAGTAGATTTTGTTTTTGCTATTTGTAGTTTTTCCACCACCCGTACTGACTGACCCCCTTCCACCAGTCCCCCAAGACCAATCACCCCTGTCCACCAGGACTTACCTCAATGGCATGGAGGTGCCCAACTGGCTGGGTGCAGAGCCTATGAAGGACTGGTGTCATCCCACCAGTTGACACCATTTTTCCATTTTCTGTCCCACCCCCCTCCTCCTTGCAGTGTGCACGTGTGAAGACATGTGCTTGCCACATACCTGTGCTCCTAAGGCCTTCCTGATTCTAGCTCTCCCCTTTGGCCTCCATTAGGGGCAGCCAAGGAGAGGGACAACGACTATCCTCTCCCTGGAAGGAGACAGCAGTCTGTTGGATGCTCAATCCTCTCCCTTCTCTGCCAACCCCTGGCAACCCGAGGTCATTCCCGACCCTGGGTCACCAGTGCAGTGCGAGGTGTGGCATCCAGTGCCTCAACCCTCAGCACCACCAGGCTGGTGGGCGGTAAGGAATAAAACAGCTGTGATGGACTTTCATCACAGATTCCTTTGCAGACCTGGTATGTATCCCAGAGGCCTAGCTAGAAGATGACTTGTATCCTGTGCTCAAGGCATCCTGTTGGGTTATGCCATGGTATATTGTCCTGGGCAGGAGCACAGGGGTAGCAGGGTAGCCATCTGTTTTAGAGCTGCAATGGGAATAATGATGTACCCCATGGGAGAGACCAAGTCATTTGAATGGGTGGCAGTGAAAGGTGGGATGTTTACAAGTTGCAAGATCATACTAAAGTGTACCATCCTCCAGGATATGGGTGTGAATTCTTACCAAAACATGAGAGTTTCATGGCCAACCTGGTAGTTGGGTCACCTAAACATCATGTTCTGAGTGACTTTAATGCCGTAGTCGAAAATGAAATGTCTCTTTTTGGAACTCATTTCCACTAGGTGGTATCTTCCTTGTGCTTTGTCAAGCAGTTGCCAGCAGTACTCACCAGCAAGGCCATGCCTTGGATATAGTTTTCTCATTGGGTCTTGGCATAAGCAATGTTAAGGTTGATCTGCTCATTTGGTCAGATCATTATGCCATGCAGTCCCTCTGTAGAGCTCCTAGGTTAACCTCTCCCATGGAGATGGTCAGTTGCCATTCCTTTAGAAGTCTGGAGTCTCAGGGCCTCCTGGAAGCACTGGACATCTTGGACATGGAGATAACTTGTGTGATGGTTGCCAAGGAGGGATACCATGTGCCTTTTGCTGTGGCTATTGACTCCCTTGCACCTCACCATGTCCACCCATTCCTTTCCCGCTGCTAGTTATCATGGTTTGATGGTGACCTGAAAGAGCTGAAGATAAAGAGGAAGAGGTTGGAGCATTGTTGGTGGAGGTCCCACTCGGAGGATGACAAATTGGCACTGAGATCTCATTACAGTTAGTATCAGCAGGCAATGACTCTGAAAATGTAAGCATTCCTGTCACAGGTGATTACTGCTGGAAAGAACTGACCAGCTCAGAGTGCATATGCAGTGAGATCGAGATGGCTGCTTAACCGATTATACCCTGGTGGCTATTTTGTATCAGGTTAATCAATGGATGGTTCAGATTTCATATGGAGCTACAGCTCCCTTTACCCACAGCAAGAATTTGATTAAAATCCGTAGCAAACTACTTAAACTTAAATTCTGAAATCTTAGCACAATTGGTGGATCTGTTCTCAAGTACTGTAATTGCAGGAGAAACACAGCAGCTGTCAGCTGACAGGAACTACAGGGATGGCTGCAACTCCAGCTTCAGCGCCTCTCACAGATGCAGCAGAAATTAAAGGACTCCTGCAAACTGTCCTAAAAGAGATACTGTAAATCTGCAGTTTCTGTACTTGAGGATAGTGTACAAACCCTCTCTATGAAGGTGCAAGATACAGAGACTTCTCTTTCGCACATAGATGAAAAGGATACCCTGCATGAGAGACAGCTGCAGGAGCTGGAGAGGATGGTTCAGTTGCTATGGGACAGGGAAGAAGATGCCAAAAACAGGAACAGCAGGAACGCTCTCAGGTTCATTGGCTTCTCACAGGTGGTCGAGAAAAATTACATCTCATCTTTCCTGCAGCACGAACTGCTACAGCTCCTAAGACACAACTGGCACCCTGCCCTAGAGATAATGAGGGCACATAGGTCACTTGTCCTACCACCAAGACAAGGAGGTTGTCCATGATCTACAAAAGCAAAATTTCTCAATTTTCCAGACAGAGAAAATCCTAGTTTTGGCCAAGGGTAGAGGGCCTTTAACATGTAAAGGCCACAGAATTTACATTTTCAATTACCTCTCCAGCAGTTGGCTTTCAAGCAGAAAAGCTTCACAGAGGTACAGAAACATTTACAAGTGCTGGAGATACCTTACCAGCTTCAATACTCAATACTCAGCCACTCTCAAAATAATCCGGAATGGTATCGCTAGCAAGTTTCGATCACCAGAAGAAGCAGCAAGCTGTATGCAAAAGAACTGGCCAGAAAAAGGGAAGGATCTACTAGCAGAAACTATTAATTAAAGTACAAAGGAAACCCAGAACTGGCAGTACTCACCAGGCAAAGTTTTTAAATCCCCAGACTCCAAAATGAGTAAATGAAACATGGGGGTTAGTGCTGTGGACTCGTTCCTGACTCTTGTAAACCGAAAGCTGTTTTGACTGTTTCATTTGACTCATTTTGGAGTTTTGAGATTTAAAGACTTTGCCTGGAGAGTGCTGCCAGTTCTGGGTTTCCTTTGTGTGTTTTCTAATGGCAGGCACCCGCTCTGTAAGCTTGGATGCTGCTCCACTTGTTTGTTTCGTCCATTAATTAAAGTAACCTCTCCCTGAGATCAACAACCACCCATAAAGACTCTTAGCACCGTCCACTAAATGGCCCAAGTCTCCCACAGAAAGAGGACATGGAGTGGCCAGTCACAAAAGGTAAACAGCGTAGCAGAGGGGCAGGTACAAACATCGTAATGCACAAGTCCCATTGTGACCCATGGGTTTACCATAGAGACAGAAGCCATGATCCCAGGGGATCTGAAGTCAGCACAGACTCCATGGAGGAGCAAGCAGCTAAGCAGATGGAATCCAACCCTCCATCACCAGCAAAAAAAGGACCTGCTTGCTTTGCTGAGGTGAAATTGACCAATGGTCATTCATGAGGGTGGAAACACGCAACCAATCACAAGTGGACACGCTTAGCCGAAGCAATGCTCGCAAAGCACTTTCCGACCTTCTGCAGCAGCTCGATTAGTCTCTGGAACGTGCACACATTCAAGATGGAGTTAAAGTTAAAATTACATGAACCTGGGACAGAAAGAGGAATTATTTTCTTCTCTCTGATGAGGAGCCAACCCTATCACCCCCCCCCCACACCGGTCACTCATCTAAGCACAAAGATAAAGTACAGACATTACAGTTGTGCTTAAACTCTGGCTTATTTGCTGTTACTATCTCTCCTTCCCTACACAACCGTCAAGTCAAGCACCTTACAAAAACATTCCAGGCTGAAACTAAGGCCATTCAAGAGAAATAATCTGTAAACACAGATTACTAACACACTAACATGCTAACATACTAAAATGCCAGCAGAATAGACCTAACAGTCTCCCGAGTCTGCTCGATTTTCAGATTAAACAGTCTCATGTCCCCCTCCCTCCACACTCACCTTTCTCCCTAGATGGTATAATGGTTTCAACATATTATTAAAGCTACACAACAGAGGAGGGTGGTAAGCAGCTGTGTTTAGCCATTAGTCTCATAATTTGCTCACTCCGGTGGTAATGCAGCCGAGCATCATCGCTGAGCCACCCTGCCTCCCTTTATTAGTGCAGATACAAACCCAATTCTCACCCCATAGCATCAGTACCTCCACATCAGCCTCCCTCCCCCTCACCATCATCGCATCTATGAAAGTGCTGCAGGCCTGAAAATCTGAAATTATCCCTAGTACACTCTCCTCCATCTCACAGTCTCTGGAAACATACCTTGCAGCACCTAACCTATCAAGAGCATCACTCCCAGGTGAATGCCATCGGCCACACTATGCATTCCTCTACTCTTCTCAACGTAGTCACTTCCTCTTCCCCAGGAGTCTCAGTGTTGCAGCATGTAAACTGAGTTATTTGACATTACAGGTCAGGGTAGTGCACGGCAAGCCATCATCCTAGTCCTAGAGCATGTTCAGATCACTGGTGTGTCAGTCTTCACCCCCCCCCCCCCACATCTGGTCTAAACCCTTAACTATCACATAATACAGGCATGTCTGGGGTTACCTTTACATGTCCTTCTCTCAAGATCAGCTTTTAGGGTTCTAGCAAGGGCGTGATATGACTAGGAGACAATATTATAAGTGGTGCTCTGACATCCCAATGGATTGGCCACGGATGTGTTCACATAAGGCTGCAACACCCTTTCCTCCAGAACAGCGATGACTGAGAGGATGATCAGTTGTAATGCCACTGACACTGTCACACAACTACCTAGAGCACTTACTGGGGGGGGGGGGTCCCAGAGGTGACCTTTATGGTCCTCCCATTCATACGGCAAATGTTGCTCAGGTGACTGGGCTACCACGGTGGAGACACCTTGCAGCAGCCCTACTTGCCCATCAAGAAACAAAGTGGAGTTTGCTGGCCTTGTCAGTACGTAAGTCTGGAAAGATCAGGTACCATGGTAAAAGTCTGTATCATGAACTCTGAAGCATCAACCCTTCCTATGAACAGTTAAGAGAGGAGATGACAAATACCTGATACCTGCCTGTATTATTACCTTACTCCTAATGCAGTCCATGCCAGAACAATTACAAAAGCATGATTCTTTCCATCCCCAATTAGTTTCCCTCCACTGACAACCAGATGAACATGTGCAATTAGGCACAAAGATCTGCAATTTCCTAATAGGCCCAGTATATCAGAATCATTGCCAGTACATCAGGGTTAAGGATATCTGATACCCACATGCTTCACAGATGGCAGAGGACTCCCCAGAAATTACACAGATGGGACTTGCTGCCCTCTGACAAATGTTGGAGATGCCATTGGGCACAGGCTCAATCACACCATCTTTTTGGGCCTGTCCTAAGCTAGAAGGATAGTGGACAGAAGAGCAACAAGCTTGCACTGCCATACTCAAGTTCCGACTGATGTCAGTGCAGCATGCATGTTGCTAGAGTCTGGACCCTACTAAAGCCAAGCATGCACACAACACCCTGAGATGGCTCATAGGTGCACTCATATCAGTCAGAAGGGTGATCCTGCAGCACTAGAAATGGGAAGACCCACCCAAAATGCAGAAATGGCTATTAAAACTTGGGGAAACAACATGCTTTGAAAGAGTCAACATCAGGACTCTCAACAAAATGGAGCAGTACTGGACTATAT
The DNA here is from genome assembly GCA_016271365.2 of Neoceratodus forsteri. NCBI lineage: Eukaryota > Metazoa > Chordata > Ceratodontiformes > Ceratodontidae > Neoceratodus > Neoceratodus forsteri. Next base: position 1,100,701,348 of record CM028129.1, on the reverse strand, counting down.
GGATCAACTATCCAGAATCATAGTTTTGTGTAGTCCAAGAAGGATATCCAGCACATGAGAGGCCACCTTAAGAACACAATATATAGAGACAGATTTGAATTACATGCCACTATCCTCCTACCCATGCACAAAAGATGGCAAGCTACAAGTACTTCTGCCAATCACAGACAGAAGCAGATAACGACGATACCTGTAGCACAAAACCTTATGTACTTGCCTGCAGATTATTTCATGCTATCCACTCCAACTGATTATCACGAAGACAGGGTAAACATATTGTTACTAATATTAGTTTGGTTATCTTTTCAATAAGTTTTCATACCGCTGAATATATTTAGTAACATTAATTGTTGTTGATATGTAGTAGTAGTAGTAAAATTTTTATTTTTTATACAGGATACATGCCATTTGGGTTTGGTAACCCAGTTTTCAAGACAGACCTGTTCTTAATGTTACAACTAAACATATACACATGAACAACTATATAACATTTCACTAACCATCCTACGAATTGCACATCATTTTAAGACATTATTATCTCTACTACAGCACTTAAAACATGCTCTTTAAAATTTATCAGAACATATAGATACTATAAGTTTGATAACGCAATATTAATATAACAATAGTAAACCCTAGAGTTTAGTAAAAGTCATTTAACATTTATACAATAATGGTTACTTGACAGATGAAAAAAATCTTTCTATATAAATAAATACTGCCTATGACTTCATAATACCCATAGTGTACCCTCTAAGTACAGACACATCTTAATTTATTAATCTCATTTATTTCTTGGACAGATAGTTCATAGGATACTGATGTATGTGCTGAGAAGGGTAAGATGTTCCAATATTTAGATGCTTGGTAGCCCAAAGTTCGTTCACCGTGTTTATTAGTAATTTTAAGAACATAGATTTCTTTTACATGAGCTGATCTAGATTTATCAATTTATTTTTGTTTATTAAATAGCACAGCATTTATATAATGTTTTGGGTAGAACATGTGATATTTAAATATTGTTCTCTGCCATGTCCTTGTATAAATAATATCCGGGGGTTGCCACTGTAATTTGTTCAATAGTGTACAGTGGTGAGTTCTAAATTTGCATCGGAGGACATACCTTGCCAAATTGTAATGTACCTTATCTAGTTTTAATAATAAATGTTTACCAGTTGTACGGTATATGTGTTCTCCGTAAGTAATTACAGGCATAACTAGCATACATCTGATTCTATTCATATCTGCGCATTTAGTGTTGTAACTCCAATGGGCATAGCCCTAGCTAGGACACAAGATGAATGTAATGTATTGTATGTTTTCTTTTCTGAAACTATCAATTAACTTTTAATTATGAAAAAGGAAAGAACCGACTGACTCAGTTCTTCAATACTGTAGGCAGATTGTTAAATCCTGTGTGTTGTCCTGTAGAGCTTTTTCCATAGATAAGCATGATGAGTTTAATTGGTTCTTTCTAGACAAGGTGTTCTTTATTCAGGCTTGGCTATCCTCATGTGGCCTGTTATCAGCCAACAGTACCTGGTCTTTGATGGACAAGTGTACTTCATCTTTAAGGGAGGTATTTGACCCAGTGCTGGCAGAAGATGTTCTCCAGGTAATGTCCAGATTGCACCCCACCTACAGTATATTGGGCACTGGGCCCACCTAGCTTCTTTTATTCTCCTTGGGATCACTGAGTTCAATTTTTGTGGAGATAGTTGGATGTTCTCTTAGGGTGGGAATCTTTCCCTCCACTTTGAAAAAGGCGATGGTGAAGCCCTTTTTTATGAAAGACATCTCTGGACCCTGATGTTCATTCAAATTACAGGCCTGTCTCGAACCATTCCTTTTTGGGGAAGTCAACAGAGAAGGTGGCTGTGCAGCTGAAACAGCATCTGGAGAAATATGATACCTATGAGCCATTTCAGTCCGGTTTCCAGCCTTACCATAGTATGGAAATAGCTCTGCTCTGGGTGCACCATGACCTTCCCCTAGCAAGGTATAGCGGATGTTGTTCCATCTTGGTTCTGCTTGATCTTTCTTTGGCTTTCAATACCGTGGACCATGGGGTGCTGGTGGCTTGTCTGAGGCAATATGTAGGACTTGCAGGGATGGTGTTATGGTGGTCGGAGACCTACTTATCTGGCAGGGTACAACAGGTGTCACTTGGCTCTTACATCTCAAACAGTGCTGCACTCTGTTGTGGTGTGCCTCAGGGATCCATTCTGGCTCCCATGCTGTTCGCTATGTATATGTTACCATTGGGGGAGATTATTAGATGCTATGGCGAGGTCATTTTGGTCTATTATTGACAAGTACCAATGCCATTTTGCCGTCTGTAGATGGTGTTGAACTGGAAGCTGCAAGTAGTGCGAAGAATCTGGGGGTCATTGTGGAGTCCAGGCTAACATTAAAACCCCAGGTGTCAGCTGTTGTCTGCTGTGGCTTTTTTCATCTTCTTGACACCTCCTGGATCAAGTGCATTCTGGAACCAACTGACCGAGCAATGCTTGTGCATGCTCTGGGCTCATCAAGACTGGATTACTGCAATGCTCTGTACCTTGGGCGATCCACAAGATTGTTGTGTCACTTGCAGCTGGTGCAGAATGTGGCAACCTGGCTGGGGGCTGGGACCTCCTGGTTTGAGCATATCATGCCAGTTTTCTGCGTTCTGCACTGGCTGCCAGTGCAGTGGTGCATCAGGTTCAAGGTGTGTTTGTTGACTTACAAGGCCCTGTACGGTGTGAGTACAGGCTGCCTGAAAGACCTCCTGATCTCATATGCTCCAGACTGCCACCTTCTTTCAATGGATACAGGCATTCTGTCTGTTCTTAGAGCCCATTTAAAATCTTCTGGGGATATGGCATTTAGAGTGGCTGCCCCAGTGCTGTGTAACACCCCTCCAATGGAGGTAAGAGGTACTGTGCTCTGGCCTTGTTCAAGTCACATCTTAAAACACATCTGTTTGAAACGTGTGCTGTCAAAATTTAATACTTCTTCAGAGATGTGTGATTGCAAATCGAACATAATTGTTAATAAAAGGGTCCTGTTCCCCTACCACTGAGGCTGACACTGTAGTGAAGGGATTTCCTTGTTTACATTTTCATAGTGCCTGGGCAGGGGATTGGGTGCTGTACACCTCAGTGTACAGCTGTGGTGTGCATGAGTGAAGTGATTTTTCTGCATGCAGTGACAAATGTCAGTGTTGCTCTGAGCAGTCATTCATACCCTGGGGAGCATTGCACTATACATTCACCAAGCGTGTGGGGACTTTTTTACCTTTATGTTGCATTTCCCTACTTTTGAGTCTTTGTATTTTAACCCAAACTGATGTCTAAATTTTGTTTTTGTTTTTTTCCAATGAATTTCCATCCTAATTTGTATTGAGGCTGGCATTACCGGAAATGTTGCTTCCAAGAAGCCCTTGGTGCCCATTGCTACCTTTCCACTAATCCTGTCCCATGCCAAGCAGTCCTTGTAGTTCAGTCGCATCTACCTCTGGAAGCTCTCCCCATGCCAAGCAGTACCTAGTGTATAGTGGCACACACCACCCCTCTCCCTCACCTCACCCATGTGCCAAGCTGTCTCTCTCTGCTGTGGTACCTCCTCCCCACCCTGTCCCATACCAGGCATCCCTGGCATTCTATGGCATGCTGCCCTGTGCCAAGCAGTCTCTGGCATCCAGTGGCACCCAGTGTGACAATTTTCAAGTCCCTAGGTCAAACAATGTCCGAGTTATAAGGAGACACAAATTGCACTTTAACAGTACAGTGTCTACTAAACTCTACTGTACCTGTAATTCGGGAATTTCCAGGGTTGGTAGGTGGATAGTACTGTGTCAGATTTTGATAATGCCATTTAAGAGTGCACAAATTGCAATTTCAAAAACTACAAAAAATGAGAAAAAATGCCTAGAATAATATGCAACATGGGTGCATTTTGTAAAAACATGGCAAAGTGTAATTGGCTAATTTTGCAAAGCACTATGGACTGACATCAGTAAATACTTCTGAATAATTGTAGACATCATTGCCTGAATTCTGCTTTGTAGCATCTTAGTTTGGTGCACAGAGCTATAAAATGTGTGACGGTTGCCATGGGTTACTGCTTACGTACTGTATATGAAAGAAAGAAAAAACACCCTACCCACAGATGATGGCTGCTGTGTTATCACATCTGAAGTTTTTTCTAGCATCTCTGCAAAAAGTGTTTTAAAGCCACCACCCCCCCCCCCAGCACATCCTGCCTTTATTTAATATAACCTTCTGTGATACAACAGTATAGTAGTTGTTCCATAAGAACTGGATTATAATGTTTTGGCTTTTTTTTTTTTTTGCAAAAGAAGATGTATTTTTATTATGACTGCGCATAACAGAGTTAAAAAAAGAGGAAGGAAGTTGTGGAGGAGGATATACCAAAGGAGGAAAAAAAAACTTTTATGTGCTTTTAACATTCTTTTACTTCTGAAATAATACATATGTTCTTAGAAGCATTTCACTAAAGTTGGTTACTGGCGTACATGCAGCTTGTCCATTAAAATATATATTTTTGTAAGTTTAAAATCTCTGAGGTATATATTTGAATGTACCCTTCCTTGAATAATATTGTAATGCCATCATCACATTGCAAAACCTGCGTCCTTACATATACTTGCTGCATCCTGTTTAGCAACAAGGAAGTGGTAACTGAACTCTCATGTAAGGTGGCTTTAATTCATAGGCAAGTGACGGTTGCATGCCAAATGAAACATTTTTGGTTCCGACTTTTACTTTTAACACAATCTGGATAAAGAAAACATGCTACAGCAAAATGACTCTGAATTTACTGTAATATGGAGTACCTCTTTGAGAGCCAAACTTAAAAACATGGAATTTATATGTCTCGATCTTTCTGAACCAAGGAGCCTCTCTTAGGAGTATTTCACCTCAAAATGCATGCACTGATGAGGACATTCTTGAATTCTTAACAGTTGTATAATTTTCTTTAATAGTACCTCCTAAACCTCCTCATCTCCAAACTGTTGGCCCAGAGAGACCGTTACAGGCAATTCCTCCAGCACCATCCAGGCCCTTGCCTGTGGATCCCAGACTAACAAACAGTGCCATTTCCAAGCAGCAGATTGAAGGAGGCAAAACTGCATCTAGCCTCTTCTCTCTTATTGAAAAATTTGAAAGTGCCAGGTAAGTTTCTCTTCCAAGAAGACCACTTTATTTCTTGCCAGCAGGGTGAAATGAGAGATCTGTTTGCACCAGAACTGCAAGAGGGGAGCATTCTTTAGTTTGGAATAATTATAAAACCTCACTTTATCCTGCAAAATAGTTGCAGTATGTCAAACAATGCATTTCATATAACTGAATATACCTCTGAAATGGAAAATTACAATATTACTTTCAACAGACCGATCACAAAGCCATATGTTTTACTGTTTGGTAATAATAGGGAGATGAAAATTAATGGAAGAGTCTATTTAGAATAAAAGGAATCTATGTAAGATTTAACTGAGGATCGATAGTAAAAAGATAGCATAAGTTTAATATGCGGTATGTAATGAAATGTTATATACTCTAGGAGTAACATGCCTCAGAAAAGGTATCAGTCATATGCTAACAAGGTTTAAAGAGCAGCTGACACCTTCAGGAGAACTTTAACTAAACATAATATTTAGACACAGTCAGGCTTATATTTCACATTAGTTCTGTATTTCTGCTCCCCATTATTTATTACTGAGGTCATTTGCATGAAAACAGGATCTTTGCTCCTGAATCTTTCATCTATTCCTGTTGCTTTCTCCGTACTTGAGGTCATAATGCACTGCTTGTGACATCACAGTTACTCCCATGGTTACATATTGTGATGTTACAACAGAGGATTATGACATGAAGTAGATAGTCAGCTACAGAGGCAGATGAACTCTAAAGAAACTCTAAGAGCTAAAGGTCATGTATTCATGCAACTTTCCTCAGTGATAAATAACGGGGAGGAGAAGTATATAGAATATATAAAGAATGCAAGCAGAATTGCACTTAATTATTTTGTTTTTTAAAGTTTTCTTTGGGCATCAGTAGCTCTTTAACTATGATGCTACGTATTTTTGTAAAGGATTGTGCTAAGAGGTATGATATGCTGTCCCATCAGCTCCATGTATGTGTTGCCCACTCAAAATGCTGGTGAACCAGGCTCAGGAATTAGCCTGGGTTCTTAAAGGAACCACGGGGGGAAGGGAGGAAGCTAGAGTGCCCCAGAGGATGCTCCAGGGAGGGAGGTGGACTGACTCTGACACCAGGTCACCACCTGGCTGATCACAGGTGGTATCACAGATACAGTGGCTAGTGAGTGGGGATGTTGGCTGGTTCAGCACAAAAAGCTTTGCATGTGCACAACTTGGAACTCTTGCTGCCAACATCCTAGGTGAGGGAGAAATCAGAAAGTGTCTGGGCTCACAAGTGAAGAATATTGGTACTCTCAGACCCTGCACTGACCACCCAGCCACTAGACGTCTGGGCTTGGGTCTCGGAGAACTTTGGGAAGTCTTGATGATCCCATCATGATGAGAAGCCGTGGTGTAAGTGCTGGTTGGGCAGGGAGCAGTGACATGGCTTGGAGGTTGACAAAGACTAATGGGAAGGGCTTAGAATAAGTAGGAAAAAAACAAATACAAATAAAAAGCAGCATGCAACAATATATGGGGTTTCCTTAGTAACCAGCAGTAAAACAAAACACAAGTGGGCTGCCTAGAAAACCTCAACTATATAGTACCCTCACCTGTGTAGTAAATATGACAAAGACATTTTTTTCATTTCTGATTTTGCTGGTGCAGAAGTCAGAATTATTCTAAGGATGATATTGACTAAAGTGCATTGAATTTCACCTTGTTATTTTTATATGCATTTTATATTTTTTTCATTTATCACTGCTTACAAGTTAATGTGTATTCAAGTTTTTTTCTAATTATATTTTAATTACAGTCCTGGTTTGTTTGCCAGAATATTTTAGCCAATATTTTATTACGTTTTCTTTTATTTTTTCTGGCTGAAGTTTCATTTGTGGATATCAGTTAAGCAACCTTAGCAGTATTACTTTAAGCAATAATGTATGGTAGATGTGTGTTACCATGGGATAACACCCCACCTCGGGTACATTGTGAGGTAGGGGGCACAGCTGAGTGCTTTCAACCACTTGAGAAGTGGTGTTTTGCCAAATGATAGCACACATTTTGGAGTGAATTATTGCAGTTATCAGATGGATTACATATAGGTAGGCAGGCCCATTTTCAAGGCTGTGGTTTTATTGTGAAATATCACCACACTCTGGAATGGTTACCCAATCAGGTTTGAGGAAATGTCTTACCCATCTGACAATTTAAGTTGAGGACTTTAAATATTTCAGTCCTTGGTAGTAACACTAAATATAAACCAAATGGAGCATTTTGCTATTATCCCTGCAATCTGATTGGCTGGTTTGCTGATGATTATTCACCCAGCAATGATCAGTATGGTAAATAGGCAATAGAAGATATAGAAGAAAGGTTAAACTTTTGTTTAAAGGAATGCAGTTTTCTTTTATAATAGTAATAATGATTCCCCTTCCCAGGCCAGGTTACTTTCTGAGGGATTGATAACCTGCTATGTTTTGACCAAGGCAAGCTAACTCCTTCAGAGAGTCATTATTGTCAGGAAATGCTGTGCTTGTCAGCCATTACTGCTTACTTAAATAAACTCTGGTCAGAGCCACAATAGCTGCTAATACAACAGTAGCACTATAATGTGACTGACATTACCTACATATAGAAATACTTGTAAGTAAACTTCAAAAACACTACATTATATAGAAAAAAGTTATAACGTAGCACACACAGATTCCAATGAATGCACACACATAGACATACTAATACATGTGCTCACTCACACAGAAACCCCAACTCATACACACAGAACCCAACACCCACACACACATACATATGTAAAAACATACAGTCCCTGAGACATACACCCACAGACCCCAGTTCATGCAAACACACACAGTCCTCAGTGTGTGCAAGCATTCACAGTCCTGAAGTGCAAAACACAGCCAGGGATCCCGTCACAGGCACACAGAACTATGCTAACATACATTAAAAGGGCAAAAGTTGCAACTTGCCTAGAAATTACCCTTAAGACTGAAACACAGACTCCAGAATTCAAAAACATGCACACACAGCCCTTGACACATTGAGACTTAGACATGTGCAAACATACACACTAACAGCCCTCAATATTCACATCCCTCAGCTTGCCCCCCACACCAGACCTAGACACATGTAGGAAAACACACCATAACATGCGCACGCACAGACCCCAGTGTGTGGACATGCACATGCCCTGAAGCGTGCATAGACACCTTGGCATGCTTCTCACATAGACCTTGACACACCCATGCACTCACATACAAACACCCTGATGTGAGCACTCACACAATGACCACAGTAGATGCACACAGACCATGGTGCACAAGCAAAGATCCTGGCATGTGCACCTGAACCCTTGAAAGGTCAAAAAGAACCCTGGGTATGCACAACTCCCCCCCCCGTATGTGCTCAGAGACCTTGCACAAATATGATTCTTCCTGCATATGTACAGACCTTCTTTTTCTGCATGTAGATCCTGTCACGGGATGCACAGACCCCACCACACCCACACACAGATCTTGCAGCTCTTCCACATAGATTCCACTGCTCTCCCACACACAGACCCTGCCTCACTTGCACACAGACTACGCAGCATATGCAGAGTCCTTACTACATGCACATAGATCTTGACATAAGGTCACAGACCCCACCCATCCTCACAGCACTCCACCACACGCAGCACTACAGTAAATGCACAATACTTTGGATTCTTTCATAAGGTTCAGAGCTTACCATATCATGCTCTGTCCAAGAGGGGTAGTGCCAGTGCAGGTGTCTGGCAAAGGAGCAGAGCAGCTTGAACCTTGAAGTATCACCACGGACAGCTGTTTTTGGTGCTACAGTAGGGCTCCGTCTTCTTGGAACCCTTTAGGGAGGCAGTATAGTGCAGTGGTTTAAGGCTCTGAGCTGCAAATCTGGTGACATCCAGCAGACCAGACCTGGGTTTGAACCCCCACAGCTTTCACTTGCATACTGTGTGACCCTGAGCAAGTCACTTAACCTCCCTGTGCTCCAAGGTTGCACCTGTAAAAAAGCTTTCAGCTTAGTGAGCTAGTCCTGGTTAAATAACTAACAAAAAAAATATATAAAAAAAAGACTTCTTTAATATACCCAGGGAAGTTGTCTATTTTTTCTTGCCAACAGGAGTAGAAAGAGATAAACAAAAGGCCCAGTGGCCTGATGGTCTTCTCTCTTAGTAAGTAGGTGTTGAGACTGGTGAAGGGAACACCTGGGGGAAGGGTGTAAACAAAACCCCCAGTGGCCTAACAGTTTTCTTTTCTCACTGGCAGGAGCCAGGAACAGCTAGGGAATAACATTAGGGACTGAGTTTTTTTTAAATTCTCTTGTAGCACCCTGTCACCCGCCAGGTCAAACTATTATCTATCAGGAACCCCCTTCCCCTGCACCCACTCAGCAAGATTCAGTCCAGTCTTCCTGCCCCATTCAGCCCATGGGAAATTAGCAATAAAGTAGCTCCCCCTACCTGCTCAGCAGCACCCAAGTTCACAGTCTCCCTCCCCATAGACCTGCAAAAACAAATGAAACACACTGACACTGCTCCTCCCACCCACTTAGCAACTCAGTCCATCCCATGGCACCCAACAAAAGGATAATCCAGTCTATGGTGGTTGAATGGTGAACAGCACAGACCCACCTCTCACCTCCTTGGTTAGCTGCTGTCTGAGTGAATGAGCGCATGATTGTGAATAGAGCTGTATTGAGTTTCGATCATGTGTTCATTCACTCAGATGTCAGCTGGCTAAGGTTGTGAGAAGATGGTCTATACCAGTCCCTATCCCACCATTGCAGATTGAAGTAGCCAGTATCTTTTTGTTGATTATCATAGGATGGGTTGGGTGCTGAGCAGGTAAGGAGAGCAGTATCATTTGGGGCTTTTACACTACGGGATTTGCACCAGTGCCAGAGGTGCAGGTCAGTTGCACCAGTGCAGATTCAGCAGCATAAAGAGATGCTGGAACTTTACAAGCCGCTCCATTGTGGCAAAACGCGTTCCCTGGTTTGTCGGTACAGATCAGAGGTAAATAGTGCAGGCGCAAAGCATGTAAAAACACTGCTACATGCACTGGTGCACTCTATTCACAAACCCGTCCACCGGAGATGCCCACAAAACACCTGCAGGCCATCGGAATGCTGCACATCTGCAACGAGTAAAAGAAAAAGACTGCAGTGTGGAGACAAGCTGATTCAGGTCAGCAACACTCCAGCTTAGTGTAATGTAAAAGTGGTTATTGTTAATTCTTTTCCATCCTGTAGTGGGGAGAAATTGGGTGCTGCTTAATAGGTGCGGGGGATAGCTGCTTTTTCTGATTCTGGGGAGATTTTTTTTTAAATGAAATGGTCCAGTAACCCGACTGTCTCTTCCCCTCACCAGCAGGGACCAGAACTAATGACTGGATCACACAAGGGCCAGGAGGAGTTTATGTTTAACTAAAAGCCCATGTCACTTGAAAATCTTCTCCCCTGTGCAAGCTGGAACCAGTGAGGTGACCACATGGATCCATATCACAGGCATTGCAAAAAAAAAAAAAAATAAGAACAGCCCTTTGAGGCTGATTTTTGCCACTGGAGGCACTGGGGAAAAAAAGACTGGTGAGGAGGGAGCAGTGATCCAGTGCTACTGTTGAGATGTTCCTATTCCACTGCAGATGCCAAAAGGAGTACACATTATTTCTGCTTCCGCCTTCCTATTGTGTCTACTGAACCCATTACATCATACATAGCTATGTTCTACATCTATAAAAAAGCGCCTTTTTCCCAAGGAAAACATTTTTATTGATACCCCGTTTTCATAAACTCTATTTATAAATACGTAATTTTGTACAGCAGCTACAAGATGGTATGTTTGCAAAAAGCCCAGTGACAGATGTAAACTAAAAAAACAAAAACAATAAGTACTATATGAATCAAAATCAGTTCCGTTTATAGATGACACCATTTGTTTGGGTAATATGCAGTAAATGCTCTTTTTGGGGACCTATATATGAATGCCATGTCTGTAATTTGATGATGAGGTACAGTATGATAAAAAAACTAACTGCAATCTGGCCTAGTATTTGGAAAGGATATTATTGGCTCTCTTGTACTTGAAATGGCCTTGCATATGTCTACAGAGTGTGCAATATATGTTAAAGTTAAGAATTAATGAATGATGTTTCTTGCTGTATGCCTCTTATATATCATTCTGTTGTTGTCTGTTATAGCCAAACACTAGGAAGTCCTAGGAAGAACCAGTTAAATTTAATTCTTGACATGGAACCTGTCTTAGGCTCTTCAGAGAGCCTGAACTCTGAACAGACTATTTCTAGTGACCACACAACATCAGAAACACCTGTACCAGAGAGAACAAATGCCACTGTGTTGCAGACAGCTGAACATTCTGATTCAGACATAATGAAAATGATGGAACTTGGCGTGAATGATCTTGGCATAAACAAGCTAACAAATGAGGGGGACTGCCCTGCTGTAAATCGGACTGGTGGCGAGCCCACTGACCAAAATGAAAATGGAGATGCTGCACTGGAGCAAAATGGCAATGGCAAGATACCCAACAGAGACAGTGGGATTGACAGCCCTTCTTGCAGTGGCGAGGTAGAGGGCTTTCCAAGTGAAGAAGCTGCAGAGGGCAGAAAGAACGGCACAACTCTTGAATCTGAAGCAGAGATGGAGACGCACATAAATAACAGCAATATTCCAACTACAGAGAGCAAACGTGAGTCAACACAGGATGAAGAAGATGATGACAGTGACATGGATGAAGGCAGCAGTGAGGAACACGAAGCATCGGAAGTACCAAAGACAGAAAATGTGGACACCACCAAGGTAATATTTAATATTTGTGTTATGAACTGTCTGGTACTGTAAATTAAACTGCTTCTATAAAGTACTGTAACTGTTTAATGAATTTGCAAGAGATTGACTAAGCTGTAGGTGGTGACAGGAATTTGGAAAATGAAGGTATCATTAAGTGATAGTATGTTCTTTAAATAGGCTGTCTGGTATTTAGGTTTAGTTCTTATTTTTTTGTATAGAGGTTTGATAACTGGATGCCAGCTTTTAACTACCACTTGCAGTAGCCTGACATTTTTTAACAATTGCAGTCAAAGCAGGAAGTACTGTTATCATTTTGTGGAGGGATGTCTGGGGTTCTCTTTATGTTATAGACAGCTGGGGTCACTGTCACATGTAAGATATGACACACACTCCAAATATAGTGCTTTACTGAACTTCTATAAATGTGCATGCCACTGAAACAAGCAGGCTGCTTTAAGCAGCATCAACGTCTACTGCAAGTGGTTTTCCAATAGCACTTACAGTGCTGCTGTGTTAAATAAAGACATCTCTTTATCAGGGACCCAACACAGACAAGGTTGGCTAATTTATCTTAACCAAAGTATCTTATGCTCTTCCTGGAGGGGTAGGGGCAAACAAATAATAATAACATTTACAGAATACCAACAATAATGGGCTATTTTTTGTGCTGATCAGAGTGATGAATATCTACCCAATTCACCCAGTACATAGATACATAGATAGTGTCGGCAGATAAGGGCCTTTGGCCCACCCAGTCTGCCCATTTGAGCTTGTAAGTTCAGTTTATGTTTTCCTAGAAGTCTGTTGCCCCTTACCCCTGACCTCCAGAATTCCTTTATGTCTATCCCATGCATTCTTAAATCCTGTGATTGTTTCAGCCCCCACCACTTCCTCTGGCAGGGTGTTCCACTTGTCCACCACCCATTCTGTGAAGAAATTCTTCCTCATGTTTCCTCTGAATCGTCCTCCCTCCAACTTCATCCCATGCCCTCTAGTCCTGGAACATATTTTTTGCTTAAAAATTGTGTATTCCTGCACCCTGTTCCTCCCTGTAAGATACTTGTATGTCTCTATCATATCCCCTCTCTCCCTCCTCTCCTCCGGGGAGTACATGTTCAGTTCCTTCAACCTGTCTTCATAGGACTTGTGATGCAATCCATGCACCATCTTTGTTGCCCTCCTCTGGACCTTCTCTACCCTGTCTATGTCCTTACGTAGGTATGATCTCCAGAACTGTACACTGTACTCCAGGTGGGGCCTCACTAGTGTCACCAAGAAAAGGCTCAGTTGAGCAATGCTCATTTACAAGGAGGTCTTATTCATATTCAGATCGCTCTCCGTCAAACAAAAAGTTAGAAGAACAGAAAAAAAAACCTTCCCCTTCACCCAGGTGTGTGTGTGTGAGTATGATGTGGGGCTAGTCCCTATTCCACTCCTACCCACCCCGAGTCATCTTCCACTCCTTCCCCCTCCTTGGGAGCTCACACAGCTTAAAATTCATTTCAGGCCCCCTGCCAGCAACCACCTACCTGGTACCATCTTTTAAGATGCCCTTTAAGATACCTTTCTCTGTAATACAATCCTCCAGACCCATATCATACATGGGACGAAAGCCCCTTAATCAGACTCTATTCACCTCATTAACTCACCACATAAAGAGGGGAGGGCAACAGGTCTAATGATCAGTGAGAGTCTGTAAATATCTATCAGGCCTCCTGTTGCCCCCATCTCACCCCACCTGGTGCCATTAGTTGCATTATAAGCCCCTCTTAACCCATCCTACATATCCCAGTACCACAGAGGGACAGAAACCACTTTGTCAGTGTCTTCTACCACCTACCCAACAACTCTAATCCATAATGAGGAGGTTGGTTTGGGATCAGGCCCAAAAGTCTTCTGTCCTGCCTGCCCAGTCATCTACCTCCCCTTCTAGTACTCCATAACAGCCTCTGAAACATGGAGGGAGAAAAGCTGTTTGCCTAGTGTAATTGAAGGATGCTGCAGTATGTAGACTGTAGTAGGGGACTGGTTTGGAGCTTCTCTACCTGTTACTGTATATTTATTGTATTATATAAGAGGTGCTTTTAATAGAGGAAAAGTTCAAAGCAGAACAATCCTAAACCTATAGGAACAAACACACATTCAAGCCAGCCCATGGCTCAAGTGACCAAGCTGCCACTTAGCACACAGGGAGCACTTATTCTTGTCCTAATCCTGGGACCACCATGGGGCCAGCACAAGGCTGATGGAACATCCTACAGTACTCCTTTAGCCTTTGGTGGGTGGGCACTGCTGTCAGTGCATGAGCATCCCCTAGGCCACCACACTATTTTAAAGAAGGAATGGATACAGTGGGTACTCCAGCAGTGAAATGAACCTCAGAAAACCTCACTGACATGCTTGTTAATTTATGGATGTTGGATGTCATCTGATGCTTCCCCCACTGTGCAACAATCCTCAGAATTTTAAAAAGAGGATTGTGCTGACCCGTTGATTACAGCCATCAACTAGGTCCAGTGAGGTTGAGATGTCCCTATGGCAAGGGATCTGGGGGATCAGAAGAGATGTGGACTTGATAAAAGGCCACCATAGAGATCAAAAGTGTAAGGACTGCACACTCACAATGGGCCTACAGTAGTTGAGTTTGTGGTTAAAATGTCTTCTTTATTATTGTGCAAAGTCCATCTCTGAAAGCAGTAACCAGGCATGAAAAAACTAGAAAAAGACTTTCAGCATGTTTTTGTGTATGCAGATTTCTTCCTCTTAGTAGCCTCTCGGGGGGTTGGGATTAATTTGCATAGATTTAAAGAGTTTCATAAAAATTAACCACTTAGACTAATACAAAGTACAGAAATGCCCTCTGCAGGTGTAGAGGGTTGTATGAGGCCTCAGATTGCCCATTCATATTGTGGGGTACCCTGTGGCAGTCCCAAAGAAGGACCTGCCCTCAGGGCTGCAACTATGAATTCTGGGGCCCAGGACAAGTCTCTTTAAATGGGACCCCGTTTCCCAAACCAGCTAATGCCAGGGGTAATGCAAGCTCCTCAGATGGGCCCCTCCTGAGCTCAGGGCCCAGGACAACATCCCCACTTTCCCCCCCATTACTGCAGCCCTGCCTGCCCTTCACATTTGATTCCACTACGCCAGTATTTGTATTTGGTTGTCTGTCTGTGGTAGATATAAGGGTAGGGTCCACTTGTGCTCGACCCTAAAACAATCTTTGTGATGCAGAGGGCCAACAGGGGGACAGATTCTTTGTGAGACAGAACTCATCAGTATCAGTGATATGCCCCCTGTGCACTTCCAGCCTAAGTCTTTGGGGTAGTCCAGGTAGCTCCCCTTCCCTCCCCTGGCATGGAGAGCCGAGGTGCTTAATTTTTTTTCAATAGTTGTTTGTTTATGAAAGAGATGTCCTTGGAGGACTGTGTATCTCAAAATGTCCTGCTCCATGTGAAGCAAGGGATTCACTCTTGAGCCAAGTCATGCAACCAGTTGGATACTCAGGGGCCAGATATTCAAAACATAGCTTCGGGGCAAGATTAGCACTACATGGTGTGCAAAAATAGCTTGGAACCATTTGCACGCTATATTCAAAGGAATAGCCCTGGGGCTAAATCAGTTGAATATAGTGTGCAAACGATGGTGTGCAAACAGAGCCTTGAGTGCAGTGCAGTGCAAACATAGCCCGGCAAATAAGACAGCTCTGAATATAACAACCAAGCAGTGCAAACTACAACAGCAGCCCAGTGCACGCAGACGTGGAGTAAGGCAAAGGTGAACCAAGTGGCCAATGTGTGTGTGCTAGCAAAGAAGTGGATCCACAAAAACTGCAACCAGTACAGACTAAATACTGCAGAACTGTGCTATAGTTCTGACAGTTTTGCGTGGTGCTCACACATTTGCCTGGTGCAAAATTTTTCTTTATTCAAAAGTGCTGTGCAGATGAACCTACTTTGGCAATCCGTGGGCAAACAGCCACATTAGCATGTCATTATTGCCTGATTTGCATGTAGTTCCATGTGGATTACCTGGCGCTATTGCAGTGTGCACACAATTCCACCTGTAGGTCGGACTGGAACTACAGGTCGATAGCTGCAGGCTGGGTCTCCCCACAGCACCACCTGTATGTCAGACTGGAGAAACATGTCAGTACCTGCAGGATACATCTGTATATAGCAGAAGAGTCTAGTGTGCCCCAGGGGACTAGCACCACAGCCATGGGTGTTGGTGGTGCATACCATGGACATATTGTAGTCCCTGCAGATGATACAGTACCATAG
This sequence comes from Neoceratodus forsteri, assembly GCA_016271365.2. Lineage (NCBI taxonomy): Eukaryota > Metazoa > Chordata > Ceratodontiformes > Ceratodontidae > Neoceratodus > Neoceratodus forsteri. Next base: position 1,100,685,073 of record CM028129.1, on the reverse strand, counting down.
TGGCCATTTTAGTGAGGGACACAGCAATGCCTACGGTGTGTCAGGCATCAATGACTTCTGCCCTCCACACAGTGACAGGACCAGCTGGCAGGTGTGTTCTGATAGTGGATATCACTGTCATGATGTCCTGTGCCTCACATATGTTGTGCCACTGGCATAGGATACTCACAGTAACATACACATGGCTGGCCATGTGTGCCATGGTGTCTGTACAGATGTGAGGTATGTGCCCGGGGGGGGGGGCACATACCAACAGACATGCACACGGGTGTCGGGGTATTCCCGACACTGGAACTTGTGCACTGTGGGGATGGCCCCAACCTTAAGGCAAAACCCACTAAATGGTGCAGCCTGGCCACTTAGTGCACCCTCCCCTCCACACCATCCAGTTCTCCAGTGCTGCATGTGTGTGCTGGAATGTGCTGGTGTACCCAATGGGGGACTGGAGATGTGTGCTGCATGACCATACTGCCAGTTATTTCATACTTTCACATGCTAGCAGTTTTGCCTCTGCTTGACTTTTCCCCTAAACTGTAAACTGGTTGGGAGCCCTGGCATTTCAGTTACAGACTGAAAACTCAGACTTTGGCCTCTGGATTCCTCAGTATGGGGGGGGCTGTGTGCGGCCTCGAGTGGTGGGTTTTTTGCTTCAGTAGCCTCTTGCCTGGAGGGCGGGGGCTCCTGCAGTGAAGGGAGCTGGCTGAGTGGTTGTCGGAGGACGGCCGGGGAAATCAGGCCATAATTCTCCTAATCTTCACAGGGCTGTGTTGATTCCCTCCCTCTCTCATCTGGGGTTTCAGCTGTGCCATTGATATCATCGCTGATGCTGCTAATTGTCTGTTGAAGCTTGTCGGCATGGTCGACCCGTGGAGCCAGCCTGGTGGCTGGGTGTGGGTCGGGTAGCCTCCCTGGTAGGCCACTGGAGGTTCTGTAACTGGAGGGTGGTAGGACCTTGGTTCCTGAGGGAGTCCCCTAATTGGCAGCTAGTGGGCTTCCTTTTGGGGGCCCTGCTTTTCTGGGGGGGGGGGCAGCCCTTCCTAGCCTTTGTCATTCAGCGATGCTTTAATTGCGGGTTGAATCTTCAACTGGATGTGCTCCTTTTGTGGACTGTGGATAAAGAGCTGCTCCTATATGATGATACACTGACTGCTCCACTTCTGCCTGTTAATTTGAGGGGAGGTGGTGAGAGAGCCTCCATATAAGTGGTCTTGTACAAATTTTACAGATTGAAAAACTGCCAGAGTGAAAGACTGGTGTTTTCCTTTGGACATTTATAACTCATGCCTGTTGGGGGTGAGAGCCTCAACAAAGCAGATTAGCAGCCTGATTATGTATTGAACTTGCTCTTTATACATACCTTCTATCTTCTGTCTGAACTGGGGGGAGTTTAGTAGTAGCTGTTTGTGGGGTTATTTTCTAGTTGGGGTTGGGTTTGTACTGGAGTTTCATTTACTGTTGAGTTTATTTTAGTTGGGGGAGTTTTTTTTATTTATTGTTTTGTTGTATAGTGGAGTGGGTGTGTGTAAGGGTTATTTTGGGAACTGGGGGCTGGAGCTTTGACTTTTATCAGCATGTGTTTGCAGGCCAGTCTCCCTGTCAGGCGCTACTCCCTCTCCGAGCTCCAGGACCTACACCATTTTAGTTGTCCTCCATTGCCTGCAGCGGTCAATGGTTGCTGCAGGGCGCTGGGGATAGTGGGTAAAAGGCAGATGGACGGGGGTTCTGGACCCCAGGAGGGGGGGAGAGTAGAGTAGCCGGATTGAAGTAGTGAGGACCAGGAGACACCCTGGGGTGAAATGGAATCCTGAATGAGGTTTGCCTTGTCTGGTGCCCATACCCAAGGGCTCCATGATAACTTGCCCAGTCACTCGGCCGGCCTCGGTGTCTCATCCGACTTGCACAGTGTTGTACAATGCCAGATCTATTAAAAACAAAATGGCTATCATATCCGATCTTTTTGGGTCAGCAGATCTGGCATGTATCACTGAGACCTAGCTGGATGAGAATGCTGGCCTCATTTTGGCGGCAACAATTCCTGCCGAGTTTTCTGTGATACACCGGGAGAGGTCATATCACAGGAGTGGGGGTGTAGCAATTTGTTTTAAATCTGAATTGGACCTTGTAGATGTGCCAGTTGAGGGAATCAGATCCTTCAAATGTACCGTGGTCACAGGTGTTGGGTGCAGGATCATTCTTGTCTACTGTCCACCCGGAGTCAAGAAGTTGTTCCTGCAGGAAGTCACGGATTTTATTGTCAACATGGTGTTGGAGTCTCCCAGATTGATAGTACTGGGTGACTTCAATGCCTGGATTGATGACAACTCTCGAAATTTGGTCAGGACCTCCTCCAACTTATGATTTTGTTGGGCTTCACACAGGCAGTTGCCTCTGCGACTCACAGTTATGGTCACTCGTTGGACCTAATCTTCCTTCTGGGATGGAGACCTCTGGCTTGGTGGCGGAACCAGTCAAATGGTCCAATCATCACACTATGAGGTTCACTCTCCTTGCTCCCCCCCATAGGTCTGCCTCTGTGGAGATGGTCTGATAACGCCCTTTACAGGGAGTGATCCCAGAAGGCCTTCTGGCAGAGTTGGACCTATTGGGATTACCGGGTGCAAGCGAGGATCCTGAGAACCTACTACAGGCATATAATTGGGCAGTGGCAAGGGCTCTGGACACCTTAGCTCCAGTCTGCATTCGCCCTCCCACCCTTCGCCTTGAGTCCCCCTGGTTTGACGTGGTCTTGAGGGAGCTGAGGCGAGTAGGACAAGGGTTAGAACGTTGCTGGCAGAGATCCAGTCTGGATGCCGACAGTCTTAGACTGATGGAACATTATCAGTCATCAATCTCCTGTAAGAAGGCAGAATTCCTGTCCGGGGAGATGCTGCAGCTCTGAACTGACCAGCTCAACTCTTTTTGAACTATGGACAGACACAGCCTGTGCAATCAGGTCTGCCTGCAAGTTTGAAGAGTGTTTTCTCATGATAAGTGTGAGGAGTTTGCTCATTTCTTTATTGATAAGGTTGCTGACATCAGGTCTGAGATCCGCTTAGCATGCACTGTGAGGGTGCTTGGTGGTTGGTGTGGGGTTTCTACTCCACGGTTCTGTTGGATGGAGTTTGATTGTCTGGAGATCGTGGATGTCATGTGGATTCTCCAAAGTATGCGCCCGACTTGCTGTAGTTTGAACCCGGGCCCTACTCGCCTTTTATTAGGCTGTATCGATGTCATCAGCCCAGTCCTTGCAGAGATAATCTGGTGCTCACTGGAGTCTGGTGAGTTTCTGACCTGCCTAAAGGAAGTGGTGGTAACTCCTCTTCTCAAGAAATCTTCGCTTGACCCAGTCTGCTCCGCTTACTACAGACCAATCTCTAACCTTCCCTTTGTGGGAAAGGTTATTGAGAAAGTTGTAGCACTGCAGCTGGAGAGCCATCTTACATCTGTGACATCTACGACCCCCTCCAGTCCAGTTTTCATAAAAGGCATAGCACCGAGACCACTCTGGTTCAGGTTCTAATTGCGAGAGATCAGAAATGCCGTTCTATCTTGGTACTCTTAGATCTCTCCTCAGCTTTTGACACTGTGGACCATGGGGTGCTGCAGGAATGTCTGTGAATCATCTGTGGCCTGTCTGGTATGGTCCTCAGATGATTCTATTCTTTCCTCTCTGGCAGATCACAGAGAGTGGTCTCGGGGATTTATTCCTCTGAGTCATTCCCTATGCCATGTGGGATGCCGCAGGGTTCCATGCTGTCCCCCATGTTGTTCGTGGTGTACATGCTGCCATTAGGAGACATTGTGAGGTGGTATGGGCTCAGTTTTTACTGCTGTGCAGATGATACACAGCTCTACTTGTCCTTTGTGCTCGACCAGGATAGTGCACTGTCTGTGTTTAACAACTGCATTGCAGAAATCCAGGACTGGATGAATACCAGCTTGCTGAAACTGAATTCTGACAAGTTTGAGGTGTTGGTTTTGGATCCTGGTCACTGGATAGAGGGGCCAGCAGTGGGATGTCCCTCAGGATTTTGACTTGAGGTGCCCAGTTGCTGACCTCTGGATGGTTGCAAAATCTGGTGGTAATGCTTGACGACGGGCTGACACTTCATTCTAATGTGTCAGCCATGGTTAAGTCCTCTTTTTTACCATCTGAGTAATATCACCCGGATTAAACACCTAGTTCCGTCTGGCAACCTTCCAACTTTGATCCATACCTTTGAGACTTCGCGCCTGGACTACTGTAACTCCCTTTACCTAGGGCTTCCAGGGGTTCATATCCGCTGCTTGAAGCTGGTGCAGAACGCAGTGGCCAAGTTGTTGTCTGGATTATCTCGATCAAGTCACATTACACCTGTGCTGTGCGAACTGCACTGGTTGCCAGTTCAGTGGCAGATCACCTTCAAGGTCGGCTTGCTGACCTATGAAGCCCTACATGAACAGGGACTGAGCTACCTGCAAGATCTCCTGCATCCTTACTGCCCCCTCTGACCACTGTGCTTCGCCGATGAGGGATTGCTGAAGATTCCCAGGGTATGGTTAAAAACTTCTGGATCACGGGCATTTTTTTGCCTACGTTGTTGTTCATGGTGTATATGCTGCCATTGGGAGACATTATAAGGCATTATGGGCTGAGTTTTCATTGCTATGCAGATGACACTCAGCTCTATATGTCCTTTGTACCCAAACAAAATGATGCAATATCAGTCTTTAACAACTGCCTCGCTGAGATTCCGGACTGGATGAGTGCTAACTGGTTAAGACTGAATCCAGACAAGACTGAGGTGGTGGTGGTGGACCCTGGCCACTGTGTAGAGAAGTTGACTCCTGGGTCTTCCTCTGGCCTTGTGTTAGGGGGTAACCAGTTGAGACCTTCTGAACAGGTGCGGAATCTGGGCGTAGTACTTGACAGCGAGCTGGCACTCAAGATACAGGTGTCAGCCATTGTTACCATCTGAGGAATATAGCCCAGATAAAACACCTCGTTCTGCATGATGACCTTTCAGTGTTGGTTCATGCCTTTGTATCTTCGCGTCTTGACTACTGTAATGCTCTATATCTAGGGTTGCCAGGGGATGATCTCTATCACCTGCAGCTGGTGCAGAATGCTGCAGCCAGGTTGTTGACTGGGCTACCAAGAACTTGCCATATCACACCTGTCCTGCGCGAACTGTACTGGCTGCCGGTGCAATGGAGGATCACCTTCAAGGTCACGTTGTTGGACCTATAAGACCCTACACAGACAGGAACTGGCTATTTGCAAGATCTCCTTCGGCCCTACTGGCTCTCCTCCAAGACACTTGCTCCACTGATGAGGGATTGCTGAGATCCCAGGGTTCATCTTAAGTCATCTGGGACCAGAGCTTTTACTTTTGTGGCCCCAACCCTGTGGAATTCTCTACCTCATCGGATTAGAGAGTGCCTGTCCACGGAGTCCTTTAAAATTGCATTGAAGAGTTTTTATTTGAATTAGCTTTTTAATGTAATACTTATTTGTCCTGCTGCTTTTTAAATGTTTTATATTTGTATTTATTATTATGTGCTATTACATTTGTTTTGTACTTGTGCTTTGATATCCTGAAAAGCACATTATAAATAAATCTTGATTTGATTTGATTTTTGATTTTCGCAACCCCAACCTTGTGGAATTCTCTGCCTTGTCGGATAAGAGAGTGCCTGAGAGTGGAGCGCTTCAAAACTGCACTTAAAACTTATCTATTTGGGCTTGCCTTTGGAGATATTACCTAATCTATGTTGGATTACAGTAGTTGTGTTTTTAATCATATTGATTGGATGACTGATTTTAGAATTGTATTGTTTTAAATAATATTGTATGGATTGTACAGCGCTTTGATATCCCATGAATAGCATTTTATAAATAAAGTTATTACTATTATTATTATATGTATTTATTGCTGTGTTGACTGGGTAGCCATAATGGATCATGGCCCATATTCAGGAATAACCTGGAGCCACTACACGTGATGATGCAGTGTACAATAAATACATACAACGTACAACAACACACAATTCACATATAACAATGCAGTTAGTTTGCTGCTGCAGGTGGAGTTTTAGCTCTGTCATATAATGTGCATGATTGTTAGCTTCTAAGCAATGTTAAGGCATTGTATTCCACAGTGTGGATGCCTGTGTATGTGGAGTGGCCCATGGTGGCCGCCTGCCCTTGCTGCCTGCTCATTGGCTACATACAGCCTTGTTCACTGTTGCTGCTGTGTCCACATCTCCCATCCTTGGTTTGCCTGGAGTTAAGGCTACCTTTTTATAGGTGGTGATTTGTGCCACGCTACATGTCGTGCTAGCGCATGTTGCACTATAGTTCTGAATATACCGTTGCACCACTATGCATGTCCCTGCCCCTCACTTTGCACCGCGCATACATTATGTGTTAGCACCAGTGCTAACATGTTGCACCGGTGCTATTTGGCCCTTTGAATATAGCAATCTGGTGCAAATGTGGCACAATCATGGCGCAATCGATTTGCGCCCAGTGTAAAGTTTTGAATATCTGGCCCTCAGTGTCCAGTCCTGCCCTGACCTTCAGCACATACCAGTCCCCTGTGTGCTCCTCTACTTGCATACAATGAGGCTTCCAAGGGTCCTGAATGCCGGCAAGTGCCCCAGCATCCATAGATGCAGAGATCTGCATCCTGGATAAGTGTGGTTTGCACATATCCGGATTTGTTTTATGGATTGGGCCCCGAGTAATTTTTGTCTTACAGTACTCTCACAAGAAACTTTTCCCAGTATTTTTCCTGCCATTGCTTAGAAACACAGAATTTGCTGGCAGATAAGGACTGCCTGGCCCACCTGGTCTGCCCATTTGTCCTTGACTATAGCATCACCTCAGATCCTGCTGGATCTTTGGTCCATGATCCACTCCCGCATTTTGAAATGCTGCATCAAGTATTACACACTGTACTACACTTTCCAGTTTTAGTCAAACAGAGTGATAACTGTTTAGGGATTTGGCAGCTTCATTCCAGACTCAGGAGGATGGATGTAGGGACGAGCAACTGAAATTTAAAATTGTTATTTTAAAAATCTAAGTAACATGCTTATTCAACCCTTGCAAGTTTGCTAAAATGTCCCCTCAACTCCAGCTATTGTACCTTAAGCCCTTTCTTTTTTTTCTCACATATTTTGTCCCTTTTCCCTCTGTCCTCTACACAGATGATCAAGTTCAACACCCTTCTTCCATCCCAGTGAACTGGCAAGTGGCTACTTTTCAGTGATTGTTTATGCCTCCTTTTCTTCTGGTCCCCCTTCACCCCTGACCTTCTCAGACTCATTACCAAGCTTCCCTAGGATTTATCTGGCTCCAGAAGGGTTTCCCCCATGAATTCCCTATGATATGGGGCAGGGGATCCCCCAGAACACAATCCAGAAATCCCAGAGCCTGCCTAGTCAGTAGTGTGGGGATTGCAGAGGGACCGGCAGTCATCTAGCTGGCAGGGGTTTTCTTCCTGTATTCTCCATGGCCATCGAGTATCCAGTGATGCATCGCACATGCATGCATCTGAATCAGCATCCAAGGGTGATCCTCTCTTGTTGAGGAGATCCCTGCAGTGTTGCCATCTGGTGCCCTCCAGGTGACAGGCTGGTAGCGGGATGCCTGCACCTCTCTCCCTGTGAGAGGAGAGCAGTCCATAGGACACTCTAGCCTCTCCTCCCCTGCTGATCCCCGAGTGATTCGAGTCTACAAACAAACTTGGGTCAATGGCATAATGAGCAGTAGTGTCACCGCGGTGCTATCGGGCCATGGGTGGCTGTTTGTACTGTCAAGCGCTTGGCAGTCCTCAGGGTTTAAACAGCTATGTGATGCAGCATTGATGTTGCCCTAGCTGCAGCACCCAGTCTCCAGGAATTGCTGTTTTAGTATTTTATTTTATTTATTTATTTTTGCCTGGAAAGACTGTGACAAAGTTAGAGCAACAGCAGTGCTGCATCATTCAACCTCGAGAAATGCCAGGAATAGATTCCGCATGGCTAAGGGGACATTTAACCCTAACGTTGCATTTCCTTACTTTTGTGGCTTTAATCTTTAATTCCAACTAAGTCTTTAATGTAGTTCTTTTGCAGTGAATCTTTTAACTTTTAAAAATAAATAAATAAATAAATAAATATATATATATATATATATATATATATATATATATATATATATATATATAGCACTGGGCTTTGTAGCATGCTTTGCAAATGACCCTGTGGTCCATTGCAAAGCACACATTCCATCCTTCTCGTCCACTGACCTGTTGTGTAATTTGTAAATGGAGCTGTGGGCCATTACAAAGCACACAAAGTATCTTCGTTGTCCCCAGGTCTATTGCATGCTTCGCAAGTGGCCAAAACCCTCAATAAAGTGAAATGCACATGGTCTTGGAGTTTTTATGTCCCTTTTCCTCAAAATCTCCCAAAAAGTAACAAAAAAAGTCTCCACAAACACAGCAAAAACTTAACTCTGGGTGTGTGTGTGTGTGTGTTTGTGTTGAATTTTGTTGACCCGGTAAGCCCACTGGGCCTAGAAGTCCCTTTTTCAGGGGCGACCGGGGGGGAGGTGGGGATACAGATGGTAAGCAATTGAATTTGAACCAGATTAAGCTGTTGGTGGTATTTTAGTGAATGAGGGAAATTTGGCCAGGACGCCGGGGAAATTCCCCTACTCTTTTTGATAAGTGCCATGGGATCTTTAACATCCACCTGAACTACCACCAATCCAGGCAGATGGGACCTCGGTTTAACGTCTCATCCGAAAGACGGCACCTTAGAAGTGCAGCACTTCTCATGCTGCACTACAGTGTCAGTATTGGGATATTAACCCAAGTGCTAAATGTGGGAACTGAACCCACAGCGCTCTGATCTCCCGGCCTCAGAGACAAGCGTGCTACCTACTGAGCCACTGACACTGACATGTGCCGGGTGGCTCTGTGGGTTACTCTTTTGGGGAACTTAGGATTTTCTTTGGGGGGGTTGGGTGATTTTTCTGTTACCCATAACTATATATTTTTTTATTTGTTTTCATTTACACTTTCCGCAGAGCTGGCAAGCAGCTCCGGCCCTCCCTAGAAGGGCTTGTCCTCCAAACCTGGCCATCCCCGATCAGACCTACCCTGTAGTTCCATCATGGATTACCCCCTTTGGCAAGGCTGGCGGTGAGGAGAGTCAAATTTCTCCCCTCCCCCGGAGCACAATCCAGAAACCAGGGACACTGGTGGGGAGGCATCCGGGCATCGTTGAGCCTGCCAGCTTCTTTTTTTTCCTGTTTTCACCCTGGCCCACAAACCTGTAATGGGTGGGGGTGGCTGAGCTCTGCTTCCATGGAGACAACCTACGCCCTAGACGTAGGGTCCCTTCCAATTCCTGGTGGCATGCGTGTGCTGGCACCCAGCCACTGCCGGGTGTCAGGCAGCCAGCACGCCACACTGTCCTCCTTCCCCAAGGAAGGAGAGCTGTCTATAGATGCTCAATCCTTCCTCTCTCCGCCGGCCCCTGAGCAATCCGAGTCTGTTCGCAACCCCGGGTCACCAGCATGGTGCAAGGTGTGGTGTCCAGCACCTCAATCCTCAGTGCCACCGGGCCAGCCAACTTTTTATTTTTTAATAATTTTTTTTTTTTACCAAATTTTAGGGACAAGGTGTTTACCCACCCCATGACCACCCAGTTGCCACTATAATAAAAGAAAAAGCTCTTACAGTGCTGTACGTCAGAAAACCCTTCAAAATGATTTCAGTCTTGTATTCCACTCCTTCTCATCTATTCTTTTCTAGTTAGAGGCTCCACCATTACTCAGAAGTATACAAAATGACAATTAAGATGTGTCTAAGTCACTGGTTCAAACCTGGTCCAGGCTAAATGGCTAAAAGTCATATTATCTGATGATTATCTAGTGGGCTGTGTAAAATGAGAAGTGGTGGTCTCAGTCCCAGTCATAATGGATAATAGCCACATCATAAACCTACCTTCATAGCAGGCACTAGTTGACACCTCTGTTCACAGTATCCTGATTCATGAGAGGCCAAGGCTTGAATGGATATGCATTCATTCAGAGTTACCATCTTTTTGTTTTTATAGTGTTAATTTTGTTGCTAGATCATATTATAATTTAGGAAATTTGTGGGGAGGGTGTTTTAGTTTGATATTAGTTAAATCCCTCCCTTTTGGGAGAAATAATTTAAGGGGTTTTAATTAGTTTAATTTCTGGATATTTGTCTCTTTGTGCTTTCTGTGCACTGCTTCCGCAGGTAAGAGTTGCAGGACAGGGTTTTTTTGTTTTGTGTTTGTTTGAGGGTTTTTTCCTCATTTTAGTGGCTTGGCGTCCTTGTTGGCTTTGGAGCCTGTATTATGTGTTGTGGGCCTGCCCCCGGGGTTGTGTGCTATTCGTCCTCTGCCCTTTGTGTCCTCTGCCTTCCACCCTTCCTCCCTGGTATTTTCACCCTACCAGCTCTGTAGAGTGCTGGGTATTGCTCGTAGAAGGGGTGGGGTGGGGGGTTCGAACAGTGGAGGATGAATGAATGGGGCTCTCTCATCGAGATAGTTAGGTCCAGAAGACGCCCTGGAGCGAAATGGAGCCTGGAACGTGGATCTCCATATCTAGCCTCCATACCCAAGGGTACCACTTCTATTGGTGGGCAGGTAGTCGTGGCGGCCCAGGAGACCCATCCAACTCGAGCAGTGTTATGCAATGCCAGATCCATTAAGAACTAGACTACAGTTATTGCAGATCTTGTAGGGACAGCAGATCTGGCTTGCATCACCAAGACCCGGCTGGATGAAAATGCTGGCCCCATATTGGAGGTTGCTATTTCAGCCAGGTACTCGGTGATACACCGCTCGAGATTGAACCACGGGGGTGGTCTGTTTCAAGACTGAATTGGGCCTCATGAGTGTATCAGTTGAGGAGGCTGGGTCATTCAAGTGTACCATTGTAGCAGGTGTAGGCTGTAGGATAGCCCTCATCTACCGTCCACCCGGAGATGAGAAGTGATTCCTTCAGGAAGTAGTGAACTTCGTCATCGATATGGCGTTTGGCTCTCCCAGGCTGATGGTCCTGGGTGACTTCAACGCCGGGGTCGATGATGAACTTTTGCAATTTGGACAGCACTTCCTCCAGTTGATGACATCACTGGGCCTTACACAGATTGTTACCTCTGCTACTCACATACGTGGTCACTTTCTTGACCTAGTCTTCCTCCGGGGGGGTCGAAGCTACCAATTTGGTGGCAGAACCTGTCAGATGGTCCAAGCACTACACTGAGGGGTTCAATTTTTGCACCCCCCCGTTGTAGGCCCACCCCTGTGGAGATGGTAAGATACCACTCTTTACAGGATGTGAGCCCTGAAGGCCTAGCTGTGGTACTTGACCTATCGGAGTTTCCTGTGGCAAGTGGGAATCCAGAAGCTCTAGTGCAGGCCTATAATAAGGCTGTGATTATAGCCCTGGATTCCATTGCTCCTGTCCGTGTTCGCGTTCTCTCTCTGTCTTTGCCCTCAGTCCCTTTGGTTTGATGGGACCTTGAGGGAGTTGAGACGACAAGGACAAAGGTTAGAGCGGCATTGGCAGAAATCTGCCCTGATGGTTGACAATCTTAGATTGTTAGAACATTACTAAGTCTACCAATCAGCAATCACCCATAAGAAGGCAGAGTTTCTGTCTGGGGAGATTGCTGCTGCTCAGAACCGACCAGCTCAGCTCTTTTAAACAGTGGACAGGCTGTGCAACCCAGCCTGTCTACAGTCTCGAAGAGCCTTTTCACAGTTGGAGTGCAACGAGCTTGCTCAGTCCTTTGCGGATAAGGTGGCTGACTTCAGGGCAGAGATCTGATCTTCACACTCTATGGGGGATGTTGTTGATCGGTGCTTGGACACTGTCCCTCACTTTTCCTGGAGTACCTTTGACCAGCCGGAGTTCGTGGATGTTATGCGGATTGTCCAGGTTATACACCCTATGTGTTGTAGTTTGGATCCGGGCCCAACTTCCCTGATCTTGGGTTGTTGCGATATCACTGGCCTGATCCTGGCACAGATAGTCTGGTGATCTCTTGACTCAGGTGAGTTTCCTAGATCCTTGAAGGAGGCGGTGGTGACACCCCTCTTGAAGAAAGCTTCATTGGACCAAGACTTTCTTGCCAACTACAGACCGATCTTGAACCTCCCCCATTGTGGGGAAGGTTATTGAGAAAGTAGTGGCTGTACAACTGGAAAACCACTTGACCATCCATAACATCTATGAACCTCTCCAATCCAGTTTTCGAAAGAGGCACAGTACTGAGACTGCTCTGATTCGGGTGCTGAATGATCTCCTGATGGCGAGAGATCAGAAAAGCTGCTCCATTCTGGTACTCCTTGATCTCTCCTCAGCATTGGACACCGTGGACCATGGGGTGCTGCTTGAGCGCGCCTGAGGTTCATCTGTGGCCTGACTAGTACAGTCCTCAGGCTTGTTTAAATCATTCCTCACTGGCAGAACTCAGAGGGTGGTGTCGGGAATTTATTCTTCAGACCCTCTCTCTCTGTCATGTGCAGTCCCTCAGGGCTCAGTGCTGTCTCCCATGTTGTTTGCAGTGTACATGCTGCCCCTCGGAGACATTGTAAGATGGTATGGGCTGAGGTTTCACTGCTATGCTGATGATACCCAGCTCTATCTGTCTTTTGCACCTGACCAGGATAGTGCACTCTCAGTGTTTAATAACTACCTCACTGAAATCCAGGATTGGATGAATTCCAGCTGGCTAACTTTGAACTCCGGATAGACGGAGGTGATGGTTGTGGATCCTGGTAGCCGGATAGCGGGGTTGGGGGCTGGTCAGCCCACGGGGCTTTTCCTGGGGGCTCCCAGCTCCTTGCTTCTGAACAGGTGCGAGACCTAGGAGTGATGCTTGATGATGGGCTGACCCTGCGGTCTCAGGTGCCGGCAGTGATCAAGTCATCCTTTTACCATCTGAGGAACATCACTGTGATCAAGCACCTTGTTCCGTCCGGTGATCTGCCCACGCTGATCCACGCCTTTGTGAACTCGTGCCTTGATTACTGCAACTCCCTTTACTTAAGGCTACTGGGGGGCTGATATCTGTCACCTCCAGCAAAACACTGCAGCCCAATTGTTGATGAGGATTCCCCAGTCATGTCACATCACACTGATGCTGCACGAACTGCATTGGCTGCCAGTTCAGTGGCGGATCACCTTTAAAGTCGGATTACTGCCGTACAAAGCCCTACATGGACTTGGTCCAGACTACCTGAAAGAACTTCTGATTCCCTACTGCCCCGAGCGATGGCTCCGCTCGGCTGATGAGGGGTTGCTAGAGATTCCAAGGGTATCATTAAAATCTTCAGGAGCCCATGTATTTATGTACATCGCCCCAGTCCTTTAGAATTCTCTACCCTGTCAGCTGCGGGAGTGCGCGTCCCTGGGGGGCTTTAAGCAGACACTGAAAGCATATTTATGGGGCCAAGCATTTACTAGCTAAGTATATTTAGTAACAGATGTTATTGATTATTTGTATTGCTGTTTTACGTCATTGTTTTTAGTTACTTTTTGTAAAGAGCTTTGATAAATTGAAGAGCACTAAATCAAATAAAGTTTTTGATTATTTTTATTATTATTATAATCACTTATATATTCATAGCCCTTCAGTAGTGAAAGAAATAGGCTGGACCCCACCTTTTGGTGCATCTCTGTCTGATTTGGAGCATGAAGTATACGGTGTTGAACAGAAGCCAACAACCAAGATCCTTGTGGTATTACATTATTGGTTCACCCCCACCTTGAGTACTGTGTGCAGTTCTGGAGCCCTCACTTTAGAAGGGCATTGACAGGGTGGAGTCTGTGCAGAAGAAGGCAACCAAGGTAATACAGGGTTGCAGGGGAACCCCTAATGCTCCAGATAACATTGGCGCTCAAGAGTAAGATACTCGCCATTTTTGACATTAGGTGATTAAAATATAATTTTGATTAGTGAAAGTGCTTTAAACTTGAAAAACAGTCCTTTTTTTAAGTAGTTATGGAGCATTTCCAAGAATTGGGATGAATAGCAGTACTCACCAAAACAATTTTAAAATAGTGTTTTTTAAAAATTGGTGAGTAAAACAGGCAAGTATTCACCTTATCTGGAGCACTGGGAAGCCGTCTAAGGAATGACTAAAGAGCGTCATCATGTACTCCTTAGAGAACTGGAGAGCCAGAGGGGTCAGGATTGAGATTTTTAAATACCTGTGGGATATAAACAAAGTGGAGTATGGAGAGCTTTTTAAGTAGAGCACAAATATGGTTACAAGAGGGAACACAGTGAAGTTGGTGTGGGGAACATTCAGGAGGAAGGTGAGGAAGTATTTCTTCACCTAAAGGGTGGTAGATGGAACGGGTTACCTAAGAGGTACTGGGGGCAGAGACAATGATGCAATTCAAGCATGTGTGGGACAGGCACATGGTATCATTAAAAGGATGGACCACGGGGTGCGCTGTGGAGCCCGAGCAGTGTGCAGCAACTTACTACAGCTCAGACGTTACCAGGGAGAAATCTGCCTAAATCCTCTAATTAGACACCTTCAAAAGCCTTTTCGACTTCACCACTGTGCAGAGCGACCTTCAATTAGCTAGGATGTGTAATCCAAAAAAACACCCGGAGGAGCCATGAAAAACAAAGGTATAAGCGGCCCAGGAAGAACTGAAGACACCTTGCCAACTGAAGAAAGGTTGGACTCAGGGGAAACTATTAGTACCTTGGGTTTTAAGCTACAAACTTTAATTGCCTCAGTTTCTAATTTAAATCAGAAAGTAGATGACTTTAATAGTCGTGTTCTAATTGTAGAGAAGGCAGTAGATGGTATTAAAGTGGAGGTTAAAGAAATTTGAAGGCAAGCTGCAGCCTCAACCAGCACGAATACACTTCTCATAAAAGAAACTCAATGTTTTAAGGCACACTTAGAAATGCTTGAAAATCAAGCTCGTGGAGCAAACGTTCGAATTATAGGTCTTCCGGAGGACTCAGAAGGCGACCACCTGGTATTAAATATAAAGGACTGGCTCACAGAAAAACTGACCCTGGATTCTCCGGAAAATGCTTGGGAGATACAAAAAGCTTACAGAATATCTCCTCATGGTCATGCCCAGGACGCCGAAGAACCTTGTACCTCAATGTTGGTGACCTCGGGTGTTGCTGCTCATGACAAAATACTTAAGTATGCCCATAGAGCTGTGCCATTATTTCAAGGAGATTGCCAAGTTCACCTATTTCCCGATATCAGCTATGCAACACGGCAAAGGAGGAAGAAGTTTGATGGGGTGTGACGCACTCTTCGTGAGACAGGAAAACCCCATACCATCATTTTTCCTGCTAGACTTCAGATTGTGCACCTGAATAAAGTGTATATATTTTCGGATCCCATGGAGGCTGGCAAGAGGGCAGACCGGAGAGTAGCCGAATCGAGGAGGAGAACAGCTGGGTCAGACGTTGAGGACGACGAGACAACAACTTGAAAGCCTGACACTTGGAATGTGGACTTTTAATTCCTGGTAACAGCAAACGTACAATACCTCTATAGGTCTTACTAGTTTTAAGCTTTGGTAATTACACAGGACCTGTAGTTTAATTTACATGGGGGTTCCTAAATGAATACTTTTGTTCTAAAATGTTAAAACTTAGAGGTTTGGAGGCAAAGTTTTTCTCTCTGGATATTAGAAATTGTTTAGCTGCAGATACGGTTAAATGTATTTTTCTTTCATTTAGGTATTAACATGGCACCAATTGCCCTTAATTTTTAGGGGCAAAGCTTCTTTTGGACTGAATTGCTGGACAATTAATTTACATTTGTTTAGCCATGAGCTCATGGGCCAATTTACACATTTTTTTTTTTAAAAGGTTATACCTAATTTAGTATAATATGACTGAAGGATACCCCCTTTTGCTGTATAACAATGCAGTTGATGCATAGAATCCCTCTGATTAAGGAAAAAGATGTTCTTTTTCTAAAAGGAAATGTATCTTATATGTCGGACTGTCTACTACATGCTTTTATTTGTCATGTACAAGATAAATGAGAAAAAAAAAGTATAAAAAAAAAGAAAAAGGATGGACCATACAGAGAGAGTGAAGAAAGCTGGGGACTACATAGGGTCATTTGCTACCACATACCCTTTTTGGCTAACCAGATCTATGTTTCTGTGTTAAGTATTGAGTTTGTGACGGTAGTTCAAGGACTTTGACAAGGAGACTCACATTTGAGTCTGAACTTGGTTCTGCCCTTCATTGAGCTAGAAGGAGGGGGGCTGCCAAAGAGGTGATACGCTCATTTGGCAGGAAAGGGGAACTAAACTGTGTCTCTGTGAAGCACTTTCAACTGAGTGTGGTCCAGAATGTGTTGGGAGTGTTGGAGGAGAATGCATCCGGCATCTCTTGTGGTTGAACAGTGGAAGTAGCTAGTTTGGATAACAAAAGCATGCAGAATACATATCATAGATATCGATATTTCAGAAACTGTTTTCAGTTAATACCGTATTCATGTTGCTGCTCCCACGGGTCTATGGCTTATCACTACTTCAGTCTGAAATATGCCAAACTGCCCACCTGGAATATGTGGGACCTACTCCAGACACACCAGGACACCAACAGCCTGAGGCTTCATCTTGGCATGTGGGAGCCCCCACTACTATCTGGGAGAATCGGGCTTGCTTGTATCGGAGGAGGAGGTCGCAGGGCATCAGAGGCTTATTTGCATGGGGAACTTTGATCTTAGGATCATGGTTGCACAAGGTTAAACCATGGTTATACATGGTCAGCATCCATGGTCATTCATGGTTTGTCCATGATTTTAACCACGGTTACCAATGGACACCCACTGATGATAACTGGCCCGGGACAGACTACAGATGACCACGGTCTTTCTAGTTTGATACTTGTAAGTTGGCTATGATCATCCACTGTTTTTATTTCAGAAGTTTCCTGTGTTACAGAACACATTTCCATGGTTCCAACCAATGAGGTGCCAACTTAGAATACTGACAACCCAGATTCCCACTCCGCGCCCAGGACATCAGGAGTAGAAGCCAGCAGGGAGGGCAACAGATCATCCCCTTGGATGTTCTCCTCTGAGGGGAGAGTTCAGTGATGTTGGCTCTTAGAGTTGCTCCTGGTAGTTGGCATGCAGTGGTGCATGTAACGTGGATGGCCACACATCAAGCACCTTCCCACCCCAGGATGCCATCATGGACATGCCTTGAGTGAGGTCAGTCGGGCCATGAAAATGCAAAACTTGGCTGTCTTGGTTGCTTTGGATGATAGCCTTCCTTTGCTGAGCCACCATGCCTCCAAACGCTGCTTAGTGGTGCACACTGTGCCCAGCCCTGGTCTCGAGGATGCCAAGGTGCTTCTTCCACCTTTCAGTTGGACACAGAGGGGTTGCCCTCCCACGACAAGGATAGACCCAGAACCCAGAGAACAGGGGCGACCTTGGGAATTAGTAGTCATGTAATGGTGCCTGCAATCATTCTGGTGGGCAGATGTATGGACCATTCAAAAGTCCAAAAGGAGAGAAGTACCAGGGGCCATGAGATGGTGGTAAAAATAATAAAAAATAAATAAAACAAATTTCTACGCCACTCATTTAATTCAGTTTTTTTAAACATTCATAACATTCTGTAGTAAATACATGTTATCCACATGTGCTGCAAACATTTTATTACAAGAATGGTATTTCAGATGTGTGTCACTGTCTGGTATCATAGCAGCTCAGGTTGTAATGGGGTCAACAAAGACAGGTCAGTGATCAGCAATGCTGATCATGACACTGTTCAGTGCTTTTGGGGAAGGAACTTCTTGTAGTTGAAAGAACCAAGCTGCTCCTATGATAGAGCAGCTTGATCCTTTCATCTGCATGACATCGTCCAGCAAGCAGCTGAGCAGCGTCATTATCAGACTTGCTGATCTTTGTACCAACGCCTGACATAAGCGAGCATCTCTAATGTAGTAAAGTAATTTAGTGTGCCCCCTACTCACTTCATGTGTGCAAAAACCAGAGTATCCACCCCCAGTGATGCGGTACCGCATCTGTAATGCAATCATCCCCTCCATGTAGTGTGCCCCCCACCCACTTCATGTATGTGGACACCAGTCTGCCCACCCCAGTGCCACCATGCATCTGTGACACAGGGCTACTGAATATCCAGTGTCACCCTAGTACCTGTTAAAAAAAAGAAAGTTCTTTTGTAGTATTTTTGTTTGTTTGTTAGTAATTGTAACCTGAAAAGCAGAAAACCATCCATCAATGTCTTTTGATCAACAAGGGAGGTGAAAATTTTCAAATCCAGCATGAAAGGTGATTTCACAGTCACTCTGTGAAATCGCCTCTTGGATTGGATTTGAAAAATGTTACCTACCAGGTTCCTGACAGTGGGGATCATAAAAAGACTATGTTGTAAAGTTGGGGTCAATTTAACATTGACTCACAACTTTGGTAATTTTCAATATGCATTATGCAGTTACCAGTGGAGCAATGGAGATGTGCAAAACCGGGCAGGTTTTGATTTTGGTTTTGCCAACTCACCTCTGATTTGGGTTCTGGTTCTGGTTTAGGATTCACGGCCATGATAGAGGCTACTGAACTGCTGGGCTGCTCCCTCTCCCCAAAATGTTACACACTTGATGCAAGCCTTTATTTGACAAGTCTACACAAAAACAAATACTGTATGGTCCTGCTGTTTGTCCCTGTCCTGACTGTTGCTTGTGTGGGAAATGGCTGGTGACAGTGCTGGGCTGCCCCCTCCCTTCAAAATGTTTTGCATGTGATACATGCCTTTATTTGACAGGACTACACAAAAAAGAAAATTTGGTCCTCCTGTCTCTCTCCTGACTCCTGCTTGTGTGAGAAATGGCTGGTGATACTGCAGAGAGAGGCTACTCAACTGCCATGCTGCTCCCTCCCAAAAACATTTTACATGTGACGCAAGCCTTTATTTGACAGAACTACACACAAAAAAAATACGGTCCTCCTGTCCCGACTCCTGCTTGTGTGGGAAATGGCTGGTGACGCAGCTCTGACAGAGCTTTGGGGTGGTTACACAAGTGACTTCCTCAGCATCTTACAGTATGCTAATATCCTGCTGAGCTGAGTAAGCTCAGTCACCACTCTACTCTCAGCTTAGGCCCACTATAGGTGCCTGTTTTCAGTGGTGACTTGGGACACTGGGGAGGTTAAGAGACATGCTCAGAGTCACACACTATGCAAGTGGAAGTTGTGGGAGACTGGAATCAAACCCAGGTCTGTCTGCTGGATGTCCCACCAAGCTCATACACAGCACATTACTCCAAGAGCTATAGGCAGCCAAGACAACAAAGTGCCAGTGCAGTGGAACTGAACTTGAATTGATCAAGTTCTTGCACTGCAGCACTGTGTTTCTGTTTCTGCCTGGTGCTGCACTTGCACTGTGCCTGCCACTCTTGCTTGCTGAAGGACTGTGCACTGGATGCTACTCTCTCCTCGGTGGCACAACTCAAATGGCACACAGGAGAGCTCTGCATCCAGCTATCAAACTGGAGTATCTGCCACCAAGTCACCAGCTTTCTTCTGACCTATCACATGACAGGCAGGAGCTGAAAAACCAGGGGATAAAAAAAGTCAGAGATCTGAGCCGAGTTGGCAAGGTTCAACTCGGGTCTCATGGAAACCGAGCCGTATGTGTTCAGGATCGGTTTTACTCACATAGGTTTCGGCACACCTCTAGTATGCAATATACATGCATTTTGTGTGTGACCCAAATATCTCTTTAAGCAAGCAAACATTTTGCATTAACAAATGCATGTTTAAATAGCTTTCATTACTTACTCATTGCAGCTGTTGTTTGTCTTTCTAAAGGATTTCTCTCCTCATTCATAACTGATAGAAGGGCCTAAATGTTATTTATGACACCATAAAATGAAACTGTTTAGAGATGTTGTGATTTCCCATATTCATTTTATATGAATAAATAATTTATTACTTTGCGTAAATCTTACTTTTTCTTCATAAAGAGCAAAAGAATGTTATAGTGTTAAATTCTGCGTTCTGATATGCAAATAAATTATGCAATGTTGTTGCTGTTCCATACTGTTATAACCATGGACAAACCCTGGTCGAACATAAATGAACCATGGTGGACCATGGTGTGTCCAGAACATTCAGAAAACATCATATACACGTATACATAATTGTGTACTTTATCAGTCATTTGTGTGTTTTTCCCTAGATGACAAATTTAAAAAGAGGTTGCTTTTATTTTTACATAAAGTGCATCTTGGTCTTCTTCCTCAGTTTATTGCTTTGTTGTTTCCCTAAATCGACGAATGTCTTTTTAACAAGATCACAGAGGTCCTTCCAGGTTCCCTTTTTTAACACAGCTCTGGGTCAGAATTCCTTATCTTTTAGGGTTACTAATCTGTACAATAACCTGACAAAATCCATTGTTGATTGTATGAACATTTCTGCTTTTAAGAGTTCACTTAAGTTTCACCGATTTAACAGATCTGTTTGTAGTTGTTCTCATTGACTTCATTTTTGATGTATGTTATTGTTTATTTCTATGCACTTGTTTTTTTATGTATTCTATGATTTCATTGATTTGTGTTGTACATACTGGACACTTGTGAAAATGGGCAATATGTTCACATGCCTTTCAGAGAGAGAGAGAGAGAGAGAGAGAGAGAGAGACAGAGAGAGAGAGACAGAGACAGAAAAAAAAAAAATTGGGAAAGGCCATAATACACAGAGATCATGCTTGAAGAATTCTGTTTTCAAGTACATAAGCATGGGAAGGGATAGTAAGAATAAGGAGGGCAGTAGGAGGAGACTGTGTTGAAGAGGATCCAGAAAAAGCGGACATACTGAACAGATACTTCTGCTTAGTCCTCACAGTGGGTGGGAGAGGAGGGTGCAGACCACCGGGCAGCACTGCCGCAGGAACAAAGTGAGGGTGAGGGTGAGGGGAGTGGACACAACTCCATTTTAAGAGGAAAGAGTGCTGAAGGGACACTATGTGACTGGATGGGATACACCCAGGGGTACTTAAGGACCTCAGGTAGGTGCTAACTGCCCCACTGATGGCCTTATTCAACAGCTCACTGTAAACAGGCATGATTCTGGAGGACTGGAGGAGAGCAAGGAGGAGGCTAGCAACTATAGGCTGGTCAGCCTCTTATCAGTAGTTGGGAAATTAATGGAAACACTGGGAAAGAGAAAGGTCAGTAGATAGTCTATAATCCAGTGGGCTACAAGACCAAGGGTAGCATGCATTCACAGGGGATAGGAGATGCCTGATGAATCTGATTAATTTCTTTGACTGGGTGACCAGGGAAACAGATCAAGGGAGGGCAGTGGAGAAGGCGTATCTGGAGTCATTAAGGCCTTCAACACTGTGCATAGGAGACTGATAAACAAACTGAGCAGCCTAGGGGTGAGATCCAAAGTGGTGAACTGGGTAAGAAACTGTTATTGGGTAGGCAACAGAGGGTGGTGGTTAACGGTACTCACTCTTATGAGGGGAGAGTGACCAGAGGGGTGCTGCAGGGATCAGTACTGGGGTCTGTCCACTTCAATGTCTTCAGAAGTGACACTGCAGAAGAACTGGAAGGGAAGGTATGCCTTTTTGCAGATGACACCAAAATCTGTAATAGGCTGAACACTCAGGAGGGGGGTGGAGAGAATGTATAGGGACCTTGGAAAACTCTAGGAGTGGTCAAGTGCATGGCATTTGAGATTTAATGCCAAAAAGTGCAAAATAATGCACCTAGGGCATAGGAACCCAGGATCTGAGTATAGGATGGGAGGAAGTATTGACAGTCAGTAAGCAGGAAAGGGAGCTTGGGGTTTATCCTATCTGATGACCTCAAAGTGGCTGGGCAGAGTAGCAAAGCAGTAGGTTGGGCCAGTGGGACACATAGGGAGAGGCATCTTCAGCAGGAGGAGGAAGGTGGTGTTGCCACTGTATCACTCGCATGTGACACCCCACTGGAAGTACTGTGTCCAGTTCCGGAGGCTGCACCTCAAAAAGAACATAGACAAGGTGGAGGCAGTCCACAGCTGGGCAACGGAAATGATGCAGAGGTTGCATCAGAAGCCCTATGAGGAGAGACTGAGGGATCTCAACGAGTACAACCTAGGAGGGAGAAATGCAAGAGGGGACATGATAGAGACCTATAAGCACCTCATGGGGATGAACAGGGTGCAGGAGGGGAGTCTCTTACAAATGAGAAAGAGCAACAGGACCAGAGCACAGGTAACGAAGGTGGGGGTGAGTGGGAGTTTGAGATAAATGTGAGGAAGTACTACTTCAGTGGAAGAGTGGTGGACCCCTGAAACAGACGGCCAGTGGAAGTGGTGAAGGCAAAAACAGAAGGGGCTTCAAGCTTGCATGAGCTATACATACGGGAATAATAATAAATAGGCAGGAAGGAGGGAGTTGCCGGGGACCATATATGGTCTGTGGAGACAGACTAGGTGGGGACCACCTGGGAAGACAGGGTGGATCAAGCCTTCCTTTCTTGATGACAAATTCTATGTTTCTACGTTTCCATGTGATGAAAACAATGTTTATATTTTAACAAGGTTACCATCCATGATATAGGAGTCAAAGAGAGTACATTTGATTAATTATTGTAATAAAAAAAAAATCAGGAAAACCATTGTCAAACTTGGACACTAAAAAACATATTTAGATCATGGGAAATCATACAAAAGCTGATACAGAACTGTATCTGAAATAATTTATGTTATGCAATTGGGCTGCTGTTGATGTTATGGTTACTGCTGCTACCTTGCAGACTCTGCAAGTTTGAGGGGCCATGGTCTGTTGAATTCCTGAATGGGGGATTCCTATCCAATGTTAGAAAGAAATAGTGCAGCGTCTGTACCCAGAGAAAGGTTTACGTGAGCCTGGTGTAAGTACAGTACCACTCCCACAGAATGTAGCACCTCCCCACCTCCCTGCAGCATCAACCAACCTGTGAACCACTTAAATGCAGTGACAGTCCCCTCAAAGCATGCAACTTATCTCTTCAAAATTACTCAGTGCTCAGATAGGGATTAACAACAAAATAACAGGGAACATTATGTAGGGTGTTCTGCCAGGCTCTAAATGGAGAAAAAGGGGTTAGCAATATGAGGTAAACAGTATAGCCCCAGCTTGTTCTTCCATGCCTCCATGCCCAGCTTGCAATAATCCAGGGTCTGTTGCTTTTCACCCACCTGTACTGGGGCTGCTACCCTCTCAAGATTGGTACCGGTGTAAACCCTTTAGTTCTAACCCAGGAGCTCCTGGTGCTCCACTGGGTACCCGGTCGTGGAAGCTGTGTAGGCCCAATGATGTTGCATGTAGTTGGTTGGCAGTGATGCACTTAAACAAAAATAGTAATGCTTTTGTAACTTAAAACCACAAATCCTAGGTTTTGCAAACCTCTATCTGGGTATTTGTAAAACGTAGCCAGCTGGCATAGTCCATTAAAAGAATTCTGAACTATAATATAGATAGCTGTTGTAGCACAAGCCCTTTTCTCACTGTTCTCCCACAGCAGGGGGCCTCCCTTGATGCACAGGGGTGATGGCACAGTGAGAAGCCATTCTCTCTTTGGCTGGTGTCACTCTCTCTCACCTTCCTAAGGCCTCCAGTGTCGGCTGTCATGCAGCTGTCTCTCTGGTCCCGGTCAGGCCTCTCCTGACTTCCACATTCAGCCGACAATCATCAGATATTTTCGGGACAGCTTAGCTTGTGAAAACCCGATCCTGCTTGCATTCACACCACATCCTGGCATCCAGTCCCTGTACAGTACATGTGGTGATAACCAGCACCAGGTGGTAGTACTATCTGGACAGCTTCCCAGAGTAGCTGCGGTCACAGTTCAGATACTGGCAGGGCTGCAGCACAGCAAAATTTCTTGATAAAGCTGCAGCCTTCAGCTTCCACTTTCGTACTGAGCTGGGCTGGCATGTGATTATATCCTTTTCTGTAGCATGAACTTTGCTTTACTCACTCTGTCTCTGTATCTCTGACAGATTTATGTATTTATGTCTTTGGTAACCAGGAAGGTGCACTGATTCAAAGGACCATTTTCAGGCACGACCCGAGCCACAGGGTGGCAGCAAACAGGAAAACAAACAAACAAACAAAAAGCTATACATACAGAGTCAGGGAATACACACTCTGAGCATTATGTGGTGAGGAAAATAAAAAAAAAATATACAATTGATGGCATTCTTTACAAACAATATACAAGTGTATAATGCTCCTTACAATAAAACAAATGTACAAATGTATAAATATACAATTGATGACGCTTTTCATTAAACATAGTAGGGTTAGACTACAGGATAATGTGAGACAAGCATGATTGAGCAGATTAACAGATATTGGCAAGGATGTCGAGAAGTCAATTACTATCTGTTAGAGCTAGCTAGGTACAGAGAGACACACCTATGTCAGTGTATTAACTATGCACAATAGTACACTTTCTAGGCCAAGGACAGAAGACCTGTTTCCTTGTACTAAATGTACACAGTAGTACCAGCCGATAGTTACTAGGCCAAGGTAAGAAGACAGTTCCCTTCAAAATGATCCTACTGCTGCTATTTCCAAAAATACTTCTGTAACCCCTAGATGGCGCTATCCCAGGGGCTACTACCCCTGCCTGATTTGCCACTAACAGGTTGAGGGGCCTGGATCCAATGGCGGGTGCCTCCACCCAGAGGTCAGGGTTTGCAATAGTTAAACTAACTTGGTCACAGCCCTCTGGGACACTGCAACCCCTTTCTTCCCACTAGTGGCCCACACAATATATCAGAATTACCTTCACAGTATACACTTACCCCCAGGACTGGTTCCGCACTGGGACCTCCTGTGAAATGAGATACAGTGCAACAATCACAGTACAGTACTTTAACATAGACAAATACCTCAGGCAGTATAACTTTGCTGAAACAAGCAGCTCTGATTTATTTAGGGGATATAACAAGGACAGGGGAAATCAGGTTAATTAGCTTATCACTCTAATCATCTACCTATGGCTCTGTGCACAGGCCTATCCCTATCAGTTACTGTCCCTAGGTACCCAAGCCCTAGTGCTAGTCCAAACCGTGGCAGCTGGTAGGGCCCTTCACACAGAGAAAAGGAGAATTAAACAGTCAGCAGTACAGTAATTCCATTTGGATTTAATGTGGCAATTCAACAGGGAGCGACCCTGAATTAGTACTCACCTCCAAATAAATAGGGTCCTTCAATATCAGCAGGGCTACTCTTGCGCTCCAAGAGACTCTTCACACATTTACATGGTAAAAAAAAAAAAAGAAAGAACTATACCAGGCAGGCTGCTTCTCTATCCCGATCGCAATTACTGCACAATACCCGGGAGAACATACAGCAGATTCAGTTCCTGACAGACCGAGTGCAATTCCGCAATTTCTCCAGTCTTCTACAGGGTGAGCCTGGTTTCTATTCTTCAGAGATCCTTTGATTCTTTTCACAGGACCAGTTCAGTCCTAACAAGCAGTTACACAAGCTGCAGACCAGAACTCTGGGCCTTACACACGTTTTTGACTAAAACTGCACACTGAAAAGCACAGGGCTCCTTCCTTCTCACTGCCAAAGCTCAACTGAAACTCCAACCTACAAAACCGGCACTTCCTTTGAGTTCCTCCCAGTTCTTGACTGGATTGGCTGTCACCACAATAGACTGCTGCTGTTGGTCCAAAAGGCACTGAAGTCTAAACTACATCTCCCAGAGTCACTGCCCATACAATCCTCTTGTGGCTGGCTCAGATTATGAGTCCAAGTTCTGATTCGTCCAAGGCACCATTTTAGAGCTAGCTTACCCCACACTGATTGGTCCAGTTCAGCAGTTCAAAACCAGAATGGGGAACTAGCAGACACTGTTCTGACTGCAAAAGAAAGCAGGTTAGACAAACTGTAATTTCATTATTACTCTAAATGATTTCTGGCAAACAGTTACATCTTTCAGATAGGTTCCCTTTGCACTCCTAGTGACTGCAAAAATGGAGTGAATTGGCAGCAGCTTGAGTGGCACTCAATCAAAGAAACACACAGTCCCCCATACAAACTAATTATGTCTGCAAGCAGACAGCTCTTAAAGAGACAGTACCAGAGGTTCTAAAAACACTCACTGATAAATGGCTTAAATGCCAAACACCATTCAGGCTTGGAGCATTCAAGCAAGCTCCTGGAAGTCTTTTGGGAACCCCCATTTGCAGGGGGGTTACACCCTTCCTGGCCTGGGAAAGCTTGATGTCCGCGTCAAGCAAGTACCCCCATAAGTTTCAACTGCAACCATATACATTTGCATTAGGCTCACATATGTAATCATCAGTCAATATATCATTTTACCAAGAACACATTTCTGAAACATTGCAGTACGTCACTCTTTATACAGCTATTTGTACCATAACTCAAGTTATTACCTCTTGTACATGAAACCTGAAGAGAGGGGCCCTTCCTATCAGTTACCTTGGGGCTGGACGGGCAAGGGCACCATACTTAGAGGGCAACACAAGTAACTTGGAGTTAGCACTGATGCTCAGTTTGGGCAATGAGCTCGGGGACACATACACTCCTTTATGGACAACATTGAGAGGCAAGTCCACAGGCCTCCCAAGAAAATCATAACTGAGGTGCACCACAGGCTTTACAGCTCGACCAGTCTTTCTAGGGGGAACTGTTACAGTCTCTGCACTCTGAGCCTCATTTTCAGCATTGTCCTCACTTGTCAGGGGGTCTCCATGGGGGTAGAGAGGCTAGAACTTGGGGCACTTTCAGCTCCAGGAGTTACAGTTTCTGAGTCCACAACATTTGACTCGCATGGAGAGCTTTCGGACACTGGCAGTGGACTGTCAGGGCACTCAAAATACTCTTCTTGTTCTGGTGTATCACCAGTCTGACCCAATCCATCATTTTCTCCCTGAAAGCTCAAACAGTTCAACCATGCACAATGATTCCATTTCATCTGATCTGATGCTTTGCACTTCACTTTCTGGGAGCATTGGCTCCAGGATGAAGCTGGGGCTTGGACAGTCCAGAAGGCCCAGCTTCATCTCCAGTATTGACTAGGGATTGCCCAAACAATTGACTCAGTTCGTAAGAAGGATAGTATTCAAAGTCACTCTCACTTTCTTCCGATATGGACTGACAGTCATGCTCAACTGGGACTTGTGGAGGGGAACACTTTAACTTTGCTTCTGTAGGTGCAGACTTTCTTGATCTTTCTTAGCAGCAGCTCTAGTCACTGGTCCAGAGGGGCATCTTCTAGGGCTCAGACTCAATTAAGATTTGTCCAATGGGCAGTAAATGATTTCTATGCATTGTTTTTACATCTTTTGAATTATTCTCAGGCCTTACTTTGTACACTGGCAGATCATCTAGTTTGCCCACTACAATGTGAGGGAGATGGTGCCATCTGTCAGCAATCTTGTGCTTGCCATGCAGTCCCAGATTTCTTAGCAATACCCGATCTCCCTCCTGGAGTTCCTGTGCTTTCACCTTTTATCATACCTTTCTTTGTTGGCCAGATTTCTTTTGCAGCCATGGTTTGAGCCAGTTGGTACGCATGAGTTAGCTGGGCCTTTAACTTTGCACATACTGTAAATAGTTGTCAGCTTGAACCCCATCAGGAGAGACCCCAAAACACATATCTACTGGTAGTCGAGCTTCTCTTCCAAACATCAGGCGGTAGGGGGAGAATCCAGTGGCATCACTTTTGGTGCAGTTATAAGCATGTACCAGGGTGCTAATTTGTTGGCTCCATCTAGGCTTGTCCTTTGGGTGCAGGGTGCCTAGCATATCTAGCAAAGTGCGGTTGAAACGTTCAGGCTGTGGGTCCGGAGTGGTTCTGGACTTTCGCACTCCCCACAGAGAAAGCATCTCTTTGATCAGACGACTCTCAAAGTCTCTCCCTTGATCAGAATGGATTCTTTGTGGAGCCCCATAGTGAACAAAAAAGTTTTCTACAAGTACTTTGGCCACAGTGGATGCTGTCTGGTCTTTGGTGGGGAAAGCTTGGGCATATCTCGTGAAATGGTCAGTGACCACCAGCACATTACTGATATTTCTTTGATCTGACTCCAAACTCAGAAAATCAATACAGACCAGCTCCATGGGTGCACTGGTGGTGATGTTAACAAGGGGGGCAGCCCTCTGGGGCAAAGCTTTCCTCTGTAAGCAGCGACTACAAGTTCGAATGTGTTGCTCCACATCAGCCCCATCTTAGGCCAATAGAATCTGGATCTCACCAAGTCAAGTGTTCTGTCTATACCAAGGTGCCCCATGTGGTTGTGCAAGGACCTCAGTACTGAGTCTCGAAGGCAGGGCAGCACTAGTTGTTGTTTGTCTACTTGTCCCCTCTGTCTACTGTTTCTCTGTATAACAGTTTATTGATCAGTTTCAACTTAGGACCTTCTTTGTATAACAGTGCAGTTCTCAAATCAGTGGAGCGTAATTTGACACATCTTTTCCTGCATAGAGGGCTTCTAAAGCTGCGATCATGGGATCGCGGGATTGAGCCCACCGAATACTGTCATTGTCCAGCTGAGGCAGTGCACCAATGTCTATTGCAGAAAAGTGGCAATAAGCAGCAGGTATGCAATTCTCAGAGGGTCCCAAGCAATCCACCATGCAGTCCACTGCGTCCGTGGACATTTGTTCCTCCCTGTCAAACTTCGCAGAGTGCCCGAATGTCAGGTTCTGCCAATCGGACCAATCATTCTGGGGAACAGGCCTCGCGAGAGAGCATCAGCATCTATGTGGTTCAGACCTGCTCGGTATTCGGAGCATAGTCATATGTAGATAATGCAGAAAGCCACCTATGGCCAGTGGCATCCAACTTAGCTGAGGTCTGCACATAGGTCAAAGGATTATTGTCAGTTTTACTAGTATTTTAGCCCCATACAAGTACTCATGGAATTGGTCAACAATAGCCCACTTCAAAGCTAGGAACTCTAACTTATGTACAGGATAGTTCTTTTCGGATGGGGTCAGGCTTCTACTGGCAAAGGCCACTGGTCTCAGGCCATTCCGTGCTTTTGGTACAACACAGCCCCCAACCCTTGCAAGCTAGCATCAGTGTGCAGGACGTAAGGTTTTCTTGGATCGGCATAGGCCAGCACTGGAGCATGGGTAAGTTGATATATGATCTCATGAAAGCAGTCTCATAATCAGGAGTCCAGCGGGCCCCAAATACTTCACTCGATGAAAATACACTCTTCAGTCTTGAGGGACGCTGACTTTTGGTATTTTTGTGGGTTGGGATACCCTTGAGTAAGGTTAAGTAAAGGCGGATCACTCTGAATAGTCCTTGATGAAGCGCCGATAATAACCACAGAATCCCAGGAATCTTTGCAGTTCTTTAGATTTTTGGGCTGCCAGGTGGTCAAGGCCTCAACTTTACTTGGGTCGGTCTCTATTCCTCGGTGGATACTATGTGTCCCACATACTTACTGATGTTTGAAAGAATTGACACTTATCAATGGACAGTTTAAGGCCAAAGTCCTCCAGTCGGTCCAATACCTTAAATAATCTGCTCTCATGTTCCTCCAGTGAGCTGCCAAACACAATAACATCATCTAGGTATACCAGGCACTCTAGTAAGTTCATGTCCCCACTGCACGCTCCATCAATCGCTGAAAAGTGGCTGGGGCACCTGAAACTCTTGGAGGCATCCTCATGAATTCATAGAAGCCAAGCGGACAGATAAAGGCTGCCTTTCACGGTCCTCTGGGGCCATCGGGATCTGGTAGTACCCACTGCGGAGATCCAGCACAGAGAACCACTTGCTCCCGCTTAGGCAGTCCAAAGCATCCTGAATGCGGGCATTGTGTACTGATCAGGATAGTCCGCCGTTTAAGGTGCAGTATAATCCACACACATCCTTACTGTTCCATTCTTTTTCCTCACTACCACAATGGGGAAGCTTAAGGGCTTCTGGATTCTTGTATTACACCAGCAGCTAACATCTCTTGCAGATGCCGCCTCACATCATCTATGTCAGCAGGTGCCAGGCGTCGAGACCTCTCACAAATGGTCTTTCGTCATGCAGCCGGATATTGTGCTCAGCTCCTTGCACGCATCCTACATCCCATTCCTTTAAAGAAAACACCTGGTTCTCTGGGCAAGCTTCTCACTGATCCTCACTTTCCATTCAGCTGGCAGCGGAGTCGCCAAATCAAACAAGTTGTATGCTATCTGTCATTCTTCCTTGAACTTTGCTGCTGGGTAGCACTGCAGTGTCTGCACAATGCACATTAGCCAGGATGCAACCTCTGTTTACTCGAATGTCTCTTTCAGACACATTATGAACTTGGACCATTACCCTTCTGGCATAAGCATGGGCTCTAGCGGCAAAATACTAGGCTTGACCAGCAGTCCTCTGGCAATTTTCCATCGCCTGGTGCATCCAACATTAATATTTTATTCTTAACATCCTTTCTGATACGGACCTCTCCCTGTAAGGTACACTGGGCATTTGGCTCCAGGATCAGAGACTCAGGATCCTTCTTCCATACAATTCACCGGTTCCTCTGGTTCTGTTTTTCAGCATCTCTCTGTGCCTCATAGGCCTCTTAATTAAAGCCGAACTCTTAAAGCTCTACTAGTCTTTGACCCTGTTTTCATAACACAACTGTGCCAGCCTTCCAACATATGAGCATTTGTTCCAATCAACAAAGGGACACCATCATACAGTCCAGTGGGGGACACACTAAGGCTAGGTCTCTACTTGTTCGGCCACTCCAGCCACGGAGGTGGGAAAGACAGCCAAATTCGGATATACCCGAATAGGGGTAGGCCTTCACTTAACCCCATACATGCAGTCCTTCTAATGGTTGTAAGGGTACGCCTGACAAATGCTTCTGATACCAATCCTGGAACATAATTGTCACTTGGGAGCCACTGTCTAATACAGCTCTTGTAGACACTCCATTCACCTTACAGTGGTCTCCATGGAGGGACCCACTATTCTGGACCAGTCTGGAGAGGCGGTAGTGGGGGCCTGGGCAACTGACCTTGCCACAAAAGGACGTGAATTAGCATTTTGGTGCCCTCACTGGGATCATGTCGCACCTCTTAACCACTGATTTCTTCTCCAAGCTCTCCTTGTAGCCTATATGCAACTTTGTCAGTGTCTTTGGGACTGGCATTCTTCATGTGCCCATCTTTCCCACAATTATAGCAAAACATACTTTCTGGAGTTTGAGCTGGCCGAGGCGCCACACTGGGAGCCAGGGCGGGGTATTACTAACTGGAAACCTTGGTGCCATCTCTGTCTGCGGCGTGATAAGCATTTGGAGACATCTCGTCAGTTTCTCCACTTCCATGGTCAAGGAATTGAGTTCGGAGCTGTTATCAGCAGGAGATACATGGTGGGTACCCCACCCCATAGCAGATGCAGTCGGATATAGGTCAGGGCCTGACTTGCAGGCGTGGCCTTCATAAAGGGACTGTTTTTGAATTCCCGGATCTCTCTCAACAGTTCGCCCCATTGTGGCATATCTTTTCCTTGTCAGAGCACTCATTGACTGTCAACCTCTGCCCCTGAACTTCACTTGATGGGTCACCCTCAGTCACTGGTCGTGCCACAGCTGTTGGTGCAGGTCCTCCCGAGGTCGCTTTTCTCAACTCCTCGAATTTCTCTCATTAACTCATCATAGGAGGGTGGGATTCCAGTCGATCTGCCAGGCGAACTGAAGCAACAGCAGTTCTGAGAAGGGGCAGACTTAAGGATTCTGTCCAGTCTGGTTCGGTCCAGTTCAATCGCTGGCAAACTACCCTTTCTGAGGCATTCTTGCAACAATTTTTCCAGCCGAGACATACACAGACAACAACTCCCTTGGTACTGTTGTGCATTTCTTACTCTCCACCATAGGTCCTCATCAGAATCTGGGCTCCATACACATTCTCCAAGGCCTCAAGATAGGCCTGTGCAGTCGCTTCAGGGTTACTGGCCCGCTTAGCACGGATGGTAGCCAGGGCAGGACCTCGGAGGCTCTCACTAACCCTCTTCGCCTTTCCGGCATTCGTTCTAGCACTTGGGGCAACATAGTTCTATCCAGGTTCCCAGTCATCCTCCCTTGGGGTGGGAGGTGCCAGAGAAGATCCTCAACCTTCGGTAAGAGTCGTGACTAATGGCAGGTGCAGAAATAGAGTCTGCATTGGTTCAGCCACCATTACGGGCACTGGAGCAGGAGAGGGTGTTGGGGAGGAACACCCCAGGTGGCAAGAATAGTTTTCAAGTCCTCACAGTTTTCCTTCTCCCAGCAACCATTTAGCAAATTTCTCCTCAAAAGTTTCAGATAGTGGTGGGGCTGATTCCTCGGTCTTTACTGTCCTTAGTTATCACTCTCCAAGCAGTGAGGGCTCCTCGGGTAATGGTCTGTGGCACTTTGAGCTATCTATGGGATCCTTAAACTCTACTAGGGCCAGGAAAGTGTGGGTGAGCAGAGATTAGCATGCCGACCCACCACCACAGGGTTTTGTAAACCTTCCACCTTGGAAAGTACTCCCTGCACAGTGTCCGTATTGATACCCAGGGGATGTCCAGGATAAGCATAGCATTTTGGGGTCGATCTCCTCCCCAGTACACCACTCCACCAGCCGGTGCACAGCCACTTCTGTCGGGTACCCATTTTTTCTTAACAGTGGTTCGAATATGGCCACCAGAGGACACACAATCCCAGCGGTGAGCCTCCAAGATGTAACCCCTAGATGGCGCTATCCCAGGGCTACTACCCCGCCTGATTTGCCACTAACAGGTTGAGGGGCCTGGATCCAATGGCGGTGCCTCCACCCAGAGGTCAGGGTTTGCAATAGTTAAACTAACTTGGTCACAGCCCTCTGGGACACTGCAACCCTTCTTCCCACTAGTGGCCCACACAATATATCAGAATTACCTTCACAGTATACACTTACCCCAGGACTGGTTCCGCACTGGGACCTCCTGTGAAATGAGATACAGTGCAACAATCACAGTACAGTACTTTAACATAGACAAATACCTCAGGCAGTATAACTTTGCTGAAACAAGCAGCTCTGATTTATTTAGGGGATATAAGGACAGGGGAAATCAGGTTAATTAGCTTATCACTCTAATCATCTACTTTGGCTCTGTGCACAGGCCTATCCCTATCAGTTACTGTCCCTGGGTACCCAAGCCCTAGTGGCTAGTCCAAACCGTGGCAGCTGGTAGGCCCTTTCACACAGAGAAAAGGAGAATTAAACAGTCAGCAGTACAGTAATTCCATTTGGATTTAATGTGGCAATTCAACAGGAGCGACTCTGAATTAGTACTCACGACCTCCAAATAAGATAGGGTCCTTCAATATCAGCAGGGCTACTCTTGAGCTCCCAAGAGACTCTTCACACGCTTACATGGTAAAAAAAGAAAGAACTATACCAGGCAGGCTGCTTCTGTATCCCGATCGCACTACTGCACAATACCCGGAGAACACACAGCAGATTCAGTTCCTGACAGACCGAGTGCATTCCGCAATTCCTCCAGTCTTCTACAGGGTGAGCCTGGTTTCTATTCTTCAGAGATCCTTTGATTCTTTTCACAGGACGGATTCAGTCCCAACAAGCTGTTACACAAGCTGCAGACCGAACTCTGGGCCTTACACACGTTTTTGACTAAAACTGCACACTGAAAAGCACAGGGCTTTCCTTCTTCACTGCCAAAGCTCAACTGAAACTCCAACTGACAAAACTGGCACTTCCTTTGAGTTCCTCCCAGTTCTTGACTGGATTGGCTGTCACCACAATAGACTGCTGCTGTTGGTCCAAAAAGGCGCTGAAGTCTAAACTACATCTCCCAGAGTCACTGCCCATACAATCCTCTTGTGGCTGGCTCAGATTATGAGTCCAAGTTCTGATTCGTCCAAGGCACCATTTTAGAGCTAGCTTACCCCACACTGATTGGTCCAGTTCAGCAGTTCAAAACCAGAATGGGGAACTAGGCAGACACTGTTCTGACTGCAAAAGAAAGCAGGTTAGACAAACTGTAATTTCATTATTACTCTAAATGGTTTCTGGCAAACAGTTACATCTTTCAGATAGGTTCCTTTGCACTCTAGTGACTGCAAAAATGGAGTGAATTGGCAGCAGCTTGAGTGGTACTCAATCAAAGAAACACACAGTCCCCAATACAAACTAATTATGTCTGCAAGCAGACAGCTCTTAAAGAGACAGTACCAGAGGTTCTAAAAACACTCACTGATAAATGGCTTAAATGCCAAACACCATTCAGGCTTGGAGCATTCAAGCAAGCTCCTGGAAGTCTTTTGGGAACCCCCATTTGCAGGGGGTTACACTTCAAAAGGTTTTAAGTTACATCCCTCATTAAATTACCCCTACTGGGGTTAACTTTGATACAGTATTTGCTGTTGATACAATATTTCATACCCCAAGCCAGTTTTGTGTGAGTGCACTTTCACGTCTGGTTCGGCTGGGGTAGTGATCAGATAAGTTCGGATCTGGTCATGAGCAGTGAGGCATCAGCTCCATCTGCAATGGCTTGCACCTGGGGGTGCACAGTCTGTCTCTGCAGCAGCAGTCTGACCCTCCTGCAGTCACTTGCAGACCCCCTCATAGACAGACAATTTAGAAATAGCCCCTTACTGTTCAGTGGGAAATTCCAGCTCTTAAAAGGTGGTTTGAGCTGTCTGTCACAATAGGCAGTTTGGGAGGCCTGTCACTCGGCAGATTGGATGCTGCTAAGGCACCTGAATTAATTCTTTCACGTCAGAAGCCTTTGAGGCTCTCTGCTCAGGCAGCGCTCCTGATTGGTTGGACAGTGGCCCTCTGATCCCATCACTGTGAAAGCTCAGGTCAGAGATGACCATGATAGCTGCCTTTTTATACTCCCAAAAGCAGCCCTTCCACAAATGCCCTTATTTACACAAAATACAGTTTGATACAATATTTCACATCCCAAACCAGTTTTGTGTGTGTGCACTTTCACGTCTGGTTCGGTTGGGGTAGTGATCAGATAAGTTCTGGTCAGGAGCGCTGAGGCATCAGCTCCATCTGTGATGGCTGGCACCTTTAATGTGAGATTGCAGGGAGCCTTAAAGTAAAAAGGGTCTTGTTACTTGACTGGTGCCCACGTTTCATCTCCTAGTGCCCATTACAATGTAGAAAAATGATCTGAAAGATACCCCCATAGACTAAAATGGAGCTCATCCCTGCACTCTTCCTGGCATCATGTCATAACTTTGCTGAGTGCGGGGGCGGAATGTGGGCAGCTACAGAAACTGGGAAGTAAGAGAGACCCAGTGGGGGTAATTTTACGAGGGATATAACTTAAAACCTTTTGGAGTATTTTTGGAAATAGCTGCAGCAGGATCATTTTGAAGGGGGTTAGGCACCAATACAACAGGTGCAAATACTGAGACTGGTAAGTCTCTTTAAAATTATTGCAGTATATCACTGGATTCAGTGCCTGTTTTGGAATAGCACCTGGGGTTCTACTCTGCATACTTCCTTGTTCAGAAGAACACAGTGGTTTCAGCCCATCCTGGTTCTTTGAGCATTGAAGGAGAACATTGCTTACAAGTTTTACATGCGCTCTCTAAGCCCCACCCTCTTCTTCTACTGGCTCAGTGATGCTGCATGTGCACACTGGATATGCAGGATGCTTATCTGAACATAAAAATCATGAAATGTAACAACCAGTATCAGAGGTTTTGACTAGAGGGCTGTCATTTTCAGTTAGTGTTGCCCTTCGGTAAGGCTAGGGGGATTTTGGGGTGTATTAGAGGGGGTATCACAAGTTGGAAGAAGGAGGTAATAATCCCTCTTTACAAGACACTGGTTAGGACCCATCGTGCAGTACTGGAGGCCACACCTTCACAAGGAAATTAACCAAATTGAGGCTGTCTAGAGAAGGGTGACCAAAATGGTGCAGGGACTGCATCAGAAAACATATGAGGACAGATTAATGGAGCTCAATATGTATACCCTAGAGCAAAGGAGGGAGAGAGGTGATGTGATCAAAACTTTCAAACACCTTAAGGGCATTAGCAAGGTGAGAGTGTCTAACATGCTTCAGTATAAGAAAAATAGCAGGACAAGAGGACACAGCAGGAGATTAGAGGGAGGCCGATTAAGGGGTAATGTGAGGAAGTTCTTTTTCACAGAAAAGGGTGGTGGATGCGTGGATTGGCCTACCTCAGGAAGTGGTGGATATGAATACAGTGCAGGGCTTCAGACAGGCATGGGATAGGCATAAGGGAGCAATACAGATGAGTATGAATAGATAGGCCATTGACAGAGCGAAGGCCGATGGCACGTTCATAAGGTAGAAAAAGAAATAGGCAGACTGGATGGGCCTTGCGGTCCTTATCTGCCATCAACTTCTATGTTTCTATACCCTTGGCACCACATGCATTTACCAATGCTTTATATTCTCCACGATACTTCATTGTAGTACGCACTCAGAAAGTAAGCCTGCAGCCTTTCCACCTTGAAGTCTGATCCTGTCAGATCTCTGAATCTAAGCAAGGTTGTCCCTAGCCTGTAGTTGGCTGGGAGACCTCGAACAAACACCAGGTGCTATAGGAAGTGGTGTTGGTAGCTCTGCATGTTGCATTCTCCCCTTGGTCATAAGTATCCATTCCAATTATGCCCCAACAAGCTGTTAGGGAGGCACTGTATGGTTGTGAAGTACCACATTTCCAATGATGCCCCAAAATGTTGTTAGGGAGACACTGCACTGTTATGAGGTACCCTATTGCAGATTAGATGTTAAACTGAGGCCCCCTCTGCCTGTTAGGGGGAATATTAAAGAGCCTATTGTACTTCTTGAAAAGAAAACAGTTATGGCCAAAGTTCTCCTGTTCACTAATCCATCAACAAATTAACCTGGTTTAATATCAGTTATTACTCCCCCACCCCCAGGATGAGGCTAAAAATAGGAGAGATTTCCTAGCCTTCCCTTCCCAGTCAGCAAAAGTTAATAAAAAAAATAAACAGTAGCCATTCTTGCTTAATGCGCCACCCTGTCAAAGTATTTTCAGAATCTAAATTATGTAGTGTGAGGATCATGAAGCTCAATGTTTTCAGTAGTGGATGGATAAGAATCTCAGAAACCGTGTTCATAATTGGGACGGGGGGGGGGGTATAGGCACAAATTTTGCAGTTTCTTTATCTGCCAAACAGCAGACTTGCTTTTGGTGTTGGCATCATTAACACCAGGCAGGGCACGTAATGAAATAGTCCTAAAATGTAAACCAAAAAGAAAAGTCCACAGTTTGAACCACGGATTCTGAAGGACAGTATGCCTGGCAAGTCTTTCCTTTTGGAAGAAGCAAATTTATTTTTCTACTTTGCTGCTGCAAACCATGACAGCCCTGGGGGGGAGGGGCTAGGATTTAATGAGTTACATGCCCCAGTTAAAATTTGCTATGCCCTTCTACTATGCGCCAGAGGTGACATATAGTTGCCATTATAAAATGAGCTCCAAAAATCCTGCAGTCTGATTAGCTGTCAGTACCTCAAAGCCATACAATTATAACAGCACATACCACAGTTTGGCACTTCTTTAGGCAGGTAAGCCAAAGAAAATCACATTGTAACATGGCAAGAAAACCTCAAGTGGAAAGGAGCAATACTATTGGTGGAAACACAACCCATGACCCAAAATGAAGTGGGCATTAGTTCCCTAGTAATGCCCACTTGATTTTGCAGTACTAGAACTGTCCACATTACAATCACCCTGTAGCAACCATCCAGCATGTTGTTATCTCCCACCGCCCATCGTCCATTATTCAGTTGTCGCAAATCAATAAATGGGCCCGTACATTTCAATTATTTCCCTCATGGCTCAAATAGTTCCAGTCCTAGTGTCTAAATAACTAGCTAACCAGATGTTGGCTTTGCAAAACATTGCCGAACAATCAGTGTATTTCTGCAATATTAATGCCCTGCTTGTTGGTGATGTGTAGTGGTAATGTTCGATCGCAGTATGTTAATGTGCAATCCCATGATTCCAGTTGTCGGAAAAGCGATGGAAAGAGTTTTGAACTAGTTAAATGTTGTGTTTCTCAGTATGATTTAGCGACTTTTAACGCTTTTTGTTATATCAAAGTTCATCACTGCAGCATATGGTTCCATTCATACACAAATGGTTTAATCAGCAGCCACAATATGAATGCATGTTGTATTGAACAAAATCAGAGTTACATGGTTAAAAAAAAAAAAAAATAATAATAATCTTGCAAAAACATGCATCTGTGTATTTATTTCAGAATGATATTGTTTAGTAAACATTTTTCAAGTGTTTGCTTTGTTACAAGTGCATTAATGCACTCCAAAGTTGGGCTGTACTAGGAATTAATGCCCGGTTGGTGGTTGGAGACACTCTGCCTTTGGCCTCGTGCCCCCAACCTGACATTAATTCCCTAGCGGAGCCCTCCTTTGTCATGCATTAATGCTTACTTCTACAATGAAATTGCTACATCTGTCAGCAGCAGCAGCAGCTGCAGCAACAAGAAGAGCCTCTGAGTGCTTCACAGGTGGGACTGAAGCCTGTAATCAGCCTGATTAGCAACAGCCAGCAGAGGAACTATTTTCTCTTGCAGCAGAACATAGCCACTGTAGCAAATCAAGTCATCTCTTTCATGCTTATGCATTCCTGTCATAGCTTTCTTGTTTTCTTTACCAGCCAGTGTCCCGTTTTATAAGTGCAATAACCCTTTGCATGGTTTGTGAGTTGTGCTATAGTAAACCACAGTTATGGGTGCTTGAAACCACCTTGGCTTCACCTTGTGTCTCCGACCTGTAACTGTGATCTAGTGGAGCACAACCCACACCCTGTCATGGGTTATTCCTTACACACAGTCCAGTTGGAAATGTTTAAAGGAGGACTAAAGCTGTAATTCATCTTTGCCTTAAAAGAGCATGCTGTTTTTATTCTACAAATCTCTGCAATCAGAAATGTTTGTTGTAATGGTACCTTGCAAATTTAAAGTATAGTTGACCCCTAGATGTCAGTTACTTTGGGGCCCCTTTATCCTTTGTGAAGGGCTGTCCAGGGATCCTATGGGTTTTGAGTGACCATGGGCCTGAGAAAAAGTACAGGGACACTTACAACAAGGCATGCTTAAGCAAGTGTTAAGGGACTTCTGTAAGTCTCAGACACTGTGGCAAGACATTCAAAGCAGACTGAACCCTTTGTTGGGTCTTGAGGGAGCCTTCATTCCAAAACGTTGACTCCTTGGCCTTGATACAACATGTTGATAGGAGCTCAACAATATATCTCCCTCATCACAACAACAACCACTTAAAAAGTAATCATGAGGCACAGGTTAGATGAGGACCCCCCCCCCAACTTTAAAGAGGGACATACTTTAAGCACTACGGATGGAAAAGTTAATGGCTAGTATACGACATTCCCTCAGAAGGTACAGGAAGAGGTGCAAGAAACTCCACACATTAGTGGCACTAATGTAAGATCTGCAAAGCTACCCAGCCCTATGAATACCAGTAGAAATGAAGTTGAGACTTAAATACCGCATCTGGGCTCCAGCCTGCTCACCTTCCAATCAACTTGCAGTGAACATAGTGCTGATAGATAATGTCTTGGGAATCTACATTATGAATTTTATTGTTTTTATACAACCATCTTTTTACTATGTTTCCTTTAGTATTTACAGTGTATCAGTGTAGTTGTTTTGTTCCATGTTCCATATTGTAAATATTTTCTTTGTATTTAATATGTAGTAAAGTACACTGAGTTAAAAAAAATGAAGGGGTACCTTAAATGATCTGACCCAACACATTAATGTTCTGTCCACACCAGATCATATGGACAAACAATAGGAGTTTATCAAACAAGCAAACACGGCTCCATTTTCCTTTCTTGGCTGCTCTCTTATGGAGAGACAGCACACCATGATACAGTTCCTCTGAGTCATCAGATTGTACCCATGAGTTCTGACACTGATCCTTTTTACTTGACCCTACCCTCATTTTCAACTCTCCAGGCAGACAAACTTCCTCAGAAATCAGTTGGCAACAAGAACAGCCTCTATCAGCAGAGCTCGGCACACGTGTGACCACCACTGTCATATTGGTATGCCAGGCAATTGGAGGATTTCTTCAGGGCTCCCTCTCTACAGTGTTGAACTGATACCATGTGGCACCGACCTCCATCTTACCAGGACCAAAGTTAAAGCCCATGAGCCTATAGCTTGCCCCTTTAGCTTCTCTCACATTTGGAAGGATCAGTTGAGTGGTCCTCAGCAGTTAATTCACAGTCCCATACCTTCTGATGGTTCTTGTTTTACCCCTCCCCCCCCCACGTAGCATCTGATCTATCTCTCAGCATCCTTGGCTGAGCACACTTATTTCTTTACCTCTAGTACTTTTCTCTCTGGGGTTCAGTTGCACTCCTGTACCTCTCTTCCTGTTTCTGGGTGGTTACACTAGTACTCTGGAACCCATCATCAGGTTACCAAGTAGCCTCTGGGAGCCTCTCTGCTCTGCTCCATTGCTTGCAGGGTCTTACTC
Organism: Neoceratodus forsteri; assembly: GCA_016271365.2. NCBI lineage: Eukaryota > Metazoa > Chordata > Ceratodontiformes > Ceratodontidae > Neoceratodus > Neoceratodus forsteri. The sequence continues at coordinate 1,100,644,533 of CM028129.1, read as the reverse complement.
TCTCCTGCCTTGTTTCTGCTTTCCCTGTGGAATCTGAACCTGACATGGCACCTGTTCTATACCCTGTACCTGGAGCACTACCATACCATCACTCCAGGCCCAGCAGGTACTACAAGTGCAGTACTGCAGTGTCTTGGTCCCAGTCCAAAGGCTGGTACAGCTGCTGTCTACTACATGCACCTGCTACTCCAGACTAGCACTCCTGCAGGACATTCCTGCTCTTCTGTAAATACTATCTTAGCTTCTCTCCCATTTTCTGGGCTGATTCCTATCAGCACACAATATAGAAGCATTGCTCACAATTATCTCCTTTGTCCTTTTTGTTCTGAAAGCATTTTACTAACTCCAGTTTACAACGGGGTTATGTAAGTTTATAGGAGCTCTGTCACCTTGCGTCTGTGGCACCATGTTCAGTAATAAGTTTTCTTTATTGTATACAAATAAGTCACAAAGCATGATGGCGAATCTGCAATCATTTTACAGAACTGCCAAAACCTTGAGCCATGCTTTGCTGCTTATTTTCATATGACAAGCAGTAATTAATGCTAGATAGGGTGCTGCAGAGCTGGACTGATGGAGCACTTGCAAAATAAAAATATACAAGGTACTACTGCAAACAAATATTTCTAATTACAGAGACTGGTGGAATGGTGGCAGGGATGTTTTTTTAATTAATTCCTTATACTCCTTCTGCCCAGATAGTGCCCCCTTCGGTGTGCCAACCCATCCGCTTCACCCATCATCTCCTGGACTTATCTCACTTCCTCCTCCAAGAAGCCCACCAGACGAGGCCTTCATGGTGACACCAACCTCTTCAGGGAACTAATCCTGTATGCAGGAGGATAAGAGCCTGGTCGGCAGTGCAAGGCCAGCAGGCAGCACACATCATCTGCAGGGCTGAGAGGTTTTCTATTTCCATCACCTCCCCCAGGATTCCTATGCAACATGCTCTATGTACGCATGCAACAGGCATGCGCAGGAGCTGTTTGCATGCCCATACTCCAACTGTGCCACCATATATTGCCCCTGGTGTACCCCACAAGATGCTACTGTGGCAGTCATTAGACAACTTCATAACCCAGAGGAGATGAGTTTCTGGTGGGATGCTTGAGCCTCAACTCCACTCCTCCCTCTGGTCCTCTAGTGTGTTGGGCATAATCTCAAATGTGCATCACCTGTGACATGAATGATAATGTTACCACTGTACCAGCAAGATGGCTCCTGAAGCAGGGGAGCTTTAAAGGCAGAAATTACTTACACCTTTAGTATTCTGTTAGAGGCCCAATAGCATGGCCTCTGTACCTATCTGTACCCTAGCCATCTTTAATTGCTGGAGCAGTCACTGGCCACAGGCTAACTGATACTGACTAATAGCATACAAAACACTAAAAATGTTATATACACACACAGGAGGCCATGCTAGTGCGCACACACAGTCACCACACTTAATAAATTGTATCACATTCTTATAGATCACGTTATTTATACAGAACAGTGGTTCACATGACCCTCTAAAACTTGATGACAGCAACAAAGCTAGACCTTTAGCCATCCCTTAGAAGATACATTACCAACCTCCTATAGTGATTTATTGTGTCCAAATGGTGTACACATCCAAGTGGCATCTATTTCTAAAGCTGACTGACTTGCCTCCAAACACAGAGAAAATGCTGGCGCTTTTACGTGAGAAAAATGCAGTCACCAAGGAGATATGTTGCAAAGCAAATTATTGCAGGTTTTTGGAACAGATTTTTGATAAAAAGTTTTTGAAAGGGTTTTAGACCACTACTGTGATGTCATCACAATGCGAGAAAGAGTTCAGCCTGCTTCTACACCAGTAGGGTGCTTTCACCTGGTTTCTTTAGTCATTGTTATAGTGAACTAAACCTTAAATTAACTACCTAATTGTGTAATCTAAGTTACACTGTGGATTAAGTAGAGGTTAAAACATTATTGGTTTTGAGTAAACTTCTGTACACTGGGCATACAGAACCGAGAATCTTCTCTTCAGCCCACGTGTTTGTCTTCTAATTTGAAACATGGTCCTAGGGTTGTTTCAATTCTTTCTGTGGATTCAAGTTGCAAAGTGTTAGGTTCCATAGTTACTGTAATATTTTCATATTGTGGTATTGTTATTCTGTATCATTGCAGTATGCTCCCTATGTGCAGTTCCATTTAATAACTGATTATCAAGTAAGAATGGCTCATTGTGCACCAAACTGTAGTATTCATTACTAATTGTATTATTTAGAGAAGTAATTTGGGACTGTAAGCTGCTGTCACTTAAGCTGTGGCCTGTAATATATTTGTTACAGCCCTATTGTAGGAACAGAAGATGGAAGCAGTTTCAGCACAGAACCTAGACTAGGAGAGCATTATCTGAATGAGAATATTGCAAATGAGGATCCTAGCAAATATTACAATGTTTAGATCAGACAGACAGATGTTTGATCTGGTGTCCTCCAGCAGAACATAGGGACATTCCCTGAAGCTTAGAGGTAGTAAATTCAAGGGTAACATTTGGAGACATTTCTTCTCCCAAAGGACAGTGAACCTATGGGCCAATATATCAGTGGAGACAGTGGACATGAAGACAGTACAGGCCTACAAGTTAAACCCAGACAAATGTCTGTTTACCAAGGCCACCCTGGATACCCTGGGTGGTACAGCAGGGAACCCTTTGAAGTTAGTACAGGTTTGCACAATATACTCATTTCTGCTTATGAATCAGGAGGAAGACAGATGGACCTAGCACCTCTTTCAACTTTAAGTTACTATGTTGTTATGTATGTTGAAGTGTTCTGTTCAACAGTAACTGATCTTTCATGAGCACTGTAGTGACAGTAACCTAATATTGTGGTGATGGTAGAGACTTAGGCTTTATCTTCCATTGTCAGTCCTTCCTCTGTGTAAAAGCTACAACCATTGCTGCTGCAAGTGTTGTAATTCTTTGAGCTAGAAGCCTAGCTGGGATAGGATCTTGGATTACCAACTCCATTACTTTCTAGTGGGTAGAAGCCAGTAAATACTCAGAAAAAAAATAGTGCAAAACAAAACGTCCAGTGCAGTTTTCATTATGTTTATAATCATGATTTATTTTACATGGTGCTCATTACCCTATGGTATACAGTATATTTAAAGATACTGTACTGCCTGGAAGCTACACCTTTCAGTGCTGTTGAAAGGATAAGGAACGCTACAATTAAATATGGAAACTTAAGCATTCCTGTTACACAGGACTGGCATGCTTGGTTTCCCTGTGTTGCTTTGACAGTAGGCTTCAACCTTGTCCTGACAATTACCTTTGGTGGAATACATATCCACAGTTATTCAGTGTAGGGCCGATGTTAAAGCAGTAGCTCATATTAAGGCAAAAATGTGGTACCTATATCTTTTTATCATAGTGGTGCAATACTGCCTTTATAGTCAGGGTCACTAGTATGTTCTGTTAATCACAGATGTATGGTGACTTATGCTGTAACTTGAACACTCTTGGTAAACGGGGCTGAACTATTCAAGGTTTGGCATCAGTTTCAGATCTACAAACCCTAACATTTGAATTTGATCTGTTCAGCTGTTAGTTCATTTGTTTTCATAAAGAATTACTTGTGTAAAAGGTTTTGTCAATTTTGCTATTTTTGAGTGGTGGGTGGGTGGTGGTGGGGGGACTACCAACAGCCCAAACTACAAAATATTGAATCATAGACTTTGGCACTGTAGTAGTATGTACCTCCCTGTGTATGCCATTGGTATTCCCAATACAAACAACTTTGCAATTTTTGAGTATTGTACATTCAAATTCAAAACTGAGTTCTAGGCTCCCTGATGTCTCAGCTGCCATGTTAGTGATCTGGATATGGGAACTGACCTGAAACTTGCAGTCAAGTCACTGGTTGCTAAGAGTGCTACCCAGAATAACACATGCCAGCCTTGGGAGGGCAACCCTCACAGTGGGTTGGGGAGCTTACACTCCCACTGATGGAGCAGCATCCATGTGCAGAAGGCCAATAATGTGCTGTTCACAGTGTCATGGGGTGGGGGTGTGAGAAAAACTTGGGAGAAAAAATGGTGGTCATAGACTGACACCCAGCACCATCTGACCACATGCCTCCTGACAATCCCATACTATACAAATTTGGAAGATGATGGCCCCTCCACTCCTAGCTCTCCAGCTTCAGGGTCTCCCTCTGGTATTGTGCCATTGATGCTCCTCCACTTTGGCCTTTGTTCTGTGTTAATTCTGTGTTTCTGGCTTTCCAGCACCTGTTTTGTTGTCACCATTTACAGCATCACTAGCTGCTGCTTGTCTCCCATCATGGGCCTTTGGCTGTTTCCTAATCTGGATCAGCTGCCACCTGTTTTCTGATTTGACATTCCCACTGCTTAATGCTGTGGCCTCTGGCCTGCCCTGTTGGGGGTCTTATCTCCCCCCTGTCTTTAGCGTCCCTCCTGCTTGTTGTTGTGGTACTGCTAGGGACTCTGTAGGTGTGGCTGAATGGAGAAAGAGATCCTCAAAGAAGACAGTCATTTACTCTAACAGTATATCTTTAAGAGAATCTCCTCAGTGAGCCACAGCTCACCCTCCCATCTTCCCCCTTACTTGTGGGTCACATTGTTTAGGTGGGGAACATTACTGTTTTACTGATTTGTCCTTTGTCTTCTGCCCTTTACTGGTCTTATTGTATTGCTCTCCTACTCTGTTGTTGATCTGGGTGACCAATCAGTGATGAGGACAGTGCCAGTTGTCCCATCAGGTCGGCTTGTCATTGTGTGTCTCTGGTGGGCAGAAAGAACTGAGAAGTATTAGGTTGCCCATGCTATTTTGGAGCCTTCCGATCAATGTCATCATGGGCAGTCCTAGCTAGGCAAACATTTTTGAATTGTCCTGATGTTGGTGTCATCTATAGGTGTGGCTCAATGAAAGAGATTCTCTTGAAGATCTTCTGGTATGGTAAGTAACTGTTCTTTGTTGATGAGATGCATTGTCCCTCTCATGGCAGGGTAGGTTCCTGTACATATTCCCTTAAAGTCCCCAAATCCAGAGGGTATTAGTGAAACCATGGGTGGAATTGGCCATGCTGATTCTGATGGCTCCATTCTGGCCTAGACAGATTTGGTTTCCACTGCTACATCGCATAGCAGTTGAACCACAGTCCCCCTACCTTCACAGGATTACTTTCCCAGTACCATAGCAGTCTATTTCACTAAGATCTTCTGGCACTGCATCTTCATGCCTAACTCCTGAAGGCATAGAGCTGTCCAATTGTGCAGTATCCCCCACTTTTTTTGATGTTCTCTTGGTGGCTAGGTACAAATATTTCTTAAAATGGAAATGTGTAGTATTTGGTGTGCCTCTCACTTCCTGGACCCTTACTGTTGTCAAGTCCATTGACCGCTTGTCCCTTTTGGACTCTGGCCTACAGTGCTCTTCAGTGAATGTACAACTTGTGACCATTTCTGCCCTTCATAACCTCATTGAGGGCATATTTTTGGTCCAATTGGAGGTCTCCAGCAGATTCCTAATATGGCTTCTGCATCTGCATTCTCTGGTCAGTCTATCAGTTCTGATCCAGGTCCTTGAACTGGTTCTGGAGCCCCTTATTTAGCCACCATTTGAACCCATTGCTAGCTGTTAGCTTCACTTCCTCTAATGAAAAATGCTTTTTCTAGTAATTATCATCCTCAGCTCAGAGGGTTTCTAAGCTGCAGGCATTGATTATGGATCCTCCGTACTTTGTTTATCATCTGCATTGGGTCTCCCTCCATACCTAGCTGTGGTTCCTTCCCAAAGTAGTGTCTGAACTTACCCTGAATCAGATCATTCACCTTCCAAGGATTTCCTTCTCACATAATGCCAGAGAAGTTATCCTGCATTCTCTGGATGTCCATGGAGCATTAAACGTCTATCTGGCTTGTATGAAAGACTGCAGAAATTTCTTGCAACTTTTTGTTTTGTTTACCCTGAAGATGGTGGGTGCCCTTGTTTCTAAACAACACCTTTCAAAGTTGTTGGATTCTTACATTTCCTCTTGTTACCAGAAGCATGGAAAAGAGCTTCCGGGTTCTGTCCATGGACATGCCACTCATGTTTATCGCTGCTTCCATGGATTGCTCCCATTCCATTTTGGCAGCTGACATATGTTCTCCCACCACTTGGAGTTGGATTCATGCTTTCACTAAACATTACAGTTTGCAGCTCATCTCCAGCAGATGGGCTGGATTCAACATTGCTATCCTCCAAGGCGACCTGTGTTTGGGAATTGAATATACGCCTTACCTGGCTTTCCTCCCACTATGCGGTGTCTGACTGCTTGAGAATCATTTAATAAGTGTGGCTTTATGGAGGAAGATATTCTTGAGGAATATACCAGTTATAGTAGATCTTTGAGAGAATCTCCTCCATAGCCACAGTGGTCCCTCCAACCTTCCTCTTCTGTATTTCTGGTAGATTACTGTTGTACAACTGCTGGCAGCTTCACATTTGGTGTTCTCTTTCTTATACCCCTCAATCTCTTCTTATGCCTCTCCTCTCCTAATAGCCTAGCCAGTGTTTTGGTCCCCCGTTTCTGTTGGAACTATACAACTTGGAGTCTTTTTCCAGCGGGACGCAGAGATGGTATGGGGCCACTTATGTTATATAGACATGGACAGTGTTTCTCATCGTGGGTAGTCCCAGCTAAGTAAAAGTTTCTGAGTGGTCCTGATGTCAATGGCATACAATTTGGTGTGGTTCTATGGATGAGATGCTCTCAAAGATCTATTGTTACTGGTATGTAACTGAACTTTCATAACTTTAGTTGATACCCACTCAGTGCTGTGGTCCAAAAAACTGGGCTGAGACATGTCTTCCCTATTATTATCCCTCATACTGTATGCTGCAGTAGCAGCACCGTAATTACCCTTACCAGCACTTTTGAAATGAACAACAAATTTCAAAGTGAAAATTATTCTAGATATTTGGACCAGACCTGCTTTTTTAGGTGTGGGCAGCCTTGAGATAATTACTTGATCTTGCTATGCCTATTTCTTGGATTCCATTCCAAGGTTGTGCCAGATCTTACTAAGACTAAAAAGCTTTGTTTTATGCAAATAAATGTAGTTATCATAGGGGTTGTGTGAAAAGAGAGCATTGGAATGTTTTAGCCAATGATGATGAAGTAGCCAAGCTGGGAGCACTTTTCATACACCTCTCGGGAGCAGATGAAGAACCGACCACAAAGTGAAGAACCCAGAAATATTCCCTTTGGCTTTTGTACTTTACTGTTCAGACTAATTTATTGTTAGAGTTGTGATGGGGATGAGTGATTCTTGTTCTATTTGACCACATAGGAGAAAGTAAACGTGTTGTTTTAAGAACTTTTTTTTATTTTTCTGTTTCTGCCCTACGTATCCCTTTACCTCCTTCCGCACACTCTGCTTCACTTTTTTAGCTGACTCTACAACTGCTGCCTGTCAGAGTACCTTGCCGGAGTCCCTCAATTTCCCCTTCAGCTTCTACCATCAAACTGGCCACTCCACAAGAAAACCCTGCTTTCTGATGAAACCCTAGCAAGCTGGGACTGATGTGATGTTTCACTGTTGAAGACAGGGGGAAGTGAGATAGAGTGTAGGGTGCAACAAATTGGGGGTGATGTCATGTGCATGACATCCAATGTTTTTGTCCCTTTTATTTATTTAAAAATTGGTAACTGGAAAATGCACGCTGAGCTAAGGCTCATTTCCAGGTGCACCCTGGGGAAGGGGGAAAGGGATAAATAGTATAATGTACATGGCAGTGAAAATACAGTGCCAGAATCTGGGTACAAAGTAAAGCGTATACAGAGTATAGAAATACCCAGATAAAAGTGCAGTAACTGGCAAAATCACTAGGTGGAACAATAAGCTGCATAAAGGTACAAGAGAAGTGACTAAAATGCCAGGAGGATACAGGTAGTAAAATTACATCAGTGGTGGAATACAGTCGAGAACAGGCAGTGGCAGTACAGGTGAACAGCAAGTAGTAAAAGTGGCATAACAGGGAGTACAAGTGGAGGGTCCACTTACTGCAGTTTATATGGCAGAAGAGAAAAAAATAAAGTAATATGATGTAATAAGACACCCATTATCCTTCCCCTTCCTTTTATTGACCTGCCTGATGTCTCAGGGGAAGGCTGACCTTGTGAGGTCACCAACATTGTTAGGACCCTCCACCAGACCTACCAGATGAGGAGCATGTTTAGCTGAGCAGTTGGATCCCACCTCTTGGAGTCCGGGTATATTACTTCCACAGTGCCTGTGCAGCCCCACTGGTTCAGAGCATGGAGTTAGGCCAGGATGCCAACCTGGGTGTGTCGCATGGGATTGCAACATGCTTTGCTGATGCCACTGAGCAGAGTAGGAACAATTTTATGTATCCTTTATAGTGGTATTATATATTACTTCCTATAATGGGAGATCTGCTTAGTGTCAGGTACACTATTTAGAATAATGGCTGGGAAAACATGCACAATAAGGCTATGATTCTTTCAAGGCATTCTGATGATGTCACAGAGCACGAGAGCAAAGCTCGAGTGGTTTGATGTATCAGAATCCAGAAATGGAATCACAGTCCTATTTCGCTCCCCCCCCCCGACCAGCAGCTATTTGTTTACAGTGTTTGGTGGAACATTTTGTCAATGAGTAAGGAGAAAAACAAGCATTTGTCAATGCCGAATGTTGATTGCGTTGGTCCGCTGAGTTCGCTCACTGTCCCTGTGTCACTCGTTCATTCTGTTTCTCCCAGTGCAGCAAGCTGCTCTTTTGTACTGGGGTCCTGCCTGCATTGGCAAATTTATTTGTCCACAAAGAAATCTGCAGCTCTTCCGACAGAGCTCTATTGACATGGGTCACTCCCCTTCTCTCACTCGCTCATTCTGTTTCTGCTGGTGCTGCAGGTTGCCCTTTTGTACTGGGCTCCCACCTCTGTTGGTGGCTTCTTCTGCCCACGAAGAAATCTGCAGCAATCCTGACACAGGTCCGTTGAGCTAACTCACTCCCCCCCTCTCGTTTGTTCCATTTCTGCTGGTGCTGCAGGCTGGCCTTTTGTACGGGGCTCCTGCCTGCGTTGCCACCTTTTTCTGCCCACAAAGCAATGCGCAGCAGTCACGATAGAGGTCTGTAGAGCTCACTCACTCCCCCTCTCTCAATCACTCATTGTGTTTCTCCCGGCACTGCTGGCTGCCTTTTTGTACTGGGCTTCTGCCTGCGTTGTCACCTTTTTCTGCCCACAAAGAAATCTGCAGCTGACTCGATAGAGCTCCACTGAGGTTGCTCTCTCCACCTGTCTGACTCACTCATTCTGTTTCTCCTGGTGCTGCAGGCTGCTCTTTTGTACTGGGCTTCTGCCTACATTGTCATGTTTTGCTGCCCACAAAGAAATCTGAAGCTGTCCTGACAGAGCTCCGTTGAGGTGGGTCACTGCCCCTCTCTCTCTCGCTCATTCTGTTTCTCATGGTGCTGCAGGCTGCCCTTTTGTACTGGGCTTCTGCCTCTGTTGGTGGCTTTTTCTGTCCACAAAGAAATCTGCAGCAGTCCTGACACGGGTCCGTTGAGGTAGCTCACTGCCCCTCTCTCACTTGCTCCTTCCATTTCTGCTGGCTCTGCAGGCTGGCCTTTTGTACTGGGCTCCTGCCTGCACTGCCGCCTTTTTCTGCCCACAAAGAAATCCACAGCAATCACGATAGAGCTCCGTTGAGCATGCTCACTCCCCCTCTCTCACTCACTCACTGTGTTTCTCCTGGTGCTGCAGGCTGCCCTTTTGTACTGTGCTTCTGCCTGTATTGGCACCTTTTTCTGCCCACAAAGAAATCTGCAGCTGTCCCGACAGAGCTCTGGTGAGGTTGCTCACTCCGCCTGTCTCACTCACTCATTCTGTTTCTCCTGGTGCTGCAGGCTGCCATTTTGTAGTGGTCTCCTGCCTCTGTTGGTGCCTTTTTCTGCCCACAAAGAAATCTGCAGCAGTCCCAACAGAGCTCCGTTGATCTTGCTCACTCCCCCTCTCTCACTCGCTCGTTCCATTTCTGTCAGCGATGCAGGCTGCCCTTTCATACTGGGCTCCTGCCTGCGTTGCTGCCTTCTGTGTTGGCACCTTTTCCTGCCCACAAAGAAATTCGCAGCTGTCCTGACAAAGCTTCATTGAGGTCGCTCACTCCCCCTGTCTTACTCGCTCATTCTGTTTCTCCTGGCGCTGCAGGCTACTCTTTTGTACTGGGCTCCTGCCTCTGTCGGCATCTTTGTCTGCCCACAAAGAAATCTGCAGCAGTCCCGACACAGCTCCATTGGCCTCACTCACTCCCCCTGTCTTACTTGCTCATTCCGTATGTGCTGCGCTGCAGGCTGCCCTTCTGTACTGGGCTCCTGCCAGCGTAGCCACCCTTATCTGCCCACAAAGAAATCTGCAGAGGTCACGAGAGAGCTCCGCTGAGCTTGCTCACTCCCCCCTCTCTCGCTCGTTCATTCTGTTTCTCCCACCACTGCAGGCTGCCCTTTTGTACTCAGCCCCTGCATGCATTGCTGCCTTTTCCTGCCCACAAACAAATCCTCAGCAGTCCCAACAGAGCTCCGTTGAGCTCACTCACTCCCCCTCCCTCACTCTCTCATTCTGTGTCTCCCAGTGTTGCAGGCTGCCCTTTTGTACTGGGCTCCTACCTGCGTTGTCGCCTTTTCCTGCCCACAAAGAAATCCGCAGCAGTCCTGGCAGAGATCAGCTGAGCTCGGTCACCGCCCCCCCCCCAGTCGCTCGATCCTAATCTGTCTCAAACACTGATTTCCGACATCGACTATGGTATTGTGTGCCGGAAGCACGGAAACACATTTTGGCCAGGATGTTATAAATGACAGCTGTACTGTTTATAAGGAGGTGTGAACAAATGCCAGTGTCGAAAATCTGGCGTGAAAATATTACTGATTTGCAGACTTACAAGGGTGCGTGGAACCTGTACAACACATGCTGATAACACCGTCATTTTATGGAGTTTCATCACAAAATTTTCAACATAGGCATTTTAGGACCTCTGCTCATGAACAGTGTCAGTGTGATTTTCTTATAATATGTCCTGAACACTGATTTCCAACAGCGACCGCACTATTGTGTGCCAGAAGAGCGAAAACACATTTCGGCCAGTACGTGAAAAATGACAGTTGCACTGTTCATGAGGAGGTGTGGCAAAATGGCAATGCTAAAAAATCTGGAGTGAAAATACTGCAAAGTTACGAGTGTGCGTGGAAACTGCACAATGCAAATTCATAACACACTCATTTTATGGACTTTCGTCACCAAATTTTCAGCATAGGCATTTAAGGACCTCTGCTAATGAACAGTGTCACTGTCATTTTCATAATGTGTCCCGAACATGGATTTCCCACAGCGACCATGCTATTCTGCGCCATAACTGCGAAAACACATTTTAGCCAGGTTTTGAAAAATGGCAGCTGTACTCTTCATAAGGAGGTGCAGAAAAATGGTAGTGTTGAAAATCTGGAGTGAAAATATTATAAATTCATGAACTTACGAGCGTGCGTATAAACTGCATAACGCACGCTCGTAACACAGTCATTTTATGGAGTATCATCACCAAATTTTCAACATAGGCATTTTAGGACCTCTGCTTATGAAAAGTGTCACTGTCATTTTCATAATCTGTCCCGAACGCTGATTTCCCACAGCAACAGTGCTATTCTGCGCCGGAAGTGTGAAAACACATTTCAGCCAGGGTGTGAAAAATGATATCTATACTGTTCACAAGGAGGTGTGAAAAAATGCCAATGTTGAAAATCTGGGGTGAAAATATTGCAAATTCGCAAAGTTACAAGCGTGCATAGCAACTGCGCAATGCACGCTCATAAAACAGTTATTTTTTTTTTCCCACCAAATTTGCAATATAGGCTTTTTGAGAGCCCACCTCATGAACACTGGCACTGTTGTTTCGTTAATCAATCCAGAAAGGTGATTCTGGACAATGACTGCGAAATCACCTTTCGGGGCCGATTAATGCCATGACAGTAATAGAATTCATGAGGAGGGGTCCCAAAAACCCCATGTTGAAAATTTGGTGCCAAAATTCAAAAAAATGCCTGAGATATGCATCAAAGTTGAAAACCCCCTATTTATTCCATTATACAGCTTACCGGCATTTCCTCAGTTCGCGGTCGGCTTTGAAGTGTGCAGACTTGTTCCCAGTCCACCGAAGATCGTCGCGCCGGACTCCGGAGTTAAGTATGGGGTAAGGAGGTGTGTGGGGAGGCAGGGTGTGCAGTGGGTGGGTGCAGGTTGTGGGAGGGGGGCAGGGAGACTGCCGAGGGACCGTTTCCTTCTTTACAGGGTAAAAAAAAAAGACATTGCAGGACCATTTTTTCTTTTACAGGGGCATGTGGCATGCTGGGGTGGGCTCCCAGCGTGCCAGCGGAGTCTTCTTTTGGGGGCAGCTGTAGCTGACGAGGGATTGGGCACCCGTGCGGCAGACAACAAAAGCGGGGGTTTACATAATGCCGATGGGGTGGCTCCCCGCCGGCAACATAATAAGTGTGGGGCACTGAAGCCGACGGGACTGGGGCCCCATCAGCAAATAAACACGGGCGGATGTGCTACATGCTGCCGATGGGGATTGGGTACCCCGGTGGGGGCAATATTGTTGTGAACACGTGGCAAGCCGCGCCATGTTCACAAACAATATCAAGTTCAAGATCCCGCCCTACAATGACGGGTCACTCCCTCATTGCAGCGAATGGCTTACGCTGCAATGATGAGGTGGCCCCTGATTGCAGCGGCTAATTTTTTACAAGTTGGTGGCACGCTGACTGAACTAGTATCAGCAGCAGCATGCCACGGCATTGGGGGAAGCGAGACAGGCCTTTACAGGCTATGGGGGCATTGGCCACAACAGTGCCACGCCTCCACAACCTGCTTGTGGAGAAAGCTGCCGCAATATGTTTCTTGCGCATACGCGCAATCAACATAAAAATGAAGCTTTCTAGTTAGCAGATCATACCATATTCATGCAACCTGCAATATAACATAGAGGCAAAACCATGTTTAAATCTAAACTGTTTGAATTTGTGGGATGCTGATGTTCTTTAAATTGTTTGTTGTATGATTCAGATTAGCTAAGCTGCCCATGTACAACTGTAGTCCACTCCCATACACAACAGATGATTGGCAGCTGCTAAACATGCGTAACAGCACTGTGCTGTCACTGAATTCTATCATTTAAAGTAGCAGTGCAATGAGACTGGGCAAAAACATTGATGCTTGCTTTTTTCAATATTTATTTAGTTGAACCAGGAAGGCATACTGAGCGGAGCACCACCGATTCAGATGCGTCCGGGGGGCTGGAATATGCAATAATAACCGGCATGTCCTTTTTCCCATAGGGAAACTGTGGCATAATTCGCCGTTATAAAGAAGCATTTATAATGGCGAACATGCGCCCAGTTTCCCTCGCACTGTGCAGGCGCTCTCACCTCTGACGGTCTTCCTCAGAGTCACTGTCCACCTCGTCTTTCCTCCTCTGGACCGCTACTCTAACTGCGGTAAGTGCTGGCAGGCAGAAATGAATCAAAATGAGGGAAATACCCTCAAAATGTTGGCTCTACACAAAATAAAATAAAAAAAATAAATAAAAACCGAGTGACCAACAGACATGAAGCGCGTACTCACAGCTAAGCAGACTGCCGCGATCGCACAAGAACGTCTTTTTTATTTTATATACTTGCTGTGGGAAAAAGGACATACCAGCTCTCAGGGTTTATGTAGCATCAAACCCCTGGGGTGTGTGTAAATTCTCGTTACACACCCAGATCCATACTTTATTCTCTGTGTAATGTACAGCAGGTTTAGATAAATACATATTCAGCATTTTACACAGGATTGTACAGTTAGATATACAGCATTATACATAAGGATTATACAGTATAGGCATCTCATGAAAGATATATTTCAAATCGGTGGGTGCAAAAGGTACAGTAGCTGTGTGAAGAGCAGGGAGGGTGTTATCCTGCTAATGGGTCCATGGGACTAATAATTAGCAGCCTTGCAACACCCAAGAAGGTTATCGGCCCATCAGTACAACACAGTCACAAGTACGATTTAAAATCAACTACCAGCTAATGCGCTCCAGGTACTAAGGTGTGCACTTAGACAGTACTTCATGAGGAGCCAGTTTTACGGGGAAGCTAAAGTGGGAGGTGGGATAAAAAGGTATCACAGGGGGGCAGCCTGCATGTGCAGGTGGGGGCAACAAACACCTTGAGGAAATGGTTGAGTTGTCAGTGTGCCTAATGTCAGTCGGTAAGGAATTCCATAATTTAGGTAACCGGTAACTGAAGGTGGCTTGGCCTTTGGCTCTGGTCATGTGTGGAACATTTAGAATCCAGGAATCTGTGTTCCTGAGAGAGTACATAGAGGGGGGGTTAAGGTGAGAGGGAAGATTCCAGGTAGGGGGGAGGGACTGTGACCAGACATTAGCAGTTGTCCTAGCACAGTGGACTAGCCTTCGATTCTTGAGCGAGGGTAATTGTAGAGACTTGTAGAGATCGCAGTGGTGCATCGAGGGGGGACAGTCCAAAGTGAAGCAGCAGAAGGCATGGAAGAGGGGATCAAGTCAGGCTAGAGCAGTCTTTGCGGTGGCACTGTAAACAACATCACCATAATCAATTAGAGGGAGGATCATTTTCAGCAGGATTTGCCTGCGGATCTCTAACAGGATGCAACCACTCTTACGATATACGGCACCCAGCTTGGGGTGCAGTTTCTTATGTATTGAATCGATATGAGCTGAAATGTTGAGGTACTAGTCGAGCCAGACCCCAAGGTACCGGAAGGAGATGCAGGACTCCAGAGGAGTCCCATCAATGCTATGGAAGGTGGGGGTGGTGGGGAGTTGGGAGAGTCTCTGTCTAGTGCCGAAAGTAATAGAGGTAGTTTTCTTGGGGTTTAGAAAGAGCTGGTTTGAGTGAAACCAAATCTGGGCAGCAATGAAGTCTTTCTGAAGTCTACGGCCACTTCTGTGGGAGAGGGACCTGATGCACACAGAACAGTGTCATCTGCGTACACGTGAATGGATGTTTTCAGGTATACTGATGGCAGGTCATTCAGGAAAATGGAGAACAGTATTGGGCCAAGGATTGAGCCTTAGGGGACCCCAGTGGTTATGGGGGAGTATTGTGGCCCATTCTAACAGATTGAGTTCTGCCGGCTAGGTATGATTGGAACCAGTTGGTGTTAGTTTCCGAGAGTCCAGCATGGGCGAGTTTGAATAGTAGGAGGGGGTGGGAGATGGTATCGAACACCCTGGCAAGGTCTATGAAAATAGCTGATGTGATGTGCCCATGATTCACACCCGTTAGGACGGTGTCGGTGAGCCGTAATAAGGAGGTGGTGGTGGAATGGGACTTCCTAAATCCAGATTGATAAGGTGAGATGAAGGTGGAGGAGTCAAGAAAGGAAGAGAGTTGGGCAAGCACGAGCTGTTCCTGGAGTTTGGCACAGGTGGGGAGTAAGGAGATAGGGCAGTAGTTTCCTGGTGATGTTGGGTCACCCCCTTTTGGGAGGGGGATGACTGTGGCACATTTCCAGTCTGTTGGGACTGTAGCATGTGAGAAAGAGAGGTTGAAAAGAGCAGCCAGAGGGGTGGCAATGACTAGGGCAGATAGGTGGAGCATTTTGGAGTCCAGGCCCAAGGGGCATTTCCCTTTAGAGGGATTGAGCCCCCGCAGAACTTCTAGCACTTCAGTTGGAGTGACCATGTGAAAGGCAAAGGACGGGGAGGTGGGTGGAGAATTGGTGTCCAGGCTCAAGTGGTGTTGGGGGAGAGAGGATAACAGAGTGGACGCACAGCTAGTAAAAAAGGTGTTAAAAACAGAGTTCATAGCACCTGTTTCAGTAACAGTGAGGCCATCAATGATTAGGTCCGGGGTGGGGGGCTGTGCTGGAGGGGAGAGGAGTGATTTGATTGACTTCCAGAATTTCGCAGGGTGACTTAGGTTGGGATTGGAAAGAGGCCTTGAAATAGGTTGCCTTGGCTTGACGTAGCATCCTGGTGCAGGAATTGTGGAGTGTCTGGTAGAGTTGGAGTGCTGCCTGGGTGTTGTTAGCCTTGTATGCGCTCCATGCCTGGTCCCTGGTGTGTAATTGGTCAATAATATAGGCAGTGACCCAGGGCAGGTGGGAACCCCTTACACCGGTCTTTCTCAGTGGCACATGACAGTCCCAAGCGGCGAGAAATCTGGAGTTGAAAAGCTCCAGGGCAGTGTTGATTGGGGATGCCCAATAGATTAATGACCAGTCAGTGCTTTCCAGGTCAAATAGGAATGCATTGAGGTTAAGGGACTTGTAAGACCTGTTGAGCAATATATGCGGTGGGGGGGCTTTGGGACAGAATATTCTCCTTACCACGTTGATCATGTGGCGGTCACTTAACGAGTCTGGGAGGAGTCCAGGCTCAAGAATTCTATGGGGGTGGGAGGTAAGGGGCCCAGTTTAATAGGGAGTGGTTCTGGGATTTGAGATTCAGGTGGGTGGGTTCAGAAATTTGTTGGGACAGATTCAGTGCCATCACATGGCTACGCAGTTTAGAGCTATCACTTGAGAACCAGTTTGAGTTGAAGTCACCAAGGATATGCAGCTCACCCCCAGATCCAAGCGATTTTAAGGTGCTCAGGTGGTCCATTATGCCTGTCCAAGGGGTGTTGGGGGCACAATAGGACCCAGCCACAAATAGTGGAATTGAATGTGGGAGTGCGAGTTTAATTAGTACGGATTCAATGGACACTACAGCTGGATAGGGGTGAACTGGAGCTGAGAGAATATGTACATGGCAATGCCACCCCCTCTTTTTTTACCCTGTCAATTGTGCCGGATGAGAGAGTAGCCTGGGATGAACAATTCGGCGTTCAGGTTGTGGGGCTTCAGGTACATTCCAGTTTTATTTGGTGGTACCCTTTTCTAATTCCACCAAAATTTGAATATTTTATAATTGTTTTATTTTTTTCTCAAGAAACAAAGAGATGGCTGCCACATTTTCCACAGAAGAAAGTGTTGTAGACCTGGTGAGGGTTAGGAACAAGAAAAAAAAAAGACAGATGGTGCATAGCATAGGAGGTGCCTGGACAAGTACATTTGACAGACATGATAATATTTTTATTAACTGTGGCTGAAACTAGTTTTTTTGGAAAAACATTTTTCGTTGCACTTCTGCTTCAGAATGTTCCATCATGTACTATATTATTTCTATTAGACGGAACCTTTTAGGTTTTCTCGGTTATCATTTCTTGTGCACTTACAACAGACTGAGGAGGAAGAGGATGTGGTAGTTCTAGCATGAAAATACTGCTTAAGGAAGTCATTAGCTTTAATCATAAATGAATCATCAAGCTTTTCTGTAACTTACACTTTACATTTTGTTCAATGCTGTTAGCTGGTACAGTATGCTAAAATTCCTAATTAATAAAGATCAGAATGCAGTAAACTATAACCAAAATATTACATGTTCTAAGCTGCACAGAAGTACAAATGCTATTTCAGATAAATCACTTTCGCACTAGAGACAGGGGCCTGGGTTCTCAGTGCCATGCACCCTTGTGTCCAAGATAAATGTTGAAGGAGTATAGCACATTGGCCACATTGCACCTGGATGCAGTGCTCAACTGGTGGGTGCAGTGGGCACAGGCTAAAGTCCCTGCATCCATTGATGGGCATAAGCAGATTGGGGTTTAGTCAGCTACTGTGGGCCATTTTATTTTTCATCTGGATTTTTCCTCCACTGGGATCGTCCACCCAGTTCTAAGGTTGGGGGCTTCCTGGCAACCTCCCAGCCCTAGCTCACTTACCACCCTGGTGCATGGCCTCATGAGGCAGGGCCCCAGAGTGCCCTCGATCATCATCTTTGGTGGTCCATGGTTTTTACTCTAGTTTTGTCCTTGGACTATCCCACCACCACCACCTGTGGCATTGCAGTGTGCCTATATATATTTATATATGTATCTGCGTATATATGTGTATATATTCTTTGCATAGAACTGTGTTAATGCACCAGTTAGGGTTCAGATTAAAGAGACAAAACTAGGGAAATGTGGTGTTGGGGTTTCCAACCCTAACTCCCCACCCCCACCCCCAAAGCAGCAAAGGAAAAAATATTACAGTTTTGCCTGTCCTGAATTTTGGTGAATCAGTGGTTGGGCCTTCCTTGTGGTTCTCAAGCCTAATGCTCACCCCATTTTCTAAGCAAACAAGGTTAGATGTGATTTGTTTTCTTTAGGCAGGGAAGACTGCATGAGAATGGGGTGAGCATTATGGTTGAGAACCCCAAGGAATACCCCGCCACTGATTTGCCAAGACTCAGTACAGGCAAAACTGTAGTGTTTTTCCCTTTTGCTGCTTTAGGGGTTGGGAGTTAGGGTTAGAAACCTAACACCACATTTCCCTACTTTTGTGGCTTTAATCTGAACCCTAACTAGTGCATTAATGCAATTTTGTGCAAGGAATTTCCTCTCTTTTTGAGATAGTAGAATTGTATCCTCATTGAACCTGCATGGACCCATCCATCTGGTTGCAGAACTCAGGGTTCCTGGGCCCTGCACTTCTGTGCTTCCTTATATACAGACATCCATCTACCTAAGCTTCCATGCCTTCATTTGGCAGCATAGTGAAGTTATGAGGTAATTTTAGGGTCCTGTGCATACCCCATGAATTTCTTGGGGGTATTGTATATCAGTGCTGTTGAACTCATTGAGACATTTTATATATACAGTAGATTGTCTATTAACTCAAAAGATTGGCAGTGTAATGGGTTGTTAAAATTGTAGT
Organism: Neoceratodus forsteri; assembly: GCA_016271365.2. Classification (NCBI taxonomy): domain Eukaryota; kingdom Metazoa; phylum Chordata; order Ceratodontiformes; family Ceratodontidae; genus Neoceratodus; species Neoceratodus forsteri. The sequence goes on along the minus strand of CM028129.1, from coordinate 1,100,625,716 downwards.
GTTATCCTATTGGAAGTTTAATTTTTGAATTAATATATTTTTTGTAAGGGAATTTCAGCAATGTGGGAAGAAAGTTATCTCCTTTGTTGCAATTTTCTTTTGTCAGGCTCACTCCAAAGAAAAAATATATTAAGTGTTCATTTTAAGTCCTGGTGGTTCATTACATACAAGCAAAAATGTGTTGTTACATCTTTAAAATAAATAATGGGTAAGGATGGCATACAAGGATGTATACCCATCGAGGGGCCTAATTAGGGCTATAAGGCCATAAGCCTGAAGGGTGAGTGGCTTTATTGCCCTAAGTAGCCCTTGAGCTGAGTATACGTCTGAGTGTTCAATCCTTACCTATTATCTGTTGAATATAATACATTAGGATTGTTATTGATATGGAGATCACATTTGTGATCACGTTATAGCACCTGATGGTCTATTGTAGCAAGAAAGGGAATGTTGTGTAGTGAATGCAGGTAGGAATTTGGGAGATTTCTAGGTTTGTGAGGGTTTTGTATAAGTGTCTTTTTTTCCAGGTTCTTTTGCAGCTTGTAATTGGTTTGGCTAGCTTCCTAATGCTATGTTTTACTATTAGTGGTGTCCCAGAGGGTTTAATGTAGTGCAACTGTGTGCTTTTTATTAGTGCAGGTATATACAGTACTTTTAATTGTTTGATTTGTAGAGGTTTATGGCTTTAATTAGTGTAAGCATATAGAGTTAATTGTTTAACTAGCACAGGTATATACTCTGAATTGATAGTCACAGGCATACTTTTAATTGATAGCTTATTTAGTCACAGGTATATGGGAAAATAAATTATGGCCTTTTCTGGGGGAAAATTCCCATCCATGTATTAGATTGATCGATCTGTCTGTCTGTCTGCCTGTCTGTCCATACATCCATCCATCCATCTATATGGATCCAGTGCCAGCAGGAACTAGGACACAAGGGAGTCCTAGAGGCTCAGACTGTTATATAGACAGCCATTGTTTTTTTTTTTTTCCCTTTTCTAGGTCCCTCCAGTCTCCACTGATGAGAGCATAGCCATCCAGTGGCCTTGCATGCACATTGCAGACCCTGCAACAGAAGCAAGCTCCCTGACCTAGCCACAGGTATCACTGTGGCACCGTAGCTCGCTGCTGGCCCTCCGCCACAGAGGTACACTGTTACGTGGGAGCTGCCCCAGCCTGACTTACCTTCTGCTATGATGACTTGAGTTTGCTTCTGAACCCAGGTTGCTTGCACAGCAGCAAGCCATGCTGCTGCTGGGTGATCGGGGCAGCCAGTCTAGTTAGTTTTAGCATCCTTAAATCAGATGATTGAAAACCATTGTACAGACTGCTGCAGGAGCTGTTAGGATTTATCCATATTGCTAGAGTGCCACAACCTCCATGGCCCTTTCACTCCTCCCACTGAGGAATGGTCTATTTCACAACCTCCATGTGTTATATAATTGTAGAAAATGTTAATTAATGAACTGGATTGGCCCACTGGTTCTGCTGAACTTAGATTGTTTGCAGTTGCTTTGATTTCTGTTTGCAAATTTGCTGTGTAATTGGCTATTAAATCACTGCTGAATTTGGACGGTCTTCAGCTGCATCGATATTTCTGCAAAATTGACATGCAGCTACAGGAGATATGCCATCTCTGTTCTAAGTCTGTATTCAGTTTATTTCTGTATCATTTGTTTGTCACTGCCAGGACTCCTTGTAAATGAGTATTGCTCAATAGAGCTTTCTCCAGGTACAACAAATAAAACACAAAATACTTATAAGATAGCTTGAATGGTCTGTGCACCAAATTTAATAACTAGGTAAACAGTCATATGAGTGCAATAGAGTGGTGAACTTGTGTTTTGTAGTGCTAGAAGAAACTAAGTCAGTCATGTTGGTTCAGTAGAATGGTGAGCTTGTGTTTTATAGTGCTAGAAGAGATTAAGTAGGCCATGTTGGTGCAGTAGAATGGTGAACTTGTGTTTTGTAGTGATAGAAGAGACTAAGTCAGTCAAGTTGGTTCAGTAGAATGGTGAACTTGTGTTTTATAGTGCTAGAAGAGTTTAAGTAGGTCATGTTGGTACAGTAGAATGGTGAGCGTGTGTTTTATAGTGCTAGAAGAGACTAAGTAGGTCATGTTGGTGCAGTAGAATGATGAACTTGTGTTTTATAGTGCTAGAAGAGATTACGTAGGTCATGTTGGTGCAGTAGAATGGTGAACTTGTGTTTTATAGTGATAGAAGAGATTAAGTAGGTCATGTTCTATCTAGTAGATCACAGTCGTTTGCTAAACACTCTGGAACAAATGCATTTTTCATATGAAACAATAGCCTGGTTTCAGAATTATCTGAGTAAATAGAGTTCATAGGACCAAGGTCCTCAGTACACTCTCTGACCCCCTTTACAATTACTTGTGGAGTCCCCCAGGGATCAATCCTTGGGCCACTTTTGTTTTCGCTTTTCACAAATTCTGTTTCTGCCACCTGCCCCTCCATCAGGATGGTTCTCCATGCTGACGATGCTGTCATCTTTGGGGAGGGGAAGGATATAGGACATATAAACCAGATTCTTCAATCCCATTTTCTTTCATTGGAGAGACAGTTCAGTCAGCATAAATGATTTGTTAATACAAAAAAGACAAAGGCTATGCTTTCCCATAAATCTCTTCATAATTCCCTTAAGCTGTTTGATTCCAAGGGTGAGCAAATCAAAATGGTTAATGAATCCCGTTATTTTGGTGTCATTCTTGACAGCTCTTTCATTTGAACCTCATATATCCCTTATTACGAAAAAACTTCATCAACGTCTGGGTGCCTTATATAGAGCTAGAAACTGTTTAACAACTGAGTCCAGAAAAACGTTACCTGATGGTTTGCTATTTCCATTGACTGATTACGGTCTACTCATATATTCCTCTATAAGCGAGACAATGCTGCCTAGGGTAAGGGTGCTTAATAATTCAATATGTATTTATTACAGTACCATTAGCCAGCCATCCACCCACTTGCTTGCCACCCCCTTCAGCACCTTCTCACTACCGCTTGCTCATTTGCCCGGCCAATGCACTGCTTACAAGCTAGGGCTCTGTTGTGCTCCAGTAACTGTGGTAGCATAGGATGTCATGACATCATTCTCACTCACCTCTCTTTCTTGTAGCCATAGTGCTGTTGTACACATGGTGCAAATGTCTTTCACATGCTTAGTCTCCATTTAAAGTAGGGAACAAAATAGAACTAATAGAAAAAATAAATACATATTTATGTTCAGTGAGTTGGTGATTGAATGCACTTGCTGGACCAATTATTTTATGCTAGAGCTGCACTCAGAAGTTAGGTAATAAAACCATCTTATCAGAATCGTCTTAACTGGCTTCTGATTTCACAACATCACCATATAGTGGCACACTAGGATAACAGTACCACACTGACCCGTGGAATAAGAATTATTTTTGTACTTTAAAAGTTGTATTATTTAAATTTTGTTCTAGTTTTTAGATATGTTTCTACATTATAAATATTTACAAGGGGACCCATTTTACACATGCAAAAAGACACTCTATGGACAATGGTTATTATGGGTTAATGCAAGCCAAGGGGCAGAAGGCACTTGCTGTAAGTGCCTTTTGCCTCCCAACACCCCTGGCAACCACCACCTTGTCATGTTTTCCTTGCTTACTTAACCCACTGTTAGGCATTGTGTTCTGGCCAATGAAGTTTCTAGATGCTTTCTTGACATTTTATAAAGTAACATAGGTTCCAAAAAGAGAAACAGTAACATATCAAGTACTAGGAAAAATTCTTAATGATGTTAAGGTTAGTGGGAGTACTTTATGGAACCAGTGCCAACATATGTAAAATCGTTATCCTATACTTTCTAATTATTTTAATCTGATAGAAATCAGGAGGAAGGGAGCAGAATTTGATAGAAACATTAAATTGACTTCCTGCCAAGGCTTTCTTAGAGTTTGACCTCTGTGTATTAATAAATCAAATTCTTCAGCCAGGACTGCCAAACGCTTTGCATGAAATGTTTATTGCAGATGATTTCTTAGAATTTGTGCTCAGTTGAACATAATCTCTTGTTTTTACCCCAAACAAAAACTTCCCACCAGCCAACTGGCCTTTTATTTTGATGGCCCCAAACGCTAGCAAGCACCTCCCACATACCTCAAGGGCAGGCTGTAAATTTAATGTGTTCAAATCCATAGTACAAACATTTTTAATTGATAAACGTGCATTTTCAGTAATTGTTTTGATATTGTGATATTGGAGGTGAACAGAAACTCAATGCAAAACAGGAGCTTTAATGGCATAAATGGCCCTTCCAGCCATCAGGGCGCTGGCGACAGCATGCCCATCATTAGGGTACCAAATAATGGATTTCGCTGCTCCCTCCCCAAGGTCCCCCCAGAGTTAGAATATTTAGAAAGGAGGGGTGAAAAAAAGGGAACGGTGATATGGAAAGGTGGCACTCTAATGACTGGAACCTATAAATGGTGCATATCACACAGGTAACTTTTATACAAGAACCAGGCTCCCACCTCTCCCATTGTATATCGCTTGTACTAGCTTTCTCAAAGAACATGCCCCTTAGTACCTAGAATCCCCCTTTTTTTATATTAGGAGTTTTAAAAGTGCAGAACTAATAAAAAGGGGGCATACATCTAAACCCCAAGTGAACAAAAAATGATATGTGCTTAATATTGAGCTGTAAAGTTTAAAAAGGATAAAACATTCATAATAAAAAATGTTTAAAGGAATCATATGCATTTCATGAAAGAAGCACATTGTGAAGCATGCCTCTTGATCTTGTTTCCAATATCCATCTCACTTCTTTCTTTCTGCAACTTTTTAAAAATAAATTTCACAATACAGCTAATGCTAAGGTAAGGATAACTATGTAGTATGTTTTGTAAGACACCACCCTACACAATATTATTCCTTCGTTAAGGCACAGTAGTCAAACTTTATAAATAAAAATGAAGAGCCAGGTCTTCAGACACTTCACTGCTTGAAGACGCCCCATGAGGAGGGAGAACACAACTGAGCTCTTGAGTTACAAGAACCAGGGCTGGTGCACTGTTCAGGTCATTGCTTTCCTTAGTCAGTGCATGGATAAGGCTTTTCACCTTCTTGTGGTGAGAGAAAAAATGTAATCTTTCCTTTCAGCTTTGCAGAGGTGGCAGAGCATAAGACATACCTCAAGAGTGGAGTATCTGCCTTACTCCATCAATGGTTTTATCTGCTTAGCACACTAGGAGATAGATCCAGATATACCTGGATTCTGAGTTCTCATATCTGTAAGCCTTTCTCCAGCCTGGCCCTCATCAGAAGTTTCTCATGGTCCTGGAAATAATATGTCTTGATGAGCAGAAAGCTGGGGGGCTGACTGGCTTCTATTAAAAATCCTCTATGCACACTATCTAGTTCAGTGTTTTGTTCTGAATATTTTAGTCAGAGAGCTTCCAATAGCAGGTGCTCAAAAAGGTTGGGTGGCTTGGAGCCCTTGGTGCATTCCAGAACACTCCCTGATTTCAAATTATTGTGTCATGACCGAGTCTCCAAGCCCTCTAATGTGCCCTGCAGGGCTATTAATTCTTTGTCCTTCCTTTCCACCACTTTAGTCAGAGGGTCAGAATATCTTCAGCTTTGTTGTCTCTCAATTCCAGCTCATGTTATAGCATAGTTAGGGAGTTAGAAAGACCAGATAGTGCCCCTTTAAGTGGTTCTAGTGCCTCATTTATCCTATTAAAATCCTGGCACACTTCTTGTAGCATAAGGTCCTGAGTATCATCAGTTTTAGTTTCTGAATAATTACTGCCATTGCCTCCACTGCTCATTTTCACTCCAGTCATGTTGTCAGTACTTGCAAATTGAGTTTCCTGAGTTACAGAAAAATCAAGCTTGAAGTGTGAATCTGATTGCCAGCTTTTCTATTCTGCACAGTAGAATTCAGTGATTGTTTGCGCTTGTCTGAAAATTTGGGACATATGAAATACCTTTACCTTCTTAATCTCAGTTGGAGCATTAATTGGCAAGAATGACTCCTGTAGTTCCTGCATTATATCACAGTCAAACCAGGCCTGGGTGTTCCTTACACATAGCCTCCCTTCACTCTACCAGTTTGACTTCCTCTACATGCAGTGGTTGTGATATTATGATCTTGTGGCATGTCTTCCAGGGTGGCCTTGTTCTGAATGGCCTCACACATACACTGGGAATCCCCTGTGGAGGAACAGTCTCTGTGGCCCACAGCAGGGGTTGCTATGGCAGTAGAATACAATTTCAGCTGTCCCTTGGTGGGAGCCCCGCCATGTGGCAGCACTCCAACAATCTCAACCACCTAGCCAGTTCTGGAGTTTGCTCTTAAAACTCAGGGTCCGCAGCCCCTGCCAGACCACCTTTTAATGGTCTAGCTTGACTTAGTCTCTGACTGTAGATGTGTGTGAAGTTGCTTGTGTGCTTCAGAAATCAGCCACCTGGCAGTGTGTTTGAGCTTTTGGGGATCACTAGTAGATCTTGTGGTGAAGGGAACCATGTAGTGTCATCCTACAGCCCCACTGTGAGCCAGAAGAGGCATTTCCTACTCTGTCTTTTATAATTCTGTGTTCCTTTTTTCGTTCAGCCTGCCCTAACCATGCCTTGTTTGCATTTGAGGGAAGGTGGACACTGTGTCATCTCCAACAACATCAGGCTTACTCCTCAGCTTACCACTGTAGGCATTGACCAGAATTTTTCACTTGGAGCCAAGCCAAAGCTGAGCCAGGGGTCTGACTTTATCAGCCAAAACACAAGCTTTACCCTGGCTACTGCAGACTGTTCTCTACATAGGAGTTGAAGATTTCAGACAGTACGCTAACTGCTCAGGCTGACAAAAATGCTTACTTTGACCATAACTTGCTTAGCTTGACTTTGGCTTTCAGTTGCTTGTAGAGGTCAAGCCAAGCCAAATCAGGCACTAAGCATGAGCCAGGCTTGAACCTGCTGTGGCTTACCCACCACTAATATTGACATGGTGGGACAAATAGCACCCCCTTCGAATCTGAGTGAACTGCTTTCATAATCACTACCTAGATTTTTCTGTCCTGGAGTGGGAGGCGGGTCCCCAGTGTGAACCCTGTTCTCTCACCTGGAAACATGATCATACTTCCCCACAGTTTTTGGGCTAGGCTCTGAAAAGAGACTTCAGTGAATTTTTAGGCTGTTTTCACCCAATCCATGTAACAAAGAAAAAAAAACAAACATTTGGTATAAGACAAATGTTTGAGATGCTAGTCTATCCATATAGCCCCACGAGGTTAAAAATTCAGAATTAGGTAGCATAGATTCATTGATTGTTTTCAATTTGCATGCTAATATTGCAAAACAAAAACTCATAAAGGGAAGTGAGGGTCTCAAAACTTACTTGCCCTACATACTGTAATTCTAAAAAGTCTCCCATTCCCAACACAGCAGCACAACATATTTTCTTTATTTCTCTGATGTATCTTTAAATACTACATATTTCTTTAACTGGGTCACTCTGGATGTTGCAGTTACGACCTCTGCCTTGTGGGCTCAAACAAGGTTGAGGGGTCTGGGTTCTGATTTTACTAATTGGGGTGTTCAAATCCAGATCTTTTAAGTTTAGCACGGTGCCTCCACCCGGAGTAAAATTTAAGTGGGCCTGGTGTAACGGCAGTTCCACCCCTTGGGATGCAGTACCTACCCATCTCTTCACAGTGTCTCCCTACACATTTAAAATCACAGTGCAACCTCAAATTCAATAAAACTGTAATAATAAGCTTTATTTTTATGGCGCCTGTCTAAAACCAAGGTACCTAACAAACAATTATAAAACAAACATGAAATAAATCAATATAAATACTTTAAAACGAATATTTCAGTTAAAACCAGACTATAAATCAGTCACCAAATGTTTTTGTCCACAAGTATGTTTTTAGAGCTTGTTTGAATCCCTCCACGGTCGCGCATTCCCAAAGCTGATGGGGTAGAGAATTCCAGCGGGAAGGGGCCGCATGCATAAATGCCCGGGCCCCAGAAGATTTTAAGCAAACGCTCGGAATCTCTAGCAACCCCTCATCAACCGAGTGGAGCAATCACCCAGGGCTGTAAGGGACCAGAAACTCTTTCAGGTAGTCCGGGCCCTGTCCGTGTAGGGCTTTATAAGTCAGAAGTCTTACTTTAAAGGTGATCTGCCACTGTACCGGCAGCCAGTGCAGTTCACGTAGCACCAGAGAGATATGACAGGACTGAGAGGTTCCCGTCAATAACTGGGCCATTGCATTCTGCACCAGCTGCAAGTGGCGGATATCCACCCCAGGTAGCCCTAGGTAAAGGGAATTGCAGTAATCCAGCCATGAGGACACAAAGGCATGGACCAATGTGGGGAGATCACCAGATGGAACAAGAAGCTTAACCCTGGAGATATTCCTCAGATGGTAAAAAGAGGATTTGATGACTGCCAACACCTGCAAACGTAGTCTCAGCCTTTCGTCAAAAATTATCCCCAGGTTAAGCACCAGTTCAGAGGTTGGGAGTGATAAGCCCCTATGAAAGAGTCCAGAGGGGGAACCTACCCCCAACCCCCTATCTGGCGCCCCAGGTTCATAACCAGCACTTCGGTCTTTTCCGAATTCAACTTCAACCAACTCAAATTCATCCAGTCCTGGATTTCAACAAGGTAGTTATTAAATACTGAGAGAGCTCTATCCTGGTCGGGTGTGAAAGAAAAGTAGAGCTGGGTATCATCAGCATAGCAGTGAAACCTCAGCCCATGCTCATCTGTTTCCAAGGAGCACCAGACTATCCTTGCAAGGACCGGATCAATGATGTCACTGCAACCCATAATCAGGGTAGTTGGTCCTGGGTCCAAACTACAGCACGTAGGGCGCATACCCTGGACAAGTTAGTGACTTACACTAATAATATGCTAACAAGTAATATAAAACATCAACAAAATATTTTTGAGGTATATTCAGAAAGAATAGTCAAATGCAAAGCAAAATTTTTTTTTGTTGAATCTCATGAACAGTTCATGAGAGTCGACCAAAAAAGCATTTTCAGTACTGTATGTGTTGGACCGAAGTTAGGTGACTGACTGAGCTTGGCCTGTAAAGACAAAAAAAAAAGAGCAATAACATGCCCCACTTGCCAGGCAAGACAAGGCGATGATAAATAAGACTGTAAACATGTGAGTTACCAGACCACCTGTACTGGGGTAACTACCCACTGGTACCAGTTTTAACCCTTAAACCTTAAAGGGAGCTCATGATGTTTCACCAGGTACCTAGCCATAGGAGCGGTGCAGGCCTGGTGACTTTGCAACTGGTTGGCTGGTGGTAGTGCACTTTAAGACAAGCAGAATAAACACTTTCCCAGACCCAAACCCCACATGCCCCACAGGCAATTGCGTAAATGGCAGAACCTCCAAATGAGATATTTGTAATTCCTGGCCTGAAGCTCAAAGATGCTTCAGGTCTCAGGTGCCTCTGGATGTAACTCAGGCTCTCTGTGTCTGCAGCCTTCTGGACCTCTTGGGCTCTTCCCTCTTCTTCCTCTGCAGTACAGACCAGTCTAAGGAGCAGTGGCCACATGCCTCACACCCACGTCCAGGCTTCAGACCCCTACTGTGGGACATTAGCTCATACCTGGCATTAGCACAAACCAGCTGTCTCCCAAACTGTCTGCTGGATCAATGCAAGTTTCCTCTTGCAGTTATACTCTGTCTTTCTTTGATGCCCAAAGACTGGCAGCTGTGGCACATGTGTACCTCCTTTTCTCAAGGCAGGTTAGTCTCTCTCATGTGAAAATGCTGTACTGTCACATTCAGTAGACAAACTCACTGTTCAGTCTTTGGATACACAGGTTGTGGAAATGTTTTGAAATCACTCCCTGATGGTTGGCTTTGGAAACCCATGCAGGTTTCACTGGATGGCTCTTGTCAGCAGCCCTCACCTTCCTCACACTCTGAGAGCTAACTGTTGACTCCCTTTTCTGGAACTGTCCTTAATATTTTCCCGGGTAAAGGCAGCTTGTGATTGATGTAAGGGGCTGTCAGTCCACTTGATTAGTATTCAGAATGTTCACTTGACACCCGATTGGTTGGCAGAAAGGACGCTAAGCATACAGCATAGCCGTTCTCCCAGAAGTCTGCTGGACTTGTGCTGAGATCCCTGACCTCTGATTGATTGTCAGCGAGGTCATGGGTCAGCAAGATGGTGACTATGTTCCAGCAAGAAACAATGCTTTAAGTTTACAGTTCATTCTGTAGGGCTTCAGTTCAGCATTTATGTCACTGCTCCTATGATTCATTAGCACACTCTGTGCTTAGCTATCCAGTCATCAGTTGGTGTCCAGTGGGGCTTTCGGCTCCTTTTTGGGAGCTCCATTTTCTGCTGCTTCCCCATCAGAGTGGTCTCTGTTTCTGTGCAGTTGGCAGGTGCTTTGTCCATAAAGGTGCAGAGGCACCAAACACATGAAATCCTTGTCCACCCCTCCTAATGCCTCCATGCCCCCTGATGCCAACTGAAGTCTCTGGGGCCAGAGCACACAAGAGGTTCTACCGTCTGTGAATGGCCATGAGCTGCAGTGGTGAAAACAGTAGGTGGGCAGGTCAGGCCCATTGAAACGCCAAGCAGCAGTGTGTGAGCAGGCAGCCGAATGTTCAACCAAGCAGCTGCTCGAACGTGTGCACACTAGCTGTGTCATGGTGTGGTAGCGTTGTGTATTGCAGCTGATGTGGCTTGCTGATTCTTGCTGCTACAGTCTCCAGTCTCCCTTCATCAGGTTGTAGTCCCTAGGTGCTGGACAGAGCACAGGATGACAGAAGGCAGTGTCCAGGGGTGGCAAGAAGTCCAGATAAGCCCCCACCATTTGGAGGTTACACTCTCCCCCTTGACATCTGAGTTAAGTCCTTCAACAGAGTTCATCTATAACAATAAACAGTGTACAACACAACATACAGCATGCACTGCCTAGCTAGACAATTGCTTTCTGACCAGAGCAGGCATACAGTACATCTTAGTCTAAACAAATACAACTAGTCTAACAGAAAAATGAAAGGCCTTTCATATTTACAGAACTGTCATGACAGTATTCATTATTATACCATAGAAATTGGCAATTCCACAACTTTGAGCAGTACTGTAACACTGATAAATGCAGCATCCACATAACTTATTTTCCGTTCTTACACTTTTATTGTACCTCCTGCTCTAGGTGATGTAGGCTAGGCTTTACGAAGGACAATACAAAGCACAGATATGTGTGTGACAGAGATACCTCTGTGTACTACATACATTGACAAGCTGGTAGGGGCACCTGAAGAGTCATAAGTTAACTTGATCAGAGATTTGACAACTCCTTCAGAACGATGGAGTGTAATAGTCACTTCTTCCTCAGATTCTGGGATAGGTTCTCTCTGTTCATTGAGCAGCAATGAAGCATCCTCAGTCACAATGGGTTTTGCAACTACTTCTGTGGCTTCTGTTGTTTCTGAAGGCTCAGCTGGTTCTCTGCTTACTTCTTCTGGCACTTCCTCAGACATCATCCAAGGGTACATCTCGTACTGGTTCAGAGTCCACTATTGTTGGTGTAGGTTCTGTAAGAGGCACATTTGACCTATTACTTGTCATTCCATCTGAACCTCTGAATAGTCTGGCAAGATCCCTTGTTGGATAGTGCACCCCTCCTTTTGATTCAAGGTCCAAGTCATCCTGATTTGAGCATCAGTTGTGGATAGAACAATTTCAGATTGCCATGTCTTTTGCTTTCATTTTATCTGCACATGCAGTAGCAGATCGAGTAGATGGAAGTTTTGGAGGTTCTTCTGGTTCTACAACATCACTAGTGACTAATTGTCCAACAGGCAGCAAATGGTTTCTCTGTACAGTCCGGTATCTACTTGATAGGATGAATCTTGCACACAGGCTTACTGACACCATTTCTATCACAACATGCAGGGTATTTCCCCAACAGTCAGCAATTTTGTGCTTCCCTAAAAGTCCCACATTTCTTTATGAAACACATTCTCCTGGTAACAGTTCATGTGCCTTAACTATTTTGTCGTACCTATCTTTATTGTCTTTGTTATGCTTTGCAGTGATGTCTAAGGCCAACTTGTAGGTGACGTTTAACTGGTCTTTCAATCTCTGTACATAATGAAGGCAATTTTCTGGCCTAGCTCCATTGGCAGAGACACCAAAACACAAGTCCACAGGAAGTCGAGCTTCCCTGCCAAACATCAGGCAATATGGAAAAATCCAGCGGCATCACTTTTGGTACAGTTGTATGCATGGACTAGTGCCTTGACTTGCTGACCCCAGTTGCTCTTTTCCTTTGGGTCCAATGTAACTAGCATGTTCAGTAGGGTTTGCTTGAACTGTTTGGACTTAGGATCACCTTATGTGGTGATATGGTGTAGTTTGTGACTTTTTTTTATAATACAGAGAGACAGCATATCTTTTACTAGATGACTTTTGAAATCTCAACCTTGGTCTGAATGGATCTGCTGTGGGGTTCTGTATAACAAATAACTTTTCTACTAGGACTTTAGCGACAGTTCTTGCCTTTTGGTCCTTAGTTAGATGAGCTTGGGCGTACCTTGAGAAATGATCTGTTACTACTAAGATGTTTGCAGTGTTCTTGGCATCTGACTCTAGGCTGAGAAAGTTTATGCATACCAGTCCATCGGTGCACTTCGTGCACTTGTAACTAAGTTTACTAAAGGGGCTACCCTCTATGGCAGAGTTTTACATCGCACACATCTGTTGCAGTTTTTGCAATGTTGTTCCATATCACTCCTCATATGTGGCCATTGCAAGCAAGCACAAGAAAGACCCTGTGTTCACTCACTTACAAGGTATCCCGTGCACTATGCATGGAATGCAGTACAACTCTTTTAAACTTTGAGGGTAAGACTAATTGCAGTTTTGCAAAGCCCTGCGGTCCTTGGATTACTTAGTACGGCAAGTTATCTTTGATTTTTAACTTAGCCACTCCCGCAGTAGCAACTTTATCTCAAGATCATTGTTACGAACTTGAGTGGCATCACCCCTTTCTTCAGGGTGAAGACAATGTCCTTCAAACTAGAGTCCATTCTTTGCTCTCTTTGCAAATCTTGTGTAGTTAATTCCAGGAGAGTGGTCAGATCTAGGGCAGCAAAGTGCCAGTAGGCTTTGATAGTCACCAGACATGCCAAGACTATCTATGAGACAGTGAGCATTTGCAGTTGTCTGGTAAATCTGTGTCGAACATTTTTCACAGTGCTTTGACAGTTGGCTCTTGGACTCATACCCACATTTGGTTATCTGTGGATGATGCATTTTGTAGTCTTAACAGGGCATTGGCACCTACATGATTCAAGCCAGGTCTGTATTCTGCTCTGTAGTCATAAGTTGAAAAAACTGAAAACCGTTGTGTACAGTAGCATCTAACTCTGCAGTTGTTTTTACGTATGTCAAAGGGTTGTTATCTGTTTTGACCATGATGTGTGCCTGTACAGTTATTCATGAATCTGGTTCGCAGTGGCCCACTTGAGTGCAATGCACTCCTATTTTTGGACTGGGTAGTTCCTTTCGGCTGTGTTCAGACTCTTACTGGTGAAGTTGACAGGCCTCAGTCCCTCAGGATAATTTTGATACAGCACTGCTCCAAGTCTGCATCTGCTTCTGGTAGGCATTCTTCACCAATGCATGCACTCACAGTGCTCTTCCATTCTGTTCCACCTCTTGCTCTTGGCAAACTACTGTAGGTTCTGATGAGGATGGGCATATTCTTGAACATTCCTGACTGTTGGCAGAGCAATGCCAACATTTCAACAGCATCACCAGCCCCAGCTACGGTTGATGGAAAAGCAATCCAGGCTTTCAAGTAACCCACGTAGGGGTAGGACTTGTCACTCATGACCCACGAGTTCAGACCTTCCAGAGGCTGTATGTGGCAGGGTGACCCCTGTCATAGTGGACACCCCTGGGATAAACTGAAACCCCTTACCCAAGCAGTTTATATGTTTTGTGTAATGTCTAACATGCTGGTTGGCTGGTTATAAATTAAGTGCTAACGTGCTTATAAAGCTTTCTGTACATATTAACCTAAAAACTAACTAGAAACCAACCAAACCTCAAAGATTATTGAAGTTATATATATTGTTTTCTTCTCTGGTCTTTGACCATAAAACAAAACTAAAAGGGCAGTTTTAATAGAAGCATAACAAAAGTTTGTATCTGCTTTTTCTAGATGTTAGCAGCTCTCTTCTAAGACATATTTTGCAGCAGACAGCATGAGATAATATAACCCTGCAGGAGAGTTTAGGAGAGCACAGAATGTTCTGACCTTGGCTCTGACCTTTTCCAATGTTGTAAACAAGTCCTGTGCTCCAGGTGGCTGCCAAATAACTGTTCTCTATGGGCCAACAGTGGCCCCAAGAGGCTAGTTTTATGTTAAGTCTGCTGTTAATCAAAAGGCAGTGGAAAATTTTCCAACTTCTAGTTAGCTTATAAAAAGCCCTACTTCAGTGCTGAGAGAGGATAGATAGGTCAGTTGAATACTGACTGAGGAAGGTGAAAGACCTCCTGGTAGTGCATGCTTTCACACTATTAGGCTGAAGAAAAAGCCTTAGAAACTGTTGAAGCTAAACAGTTGTCTGATATACCAATTTGATTTCTGTATATTTTACTTGATAAAAATAAAATGATAAATGCAACCTTGCGTTTTTTATGCACCTGACTTGAGGTCTGCCTGAAACTGTGTTACACAAAACTCACACCTGGTGACACTGTAGCTTACAGTTCTTTGTAAGATGTTTGTCATATCAGTCTTTGGAAATTATGGTGACTTGTGTTCCACCATTGAGAACAGCTCGGGTTGACACTCTATTGATTGTAATGGCCATTTCAGTTGAAGGACCAACTAGCTTGTCAAGGTGCTCTGGCAAAATCTCTTGTTGTGTGACAGTGGACTTGGCTGCTGTGGGTTTCACAGAAAGTTTGGAGCATCTTGCAGATGAAACTCAAGTGTGATCCGTTACTGGGCCCCCAGGAAGTTTCCCCCCTTCTGGATTCTTATGAGCAGTTTAGTGGTGACTCGCCATGATCTTCCAGTGACTGACACTCTCTCTTCAGCTGTCTATCTTTTCCACAGTTGTAACAGAACATGCCCCTTTGTACTGACATGGTCTGGGTAGTGCATCAGGAGGTGGTCTCCAGTCTTGGTTACTTTGGTTTGGAGGGTAGGCTTTCAGGATTGTGACAGAGGTGCTGGCTGCAGCTTGTCCTTGCTCTGGGGTTCTCTCTTTCTGCCATGCCATGGACTGTGTTTTTTATTTCTTTAGTTCAGTTACCAGACAGTGTAATTGATCGACTTGGGTTTGGAGGTCACAAGCTACAGGTGGTGTCTGTGCTTATACTCCTACGCCCAGCACTGAAAGGTTTTGGCTAGCTGAAGCTACTTGTTGGCTTTGGTGGGCATTTAGTCCATTTCCTGGAGCTATTTTTTGCTTTGGCAGTCACTTCTTTATATTCTTTTAACAGCTATTTTAACTCTTGAGCCTCTGTCAAAGGTACATTGTCAGTAACTTGAGTAACAGCTGCTGAGGCATGGTAGGGTTCCCATCCTTCCTCTTTTTCCTCAGCTTCTCGGACTTCTCTCATTAGCACTCTGTGAGATGGAGGGTTGTTCCTTCTTTCAGCCAGATGTAACTTGAGAATCAACAATGTGGAATGACAGGCAGCTTTGAGTGCATGTTCCAGTCTCAACTGCTTCCAGTCCTGGGATGCCACACCTCTGTTTCCAAAAACTCTTTGTAAGGCACTTTCTAGGCAGTTCAGAAAGGCAGAGTGTGGTTCTCCTTTCCATTGTCTTGTTATCGTGAACATCCACGAGAGATCTTCTCTGGATTCCATGCTTCCAAAAACATTCTCTAATGCAGTCAGATACTGTTGGGCTGGAACTTTGGAATCTGTGAACCTCAAAGAATGAATAATCTCAAATACAAGACTTCTGGAGGCTTTCCCCCAAGTCTTTTTCTCATCTCAGCTTTTGAGCATTGTCATTTCTGGATCACTGAAGCAGCATATTCCATCCAAGTTTCTTGGTCATCTTCTCTTGCAGGGGTGGGTTTCATGCCTGAGAACATTCTTAACCTTCTGTGTGAATCTGATACGGGCGGCACATAGGCGGGTCTGGCTCCTATGTGTTGAGGTGGTGTACCCCCATGGCCACCTAACAGCACCCTGATTTCACCAGCTGAATTCCCTTCAGCTTGTAGCTACTTGTAGAACCATTCTTCAGAACTTTCAGTCACAGCTTGGACTTCTAGCTTTGGGCTGGTCACACTTGCATGCATCACTATTGTCCACTTGGCACTGTTTCCATCTGGAATCAGTCCATCAGGCACTCTAGTGGCACTCATGGTATTGCAGCACTCACCAATACCATCAAACTCTGGGTGTTGCTATCCAGGGAACATTCTCATACACCAACCTTGCTGAGACACTTCACTCCAGACAGAACTTCTTCAGTTCTATTGCTATCAATCCCTTATGGAACTCTAGGGAGTAATATGGCTTTCAGCAGATCCAACGCTTCACTTGCACACCAACTGATCAATCTTTCACATGCCATGGCATCTGATATTATTTTTGGGGTTGGGGATCCAAAAGACTCTCAGTTGCACTTGAATCCATGCTGAGTCCAACTGGTAAACAAGAGATCCCAGAAGGGCATCCAAAATTGGAGCTGGGTTGCCATGGAAGTTGCAGTTACCACCACTGCCTTGTGGGCTCAAACAAGGTTGAGAAGTCTGGGTTCTGAAATTCCTGATTGGGGAGTTCTGATCCAGATCTTTTAAGTTTAGTGTGGTGCCCCCACCCAGAGTAAAATTTAAATGGGCCTGGTATAAGGGCGGTACAGCCCCTGGGATGCAGTACCTCCCCCACAATGTCCCCCTATATGTGTAAAATCACAGTGCAACCTCAAATTCAAAAAAACTGTAATTAGTGACGTACAGTAATAATATGCACACAAGACAAAATGTAAAATATCAACAATATATTTATTAGGGGATATTCACAAGGGATGGGGAAATGGAAAGCAAAAAGTTTTTTTGGCAGCAACTCATGAACTGTATGTGCTGGACCGAAGTTAGGAGCCTACCTAGGCTCAGCCATAAAAACACCTTAAAAACAGCAATAACAGTGCCCATCCCTCACCAGACAAGACAAGGTAGTAGCAAGTAACACTATAAACCTATTAGTTTTACCAACCACCTGTACAGGGGGCACTATCCACTGGTACCAGTTTTAACCCTTAAACCTTGCAGGAGCTCATGGTGCTTCACTGGATACCCAGCCATAGGAATGGTGCAGGCCCAGTAACACTGCAGCTGGTTGGCCTGTGGTGGTACACTTTAAAACAAGCAGAATAAACACTTTTCTAAACCCAAACCCTATAGGCCATGCAGTTATTTAAATGGCAGAAACTTAAAATGAGGTATGTGTAACTCCTAGCCCGTTGGTCAAATCTGTAGATTTGTTGGCAACTTTGTACAAACTTCCCCAGTTGCATGGCAAATCCTGAGAGTACTCACAGTTCTGTTGTACCACTTCCCTGTCAGCTGGGCTCCTTCTCCTTCTCTGCAGATGCAGTTTCTCTCAGGTTGATGGTTCAGTTGTTGTAGCTTGGCGGGGGCAACTCAAAGATGGTTCAGGTCTCAGGTGCCTCTGGATGTAGCTCAGGCTGTCTGTGTCTGAAGGCTTCTGGACCTTTTGGGCTCTTCCCACTTTCTCCTGTGCAGCACAGACCAGCCTACGAAGCAGGGGCCACATGCCTCACACCCACGTCCAGGCTTCAGAACCCTACTGTGGGATGTTAGCCAGTGCCTGGCATTAGCACTAACCAGCTGTCTCTGAGACTGTCTGCTGGATCAATGCAGGTTTTCTCTCGTAGTTGTACTCCATCTTTCTCTGATGCCCACAGGCTAGCAGCCGTGGCAGGTGTTTTACCTCCTTTCTCAAGGCAGGTCACTCTCTCTCATGGGAAAGTGCCATCCTGACACTTTCAGTAAACAAACACACAGTTCAGTCTCTGGATAAACAGGTTGTAGAAACCTTTTGAAGTCAGTTCCTGATGGTTGGCTGTCGAAGCCCAGGCAGGCCTTACTGGATGGGTGGATATCTCCAGAAAGAATCAGTGCATTACATTTACAGGTTGATTTGTAGGGCTTCTGTTCATCTTTCACTTCACTGCTCTCATGAGTTAGCAGCACTCTCTGTGCTTAGCTATTCAGCCATCAGTTAGTTTCCAGGTGGGCTTTCTGCTCCTCCCAGCAGAGCAATCTCTCTTGCTGTGCAGCTGGCAGCCACTTTATCCTTAAAGGCACAGAGGCACCAAATACATGAAGACCTTGTCCACCCCCTCCCCACATGCCTCCATGCCCCCTGATGCCAATTGAAGTTCCTAGATCCGGAGCATACTAGAGAGGCTACTGTCTGTGGATGGCCAAGGGCTGTGATGGTGAAAACAGTAGGTGGACAGGTTGGGCTCACTGAATGTGCTGAGCAGCAGTGTGTGAGCCGGCAGCTCACCCTTTCGAGTAGGTGACTGCTCGAACATATGCGCTCTAGCTGTGTGATGGTGTGGCAGCTCTGTATACTGCTGCAGAGGTGGCTCACCACTTCTTGCTCCTCTAGTCCCCTTTCATCAGGCTGCAGTCCCGGGAGCCAGAGACAGCATAGGATAACAGATCGCAGTTTTCAGTGCTGGCAAGGAGTCCAAGTAAGCCCCACTGTTTGGGTGGGTCGTTACATTTCTGTAAAAACAGCATGCAAGATATTTAAAAATGAAGTAAATGGGCTGTGCTTTCCCACCTCTGGGTAGTAGACAGCAAAGATGTAAGAAGCAAACTGAACAGGAAACCAAACACATAAACAAAACCAATAACCTTTTCTGAAACAATATTTTGTGGTTTGTCTGTGTGACTGCTAGTCTCATGAGAACCTTCACTCATCTCCCATAATTGTTTCCCCTGCATGTTCACCTGATATTTGCCTGCCAGAAGCTCTAATGCATTCAGTGATAGAGGGAATGCACAGGCTGCTGGGATGGTCTCTTCATGCCACGTTTGACACTGGTGGCCCCCTTGACTGTTTTTCTTATTACCATTGAGCAGAGTCAAGGCTTATTCAGTAGTGGAAGCAGTTCATGCCCTCTTGCTTTAGCCCAGGCCTGCCCAGCTCTTGGCATGGGGAAAGTCTCCTGGTAGCCACTGTGGCTATATTACTGATACTATTGCTTTTGCCAAAATGCACCCCGATCTTAACTGGGGATCACTATGTTGATATGAACTAGTACTGGTAGCTGGCCTGGGGAGAACAGTGACAGCAGGTTGTGTTGCAGTGCACATCACCCTGGTTCAAGAAGATCCTTGGTCTGGTGGAGAACAGATGTGTAGCAGAGGTGATCATTCTCTCTCTGCAACGAGTGGCCCAGTGCGCTAAACAACTCCCCTTCCCCAACCAAGACTGCTGGCTCACACTTCTAATGATCTGGATGCTATGCTTACAGTAGCGTTAGAACGGGGATACAGAGGGAAAATGGGGTAACAAACAGTAAGAAACTAGCATGAGTGGTGTTTGCTGAGGCCTTGGCCTAGGGTAGTGTACTGGACAGTGACTGTGCTGACTGTGGCATTAACCCTATTATAGTATATAGTAGAGCACTGTTCTGTATAAAATTCTGTCCCTTTCAAAATGTTTTTGTACCACAGTTCAAAGGTCATGGAATGTGATTGTGCCCTTCTGTAGTACAATAGCATTCTGAAAAATCTAGAGACTGCACGAGCATTCTGAAAGCAAAAGAACAGTTACATGTGTATTTCACATAATACTATATGCTATAAAAATACAGGATAAGCAAATTTGTGCACAGTCAGTGTGTTCTGCCACCTTGGGGTTCTGATTCCCATGGACCTCTCGAGCTTTGCTGTTGAGATCAGAAGGAATCAGAACCCCTCTGTGGCAGAACACACTGGTTGCGCATAGTTGCCCATCCAGTATTCTCTATTTTGTGGCTGACACTGGTTTGGGTTCAGGGTTTACTTTTTCCCTTCTGCTTTGAGACTGCATCCTTAGCCTCTTTGGGCTGCACTAGCAGATCCGGCTGTGTTACAAAGTAGCATTCACAACCCCCTTAGGCCAGAAATCAGTAGCTGCCTTAGTCTACTCTGAGTTTTAAAATGGAACATTTTGAACTTTTCTTGGGACGTGTCACCCACTTACAAAAATTCTGTATCCCCCCCTACCAGGCTATCACTACTGGGCTCCCACAACACTCCATATCCGGTATCTTGAGCAACCCTGGTTCCACCTCCAGGGCTCACTAAAAAGAGAAGCCCCTTCCCCCTGCTTTGATTTTCTAAATTTATTTATTTCCCTTTCCGATATTTTTTTTTTAAATACCCCTCTAATTTTCTATCTTTTTACGTCAATGGGGTTACTTTGATTTTGAACGTATAAAAAACTTAAAGCAGAAGTGCAACAAAAATGTTATTCTAAAAAGCTACATTTTAGCCATAGTTAATAGTAATATTAGGACACCCGTCAACCCATCAGGATACCTGTCAAATCTACTTTTTTCAGTACTTCCTATGCTATGCACCTTGAGTTTTTATTTACTCAATTCTAACTCTTGCTACCTATAGGTTCCAGTGCTATTTGTGAGCCAAATATGGCAGCCCCTGTTTTCTCCTTGAGAAAAAAATAATTAAAGCATTTATAAAATACTCAAATTTTGGTGGAATTAGAAAATGTTACCACAAAATACAAGTGGAAGATGCCTAGAATCTTCTGTAGTGAAAAAAGGAAGGGTTCACTTTTTTCTCTTGATTTTATTACATTGCTGCTTTAAGCCCAGTTTAAAGCTTTACAAAACCATCTCACCGGCGCATTTCTACAATGATGCACGCAGTATGACTAACAAAGTTATCTGAGCTGAGCTTTTGCTTTTCTTTTTCTCTGAAGCAACCCCACCCCAAGCTCTCTATGTTGGCAGTAAAGATTACTTGGATAGCGTTGTAAGCCAAAGTGAGTTATATGCCATTTTACAGAAACCATTCCCACCCTGCCATGGTGCTTCATGACCTCTATATTATTCTGGAAATTAATGATTGTTATTAAAAGAGAAAATATTATTTACCACAGAAAAGGCAACTATTGGCAAAGTCAAAGAAAAGTAAAACACCGGCACTCGCCTTGCTTTGCTTCCAAGTTAACACATTACACTTCTCTGACCATTATGCCTTCTTCTCTTCAACTTTTGAGGCTTCTACCAACGCAAAATAAAATTGCCAGCGGGGTGAACAAATACAGTGATTTTGTATTCAACAAATATTCTTGCAATACTTTGGAGAATATTCGGTGATTCAGGTGATATTCGGTATTCAAGTTTTGTGGCAAAATTTTTCAAATTTGTATAACAGACTGAGAACTGGCCCCCCCCCCCAACAGCAATAATTTACCTTGAATTCTGATACAGTAGTGTTTACAACATTTATACTTCCTCCCACAGTTATGCACTCTAACACTGTCCCCCAGCCACCGCCTTGGCCCCATAAAGTAAATAAATCACCTTCCTCCAACCCTTAGCATTACAAATCTCATTTTCCTTTCCCCTAACCCTCCCCCAAACTCCCAGAAATGTTGTATTTCTAACCCCAACCCATTTAGAATCCCAGCTCTTTCCCCCAGGTCCTGATGATCATAACCCGTCCCCATCCCACTTAGCACCCAAACTCTACCTCTTCAGTACATGAAGTTAAAACAATACAATCTCACTGGTCCAGCCAGACTATAAAAATTCCCTCGCTGTCATTCATTCAGAGGGCAGTTAACTGTGGTGGTGTGATGAAGACTGTGTTGTTCACCATCCTTTTGTCTGAATCAGTGGGCAGTGGGCATGCTGCATGTTTTAAGGCCATGCACCCAAGGGGGTGGAGGGGAGGTGGATAGCGTAGTGGAATTTAAGGTTGTGTAACCAAGTCACTACAGATATTACGATTACTACCCCTGCCTTGTGGACTTAAACAAGGCTGAGGGACCTGGGTTCTGATTTTCCTGATTGGCGGGTTTGAGTCCAGGGCCAGGATACACAAAACTCTGCCCCGGCACAAACCCGGTTTTGCGCGAGCAAACTGGGTTTACGCTGGGGCAAAGTGTGGAGGGGGCCTAAAATGTAAATGAGGGGGAGGGGACATGAATATCAGCACTGTTCGATTCACATAGCATCTGCTGCATGCAAGGGCCTTTTGCAGGGTCCCCTTGTGCAGAGCAAACACCACCGACCAATACTTTGCTTTAATCCTGCACAACCCTAGTGGTTGGCAGAGGTACTATGGTGGTGTCCCTCCACTGAATGCTGGCCCGAGTATAAGAAAATAAGCT
This sequence comes from Neoceratodus forsteri, assembly GCA_016271365.2. Lineage (NCBI taxonomy): Eukaryota > Metazoa > Chordata > Ceratodontiformes > Ceratodontidae > Neoceratodus > Neoceratodus forsteri. Next base: position 1,100,603,297 of record CM028129.1, on the reverse strand, counting down.
TCTCTGGTGTCCACTGGTCCCTCCCCCCACCTGATCACCTACCCGAGTATAAGAAAATAAATGTCCCTGGTGCTAGTGGTCCCCCCCGCTGATCAATTGCCTGCCCGAGTATAAGAAAATAAGCTTCTCTGGTGTCCAGTGGTCCCTACCCCCACCCGATCACCAACATGATATATAGACACATATGGCCCCCCCACCTGATTACCCGCCCGATATGTAGAACATATTCCTGGTGTCCAGTGGTCCCTTCCCTACCCGATCACTCCACCCAATATGTAGAACATTTCTGGTGTCCAATGGTCCTACCCCCACCCAATCAACCACCCAACATCTGGACACTGTGTCCCTGGTGTTCATAGTATCCCCCCATCCTTGTAATAGTTACAGCATTCTCTGGTGTCTAGCAGCCCCCCCCCCATCCCTGATCCTCAGTACATGATAGTTACAGCATTTCCTGGTGTCTATCAGACCCCTGACCCCCTTTCACCGGCAGATAGTGCCCCACCACCCTGCTCCCCCCAACATGACAACAGTCCTCACCCTTTGCTGGGGGGGGGGGCGATTACCTGACTCATTATCTAGGGAGTCGGGGAGGGGAAGGCACATAGCAACATTTCTGTTTTTCCAAGTACCCTTGGCAGTGGTGGTTTTACACAGTCTGAGGGGTCCCCAGAAAGTTACAAAGGTCACACACAGATTGAATGTCCACAAATTGGAGTAGTTATACAGTATGGCTTTATTCTGACATGATGGTCAGTCAGAAAGTTGGAGCCCTCAGGGGCTTGGGCAGGTGCAGAGACAAGTACATAGAATCCACACGCTGTAGAGAGTTACTTCCAGTACAGACAATTTTAACTTTCCATCCATCCCCTCTTCTGGGCAACAGATCAGGACAGGCATGTCCCAAACTTTGAGTGCACACATAAGGTATGGGTATACCAAAGCAGAATTCTAGTGGGAGAGTTACCACACAGGCATACAATCCTGACAGGGAGGGCAGCACCTGACTCTCTAAATAAAGTGTGAAACAGGTTTACTCTCCTGAACTGGACTGAAACGTGAGCTCGGCTTCAGTTAAAGGCTAGACAATACTGTATCCACTAGATAGTCATGAACTGTGAAGGCATCAATTGCTTTTAGCAGCCCCACATTAGTTCTGACAAAACACTTTGCATTTCAGTACTGTGAAGGTATCGACTTAGCGTTAAACTATCCCTCAACAGCTTCGAAGAGAACACTGTCTCGAGACTTTCAGGTGCCAAAGCTGAAGGGCAAATCTGCTTTATAGCCCTGAAGTGACAAATTCTAGCACAGTGCTTTTCCATGACTGATGGGCTTGATCTGACCAGTCCAATTCTGGGCAGCACTTTTACCCAAATCTTTACAGATGGGGATGGCCCCATTTGCTACTCACTGTTACCAGTCCCAAGACAATTTCTAAAGGATTCACTCCCATGTGGCATTACAGAAGATGGCAGCTACCATGACTCAACATCCAGACTGTTCAGTTTATGAACTAGGGCGAGAAGGAAAAGAGAAGGGCTCCACTCCGACACTCGGTCTGCCTACAGGAGTACAATGACCAACTCACTCGAACTCCACTATGAACACACTATTGATCAAATCTCAACGGCAGCACTCCTTGTTGTGGGGCATGCTGCTGCGAGTGTTCCGCATTCCATTTTAGAACCCTTTGCTCAGCAGAGCTAACTAGATGACTTAAAGGAACCCTACAGGGATTTTACCTTTGTGCTGCCCAGATTCTACCTAGACTACACATAAAAATGAGTTCTAGTAACCCAGGGGAACCTAGGCGTTACACAGCTGTTACAGTATGCGCTCATTGATGGCTCAGTCGGTGGCCAGCCATGGTGGAGAGCACAGGACTATGCTAGTCACCGGCTTGGGGTCGGGATGGGAGAGAGTGGGGTGGTAGGACACTAACTGCCAGGGTGGGGGGTGGTGGGTCCGCTAGATACCAGGGAATGCTGTAACTGTCATGTATAGGAGATCAAGATGGGGAGAATACAGTGGATACCAGAGACACAGTGTCCAGATGTCAGGCAGGTGATCAAATAGGGGAGGGACCACTGGACACCAGGGAATATGTTTCTACATATTGTGTGGGTGACTGAGTGGGGGGGGACCACTGGACACCAGGAAAACTTGTTTACTTATCCTCAGGCCAGTGATCTGCGATCATGGGGGTGGTAGCCCAGGAAATACATTATTTTCTATCACCTATCGGGCCAGCAATCGGGGGCACTAGGCACTAGGGACCCAGGCTGCTCTGGGGCACATGCTAAACTTCAGTGCAGCAACTACTAGTCCCCTCCATCACCAACTCCCCCTCCCCTCTTTATTACTCTTCTTCCCTCCCAGGCACTCTTCTGAGACAACTCAGCTATTGAGTCCTGCTCCCCTCTCTTCAGGTTACCCCTTGAAAGTCCCACCCCCCCTTTCAGGTTTCCCCTTTGAAAGTCCCTCTTTACATTTCCCCTAGGGATCAGTCAGCTGGTTTCCACAAAATCGTTGCGTTCATTAATTTAAAGGCCTTAAGCAAAACTGGGGGGTGTTAGTCCTAGGGGACTTTAATATAAACTCGTTATCCCATGAAGCCGCCCAATACAAAGATGCCCTATCCTGTATTAACCTCTCACAAATGGTCGATTCACTCACCAGAATCAACTTAACAAACAGGCTTCAGTTCCCTGCTTGACTGGATCATCACGAACCAGCCTGACAAGATCTCCAAACCCACAGTACTTGCAGACCTGCTTAGCACTCCCTGGTCACTTGATATTGGACCAACAAGACTACTAAGCCCCTGCCCAAACTCATGTTGAGTCATACCCTCAATCATGGGCAGCTGAACTCGCTCAAGGCTTGCCTTGTCCCAATATACTCTGCAGTAAACATTGACCAGGCACAGGATTATTTTATTGCTAAGTTTAATGATGCCTGTGATACCTATGCTCTGATTAAAAAGCGTAAAATCAAGGGAGTCCACAACTCATGGATCTTCTCTGCTCTTCTGAATCTTATGGCCAACAGAGACCATCTTTGGCATAGAGCCAAGGCTACTGGCACAAAGACAGACATGCAGAAAAATAGATCTGCCAGAAACATCTGCACCTGCGAAATCAGACATGCAAAATCTCAATATTTTAAAGACTGCCTCACTCATTTCTGGGATCAGAGAGCTTCAAATAAGTGGATTTTAGATGTATTTTACGTCCAGAAATGTGTGCAAAAGGTCCAGAAATAGACAGCTTGGAGTAACTGATGTCCTTGTATAAGAACCCTGTTAAAGGCTGATGTCTGTTTATTTTCTACTGTAGACGTATTTTTTTTTTTTAATTTAACCCCTCACCTAAGAAAGACACACTTTTGAAACTCAATTTGCATTGGCTTCTATATAATTCAGGAGTGATGTGAAGGGGTTAAATTGAACTAAGATTATTTGCAACCCTGCTAATCAGCTTCAGCATGGAGGAGTATGTTTTATCTATGTTCTGTGGCAGTCTCCGACTCAGAGAGCTGAAAGATTTACAGCTAGCTTTGACATGACGCTGTGCTGCTGGACCAGTGTGTGTATCACTTTATCTCTACAAAAGGAGAGAAACGAGAAGCCTGTTTTTTAAACTTATATTTATTGATTGTAGCTTCAATTGGTACAAGTCATGTCAGCAGGCAAGTACATAGGCATATTGTACACATCATTATTACAGTTAGTGTTGACTTCTGATCGTGTTACAGCATGTGGGGGTTATCAACATCTGGTATTTTAGCTAAGGTATATACCAAGATAGGCTATTACTGCCAAGAGCTGGGGAGAGCCAACATCAAACTTAAGACATAGTGTACCCTTTGAATAGGTTTAAATCCTCCTAATAAACTGCAATAGTAGGTTACTTTTAAACTTGAGCAGACTTCTGCAGATCCTGTTAACTGAGGTGTCATGTAAAATTCAGATTCATTACAGAACCTAGTAACTTTAATAAATTACCCACTTTATGGGTCAGCCCGGTGGCACTGAGGGTTAAGGCGCTGGATGCCACACCTCGCACCACACCGGCGACCCGGGTTCGGGAACAAGCCTGAGTCATCTGGGGTCGATAGCAGAGGAGAAGGATTGAGCATCCATAGGACTGTTCTCCTTCTCCGGGGAGGGGGGGGGCGGGATGCCTCGCTGGCCTAGTGGACTCTAGCAGTGGCTGGGGGTGACGGCAGGCCATAAGGCAGATGTGGGGAGACGTACTGTGACCAATGCCGGGAAGGGGCGCTTGCAGTAGTGTGTGCGCTCCTGTCCCTTAGCATCATTGCCTATCGCAGACGTCCATGGGGGGAGGGAGAAAAAGGAAAAATATGGGCACCAGTCGCAGCGGCTTGATGGCCGTGTCCAAGGGGGACTTGCTCGGCGCTGAGGCTGCGTGGCTCTACTGGATCTTGTCTGGGTGTGAGAGTGAGAGGGGAGCTCTCCACCTCCCCACCTCAGGGGGCAAGTCGCAGGGGTATGCCGCAGAACCCAAACATGGAGCCGGGGGGTCCTTGGAACAGCGGCCGGATACCTCTGGAGGATGCGTGGAAGTGTGAGGTAAGCAGACTGGTGGCCAGGGAAAAGTACAAATAAAAAAAGAAAAAATTACCCACTTTATAAACTGTTGTAGACCATTTCGAGTAAGCCCACTGAGACTAGGGGTCCCTTTTTCAGGGGTGACCCAGAGTTAATTACAGGTAACATAAAGCATTACATATGTACATTACACATATCACAAAGCACGTAAGACAGGCCATACAGAGGGATAAATCAGATTATTAGTCAGTTGCAACACACAGCTAGCAATCAACAGTAACAGGGAGTCAGACAGGCTATACATTGTTATTTAAGTACAGACAGGTTCATGTCACCAGGATCAATACCTTATCATTTACAACAGGAACAGGTGGGATTTGAGTTCCTTTTTGAAGCCTCTCAGGGAAGCAGAGGACTGGATACAGGAAGTGAGTGAGTTCCACAGGGAAGGGATGGAGGTGGAGAAGGATTGCGCTCCACAGGAGGTCCTGACTCTTGGCACCTGGAGCAGACTGCGTTCTGATATTCAAACTTGGCTGAGTTTTCAAACAGTTCAACATTACAATCCGATCTTGGCTAACGAGAAGCCTGTTGACAAGAGCTGCCTATATCTGGCATGGATAAGTGAGGGGAGCAGCAGTTGTATAATTGGGCTGGCCTAGCACCGTATAGCCTGGAGGTTAGAGTAACAAGCTGGCCTGTGAATTAACTTGCTACATCTGGTAGACTTAGGTTTGAGTCCCACAACCTCCACTTGCATACTGTGTGACTCTGAGCAAGTCACATAATCCCCCAGTGCTCCCAGCTCACCCCTGAAAACAGGCACTTGTGCCTAGTAGGTCTTACCTGGTTACCAAAGAATAAAAAAAACCTTACATGCTTCCTCCCAATATAGGGATGGGCTGTGTTAGGGCTGCGGGTACGAAAGCTGGGCAGGTTTGCTTGGGTAGAGGCTTGCACGTTGGTGCTGAGGCTGGCTGTGTTTGCTTGGAGGGGATTGGATGCTGCTGCCAAGGTATCAGCATCTACTCTTGGTAGTGTGCAAGGGGGTTGGCAGTGTTGGTACAAGGTGGGCTATTTGCTTGGGTGGGGTGACTGGCCGTGTAGGTGCTGGGTCCATCAGTGTTCACTTGGATTTGTTGAGGGTGCTGCACTGGTAGTGTTGGTTCCTGGGTTGGCTGTGTTTACTTTGGTGGGGTGGGGTTGGCAGTGTTGGTGCTAGGGTTGTGTCCACTGAGTGTTGGGTGACTGGGGGGTAGACTGGCCGTATTGTTATTCAGGGCTGTTTATGTTGCAGCAGTGGCTGAGGGAACTGGCAGTGATCATTCTGGGGGAGCGGCATACTTTGATGGAGGGGGACTCACTGGGGAATGGGGACTCATTAGCCATATTCTTTCAGAGAGAGAGAGAGAGAGAGAGTGTGCATGTGTGTGTGTATATGTGTGTGTGTGTGTGTGTGTGTGTGTATGTGTCTGTATTTATGTTGGTAGGGTGGAGCGGTCTGTGTGTGGATTTGGGAAGCAGACTGTGTGTATCTTGCTGGGGGGTAGTGGCTGTTGTAGGAGAAACCAGGTGTATGTGTGGGGGACTAGCTATGTTGGCAGTGGAAGGGACCAGGCATATGTGTGGGGAGCTGACCATGTTGGTGGAGGCAGGCATGTTGCTGAAGATGGCCATGGGATGAGGGTGCCAGACATGGGAACCTGACCATGTTGGTGCCTTAAATTGGTGGTGAAAGCTTATTTTTGGCTTGCAAAATATTATTAAAGCATGCCATATTTGGCTGCCCTTTGGGAAGTATGTTTATATATTTGTGTAGTGGGGAGGACAGCAGGTTCAATGGCTGGCTGGTAGGTCCAGGGGGGCCCTTGTGATCTTAGGTGGCTCCACATACTGTGCTGTATTACAGAGGGTATGGGGGGATATGTGTGTGTGTGTGTGTGTGTGTTGCATGTGTGGTGCAAAGGACCGGACTGTTTAGGTGAGTTGGCTGTGAGGAATGAGGGTGGAGTGGACTGTGTGTTGGTTTGGGGAGCTAGCTGTTTGTGTCTTGGTCGGGGATGGTGGCTATTGTAGGAGAAGCCAGGTGTATGTGTGGGGAACTGGCCATGTTGGCAGTGGAAGAGACCAGGCATATATATGGGGAGCTGACCATGTTGGTGGGAGCAGGTATGTTGCAGGAGCTGGCCATGGCATTAGGTGGTGCGGGTTCCAGACTTGGGTACCTGGCCATATTGATGCCTTAAACTGGTGGTAAAAGGTCCTTTTGTGGTGAATTTCCAATTTAAGTGTGTGGTGATACTCTACAACATGCTGTTAATTAAGCATGAGCACCAAACAAAAACCAAACTGAGTTTGTTTGACTTGATGTGTTGGTTGCATAATTGCATTCATGCATTGTATCTTGCTTGCCATCATCAACCTATATTAATACAACAAATGACACACAAACTGGTCCTGAACTACAGCAAAACAAAGGTAATGACTTTCTACAATGCCAGGAGCAAGTACAAATCCCATGACCTCACCATCAAAAACAAAACAGAGACCATACTTGAACACGTTCCAGAATTTAAATACCTAGGCATCACATTGGACAGTTCCCTGTCCTACCATCGGCACATTGATTCTGTCGCCAAGGCTGCCAGTATCCGTATAGGCCTGCTCTACAGGCACAAACACTGCATGACTCTGGACACACTTCAGTTGGCTATTAACAGCTCTGTCACCTCCATCATTTATTACGGGCTAGCAATCTATGGCTCCACCTCTGCTTCTGCCTCTGCCCTCCACAGAATTACAGTCACACTCAACAAAGCATGCAGGCTTCTAACAGGGGCTGACCGACTTACACACACTTGTGATCTGTTTGGGCAGGATGGCTTCCTCTCATCAGCCGGATCGAGTATCAAACCTGCCTCTTAGCCAAAAAAGTCATCCTCGGGATCATGCCCCCAGGCGTTGAAAAGCTCCTCATAGACCACCACAGCACCCAGCAAACTAGAAGTTTACAACAACAAACCTTTCTTGTCCCCAGATGCCAGACTACAATGGGACAGAGGGCTTTTGCTCACAGAGCTCCACAGTGGTACAATACACTCAACAAAGAAACTCTTAAAGCTGCTGCTCTTGGCCCATTTAAAAGACAACTCCCAACTTCATCTCAGCTCAACTAGTCATTGTGACTGCTTCGCCTAATCTGGGGCCCCATGCTTACTGCCCTCTACTTTAGACAGGTCAGCTACTCCTACTTGCCATGCCCTCCCTCTCCTGCCTCTCCCTGCACACACCCTCCTCCCACTCCTCTTCCTCACTCCCCTGCCTGGCACTTGCTGACAATTATACCTCCCCTTCCCTCTCTCCCCTTGAGTGCACTTACTATCACCCCTTACCTTATGGCAATGGCCTTCCTGCCTGCGTGCACTCTCCTCCCTACCCTCTTGCCAGCAGCTTATTTCTAAGTTTATTTCTAAGTTTGCCCTTGGATGTTGTGACTTTCTACTTAACACTGGCACATTTTGAGGTACTGTAATTAACTATGCCTCTGCCTCTTGCTTCTTTTTACTGTGTAACTATGTATAATCCTGTTGACCTTTGTATGTGTATTTACCTTTCATTTCCTCAACGTGGAGCCTTTGTAAATGAGTAGTTCCTGCTCAAAGGTATTTGTAATCCTAGATTTCAATAAATAAAATAAAAAAATTAAAAAATGAGATCTGATATCAAAACATCTGTCAGCTTTAATAGGAAGGTGATATCTGTGTGTTAGTGATAGTGTACAATCACCAGACTTTGAATGTAGCAGGCATCTGACTGCAAGCAACTTAACACAAGATTACTAGAGGTTACTTGGGAAATGCAAGAACAATTCATGAAATAAATATGTACTGTGGCTGGCCCAGTGAAGCTGAGGGTTGAGGCATCCACCTTACCTCGCCCCACGCCGGCGACTCGTGATCGGGAGTGGACATGAGTCATCGGGGTCGATCAGGGCAGGAAAGGATGGAGCATCCGGAGGACTGCTCTCCTCTCCTCTCCTAGAGAGGGTGGTTTGTGGGCTCCGAGGGTTAGGGGGCTCTGCAGCCAAGGAGACACGTAGGTGGGGAGAGGTGTGGCAGGACACTCTGAGTGCGGGTGCGGGAGGGCACCTACCATGCACTGGGCTCCATTGCATACCCACACCTTGGGAAGAAAAAGTGGAAAAAACCCTGGCACCCAGACAGGTGAAAGCAGGACCCATGGCATGGCACCCACACTCAATGCCGGGCTCTTCCAATCAGCCTCTGTCTCTCACCCCCTCCGGCTAGATTGTAGCTAGAGCACCAGTGGAGTAGTGGTCCCACCTCGGGGGACTCAGAGCAGTGAGGTTGGTCAGGTTGGAGTGAGAGGTAGAGAGCACTCCTGGGATGTATGTCTGGTTGGAGGACCATGCTGGAAAGAGATCTAGGGCCAAAGAACGAGGGGTCATAAACAGAGTTAAAAAATATATATAAATAAATACGTACTGTAAGTAACTGACTTACTGTGCACATTTTCCTTTCCTAGACTCATTCAGAAATTTATTTCTGTGGATGTGCCATGGATTAGGTTACAGTGAGGTATTCAGAAGGCCTATGACTTCAAAAACTACAGGATGTGGAGTATTTCTACTTCTAAAATTTGTTGACTGGAATTATTTTGACTTCCAAAAGTTGACAACTGGAAGTATTTTGACTCCAGTAAAACTGAAGTGACTTCCAAATTTCAACCCATGGAAGTATTTGACTTCTACCAAAATAGAATTATCTGAAGCCCTGCATGGGATGATGATTCTGGGAGAACTTGAAGGACCTTACTGGTAAAAATAGCAAAACCTCACCTTCCATGCTGCTGGTGAATGATGTGATCACCCAGGGCCCTAACACCATTGCCAATACCTTTAATGTTGCTTTTACAGACCTTAGCAGCATACTGCCAACTGATCTCCCTGTAGCATTTGTTAATAATACACCAGGCCCCAAGACCACACACAGTATGTTCCCCTCATGTCCTCCCCTTCCAACTTAAAGCAGTCACTGTACCTGAAGCCAGAAAGTATCTGTTGCAGGTGCTAGGCAAAACCAGACACAGTAGTGACTCGCTGGACCTTAAGTTACAGGACCTTATCCTTGAAGAAGTGCTCTTACTTTTAACAAAACTTTTGAACCTATCTCTCCAGCTGGAACAATTCCCCCTGCTTTGGAAAGCCACAGGGGTCACCCCAGTCCGCAAAAGTGGTGACAGAGCCGTACACGCGAACTACTGTTCAATATCAATACTGCCCTCCCAAGGCATTAGAAAGGATAGCTGCTGACCAACTTGTTGACTCTTTAGATAAGTATTGGAATCCAATACCCACAGTAACATGGGTTTTGCAAGGGGCATAGTACCTCCACCGCCCTGCTGGAGTACTTAGGATTCCTTGTGAAAAGACAGAGCCACACAGAGTGGGCTAGGGGTGCTCTGTGACATGGGTAAGATTAAATCAAGAGCAGTCATGGCACGCACCTCAGCACAATACAACTGTAAAAAACAAAACGACCAACCTTCAAGTCCTGAAAAATACTTATTTTTTAATATTTGGAGACCAGCAAACAAACACCACACAGGGTGTAGAGTAAAAGTGCGTTCTGACGTTTCACCTGCAAGAGTCTTTTACAAAGATAGTACACCCTAGTGGTTCTACCATATATACAGCACCAAAAATCAACCACATGATTTAAGTTGATTATTAGGCATTTGAAGTGACAGTGATAATGCCAGTGCAAAATACTGATTTACTTAAGAACAAAGTGCCAAAGTGCATAAATATTACATAATGGAAAGAACGTCATACTAAAGGAACACAAAATTAAAAATCTCCCTCAAAAAATGTCCTTACTTGTAAATATTTATTATTGCATTTTATATTTCATTTTTTACTTTAATGAATATCAAAGTACAATATACTGGGACCAAAGTCCTTCATAAGAAAGCTTAAAAAGATATATCAAAGGGCAATGAAAGAGTGGAGACATAAAGTTGAAAGTTTGGTGGCAAATATAGTGAGAATATTTACAAGGGATTCAATTACCAAGAGAGTGGTGACCCTTTGGGGGGGTTACAAAACTAGAGAACATATGATTTCCTAAACAGCCAGGGGAGGGGGGAAATAATGTGAAAATATTTTAGGGGGGAGCTTAGGCCTTACCTTTAAGTGGAATACTGACACAGGGTTATACCAAAGACAACCAAGAAGAAAAACTGCTTGCGGACGAGGGGTAAATGTAGAACAAGCTGTATAGCAGAAGCCCACTGTGTGTACTTACTTGCTTACAGACACAGTATATATTAGGGGATAGTACACTATATGTTGAAAGACTGGTAGACAGAGGTGAAGTTGTCGCTTTGTGTTCATGATTTTACTGGTATCATTACTGTAGGCACCTAAAAGGAAAGAAGAAAGACATCAAAGTCATTTCATTTCCTATCTTTCAAGAAAGGTCTCATTTCAATCTGCTCATTCAGTCCTTTACCTCTATGTGCTTCAAGTGTGTAACTCCAATACATTTGTCGTTTACTTAGCAGTCCCTTCCTGTCACCACCTCTTGGGTCCGAAGTGACATGTTCTATGCTGATAAATTTTAAAAGATGTTCAATCTCATTGCCGGCATTAGACATGTGTACTACCCAAGCATATTCAAAGTTTTTATTAATAATTGCCCTCATATGCTCCCCCGCCTCTTTCTTTAAATTTCTGTTTTGGTTTTGCCTACATAGTAGGAACCACATGAGCAGGTACTCAAATAAATTACAAAATATATATCACATGTAATAAGCTTCTGAATGTTATACATCCTGCCTTTTGATGGACCTATGATCATGCCACATTATTTAACATCCTTGCAATATTTGCAATTATCACATTTCTTGCATTCTTTCGGGGTGGGCGGGTTAACCAGTGCGTAGGCTTCTCCACTTCCCCTTGGTATGCTGAATGGACTAATATGTCCCTTAGGTTATTCACCCTTCTATATGACATCCTGGGGGGCTGTTTGGCTGTTTCTCGTAGACGGGGGTCTGCTCCTAAAACATGCCAGTGTTTATACACCATGGCCCAGATATTCAAAAGGGTTGCGCATGGCACAACAGTGTTGCATCATGCACAACCCACTGATGTGCCCCGGCACGATATTCAAAAGGGGGAAGTGCGCCGCACAAATCCCGATGCGCCGGAACGCATCAGTAATGTATGCAGGCACAGGTAGGGGGGGTGTGCCCATGCTTAACCTGCACAGCCCGATATTCAGCCCGGGATGTGCAGAGTCATGCATGCGCAACCCCTACCTGCGCCTGCACAAAGTTAAGCCGAGAAAAAAAAGGAACAAGTGATGGCCACCCACAGGTGAGCTGCTGCATTGCAGGGCGCAACATGGCAGCTGCCACCTGTGGGTGGCCACCCGAGTTCCTGCCGCACCTGGCGACGCCCCCCATGCCTCATCACGGGCATCCCTGGAGCGAAATCCCCCCTCCAGTATCCCTGGTAGACTGGCTAAGTCCCAAGGACTTCCTACCAGAGGAATGGGAAGGGGAAGGACTATGCCTTCAAGAGCCTTCCTGTATGGAGGGGTTTCCGTCAGGCAGATCTTTTTACCTGTAGACAAAACTCCAGCACCAAGGAGGTCTGCTCCCTAGCCAAGGACCAGTTTACACAGGCACAGGATGCCTTCATCATAATCTGGGGTCCATTCGTCCTCCTTTATGCTGTTACTCAATACTGCTACCCTCAAGGGTTCTGCAAAAGGTAACTCTGGATCAGGCAGAACTGCTTCTGGTCTGCCTATACTAACCCCGGCGTCCATGGTTCATACGTTTGACTCACAGGTCAAGACAGCCTCTGATAAAGTTCCGAATCAGCCTGGGCCTTCTACGTCAACATTTACAGGTCAAAAAAAACCTCCGATAAGGTTCCAAATCAGCCCGGACCTTCTACGTCAAGGCCTGTTCTGCATTCCAATCTGTGCAGTCTATCCCTCTCAGCATGGAGATTAAGTGGTAGACTATCAAGCTAGGATATATACCTCTTGTCATCAAAATGATGATTCATCATCATCTAAGGTCTCTACAGAATATGGTGCAAATTTCGTTTCTGGCTTCAGTTGCAACAAATGTCAGGCTAGGCCGTATCCATACACATCATTCTTCAGTTCCTCTAAGAAGGATTTGAGAAAGGGCTACAACTGGCCACCTTGTAGGTTCAGGTTCCGCTTTGGGAGCATTCTTGTTGATAGATTCAGGAGAGTCCCTGGGGTCTCATCCCCAGGTGAGCCGATTTATGAGGGCGGCAACTCTAAAATGCCCTCCAGTCAAGCCAATTGTTCCCCATGGAGACTCAGCTTGGTCGAAGAGGCATCCCTCATACACTTGACAATGAAAGGCGCATTCCTTATAGTCATCTTTTCAGCCAGTCACATCAGTGAGCTAGGGGATATCTCTAATAAGGATCCTTGTATCAGATTTCATCAGGTCTTGGTGGTCCTCTGAATAGATCCAGATTTCTTTTACTGAAGGTAATGTCTCCTTTTTCTCTGCAACCAGGAATTGAGCCTTCCTTTCCTGCTGTCTTCCTCCCAAAAATGACAAGGAGAAAGAATTTCATACTCTGGATCCTAAAAGAGTGGCGAAGCACTGCATTAGAAGGGCTGAGTCAATACACAAAACTTCAAGCTTATTCGCCTCACCAAGGACCAAAACATTAAAAAAAAAAAAAGCTTCTAAGGCTTTATCACAAGATGGATGCATTCATCCATAACCACTGCCTACCAGCAAGTGGGGATGCCTTTACCTGGCCCAATTAAGGCCCTCTCAACCAGGGCCATGGCCGCCTCGTGGGTGTACTTCAGTGAACCTTTTCCGGTGGGCTTATGCAGGGCGGCTATTTGATCACCTATTCATACCTTCTCCAAATTCAACCAGATGGATTTGACCACCTCAGCTGAGGTGTTTTGGTTCTCCAGGTGGTGGTGGTCCCTTCAAAAGGGCATTTACATTCTTCCCACCCGGGAAGTCAGGGATGCACTGCTTTAGTATATCCCAGTAGTACTGAAGCCTGGAGACTAGCATAAGGAGAGAGAAAACTAAATTTAAATACCTGTACATTTTCTTTCTCTGACTGCTGGTCTCCGGGCTTCTTCCCTCCCAGAATGTAAGAAGCTGGCGGACAGTTGGCAGAATGTTTGAGATAATGTTGTCTCTTTTTGTTTCCAAGTTTATATAATACTACCAGATTGGAACTGCTTTAGGAAGAACTGGTGGTCACAGAAAGTGGAGGGGAGGATATCCAGGCTGCAGAGCTTTGAATTCCTGCCTATCATGTTGCAAGAGGAGGTGCTTCCCAGTAGTACTGAAGCCCAGAGACCAGCAGTCGGAGAAAGAAAATTTACAGGTGTTTAAATTTCGTTATTAGCCCCATCATGTGTGTCCATATTGGGAATACTGTCACTAATACTCACATTTTCAGGTGCAGAGGTGCCTCCCATTTTCATGTTATTATAAAAGCACCTGAGGTTTAGAATCCTGCACAAACATGCTATGTCCGGGGTAGTTTGGAAAAAAGTCTGTGCCCACTGTTGGGACAAAGGACAGTCCCTTATTAAGAACAGTTTCCTCAATTTTTATCAAATTGTAATTAGAAAGATTGATAATTTTATTGTTATAGAGTCCCTCAGAACTGTTAAAATTTATTGATTCTGCTAATATGTCCTCTTCACTTGACCTCCCTGAGTTGTTTGACCTCCTACGTCCTCACCTTTTTTTTTCTCTCCTGGTGGTAGGTATCTCCTCTTCCTTTTCCACCTCTTGGGTGGATAGTCCATTCCCTCTTCCTTTAGTATGGTGTTCTTTCCATTATGTAATATTTATGCACTATTGGCACTTTAGAAAATGTTTTTTTTATTTCCTGGCACCTGATTGGCTAATACCCTTCCCAGAGGGGTGCATTAACTTTCAGTAGATGCCCAGGAAATAAGAAGTGCCAGCCCAGACCTGACTGATGCCCATCCAGTTATCATTGTGCATAGCCTGTTTCACCATTGGCTGAAGCACTGGGCAGTCAGTTTGAATCAACTGCCATTTTTTTTCTCGCTTAGCGAGAGATATTGGCCCCCAACACTCTACTTCAGTGCCAACTGTTAAAACCACACACAACAGTCTGTCATTTTTTTTAAATACTAAGCATATTGCAAGCCACTAATCTAGTTTCTCTAAACAGTTTTTTTTTTTGTGATCAAACCGAATGAAAGCCCTGCTCCATTCCGTTACGTTTCACTTTGGCTTCACTTAAACTACTAGACCCCCCCCCCCCGCACGATCACTGTCACATTCATTAGCCTGCTATGTTAACTTCCGAGGACCAAAACAAAACTCCTCATGAATGAAAACCTCTGCTGTGTACCTACACTGTGCCATGGTTCACAGCTCCAATGGTACCTTCCAGTTTCGACTCCCCAAACACATCCACGGCCGCCAGTCATTTCTCCTCGCTAGTCCGTGGTGCCGCTCATCTAATTTCTCTTTCCTGCACTCTCCAACCCCACATATCAATCGCTGACAATGACATGTCCCCACAATAAACAAAAAGAAACCAAAACTTACTACAGAAATTAAAAAGAAAGAAATTACTTTTTCATCAAAATGTCTATTTTACTTCTGCATATGATGTCATCAGGCACACCGAAATAACTCTACATTTCTAAATGATTCAATCACACAGTATACATTTTTTAAACCCCAACAAAAAGAAAAAAGCACTACTCTTGAGACAGTAAGTACAAAGTGCATATCTTGGGGGAGCTAACTTCATGATTATTGGGGGGGGGGCGACAACACATGCCACAGCACAGAAATAGGGACTACTTTACCATGCAGACATTTCAACTTTATTATTAATAAATCTTTTAACTGTTTTTCTTCACTTTTTTAAATCCCATAGTAAAACACCACAGTGCCCATTTTCTAAGTGCAATAATACCCTCCAGGGTGGGCAGTATGGGCAATACCGGACCTCCCAGGAGCTATAAGGCCCTCTGCCTCATTACGCCCCTGGGCGGTCCGGTATTGCCCAATACTGCCCACCCTGTCGGGTATTATTGCTTACTTGTTCTTAAGTAAATCAGTGTTTTGCACTGGCATTGTCACTGTCACTTTAAATGCCTAATAATCAACTTAAATCATGTGGTTGATTTTTGGTGCTATATGTATGGTAGAACCACTAAGGTGCACTTTGAAAAATCTTCTTGCAGGTGAAACGTCACAGCACACTTTTACTCCACACCCTGCATGATGTTTGTTTGTTTGATGGTCTCCAAATATTAAAATACAAGTATTTTTCAGGACTCAAAAGTTGGTCGTTTTATTTTTTACAATTGTGTTGTGCTGAGGTGAGTGCCGTGAGTACTTAGGATTCCTGCACAGGGCCTTAGACAGTTGTCAAGTAGCCAGGGCGATTTACATCAACCTTACCAAGGCTTTTGACACTATTAACCATAAACCACTTCTTGCTGAACTCCTCTCTATTGGCCTTTTCACTGAAGCTGTAGAGTGGTTCCAGAGCTATCTCAGTAATAGGTCTCAGCGAGTAAAAATTGGTGGGACACTCTACAATAGTTGGGAGGTACTTACAGTTGTTCCCTAGCTGTCAGTTCTTGGCCCACTCTTCTTCAGCCTCTTTATTAACAAACTCCCCTTTGTCTGCAAAGAACATATCCTTCCGTATGCAGCTGATGCTATCATCTTTTCTAAATACTCTGACCCACACCAACTTGAGTCTCAACTACAAAGTGATTTCAATGCTGCTGAAGCTTGGTTCACCAAGTACAAGCTTATAATGAACTATAAAAAAACTAAATGTTATTTGTGAACCCTCACAATAAGTATAAAGACTTTCAACTGACAATCCACAATAACCTTCTCACCCCAATAGAACAAGTGCAAACCTTCAAATACCTTGGCATCACCCTGGATTGCTCTCTCTCCTTTGCTCAGCATACAGAACAAATCGTAATGGTAGTAAATCCCAGAATTGGCCTTCTATAAAGGAACCGACATTGCCTGACCCAAGATGCCTTGTCTCTCACACCATAAAAAGTTCCATACTGTCCATCATTGATTATGGATTAGTGATCTATGGGGCAGCCCCTGGACTCCATTCTGAAAAGGGTTAGTGTTGCCCTAAATAAATCCTGTAGTCTGCTTCTTGGTGCAAACAGGCGAACTCACAACTGAGACCTCTATGCACAGTCTAACTGGCTAAACCTTCAAGGCAGAGTACAGTACCAAGTATGTCTACTCGGGGGGGGGGAGAGACTTGTCTTGGCTTATCCCCTCCAGCCATCTAGAAGCTACTCGTCAAAGCCCCCAACCCCCGCTGTACAAGAAACAATGTCAGACAATCTCTGATTGTCCCCTTTTTTCGCACCTCTCAGGCGCAAAGTTCATTCACATATTGTGACACCCTTTATTTTTTTATTTTATTTAGTTGTTTAACCAGGTATAGCACACTAAGCTGGAAGCTTTTTTACAGGAGCAACCTGGGAGCACAAGGAGGTTAAGTGACTTGCTCAGGGTCACACAGTATGCAAGTGGAAGCTGTGGGATTCAAACCCAGGTCTGGTCTGCTGGATGTGACCAGATTTGCAGCTCAGAGCCTTAGACCACTGCGCTATACTGCCTCCTTTAGCTGAATGAACTCCCGTGGGACTTAACTTGCGAGCCCAAGCAGGGGCCAATTAAAAGAAAACTTCATCAGTACCTCACCAGTTGGAGCAGCTGTGACTGCTGGCCAACCTGACAGCTGTGACTGCTAACCCTATTTCTTTCCTTTGCTTACCCTTCTCCTGCCCGCATTCAACCCTTGCAGTCCCACCCCACCTCCCCAGTGACCCCTAATTTACCCCTGCCTAATCTCCTCCTTGGCACATCTTCTTATCTCCTCCTTGATGCACTTATTCCTACCCCTCCATCTCTCCCACTTCCCTGTCCCTCCCTATACTTTGACAATGAATTGTTATTCTGCTTAATAGGTCAAGTATTACAGCTCTATTCTTACATTGTATGTAACATTAAATTGACCTGTACTGTTAACTTTTTTATACTTCACTGCCCTTACATTCTCTCTACGGTCCAATTTTTGAAATTCATGTACTGCTGTCTATTTCTAATTAAAATGTATGTAATTTGTTATCTTCTGCCAATGTGGAACCTTTGTAAATGAGCTTCTAGCTCAAAGGTGTACTCCTAGAACTCAGTAAATAAATAAATATGTAAATGGGCCCATAATGTGCATGCAACTGGCCACCTAGCACCATGTATGCCCACTGGACTTATTTACATAGCTGCTTTTGTGAATTGAGAATAGCACAACTGCACTATACATTGTGGGGACATACTCCTGGCTGCATGTCAGGGCAGCACTACTGAGCTAGCACTGGCCCAGTAGGGGTTACTGCTAATTCAACCTAGCCCTATTCACAGTTGGATAGCGTTGCATGCTATCTGACTGTGAATAGCAGTTTTGGACACCTGGGCAAACGCAATGCACATCGTAGACTTTCGCATTGTGCTTTGCAATTTTTTGTGAATCTAGCCCCAGATCTTTTAAGTTTAGTGTGGTACCTCCACCCAGAGTAAAATTTAAGTGGGCCTGGTGTCAAGTGTCACGTGATGGCTGCCTGCTCCAGCTTCTCCCACTGAAAACCCTCCTTTTTTTTGCTAACTCAGTAAAAAAAACAGCAATCCTGGCATGTTGTGACTTATGAAGACAACTGCGAGTTTTTTGGGCAACAAACAACCAAGTATGGAGACAGAAATGAGGGATTCATTGCCACATCATACCCCTCCAACAATGCCGATGCGGGACAAGACAGTGAAGTGCTCCAAAGCACAGGGTCCTGGGGCAACTCCTACTGTGACTCCCCAGGCCATGCTTACAGAAGCAAAGTTTCTGGAGGGGCTGACCCCCCCTCAAGACTACACTTGACATGCTGGTACAGGAGCTACACAATATAAGAGCATCCCTGGATCTGCTCACCAGGTGTACCGGAGATAATGAAGTCCGAATCTCTTCATTGGATGACTGGAGGGCAAAAGTGGATCCAGACATGGCCCAGCTGAGACAGCGAGTCAAATTGATGGAAGCTAAGTTAGAGGACCTTGATGGGAGGTCCCAGAGAAACAATTTAGTAATTCTTGGACTCCCTGAAGGTGAGGAAGGGCCAGTATTATTCGTCCAAATGTTTTGCACCAATATTGCTGGCCATTCCCCCAAATAGATTCAGATACACCGTGGAGCGTGCGCATAGGTCGCTCCAGCCTTCTCCTGCCCCAGAATCTCCTCCGTGGTCCCTAATCTTCAGGCTCCTAAATTTTTTGGATAAGCAGCGTATCTTAAATAAGGTGAAAGAGCTGCATGAATTTCAATGGGAAGGACGCAGAATCCTGATCGCTCAGGATCTCCCTAAATCGGTAAGAATTAAACGAACCGAGATGCATCCCATGGTGACCAAGCTAATTGCAGCCGGGGTGAAATATAGAATGAAGGACCCAGCAACCCTGCAAGTGTTGCATAGAGATACCTAGCACAATTTTGATACACTCGAGCAGGCTACCACCATCCTGAAGTTACTGTATACTGAGCTCTTCAAGTGAGAACGGCAGTGAGTAACTTCTTCTGCTTTACGTGGAGGGAATCAGGCGTTAATGTACAGGTTATGTTGTGCACCACCTGATTTTTCTTATTCGGGGTGCCTTTGTGTGGACGGTAGCTGACCAGAATTATAAACAGCAATAGCCTCCCCTAAGCAGTATTAGTGGCCAAAATTGGTGAAGGCCTTACAATCAGCCATACACCTATAATCTATACTGATCCCAGGGCTCCATCTTGTGGAGGACTGATCGAACTGCAACCACCGCAGAGGAGCTGCTGAAATTAGTGCAGGACAGGGCATACACAGACCCTTTTTTCTTACTGTGATCCTGGGCTTATAGCTGCCGATGCAAGTGATTCTAGTCTGTGGACTTTTCCTGCTGAAGTAACTCTTGACTAGCCTGGAGATTTACCTCCGCACAGAGGTCTGAGACTCATCTGTCATGGACACAAACAGGAAACATCTCAGCTATAGGGCATTTTCTTTCATTCTCCCCAGGGCATAACCTACATAAATATAACCTGCCTGCCCAATGCTCCCTCCAGTTTACTACCGAAGCATGCTCCGGTGCCATTTTTAGGAAGTCAACACTATTTGGCTATACACACCTGGTTTGTGGTCCCAAATATTATGGCCTGCGAAATGACTAGGCTGGTGCTCCCCAATGCTTTGATCCCCGGCAAGTTGGACAAGACTTGTGCAGTTGGGGTTTCCACATGTAGTACTTGTCAGAGTGGCTTGTAGTCTTTTACACAGGCCACTGGAATTATGCAACTTTTTTCTTTATTCCTGGCACCTTGGCGAAGACAGCCTTTTCTAAGTTGCAGAACAATACATCTTGAGCAGAGCAATGTATATTTCTTTTATGGATGTGTCTTTCTTCTTTTCGTGGGCTCACTACACTAAGTTAGCATGTGGATACTTTCCTAAAAAGGGATTGCCCTTTTTCATTTATACTACTGGCCCATGTGGCAATTAGAGGGGCTAATTCTACTTTTATTACAATAGTGTGCGCTGAGTCAGACTGCTAATGACACGTAACTGGCTTACCAATACTTACTAGTCTCATTGCTCTTTGGATTGTGTTTTCCTTGCCTAAATGAGTTACATGTTTCAAGTTTGACAGTTCATGTTAATGTTTATGAGGGTTAGTAATGCTATTGTGGGAGGGTGGTGGGTGGTGGGAGGAATCTTCTACAGAGAGGGAAGTGTCTCATCATGACCAGGAATGTGAAGGGTGTCAGTCTTTGGGACTGGGGAAGAGTGGGGGGCTTTTATGGTGTTATTTTGTGTTGGTAGGGATAGGTCTGGCTAAGTTGCAAATACTGTTACCTGAAAGGGGGGGTGGGGCAAATCTAATGACTGATCCTCGGAACCCACACAGGGCAGATACAATTATAAATACAACTGCATTGACTCTGGAGGCATATTATTTTCGTCAGGGATCTATCACTAAAGTACAGGATTTATCTGAGGTAGTGAGGGAGGGTAGGGTAGGGAGGGTTCAGTTGACTGGTATATGTCTTGGGGAAAAGGGTAAGGAGACATGGGAATTGCAGACGTACCTAATCTCTTATGCTAATTGTCTATTAAGTAACCTCTAATTTTTCTACCCACTTCACAATAATCCACTGGTATGAGGTATGTCTCAAGGAACATTGAAGGAGCAAGAGTGAGAGGGGAAAGATACCAAATCATCAAACATTTACAAACCCTTCAGTGCAGGGTGGCTCTTCCTGCAGGAAACCCATCTCCTGGCCACAGAGAATTTATTATTCCATCAGCAGAATGTGGGCCAAGTCTTTGCAGCAGGCAACTCCACCTAACAGAGAGGGGTGGCAATTCTGTTTTTTTAAAGGAGTCAACTTCAGTGTCCGGAATAGCATAGTTGACCCAATGGGCCGCTATAAATTGCTTCAGGGTGTATTAGACCATTCTGAAATGCTTCAATTAGCATTTATGGGCCAAATTCCCCCTTGCCTGAATTCTTCTCCCACCTGATTACCCTAATCGCCCCCTATGCACAAATACCAATATTACTAGCAGCGGACTGTAACGTAACCCTTACTGCAGACCTGAATTGATCAAGCTTCCAACCTATCAGGCTCTCCCCCACCCAGGTAGCACTACAAGAGTTGCTAGCTGTGGGCGGTCTGTGCAACCCATGGAGAGTGTTACACCCAGGGGAGCAAGAACATACATTTTACTCCTCGGTGCATAAATCATATTCCCGGATAGACTTCTTTTTGCTCAGCATTAGCTCCCTGCCTAGGGTCCTAGACAGTGGGATCTCGGCACAGGTCCTATTTGACTATTCCCCTGTGTGGCTTAAATACACCCCCTTTCCCAACATTAAGTGGGACCATACATGGAAGCTAAATGTGCAATTATTAAAAGATTCCAAGACATTAACTGGTATTAAAGCTTTCATTAGTCAGTTCATGGCCCAGAATGAAGGTTCTATTCCTGATTATGACACGACATGGTGTTCCCTCAAACGCTCCTTGAGAGGGGAGTTTATTCCTATTGTGGCCACCCTGAAAAGAAAGCAGAGGCCATACTAAAAGACCTACTAGCCTGTAAAAGTTCTGTCAAATGTGATCCATGCCTGGATTCATCCGAGGCCAAACAAGCGAATCTGTCCAAGCTCAGGCATCAATATGCTGACCTCATCGGGAGAGAAAGCTGAATATGCTATCCTTAAAACCCACCCCACATATGTAGATCAAGTGGACAAGGCGGGTCACCTCCTAGCCTTCTGCCTCAGACAGCAGGAAGCCTCTAGGCTAATCCAGATAATTTTGTTTTGGGCGGATGGATCCCTTAAGACATCCCCGTTGAAGATAGCTTAGGAATTTGTCAAATTCTATGGTGAGCTGTATTGCCCTCAGCCTAATCCCCCTGCCCATGAGCTGGCTCACGCATACCTGAACTCTGTTCACTTGCCTACCTTGACCCAAGAACAGCGGGCACTCCTGGAATGCCCTATTTCTTGCCAGGAAGTCCTTGAGGCCGTCAGCTCCCTTCCTGCTGTTAGAGCCACAGGGACGGACGGCTTCCCCTTGAATTTTTATAAAGCCTTGGCTAAGGATCTGGCCCCCATTCTACAGCAAGTTTCCCCCCTTTGTTGCCAAAAAGATATCACAGACTGCTCACTACTGGAGGCACTAATTATTGTTTTGCTCAAGCCAGATAAACCTGCAGATAAGGTATCTTGCTACCGGCCCATCTCCCTCATGAATTATGATATGAAGATCTTTGCAAAAATACTTTCCTCCAGGATTATGAACATATGAGATGGCCTGATTGGGCCAGAACAAGTGGGTTTCATGAGGGGCAGGTCCTCCACTGACCACCTGAGGAAGCTAACACATGTCTCCTCTGCATCTGGGCATGCTAAACTTCTTATGGCACTGGCCTACCTAGATGCAGAGAAGGCATTTGGCCAGGTTCGGTGGGACTTCATGTTTCTGGTACTGGAAAAATTTGGCTTCCCTAGCCAATTTATTAGCTGGATAAAAGTACTGTATTCTAGTCCAAAGGCAAAAGTATATTGCAATGGGGTGCTCTCCAAAGGTATTTCTCTGTCTTCAGGTACTCGGCAGGGATGTCCCCTATCCCCC
Source organism: Neoceratodus forsteri (assembly GCA_016271365.2). NCBI lineage: Eukaryota > Metazoa > Chordata > Ceratodontiformes > Ceratodontidae > Neoceratodus > Neoceratodus forsteri. The sequence continues at coordinate 1,100,580,399 of CM028129.1, read as the reverse complement.
TTGCTATTTAATTTATACATAGAACCACTGTGTATCTCCTAAAAACATCCCTCCTAATATCAGGAATTCAAGTGGGGGCTTTTGACCTCAGGATCTCTGTGTATGCAGATGACATCCTGCTCCACCTATTAAATTTGCATTCCTCCATGCCGGAGGTGCTCCGCCTTATCACAGAATTTGGGAAGTTTTCAGGATACAAACTTAATGTAGAGAAAACCACTATAATGCCCCTGAATTCCATAACCATCCCAGCCGATTATGCCTATTTAGGGTTAACCTGGGTGACCAGTATGAAATACCTTGCTATTTTCCTATCTCGGAGACCAGCAATAGTGAAGCAGCTTAATCTTAATAAAACTGTAGAAACCATCAAGCAAGACCTAGACAGATGGAACCTCCTCTCCCTCTCTCTACAGGCACGTATCAGTGTAGTTAAAATGAATGAGCTCCCCTGCATATTTTACCCGTTGAACATGTTAAATGTTTTTCTTCCCCATAGTTGGTTCCAGCGTTTCCACGCAATCACATCAAGGTGCAAGGCCTACACCAAGCTAGGGGCCCCAAAACACCTGGGTGGACTTAAGCTCCCCAATTTTTATAACTATTATTTAGCCAGTCACCTCTCTAAATATGCAGGATGGGCTGCAGGACCCTTGGAGTCCTCCTACACAGCAATCTGGCTTCAAATTGAAATGCAGCAGCTCTGTTCTCTAAGCATTTCTCCAACCAGCCTCCTTTTCACTTCTCCCAGTAAGTTGCCATCATGCCTTAAAAACACGGTAATACACACTTCTCTATGAGTGCATGCCCAACTACGTAGGGCCATGCAGTACAACAATGTACAGGATGTTTCCCAGCCACTTTGTGGGAACCTCAACTTTAAAATAGGAGGTTTGATGCTGTCCCACCTAAATTCCCCTGAAATGTCTGGTAAAATGGTCTCTGACCTCTTGGTAGGGGAGCAAATCCCTAACAGTAGAGAACTGTTGACTCACCTACATCTTCCTACGAGATGCATTTTCAAGGTATTCCAGCTGAGGCATCTACTAATTGCCTGGTTTGGAACAAATAATTGGGCCACAGACTGGGGGAAGTTTATCACACAGGTCACATCTCTAGTGTCGCAGCCACATGCAGTCTCCCAGTTGGTCTCCGTACTGTTTGACCACATATTCCCAGGGGTATCCGGTAAATCTAACTACTGGGCATTCTGCTTCCCCTAATTCCTCCACTAATTGGGACAACCTTTGGTCAGACATGTATCAACTAGTGTCAAATGATAAACTGCACCTTACGCAGTTTCACATTCTACATAATATATACTTCACTCCACATCACTTGAACGAGATGGGTAGGCTCTCCACTAATCAATGCACAAAATTTGGCTCGGCAGAAGGGAACCTGCTCCACATTCTCTGGGAATGTCCCAAAGTTACACCCCTATGGGAAAGGATTAAATTAGACCTTGATCCCCTGTTAGGATTGCAGGAGTACTTCGTCCCTGAAATCTGCATACTGGGTAATGTGGCTGATATTCCAGTAAAGGAGAGGAGATTCCATATCTTGCTGATTTCCCTATCTGCTAAGAAGCTGGTACTAAGCCACTGGCTTGACCAAGAAGTTGTCTCCTTCCCAGAGTGGCTGAATGAAATTTTATTTAACCTCAGAGTAGAAAAAAATGATTGCTAGTATTAGAAACTGGCTTCCAGCCTATGCCAAAAAGTGGAGTAAGTTGGAGGCCCTTCTCACTGCTCAGTCTCTCCCTGCCTAACCATGGTGGGAGCAGTTTATGGGTCTGATAATCTAAATCAAATGTCAATTGGTACCATCAACATCAAGTATGGGCATAGAGAGGATCTAGCTGTCGGCCAGCAAAGTGATTGTTTTGGTCAAATTCCTCATATTATCTCTGAACCATGTCTCCAGGGTGGGAGGGAGGAAGGGTGAGGCAGATGTGGTGGTGGTGGGAGGAGGGAGGAGGAAGGGAGGGGTGTGGAGGGTGGGGGTTGTTAGTATTGTGTACTGTATTGTAATGTGTTAGCCTGTGTAGTACATGTTTAGGGTGCTTCTTTGTACACTCCCATCTCATACGTACCTTACATGTTGTAGTGTTGAATGCTTTGTTGTTCTTTGTGTACACAAGTCTTTAAAAAATAAAGCATATTAAATAAAAAAAAAAAGTGGGCCTGGTGTCACAGTGGTACAACCCTTTGGGATAGTCCCCCCACCTCCTCCACACGGTGTCCTCCTAGCCATGCTAAATCGAAGTCCAACTTTAAATTCAGCAAAAATGCAATTCGTGACTTACCACTAATAATATGCTCATGAGACAAAAATGTCCCTGCTTCATTGAGACAACATGGCTACAGCATCCACAGATTGTCTGGTTAATGAAATGAACTGAATTACAGAATATTAGAAGGCAGAAACGAGGAGCAGAGACAACTGAAGAGGGTTAAAAATGTGCAATAGCACTGGGCAGCTCAGATGTTTTGAGATGAGCTAATGGGCATTGAAAGAAATTTAAGTACATGTTTACAATCAAGGCAAGAACCAGAGAACTCTAAAGGCTGAATATGAATACATTCGTATGGAAAGTTATCCTACACTGTATTGAGGAAGTGGCGATAGCCACGAAACTGTTGCCTCCGTGACTAAGTGTGAAATTAAAACCAAAACAAAGCAGCAACTTTGTTTATAAGACTTTATGTGCAGTGGAGTTCATCCTTTTCTGGTTGTTTAAAAACAAAATGTGAAATACCAATAAAATATTTATTGATGGATATTCACAAGGGAGGATGGAATGCAGAGCAAAACTGTTTTTGGAAGAAGCTTGTGAACTGTTGTTGCAGGACCAAAATTAAGTGCCTGACTAAGCTCGGCCTGTAAAACACTTTAAAACAGCAATAACAGTACCTACCCCCCCCCCCAATAAGCAAGACAAAGCAGTAGCAAGTGTAGGGCAGCAGCCTTCAGGAGAACATTCTGGGTACTGCAGTGTTGCCCCGTTTGCAGGCATCTCTCTGGGTTGACGATGAAAATTGCCAGTCTCTGAGCCATACTGGGAACCTTCGCCCTCACCCAGGGGCCATCATGTCCCCAGCCACTGCCACTACGGCTGCCCAGACAGAGGGCGGGATGGACTACGATGGACTCGGGGAGGTTCAGGGAGGGTGGACAGAAGCACATTCCCCATCCGGTCCAGCGTAAGGACTTCTATAATGTTTTGGAGGCGCAGGAGAGTCCCACAAGAGAACCAGAGGCTGCAAACGGAGGAGGTTGGGTTCTCCAAGAGGAAGACTTGAGGGTGGGAGGAAGAAGACCCCAAAGGAAGAAGAAATTACTCCTGCTGGGGAACTCAATTTTTTGGGGGGGATGGTTCTGGGCAAAGATAGCAAGGAGGAGAAGGAGGTAAAGTGCCTTCCAGGAGACACTGCTTGGAGGGAGAGGGAACGGATCCTGAGGATCACTGAAGCGGTGACTAGGAGAGGTGGGCTGGAGGTCATTGTCCATCTGGGAATGAATTACTAATCCAAGGACAGGGCAAGCACAGAGCAGGTACAGGAAGACTTCAGAGAGTTGGGAGGGTGCCTGAAGAAGGTAGCAGCCTCCATGACTTTTGTGGAGGTGCTGCCAGTCCACAGTATGGGGGAGGATAGGAATCTCTGGATCAGCAACTTCAACAAGTGGTTAAAGGGCTGGTGCAGTGCGAAAGGGTATGGTCTCATTGGGCACTGGGGACCCACCTGGAACAATGTAGTCCTGTTCAAGGGGAATGGACTGCATCCTTCCAAGAGGGGTACGACAGCCCTCAGCAAACCTTTTAAATTTTTCCTGGACAAGCATTTAAACTAGCCGAGGGGGGGACGCACAACAGATGCAGGGAGACTCAGGTAGCCCACCCCCACAGGCTACACTGGACAGAAAGGAGGAACATGAAAATAGGTTGTGGACAGGGACACCAGTACTGGATACAAAGAGGATGGCAGGGGAAGAAAGGCAGCAAAATAAGGAAAATGGGGTTGGGGGACACAGACAGGTGGGCAAACACAGGATTAAAGGAGGACAGGAAGCAAGACATGGAAGGCCATGGTTACAAATGCACGCAGCCTGCAAAATAAAATTCCAGACTTGGAGGCCTTGCTAGTAGAGGCAGACTTAGACATAGCAGAAATAACGGAGACCTGGTACACTGCAAATCATGGCTGGGACACAAATATTTCAGGTTATGCTTTATTTAGGAGGGATTGGGGAAGTAAAAAAGGGGGGGGTGGTCCTGTATGTAAGAGAAGGTATAAAAGCAATGAAAGTACAGGGTAGACAGGGGGGAGACCGAGACACTGTGGGTCACCCTTGAGCCAGGCAATAGCACAGCAGTCTGCACAGGGGTGACCTATAAATCTCCAGAACAGGGAGAAGAGGGGGATAGGGATCTAGTGGATCAAATCCATGAGATGGCCTCAAAGGGTGAGCTATTTGGACAATACCAGCAGCAGCTTCAGCCAGAGGCAGAGACATCCTTGATTTCCTACAAGTAGAGGTGGGTGAAGTGGCTGAAATTTGCTCTGCGGAATGATTCACAGAGTAACGTGGAATCTGCGAAGTGCTCTGCAACACGAAGCGGAGTACTTCACGTCATAATGGGGAATGTGAAGTCCATTGAAACCAAAGACTTTGCGTTATTCCGCCTTCCTCAAACCACTTCTCCACCAATTTAAAGGCGAAGTACATTGAAATCAATGTACTTCGCATCACTTCGCTTTGTTATTGAGCTCCAAGGCAAATTTGTAGTGCTTCTTGGGATTGCAGGTCACATGGGCTCTAGATTGTTCTGCACAGCCTCTGTTCTGTGTAGTGTGTGTTTGTAGTGTAAGATGGAGACAGTTTTCTCTCAGAGCTGTGCCATTCAAATCCTTTAAAAGCTGTTAAAAAAGCCTTTTTGAGCCTTTTTTTTTCTTCTCAAAATTTAGTGCATCGATTGTAGGAAACCCTCCTGTGCGCATATCATCAAGTGTTTATTGCTTGTGTGTGGATTTTGAATTTTAATTTAGAACAGTTAGTCTGTGTACTGTGAAGTGTGCATTGGGGAAGGGGCGTATCTGTGGTGTAGGTAGATTAACTGGGAGAAAAAGGCAGTCTTTCTGTTTTTATTTATTTATTTTATTTATTTATTTGAACAAGTCAGATTTACAACCTTTGAGTCAGGGACTCATTTACAAAGGTACCTCATCACAAGGAGGGCAAGACAATAGAACATTGTGCAGATACAACATTGGACAACATTACAGGTGCAGACATTGAATACCAAAAACACTAAGTTACATGTTGGTATAAAATACAGATTTACAATTAAAGATGTACAATTTCTCTGGAGTTGCAATGGAATACATCCTTGTATAAACCTAAGGGGGTAGGTAAAAAGGGGTATGGGGAAAGATAGATCGGCAGTCCAGGGGACCTTGTTGAGATTAGAGGGCCCAGGCAGGGAAAGGTCCTACAGTAGGATTGGGGGGCAGGGTTAGTTGCACCTACAGCAGCGGACATTAAGGAGATGGTTCCGGAGAAGCGGTTTGAAGGGACCAAGTTTGGCAGTGTTGGTGATACAGGTAGGGAAGGAGTTAAACCAGGCGGGGGCTCGATAAAAGAAGGACCTCTGGGCGAGGGAGGTCTTGGTTTTGGGCACTTTGAAGGTGGCTTTAACTGAGCTGTGGGTGGAAACGGATGAGGAGGACCGTGGTAGGGAGGCAGAGACTCTTGGAGGGGAGAGTCTGAGCAGGGATTTTTTAGCAAGAAGGCAGGTCTGATACTGCAGATGTTCCTCAAAGTTGAGCAGGTTGGCGGAGGAATAGAGCAGGCAGGTGTGGGTGCAGTTGGAGGCTCCGGTCAGGAGCCTACAGGCCTTATTGATGGATTTTTGATTATATTTTTCTTGTATAACTGTGTTAATGTACACACAGTAATATTTTCAGTAATTCTTGACATTTTTTGGCTGACTGTAGTGGTGCAGCAGTGTATAATTTCAGTTTGTTTGAAACATTTGGTTATATTGCTAAAGGTTTTCAATCTGCTATGCAGTACCTGTAGTGTGTGTGTGAGTGTGTGTGTGATACGGACCATTAAATCAGACAACTTTTATTGTGCCAGAGTAATTGCAGCAGTGTGAACCTGCTATCCACCACACCTGCATGCATTTTTTATACTGCTTTGTGGTATCCTTACTGGTAGTGGACTGTTACTGCCATGCACTACCCCCCCCCCCAACTGGCAAAAGATATTCTTTTCCAGATTTGGATTTGTGACTTGAGAGCGCACTGGTTAGGTGGTGTTGTACCTTTATGTCTGACTCTGCGTCTCTTGAGTGCACAGTGCAATCTTAATCTGTCTGTGCATTTGCAGTACACCATTAATTCTGGGAGACTTTGCATTTCTTGTTACACTCTCATTTCACTTCGTTAGCACTGGGGAATTTTTCTGGACACAAAACAGTAGCATTTTGGGGATGCACAGTAATTCTGGTGACTGTGTGTGGCCACTGCTTGCATGACGGAGTGTACCATTAATTCTGGGAGACTTTGCATTTTTTGTTACCCTCTCATTTCACTTCACCAGCACTGGAAATTTTCTGGACACAAGACACTAGCATTTTGGGGATCAAATTAATTCTGGTGACTGTGTGTGGCCACTGCTTGTAATGAAGCACCATTAATTCTGGGAGACTTTGCATTTTTGTTACCCTCTCATTTCACTTTGCCAGCACTGGGGAATTTTCTAGACATAAGACAGTAGCATTTTGGGGATGCAAATTGATTCTGGTGACTGTGTGTGACCACTGCGCTCATGACTAAGTTTGCCATTAATTCTGGGAGACTTCGCATTTTTTGTTACCCTCTCATTTCACTTCGCCAGCACTAGAGAATTTTCTGGACACAAGACAGTAGCATTTTGGGAATGCAAATTAATTCTGTTGACTGTGTGTGACCACTGTGCGCATGACTGAGTGTGCTATTAATTTTGGGAGACTTTGCATTTCTTGTTACGCTCTCATTTCACTTCGTCAGCAGTGGGGAATTTTCTGCACACAAGACAGTAGCATTTTGGGGAGGCAAATTAATTCTGGTGACTGTGTGCCCGTCGCCGCTGCTCGTATGACAGAGTGCACCATTAATTCTGGATGATTTTGCATTTTTTGTTACCCTCTCATTTCACTTCACCAGCACTGGGGAATTTTCTGGACACAAGACAGTAGCATTTTGAGGATGCAAATTAATTCTGGTGACTTTGTGTGGCCACTGCTTGCGACGGAGTGCACCATTAATTCTGGGAGACTTTGCATTTTTTGTTACCCTCTCATTTCACTTCGCCAGCACTGGGGAATTTTCTGGACAGAAGACAGTAGCATTTTGGGGATGCAAATTCATTCTGTTGACTGTGTGTGACCACTGTGTGCATGACTGAGTGTGCCATTAATTCTGGGAGACTTTGCATTTCTTGTTGTGCTCTCATTTCACTTCGTCAGCACTGGGGAGTTTTCTGGACACAAGACAGTAGCATTTTGGGGGTGCACATTAATTCTGGAGACTGTGTGTGTGTGGAGGCACTGGGGGCTGCCAATATTGTTGCCACTCCACCTTACTTCACGTTAAGGCAGAATGACAAAGCAAAGTAATAATTACAAGGTGAAGTGAGCCTTTCCTATTGGCCACTCTGCATGGCAGAGTGACAACGCGAATTGGCCACTTCGTGTTCACTTCGCCAGCAGAATTTAATTTTGCTGCATCTCTACCTACAAGGGACAGGCCTCAAACAACTAGAGATGAATCCCACCAGAGATAGGGTGATTCTGGACCTGGTATTGATCAATGGGGACAGAATCACAGACATACAGGTGAAAGGTCAGCTGGGATCCAGCGACCATCACATAGTGTGGTTTATCATGGGGACAGAGACACAGTCTAGTCATATGAAGGCAAACGTCTTAGATTTTAGGCGGGTGGATTTTGCTAAATTAGGGAGATGTAACAAGAAGGCCCTGGCTAGGAGGGGGAGTTGACAAGCAGTGGGAACATCTGAAAGGAGTCATAGAGGAGGTAACAAGCCCATGCATCAAGATGGTTAACAAGGGAAAAAGAAGGAGGAAACCACTATGGTTCTCGAGAGAGGTGACAAAAAAGGTAATGGACAAAGGGGCTGCTTTCAGGAAATATAAGGAGACTCAAAGGGAGGAAGACAGGGAGATGTACCTAAAGAGTCTAAGGGAAGCAAGGAAGGCTGTAAGGAGAGCAAAGGCGCAGACTGAGGAAAGATTTGCGCACACGGTGAAGAAGGGAGACAAGACATTCTTTAGGTACATCAGTGAAAGAAGGAAAACCAGGGTGGAGATCGTAAGGCTCAGAGGGATTACAGGGGAGTGTAAGTAGGGAAACCTGGAAAAGGTGGAAATACTGAGCAAATACTTCTGTTCAGTATTCACAAAAGAGGAAGAAGGCCAGTGGCCACAGCTGGGGAACAGACACAAAGGGGAGGGGAGGTAGACACAAGTCCATTTACAGTGGAGAGAATCCTGGAGGAGCTCACAAAACTGAAAGTGGACAAAGCAATGGGGCCAGATGGCATATACATGAGGATATTAAGGGAACTGCAAAGGGAGCTAGCATCACCCCTGACAGCCATGTTCACCAAGTCCCTCAGCACAAGAGTCGTTCTAGAGGACTGGAGAAGTGCACGTTGTCCCTCTACACAAAAGTGGTAGTAGAGAAGAGGTAGGGATCTATAGGCCAGTTAGCCTCACCTCTGTAGTGGGTAAGACCATGGAGGCACTGTTTAAAGAAAGAATAGTGGAACACTTGGAATCCAATGGTGCCCAGGATCTGAGGCAACATGGATTCACAGCAGGAAGGTCATGTCAGGCAAATGTGATAGATTTCTTTGACTGGATGCTGAAGGAAGTAAATCAGGGGCCAGTAGACATCACTTACCTCGATTTCAGCAAGCTCTTCAGCATCGTCCCACATATAAGGGTGGTTAACAAGATGGGTAGTATGGGAATGGGGCATAAGATATTAATCTGAGTTAGGAACTGGCTAACAGACAGGAGGCAGAGGGTGGTGGTAAATGGGACCCAATCTGGGGAGAGAGAGAGAGAGAGAGAGAGAGAGGTGACCAGTGGGGTACCTCAAGGATCAGTCCTTGGGCTAGTCTTGTTTAATGTCTTCATTAGTGACATTGTGGAAGTACTGGAGGGCATGCTCTGCCTGTTTGCAGATGACACCAAGATCTGCAACACATTGGACACTCCTGACAGGGTGGAAAAAATGAGAAGGGGCCTGGGGAAGCTTGAAAAATGGTCTGAGGTGTGGCAACTGAGGTTCAATTCAAAGAAGTGCAAAATAATGCACCTGGGACGAGGGAACCTGGGGGAGAGCTACAGGATGGGGGGACAAGTAGCTGACGATCACCAAGGAAGAAAGGGGCCTGGGGATTATCATATTAGATGACATAAAGGTGTCTAAGCAGAGTACAAAGACTGCAGGGAGGGCAAGTGGCATGCTGGGATGTATAAGCAGAGGTATCACTAGCAGAAAGAGGGAAGTAGTGATGCCATTGTATAAAACACTGGTGAGACCTCACGTGGAGTACTGTGTGCAGTTCTGGAGGCCACACCTTCCTAAGGACATTGACAGAGTAGAGGAGGCCCAAAGAAGGGCGACAAAGATGGTACAGGGCTTGTACCACAAAACTTATGAGGAGAGACTGAAGGACCTGAGTATGTACTCACTGGAGGAGAGGAGGAAGAGGGGGGACACGATAGAAACATTCAAGTACCTTAAGGACATAAACAAGGTGCAGGGGGGAGGCATCTTCCAATATAGTAGGAGTTCAAGAACAAGGGGGCATGATATGAAATTGGAGGGTTGTAGGTTGCAGGGAAATGTGAAGAAGTTTTTGTTTACAGAGAGGGTGGTGGACGCATGGAATGGCCTGCCACAAGAGGTGGTGAGTGCGGGCACAGCGGAGGGATTTAAGCATGCCTGGGACAGGCATGAGGGAAACTTAGAGGTGGGAAGAAGGGATGAAAATCCATTAACCAGATAGGATCAGAGGCCACAAACACATGTAGGGCGTACGGGCAGACTCGATGGGTCTAGTGGTCCTCATCGGCTGATAATTTCTGTTTCTATGTTTCAAATGAGACTGTAAACCTTTTATGTTACCAGACCACCTATACTGGGAGCACTACACACTGGTACCAGTATAAATCCTTAAACCTTAAAGGGAGCTCCTGGTGCTTCATTGGGTACCCAGTCATAGGAACAGTGCAGGCCTGGTGGCATTTCAGCTGGTTGGCTGATGGTGGTGCACTTTAAAAGAGAAACAGTTAAACCCCAAGTCCCTACAGGCCTTGCAGTTGCTTAAATGGCAAAACCTCCAAATGAGGTATTTGTAAGCCCTTGTCCATTGGACAAATCTGTAGATCTGGTGGCAATATTTCATACACACTTCCCTGTTGCAGAGCAAGCCCTGAGAGTACTCATGGTTCTGGTGCACCAGCTTCCCTGTTAACTGGGCTCCTCTTCCTCCTCCTCCTTGTAGGTGCAGATCCTCTCAGGTTGATGGTTTAGTTGGTGCAGATTGGCTGCAGTTAGAAGATGTTTCTAGTCACAGGTGCCTCTGGATGTAGATCAGCTCTCTGTGTCTGCAGTTGCCTGGACCTCTCAGGCTCTTCCCTCTTTCTCTTCTGCAGTACAGAAACCAGTCTCAGGAGCAGGGGGCCACACACCTCACACCCATGTCTAGGATTCCAAACCCTAGTGTGGTGTGTTAGCTAGTACTTGGCAGTAGTTCTATCAGGCTTTCTCCCAGACTGCAGGATTGATGAGGTTATCTCTCACAGATGTACTCTGTCTCTTTCTGTTGCCCGTAGGCTGGGAGCTGTGGTATGCATTTGCCTCCTGTTCTCTCAAGGCAGGTCAGTCTCTTTCACAGGAAAATGTCTTCCTGACACTTTTGGTAGAGACACAGTTTAGTCTCTGTATACACAGACTGCAGAAACATCTAGGAATCTTTCTGACCAACCAGTTGCGGAAGCCCAGGCAGGCATCCCTGGATGGCTCTTCCCAGAAGCCCTAGCCCTACTCACTCTCTGAGAGCTTACTGCCAAATCCTGACTTCTGGATCTGCGCTCATCCTTTTCTTTGGGAAGGCAGCTTGGGATTGGTATAGGGAGCTGTCAGTCATCATGATTAGTGTAACCCCCCCCCGACACCCCCCTTTTTGTCTAGGGGTCCTGATGAAAGAAATTAAATTCTAATCTTTTGATTTTAAATTAATACACAAATAAATGCTCAGCTCCATGGAGCTGGGAGACCAGAGCACACATAGGGCAATTATGGAGACATTGCAAGCATAAGATAATACCAATGCATTGCAGGCCTAAAGTTATTAGACCAGGCACAGACTCCACGTATATTCCCAGAGCCATTGCAAAGCTCAGGTCCTAAACAAGGTGCACAAAATTACAACCATGCTGGTTCCCTGGGGAGTGCCTTACTCCCCCCCAGCACTGGGGATGTGGCCTTTATACCTTCCACGGCCACCCTGCACAAAGCCCTTATCCACTAGCTTGCCACCCCATTTTCCTCCAGGCCCAAAGATACACAGACACAAACTGAATGGGTGAACGGTTCCCTCCTTCCCAGTTACACCTTCTTGTGCATTCCATTAGCGGGTCTAACACAGGTCCTGCCCCAGACATGGGTACGACAGGCCCAATAAAATGAATCCCTGAAATTGAAACATAGAATTTGATGGCATATAAGGACGTCTTGGCCCACCTAGTCTGTTCATTTTCCTACCTAATGGATAAGCTACGGATCCTAGTTAACCAACAGCCTACTTCCTCCTACCACCCACTAGAATTACCTCATGTCTGTCCCATGCATTATTGAATTTCCCTACTGTTTTTGACTCCACAACCTCCCCAAGGAGGCTGTTCCATGCATCCACAACCCTCTCCATGAAAAAATACTTCCTCACATTACTTCTGAGCCGTCCCCCCTCTATCTTCAAATTGTGTCCCCTTGTTCTTGCACATCTCTTTTTCTGAAAGATGCTACCCTCTTGGACTTTGTTGATTCCCTTGAGGTACTTGAAAGTTTCTATCATGTCACCCCTCTCCCTCCTTTCCTTGAGGGTATACATATTAAGCTCCTGTTGCCTCTCTTCGTATGTCTTCTGGTGCAGACCCTGCACCATTTTGGTTGCCCTCCTCTGGACAGTCTCCACCCTGTCTACGACTTTGCAGAGATGGAGTCTCCAGAACTCAACGCAGTACTCCAAATGGGGTCTCATCAACTGTCTGTACAGAGGTACAACAACTTCCTGTTTTCTACTGGTGATGCCTCTCCCTGTGTATCCCAGTATCCCCCCAGTCCTCCTTACTGCCTTCTCACATTGCTTGCCCACCTTTAGGTCATCTGATATAACTACCCCCAGGTCCCTTTCCATTTTTGTTGTTGTCAGTATCTCACCCCTCAGTGTGTGCTCTTCCCCTGGTTTTTTGTTTCCCAGGTGCATTACTTTGCACTTCTTTACATTGAATCTAAGCTGTCATGCATTTGACCATTCTTCCAACTTTGCCAAGTCCATTCTCATGCTTTCCACCCTGCCTAGTGTATCAACCCTGTTGCAGATCTTTGTGTTGTCTGTAAAGAGACATACGTTTCCTTCCAGTCCCTCTGCAATGTCACTTATAAAGACATTAAAAATGATCAGACCCAGTACTGAACCCTGCTGTACCCCACTAGTAACCCCCCTTTCTTCAGAGTGGACTCCGTTTACTATTACACTCTGCATCCTGCTGTCCAGCCAATGTTTTACCCAGGCACCCTCCTACCATCCTAAATAGTGTGCCACCCAGGTACTGGTCCCCTGGTGCTGCCACCTCCAGGGAAGCCCTACCATAGCCCTGCCACCGTCATGGCAGCCCCACTGCGATACCTTGCCATTTGGAGCACCAGGCCTCCCAAACCCTGCCCTCCTGCTAACTTTTCTCCAGTGGTCATCCAACTTCTCTGCTTTTCTTCAGTGTTCTCCAGATCCCGAACCCCATGGTCACCACGCTCCTGACACCCGTCCCTATGGAAACAAAATACACTTTGCCCCGATGCTCACCAGCTGAAAACTCCTGGGCCAAGGGGGTATAAGCCCCTCTGACCTACATGTTGCCTAGCAGAACTCCCCACTGAAATGGCTCCCTCCCCCTTTTATACCTGGGTACATAGGAATTCCCCCTCCAATAGGAGATGGGACTCTTGGATGCCTCAAGCCAAGGCCCTATCCAACCAAAGGAGAGCGCAGATTGGTAAGCTAGCCCCATGAGAGGTGGCTTATACTCTCCCTCCCCCCTTAGAACCATTTCCTCCTGGAAATGGGGCATCTGCGCCAGCCAGAGAAAAACCCACCAAGTGGGTATGCGCACTCCCCACCCAGTAGCTCCGCCCTGTGATGCACCAAAGAAAACGTGTCCCCCTTTCTCCCCCCCACAGATCTACCCTAAGCAACCCAAATAAAGGAGCTGCTCCTGGTCCAGCAATGGTGTTAAAAACATTTTGGGAGAAGAAAATATCAGGTTCCAATGGTTTTAGCAACAAATAACCAGGCTGTTCTTTATCAACTATTTTTGTGTCAAACGTACAGTTTAAAATCTCACTCACGCTATGTTCACCCCCACTATTACTCCACATACTCTCTCTCTCTCTCTCTCTCTCTCTGCCACTCAAGCTTTCACAGCATGAGGTAGACTTTTGACTAGTACTTTAATTTCGTTAGGATGACATTGAATCAGGAAACAATAAACCTCTTTTTTTTTTCAAATTAAGCAGTGAACAGTCACAGTTGGGCATTCATGCACAGTTCCAGTTTTTTCTCTATGGAACAGTCTGCAACACCATCCACTGGGTACAATCTTTTTGATTATATGTTTTCTTGTTATCTTAAACTTGGAACAGTGAAACAACTTTAGAACAGTCCTGATGCTTCACGAGTGCTGAACATCTTCCTTAGATGGCGGGCCCACTGCTGTGGGGAAACAGAATGCTGGGTCTGGCTTGGTGGTCTCGTTGGAAAAAGAGTTCATAGAGATGATATAGCACTTGACATGACAGCCAGCAGCTTCATCCTGGACAAGCGCAAAGTGTTTAAACAGGGTCAAACTTGCCCAGGGGGACGAATGACATAGATCTGGCTTTTTGGATAACTTCTTGGGTGGGTGGGCCAGACAACTCAGCATGCTGCTGCAGCTTTTAGATCATACTCCAAAACACCCAGTTAGGCAGCTTCTCCTTGATGATGTCCCACAACCTCTCTGGGATATAGGGATACTTAAGGCAGGAGTACTTGACATGCAACTTTCTCCTCACCCACCTCTCAGCCTGGGCCAGCTGTCTCACGCTGGTGTGCCAAGCAGTCCCTGGCTAAAACCACACCTGCATTCTGTACGGCACATTCATGGGGTCACTGCTAATAAGACCATCCAACCAGATGCGAGTAGCTTTACACAGTGCCGGAAGTCATGTGGTGTTGTCTGGTATCTTTAACACAGGGTTTTGATATGGATGAGGAATGGCTCTGTATACTTCTTGATCAGTGAATGTATAAGGTTTTGGAGTCTGTCCTGGAGGTAATGCACTGTGAGGCAAGTCCCACACAGCTGCTTCCTCTGGTTCTTCCACCTTCACCTTCACGATGGTAGATAAAAAGGGAGTCAGTTCACCAGAAGCTTATGCCGCACCACTGTCACCAGGAAGGGGACTGTCAGCTGACTCCCTGGGCCCTGGGGAGGTCACCAGCTGGAGCTCCCAATCCCTTACCCCCCCCGCACAGGGATAGTTGGCAATGGCAGAAGAACCGGCAGCTGCACATCCTCCTGGGGCTCCAGAGGCTCTGACTGCTTAGAGTCCTTAGAAGCATCTAGGCTCCCCTAGGAGACTAAAGAGGCAGCTGCCAACAATGGCAAGACAGGCCAAGACCAGGCAAAACTGAACGGAGAGCTCACCAATAGTCCTGAAGATGGCCCCTGGAACAGTTAGTGCACAAAAGTAGACAGATCACCCCTTCACTGCACACCCACACTGCACACAGTTGTCATCTGCCGCCCCTCTTCCCACTGACTTCCACAGCCAGGATAGCAGCGATGTGGGCATCATGACCTGGGGCTCTTCTGAAGGCACTGTTTCCTCCATAACGACTTTTGCTGTAACCCTGTGGCAGATCTCATCTCCTCTGTCAGAATGCGTTTGTGCTGCCATGCATTCAGAGAGAAAATGGAGCCTCCCTTGCACATTCCTTTCCAGCCAAAGCACTGCACCAGTCAGCAGTACTGCTCCAGATCAGCTGACCTCCCCTGTTTGCCACCAGACACGTTCTTCTTTAGTGGAAAAATTGTGCCAAATACCCCACAATGGTGTTTTTTCTTTGTGATGTACCACCAAATGCAGACCCACCAACAACAGGGACCCCAGACACTCACTCCGGATGCCAAGTTATATCCAGGACAAGCCCTCACATCTGTAACCCCTCTGACACCCCCCTTTTTGTCTAGGGGTCCTGATAGTAAATAATGGTGGGGGGGAGTTACAGAACGAAAACCTTGCAGGGAGATAAGCCAAGTACATGTAGAAAATGAGGCCTTACCTCACATTAGATGCACCAGCACTGTGTGGGGTGCGGCTTCTCCATCAACCCACCTCTCACCAACTTCTGCAACTCTTGGCTGAGCCGGGGGAAAGGAAATTGAAGTTCTAGATCAGCCTATTTCGTCTCAGGAAGGAAAACCATGAAGTTCATTTACTAAACCCCAGACTCATGTAGCAGGAACAAAGAGAACATTTTAATTTTAATCTTTTGATTTAAAATAAATAAATAAATGCTCAGCTTCATGAGTCTGGGAGACCAGAGCACTATTCTATAAAGGCGGGTGGCCCCCATACCCTCCTCAGTTCTTTCCCACCATCGGGCCATCGTCACCTGTAGCTCCATCTCAGGGTCCCTTTAAAAAAAAAAAACATTTGTAAGGTATCTTATTCATAACAACTCAAATACCATGAGACATTTTAAATTATTCTGAAATGTCTCTCCATTAGTAGACTACAATATCATCACATACACTAATGGCAGTTTTATGTCATCTACTGACTTTCTCTGACCAGATACACTTGAACAGCTGGACAGTCCGGCACCCAGTAGAATTATCTTCGGGGGGGGAGAACTACCTTGCTCCATCCCCACTTAGACATTTAAAGGTAGGCTAGTAACATACCACGCTGTATGCCTAACAGCCTATCCCTAACCTCTGGGTTTACATATCAAATCTTATGCACTACTAGTGGTGTTGGCCACCACCTTGCCCTTCTGTTCTATGTGGGAGTCTCCCCATTTTCCATGGGTGCCATTTCTTGCCCTCCATCCTTTGGGTCACTCCTCCCACACTCCTTCCAGATACCTCTACCTGTTTGCTCTTACAGCAGGTCTTATGGTACGATGCTATCTGCCTATACCTGCCTAGCCAATAGAAATACATGTTTAGTCTAGCCAGTACCTTCCCATGGCTCACATACCCCAAGTGACTGGAGTGCACATCCTCCATCACCTTTTTTCTATATACCACAGGCACCACTACCTGGGCATCCACTTGCTTCATCTGGGGGTCAGGCCTCATATGATAGAGAACTTCCTTCCTAAGTTCAAACCACCATAACATATCCTCCACGACACCATTAACCTGTCTCCCATCCTTGATTTTTACATATTCTCTTAACTGAGTAACTTCAGGATCCCCCACCTGCAACTTTCCTCAGTCAACATCAGGAGGACAATCATTTTTCATAGGAGGAGAAGGTTTAAAACATGCAAAAGTTCCTTCAGCCAAAATGGCTCCTTCCATGTTGTTTGAAGTCTTCTGCCCCAATAATACATTGCCAGTCAAAGTCTTACCCGGGGTCTCCTCTTCTCGTTCGCTATCCTCCACCAAATAGCCCAGAAAAATGAGCAACAATGGGATCTCCACAAATGTTGGTCGTAAATGCTCCTTCAGGAGATCCTCCTCCTCCAGGGCCCATGGATTCTGCTCCACTGATTCTTCCTCGACATCCTCTGACTAGGACCTCTTAAATAGCTCTTGGCATCTGTGCTCCGCCTCTCTCCAGCCTCCAGCCATCTCCCACTTATCCAGTGAAGAAGCTGTATCAGGATCTCCATTCAGCCATTGGGTCTATCTTGTCCCATCCATGGTGCCTCGCCAAGGTCACCATCTCCATCAGGTGTTGTTCTCCTCATCTCTTGTGCCATGTACTTCTGCCATGTATCCTAGGTACCAGGTCTGGCACCAACTGACTGGACTCCCCCTGTTTCCTTGGACATCCAGACATATCCCACTCTAACACCATATGTCACCGGGCGTGGGTTTAGGATAACACAATTTCAGGCAAGCCACAGATCAGGTGCCGCATAAGTGCATTTGTCATTTCATTTTTATCAAGTAAAATATACAGAAAGCAAAATGGTAAGTCAGACAACTGCTTAGCTTTAGCAGTTTCTAAGGATTTTCTTCAGCCTAGCATTAATGAAACAGTGTGAAAGCACACACTATCAGGAGGTCTTTCACCTTCCTCAGTCAGTATTCAACTGACCACCCCATATCTCTCTTCTCTCAGCACTGATGTAGGGCTTTTTATAAGCTTACTAGAAGCTAGAAAATGTTTCATGCATTTTGATTAACAGCAGACGTAACATAAAATTAGCCACTAGGGGCCACTGTTGCTTCTTAGAGAACAGTTATTTGGCAGCCACCTGGAGCACATTACATAACATGTTTACAGCATTGTTAAGGGTCAGAGCTGAAGTCAGAACATTCTGTGCTCTCTTAAACTCTCATGCAGGGTCAAATTACCTCATGCTGTCTGCTGCAAAATATATCTTAGAAGGGGGGCCTGCTAATATCTAGAAAAAGCAGACACAAACTTTTGTTTTTCTTATATTAAAACTGCTTGGGGAAGGGGTTTCAATTTATCCCGGGGTGTCCACTATGACAGGGATCACCCTTTTACATGAACAGTTTGTATAAATGTAGACTCTTATACTTATGGCCAGCCCACCAGTGCAGTGGTAGTGTTACCACCTGCAACACTGGTGACTAGGGTTCTGGAATGGACCTGCGTCATCAGAGGGCTGGCTGGGGGGAGGTGAGCCGAGCATCCATGTGGATATTTTTCATCTCAGGGAGGGCGGTTGTACATTTGCCACTGCCCCCCCCCGGGTGACCACTGGGGGAGGTGCAACAGGCTCCATCAGATCATGGAGGTGAGACATCAGCTTCAGCCAGCGCATGAGCATGCTTCCATGTGCATACGCACGAAGTGCTGTCGGCAGGGGGAGAACACAGAAAAAGGCTGGAACATGCAGGATGCTGCTCTCCTCTCTTCTTTACTGCCATGCGGCTGAATTGAATCCTCCCACAGACACCAATCTAAAGGATCAATGAGGAAGAGGGGGAACCGGAGATTCTGTCCTGGGGGTAAGCCAGATAAAAACACTGGGAGAAGTGTGTACTGGAGAAAGGTGGGTGATGGTGGTGGGAGCAGGGGAGAGCCGATGGGGGCCCATTCTGGGAAGGTGGAGGAAAAAAGCATAGTAAATAAAAAAAAGAAGAAAATAATCTTACACTTAAGTACACAGTTACTACGTCACCATCCATTTATGTACATACTTACTATGTCATGAGCAAGCAGCCCCCCCACCCTGACCAGCACTACTTCCTTGTTTCAGTTCACCACTACATTTCAACAGTCTAGACATCCCAGACCTGCTCTAGCATCACAGTCCATACACAAATGCTCCCTGCCAGCATAGATCAGCTCAAGCTCTTCAGAGATTTAAAAACCTAAACAACTTCAATGTGTCACTATTATGTATTGTGAGAGTTCACATTTATGTAATTGATCTGTTGTATTATGTACCCTTTCCACTGTGATACTGTATTGTTCTATGTCCAGGCCCACCTTGCAGATGAGTTTATCTCAGTGGTGTTTCACCTGTTAAAATAAAGATTAATTGATTGGACACTACTCTGACCTCAAAAAAGCAAATACAAAGCAGCAGTGCCTGTAATTAGCAGCACTCAAAACTCCTGCAATTCTGTACGCTGCTCTTTGCTCCAGTCCACTTCACATGCTGTGCATGCAAAAGTGAACACCAGACATCGTTCTTTTGCACTGCACCAACACAGACCAAATTTAAATAATTGCCAGCTCACTTTTTCTTATGTTTAAAAATCTCCTGAACTGCAGTTCTTGCACCATGCCTGCTCTTTCCTCATAAACAGCAGAAACCCATCTGCTCTCTCCTCACAAAGGACACCTCACCAGGGTCTTAACGGCCTCACAAAAAAGAAACCTCTCTATATGTTTTAAAACAAAACAGACATACAAAACTAATCAAGAAGCACTTTTCAAACTTAAATAGAAGAACTTCATCAAATGCAGATTACTGGCAGCTTGATGCTCTTGCTAAGAGGCACTGCCATTTTGTCCAGTTAATTATTCATAAATGAAGCAAGCCACCAATCACACAACACGTTTCAGGCAGCAGAAGAACTGGAATGCTGCTGTGTCCATACCAGCCACCTACAACCTCACAATAAAGTGGAAGAACACTAGTTACATCACAGAAAGTCATTTTAAATTTATTTAAACAAAAAAAAGAAACAAACATTTTCAAACATCTACCTCCACTGTAATTAATAGCCCTTATCGCATAAATGAAACATGGAAGGGTGAGCTTGTGGGATACCTGATTTATCTATACTTGTGCTGTTTGACCTGGGACACCTCATTCATGGCTTATGCCACTCATGAGGTTACCTGAGGTCAAACTGCACTTGTATAGATAAATCAGATGTCACACAGCTCACCCATGCATATCCCTTAGCTATGTAATGTTTATCGCTCTGTCTCTTTCTTTCTTTCTCTCTCTCTCTCTCTCTTTGTATAGATAGATATCAATATTCATTGCAAAAAAACTGCATTAATGCACCAGTTAAGGTTAAATTTATCCCACCAAAAAAGGGAAATGTGACCTTAGGGTTTCCAACCCTAATTCCCCACCCCCCAGCGGCAAAAGGACAAGACTACATGAGCAGCCACAAACAGCCATCATCAGGTAAGACAAACATTCAACTGTTTCCAGATGAAGCAAATGCAATAGCACTGATGTGCTGCCTTTGTGGATTTTGCATCTGTGGCATGCACACTGAAAAACCTACTCACTCACTTCTGGCTGCAGATAGAAATCCACCACACTTGATTCACATCACTACTTCTGTCTGCAAAAGCACAGGTCCCTGCAGCCACACATACAAATCCATAATACCCAAATTACAACAGTTCTTCTGTCTGCAGAAGTGCAGGCCCCAATGGGACAAGTGCTTCTGTAGTCAAAAGTTTTCATGCATACTGTAAGACATACACACACTTCTGGCTGCAGGTCACTGAGGGACCGGTGCTTCTGCAGCTGTAGGTGTAAGACATACACACTGACTTCTGGCCACAGAAGCACAGACCCTACAAAATCCATGATACCCAAACTGCAACACTACTGTACATCTGTCTGCACACGTGCTTGCCCCACTGTAGCCACAAGTACTCACACACACTGTAAGACATGCACACACCTCTGGCTGCAGAAGCATATTCTCCTGAGGTGCCTGCGCTTCTGTAGCCTCAGATGTAAGACATACACACCAGCTTCTGGCTACAGATACAGTAGAAATCCATGATACCTAAATTGCACGTCTGTCTGCAGAAGCACAGACCCCTCTACCTGTGACTTCCTGGGGCCTGTGCTTCTGCAAACAGAAGTAGTGTTGTGATTCAAATATCATTGACATCTGTCTCCAGCCAAAAGTGAGTGTATATGCCTTACAGTGTGCATGCCACAGATACAAATTCACAAAGGTAGCTGTTACTGCATTTGTGCCATATGGAAACAGTTGTATGTTGTTTGTCTTACCTGATGATTGCTGTCTGGTTGCTTGTGTGTTTTGGCTGCTTGGGGGTGGTGGGAAGTAAGGGCTGGAAATACTAATGCCAAATGTACCTACTCTTGTAGCATTTAGTTTAGTTAAACTCTAACTGGTTCATTAACACAGTTTTTTTGCAATGGAATTCCTTTCTTTTTGAGAAAGTCAATAAACTGAAATTATGACAGTACTTCTGGCTGTAGAACAGCTGGCTCCTGTGGGGCCAGCACTTCTGCAAGCTACAGATACACATTCACAGTGCAAGGAATACACATCCACTTCTGCAGCTGCAGATAGAAACAATACTTCTTCTGAAAGACTTAAAATTTGACAGGAAGGCATCCCTATGCAGTTGTTGACTTTTCTGAGAAATGTGAGGCTCAGTTCCTCATCTATTTCTGGTAGATGGTGGTGTGGTTTTTACTCCAGTCAGTGAATCCTTATGCCTGTACACTTTACATGGTCAGCATGCTTATACCCTTCATTGTACAGCAAGTGAAATAATTACCAGATTACAGTTCATTATTCAACAAAACACTTTAATCATGCAGTAGCTGCTAGGGCCTAGGCAGAAACAACCCTTCCCAGCTGACCCCAAATAAAAAAAAAAGCATTTAAAAATATATATTTATAGGATTTTTTTTTATTTATTCCAAGTGATGGGACGGAATGCCCTGCCCACAGAGCCAAACCTTATACCCCACTGAGCAAGCACATGGAGGCAATGACAGATGACTGACTTCTTGGCGGGGGTCACACAGTATGCAAGAAGTGGCACTGCTGCACTGAAGACTAATTGACAGATCTTAATACACACACACACACACACACACACATATTTCTATTTGTGGCCACAGACCACACAACTCTCCCCAACCAATTATGGACCAAATAAAAAAATAAATTCTTTACACCATAATCACCCCTTAACATAGTGTTCAAACCATAATCTGTTTAAGAAGTGTTCTGCTAACAAAATCTTTGAATTTATTTATTAAAAATCATATCACTGTGTAATGCTTAGAACACAGAGACACTGCCTTCATTAATTAAAAAAAAGAAAATAATTGCATTCAAAAGTGTTTCATAGTCACTGAGTATGTAAATTTAGACACTAATCACTCCCTTCTAAGGTTGGCCCAGATGAAAGTGAATAGTGGTTTTCTGAAATCGACTCGACAGCTAATCCAGTCACAGGAAAACATGTATGAAAATGCATATTGTGAAGAACTACAATCAACATAGTAAAAAAAAAAAAATATATATATATATATATATATATACACACACACACACATACACTAGGTGAATTGTTTACTAAATTTACATCATCGGTAATCACCGTCCCTACGCATGACACTGGGTCCAAACAGTGGCAACAACAATATCATTGGCATGGATGCTGGCGGTAAAGCGGCACCAATTTTTTTTTTTTTGAGGACTCCGCCCCACACCCTCCGTCCAGGGCTCTACCTCCTGCTCCCCTCTTTGGGATTCTCACTCCGAGGGGGAATGGATCCTTCGGAAAGTTAAAATTCGTGGGGCCATTACGATCCCATGTAAAAAGAATACCAAGTCCTGAGGTAGCTAAAAGGTTGAACACCAGGATTAGAACCCTGGTCTTCACAGCTGCTGGCCAAGCTGTTCGATGCCCCAGCCGTCCACACCATGGGAGCAGCTCAGCCAGCAACCTGGATTTTGGTGCCCTTGTCTTTCTTCGGTACCATGGACAGTGACCAGAGGAGCGCTTTCAGCAAGCGCTGTAAATCCTCCCTCGTTGTCTGTGTGAGCGCTTACCAGATTAGTGCCATATGCAACCCCCTCACCCCAACCCTTGATCAAATGCACACACTTACTACAAGAATCCTGCATTTAGCATTATAAATGTTAATAAATAAAATAAATTGTCAGAGATAAAGAAAAGATATGTGTGACAAAGAATAAGTCTGATTCACCTCATTCTGTCCTCCTCTATAAACTGCACTGTTTTGCCACCCTATTTAGCTATCTGATTCATTGACTCTCACTCAGCCATGAGAGCACAGATGTCACAGCCTCTCTCTCTCTTTTGGCAACAGCAGCATTGTTATTGCTGAGTCAACTGTTAAAAGGGGGCTGCGGCGTGAATCAAGTCTGTGTTAATATTGAGCCAAATAACTTATAGGCAATATGCAGAAGCATTGTCATCCACACCTCCTCCTCCTCCAAAAGCCTTTGCTGTGCTGCTGAACTTCCTGCCACTTTTCCTCCCTTAATAAATAGTGACTGACTGATTTGCTTGCCGCTGCTGACCTTTGCGAGCTGTTAGCTGTGGCCGCCACATCCATTGTTGTTCAGGTCAACCGGACTGGGAGCTGGGATGGGATGGGAGGTCAGGACTCAGACAGATGAGAAGGACTGCAGGCTGCTGTTAGTGGATACTCTCTTAGTTGTCCATTGCATGACATTGAGGGTGATTGTTTTTTGCTATTTTGTTTTTCTGAAAATCAGTGTGTTGTTCCTGGTGGCTGGAACAGCTTGCATCCTACTTCTCCTGTGCAGTTTAGCAAGCTGCAGCTATGACCTCTTCTGTGACTGCACCTGGCTGATTCAGCTGCAGCTCCCGTCCTGAGACTCCATCCCAGATGATCTATCCCAGCTGACTGAATGAACCACTATCTGCTGACCTGCTGAATCCAAGTAGTTGCCATTTTAGGGTTTACTTACATCTTGAATTGTATAACATGCAATTCATAATGCAAGAGAAAAAAGATGTCTCACAACCGTTGGATTCAGAATGGATGGAACTGGGTGGGATAGGATACCGTTCCCTGCTGGACCAGTGCTTGTGTGTGTGTGGTGGGGGGGAAGGGCGAGTCAGGAGTTGGGACAGGACACAAGCTCTGCACTAGTGTGCTGGGAATGTCCAGATAGTAAAAGTTGCAAGGCAGCTGGGCTGAAGATGGTAAGTTGCCCAGTAGGGAATATTTTGTGTGTCCCCCCTTAACAGCTGCTTGTCTTTCCTGCCATAGAGACATGCCCATAACCCTGCTCATGATGTGACAGTGTGGTGCAAGTCAAAGTGACAGTGACTTCTCTCCCTATAACTTGGAGATGGGGGGCAGGGGGGGTCAATAATACCGATTGGGAGTCAGCAGGACAGACAGCACTGGGACAGTGGCACTGGGTGTAGTGCAGTATGTCCTATCCCTTACTCAAGCAAGCTCTGCCATTTGGAACAACTCTGTGTAATACAAATGTTCACCTTATTTTTAGACAAAAAAATTATATTCCTTTGGTCGTGCTCCTTTTCTGTCCCCTTTAATGTGTGAACCCAAAATTCTTTGGTCACAGCACTTTATGTGTGACCAAAGAATTCTTGGCTTGACTCGCCACCCTAAAACTGGACCTCTCACTAAGCTGGGCACCCTAGATTTTTGGGGTGCCCAGGAGAGATATGTGGGCAGATTTTCAAAAAACAAACACAAGAATCTAGCTAAACAGGTCCTGTTTACCTAGGTTCAGGTATTTGATTTTTGAAAATACATAATTTTTTTGTGTTGTGCAACTTTAAAAAAAAAGCAGCTGTCATGACCTAAAAAAATGTCCTTATGATCCAAAAGCACAATTCGTTGTGACCTACAAATAGCTTGCGAAAGAAGAATTTTAGGGTCGTATCAGATGGTTATCGTGAACCGTACTTAGCATGCTCAGAAGTCATTTTTCCAAGCCTCTTTACTCTAGACATGATTAAAATATTTTCAAAAAATCTTTGACAGATACAACCGTGGTACAAGCCCCTTCTGTCCTGAAATCTTCAAAACAAAATTCCAAACCGCCTTTTCTGTAGCTAGGAGCAAAGAAATGGCCAAAAATTGCCTTTTTATATTTTTTTGACATTTCTGGATCTCAGAATCTGGATAAGCATCCATCACAAAACTTCCCATTTCTCTAGAACTTGTCATCCAGACCGTGTATGCCAAATGTTGCACAATTGTGTTGAATGATGCCAAAGTTATTATGGTGTAAAAATTTGGGTTTAACATTGAACACCTTGCTCAGCCCTACAGTAACTATACTTGTGCTACCATCCGCACAAGTATAATATGAGTAATATGTATATCTGTACACAGATAGACAGATAGAATGATGTGTGCACCCCCCTCCCCCCATAAATTGCGTAAATAGAGCGTGATATTTTTTTTTTAAACAGTTGGACTAAAACTTATTTTCAATAGAGACACCATATTTTTACCCAGAGCACTTATTTCCAAATAGAATCTAATATTAGAACAGACTATACAACATAGCCAGCAAATCCAGCCTTCTGATTGGCTGAGACCCATATGAAGACCACTGGCATGCTGTGGTTGGTAGGATTATCTCAAGGCAGCACCACTACTGCTTGAAAACATGATCAGACAGAGTTTACAGTGGAAGTGAAGGCAGTTTAAAGATAAAACAAAGTAAGACACTAGCTGGTATATTTAGGGAGCACCAGCCATATCTTTTGATGACCACCCACCACCAAGCTGTCATTTTAAAAGCATAAGTTCCTAACCCTAAGGGTTCTAGTGCTAGCCCTTATATGTGTGCATTACTCTTTACTAATTCGGACCTGTGCTTACCATCTGGTGTTTGGCCTAATTAGCTGCATCCCACTTATGGTCTGTTTCTAGTCATTTGCTGCCTCTCCCTTCCTCCCCTCCTGACCTGAACACCTCTGGTGAACTGTGGCTTGTACCCAGCATTGTAGCCCTCATCCATCCTTTCTGAATAGACGCATCATAGTTAGGGAGTGGGGAGTCATACCTGGGCATGTCAGCACTGGGGGAGGAGTCAGCCTTTCAGAGCGATGGGGAGTGTGATGAGTGATTGGCATAGCCCCTTCATCCTGCCACTCATCAGAGGGACTTCTCTCTAAAGTGCCTTCCCACCTCCCTGATTTGTCAGTTTGTACGGGAATGTCCAAGGGAGTTGCCAGCAGCATAGTATCACCCATGCTGCCAGTGACACCAGCATCATCCCTAGAAGTCACCAGAAGCATGGCTGCACACAAACCACCCAGACAGGGAAAGAGCATATGCCCTGCCTCCTTGTGGCTCTCACTGCTAAACTCTGCTCTTAATGTCTCAGGCTCAGAGCATAATCTCATGGCACCAGTGTGCCAGAGCAGTCCCCTAGCATTCAGTGCCTGAAGGCAGCCCAAAATAGCCTTTTCTAAGAATAACTTCTTTAAAAGGAGACATCAGTGAAACTTTAAAATATCACTAAATGCAAACTGTACCAAGATACATTATGAATTTCTTAATACATTTGACTATATTGCTATATGTAAGCAGTTCAAAGGTAACATATCAACATTTCCCTTACTCCAAGCATAAGTTCCTATCCCCAATGGTTCCAAAGTAGGGATGAGAGAACCTCAAAATGTTCTTAGGTTCTAAAAGGTTCTGATAAGCAAAAAAAAAGGTTTGTATCCTTATCCAAACCTTTTATGACCTTTATTGTTTTGTGGTAACCGTATGTTAAAAAATAATTTAAAACTGCTTTTAATCAACATATCTGTAGAAAAAAAAAATCAAACCGTAGAGAATGCTCTCTAATCTCTCTTCTGTTTCTAGCATTTAAGAAAGTAATACTAATACTGTGTATAAGTTATATTATTAACAGTAATGATTTCTATTTCTCAACAGGTACAGGCAGGCACCAGATGTGTTTTAGACAGTTAAGTGATGAAGAAGAAGCCAGGAACACAAAAACAGTACCAGGCCACAGCAGAGGGCAGCCAGTCAGAGAGAGTTAGTCAGAGAGAACCAATCAGCCAGCTACCACTTCAAGACTGCAGTCTGCTACTCCTCCCACCTACTACAATCAGGGGGGGAAATCAGAAGTAGTCTACCAGCACTGAAATCAGTATAGTTAAGGCACATTTACCAAAAATGACTGCTTAGAAAAGAATGAGAAAATGACTGTGATGACAAGAAACTCCCAGACCAGATCTCTAGTTTGTAAATAAATGGTCTCCTCCTGAGTTTGATTTTTTAGAAGGGGATAATAGTGTGTTTAAATAATTGTACTATGTAATAGTACTACCACTACTACCAGGGGAAAAAAAAGAGAGCTAGCAACATTTATCAATGTGGTTATTTAATTGTGCGCATTTAGGTAAATGATCTCCTTAGAATGACAAAATGACTGTGTGTGTGAGAACAGGGTCTTGTCTGCCACAGTTGCTACCAGTACATGATGACATGAATGTAACCCCTAGGCAGTGCTGTTCCAAGGGCTACTACCCCTGCCTTGCAGGCCTGAACAAAGTTGAGGGGCCTGGGTTTCCAAAATTAATTTTAAACTGGTACATTCCCAAGATAACAAAAATTGCACAGTGCCTCCACCTAGAGTTTACCTTTAAGTGGGTCTAACTTTAGCTAATGCAGCCCTCTGGGAAGCTACATCCACCCACAATACCACAATGCCACCTCAGGCATGACCCAACCAATAAAACCCCACATTTCAACACTTTTACCATTTAATGACTTGACACTAATAATATACTCACAAGACAGGATTATGCAAAAACAATGACACCAAATTTATTTACATGGGGAGGGTTAGGAACAGTAAATTGGAGTAGAGGTTAAGCTATTTACATTAGTAGCATTTGGTTTAAGTTGAAGGTAAGATAAGTATTTTGCATTTTAAATCAGTTGCAATCACAGTGGCCGCCCAGCAACCTCTAGATTAGTCAGCTCCCTGACTGACTATCTATCTGCAGTAGATCAGTTGGCACAGTTATCATTAATGCCCACACTGGTACCAGTTTCCCAGAACATACAGAACCCCACAATCCCATATGCAATACCTCGATTTCCAGTAACTAGAGCTCTTAAAGTTGTAGGCCTGTCTGATGCAGCTGTACATTGGCCACTTAGTTGGGGCCCTTGAAGAAAAGCCAGCGGATTTACACATGCAAACTTTTGTAAAACTTCAAACAATTGTATCCCTAGCGGGACCCTTCCGGCCATCCGTGTGTCGGTCTGAGTGCGCTCATCAACAGGGTGCTAAAATCCCAAATTTGCCACCCCTCTCCCCCTCAGAGTTAAAATATTTAGTTGGGGGGGGTCCAGCCCCTCGCATAAACACCAGGTGGTGAATTAAAATCCTGGCACCCTAATGATGGGCGTACTCTAACAGGCGCCTTCCGATGGTGTAATCATGGCCGGATGGCCTAGTCCATTTGAACACGTTTAACTATATACAGTCCCTTTTAGCTTTGTGGTAGGGCATTGACCCTGCATACTTGCAGATCAAAAGTCACATCTGGATAGTCACAAACAGGTTGTAGCAGACATTTTAGGTGACTACAGCAAACGAAAGCTCTGACTTGGAGAACAAGGAGATGGGCAAAGGCTTGCAGCCAGGAACCTCCATAACTGGCTGCAGGATGGTGCAGCATTTGCAGATGGAAAACAACTCTTTGTTTTCTTTGATCAGTGCCCTCTTTCTAGGCTTGAATCACTTTACTGGATTGACCAGGCTGGGACCCAGGCCGGCACATTTCAACCCCATGTCTGGGCTATCCCCTCCTAGGGAAACGCATATGGCAGTCCCAAGGTGGCACACTCCCAGGCTGTGTCCCAAAGCCAATCTGATGGTTGCGTAGCATTCAGCACATTTATGAAAGTTGACACATTCATATTTTGTTTCACAACCCTTGCAGTTGCAATTAGAAGTCACAGTCTCTTTTTTCTGTGCCCAGCGTGGCAGACATAGACCCTTTCTGGCTAGCTAGAACTTTATGACCATGGCACACTCCCAGTGAATTTAGGGACAGGCACCCACACTCTGCACAGCAGAGTGCACAACCAGAGCCCAGGCATTGGTTTCCAAAGCAGTTCACATGACACAGTCTCTTTTCAACATGGGTAATCCCCATAAGGCTAGGGCTGATCCAGCATTTCACAGTCCTTGAAGACAACTAGGAGCTTAGGTGCTTTTCTTGCATAACACCAGACAACTTGGAACTTGCTTTACCGCTCGAGACACTTTTACCAGAACCTGTGCTTGAGGCACGACTCACTACCAATTAAATCAACTCGACCTGACTGAGCTTAAAGCAAGGCTTACTACTATTTTGCAGACTTTACTTGTTGGCAAAACTGACACTTAGACTTTCCAGACTCAGACACATATTACTTGAAAGTAACTGTTTCCTACGAACATATGAAACTGCCAGCAGAAAAAGGCTATTTGGTCGATCAAGTCTGCTCGATTTTGCAGCTAGCACCCCTACTCTGCAGCTTCCCCTCCTACCCTATCCCCCCCTCCCATGACCCTCCCCTTTTGCCCCATCTCAGCCCCTCTTGAAGCATCCCACTGCTTTATAGGCCATCACCTCTGCCAGTAGTGCATTCCACTCTGCTACCACCCTTTCCGCAAAGAAATGCCTCCTCATTTCCTTCCTAAACCTTCCACCCTTCAATCTCATGTCATGATCCTGAGTGTCTCTCCCCACCCTCCCCTTAAACAGACCCTCAGTGCCTGTCCTGTTTATTCCTCTCATGTACTTAAAGGTCTCAGTCATATCCTCCCTGTCCCTCCTGTCCTCCAGAGAGTACATGTTCGGCTCCCTCAGCCTAACCTCTTATGGTAACTCCCCCAGACCCTGGATCATCTTTGTTGCTCTGCATTGCACCCCTTCCAGCAATTTAATGTCCCTTTTTAGGTAAGGGCACCAAAACTGAATGCAGTACTCCAGGTGGGGTCTGACCAGCGATCTGTATAATGGCAGAATCACCTCCCTCCCTCCTCCTAGAGGCTATACCCCTTGCATTACAACCCAGCATCTTGTTGGCCACTGCTGCTGCTTTCCCACACTGTGCAGAGTTGTTCATTGCTCCCGTTATGAGCACCCACACATCTTTCTCCTCCTCAGTCACAGCTGCACCCCTCCCCAGATGGTAGCTCCTCTTTGGATTCTTTACCCCAGAATGCATCATGTTGCATTTCTGGCATTGAAACCAAGTTGCCAACTGTCAGACCATGTCTCCAGCCTTTTTAGGTCTTCCTGCAATCCCTTGGTCATCCACCACTGCTCCCATCTTGGTGTCATCCACAAATAGACTGATCTTGCTATTTACGCCTACCGAGATGTCTGCAGTAAATACCCCAAATAACACCTGCCCCAGCACTGACCCCTGTGGAACCCCGCTTGTCACTGTCCTTGGGGATGATAATTCTCCTTCCACCACCACCCTCTGCTGCCATCCCTGCAGCCAGTTCTCTACCCATCCCACCAATTTTGCCCCGCCCCTGTATCCCTTAGCTTACTTGCTAGTTTTCCATGTGGCACTGAGTCAAATGCCTTACTGACGTCCAGGTACTGGACATTCACCGTATGCCCTTTGTCCATTTCCCCATGTCACCCAGTCATAGTAGTCCACTGTGTTGGTCTGGTAGGATCTGCCCTTGACAAAACCATGCTGCCAACTGCCCTGCCCCCCACTGCCCTCCACCAGGGTCACCAGCCTGTATTTCAGGATTGCTTCCATCGGTTCCCCCACTATGGACGTGAGACTTAGTGGTCTATAGTTCCCTGGTTCATCTTTGGGACTGCTCTTATGGACTGGAACCACATGAGCCATCCTCCAATCCTGAAGTGCACACCCTGAGTCCAGAGAGGCATTAAATAGGCCTGCCAATGGGTCTGCCAGGACCTCTGCCAACTCTTTCAGTACCCTGGGGTGTATGCCATCTGGTCCCAGTGCCTTGTCCACCCCAGTGCTCTTAACCCCTCTAGCACTCTACCTTCTGTGATTTCCCCATCCATCACCCTCTCCCCTTCTGATCCTATCCTGCCCCCAACCTTAGGTATTCCCCCCTTTCTCTTTAGTAAAAACTGAGCAGAAGTAGTCATTAAGCGATTCTGCCTTTTCACCCCCCTGTTTCCACCCATTCCTCCACCTTCTTAATCCTTACTATTTGGTCCTTACAGCCCATTTTTCTCCCTGATGTACCTGAAGCAGTCTTTTTCTCCCTCTCTAATTCCCTTTGCTAGCCTGAGGTCCCTTGATGCCTTTGCTGCTCTTACTTCCCTGGTCACCTCCTTTGCTTTCTATAGGTGCTCCTCCCTGTCCTCCCCCCTTCCAGTTCTCCTGTATCTCCTATAGGTGGCTCTTTTCCTCCTCACCCTGTCTATGACACCCTTGCTGATCCAGCTAGGTTTCTTCGCCCTAGCCTTTTTACTTTGGACCTTGCTGTAGGAATGTGTTGTCTCCACTATCCCTAGCTTAATGAGTTCCCACCTCTGATTTGTGTCTATATTAGGCTGAATTCCATCCAGAAACCCTTGCACCACTTCACCCATCTTTTTGAAGTCAGCCTTTCTAAAGTCTAGCACCTTTGTGCCAGATGCCCCCCTCTCCTTGCCCAGTTGCAACTGGAACCATACTGTCCGGTGGTCACTCCCCGCCAGTGGTTCCCCCAACCTCAGATCCCTCACCCACTCCCCATTAGACAGTATGAGGTCAAGGATATTTCCTTCCCTAGTTGGTTCACTGACCAACTGCATCAGGAAGTTATCCTGGAAGGCATCTAGCATTATCTGTACCCTTCTACACTTGGTGGCAGGTGTCCTCCACTCCACTCCCGGCAGGTTGAAGTCACCTAATATCACCACCCCATCCTTCCCACAGTTCTTCTGGATCTGTTCTGCCAATATCCTATCTGTCTCTTCTGATTGGGAGGGCGGCCTCTGCAGCAGACCCCAACCATTTCCTTTAGTTCTCTTGGCTCACAACATGTTACTTAGCAGTAAGACAGTTCATTAACAGCTCTCTCAGGCTCAGAGATACACAGACATAGTCTCTTGTGGTGCTCGCTGGTGTTTGCAGCTCCCAGCTGAACATACAGATGGTTACTGACCCACCAGGCACTGTCCGGAGAAAGCCTGCGTGGTCAGAGAACTCCCCATTCAGCCCTGTGGCACTACTCAATTCAGACACACATTTATATAACTTATAAACTGGACCCTTCTCTGGTCGCTAAGCAGGTGTCCACCATTTTATTGCTTTGGTTAAACTAGGGTGCAGACAGTCAGTCACATCTTAGGTTTGCTGGGCTTCTCTGCCCCTTGCAGATTCTTAAACTTGTACTTGTTAGTCACAGATTTACTCACTTAGGTAGTTTGCAGAAATGGCTTTCTCTTTCCTGAGGCTTCAGGCTTTCATCAGTGCTCTCACTGTTGCGGTAGGTTCGGTTCTCTCACAGCTGGCTTCATCAGGTTACTAGCCCATGTGTTTTCTCAATATGGAAAGGCTCTGGCTAGCCCTGGAGGACATCCTCTGGCAACCCCCAGACTAGCAACTTTAACTGCTGGCAGCCACTTGTTTTTGACAGAAGAACATCCCCTCCTCTGTGGAGGGGCTTGCACTGGATTACTAGGCCCATTCTGGAGCAAAGAGCCTGAGCCCCCACCCCAGTGGGGGGCCCACGCTGGAACTGCTCGCACAGCCCCAAAACACTGTCTCTTATGGGACTCCTGTGAGGCTTCCCATTGGCTATAGATAGTTGCTGCTCCCACTGTGATTGGCTGATCCTGCTTGTCAGTCCAGAAAATGAATATTTATTAACTCCACTTGATGCACTATAGGCTTCCTGTTTTGACGCCTGAAATTAGGTCCCTGCAGTTTCCCCAGAAGCACTTTGCAATGTCCCAAGAGCTTTGGCAAAAGTTCCACAAATCCTGGCTTTCCGATTCACTGTTGCTGCATTAAAATGGCTGCTGAATACACAGTTCCCTGGCAGATCCAACATGGTCCCATATAAAAGTCCTGGTACAGCCAGAAGGTTTACTTGATTTGCCCACTTGCCCCACTGGTCAATAGCCCTTTGTGTGCCCTCTCAAGCGATGCCTGGAGTAAATATTTTGCTTCAGTCCTGAGCCTGTCACTGCTGCAGTAATCAAGTGCCCCTGGGCAGCAGACAGGCATTTTCCCCAAGTCGCAATGTGTTAGATCTGGTGCAGCCCGTTCATTTGTTTTATTTAAATTCCTGCCCCACTTTTTAGTAGTTCCTTTTGTGTCTTTGGAGGTGCTGCCCTTACCACAATATTATTTACAGTTTTACATTGGCAAGCACCTTCACTGCTTGAAACCCTCGGCACACTGAGCGGACCCGCTCATGAATATTAATGCTCCTGCTTATTAATATTCATGAGACTGGGCCCAAAAACAGATAGGCACACAGCGCTGTTCATTTAACTAGTGCATGGCTCCCTCCAATCCAACCCGAGTCACCAGCCTGCACTTTAGGGGACCGGAACTACTGGAAGAGCCACCCGATGACTGCCAATGTGGTCCACAGTTAAGGTGCACCTTGTCTGTGCTAGTGTAGGCCAGCCAGCCAACTAAAATGCTGATGGCCCACGATTCTGCTCTGTAAGCTCTAAGAAGAGCTGAAGAGACAAGGGAGCACCAGGGGGGTGAACAAGGGCACCAACGGGAGCACAGGAGCCATCCGCCTGGCCGTGAAGTGGAGAGAGGGAGAAGGCAGTGGCTCCTACAAGCTCCAAATGCCCCACAAAGGCTAAACCAAGACCTGGGCTGTGTCGGTGATTGGTGAAAAGATTTGGGACACACCCGCAGGCATCAGGAGGTGCTCCAAGGATGGGAGCAATGAGAGAATGGGCAATTAAGGTAAGCGCCCGCTGGGGGGGGGGCTACATGAATGTGATGTACTGGCTACACCTCCCACCCCCCAAAAGATGATGATGCAGTCAAAAGGCAGGAAAGTCCCATATCTCTATTTTTGTTTAAGCCAGTCTCATGAGTCTGACTTTTTGTAGAATAAGTCAGTGTGTTTTTTGTACAGCACATCACCAATTAGTTTAGCATGGCAATGGGTCTCGGTATGGAATGCAACGTGAAGCAGTGTGTAAGAACAAGAGCACCAGGCAGTCCAAAGTGACCACTTCACCACTGGTACTACTACCACTACTATCACGGGGGAAAAAAACAGAGCTATGGTTATATAAGAAACAATTATTCTTAGATGCATTAGGTAATAAAATAAATGATCTCCTCAGAATGAAAAAGTGACTGTGTGTGAGATCAGGGACTTGTCTGCCACAGTTGGTACCAGTACGTGATGACGTGAACGTGATGTACTGGCTGCACCTCCCACCCACCCCCAAGATGACGATGATGCGGTCGAAAGGCAGGCAAGTCCCAGATCTCTCCTTTTTTTTAAACCAGTCTCCTGAGTCTGACTTTTTGTAGAAGTGGTCAGTGTGTTTTTTGTATGTCACCAATTACTTTAGCATAGCAGTGGATCTCGGTATGGAACACAACACAAAGCAATGTGAAAGAAGAAGAGCTCCAGGCAGTCCAAAGTGACCACTTCACCACTGCTACTTACTACCACTACTATCAGGGTGAAAAAAACAGAGCTATGGTTATATAAGAAATAATTATTTTTAGGTGCATTAGGTAATAAATGATCTTGTCAGAATGAGAAAGCAACTGTGTGTTTGAGATCAGGGACTTGTCTGCCACAGTTGCTACCAGTATGTGATGACATGGACATGATATACTGTCTGCACCTCCCACCCACCCCTAGGATGATGATGTGGTTGAAAAGCAGGCAAGTCCCAGATCTCTACTTTTAAGCAGTCCAGTGAGTCTCAAAATTGAAAGCTGATGTGTCACTCCATAGCTGCAGCACAGGTACTGCTGTCAGTGTCATCTTCTTCAAGATCAGCATCACATATGTAGCCAAAATTTGGCAAGTTAACTTTCAAGAACATTAGTTTCTCCACATTTTCCGGTGTTAATCTTGTTTGTTTATTAGACACAACATCCCGAGCTAAATAAACACTTGGAACAGACACTGGAGGGTGGACATCCGATACACTTACAAGCCAGAGCAGCCAGCGTTGGCCAGCATGATGTTTCCTCTTGCCAGTAAGCTAAAGGGTCATCCTTAATACTAATGTTGGGCTCAGACAGATATGCCTCTACCATGCTTACTACTGAGCATGTATTGTCTCCTTGTGGAATTTCAATGTCCTGCAGCTGTCCCCAAATGTCATCCTCCTCATTGCCTGCTTCTGTACTGGTTTTTGGAGCAGCCTTTTGAATTTGAGGTGGTGTCATTGTAGTACTGCTTGACAATCTTCCTAATGAAACCTTATCTACTGCATCAGTCAAAAGTTGCCTGTAGTTCAACTCCTCCATATCATCAGTAAGCACATCAGGAAGGTGTCTGTTCTGGAAACGTGGTTCTAGCAATGTGGTAAGAGATACTCCTTGCTCTGAGTCATGGCTAATAATTTCTCAATATTGCTAAGTCTGGCAAGCTCTTATTGACTAGAGATCGATTCATATTGAAGTTGCTCCTCATTTTCTCCAACCTTTTTTTGAAAAGTAGAATGAGTGCAATAACTTGGCTAAGGGATGCCTTTTCTGCACTCACCTCTTTTGTAGCACTCATGAATGGTTTCAGAATGTGACACAACTGTTCCAGCAGAGACCATTGAGTAGAATGGAATACAGTGCCCTCCCCAAAATCATTGTACGTGATGTACTCAGTGATAGCTACCTTTTGTTCAAGGATGCGTTCAATCATAAAGTAAGTTGAATTCCACCTTGTACATCCCAAGCAAGCTGGAGGCGAGGAAGACCTTTGTCCTTCTGGATATCAGCAAGGATGTCATAGGCTTTTGCTGAATGGTTGAAGTGGCCACACACTTTGCGCATTGTACCCACGGTGGTTGATACTTGCCGGTCATTATCCAGGAAGCCTCGAATTATTAGGTGAAAACAATGAGCAAAACAGAGTGTATGTACATACCTGCCATCGTGAAGTGCTTTTTCAAACCCTGTGAAGTGATCCAAGCAGTAAGTAATCTTTACAGGTCTTGCTGAATGTGCTGTGTTGTGTGTGTGTCTTGAAAGTGACATACATGGAGAACTGCCATTTTCTGAAATGTGACGGTGCTTTTTGAGCTCTGAGAGATAGTGGTAATAGTAGTACTGGTTGAAGTGGTAGCAGACAGACTAGTAGTACGTGAGGATGATGAGTTGCCCACAAAACTGTCCTAGTGTGCAGTATGAGAAAGATAGGCAATGGTTTGGTTGCTGAACCACATATCAGTAGTGAAGTGAGCTACCTTGTCCTCAGCCGCTCGAAGAGCATGCCTTACTTGAACTACTAAGCTGTCATACATCCTGGGCACAGGGGTTACTGAGAAGTATTCTCTACTTGGCTTTAAATATTGTGGCTGTAAGTATTCTGTAAGCCTTCTGAAACCCACATCTTCCACAACAGAGTATGGCTGTAAATCAAGTGCAATCATTTCTGCTATTTTACAATTTATTGCCAGTGCTATGGGATGGTTTCTTGAATATTTCGACTTTCTTTTAAAAACTTTTAACTTCAACTGCTTCTTATCGGGGGGGGGGGGAGTTACATTTTGCTGGGGTTGTTGTACGACTACATGCCATGCCTGGTAAAACAGAGGACCTTACAGAATTATCATGACCATGACCGTGAGGCGAAAGTGGACTTTTGTATCTTTATTTATTTATTTTTGAAAGTCAGATTTACAACCTTTGAGTCAGGGACTCGTTTACAAAGGCACCTCGTCGCAGGGAGGGTAGACATGGTTACAGTGTGAGATACAACAGTGGTAACATCTTGCTTGGTGCTCATCTCCCACTGTTTCAGTGAAATGTTCCTGTTCACTGAGAGCCCTACTAAATTTCCAGCCACCAATGTTAGACTGTTTTTTTGAACCATATACAACGATAGGGTGAATTCATGAAAGATGTCGCATCATTGTTGTGGTTCCAAGATGCCCTTAATTTTTTCTCCTACTAACACATGTATTGCATTGCATACATACAGCTTGGCAAGCATCCTTGGGGTTTATCTAAAAATGATTCCCAACAGTAGAGGTGGGCTGTCTATGTCTAGTAGTAGTGACAACCTCAGTAGGACTAGGAGTTGAGTCACTGGATTTACGTTGGAAGACATATCAGTGGAGGATTCGGGTTCATCAGGTGAGACTATCACAGAATCCTCTGCATCACCATCATCATCATCATCATCACTACTGTCAGACTTTGTTTCACACTGTGTGGCCTGTGCCTTTGACTTTTTCTTTTTCCCTTTTGACACTCTACTACTGTCATTATTTTTATCCACATTGTCACTGCCAGAGCCAGAATGAGACACAGCTAAAGGTAAAGTCACAAGCTCATCATCATCATCAGTCTCACCATGACAATGGTCATCACCTTCATCATCATCAGACTCAGTAGCGCTAACATTTGCAGTCACAGACTGAGTAATTCGATATGCATGTTTTGCAAATTGAGCAACTCCACTGCAAGTTGTACCTGTAAATGCTTTAACTTTATGTACAACTGGAATACTCTTTGTTTTTGCACTTTTTTCTCAGACGACTTGCTACTGCTACTGTCTTTTGACACTTCGTTGGCTGTACCACTGAGCCCTACTGACATAGACAGTCCACCAACCCTTGCTGGGTTTTCAGTATGTTGAGAGTTAGCCTGCACATGGATAGTAGTAGCATTT
Organism: Neoceratodus forsteri; assembly: GCA_016271365.2. Lineage (NCBI taxonomy): Eukaryota > Metazoa > Chordata > Ceratodontiformes > Ceratodontidae > Neoceratodus > Neoceratodus forsteri. Next base: position 1,100,542,748 of record CM028129.1, on the reverse strand, counting down.
AGTTCAGCCCTTCAACAGACTGTGGTGTTTGTTGTTGTACTTTACTTTTTGGGCCACTCCTCTCTGGGCTCTTGAATAAACTTTTTATATGTTTATTACTTCCTTTGCCCCTGGCTTCTGCTTTACTATTTTCTGGAGTACTCATAATGCCAGTCTGTCGCTTGTTCAGGGTCAAAAAGTGGTTATTATTTTTTTTATTTTCTCAATGTGATGTGTCGGTAGGCAAGAAGTGGCACTGGTGCACTGTTGACTGCCAGACAGATTTTATATTTTACACACGCACACAGAATTTATTTCACACACCAGCTATGCTAAGGGCGATGTTGCATGCGCTGCTGTTACCCACACAGATTCAGGGACCCTGCATGGCCTAACCCTCTGCGACAGTACTTTTTCCCTTCAAGGATTTTTTTATTTATGCCATGTGATGGGACAGAATGTCCTGCCCACTGAGCCAAAGCTTATACCCCACCGAGCGAACATAGGGAGGAAGATGACAGATCACTGGCTTCTTGGGGGGGGGGGCACACGTACAGTATGCAAGAAGTGGCACTGGTGACTGGCTGACAGACTTTATTTCACACACCACTTAGGCTATGGGCCAATGTTGCAGTCACTGCTACTACCAACAGAGAATCAGGGTCCCTGCCTGGCCTAACCCTCTCTGACACAGTACTTTACCTTGAAGGATTTTATTATTTTATTTATTCCATGTGATGTGACGGAATGCCCTGCCCACTAAGCCAAAGCTTATATCCCACTGAGCGAGCACAGGGAGGCAAATGACAGATGACTGACTTCTTGGGGGGGTCACATAGACAGTATGCAAGAAGTGGCACTGGTGCACTGATGACTATCTGGCAAATTTTATTACACACACACACACACTTATTTTACACACCACCTATGCTAAGGGCGTTGCTGCAGGTGGTGCTGCTACCCACACAGATTCAGGGACCCTGCCTGGCCTAACCCCCTCTGACACAGTACTTTCCCTTCAAGGTTTTTATTGCTTTATATTTTTATTTATTCCACATAATGTGATGGAATGCCCTGCCCACTGAGCCAAAGCTTATACCCCACCTAACAAGCACAGGAAGGAAGATGACAGATCACTGGCTTCTGGGGGAAGGGGTCACACAGACAGTATGCAAGAAGTGGCACTGGTGACTGGCTGGCAGACTTTATTTCACACACCACTTAGGCTATGGGTCAATGTTGCAGTCACTGCTACTACCAACAGAGAATCAGGGACCCTGCCTGGCCTAACCCTCTCTGACACAGTACTTTTTCCATTCAAGGATTTTTTTTTTTATTTATTCCATGTGATGGGACAGAATGCCCTGCCCACTGAGCCAAAGCTTATACCCCACTGAGCGAGCACATGGAGACAATGACAGAAGACTAACTTCTTGGGGGGCTCACACAGTATGCAAGAAGTGGCACTGGTGCACTGATGACTATCTGGCAGATTTTAATACACACACACACACACACACACACACACACACACACACACACACACACACACACTTATTTTACACACCACCTATGCTAAGGGTGTTGCTGCATGTGCTGCTGCTACCCACACAGATTCAGGGACCCTGCCTGGCCTAACCCCCTCTGACACAGTACTTTCCCTTCAAGGTTTTTATTATTTTATATTTTTATTTATTCCACATGATGTGATGGAATGCCCTGCCCACTGAGCCAAAGCTTATACCCCACCGTGTGAGCACAGGAAGGAAGATGACAGATCACTGGCTTCACTGGCTTCTTTGGGGCGGGGGGCTCACACAGACACTGTGCAAGAAGTGGCACCGGTGACTAGCTGGAAGACTTTATTTCACACACACAGAATTTATTTCATATACCACCTAGACTACAGGCCGATGCTGCAGACACTGCTTCTGCCAAGAGAGAATCAGGACCCTGCCTGGCCTACCCCTCTCTGACACAGTACTTTCCATTCAAGAATTTTATTTTGTTATTTATTCCACGTGATGTGACGGAATGCCCTGCCCACTGAGCCAAAGATTATACCCCACCAAGCGAGCACAGGAAGGAAGATGAGAGATCACTGGCTTCTTGGGAGGGGGTGTCACACAGACAGTATGCAAGAAGTGGCATTGGTGACTGGCTGGCAGATTTTATTTCACACACATAGAATTTGCAGTTTTACTGAAAGGATGACAAGTTTGGACTGCTCTTACCCTGTATTTTTCATAGTTTCTGAACAAGAATCACATGTATTTATTTATGTTTGTATCGTGTGACAAATTTAAACATGTCTACATTTGTTTGTTACTGCACTTCAATGTCTAATGCTATATTGCATTGCTATATTCTTCAATTGTATGTAACTAATTCTGGGTTGCCCCGGAAAAAGGGACTTCTAGTCTCAGAGGGCTAGCCTGGTCATCAAGATTCAAATAAATAAATAAATAAAAATTTATTTCACACACCACCTAGGCTACGGGCCGATGTTGCAGTCACTACTGCTGCCAACAGAGAACCAGTGATCCTGCCTGGCCTAACCCTCTCTGACATAGTACTTTCCCTTCAATGATTTTATTTTTTTATTTATTCCACATGATGTGACAGAATGCCCTACCTACTGAGACAAAGCTTATACCCCACCAAGCGAGCACAGGGAGGAAGATGACAGATCACTGGCTTCTTGGGGGGGGGGGCAAACAGGCAGTATACAATTAGGGACCCTACTTGACCTAACCCTCTCTGACACAGTACATTCCCTTCAAGGATTTTTATTTTTATTTATTCCACGTGATGTAACGGAATGCCCTCTGAGCCAAAGACTGTATAATAAAAAATAAAATAATAATAATAAATCCCCACTGAAGTGGCTGAGCAGTGAGCACAGGCAGGAGAATTGAGAGCTGGCTTGTTGTTTTTTTGGGGGGAGAGGGCAGTTGGGCACATAGCAAGAAGGCTAATTAGGAGTGGTGTATGGGTGGCCCAGTTTGCCCCCTCTGCTGCTCAAAAAAAACCAACAACTGGCAGTCTGGCTCTGACACTTAAGTCTTTTCTCTTCTTGTCTTTCTTGACTCACCCACTTGCCCCCAGTCTCCAAGTTGCTACTCTCCTCCCAAGTCTTGTCTCCCAACTCCCCAATCCCTGATTCCCACACCCACACCCACACCTGACCCAGTCCTCGGCTTTAATTCCCTCCTGATACTGAGTCCCCGACTCCCCACCCCCGAGTTTTCTTTTAGCTCTTTTTTTTAAATAAATATAAAAAAAATTAAATTCTTTAGGTTTTTTTTTTTTTCTGAGTCTATGAGTTGACTTCTTTCTTGCCCAACTGGCAAACGCAAGAAGCACACACAAGCACAGAATCACGGAGCAGCTTGTAGAAGCTGCTTCTCCTTCTCCGTCCTGTATTCCTCTGTGTAGCACCTAAGGTGGACCATGTGGGTTGCTAGAGCAAACCCAATTAGGTGCCACCTTAAGAAGATGGACAGCTTGGTCATCCAGTGAGGAACCAGAGTCTTGTCTCTGGTTCCTCCTGTTCTGGCACCTCTCGTGATGCATTTCCCGCAATATTACGGCTATCCGAATCAATCCAAGCAGCCAAAAGTGTTCAGAAGCCATTCATTTATGAACACTTCAGCATATTCAGGTTGGTTTGTATTTTTGACGAACCGGTTCGCCCATCCCTATTCTAAAGATAACCCTTTCAAAAATGGTTCTAAAGACAGCCCTTTCTAAAGACAATTTCTTTCAAAGGAGATAACTTTGGAACTGGAGGTGCTAGTAACTTTATTTAAATGAAAGTTTAGCAATAGTACAGTATCAATATGTTAATTTGGTATGACTTACTTAGATTGATAGTGTTCAAATGTATTAAGAAATTCATGATGTTAAAAATGTTTTTAAAAACATTTTAAACTTTTTCTGATTTTTGGTTCTACTAAAACATGTTTTAAAGATTAGTTTCAACATTATTTATTTATTTGTCAGATATTGGAATTACAATCCTTTGAGTCATAGACTTATTTCAAAAGACTCCACATCATATAAACAGTACATAACAGATAGCACAGCAATACATAACATATAACACAGTAGGAATAGCAGTTACAGTTATTTCCAATATGATACCATTATAATAACTGGGTTTCGCTTTTTCCCTTAGGCAAACCCTTGGCATAATTTGCTGTTATAAAAGAGTGTTTGTAACAGCAAAAACACACCGGGTTTCCCTCACTCTGTGCATGTGCTAGCCGCAGCTCTTCCATTCTCACTGCTGGTAGCCTTGTCTTGACACCGGAGTCGGAGCCTGACCACCACTCTGACTCAGTGATAAGTTATATATTTTTTAAAAATCACTGCAGTAAAACAGTTAAAGAAACCAGCTGCCAGTAGAAAAAAAGGAAAAACAGAAGTTAACTTTCAGCAGGCGACCATGGACAGAGGTAAAACCCAGCCAGACTGCGGCCCCGCAGGAATGTCTTTTATTTTACATAATTGCTGTGGCAAAAAAGCAAAAGCCAGCAAATATATGAAGTAAAATATTGGGTGGTGCAGAAACTCAAATTTTACTCACAGCCTCAGTGTCGGATGCCTAGATAAATCCCTCAAACTTCACTCTCGGTGTTTATGAGGCATCCAACACCTTGGGTGTGTGTAAAATTCTTGTTACACACACCACCCCATATATTATTCTATATATGAAGTACATACATCTACATCTGGTATCACTGACAGTATACTGTAACACATATCTTCCATCTTCTTACTCCTCCATCACTTCCTTTGTTTTTGAAAGATAATAAAACATTAAAAATTAGTTAAGTGATAACATTCAGTGAGCTGGAGTATACTCACAATAACTGGCTGGCATGGGTCGTTAAACACCAAGGCTGAAGGTCAAGGAGTATAATGTAATTCACACAGCCAGTTATTGTGAGTATACTCCAACTCACTGAATGTTATTAGTGTTACACGAGTTGGGGTTAGTACTGAAGTTTTTTATATATTACTGTTTCACTTATGGAGGAAATGGACTAGTGAATGGGGCATGTACCATGAAATCGCGAGTCAGTTGTGTAAATCAGTTCTGAGTCTTGATAGTGTGTGTGTGTGTGTGTGTGAAATGTTGCTTGAAAAGGGAGATAAATTGTGCTGAACTTGCTGTTGTATAAGTGGCCAGAAGAATACTAGTGAGAGAAATGTAAGAAATTGTTTTTGTATTGGGCAGCATGCTGAGAACAGCAGACCACCAAAAGTGCAGAAGCATCCTGAGACTGTAATGTTTTGGGGGGGGGGTTGTTCAGCAGCATAGCAGTGAATGAAGGAAAGGAGACAGGTCCTTTGTGTGGGAAAAAAGGTTGGAAGAAGGTTAAATGCTGATGTGATGTAAATAATGTATTCTGTGTGTTAATATTTGTTATATGATTGGAGGACTGTGCTTTGGTAGTTCTGTGAGGTGAACCACTGCAGTCTCTGTGAGTCGATTTTTTATTTATTTATTTTTGGTTTTGGTTTTGGTTCAAAGTGTGAATAACCAACTGTGGGCATGGTAGAAGTTTGATAGACTGACTGTGGGCATGGTAGAAGTTTGATAAACCGACTGTGGGCATGGTGAAAGTTTAATTAACCGACTGTGGAAGGTGTTTTGTTGAACAACCAACTCTGGGGGTTCTCAAATGTAGTTTGTGGGACAATAACTGACAGCTGTTCTTCATCGTGATTTGCTCAGAACAGATACCTCTCGTATATATGATATATATTAGGAATTATGAACTGGGGATTGTAAATGGACGTCGCTGATTGTCCAAGATGTTTTTAAAGCTGTGATGATATCGAGCTACATCATCACGGCTTCAGAAAACCTCCAGTCACCAGCCTTCTCACTGCCTAGAACTTTATGCAGGTGCTTACGGTGGGATTCCCCACACAAACACTCTGCAGCAGCAGCAGGCCCACCCCGGTATGTGTTTATTCGGTGGCATGGTGCAAGTCGCGGCTCGAGCGACTCTTTTCCCCCCAAAAAATACATAAAAATTACCCCAAAGCCAGCCAGAGGATGTGTCTCTCTTTTTAATTAAAACCATGCTATCATCCAGCAACTTCAAATTCCAATGGCCTCTCCGAAACAGTTACCAAAAACCACCCCCTCGCTCCTTGCCAGCCACCAAGTACAGACGAAAACATACTGGCCCTCCCGCTCCTCTCACAAACCGCAGCAGTGCTCCCTTCAACTGACTTTACCTCTTCTGTGTTATTTTAAAGCTTTTCCTGACTCCCGCATGCACCTGCTCTTCACACAACAGTAGCGCAACATCATCATACCAATCAAAAGCCACCAATGACAGCTCAGGATATCCATGTAAGGACCCTAAAACTGACCACAATGTGTGTATTTTTTTTTTCATAGAACAGTTCTATCAACTGGCCCTCCAGTTCATTTACCGATTGCTACCACAAAAGTGAAAGCTGGCTTCCCGAGTGCCATCACAAAAGTGAAAGCTGTCTTCCCAACTGCCACCACAAAAATGAAAGCTCTTCTTCCCCTAAAGATCCCGAATTTCACAGACTGTGTTTTGGGGGGAAAAATCTCACACAAATGTTCACCTAGTCCCAGAGCAGGAAGCAGGGATGGGTCAAATGCAGAGAGAACATAGTAACACAGTACACTTCCACAACAGCACCACCTGCTGCTCAGAACCCTCTAGGAACTATTTTCTCAAAAGATACCCCTTCCACACCCCAAAACAGGCATTTCAAATGAATGTTCAAAAGGTTTTTTAATTTTTTTAAATATTTTTACTGCTAAAACTTTTAAGCCAGTTCATAATAGCAATAAGGCACTCCAGGGTGTGGTGTATCATGGGATATCGTTACTTCTTGGGTTGTTGGACGCACTTGTCCTCTGCCTCTCAATGCATGACGCCATCCGCCTTGGATTTGTTGTACTGGAGAGGACAGCCCCCCAGCTCTGCCATGAGTGGGAAACTTGTGGGGAGAACGTGACTGGGTGCATAGCTGAGCAAGGAAGAGAGCCTGCCTGGACAGGCTGGGGACCAGGCAGAAGTAGTCTCCCCCCCAGACGAAGGAACAAGAATGGGAAAAAAAGGTGGCATTGTAGTATCGCTATGGGGCACACAGAATCCTTGACATCTCTGAACTGCTACCAGCTTCAGGTAAGCCCAATACCTCATTGAAATGATGTCTTTATGGGCTGTTGAACTGTGATGAGTTCATGAATCTTCCCCTTTTAACATCCTTGTACTTAACCATGCTGCAATTATTCAATAGTCAATCTTTCTGCTGTTTGAATCCATCTATACTCCTAATGGCAGTAATATTCTTTCCTCTCCCTGTCCCTCTCTCTTTTTTTGTAAAGCACTTTGAGATACAGTTTGTGTAAAAAGTGCTTTATAGAACAAAACTGCTTTTGTTTCCCACATTAAATGGTAACTGAATAGAAAAGTTATGTGTTGCTTTGTGAAGTGGCATTCATGTGAGCAATGACACACGACATTGTGGGTTAAACTGTGGCCAGCTATTCTTCAGTCACTCAGAGGAGTGTGTTGATGTAGCTTAATCCACAATCTTTGGAGTGTGCAATTCCACTTACAGAGTTGATGTTAACGGTGATACTAAATGCAAACTTTAGAAAACAGTGTTAGAACCAATTTTCCTACCACAGGTCATCTTCAGGAATTATCCATCAAGAGAAAGTAACAATTTTAGGGCCAGGGTCCAACACTGTCCCACACTTCGAGTGTAATTTCAGTGACAGAAGGTGTAGAGGTATGAACAGTGGTGGGAAAACTGCTACTCCCACAGTACTGTGCACTGTTCCTTATTTACACAATGGCTGGTTCTGTGCAGTGCTCAAAATGAGTGGTTATGTGGGGGTATGGCATATAGACACTTAAAAAAATGCTTCTTCCAGACCCTATGTTCCCACAACAACCTTCAAATCTGATTGGAGCAGACACTGTTTTCCCCTGATTCCAAGGCTAGCTCAGGCTGTTTTCAGGCCACTTGAGAGGAATTCCAGGCCCCGGAGAAGGTTCAGACTCTGGGGCCCCTACCAGCTTGCAGCCCCTTTCCTGCACACAGTATGATGGGTGGCCTGTGCCCCTCTTGGCACTGGGCCCTTGGAATTATCCCTTCTCCCCACCATCTTAAGGGCTCTGGCTGTTTTAATGACCTTACAACACAGGCCTGCTGCAAGAAGTCAGATTTAACAATTAAAACTGCTATGCTAACTGTAAGAGAACCAGTTTATTTCTAATTGGATTATAAGGAGAGAAGACAGTCCAGACTAAATGAAACCAGTGCCAACAGTTTCTGTATCATCATGCTATAATACATCTAAACTTAGTTTTAAACCTTTGGTCTCATAAAAGAATTCAGAAATAATAAAGGGAGAACTCATTTTTGTAATACCACCCTCAGGTTGTCGGACTAGGTGATCAGGGAAGTAGATCATTGGAGGGCAGTGGATGTGGCTTGTCTGGAATTCAGCATGGCCTTTGACACTGTGCCACTCAGGACGCTGATAAAGAAACTGAGCAGCTAAGGGGTGGGATCCAAAGTGGTAAATTGGGTTAGAAACTGGTTAATGGGTAGGAAACAGAGGGTGGTGGTAAACAGCACTCACTCAGATGATGAGAGAGTGACCAGCGGGGTACCATAGGGCTCAGTACTGTGATCAGGCCTCTTCAGTCTCTTCATAGGGAACCAATTGCAGAAGAACTGGAAGGGGAAGGTATGCCTTCTTGCAGATGATACTGAAATCTGCAATACGGTGGATACACTGGAGTGGGTGGAAAGAATGCATAGGGATCTTGGGAGGCTCATGGAGTGGTTAAGAGCATGGGGGTTGGAGTTTAATGCCAAAAAGTGCAAAATCATGACCTAGGGCATAAGAACTCAGGAGCTGAGTATAGGATGGTAGTGGTGGTGGTGGTGGGGGGGGGGGGTTACTGACAGTCACTAAACAGAAAAGGGACCTTGGATTATCATATCTTGGGACCTCACATTGGCAGGGCAGTATGACAAAGCTGTGTGTAGGGTTAGTGGGATGCTGGGGTGCATAGGGATGGGTATCTCCAGCAGGAGGAGGGAGGTGTTGTGCCACTATATGACTCACTGATGAGACGCTACCCAGAGTGCTCTGTCCAGTTTTGGAGACTGCACCTCTGGAAGGACATAGGGTGGAGGCATTCCAGAGGATGGCAACTATAATAGTGCAGGGGTTACATGAGAAGCCTTACAAGGAGAGACTGAGGGGTCACAACATGTACAACCTGGAAGAGTGGAGAGAGAGGTTGTATGATAGAGTCTTACAAGTACTTCACAGAGATGGACAGAGTGCAGGCCGGGGGGGGGGGAGTCTCTTTCAATTGAAAAAGAGCACCAGGGTGCTTGTGATGAAGCTGATGGTGAGATTTCAAGAAACATGTGAGGAAATATTTCTTCACTAAAATGGCAGTAGACACCTGAAACAGACTGCCAGTGGAAGTGGTGGAGGCTAAAATGGTGGGAAGCTTCAAGCATGCATGGGATAGACATACGGGTATAATGAAAAAGGGTCTGGGAGGCAGTAGAGTCACCAGAGACCAGTTAAGGTCTGCAGAGGCAGATTAGGCAGGGAATATCTGGGTAGACTGGATGGGCCAAGCAGTCCTTTTTCTGCCAACAAATTCTATGTTTCTGTTTTAATCAGTATTCTCTGCTGATTACTTTATTTTTTTTTACTTATTTATGTATTTAGTAATCAGAATTACAACCTTTGAGCTAAAAGCTCATTTACAAAGGATCATCGTCACAAGGGTAGGGGAGGCTACATAAGTTTAGAGTCAGTAGCAGCTTAATAGGCATTGTCAAGAACATCTAATAGTACAAAAAATGTGAACAGGAGAAATCAGTAAACATTGGCAATAGCATAACAATGTAGGATAGCATAGGAAAATAACAACACATAACCAAAACAAGGGTACATAGTCAATGGGGTTGGGTTCACACGTCATGTCATACAATTAAGTGCTTAAGTCAGAGTTAGGTGCTAGTTTGAGAAAAAATCAGAGATGGAAGCTAGGCAGGCTCTTGTATTGGGAGGAAACAGGTGGTGGAGCTGTTAATCAAAACTGATACCTAAAGGTTACTAGGCTGTATGCAGAGGAGTCAGCCTAAGCATAGTTGTCAGAAAGGGTAGAGGGAATCAGTCAGGATTAGGTAGGAGAAGAAGAAGAATCAGAGGAGGGGGATGATGGTAGGCTCAAAGGTGGGTGGTGTAAGGAGATCAGCGGGTGAAGGTTTGTCAGGGAGAGTGTGAGAGGAGAAAGGTGGGCAGACATGGGCAGATGGTGATAAGGGAGTTTTGTGTCAAATTGTAGAGTGAAAGAAGAACCTCGGCAATCCTAGGGTTCTGGTACCTGCTAGGCTAAGAGTAGCTGTGGCAGCGTACAGGAGGGGAGATAGTCTTTAGGAGCATGGCTTTGGGGAACAGAGGCGTGCTGGCTCATGGGTTAAGAGTGGCAATAGCAACGTACAGGAGGGAGAATAGACTTCCTTAGCTTGGACTTGAAAGGCCCAAGTTGGGTAAGGCTTGTGGTGGTGGTTGGTAGCTCATTTATCCAAGCAGGGGCCCTGATGGCAAAGGCTAGTCTCCCCAAGGCAGTCCTTCTGAATGGAACAGCTAATGCATGCTTGGTAACACTTCTTGTGGCATGTTCAGCTGGATCAGGATGGAATAAGGCTAGTATAGAGAGAGGTGCAAGTCCAAGTAGGGCCTTCTGTCCCCAAGGTGCAGGCATGGAGCTTAATGCGGTCCATAAGTGGGAGCCATTCAGTCTTTATGTACAGTTCACATGTATGCAATAGGCGATCTGCCCCTAACGCAAACCTACAGGCTTTATTTAAGGAGGTGTGCACTTTGAGCAGGCTAGTTTCGGTGGCAGCCCCATAGACTACATTTCCATAGTCCAGGATTGGAAGGATTGTACCTCTGACTGCCTGTGTCCTGGCCTTGGGAGTAAGATAGAACCGGTGCCTGTACAGAGCCCCTAGTTTCCTATTGACCACCATGGTAATATTGCATATATGTTCATTGAACGATAGGCACTCATCTATGGTGAGACCAGGATACCGGAAGGAAGTTACTTGCTCCAGGGTGGTGTAAGAGCTGCAGGTAATTGAGAGAGGTGCAGTGGACCTGTTCTTTTGTTATCCAGCAAAGAGCATTGCCTTGTTGTTTTTTTACTATTGAGCACCAGCATGCTGTCTTGAACCATTCCTGTAGTAGGTTAAAGTTGTTCTGCAACTCCTTAGTCAGTGCTTTCTGGCAGGAGTTTCTTGAGAATAGCACTGTGTCATCTGCATATAGCAGGATCTCAGATGTAGGGCAGGCATCAGGAAGGTGGTTCACAAAGATGCTGAAGAGGAGAGGGCCCAGTATAGACCCCTGGGGTACACCTACTGACACCGCACAGGTGTTGAAGGTAGCACAGTTAATTCTGACTTTTTGAGATCGCCCAGATAAATAGCTGGAGAACCATTGGACTGAGCCAGGGGATAGCCCTAGCCTCTCAACCTGTGAAGCAGCAGCTGGTGGTCCACAAGTTCAAAGACTTTGGTTAGGTCTATAAAGATTTCCCCAACCGGCTGACCCCAGTCGAGTGCCTCATGTACGTATCCAGTGAAATTAATAAGGGCGGTATTAGTACTGTGCAGGCTGTGAAAGCTGTGCTGTTGGTGGGAGAGGAGGTCGTATTTGTGAAGATGGTCCATGAGTTGGTCAGCTATGATTCTCTCCAGAGCTTTTGAGAGTGGCGAGAGAATTGAGATGGGCCTATAATTTGAGACTAGTGACCGGTCACCCGCTTTGTGCACAGGTGTGACCAGGGAGGTTTTCCATGTGGAGGGGAAGGTAGCCAGTCGGAGTGACAGGTTGAATAGCTTGTTGATGAGTCCGATGACCTCAGGAAGGGCTATAGAGATCAGTTTCATGTCTATACCATCACCACCCATCCTAGTTTTGCCAATGACTCTGGTAAGGTATTTGTTTGTTTCATTGATGGTTACCCTTCTGAAGTAAAAGGCTGGAGAGGTCCTGGTATTGGAGAAAGAAGGCGAGTGGTCAGAGGTTGCTGTTCCATCCAGGTACATTGTCGGTTTTGGGGGAAAGATGGCACTGTAATTCATAAATGCCTTGTTGAAAATATTAGCCATAATATCTGCATCAAGTATTACTTCATCATTGTGGTGAAGCATGGAAGGGGGGGAATCTGTTTGCCACTTCCGATTAGGTTTTTTATAGATGCCCAGAATTTCTTGCCATCACCCCAGCATTGAGATTGAAGGTTTTTGTGGTAAGTAGCCTTAGCCTATCGGATAGCCCAAGTGCACCTGTTTTGGGCTGCTTTTTAGCTTTAAATATCCATAGCAGTCCCAGTTGCTCTAGCCTGGTGCCAAAGTATATCACGCTGTCGCATCAGGCTTAGGATTTGTGGGGTGGCCCAGTCCATGCTGCAGCCTTTAATCAGTTTCTTTTGAAATGGGGCGAATTTATCCGCTGCCACATTGAAGTGGTTGAGGAAGAGCTCCAGGGCTGTGCCAACAGAGGGACATGAGTCAATGAAGCTCCAATCTATCCCTTTGAGGTAATTTCTAAAGCCACCCATTGCAGAATTTTTTATGACTCGGTTCCTCACCATTCTAGGGGGAGACTTAGTCTGTTTAGTCGTCCACTCACATTGGACAGGCGAGTGGTCACTGAGGGTATCAGGGAGCACCTTGACATTCTTTAGCTGCTCCGGGTGCATTGTCAGCACCCAGTCAAGCAGTGTGGTAGAGCCTGTGCGGTAATTTGTGCAGGTGCAGCTCTTGACCATCTGTGTTAGATATAGCCCAGATACCAGATCTCTGTGTGCGGAGCTGGAGCTGGCAAGCCAGTTGGAGTTAAGTCTCCAAGTACAATTGTTTCTTTATTCTGGTTGGCCTGGGTGTAGAGGTTAGCAAAGGCTTCTAGCCCCACTTGCTGTCACCCTGGCGGGATGTATACAACCATAACAATCAGACCTTTACCCCCTTTGCTTATCAGGATTTTTATAGCTAGGCATTCAGAGTCATTATTAGAGGCTGCTAGCTGGACTTTGTGGCATTGCAGATTGTTACGGGTATAGATTAAACATCCACCTCCTTTTTTCCCTGTACGGTCCAGCCTATGCAGGTTGTAGCCCTATATGGAGACTGCTGAGTCGGGTGTGCGCGTTGTGAGCCAAGTCTCTGTTAACGCAATGATGTCAGGCTTGGAAGTGTCACCCAAGGCTCAAGCTGTGTCAGTTTGGCTAGGAGGCTGCATATATTCATAGCCGCAATCCTTAGTTGTCCATTATTAGCTGGGGTCTGAGCTGATGAAGCCAGTGGGCCTGGGTTGGAACTTGGGGTGGATGTTTCCAAGCATCAACAGTAGTATTAAAATGAGTTTCGATGAGACTTCCGGTGACGTCACCAACTGCATGGCTGCATAGTTGTGGCACTCCTGAAACAGTCGCTAAATAAAACATATTAAACAGTGAAGAAATGACCATCTGAGTGATCAAACTGACAGATCTACAGCCTAAACAATGGCAACATCTAAAATTAAGGGAAGAAACTCCCAAGCCGCAAAGATCAAAGCTATGATGAGGACAGAGAAGAAACATGGCCTACCACCAGAATCTCATCCTGTATCTCCTGTGGCTAGCTTAGCCGACTTTGATGAAAGCCTAGAAATCTTGGACCCACACGCAGTTATGTCCAAGCTCGATGGTATTATCAAAATGCTCCACCGGGTTGAGACATCAGTAGCTGATGTGCATGCAGATCTTCGTAATATTGACAAATGAACCACGGCATCAGAACAAATAATAGGCTCCCTTGAAGACTTGTCTAGTCAACAAGACCGAGCCATCTTATACTTGTTAATGAGGGAATGAGAATTGCAGTCAAAACTCGTTGACCAGGAAAACAGAGCAAGATGAAATAACTTTCGAGTTTACGGAGTGCCTGAAGGGATGGAGGACTCATTTTCCATAATGGAGGAGTTTGTTCACCATATTTTAGAATCGGTGCTACAGTTAGGATCAGCCTCGTCCTTAATCATAGAAAGAGCCCACAGATTACTGCTGCAGAAACCTAAGGAGCAAAATGCAAAGCCTCACTTGATAATAATTAAGATGTTAAACTGTAAAGATAGACAGCTCATCGTACAGACGGCCTGGAAAAGAGATTCAGATAGATGGGCAAAGGCTCTTCTTCGATCAAGACTTCTTGGATTAGTTGAATACTAAAAGAAAACAAGTAAAAGAAGTGATTCGTGCAGCAAAGGAAAAGAATATAAAAATTCAACTGCAGTATCAAGCTCGTCTTCGCATCTTCACCGATAAGGGACCCCAGCTGTTCGAGTCTATTTTTGAAGCAGTTCCTACTCTCTGAAGCTTGAGCATTCATGTCCCCGGATTGCCATCAGAGACCCTGGAAAGGGAAATAACCAGAGTAGCATGGAGGAGAGTGGGACAACAGCGGCGCACTCGACCTGCAGTGATCTCCTGGCCCTCTCATTTAGGGTCCGACTTAAGAGACATCTTGGCCCAAGAAATGGCAACATCTACAGCAAAACCAGGAGATTTAGCCCATGCAGCAGCTTCCCTCACAGGTCCCTGAAGCACTCCAGGTACTTTTATGTAATTAAAAGTTAGTCGAAGAGACTAATGCTCTAAGCTGACAGTTTCAGAGATAAAACACTCTGGTGGACATTTAATTACAATACCTGAGTAGAATTGAAATAAGTAAACTTAAGAGAGAATGGCCTAGTTGAAGACTGATATATTTGCCTCACTCAGGACGAATGATGTGTGGCCCTTATTTCTCTCTTTATTTCTAGACAATGATAGGCTTCCCTGTGATATATTGTAATAGGAGCTTTAAGAGAGTTTTTTTAAAGGGAAAGCAGGGAACTTGATAGCCCAATGGGTGGTACTTTGAACCAGATGGTCAATAAAGGGAGCAGTGTTTCTTGTCCCCTAGACTATAGCCATAGGCCCATACACCATTTACTAGGCCGACATCTGCCGCATTGTACATGGAAGATAAAGGTGACGTATAGTTCATACTGACTCACAGTAGTCAGGCCTGTTCAGCCCTAACAAGCATTCTAGCAGTTGCTACCTTTTCCATGCTTACATGGATCAGCGCCTTGGAAGGACACATAATAAGATATTAAATTACAGTTCTGATCCCCCTCAAACTAGTTACAGGTAACTCAGTACTTGTTAGAGAGTAGGGGGCCTTTTTCTTCTTTACCCTCCTCTCTCTTTTTCTTCTTTCTTTCCTCCCCCCAACTTGGATCGCCTCCCCCCCTTCCCCTTCCCTCTTTCTCTCTCCCTCTCTCTTTTCCCTTCATTATCATTGTTCCACAATTTGAGAGTCTGCTTATTTCTATATGTATAACCTAAAGAGGAAACAAGTTGAATGTTTAATAATGTTATTGTTGGCCCCTGTTGTGCCAATTGTTCCTAAATGTTGGCTGGATTACACAATATATGCAGAGGAAGCATGTAGTGGAAAAAACAGATCAAGGGGAATATTTTTCCTAGAGTAGTGTATAGAAATTAAACCCAAACGAAAGACACTCAACTAGAAGGTACACTCAGATACCTGAACCAGTCCTACGAGCATGGGAATAAAGCAGGGAGGTTACTAGCTTTTAGGTTACGCAAAGCACACACTGACAGATATGTTAAACGCATACAGACTTTGGAGACTAATCAAACAGTTAATAAATATACCCCCAAAAAAATATCTGAAGCTTTTAGAAAATATTACGCCATTCTATATGCCTTGGAGGAAGTAAATACAATTTTTTGGACAAGACCGGAGAATTTCTCTCTAAATTACAGCTCCCAAAGTTAACTAAAACTAATAAAGCAAGTCTAGAGTCCCCTATTACCTCACAGGAGATAGAACAAACCATAAAGGATTTAAAAAAAAGCAAATCCCCAGGTCCTGACGGAGTCAATACAGACTTTTAACGGACTTTTAGTGCCTCCTTGAGCCCCATTTTGCTTAATCTGTTTAACTCCTGTGAAGATACAGATGACCTACCACATTCATGGTAGAGTGCCTTAATTGCTGTAATACCAAAAGAAGGCAAACCTCTAGAGGCTTGCTCCTTCTACCATCCCATATTTTCATTGAACGTTGACTTGAAAATTTTCACCAAAATTCTGGCCTCTAGGCTAAATAAGTTTTTAACGGATCTGATACACCCAGACTAGGCTGGTTTTGTCCCACACAGGCACATTCAAGACAACATACAACGTTGCTTGAATATTATGAAGTCTGGGAAACATCACAAAAAAACAACAAATTGCCTTCTCGATTGATGCGGAGAAGGCATTCGATCACCTACAATGGGATTTCTTGAAGGCAACACTGAATAAATTTGGGTTTGAACCCCAGTTTCTTGTCTGGGTTGGAGCACTAAATCAGAGGCCCCAGGCCAGAGTAAGAGTAAATGGCACAATCTCTGGAGCACTGAACAGCCAAAGAGGCACAAGACAGGGTTGTCCCTTTTCGCCTCTGCTATTATATTGAACCACTGGCAGAACAGATCCGCTCTTGTCCAGATCTAGAGGATATAAGGGTGGGGGGAGTAGAAAATAAAATATCGTTGTATGCAGACGATACCATGATTAATTTAGGTAACCCTCAGCAGTCCTTCCCCATCCTGATGCAGACATTAGAAGTCTATAGTCAGATTTCAGGATTCAAAATCAACATAGATAAGACAGAGGTCCTGCAAGTTAGTGACCCGCCCACCCCGTCCCTGACCCAAATTATACCTTTTAAATGGGTGAAAACTAGCATCCGATATTTAGGTATTCATATTCCAGCCCAATTAGATCAGCTCTATCGCTGTAATTATGGGAAACTTTTGCAAGAGGTTTTCACAGATTTAAAAAGATGGGAGGTTTTGCCCTTGACACTAATGGGTAGAGCTGAAACACTGCGCATGAATGTCCTCCCTCGGTTTTTATTCCTGTTCTGTTCTCTTCCCTTGCCCATCCCTACACTAGAATGGAAAAAATTAATGCAGCCCAACGTCATTTTACTTGGGGAAAACAGAAAGCCAGAATAGCCTGGGCCACCCTAATGTACCCGAAGGCACAGGGGGGGGAGTGGGTTTACCTAATTTAAAAATCTACTATTTAATGGCTCAACTAACATCCTGGGTAACTTATTGTTCAAAGGAAGAACATCATGTCTGGAGGGAAATGGAACTTAAATCCATCCCAGAAGTCACTCCCTTGTTGGACTTTGACAACCCCCCAGCTAAATTGATACAATGTTAATCGAATAATCCATGGCAGGCACAATCATACAAAATATGGGGCATAGTTAAAGAAAAAAACTTAAGCCACCCACTTTCAGTGAAGTCAAGGATAGCTTCATGTGCCTTGTTTACTCCACTGAGACTAGATGACACATTTCTGAGATGGAGACACCATGGTTTGGTTTACTTTCGACAGTTTCAGACACAGGGTAGGGTTAAAGCCTTCAAAGAAATACAAAATGAATATAAACTACTGACCACCCACTTTTTTAGGTACCTCCAGGTAGTCTCTTTTTTATCTCAAGGGAATAATCTTGAGAAAATACAACAAGATCCCCACCCGATAGTAGAACTGATACTGCGAGCTGCAGAAAATAAGGAAGAAACACGTTTAATTTCAAGTTTAGTTAAAACCTACCAGCACTCCACAATCACAGATCACATGAAGTGCCAAGCAGCATGGTAACAAGAAGCGGCAATACAGTTAAATCAAAAACAATGGCAACTGATTCGGGATGGGGTATTCAAAACCTCTGCTTCTAATTCATGGAAAGAATTCCGTTGGAAGATTGTTAACAGATGCTTCATTACGCCGACCAGAACTAGACACTATGGAACCACCACGTCAGACCTTTGTCGGAGAAACTGTGGAATGGTGGGCGATCCCTACCACATATTCTGGGGGTGTCCCAGGTTGCTTACCTTCTGGTCAGGGGTAAAAGAACATTTCAGGAAAAACATGAATTGCTCGGATCCTCCTGGGTTCAAGCACCTGGTTTTAGGGGTACCCATTAGGAAAAAAGCATAGAATATGTCAAAAAGCTTCACAGGTATATTACTTGCAGCAGCCAGTAAGGCAATTACCAGGAGATGGCTGAGACCCTCCCCGCCAACACTGCAAGAATGGGTAGACATTGTCAAAGAAATAGAAAGAGTAGAAAGAATTACTGCATGTTTATGTTTACAGAAAGACACGTTTAACGGGGTTTGGCTACCTTGTATGCACCTGATTGAAAGCATGGAAGGCGTCTCAGTACTTTCTCAGCAGGCCCACATGTAACATAAATAGAAATGTGTAATCAGCAGATGTGTGAAGCATTTTATTAACTTTAGATAAAATAATCAGCCAGCAACAATGTTGTGAATTGTTAGGTTTTTATTAATTAGAAAAAATTAATTGTTACTGATATTTTTGTTGTATATCAGTAGAGCACAGGAAATCCCATTTTGACAGGTAGCCAACATGGATATAAGATCTTGGAACAGGAACTGAGTTAACATCAGTGGATTTCACTTGGAGCCACTCAGTGGCAAGGTAGAGTCTCTGGAGTACCTAAACAGAGAAAAGATAAAATTATGACTGAACTCTTATAAAATCAGAACAATATGATTCTAATGTACTCAGCAATCTGTCAACTTTCAACAAATGTTAAATGAATGGAAAATGTCTGTGCAAACAAATAATAAACTTGAGTTTAAAAAAAAATAGGTTCCTGCTTATTTTTGGGAGGAGGAACTTTACTTTAGACTTCTGGTGATCTTGTGAGTTGCAATTAATAGCTGGGGTTCTAATTGCTGCGCTTAGGCTGGGGAATAGCCATAAGGTTGGGAATGAGATCCCTGTGATACTGGTGGACCAAGACAGTTGTTGCAAGGGGTGAGCTTGTGGGGGCGCTCCAATGCTAGTATCCCACTGTGATGGCTTTTTACTCTGTAGGACAGGATAGTCAGCGCGGCAAGTGGCATTAGTAGAATCATGGTGTTTTTGTCCTAGGATAGTCACCAGGAGAAGGAGCAGCTGCAAGGGGGTACTCCGTGGAATGTAGCGAACGCTCCCTTTGGTGGTCATTATTAGGAGTAATAGTATGCAGCCTCTCTTGCTGTGGAAGCTTTACAGTCTTGAGCTGCTAGAAATTTGTGCCGTGCAGGGTGGCAGGCCTTTTATATAGACTCCTTATGCTTTTGTGCTCCTGACAGCTCCGCCTTATTAATGAGATGAGCCTCCACAAGCTCTTCTGTTACGGCTGGGTCCCTGTTAATTTATAGTGAGGAGGGCAGCATAGTCCTGAGCAGATAATATTGGGAGTGACAGATAAGCCCACAAGCAGGAGAGAACTGTGGAGTTGAAAATTGTGGTTTAAGAGCTATTTAGCTCTCAGTTTATTTAGGAAGGGCAGAATTGTCCACAAGCAGGAGAGCACTAGGGAATTGTCCTCAAGCAGGAGAGCACTAGGGAATGGTTACTGAAGTCACGACTGGTGGGGGAGTCTAAGATTAATACTA
Organism: Neoceratodus forsteri; assembly: GCA_016271365.2. Classification (NCBI taxonomy): domain Eukaryota; kingdom Metazoa; phylum Chordata; order Ceratodontiformes; family Ceratodontidae; genus Neoceratodus; species Neoceratodus forsteri. Next base: position 1,100,523,106 of record CM028129.1, on the reverse strand, counting down.
CTCTAGAAAGATGCAAGGACTAAAGGGCTGATAAAGATAAGGCAGCAGCAATGTTTGTTAAATTTGAGCACAAGAGAGGATCACCCCTTTAGGAAGTTACAGGAAAGGAGAGTTCCTTTAAGAAGTTGCTGTAATTGACTAGTATGAGGCCTCAAGGGGCAGGGATCACTGGGGAAGTGTATTTAATATTCATAGAGTATGCTGGTTCGGGCGGGGGTGGGTGTCAGAAAACAGTAGGCGGTTGTCCAAACTATCCTACAATATTGGGCAAATTAGTTCAGCAGTAAAAATTCAGTATTATAAGTAGTAAGCTATATAGAAGTCAGGCAGTCAGCTAAGGTTCCCTACAACTCTGCTATACTCTGGAAGGCAATTCCTACATATACAATGCAGTAGTTTAAAGGTAAAATGTATAAGCATTAAAAAATAATTCAGCAGTACAAGCCATAAGCTATATAGAAGCCAGGCCTAGCTGGTACAGCAGGTTAAACAGCAGAAAATTCCCAGCAGAAAACAAATAATTTACACAGTAGCAGTAAATTCAGCAAAAAAATGTCCAGTGAGTAGTACAGCAAGGCAGTGGCCGAGCTGTGATTTGAAAAAGGTGCCTTGGGAGCATGCTTTCTCAATGGGGATATACAGCATCCAATCTGGAAGTGGCCACAGTCTCCAGGAGCCAGTCCAGTTATGGCAATTGAAGCCTGGTAGCTCCGAGCTATGAGCTGAATGATCGTACCTGCTTTCCTTGGTCAGGGGGTGGTGGGCTGGATGCAGAGGCTTGGCCACCGGCAGGTTGCAGTGCCAGGACTGCTTGGCTGAAGTGGAGATCCTGATTTGGGCTTGTGGCTGCTCTCCTTGGTCAGGGGGATGGTGGGCTGGATGCAGAGGTCCAGCCACCAGCAGGTAGCAGCCCTGGGACAGCTCAGCTGAAGTGGAGAGCACGATTTGGGCTTGTGACTGCTTTTCTTGGTCAGGAGGTGGTGAGCTGGATGCAGAGGTCCGGTCACCGGCAGGTAGCAGCGCCGGAGCCGCTCGGCTGAAGATTTTAACCACCATCACTTTTCTTGCTGTGGGTAGGGGGAGTAGATAATAATGTAAGTGGAGAAACCCTTTCTCTGTCTCAGTTTTTTGGAAGGAAGTTGTCTGCTGAAGCCAGTCTGCACTCTGAAACTTCAATCACAAAAAATAACTATAAATAATGGAGTTACCAGCCTTATAACAAGCATTTGTCAATGCCGAATGTTCGCTGCTGGTATTGCTGTTTTACCTGGTCTTGCTTGTGCACATTTTTACTTTATATTTACCCAGGATAGATGTGCAGTATCTTATTTTTAGTGATGTCCTGCTTTGACACATTGTTCGATTGTAATTACCCAGGATAAGGCAGCTGAGAGTCAATATTCTTCTTTTAATTGGCCTCCCACATTTTGATCCCAAGGGTCCAACAGTCTTTTTGTAACCTGACATTAACATCAAGACAGGTAGAATTTTTAAAATCCCATCCAAAAGGTGATATTGCTGTACAACTGTAGAAATAAGTTTCGGAGGTGATTTGAAAAATGGATGACACCTGCCATGTTTAGGAGGTGGGATAACACAAGGGATATGTCAAACATTAGGGGCCAGAATCTGCAAAAAAATAAAGTTTAAGTAAATGTTGGACTAATTTGTTTCCTCATGACTTTGTTGGTTTTTCACATTTTTACCCCAGATTTTCAACGTAATCTTTCTATGATCACTCCACCTGAGCATGACAGATGTCATTTATAAAACAATGACTGAAACATCATTTTTCACCACGACACATTTTGGGTAGGATTTGACAAATGATAGCTGTCACATTCATGAGGTGGTATGAAAAAATGACTATGCTGAAAAGTTGGGGTCAAAATATTGAAAATTATTCCAGTTGTGAGCATGCATTAAAAAAATTGCAATATAGACTCTTAACTATGTTGTGGTCTCATATTTTACCCCAATTTTTTCAACATAGCCTTCTTATGACCCCACATAGCCTTCTTAGGAGCCCACCTCATGATCAAGGGTGGAGAACATTTTCAAATCCTGCCCAAAAGGTGATTTTGCACCACAAGTGTGAAAAAACATTTTGGCATGGATTTGAAAAATGGCAGCTGTAACATTCATGAGGTGCCATGAAGAAATGGCTATATTGAAATTTTGGGGTCAAAATATTTAAAATTACCAAAGTTACGAGCCTGTGTTCATAAATTTCAAGGTAGACTCATAACTTTTTTTTTTTAAATATTTTTACTCAAAATTTTCAACATAGCCTTTTTATGATCCCAACTCATGAACAAGGGCAAAGAAAATTTTCAGCTCCTGCTCCAGAGGTGATTTCATGCAGCGATCTTGAAATCACCTTTCAGGACAGATTTGCCTAATTTCACTGCTATTGTTCACATAAGGTGGGGTCCCAAAAAAGGCATGTTGAAAATTTGGGGCAAAATTATTCAAAAACAGACAGATCACGACAGACCTGCTGTGCTTGCTGGGCAGTATACAGCAAGTGACCATGTTATGCTACTAAGTTCAAAACCCCATTGAACTACATTGAACCACATACCTGATTTCCTCAGTTTGCAGTCCGACATTGAAGGGTGAAGACATGTCTGCAGTCCAGAGAAGATTATGGCATTGGACCCCTGGTGGTTAAGTAAGGGCTAGAGGGGGGGTGTGGGGTGGTGGGCGCTGAGTGGGAGGATTGGGTGGGGGACAGTAATGACAGCATTTCAGGTGGTGACACTGGGGAATTGAGCACCCCCAGTGTCAGTGTTATGTTTGGCAGCACCAGAGGTCCGCTCCCTGGTGCTGCATAAGTAAAATGGGCAGGGTTGGGGTAGCAGCTGGCATGGGGGATTGGGCACCCCCATGCAGGAATATTAATATGGGTTGGGCTGGGGAGTGGGGTGGTAGTTAAGGTGGCAGCTGCAACAGACATCGAAGGATGATGTTCTCTTTTGCATGGTATATTAAAAAAAATACAAATGGCAGTTTTCTTTATTTCAGATGGTGACACTGGAGTATTGGGCACCCCTAGTGTCGGTGTTATGTTTGGGGGGATGGGGAGGCTGAGTGCTGAGTGGGAGGGTCAGGTATGGGGGATTTTAAGGGCAGGGCAGCAACAGACATCGATAGATGATTTTCTTTGTTACATGGTCAGAAATACGAACAGATCACTTCTTATTGCAGCTCAGCCCCTGCCAGGTATATTTTAAATCAAGGATGGAAATGAGAAAGAAAAAGTGTGACCCACTGGGAACTGAACCTCAGACCCCTGATATGCTGTTCCAGTGCTCTAAACATTAAGCTATAGGTTCACATAGTTAGCAGGCCTCAGGTCTTTCCTTAAATCCACACAAATTCCTTTCTCAAGTGTGTTGCATAATCCTGCAACATAGGAACATATCAAAAATACAAACAGACTTCTTCTCAGTGCAGTTCAGCCCCTGCCAGGCATATTTTATATCAAGGATGGAAATGAGAAAGGAGAAGTGTGGCCCACTGGGAACCGAACCTCAGACCCCTGATATGCCAGTCCCATGCTCTAACCATTAATCTATAGGCTCACATAGTTAGCAGGCCTCAGGTCTTTCCTTAAATCCACACAAATTCCTTTCTCAAGTTTGTTACATAATCCTGCAAGATAGGAACATATCAGAAATACAAACAGATCACTTCTCAGTGCAGTTCAGCCCCTGCCAGGCCTGAGGCCTGCTAACTATGTGAGTATTTAGTGGGAGAAGTTGATAAGGTGATTTATACACTTCTTTGGTTGTATAATATGTGTGTGTATATATATGTATTATTTGGATACACAGAGATTTCTTTCTGTATAAATATATTTTTGTATTGACCAGCATGCTTTCTGATGGGATAGAATTTATTGGATATGTACTTTTTTCCTGATTTTCCATGTTTAACTGTCTCATCATGATGATGTCATTACTTGGATTGTACTCAAGCACCTTTGTAAGAATAGACCTGCCATACCCCCTTGAAGGCGTGTGCCAAAGCGCAGGGGTCTTGGATTTACCTTTTGGAATAAATGAGCATATTGTATCCCGCGTCCGAGTGCTCATTTCATTTCTGTGGAGAAAGACCATCTGCAGGGAGAACAAGTACTGTCCATTCCAAATAATCTGTTGCAATTATATTTGTGTGTATTTGCACAGGATTTATTATTGTTTATTGCAAGTGGTAAGGAACAATGGGGGGGGGGGGTGTCAAGATTTGGAAAGCTTTGTCAATAATTGTACTGCATGTAATATGTCAGTGGTCCCCTACAGAAACTAACAGCATTTTACTCCACTGGTTGAAGTACATACAAGATTAAGAGAGTACATTCACACTTCTGGAAACAGTAACTACATACTTTCTAATAGGGGTGCTCTGATTGTCTAAAATGTATCCTGATGTCTATCCGTCGCAATTTCATTAATTGCGATTCTGATACTGATTCCATTCTTACTTTGAATGCAAGAAAGGAATCAGAAATGGAATTGGAAGTTCCAAATCTGTCTGTATATGCAACTACACTTTACTGGCTTACATATGTCTCCCACCGCCACCTTTCTTCTTACCTTTCCTTTAATACTACAGCAGCTTTTAGCAGCATGTTGTGGGTCTGTGTGGTTGCTCTGGCATGCCAGTCCAGGTGGCTTCCTGTCTTGTTACCAAAAGACTCTCAGAAGTAGCTTGATTTCCCCACCACTTGCTGTTAGCCACCCCTCCCTCCAGATTTCTCCATACTTATTCTCTTCTGTCTTCTCTGTATGCTCAATTGTCCGTCCAGTCATATATATGCCATGATGCCCAGTGAGTCTCACAGTTCTACCTGGATTCCTGATTTCTGCCACTCTACTCTGCCTTAAGGCTTATGTCTTACCAAATATTTTAATTTACTAATTCAGTCAGTCTCAGGTTCAGGGTCATTTGAAATGTTTGAAAATGCACTCAAATCAAATCTTTTAAATAGTTTTGTCTGTGTTTGCACACATCATGTATAGGTTTTGTATTTTTTATATGCTTTGTATATTGAAATGCATTTATTATTGTGATGTAGTTCTGTGTTCTGCTCAACCTTGTAAATGGCCCCTGATTAGGGTATCAGTTAAAAAAATATTTTTTTAATTACCTTTATGGATCTTTATTTCAGCTCATTGCAAACCCCCCCCCAAAAAAAAAATGTAAACAATGGCATTATTTTAAGTGTGAGCACGGCTCACTATGGGTCAGTTGTACTGAATATTTACAAGTGAGTGACTGAGCCATTCTCACTCTTGAAATGGTGCCACCCAGTGCAGCCTTTGTTTACATACTGGGTTTTTAAGAGCTGAAATAAAGATGCAGAAAGGTCATTAATAATTGTTTTTTTCAACTGGAACACCTAATTGAGAATTTATCCACAGGGTGGTGGAGTTAATATATTTAGGAGTGTTTTCCTTTAACTCGATCAATCAAATCAAATTGAGTGCTTTAAAAACCATGCCCAAACTACTCCGGTCCAAAGTAAAAAACAGAAAAAATTATTTTCTTCTGCCCTAGTTCCACATGCTCTCCACTCTCCATGCTGACCTGCATTCCTATTCTGTCTCTCAGTCGATGGTGCGGTTCTCTAAGTGTTACCTGAGAGGTGGCCAACCAAAAACAAATCCCCAGGAGCTTTCCCTTTGCCAGACACATAGTAAAGGGCGTCTGGCAGAGAGGCGTAGAGTCCTGAACTGGACAGTCATCATCATCCTCTCACTTAGACACTGAGAAAATTGAATTTAAATTGTAACTTCAGGATGGAGCATTGTTGGACTTTGAGATGGAGTATGGAATCTCTTCAATCAGGGGGATAGGAGCAGCTGGGGGAGCTGGACTAGCATCAACAATGACAAGTTACATCATTCTAAAAGGGACAAGGAGTCACTAAGTTAATTAAAAGTTGTATCTGTTTCATTGGACTAATGGTGGAGTGGCACAGTGACTTCTGTGGGACTCTGGTGCAGTCTGAAGTGGACTTCAACACCTGTCAACAGTGAAAATGGACCAAAACTGACTACCACCACCTGAGCCTCCTCCCTGACAGCACAACAGCCGCTGCAGGTAAGGGAAGGGAAGGTCTTTTTTAAATGACATTCAAATATGGATTTGAAATCGAATTTGAATTCTGCATCCAAAAGGGGTGTCAGATTTGGATTTTCAGCCTTGAATATCAAAGCTCCAAAATTCCAGATTCTGAAAAAAGCTAGGAATCTGATGAATCTGATTCCATACAGCAGATTCTGAGCAACCCAACTTCCTAAGCATGCCAACACAGTGTAGAACACACACCATACAATTACAATGAATTAAGTTTGTCACATTACTCCAGAATATTGTATAATTCTTGCTGTACTTAAATTTTTCTCAGGGCTGCTTTCCCTAGCAAAACATCTCAGAACTGATGTGACCATGGCAAGACATTGGTTCAATTCTAGGAAGCGCAACATTGGTGAAAGTGCAATGCTGGTGCCCTGGTGACTAGTCAGTTCCAGCCAGGATTTGCTTTTGTTCTCCATGCTGTTAACAAAATTAATTGTACTAATTATGTTATGCCTTACTGTTGATTAGACACTGTAGCCTTTGATTTTGTTTTGCAAAGACTGCTAGAGGAAATGTTGCAGCCTGTTTTTTAGCATGTCTCGGAAATCATAGCGATGTAACGGTCACCACGGTATGAGCGCGTAAGGAAGCATCTAGTCAGACCATCTCTGTCTGGACTGTTACATTGCAGCATTTCCAATGCCTGCACTTGGCCCCAGCAGTGGAATGTCAAGGCTCAGTTTTGGCCTCCCTCCTCCCAAGATAATCTGTCCAACATCACAGCACCCCTTCTAAATAAATAAATATATTGAGACTAAAGGTAATGAAGACAGAAAAAATTAATACTGTAGTTGTTTCACCTGCAAAGATAAATGCCAATACTTTCCCAACAAGGAATTATGAAACTTTACTGAGGATGTTGTTGGGGCCCCTAGACTACATCCTCAATCAATCAATCAATCTTTATTTTACCAGGTGGAACACCATTGAGGTGAACTCATTTACAAGGTGGACCTGGGTGAGGTACGAAGCAAATACCATAATGTATACTATATATACATATATATATATATATATGTATTTATAAAATGGGTAGGGAAATTGTTGCTCTTTTACTGGATGAGCACTACCACATGACCATGCGTATACCAGAGCGCGACTGCACACCTGCACTTTTAACTCCCTCCAAAACAATTTTGACATTTTATAAGATATAACATTTGAGGTGCGGTCGCCTGACATAATGCATCACTTTGGGTGGTTGATGGCATAACAACCCACACCACATGCAGTATATATCAGAGCGACCGCACACCTCAGAGTGGTTTATCTATTACACACACACACACACACACACACACACACACACACACACGCATTTAGGAAATCAGGAGAAGAATACAAGTTAACAGGCTATACATACAACAATGTGATACAAAACATTTGGAGCATAATCGGCCAAAACTGCACATTGTGGAAGAGGCAACAACTTATAATACTATGCAGGCATAAAAATATTGCAAAATATACAACTAATGCAAAATTTGAAAGTGACCAAGGGAAGTGGGAAATTAAGAAGGAGAAGACAGCAAGGTAACAAGAGAAGGGCCATTAGCAGAAACAGCTGCAAGTCTCCTTAAATGTCTGCACTAACAGATTTTTAAAGAAGGTCAGCTTCACAGGGAACACAAGTCTCAGCATTTTTTGCACATTGTTCCAAAGAACAGGGAGAGTGTGACTTGTTACCGCTCTACCAAAACACGTCCTGGCCTTGGGAATAAGAAGTGAGGTATGCGAGAGACTTCTTAAGGGGAAGTTTCACACAGAGCAGACAGGTAGCAGTCAGAGATATATTGTGGGAGCTTGTTAGAGATGACTCTGAAAGTTCAGAGAACTGCATTTTTATGCCCTCTATAACTAAGCAAATTCCATCCAATCATGGTATAAAGTGTGCAGTGGTGGGTGGAGTACGATGCACCAGTTATAATCTAAGTGCCCAATGGTAAAGAGTCTCAAGTTTGGATAGTGCCGTGCTTAGACTTTGCCAATACAAGAGTTCAGCATAGTCCAATAGGGGCATAAAGGTGGTTTGTACTAACCGTGTTTTAGTTTCCTGCGTGAGTAAATGTTTGATCCGCAAAAATAGACCAAGCCTCTGTTTTCATTTTTTTGAGAGTTCCTCGATGTGATCTGTGAAGGACAGCCTTATGTCAATCCAGACACCCAGGTATTTAAATTTCGATACTAATTCCAGAGGCTCACCTAGAAGTTTAAGTACTTCAGGAGTCGTCCCTGAGGTGCTCAATTTGGATGCATTGACTGAGGGGGTGAAAAGCATAACCTTAGTTTATTTTGCATTTAACAGAAGTTTTAAATGCAGAAGATTTTCCTGCAAGTGGTTGAATTCAAGCTGGAAGTCTTTGCAAGCCAGCTCTGGTGTGGGCCTGTCTATATACAGCATTGTATCATTGACAAATAGCTGAATGTTTGCTGTCTTGATACCAGTGTTTATATTGTTTATATAGATGGCAAACAATAATGGGCCAAGGATTGATCCTTGAGGCAAGCCTCTTTGGAGGGTGGCGAGGTCACCATCCACCTTGACCTGTTGGTACATTTTGGTAAGGTAATTGGTGAACCATTTTATCGCCAAATTGTCTACTCCAGTGTTATGTAGGATGACCAGAAGCAGGTCATGGTCCACCGTATCAAAGGCTTTGTTAAGGTCAAGAAACAAAGCACATATGTAATTTAACTCAGTAAAGTTTCTTAATTCTTTGGGGCAACATACCGGCTCAAAAGAAAACCAACTACTACAAAATGTATATAAATAATGTCTTTTTAACCATTAGGCAAAATTATTTTACAAACTGCAGTGTGGTAAAAGAGAATCCCTAAAAAGCTAAAGCATGTGATTCAGTATTGTTCTCACAAGTCAGTTACATGTGCCCCATGCTCCCATCCCCCACCAGTACTGCAGCCCCTGCGAGTCCTCACATTGCTTGGTCTATTGAATTGCTGCTACTGCAGTCAGCAGGAACTGAACACAGAGTTTGCTGGCTCAGCTGAAAAACTTTTTTTAATTTTTGCTGCCCAGCCAGCTGTCTCTCAGTGTGAGTCACCCATCTGCAATGCGTTGCAAGTGTGGTACACATGACACACTACCTCTCAAGAATAACCTGGAGTTCATACTATCACTGATCGACCACAGTGCCACTGCCAGTAACTGGGGTGCCACCCATTGGGCCTACTGCAGTACCAACAGTGCCACCTACCTGTGTGAAGGCCTGCTTAGCTGTAGGTGCTCAGTTTCCTTACTTCCTCTGGGCCAGCATAAGTACAGTAGCACAGTAGTGCTTAAAAAAAAAAAAAACATTTATTATGTCTGTACATATGGGACGTATGCTTAGATATACCACTAACTATAAATAAAGCTACCAACTTTCTGAGGTCTAAAAGTGGGACAGTTCATCCTGATCATGACCCCCCCCCCCCCACCGTGTCACTCCACGGACACCGCCGCAGTCAGTGCTGCACACAATCAGTTAAATTGTGCTGCTTGCTCTGGCCATGCCACCCCACAGTAACATCAGTAGCAAACATTCAGATTAAAACAATACATCATTCTGCTGCAGCAAGTTCCAAACCATGATGTACAGAAAGTTCATTAGAAGCAAACCTGCATTAAATTGTGATCAGACATTTGAGCTGCATGTGTTGCCCTTCTTGACAGTCCTATCCAACCTGCTTACACTCACCTCATGTGCTGAGCAAACTTCACTTCAGTGACTCCCACCACCACTCCAGATTGCTTTCACACACTTCCCTACAGCTGATCAGGTTCAGGTACCTTAGTTCCCTGCTGCCGGTCTCTTCTCTGTCTGGAGTCCCTCTAAGCTGCTGGCAGGCAGATGTCCACGTGCTTGTTTGCATTACTACCCATTCTAATCTAACAGGAAGGAACATGCTTTACTGTGCTGCCACTGACTTGCTTTGCAGTGCAACACAGGCGCAGCGATTGAAGTTGCAAACTACTGTCCAGCCCAAGCAGCGCCACAGTAGTGCTGAAATAACTGTCACTCACGGATTAGCAGTCAGCAGCAAAAAAGAAAAAAGAAAAAGGGGACAAAACTGGGACAAGTAAGCAAAAACTGGGACAAAAGTGGCATTTTGCAAAACTTGTGGGGAAACTGGGACATGCTGCCTAAAATAGGGACTGTCCTGGGAAAATAGGGACAGTTGGTAGCTTTAAGTATAAACAAGGTCATTAGTGCAAATGGAAGGGTGGCTGTTCCAACAAAATCTGAAAGTTTTCAAGAGGAAGAGGGGAGGAGTTATCTGTGAAACTGAACCTGTGCTGGTCTTGCTCCCTTTTTTTAATTCCAAAATGAAACGGAGTTGAGTGCTTTTGAGAGAGTGAGTGTGTTAATGTGGCCATGGGTGTTTGTCTGGACCTGTGATGGTCTTTCTCTTTTTAAATGTAGTTTTGTCAGCTATTCATTAAAATCAGGGTAGTAACATTTTCATCACTCCCCATATCCCCACAGAAAGCAACTGCGTGGCTCAAGGGTATTATAAACAGGAGAAATGGCTGGTGTTTGGCATAAGAACTGCTTTGGTCACCTCTGGAGGTTCCTGCTCTCTATCAAACAGCTGTCGGTTTACTTACAGTGAACCTCTGCATTTTGTAATAGTTTATTTACCAGGGATAGCCTAGCTGAGATGGTAATATCTAATTTCCAGCAGCATTGATGTTGCCAAAAAGTACCAAACTTAAGAATCTTAAAAAAATTCCAGAGGCAAACATACCCCACTCACATTATTTTATCTTTAAATTCTGTTCGCCACCAGCAGCTCAGCTTTGCCATGCTGGCTGCGCTCTATGGCTGAGTGGGGTAGTTGTTGTTCATGTTACACAGAATCTCCAGGGAACCTCACCCACCTCCAGCTACCAAGAGGACAGCAAAGCAGAGTTCAGCAAGCAGCCCTAGTGCGCCTGGGATGCCCTGTGGCTTCCTGACACCCTGCAGCTCTTGCATTAGGAGCTCAAACTGTAGCTCTGCAACAAGTCAGACTGCTCATCCACTGGTGACCACTACCACTTCACCAGTCAGGTCAGCCTCATCTTCAGATGTGAGACCCACCTTGTCCTGCTGCACAGCTCTGCTCTTGGTAAACAGCACTGGGAGTCTGGAGGTGCTGTTTGGGGCTGTGGGGGCCCTTGGGATCATGAGTGCACAGTGGATGCCATCCTTGCACCCTGGGGCCACAACAGACTACCTAGTATTGGAGTTGAATGACATGCTGAGGGCAGCCTGTCTGTACAGACCATCTAATTATAGTACATAAGGCCTGGTAGCACTTGAAGCACTGTGGAGGGCCTCTCTCCATACGCTGTGACCAAGGCCTTCCAGACTTTTACTGTTGTAGTCAAAGAGCACTAAAACCCTTCTTACTGCCTTTACTCACCATATACACAAACACTTGGGGCCAGATTTTTAAAGCCTCGATGTAAGCTGTGACAATGGCAGCTTGCACCGCGCGCCAGTTTGTCTGGGACCCTGCACCCGAATTTACAGTGGACAGGGTCCTGACGCCTAAGTCCCATGGCTTGCAGCAATATTGGCAGTGTGCCAAAAAGATGAGGCACTGACTAGGATTACTGCAGCAGTCGCAGGGTGGATGTGGTGCGAGCTGTGCCCTTGGATGGGGGCATATGCATGGCTCATGCCCCACCCCCCACCAGGCCCTGATCTGCCTGTACTGGGTACCCCATAAAAACCCCTAGTGCCCTCGCTGCTCCATGCTCGGTATATGCCATTGGAATCACACAACTCCCTGGTGATCTGGTGGCCCCACCCCCGGCAGATATTGCCAACCACACATCCTCCTCCCGTTCCAGACCCTGATTTGGTGACTGGTACAGCCCTCTGCACATCACCAGGTCCGGCTGCTGAATGAAATGTCTGCGATGTTCCAGCATTCCAGTATGCGCTCTGACAATTCGTTGGCGGCGGACCTGTTGTGTTGGGGGGCTGCACCGGCCGCTGAATCTGGTCTGGAGTGGGGGTGCGGGTGGTTGGCAATGCCTGCCAGGGGGTAGGGGGCCACTAGATCACCAGGGAGTTGGGTGCTACCATGGCATAAACCGAGAGTGAGGGGAGGGCACTAGGGGCTCTTGTGGGTATCCGGTATGGGCACATCGGGGCTTGGTGGTGGGGGGGGCAGGATCATGAGGGTGAGCACAGTTAGGGACACATTGGGGTTCAGGGATCAGACAGTACTGGGGTATTGTGACTGGGGAAGCACACAATGGCAGGATATGGCTGACACCCTACCAGGGGCTGTCTAAGGGTGCTTAGCTCTTTGTCCCTGGGGAGAGTTTTGAAAATCCGGATGGTGGGGTTGTGGCAGCCAGAGTCTGGCGCAAGCTCCCTAGTGCCATGCTGCAGCCACTTTAATGGCACACGGCTGGCACTAGCACACTTTGGTGCAAGCAGCCTACAGATTGACGCAGGCTGCTTTCTAAAATAGCTCTTGGTGCTGACCGTGGCACACGGTGCTTGTTGCGTCAAACATGTTGGTTGCAAGCACCTTGAGCCATTCTAAGGGCTTTGAAAATCTGGCCCTTTATTTTATTTGTTTATTTCAAACATTTTACCAGAAAAGACATACTAAGCTGGTAGCAGCTCATTTCCAGATGCATCCAGGGATATTTGGGGAGGATTTTATCATTTCGTACAGCATAGAACCGGTTATGTTGGTAACAGTCCACTACTGTATTATTTGAATTGTCAATTCTTTACCAGAGTTTAGAATACATCTTGGTAGCTAGTCTAAGAAGGCTGCATGAAAAGTTCACATGTCCCCAACTGACCTCATAGTGCTCTTGTTTAGGACATATTTGTGCTTACCCTTGCATCAGACAGTTGTGCCGCAAGTGGGGTGGGGGGAAGTTTACCCAAGGTAAACAGAACAGCTTATTTAACATCTGCAGAATTCTTACTAAACAGGCTGCCTGCTTGGTAGACATTCTGAGGCTGTTCTTAATATTTCTCAAAAGCATTTACTTTTCATTCAAGTAGTGGAAGTTCATTATTAACAAAGCTTTTTGTGGATAGAGTCCACGTGAACAGAGAAATCCAGGTGCCGGTCAATCCACACCCCAAAGTATTTTTTCCCCCTGTATTTATCACCCCTGGTCTGCCGGTCCCCATCCACTGGTCCTTCCAGCCCCATCACCCTGGTGTCCACTGGGACTCACCTCTCTCGCTTACTCCTCCTCCAAGGTGCCCAACTAGCTGGGTGTGGAGCCTGCGGGGGACCGGTGTCATCCTGCTGGCTGGTCTCCATTTTTGCTGTTTTTCTTTGAGTGCAGTGCAGAAATGTGCAATGATGCCAATGACCAAGTTGCGGGTGCTTCTGCATGCTGCACACTGGGCATCTGCTCCGCGTCCGCCCCTCTGTCTGTGGGTCCACTGTGCCAGCCCCCAGCTGCTGCTAGGGGCCAGGCAGGCAGCAGACTCCATCCCCACTCCTCCCCGGGAGAGGAGAAGAGAGCTGTCCTCTAGATGCTCAATTCTCTCCCCCTCCGGCCAACCCCTGGTGACCCACTCACACCATGAACATGGGTCACCGGCATGGCAGGAGGTAAGGCAGCAATCCCTCAGCCCTCTATGCCACTCGACCGGCTACATCCCAAGGTATTTAAAGGATGGGATGTCTTCAAGGAGAGACCTGTCCAGGGTGTGGAAAGAGGGAAGTTCTGGGAGTCTAGATAGCTTTTGCCTGATTCTGAAGGTCTTGAAGACTGTTTTTATTTGCATTAAGAGACAGTTGATTTGAAAGGAACAAGTGCTGGATGTTCTCGAAGTCCAGCTGGAGACTGGTCATTAGATCAATAGAAAAGAAGCCAGAGGCAAATAAGACAGTATCATCTGCATACATATGAATGGATGAAGATGTACATGTCTTAGGAAGGCTATACAGAAGAATGGAGAAGAGAATGGGACCAAGCACTGATCCTTGAGGGATGCCAGTGCTGATTCGGGGGGGATAGGTAGTTGCCAATTTTAATAGATTGAGTTCCACCCAGAAGGTATGAATGGAACCAATCAGTGGCTTGGGAGGAAATTCTTGCAAAAGAGAGCTTAGCAAGGAGGAGGGGGTGGGATGCAGTGTTGAAGGCTTTGGCCAGGTCAATGAAAACTGCAGAGGTGATCAGACCCTGATCCATACTGGACAGAATGGGATCAGTCAGCCTGAGAAGGGAGATGGTGGTGGTAAAAACCAGACTGAAAAGGAGTGAGGTAGGAGGAAGAGTCAAGAAAAGGAACAAGTTGAGAGAGGGCAATATGGTCCTGACATTCAGCGAGGGTAGGAAGAAGAGAGATAGGACAGTAGTTCCCAGGAGCAGAGGAGTCCCAACCTTTAGGGAGGAGGATGACTGTAGCCTGCTTCCATGAAACAGAAACAGCAGCCAGGGAGAAGGAAGGGTTAAGAAGGGAAGCTAGAGGGAGGCAAATGGCAGGGGAAGAGAGATGGAGTATAGGGTCCAACCATCTGAACTCTTACCCTTCAGAAGGTTTAGAGCTATGAGGGACTTGAGAGTTGCAGCTGGTGATACAGGGGAGAAAGAGAAAGCAGAGGAATGGGAAGGCCGGGGGGGGGGTCAGTAGAAGGGTGAGCAGGAGAAAATGAGGAGAGGAGGGCCAAGATGCAGGAGGTGAAGAAGTAATTGAATTCAGCAGCGACAGCACAGGGGTCAGAGATGATGGACCCTCTCATCTTGAGGGCTGGGATGGACAAATAGAGGCACCTTCACTAGCGAAGTGTCAATACACATAGTAATGTGTTCACTAAAAATACCACTAACAGCTTAATCTGGTTCAATGTCAGTTGACATCCCTCTATATCCTCCTCCCCCGGGACGAGGCTGAAAACAAGCAGAACTGTCTAGTCCTTCTTTCCTGATCAACAAAAAATGAAAAAAAGAAAATAGGAACCCAGCATCATACAGCATAAAACCAACACCTTGTGGTTTATGTGATGCGTTACTAACATGATCTATACAGTATTTTAAATCTGCTCACGCACCTTGTAATGAATGAATGAATGATGATGACTGGTTGCTGCTATGGTGGATGGTTTTATAAGTGTCTCCTCCTACTAGCCATATACCCTTTCTATGGATGATGGGGGGTGCTGGGGCTGATACTACATATGAGAATGAGACCAAGGTGGGTGGGTGTAGGAGTGGGCATTAAAATTTAGATTATTCCACACTGGGATGGGCGGACTTCTTTTTCACTAATTGTTTTTACAGAAACTTTGCTGGGAAGCTGAGGGGAGGAGGAGAGAGGTGGGTGCTACAAAGGTGAAAGTGGAGGAGTGATATATTTATGAACTGGTGGCAAGGGAAGGGTTGGTTTTATGCTGTGTGATGCCAGATTATTACTACATGTATTGGCACTTTGAAGGTGCCACTACGTATAGTTTTAGACTGGCAGCACTATGTGAAGTGACATCTTCACTAGCAAAGTCCTTCCATGTGTAGTCTGTGCCTGGCAGAGCTCACTTCACTAGGTGGAGAACTGTGTGAAGTGGCACTGCATGCTGCTCGAGGTCGGGACGCTGTGCACAGTGCTACACATAGCGCAGGTTTAAATCTTCTCATGCACCATGTAAACACTCAGTGTCATTTATATTTAGATGGCCCATATATTACAAAAGTTCCTTCCTATGGGGATTCATTTCTAGTGAAAAGGGAAAACAATAATTTTCCAAGACTGACAGATGACAGTCTGGTATTTGGCCTGTCTTTGCCTGCTTTTAATAAGTACCACCTTAGTTTATTTCAGCTTCTTTTCACGTGTCTAAAATATTTTATCTGGCACTCTAGATACCAGTTTAAGCAGAAAACCATTACAAATTGGAATTTAGAATGTTTGAGTCTAACAGCCCTTTTATGTATTTACCATAGGGAATGACGAAATCTTTGAACCAGTAAGTGAATAGTCTGAGGAGAAATTTGTCATTGATAACAATGGAATAGCTGCTATTTCAATCATATGCTATACAGTTTTTGAAGGTCATTCAGATTTGCAATTAACCAGTCTCTATGTCATTGGTCGCCTCTATGTCAGTGAGCTATATTTCTTTTAATTATTTGTGGTTTATGTGATGCATCACTGACATAATGTATACAGTGTTTACTGCTGTGAGATATTTCTGAAGCATCTGTTATGAAAAATGTCTTGGGTTCTTTTACTTCCACCTGGATATCCACTAGAACTGAACTAGAGGTGGGTAGAAGGAACCTTGGCTAAACCCTTTCATCCAAAGGCTAGCACAGCCTGGCAGTACAGACTCCTCTTCCATACTGCACATCATTCTGGGGTAGCAGCCCATGTCCTGGTGTGGGACCGGAACCCATGACCCTCAGACTCAGAGGGGGTTATGTCGCCAAGATATGCCACGCTGACACTTACTTGTTACCACTGACAAGTAGTGCATTATCTGAAATATTTAGAGGACCAATAAAAGGGGAAAGAAAAAAACATACAAAAAACATTAAAATTAAGCACAATAACGTTAATGAGTGCCAGAAGTTTTGATGATGTCTCTGCAGGTATAGTCATGTATTTCTCTCCAAGAAACATTGTTTCAACAAATCTTACTACACAGAAAATGTCATCAAGGTCTGACATTCGTCTTACCTTCTTAAGAGGGAAAAAAGCATGCTTGCAAAAGAAAAAATGGAACTGCTGAATGTTACCAGACCAGAGGCATAACTGTAAGTGCTTATTATAACTAGTGCTTTAAAATTACATTAACGAGGTCAATGATGAATGATTCAGAAAATAAATGCATTCATTTTAGCAACTGAACATCAGGAAATGCACAGTGTCCAGATTCCTAAATATAGCCCTTTCTATAGCTAGGCATTATTGATGCTTGTTCAGAATAACTGCACTGAAGGTACTTGACCTTTACAACCACTGAGTAAATCTATTTTTTTAACATGTGCTCATGATGGAATTATAATTTACCATTCTATTTGCAGATCTCCATGCCACAGAAATTGTTTAACATTGCTAGTGAACTTCTCCAAACAGAAGAAGCCTACGTAAAAAGATTACATCTACTGGACCAGGTATTTCTATATTGTGAGACAGATATTTTTAGTCAGCCAACACTAGTCTGTTTAGGTAAGCAGCAGCTCACGATAGGGTGCACAGTGAAGCAAAATCAGTGCACACCTGGGGGGGGTGAGACCCAAGGTGTTTATGCCAAGCAACTTTGCTCTAGGGGTATTGCAAATGTTATGCCTGGGGGTAAGGGGATGAGACTCAAGGTGTTTATGCTAAGTGTCTTTACACTAGGGGTGTTAAAATTGTATGCTGGAGGTGAGACCCAAGGTGTTTATGTCAAGTGCCTTTACACTAAGGGTGTTGCAGATTTTAAATTTGTGCTTGAAGTACCTATCAAGTGCCCACTTTGCACTTTACAGAGTTTTCCTTGAAATGGTCATGTCACATGAAGTCGCTACTTTGCGAGAAAACTCTGTGAAGTATGGACTTCACCACTTCACAAGAGAAAAACTTAATGAAGAAGCAAAGTCTGTACTTCTCCGAGTTCTTTTTTCCATGAAATATGGGCTTTGCAAAGCAAAAACCTTCATGAAATAGTGCACTTTACAGTAAAATTCTGTAAATACCAAGCTCTTTGATTTCGACCCCTCTACTTTCCATGTATGGGAAATGGATTCATTTAGAATTACTGCATATGCTCAAGAGAATCTCATTGTACTTACAAAATGGTTTGCTGTTGCTCAGTAAACAGACTTGCTCCCTATAAAAAGGAGTATTGAAATGTGACCATGCATCAGTATGAAACTGATTAACAGGCATGTGATCAGTCTTAACCAATCAAGTTAACTTATTGTTTGATACCATTTTACAACCTGCTGTTGTAATCTTACCCTTGTCTGTATAGACAGTATTATAGAAGTCCTAGGAACAAACAAATTAACAGTAGAAGATGTAAGATACTTTACATTGTTAGGCAGTATTAGATCAACATGCATGTTACAGTATACAAGCTTTCATGCCCTATCAGGTCCCTCAAAAGTTATGACATCATTTTCTTTGTCTTTTTATTCATTATAGATTGAGGAAGTGCTCTCATCCATTCGGGTATTCATTGTTCGTTATTCAGTATTTGGCTGTGTTGGGGGGGGCATAAAATAGCCCTGTTCACTCAACTGGTGGCCAGGATTAATGTCCTGGCCACACTCTTAGCCCATTTTAATCATTCATTTCCCACCTGCCTCACTCCTTCCCTAGTGCCGGGAGAGTGCCAGCAATAAAGATATTAAATTGTCAGCCCATGGTACTCTGCCAGGAGCTGACAGCACCTTTTTAAGCTCATCCGCATCCTACCCTGAGTCTCCCATTCTCTTTTATATACTTTTTTATTTCGGCTTCCCCTTGATCCCTTGCCTTGATTGGGGGGGAGGCTAGTGGCAACCCCAATATTCCACGCTAGCCCAATTCACACCATGTCCCTTACCCAGCCTTCAGTTACCACTACAGATAGAGTACTTCTTCTGATTGTAAGTCATAAAGTATTTATTTATTGAAAACTTTGGAGACTACCTTTGAGCACAAGTGCTCATTTACAAAGGTTTCGCATCAAATAGTCATGAAAACAAAAAAAAACAAAAACACGACAAGTACAGTAGGCAGTTCCAGAGGCAATGCATTCATGTGAGACTCAGAGCCCTTAAGACAAAACAATTACTTACAGTTTTGAGAAAAATCCATGCAAAACATTGTATAAAACGTTACAGGTTATGGACAGGAAGAAACTGAATAAAACTGTTGAATGCTCACAACTGCATTGGACAGCAAAGGCAGACTGCAAATATCTCTTAAACTGATTAAACTTGGTGAGATTCAGCAGTGTGTCAGGAAATTCATTTAACCAGTTAGTGTCCCTGACAGCAAATGATCACATGCCCAGCTGAGTATGCCAGAAAGGAATTTTAAGGGCATTTCTGGCCATGTTCCTGGTCTTGTATTGATTGGAGATGGTGCAGAAGCAGAGGGTGTTAGGCCCAAGAATGCCATTTTAGCTAGCAAACAGGTCTGGTGGTATATTCTGTTGGGTAAGGGTAGCCAATTAGTGGGTGCATAAAGGGTACAACTATGAGTGTGTTTCACCAAGTACAAATCAGCATGCCTCATTACAGATCAGCTTTATTTGTTTAGCACGACATCACAGGCAGCTGTGTAGAAAGGGAGCCCATAACTATAAGTGACAGAATGGAACTAGCCACAATAAAGCATCTAGTAGTAATCTCAAGGCCTCATTAGTACCATTCAGATATAAATACAGTGCAAATCCAGTCAAGACTAAAAAGGGGGCAGCGGGGGCGTGTGATCATGAGAAAAGAGCAGGGCAAGTGCATCATAATGATGATATGCAGCCAACCAGGCTATATTTTTAGCTGTTTAGTTGCAAGAGATTCTCTTTAAAGGGGGAAGTTTCCCATAGTGTCACACCAATATTTTACCAATATTTTCCCAACTCCTTATGTGTAACTGTTGTATGCCTTCTCCAGTTGCCAGCAGTCCTATTGCTGTCCAAATCTTGATCATAAATAAAAATATACAGCCACCAGAAGTTATCAATGTGTTTGTCCTCCATTTTACCATCAATGCTGCTGGAGGATGATGTCATCCGAGCAACATATAATGGTGCTGCACTAAATGCAGTTACACCAATAAACCAAACTCACAATGTTTGGTTCCCCACTTGAGTAATGGAGGAACCCTTCAAGTGTTGTACACATCCTGAAGTGCAGGTCTAATAGGGACTAGGACCACGTGAGTGTGATGCAGCACTGATTTGACATGTATATAAAGTATTTATATAAGAAAGTGCCTGTATGTGTTGTGTTACTATTTATGTTAACAAAAACAGTTTACCCAATAAATGACTCTGGGTACAAGAGTTTTAAGTGGTATTATACAGCAGTTGTATTATGTTCTATGTGTGTTAGCATTATCTATTTTTGATTGACACCAGCAGTGAGAAACAATCTTGCAAATATGCCCCTTTCTCTTTGTAACTAAGCAGTCAGTGATTGGATGGCTACTGTAAGACAATAAAGAGTTCATCTATAACAAGGAATAGGTTACCAGGACAACATCAGCTGCAGCATATGGAAGATGGATAATCTAGTGGTTAAAGCACAGGCACAAGAACTGGGAGACTCTGGTTCAAATCCTACTAATGTCCCTTACTCGCTAACCCTTAGCAGGTTCCCCTGACCTCCTTGGGAACTGTGATGACCCCTCAGGTGCATGACTTTAAAAGTGCCCCCATTCCCATTATAAATCATTAGCAGTGATGTGAGAGCTACAGCACTTCACTTTGAAGGTACTGAAGACAAACTGTGGCAGCCCTCCCCCCCACTTTGTAATGCCAGCATTTGAAGTAGGATGTCCCTTACAAATCAGATGCCACATTTCAGCTGTTGTAGGTAAAGAAACTAATTAGTCTCAGTGTTTGTAGTGCTCTGTATTTGCTTAGCTCATTCCTCCCATGTCATATGCACTCTTTGTTTTGGTATTTCCAGTCAGAAACTCAGATTTAAGGAGCATTTGAAATGTAAAACAATACACTTTATAAAGTATATGATCTAGCTCTCCACCTTCAGGCTGCTGAAAGAGGGTGTATCATTTGTGCAAAGGAAGAATTCAGTCTTGTGTGATGCGTTGGTAAACTGTTTAGGCCTACCTTGTAAATGAATCTTCTCGAGGGTGTTCACCTGGTTCAATACAGATTGACTGACTGACTGCTAGATTGACTGCTTGATTGTCCGATTCTTCCTACTGCTCTCCACAACATGTTGCAACTGTCTCACAGAGAGAAATGAGCAATACAAAGCAACAGATTGTTTCCGGTGACTGAAATACTATTAGATGTATTATTTGCCCTACACATATTGTATTAGGCTACAAGTACTACTCCCTGTGTGAGTTGCATGACAGAACTGTCTTAAGCCATTGCAAACTTAAACTAAAATCAGGATAGACAGCATTGATACCCTTAAGTTTTCTTCTGCACTGTTACTGCAGTGACATCAGGGAATGGGAAGGGCTGTATTACAAGTGACCCATTTGCATGTACATGGAGGGTTGCTTGACACTTTACTAGCTTGTGTCAGAGACTCAGACTCTAGATGTGTGTTGCAACAGAAGAAATGACTGATCTCTTATTGACATATGTACAGTACTTGATGTAATGTATAATAAATACATCAGACATATCCAGATCATAAATGTACAGGAGTCTTCTCCTTTAAAGCACAGGCACAAGAACTGGGAGACTCTGGTTCAAATCCTACTAAAGTTCCTTACTCTCTAAACCTTAACAAGTTCCCCTAACCTCTTTGGGAACTGTGATGGTCCCTCAGGTCCTTGACTTTAAAAGTGCCCTGATTCCCATTTATAAATCATTAGCAGTGATATGAAAGCTACAGCACTGCACATTGAAGGTACTGAGGACAAGCGTGGCAGCCCCCCCCACCCCAATTTGTAATGCCAGCATTTGAAGTAGGATGTCTTTCACAAATCAGATGTTACACTTCAGCTTGTTGTAGGTAAAGAAACTAATCAGTTTCACTGTTTGTAGTGCTCTGTGTCTGCTTAGCTCACTCCTCCCATGTCATATGCATTCTGTGTCTTGGTATTTCCAGTCAGAAACTCAGAGTTAAGGACCATTTGAAATGTAAAACAATACACTTTATACAGTAAGTGATCTAGCTCTCCACTTTCAGGCTGCTGAAAGGGGGATGTATCATTTGTGCAAAGGAGGAATTCAGTCTTGTGTGATCCTTTGGGAAACTGCTCAAGCCTACCTTATAAATAAATCTTCTCAAGGGTGTTCACCTGGTTCAATACAGATTGACTGATTGACTGATTGATTGACTGATTCAGTTTATTGCTCTCCACAACATGTTGCAACTGTCTCACAGAGAAAAGTGAGCAGTACACCGAAACAGATTATGTTTCCTGTGAATGAAATACTATTAGATGTATTATTTGCTCTACACATACAGTATTAAGGCTACAAGTACTACTCCCTGTGGGAGTTGCATGACAGAACTGTCTTAAGCCATTGCAAACCTAAACTAAAATCAGGACAGACAGCACTGATACTCTTATGTTTTCTTCTGTACTGTTGCTGCAGTGACATCAGAGAATGGGAGGGGGCTGTAGTACAAGTGACTCATTTGCATGTAAATGGAGGCTTGCCTGACACTTTACTAGCTTGTGTCAGAGCCTCAGACTCTAGGGGCTGGATATTCAAACTGCGCCATTCATAGGTGCAAGCCTTTGCACTGCGCAAAATAGTTGCGCAGGGGTGTGTCCGGGGCGATATTCAAAGTAGTTGCGCTAGTGAGCAACTCCTTTGAATATCACCCCCCAGCCACAGCCACTGTGCATGGCGCAGTGGAACTTGCACCACCGCAAGTTGACAGAGTGGGAGCATTCAACTTGTGGTATGCAGTACCATTGCGCCATGCGCAAAATCCCGATATTCAAAAAGGTGACATGCAAATGGGGCTATAATTCATGCAAGGAGGGGGCCATTTGCATCTGATTATGGCCCCATTTGCATGTCATTAGCATGCAGGTGTCTGATCTCGAGGACTTGCACCTGGCATCCTGCCAGGCAGCAGCCGTGAGGGGACCGACGCCCCTGCAGCCCGATCGTGGGCAAACAGTGTAGAATCCCCACCACCACCCCTCACTGGCCCGATCATGGGATGGTTTAATTTCCCCAACAGCCCGATCGCAGGCAGCAGTGTGGCTCCCCACCCCCCAAACATATCCCTGGTGGTCTAGTGGACCAAAAGCCCGATCGCGACAGTAGTAGAATCACCCTCCGGTTAGGCCCTGGTGGTCTAGTGGCACATCCAATCGCGGGATGTAAATGCTGCACAAACTCTCAACATTGCCCCTGGTGGCTGTGTCCTCCTCCCCACCCACCCACGAAGCCCCACCACCGCCTCCCCGGCAGCTGGCGGGTGGCAGCATCCCACCCGCCTTCGCCCCGCCGCCCGCCGACCGACTGCCCAGTAGGTGATGCATGTGGTGCAGAGCAAGAGCCATGGGCGGCAGCCCATATCAGATAAGACAGTTCAGTTTTGTGAATGAATTAATGTATTCATTCACAAATCTGACTGTCATTATGAGTGAAGGTGCACGCCATTGGCTCTTGCTCTGCACCAATGGGCGGTAGCTCATCGGGCGGCGGGGGCGGCAGGCGGGGTGGATGCTGCTGCCCGCCGCCGCCGGGGAGCGGCAGGGCTCTGGGTGGGTGGGGTGGGGGACACCAGCCACCAGGGCAATGTTGGGAGGGGGATTTGTATAGCATTAACATCCCGCTGATCGGGATGTGCCACCAGACCACCAGGGCTGACTTCAGGAGGAGGGGATTCACACTACTGCCTGCGATCGGGCTTTCGGTCCACTGACCACCAGGGACATTCGGGGAGCTACATTGCTGCCCACGATCGGGCTGGTGGGGGATTAAACCATGCCCGCGATCGGGCATTTTGTGTGGTGGTGGGATTTACAGTCAGCTGCCCACACCGGCTGCGGGGGGCACAGGGACTGGGTTGGGGCCAGCCACAGGTGGCAGTGCTGTGTTGCGCCTCGCAATGCAGTAGCTCACCTGTGGGTGGCCCTCAACTTAAGCCTTTTTTGGCTCAAAGTTGTGCAGGTGCAGGTTGGAGTTGCGCCTGCACAGCCCTGCTGAATATCGGGCTGTGCAGTTTATGCATGGTTCCTCCCCCTCCAGTTCAGCATGCATTCATTTGCATTGCGCTGTTGCTCAGCATGTTTTCTGTGGCGCAACTGCCTCCTGCTGAATATGGCAGAATGGAGCAAGTTCGGACTTGCGCAGGCGCAACCCTATTGCGCATGGCGCAACCCTTTTGAATATCCATCCAAATTATAAATATACAGGAGTCTTCTCCTTTAAGGATTGAATCCCAATGTAAAATTATTTCACAAGCTGCAGATTTTTGGTAGCTCTTGCAGTAGCGCTAATATGCTTTATGAGTTTCATGCTGTACAGCTTTGTGGTAGGAACTTTAGGAATAAGCAGGCACAAAACTATCAAGTAATGCAGTCTGTCATTGATCTCTTACACAGGTGTTTTGCACTAAGTTAACTGAAGCTGGCATTCCAACAGATGTGACAACTGGAATCTTCTCCAATATAAATTCAATTAACCGTTTTCATGAACAATTCCTTCTGCCTGAATTGAAGACAAGAATTACAAAAGAGTGGTATGTAAAAAAAAAAGACCTATTTATGCCATGAGGCACAACAGTGGATTGGTTAACATGCAGTAACTGTACCCCCTGGGGTGTGTTTATTTTCAATAAAACATCAACATTTTACTTAGAAAAAAATACTGTTTTGCATGTTTCCTGTGGCCTTGCTTGTTCTCTCTGCTCAGATATGTGATACAGTATTGTTCCAAGGCATATTAGAATTCCAGTACTTGCCATGCTTCTGTTTCAGCTCTTGTACTCTGGCTATGCTTTCTGTGAGTCGACTGCAGTGTACGACTTCTTGGGCAGGGAGGGGCTGGAGGGACATTCGCAACATCAAGAATGAAATGTATAGAGTTATTTCTGTGTAAAACATTGTGAAATATTCTGCTAGAAATAAAATAAACATGCAAGAGAAAATATTGATAACCTACTGTAGCTAAACAAACATAATGTAGTTCAGTAGTAGTCAGCAGATTAATCAAAAGCTAATTTTACATAGTCAGTTTTTTTTTTCAGAAAGGGATGGAATTTAACATATTCTGTCTAGAGGCAATGGGACAAGAATCAGTGAATATTGCTCATTGTGGATTATCTAATGCTTGGCACAACTAATTTATATTCAGAAAAAATTATGGGGAAAAAAAAACAAGGTGGCAATTATACTATGATTAGTTATTCAGAATAATAAGAATGGGCAACATTTGGTAACCAAATCCAAACATGGAAATGCCTTGCTACTGTGCTGGAGCTGGGTGCCCATACTGGGGTGACCAGCCCTGCAACTAATGAACAAAACAATAATATGGGTCACTCACCCACAAACAGTAGTTAGTCATACTTTAGCTTATACCTAAACACACTGCCCAGTGTCTCCTCAGAAAACATGCTGCTTTAGGCAGTTGATGCAGTCCTCTTCAAATCCCACCCCGACCCCGCCCAACTCCAGCTTATGCTACAATCCACTTTTACCCAGACTGAGCAATGGTTCCTTGACCACAGGCTTGTGATCAACCTTAAAAATACAAAAACCTTGCTGTTCAACCACAGTCAGAACAAACGCAAGGGTTCTGCACTGTCCATTCAATCCCTCTCCCACCACCCTCTTGAGCAGGTCACCTCATACAAATACCTAGGTATCATCCTTGACTCTTCCCACACCTTCCTTGACCACATTCACACCCTCTGCTCTACCATATATTCCCACATAGGCTTCTATATTGGCACAAAGCCTGTCTCCCCCAAGAAGCACTAAGACTCACCATTGACTCATCAGACCTGTCCCTAGTGGACTATGGACTCTTAATATACAGCACAGCAGACAACACTGCCCTGGGCAAAATCATGCTCTCAATCAACAAGGCCAGTCAGCTACTCATTGAGGCTGACAGGTTAACACACACCTGCATACTTTATGCCTTGTCTAACCTCCTCTTCCTTGAAGAGCGACTACTCTACCAGACCTGTCTGCTCACCCAAAAAATCCATTTCGGCTTACCCCCCCCCCCTCGGTCTGTCTAAACTAATCAGCATTGCCACCCCTTCTGATCACACTCATAGCTCCACTAAGACCCTGCTACTAGTCCTAGGGTTAGGATGACCCCTCGCTCAGAGGTCCTTTCCCTACAGGGCACCATCCTGGTTCAACACCCTCCCTCCTTGTACCTCATCTATGCTCAGAATTGGACCTTTCAAATCATCCCTGCGTAGCCACCTTCTCAGCTCCCATCATTGCAATTGAAAATAATTGCACCCCTACTGGTCCTCATCCAACCACCTGACCCACTCCACCCACCCTGTTTATATATCAGTGTGCATGTCTCATGATTGCTGAGCTACAATCATGTATAGGCCTGTACCTGCAATTTTGAGTTCTGCACCGCACTCCTGCTGTCTACCTCTACTGTATGTAATGTCTTCAAAGTATATATGCCTAATAATCACTCCTTTCTTGCTTAGCTACCATCATGTATAGGCCTGCCTCCTGCAAGAAGGGGCCTTCTCTCGCTGATGTGGCCCACTTCACCTGTATTTAATTGTACAAATTTTTATTGTAACTCTTAGTGCCATGCTACTGTTCCTGCACTACTGTCTGTTTTCCACTCACTGTATGTTTCTCCTGCCCCCGTCCTATTCTGTGTACGATGATGAGCCTTTGTAAATGAGTCTTTGACTCAAAGGGTTGCAATTCTGATACTGTAATAAATAAATAAATAAATAAAATACTGTACATACTTGAATTTGTGTTGCAGCATGTAATATTACAGGCTCATTTATTGCAGTCTTGTTCAATTTAAAATCGCATAGCAGTACAGTAGCTATCACAACTATTGTGCAAGCCATAAGTTAAAAGCATGTACATATGTCTAATGAAACTTGGGTATAGTACCTCAGGAAACTTCTCATCAATACCCCAGCACTTCAACTCTGTAGAGATTTTGTCAGGGATGGGCTTGTGAAGGACAAGGTACTCTATTTGTCATCAACATTATTCCAATACATATAAAAGGGCCCCAAAACATCTGGGAAAACTACAAACTAATCAGTCTCACTTCATCCATCTGCAAAATTCTTGAGAGTCTTATAAAAGTTATCATCACCCCCTACTTTAGACAATTGGGATCCGGAACAACATGGGTTTAAAAAAGGAAGACACTGTCTCACCAATTTGATGTGTTTTTATGTGCATATTAGTTACCAACTTGATAACTGGACTGCATGTAATGTCATATATATTGATTTCAGCAAGGCATTTGATGCTTTACCACATGGGGCACTTGTATCTAAATGACATAGGTTTAAAATAGATACCACATTGATTGACTGGATATGTAATTGGCTTCAAAACAGATCACAAAGGGTATTAAGAAATGGAACCTTGTCTGACATAGGACATGTTACCTGTGGTGTTCTACAGGGCTCCATCTTGGGCCCTTGTCTATTTCAGTTATTCATCTCCAACATGACCTCAAATTGTCTCACACCCTCTATTAAGTATGCAGATAATGTGGCCCTTGGTGGCCCTTGTACCAACCCTTATCAAGCCTTATGTATTCAACACGACCTTGATATAATTATAAATTGGGTTAACTTATGGGGACTAAAACTCAACAATTTTAAATGTAAAGTTATGCATCTAGAACACCAAAACCCCAGTCATTCCTATACACTGGGCGGCCAATTATTAAATACTACAACTGTGGACAAAGACCTTGGCATCAGTATCTCCAATGACTTCACCAATTCTAAACATATACATGAGTTCATTAACAAAATCAACTGGGTCATTTGGTAAATTAAGATAAATATCAGTTCCAGATGTTCACAAGTTATGATGCCCCTGTTTAGAGCCTACGCTAGGCCTCATCTAGAATATGTGTCTGAGCACTGGAGTCCATTTAAAAAACTGAATGTGATAAACTTGAGAAGGTGCAAAGGAAGTTTACCAAAAACATCCAGGTGTTAAAAAATGACACATACAAAACCAGATTTAAATATCTGAACCTTATGTCACTAACTACCAGATGCATAAGAGGAGATTTTATATTTCTCTTTCACTAATTCAAGACCCCTGTCTAATTTCAGAACTCGGCCTCGGATTTATAAGCAACACTTATAACAGAGGCCACCCATTGCAATTGTCAGGCAAATCATTTAATCATTTAAATAGAAAATTCTTCTTCTTTACCTTGGACTATCAATCCATGGAATAGACTGCTCCTTGAAGCAGTCATTAGTGAGTCCAGAAACATATTTAAATGTCATCTCAACAACCTGATTTCTTCAGGGTATAATCTTTGCTGTTATAATACAGGATTAGTCTAGGAGCACCCATGGGCTTTTCTGCCACCTTGCTCCTCAAACAACCTTAGTATGAACCTTAGTATAAGGATTTAAAGACACAGGGCCCTGTTTCTAAAATGAGATGCAGATGCTACAAGTCCCTGGTGTGCCAAACATATGGTGCTGGGGGCCTGCGGCATTCCTTTGACTCAGATTAGGATTTTCTATCAGATTCACAAATGCCACAAGTTAGACCAGCTCTCCCCTAGTCTAACTTTGCATCATTTGAAGACCCTTTGTACAGGGCTTGTGCCAAACAGTTGGTGCAAGCTGCTGTAAATCGTGGAAAATGTCACAACTGTGCCAAATATACTAAAATTGGGTGCAAGTTACGGTAGTGTGTTTGGCACAGTTGCATCAAACATCAGGGCTGATGCTGGGCTTGACCAAAGCCCTGGATCAGCCTTTGAAAATTGGGCCCAGAGTGTCTCAGTTTCAGCTGTTAAATGGGCATACACCAGTGATTACTAGAAAGTGCAGTAGTAGTTGTAGTGCAAGTTAATCTGTGAAGACATTCATATGAATTAATACAAAACTTATTTTTAAAGAATACCTTTCATGATGGTCCAAAAAGTTACAACTTGTAGTCATTATATGCAGTACTAGACCTGAAAGGGTGTGTGCATTTGTTATTTTTGGCCAGGGTTTACTCTGCATTCCATATTTTGCATTCCTTTTTGAGCCCCGCTCTAGCCCTGCAGCACTTGCCTTTTCTGTTCAGCTGCTAGGTTGCTGGTTCCCACTGACATCACTGTATGGCAGAGGAGTGATTCACACTGTGCAGTACAGTGCAGTTGCAGCAGTTTTGCAAGGGAAAACCACCTGTACTAGGTGTACATACTGTGTTCGCCCTTCCCCAAGACACCCTGTTACCAATGCATTATACCAACATCCAAATGCCTTGTCAGTATGTTTTTTTATAAAACTGACTTACTTCTGCCTCTGTAACAAAGCATGGGGATTGAGAGAAGACCAAGTTGCTGTCAGCACCTTTCCCAGTCCTTTTTACTCTCATGTATAAATTACCCCTTCTTGCATAGATTCTGAAATTGTATTTCATTATTGTCCTCTGCAGTTAGTTTTTGCATTCTGAGCTGCTAAAAACTACAAGGTGTACCAGAGCTTCTGTAGCAAGCCTGGTGTTACTGTGAACTCATAACTGTACTGCTGACATCACTATATGGCAGAGGAGTGACACACCCTGCAGTACAGTGAAGTTGCAGCAGTTTTTCAAGGGAAAACTACATTACTAGGTGTACATAATGTGGTCCCTCTTCACTAAGACACCCTGTTAGCAATGTATTATGCAAAAATCCATATGCCTTGTCAATATGTTTTTTTGTAAACCTGACTTACTTCTGCCTCTGTAACAAAGCATGGGGAGTGAGAGAAGATCAAGTTACTTTCAACTGAGACAGCTGTCAGTTTATGCATTGGTGTGATTAGTGTCTGTACTTTGATCATTTGAAAGCAGTAATGCCTCCTTACCCATGCCATACAGGTGCCTTCCATGTCTTTCTGTAGTAAAGCACCTGGCAGTCACTCCGATCGAAAATCTTTTACTGCTTCTCCATCCTGCACCTCCTCAACATCAGCATGGCACTGCAGAATGCCAAAGACTAATTTTGGCACTATACTGATACATAAACTGACACTTAGCTGTCTCGGCTGACAGCAAGTCAATCTTCTCTCACTCTCCATGCTTTGTTACAGAGGCAGAAGTCAGTTTCATAAAAAAAAAAAAACATACTGACAAGGCATTTGGATTTTGGCATAAAGCACTGCTAACAGGGTGTCTTGGTGAAGAAGGACCACCGTATGTACACCTAGGATTGTAATTTTCACTTGCAAAACTGCTGCAACTTCACTGTACTGCAGTGTGAGTCACTCCTTTGCCATATAGTGATGTGAGCAGTACAGCCCTGTATCCACAGCAACACCAGGCTTGCTACAGGAGCTCTGGTATACCCTGCAGTTTTTAGCAGCTCAGAATGCAAAAACTATAGAGGACAGTAATGAAATACAATTCCAGAATCAATGTAAGAAAGGGTAATGTATATAGTTCTAAAATCCCATTGTGTTAGACAGAAAAGGAAGTGCAAAAGAAGAAGGAAACCACTTTGGTTCTCAAATACAGTAGCAGAAAAGGTCAGAGCCAAAAGGCTGACCTTCAGGAAATATAAGGGAACACAGTGGGATGAAGATAGGGAGGTATACCAAACTGTCCTAAGGGAAGCAGGGAAGGCAGTAAGGCAGGCAAAGTCCCAAACTGAGGAAACACTAGCACAAACAGTAAAAGAAGGGGACAAAACTTTCTATAGATACATTAATGAAAGGAGAAAGTCCAGAGGGGCTATTGCTAAGCTCAAAGGAGAAAAGGGGGCATGTGAGGAGGAGTCCCCTGTAAAAGCATCTATCCTAAATAGATACTTTTGCTCAGTGTTTACTGAAGAGAAGGTAGGGCAGGGCCCACAGCTCAGCACCATGGACACGGGGGAGGTGAGCACTACTCCCTTCACAAAAGAAAGGGTCCTGCAAGAGCTCGCTAAGCTCAGGGTGGACAAGGCAATGGGACCTGATGGCATACATCCCAGGGTACTTAAGGAGCTAAGGGTGGAACTAGCAGAGCCATTAGCAGAACTGTTTAGTGAGTCTCTGAGCACAGGAGAGGTCCCAGAAGATTGGAGAAGGACTCATATGATCCCGCTCCACAAGCGTGGTAGCAGGGAGGAGGCAGGGAACTACAGACCAGTCAGTCTTACCTCAGTAGTGGTAAGATTATGGAGGCATTCCTTAAGGAAAGGATAGTGCAACACCTGGAATCCATAAGGGCACAGGATCCAAGACAGCATGGGTTTACAAAGGGAAGGTCCTGTCAAACTAATCTCATATATTTCTTTGACTGGGTAACCAGAGTGGTGGACCAAGGGGTAGCAGTTGATGTTGCCTACCTTGACTTCACCAAAGCTTTCGACACTGTTCCACAGAGAGGATTGATAAATAAGCTGGGTAGTCTCGGGGTGGGTCAGAAGTCGGTCATCTGGGTGGCAAACTGGTTGACAGGCAGAAAACAGAGAGCGGTGGTAAATGGTATACAGTCAGAAGAGATGCAAGTCACAAGTGGGGTACCTCAGGGATCAGTCCTGGGGCCAGTCCTCTTCAATATCTTCATCAGTGACATTGCAGATGGACTAGAGGGTAAGGCTTGTCTGTTTTCAGATGACACCAAGATCTGCAACAGAGTAGATGATCCAGATGGGGTGGGCAAAATGAGAAGAGATCTAGATAAACTAGCAAAATGGTCAGAAGAGTGGCAACTGGGGTTTAATGCAAAGAAGTGCAAGATCATGCACATAGGGAAGAGAAACCCTGAAGCCACCTATAGGCTAGGAGGGGAATTGCTGGCAGTCACAAAGGAAGAAAGAGACTTGGGCATCATCATCACCAATGACCTGAAATCATCCAAGCAGACCTCTAAAGCAATAGGTAAGGCTAGGGGGATGTTAGAGTGTATTAGTAGGGGTATCACAAGTCATAAGAGGGAGGTAATAATCCCTCTTTACAAGACACTGGTTAGGCCCCATCTAGAGTACTGTGTGCAGTACTGGAGACCACACCTTCACAAGGACATTAACCAAATTGAGGCAGTCCAGAGAGGGGGAACCAAAATGGTGCAGGGACTGCATCACAAGTCATATGAGGACAGACTAACAGAGCTCAATATGTATACCCTTGAGCAAAGGAGGAAGAGAGGTGATATGATCAAAACATTCAAACACCTTAAGGGCATTAACAAGATGAAAGAGTCTAACATGTTTCAATACAAGAAATATAGCAGGACAAGAGGACACAGCATGAGATTAGAGGGAGGCCGATTAAGGGGGGAATGTGAGGAAATTCTTTTTCACAGAAAGAGTGGTGGATGCATGGAACGGCCTACCTCAGGAAGTGGTGGCTATGAATACAGTACCAGGCTTCAAACAGGCATGGGATAGGCATAAGGGAGCAATACAGATGAGTATGAATAGATAGGCCACTGACAGAGCAAAGGCCGGTGGCACATTTATAAGGTAGAAAAAGAAATGGGCAGACTGGATGGGCCTTGTGGCCCTTATCTGCCATCAACCTCTATGTTTCTATGTTTCTAAAATGGTTCCTACCAACAGCATATAAATCAGAAACACCCACTAGGATAACTAAAAAAGCCTGGATAGTTAGAACAATAACAGAATTTGAGCCAGCATTTAAAAACAGTTTCTACTTAGAAAACTGACTTATAGATACAGTGCTGTTGTCCTTTAAGATCTCAGTTTGTAGATCCATCTACTTTCAGACTGTAATAGCTTTTGGACTTGATTGTCATTTTACTATAGTTAGTGGACACATTAGGAACAATTAGTCTCTTGAGTTGCCACTGAATTTGCATATCAGCTTTTCAGAAAGCATAGTAACTTGTTTGATTCAATATCTTGCAAATAGTTACAACCCATTATTTTTCTCTGCTTACTTGTAAAAAGACCCAGTTTCACTGCATTAAAGGGACATTGTCAATGTGAAGTCCTTTTTGTTTCATATTCTTCTTGTTGTAAACCCCTGTTTTATGGTTGTTTAATTTCTCTAAAATTCATTGATGTTGCTGGTTGTTTTATCTGCTTTTTTTTTCTTAGTAGAACTGAAATGCATGCTAATAGAACACAGAAACATAGAAAGTGACAGCAGAAGGGGGCCTCCTGATCCATCTAGTCTTCCCATAAGCCTACTCCCTCCTCTAACCACTATTCAGTGCTATGCTTCTTTTATACCTATCCCAAGCCTTTTTGAATGTTCCAACTGTTTTTGCTTCCACCACCTCAGGTGACAGGCTGTTCCATGCATCCACCACCGTCTCTGTAAAGAACTTTCTTGCGTTACCCTTAAATTTGCCCCCTTCTAGCTTCATGCTGTGATCTCTGGTTCTTGTGTGACTCTTGAACTGAAAAAGGTTCTGAACCTGCACCTAGTTTATTCCCTTCACATATTTGAATGTTTCTGTCTCCCCTATCTCTCAGTTGTTCAAGGGAATACATGTTGAGTTCTTGCAGTCACTTCTCGTAGTTTATATCGTGGAGTCTCTGTATCATTTTTGTAGATTTCATCTGCACTGTCTCAAATCTGTCTATATCCTTTTTGAGGTATGGTCTCCAGAATGGTACACTGTACTCTAGATGTGGTCTTACCAAAAATCTGTAAAGTGGCATGATAACCTCTCTTTTTCTGCTATTGTCAGCCCTCATCCTTTCCACTCCACCGAGAGTGTCCACCCTCCTGCATATCTTTGTGTCATCTGCGAAAAGACTCACTTTGCCTTCCAGCCCCTCAGATATGTTGCTGATAAAAATATTGAATAGGATAGGGACCAGTACCAGTACCGATCCCTGTGGTACACTGCTAGTCACTTCCCTTTCTTCCGATAGGGAGCCACTTACCACTACTCTCTGTGTCCTTTTAATACATATTATGACTGAATGTCCATGGGATAGGTCAGAACAAATCCCACTTTTCTGAAATATGTCTTGTCTAATTTTTGAAGGACACTTCGCAGCACACACATATGTATCTATATATTGCTGCCATTACTGATTGGTAATGAAGACTGATTTTCTATTTTAAGTTTACATCTTTCTTGATGCCCCAAACTGTTTGTATAAGAGTCCCTACTCTAGCATTCATTGTGTTATGTAAACTATGCGTAAGTCAAAGGACAATGTTTTGTCAAACATTATGCCCAAGTGTTTATAAGAATCTGCTTGTTCAATTAAAGGGGAACTGTCATCAACATGATTTCTTAATGTCTGAAAGCCCATAAAAAAGCTAATTTGATTAAACCATTGTGCTTATCTGTGAGTCTTTGCAGTCCAGAGTTATTCATATGTAAATCACCCTGTAATTAAGGGCTGGTGGCAGCCATATGTTTTGGGCTCCTGACAGGAAATGATGTCAACAAGGGTCTAGGTCCTCCTTTGACTGTATTTAATCCAACAGGTTAAATAGAAAATCAACTGTTTTATTAAGTGTGTTTTAAGGTGTTATTACAACGCTTTCTACATCTATAATAATTGTTTTGTAGGTGCATTGAAATTAGTGAGTTATCTCCTTTATATTTCAAGCTGTTAGTAAAAATATTCCATCTTCAGGATTGCTTTAACGTCTCGGCTATACTGCCAGCTGATCATCAAAAACTGCACATCTCAAGGTTGGCTCTGTGGTGCCAACAGGTATTGAGGCCCCATATCAGGATTTCTAAACCCTGGCTGTGTTCATGTCAGTAACACATTTCTGGGACTGCCACAGCACCTTCTGTCTTTTTCTATTCCCTTTCTTGAGCCTTTTCTCTTACAATTTCAGGTGTGAACTCTGGTCTACAAGATGCAAATGTGGCTACATACCTTCTGGCCTGGCATCATGGGGCCAGCTTTGAAATGTGTAGCTTTTGATTATCGTCTGGCAGTACATCTGTGAACAAGCTTTGTTCATCCAGCAGAATGGGTTTTGAGCATGTGTTAAGATTCTGAAAATATTTATACTCTTTCTATTCAGATTAGATGCGAAAAGAAAAAATAGGACACAATTACTTGAATGTTAAGTGGAAAAATACACAGATGGACAACATTGTTAAAACATGCATAACCTGAAATGCATTATTAAAATGTAGAATAATATATGGCTGGGTGTGTGTAACCAGAATTTTACACACACACAAACGAGGCGTGGGATGCAACATAAACCCTGAGGGGTTTGTAAAAGCATTGCATACCAAGTGTTTGTGCAAAATTCTGGTTTTTACACACACACACACACACACACACACACACACACACATTTTTTTATTTAATTAATGTTTTTTTTTTCAGCACAGTTCAGTTAGTGCAGCACTTCTGTCAGAGATAGACACACACACACACACACACACACACACACTCTCTCCTTTTTTTACATTACAGTGGTAACAATCTTTTGAAAAGTCGCAGTCTGTCAGCATTGTTACATAGTGTAAGATGTGCATGAAGGGTATAAGCAGCATAGAAACATAGAAGTTGATGGCAGATAAGGACCACAAGGCCCATCCAGTCTGCCCATTTCTTTTTCTACCTTATAAATGTGCCATCAGCCTTTGCTCTATCAATGGCCTATCTATTCATACTCATCTGTATTGCTCCCTTATGCCTGTCCCATGCCTGTTT
Organism: Neoceratodus forsteri; assembly: GCA_016271365.2. Lineage (NCBI taxonomy): Eukaryota > Metazoa > Chordata > Ceratodontiformes > Ceratodontidae > Neoceratodus > Neoceratodus forsteri. The sequence goes on along the minus strand of CM028129.1, from coordinate 1,100,487,592 downwards.
GAAGCCTGGCACTGTATTCATATCCAGCACTTCCTGAGGTAGGCCGTTCCATGCATTCACCACTCTTTCTGTGAAAAAGAATTTCCTCACATTCCCCCTTAATCGGCCTCCCTCTAATCTCATGCTGTGTCCTCTTGTCCTGCTATTTTTCTTATATCTAAACATGTTAGACTCTTTCACCTTGTTAATGCCCTTTAGGTGTTTGAATGTTTCGATCATATCACCTCTCTCCCTCCTTTGCTCTAGTGTATACATATTGAGCTCTGTTAATCTGTCCTCATATGTTTTCTGATGCAGTCCCTGCACCATTGTGGTTGCCCTTCTCTGGACTGCCTCAATTTGGTCAATGTCTTTGTGAAGGTGTGGCCTTCAGTACTGCACACAGTACTTTAGATGGGGCCTAACCAGTGTCTTGTAAAGAGGAATTATTACCTCCCTCTTCTGACTTGTGATACCCCTACTAGTACACCCTAACACCCCTCTAGCCTTACCTACTTGTTTAGTGATCTGCTTGGATGATTTCAGGTCATCGATGATGATGATACCCAAGTCTCTTTCTTCCCTTGTTACTGCCAGCAGCTCCCCTCCCAGCCTATAGGTGGCTTCAGGTTTTCTCTTCCCTATGTGCATGATCTTGCACTTCTTTGCAATAACTCATTGCCTCCACAGGAACTCTCTGACGTTGTAGCACTTGTCTCCTGTATACTGTTAACAGTGAATCCTGGGTCTTTCTTAGCAAAATCAAGCCATAATCAGCATGCCGCAAACAAATGCTAATAGCACAGAAAATGTAAGTGCTAGACACAAAGACTGAGTAGCAAACTTGTTCAGCATAAAATTACCTTTCCAACCGTGGTATGCAAGTAATAATAGGCAATTTAGTTTTTTTGTGCTGGTCAAAACAGCAAAGAAAAATATTTTTTCCACAAAAAAATGCACCACAAATCTTTGTTTGTTGGAAAATATGTAACATATCAACACCAAATTAAGCATACAGACATTAGACGTAGTTTTAATAATTTGTTTGTAAAAAAACCCCAGTTATTTCTGTAGTATTACACACAATTTTCCCCATTCTAGTCAAAGTGCATTGGTGAGGTTTGAAGGATGAATCTGAGCTATACACACCATACCATAAACAAATGCATATAACTCCTAAAGTATACATGATACACACAATGTATCAGTAGCAAAGTTGTTCCACACAAAATTACCTTTCCAACGATGCTATGCAATTAACTGTACTAAATTCAGTTTTTGTTTTATATTGGCTGAGATACCCAGAATGTGTGTTTTCTTCAAAGTGCTTAGGTGCTTCTTGATGGACATACATACCATATCATAAACAAATGTGAATAACTCCAAAAGCGAACATGATACACAGAAAGTGTCAGTGGTAAAGTTGTTCAGCACATTATCTTTCTAGTGGTGCTATACAGTCAATTCTAATCAATTCTGGCTGGCAAGTAATAATAAAACATGTGAGTGACGTCTCCAGACGTTACTAGGGCACACAGGAAGTATGTAGGTGACTTCTGTAGTTGTTCTGGGACACACTGCAGTACATTTGCTGCCGCCTACAGCGTATTCTAGGAGGCAATGAGTTAAACCCCAGCTGCCACTCTTCTGACCATTTTGCTAGTTTATCCATATGAACATATGAAATTTGCCAGCAGATAAAGGCCTAGATGTCTATCAAGTCTGCCTGAATGTGCAGTTAGCACCCCTTATTCTGTAGCTGCCCCTCCCTTCCACCCTTCTCCTTCATTGACCCTCCCCATGTCCTGTCCCATCCCTTTTTGAAGCAGTCCACTGTTCTACTGGATACCACTTCTGCAGGTAAGGCATTCCACCCAGCCACCACCCTCTCTATAAAAAAGTGTCTCCTCATCTGCCTCCTGAACATTCCTCCCTCCAGTCTCATATCATGGCCCCTGGTGTCCCTCCCCTACCTTACTTTGAACAGCCCCTCTGTACCTGTCTTGTTTATTCCTTTCATGTACTTAAAGGTTTCAATCATGTCCCCCCATCCCTCCTTTCCTCCAGTGGGTACATGTTCAACTCCCTCAGCCAGATCCAGATCTATTCTCATTCTGCCCACCCCATCTGCAGATCTGAAAACAGACAAACCTTACCATCTAGTCCATCTGCAATGTCACTAATGAAGATATTGAAGAGGACTGGACCCAGGACTGATCCCTGAGGTACCCCACTTGTGACTTGCATCTCTTCTGACTATACACTCTTTACCACCACTCTCTGTTTTCTGACCGCCAACCAGTTTGCCACCCAGTTGACCAACTTCTGACCCATCCCAAGCCTATGCAGCTTATTAATCAGTCTTTCATGTGGAACAGTATTGAAAGCTTTGCTGAAGTCAAGGTAGGCAACATCAACTGCTCCCCCTTGGTCCACCACTCTGGTTACCCAGTCAAAGAAATCTATGAGATGAGTTTGACAGGACCTTCCTTTTGTAAACCCATGCTGTCTTGGATCCTGTACTCCTATGGATTTCAGGTGTTGCACTATCCTTTCCTTAAGGAGTGCCTCCATAATCTTGCCCACTACTGAAGTAAGACTGACTGGTCTGTAGTTCTCTGCCTCCTCCCGGCTACTAGTCTTGTGGAGCAGGATCACATGAGACCTTCTCCAGTCTTCTGGGACCTCTCCTGTGCTCAGAGACTCAGTAAACAGTTCTGATAATGACTCTGCTAGTTCCACCCTTAGCTCCTTAAGTACCCTTGGATGTATGCCATCAGGTCCCATTGCCTTGTCCATTGCCTTGTCCACCCTGAGCTTATCGAGCTCTTGTAGGACCCTTTCTTTTGTGAAGGGACTAGTGCTCACCTCCCTCCCCCTTGTGTCCATGGTGCTGAGCTGTGGGGCCTGCCCTACTTTCTCTTCAGTAAATACTGAGCAGAAGTATCTATTTAGGATAGATGCTTTTACATGGTCCTCCTCCTCCTCCTCACACACCCCCTTATCTCATTTGATCTTAGCAATACCCACTCTGGACTTTCTCCTTTCACTAACATATCTATAGAAAGTCTTGTCAACTTCTTTTACTGTTTGTGCTAGTGTTTCCTCAGTTTGGGCCTTTGCCTGCCTTACTGCCTTTCCTGCTTCCCTTAGGGAAGTTTGGTATGCCTTCCTATCTTCATCCTGGCGTGTTCCCTTATATTTCCTGAAGGCCAGCCTTTTGGCTTTGACCTTTTCTGCTGCCGTAGTTGAGAACCAAAGTGGTTTCCTTCTTCTTTTGCACTTCCTTTTCTCTCTAACACAATAGTATGTTGCTTCAAGTATTGCATCAACCAGATTGATTTTTTTCATTATCAAGGCAGGATCAATTAGATAGATATTTAAAAAACATTTAAAAGTTTACTTGTCTTAACAGTGTATGGCAAAGCTTGAGTACTGGTACCGGTGCTCGGTAATGGAGCTGCCATATTGGGCAAGATGTTCAGCCTGCCCACAGTGAAGCTTGTGCCAGTTAGCTTTCTGTGGTGACACTTGATTGACAGGTGTTGATTACAGTCTCCTGGTTGTAACCACAAATATCAACTGGGAGGTTGTAACTGGAGATAAAAGTGTCTTTATCTGTATGTAAAAAATTATCACCATTAATTAAAGAGTATTTTACTTCTTTTGATGAAGTTAAAAGTATAACAGTTTCTTACTGAAATACTTTGAATGGAATGGGATTTTCTACCATAACAATGCCAGAATTGTATTGGATTATTAAGAGGCAGGATAGTGCAGTGGTTTAGAGCCCTGAGCTGCAAACCTGGAGGCTTGGGTTTGAATCCCAAAGCCTCCCCCCCACTTGCTTACTGTGTGACTCTGAGCAAGTCACTTAACGTTCTGCAAGCTTCAATTTAGTGTGCCTTTCCTGGTTAAACAATTTCACCTTTCCCCTTATTTAAAATACTCTTTTAATAATGCATTTCAGATTATGCATGTTTTAACAGTGTTGTCCAGCTATGGTAATAGTGTCCTTTTTTTTTCTTTTCAAGTCAAATCTGAATAGAAAGAGCACATTTTCAGAACCATAACACATGCTCAGATTGTTTTTAGTCTTTGTCCAAGAAAGGCACACTGAGCAACAGCTTGTTCATGGTTGTGTTGTGGGAGCACAGGGTGTCCATGATGACAGGCCAGTAGGTATGTAGCCACATTTGCATCTTGTAGACCCGAGTTAACACACAGAATTGTAATAGTAAAGGCTGTAAGAGAGGCAATGGAAAAAGACAAGGTGGTACTGTGGCAGCCCCAGAAATCTGTACTGACATGTTCAGCTGGCAGTACTGTATATCCTAGTGGTTAAAGCAATCCTGAAGATGGATTATTTTTACTAACAGTTTGAAATGTAAAGGCGATAACGCACTAGTTTCAATGCACGTACAAAATGATTATTATAGATGAAGAAATCTTAGTAATAACACCTTAAAACACACTTAATAAAACAGTTAATTTCCTATTTAACCTGTTGGATTAAATACAGTCAAAGGAGGACCTAGACCCTCGGTGACATCATTTCCTGTTAGGAGCCCAAAACATATGGCTGCCACCAGCCCTTAATTACAGAGTGATTTACATAGGAATAACTCTGGACTGCAAAGACTCACAGATAAACATAATGGCTCAATCAGATTAGCTTTTTATGGACTTTCAGGCATTAAGAAATCCTATTGATGACAGTTCCCCTTTAATGAACATTTTTAAAGACAAAATTTGATAATAACATGGCAAGTTTTGCAATTTTACAAAGAACTACTGGAAAATATATTTCCATATATTCGTAAACCATTGCATATTAATATTAAGAAACCATAGCATTAACATACAATCTTGCAATTTTTTGGGATTTCATCAAATTGAAACTTCCAATGTTAAAATGACTGTATTGTCTTCTAATTTATGAATGTTGTATGCACAATGGCAAGGTATTAACATAAATTAAAAACAAAAGGGGCTCAATATGGTCCCCCGAGAAACTCCCTAGGCATGAATCTAACCTCTGACAATGCACATGCCACCTGAACTAGTTGTTCCTCATCAGAAAAATAAGAAATGAATCATTGTTATGATTCATGGGAGACCCTGATTTGTAAGATTTTTTTTTTTCAAATAGATCAAAGGCCTTGGATAAATCCACAAATAGGTATGTTCCTTTGTATGTTCCATCTGATTGCCACAAGGGAAGCATTTGTTTGCTACAGTTGCAGAACTTTCCTGCCATCAGCAGCTATGAATAACAGAATTGTGTTTCAAGATGTGCATTCTTTAATCCCAGGTCGAGCACAGTAGAAGACAATATTTTGTCTAGTGCACGTAACTGATCCCCAAAAACTAATTAAATTAAATAAACAATTGAATAAATATAGCAATCCAGAAAAGATAACATTTTTCTTTTCATTCTGAAAGGAATGTAAATCCTCGAATAGGAGATATCCTTCAAAAACTGGCTCCTTTTATGAAGATGTATGGAGAATATGTGAAGAATTTTGACAGAGCAATGGACTTAGTAAACACTTGGACACAGAGGTCTGCTCAGTTTAAAGTAGTTGTGCAGAGCATTCAGGTAAGATGTTTGTGTGTGTGGTATAGTTACGTCAAAGCAGCTGGCTGTGAACCTAAAGACCCTGCAGACCTGGGTTTCAAACCCATGGCTGCTACTTGCATACTGTGTGACCCTGAGCAAGTCATAGAAACACAGACAATAAAATCAGAAAAAGACCACTGGTCCATCCAGTCTGCCCATGGTACCCTATCTAACCCAGAACCTACTGTCCATCTAGTGTCCTAGCCCTCTTCATCCAATGGATAGTCAGTTGATGTCCCTGTGCTCTCAAAACACACCTGGAAATAAGTCTTAGATCAGTCTGCCTTTCCCAACTGATCTTTTTATTTTTTTTTTTTAAAGAAGTTGATTTACATGATGGCTAACTTTAGAACAAAACAAAAAAAATCACTGATTGGTGGCAAGTCACCTGTTCTTTTTAAAACAGCATATTGCTACGTGGATAAATTTGGACTGGACCATTCTGAATACCAAGACTTTCTTCATGACCTAATTAAGTCTTTCATTTTCTTTCTGCTATTCAGTTCATAATTTCTTGAAATGTTGATAATTGTATATTCTACATGTTAAGAGGAGACTTAGCAGTCTACGGCTTTTAGAGTAAAGGCAAAATTGATTGATGAAAAGACAAGATTACCTTTAAAAGTAGAGCTACATAACGATGTCATGGAAACTTGACTTCTAGAGATGCATTATATTGTACTAGATACTGGAAGTTCTGATAATGATACAAAGCAAATCTGAATTTGTACCTTCAGATCAAAAACTCAACATGTACAGTAATTCCACCCTGCCCCAAACACCTAAATCCCCTTACAATAGTAGCCAGGTCTGAATTGTTTTAATGTATGGTATTCTTTCATGCTCTGCTTCGGCAGTGTGAGGCTGGTTTCTCCAACCAAGTTTCTTTACTGCATGTTTCACTGCAAGCACAAGCTGCCATCCTGAATAGGTACTTCTGCTCAGTCTTCATAGTGGAGGGGTAGGGAGGACCACAGGGGAACAGCAGGAACAAAGGGATCAGAATTAGACACAATTCCATTCTCAGGGGAAAGAGTCCTGAAGGGACTTGCAACTCTGAAGGTAGATAAGGCTATGGGCAGGGAGACTGGAAATTCATGGTTGTGATATTAGCAGAATTTCCACAATTTGTGCCTTCCTCTGTGACACCCCCTCCCCGTGATATTGCTCTTCTCACCCTGCCTCATAGTGTTAACCTCAAACAAAAATAAGAGTTTTCTGGGGAGGGGGGTTGTTAAAGTTTTGTTCTACGAGGGTCACGTGTGGCTTTCAGCATCCTGTTTCTAAGCAGAAACCCTTTCTTTTCTGCCCTGCAGCATCAGCACTTGGAATGGTTACAGGGTGAACAGGTCCGTAGCCAGTCACGGTTATTGTGCATATTGTAAACTTGGCAAAGTTTTCTAAGGTTTTGTTCCTCCTCAGATCCACCTAAGCCCCATATATAATTTTAGGACCTTTGCAGTCTGGTGATAGGACAATCACAGAAGACTATGAAATAGAAAATGAGTTTAATGATTACTTTATTAGCACCTTTCAAAAAAAAAAAACATTGGCTGACAATACTATTCCTTTGCCACCAACGGACATTACAATTAACATAACTAGGAATATGGTTATGGATAAAATTAATAATTTAAAATCAAACACATCTGCTGGCCCTGGTGGTATACATCCCAAATTCCTTATTGAGCTTAATGAGGAATTGCCAGGGCCCCTTGCCTTGCTTTTTGCAATTTCCATTAATGAAGGGACTGTGCTGGACAAGAATGGAAGATAGCAACTGTAACTCCCATTTATAAGAACGGAGAAAAAAACAAACGTTTAAAATTACCGCCCCATAAGTTTAACCTCAGTTATGTGTAAGATATTGGAGGGAATTCTACAAGATGTGATTACAAATCACATAACAGATTTGGGCTATGAGGATGTCAGTCAGCGTGGTTTTACTATAGAACAATCGTGTCTTACTGCACAATTACACTTTTATGAGAATGTGAGTCAGGCACTGGATAGGGGACTTCCAGTAGACGTTATTTTTCTAGACTTCTCAAAAGCCTTCGACCAAGTATGTCACGATACATTATTAAAAACATTGAAGGAGATGCATCTACATAGGAATATCATCACTTGGATTGAGGCATGGCTGTATGAGAGGAAGCAGACAGTGACTGTCTTGGGACATTACTCAGCTTGGGGGGAGGTGTCCAGTAGGGTCCTGCAGGGCTCAGTTTTGGGGCCCATACTGTTTAACATACTAATATAATCAATGCAGACCACAAATAATTCATGGTTGATTTAAGTACACAGACGACAGTAAGGTGGGTGCAATTGTGAGTAACGACAATTCAGCAATACAACTACAAAATAATTTAACACTGCGTGGAAAAACATAAATTATGATTTAATGAAACAAAGTGCAAGGTTATGCATCTCGGTAAAAACAACCCAATGAAAACATATACTTTAAATAATTCTCCACTGATTGAAACCACACATGAGAGAGATTTAGGAATAAGTATCACTAATGATCTATCCTTTATAACACACACCAGAAACCAAGTAGAAAGTGCAACAGGATATGGGCATGTTAAGAATATAAAAAGTAGGAATCCCCAGGTGATTGTTCCTTTGTATTCTGCTTTGGTGAGACCTTACTTGGAATACTACTCTGCCTTCTGTGCACCCCAGAGTGTTATGGGAAAAAAATTGCTTGCGGGAGTTCTGAGGTAGGTAACCAAATAAATTACTGCTGTAAAGAGCAAGTCGTATGAAGACAGGTTCAAGGATCTGCGCATGTACCCCATGCATTATAGGAGCCTCAGAGGGGATCTGTGCCAAGTTTTTAGAGCTTTCAGTGATCCACTATTTATGGAAAGTGTTGGCCGTACTAAAAAAATATATACAAGACTCACAAGAACACACACCCTACAGTTGCAGAGTGAATTAGTTAGGACATCTAGGAGAGAGAAGTGGTCCACCAATAGAGTGGTGTCAGTGTGGAACTCTGTCCCTGAAAAGTGGTTTCTTGTAAATTAATGAATAGTTTTGGAAAAGCATTGGATATGCATATGGGCTCTGATACATGTAGGTATCATCACTAAATTAGTGGTGAGTCATAATAGGTCTAAACAGACCTCATGACTCATATTACACTTATGAACCAATATAGGCTGTGGGTTGCGAGGGGGAACGATCAGTACATCTGGCACCCGCATCACAAAACCACGATCTGCCAAGCTTTAGACCCACTGAGCCTCTGAGCCTACTTACTGCCAGACAGCTGAGCCACCACACCACTGAACCACTGAACTGCTGAGCTGTGCAAGCTGTAATTTACTTTCACTTTTGTTTGTGGTTTGCGACTTGTGGTTCCTAGCATCTTACTGCAGTTTTCTAGAAGGGACAACTCCTGGCTGCTACTTGTTCTTGCCCCTAGCTCTGCTGTGGGCACTGTTGCTGCTATTTTGGGCTGTGCTACCCAAAGGGATTCAGCTGGAGGACTGCACCTGCCTTGCCTGCTGCCAGCTTACTATACAGATAGAGGAGAACTCCAGGAGGACTTTTCTGAGTGTCTGCCTGCCTGAGATTTTTAAGTCTGCTTTAATATTTGGACAGCTGGAATGTAATGTAATTTTGTAAGGGGGCAAATATTTGGGCAGCTGAAATGTAAGTGACTGTTGTAACGAGCAAAAAAGGAGCAAAACATGTGAGGTGGGAACAAGGAGTGGTAGTAGGAGGGCATAAACTGGCATAGAGTATTAAAAAATGTACATGAGCGCAAGACATTGGTGGGGCGGAGGAAGGGCAGGATGTTGCTGTGTGCAGGGGAGGGCATAGGCTGACTTGGTGTGTTTATATAAAAATATATGTAGGTGAAGGTGGAAGGGAGGTCACTAGCTGGCATATTGCTGAAGGGCAGAGGGAGGGATGGCATGCTGACTACAGAAGTTTGTGATGGTGAGGGTCAGAGAGAGGGCATAGGCTGGCATGATGTTAAAGAAATGTATGCTGGGGTTAGGGTTGGAGGAAGGGCACAGAACTATTTTTTTCAAAATGTGTGCCAGACAGCTAGGTCCATTCCTCACTCCCATGGCCTGTCATTGATGGTGGGTGGAGGGACAGGCCTAGCAGTCTGGCACATTTGCTGAGAAAATTGTTCTGGCCTCTGGTTGATGGTGGAGGGAAGGGGCGGTTGAGCATACTGGCACAAAACAATGTTTTTCATCATTTATACCAGTCCACTAGGTCTGTCTCTTGTTCTTGTGGTTTGTCATTGATGGAAGATGAAGGGACAGACCTAGCAGACTGGTACACTTGTTGAAAACATTGTTCTGGCCTCTTGTTGATGGTAGAAGGGGAGGCGGTTGAGCAAACTAGCACAAAACAATTTTTCAACATGTATACCAGTCCACTGGACCTGTCCCTCACTCCTGTGGTTTGTTGTTAATGAAAGATAGAGGGACTGACTTAACAGACTGGCAAACATGTTGAAAAAACTGTTCTAGCCTCTGATTGATGGTGGAAGGAGAGGCAGTCAAGCAGACTGGTACAGAACATTGTTTTCAACATGTATAGCAGTCGGCTAGGTCTTTCCCTTGCTCCTGTGGTTTGTCATTGATTGAGGATAGAAGGACAGACCTATCAGACTGGCACACATGTTGAAAAAAAATTATTCTGGTCTCTGGTTGCTGGTGGAGGAAGGGTGGTTAAGCAGAGTGGAACAGAACAATTTTTTCAACATGTATACCAGTCCACTAGGTCCATCCATTGAACCTGTGGTTTGTCTTTGATGGAGGGTGGAGGGACAGACCTAGCACACTGGCACACATGTTGAAAAAAGTTGTTCTGGCCTCTGGGTGATGGTGGAGGGTTGGGCAGTTGAGCAGACTGGCACAGAAACATTTTTTCAACAGTGTATACCAGTCAGCTGGGTCCATCCCTGGTTCCTGTGGTTGGTTTTGATGTGTTGATGGAGGAGCAGTCTGGGCCAGCTAGCAGACGTGTTCACAATATTACTCTGGCCTTTAGTGATGGTGGATGGAGGGTAGCTGAACTGAATGGCACAGACCAATTGCTTTAAGCATGTGTATTAGTCAGCAAGATCCATGCCTCGCTCCTGTCCTTGACGTCCTTTCGTTGATGTGTTAGTCACAGATCAGAAAACAGACAGAGATGCAGCCTAGCTACACAGAGCTGTGCACTATGATGCCCACACCAGATGCATTGGTAGGGTTTGGTAGAAAACAGGATTAGAAAGTGGAAAGAGGTAATTAATTTCTAGAGTTTTTGGTCCCATGGATTCAAATAGAAGCCAAGCTCAACCTCAGTGCCACGACAAGGCAACTCCAGTGACTAAGGACAAACGTACAGTGGTGCCAGCCAAGATGCAGTGCAATACCTTGCAGTATTTTGTAACATGTCATTCACCGCAAGGTACCTCATTGCATCCTGGCTGATGCAGCTGCTTAGGGTGAAGAGAAAAAAAGGGATTCTGCTATATATTTTACAGAGATTTCTTACAGAAATTTCTTACAGAATGTTTTGTATGTAACTACAGTTAGTATGAGTACATGAAAGCATGGGTCTAAATTATTTTATTTAATTCATTTAATAGTGTTTGCAAGAATCGTGATGGGCAGGGATGCTGGAAAATGATGGGCATGATCCAGCACAAGTTTATTGCAGATACCACAATTTTCAGGCTACTTGCAATAACTCATGGACCTCCATGATTCTCCTCTAGTTCCCATGTACAAAACAGTACCTTACAGTAATTTGGCCCTTCCCAGTTGTGCAAATGTCTGACGGCATCTTCAGTAGCAGTGATGCTTACAGCAGCAGTGTAGTGTGATGGTGTTAGTGTGTGATGTGATTGCTGATACATACTACAGGGGAGTGTCCAATTGGTGACGTTTGTATCTTTTTAAAATTTGCATCAGTATTGAGCTCTGTGTTCTCCCTCAGGTCCATATACAGAGTATAAAAGGAAGTGCATCAAGGCAGAGAGACACAGAGCTTCTGGGTTCCTGGTTCTTTGTACGACATCAGCAAAGGATTCAGTCACATAGCATGCACCACAAAAGCAGTTCTAAACATGTTTGTGATCCTAGGGCAGAGGGAGGGTGGTAGGGTGGATTAAGACAAAATAAGCAGCTGTTAAAATATGTTTGTGGTATGTGGGCAGCTGAACAGAGGGAGGATGTTGGTGAGCTGGAATATTATATACATATACATATATATTCATTGCAAAAAACTTTGTTAATGCATCATTTAGGGTTCAAGCATCAAAAGTAGGGAAATTTGGCGTTAGGGTTTCCAGCCTTAACACCCCTCCACCACCCTGCACAGACCAAGAGGTGTTGGGGGGTGGCATTGGGGTCATCAGCCCTAGCACTCACCACATTCTCCTATACTGCACCCACCCAGCTTATTTTCTAATGGAATGGTGTGAGTGTTTGGGCTGATGACCCCAATGCTGCCCGCTGATGCCTCTTGGTCTGTGCAGGGTGGGAGTGGGGTGTTAGGGTTGGAAACCCTAATGCCACATTTCCCTACTTTTGATGCTTTAACCCTAACTGATGCATTGACAAAGTTTTTTGCAATGAATTTTCTGACTTTTTGAGATAGTTTGCATGTATCCCTATTTGCCTGTGGGTCCATAGTTGTCCTTCTTTGGCTGTGGGAGTTTAGGGGTCCATCCCTTGAGTTGTGTGTTGGGAACACAGGGTCCTTTGGACCCTGCAATCCCATGCATTTTTGAGGTGGGATCACAGTTGCATTTTGTGGTGGGAGCACAGAGTCCTTCAGACCCTGTGCTCCCAAGAATTTTGAGGTGGCAGCACAGGGTCTTTTAAACCCTGCACCCCCCCTGAGGTTTGTGGTCGGAGTGCAGGGCACTTCGAACCCTGCACTTGTTTTTCGTGAAAAAGAAATATTCCCTTTTCAAGAAAAATAATCCTTTTTCATGAAAAAGGATTCCTGTCCTACAAAAATAAAAATCCTTTTCTGTGAAAAAAGTAATCTTTTTGGAATCCTTTTTTGTGAGTTCAGCAGAAAGGAATTGGCTTGTGAAAAAGGAATTAGCTCGCGAAAAAGGAATTAAGCGAGTCACGAAAATTAATTAAAAATGTTAAGGAAAAACCCTTCCAAGATTGTTTTTCAACCAAATGACTTCAGAACCCACCTAGCGGAATCCCAGTGACCAAGAAACATGAATTGGTGTCTATGTACAACTTCATTTTTGTGGGTTTTCACATTTTTTTTTGAAAAAACAGAAAATGAGGGTGGCTCGTGAAAAAGGAATTTTTTTCTCACAAAAAAGGATTTTGTTCTCACGAAAAAGGAATGCTCTCAAAAGACTAAGTTCTTTATCGCGAGATCAAATCATTTGTTGAACTTTAGACATCTATCCTAAAAAATTAACTTCCCATGGGATATAATAGGAATTTAAAAACTTAATAACTTTGCAACAGTTTAACATTTTTGTACCAAACCAATAGTGGCAATTCTGTTACCCAAGTTCTTTGTACTGTAAAAAAATCAGGCCAAAATTCCACACCATCTAGGTGCAAGGTGATGAGGAAAAAACTGCAAAAAAGTGGGACTTTTTACTTTTTTTCACTATCTAGATCTCAGAATCTGCACATCCGACTGGAACAAAACTTGCCACATCAAGAGATCTACCCCACAGGACAGCGCATATCAAATTTGGTGCAAATTAATTGATCGGTTGCCAAGTTATTGAAGTGTAAATTAGGAGGTTTAACATTAAACAAGTTACTCAACCCTAACTGTAGGGGCACGCCCGTGGCCCGTTGTGCCCCTATCATTAGGGTTGAGTAGCTTGTTTAATGTTAAACCTCAGATTTTGCACTTTAATAACTTTGCAACTGATCAATGAATTTGTACAACATTTGGCATTCACTGTCCCATGGGGTAGATCTCTTGATGTGGCAAGTTTCCTTCCTGTCAGATGTACAGATTCTGAGATCTGGATAGTGCTAAAACCTTAAAAGTTGCCTTTTTTGTAGTTTTTTCCTCATTGCCTTGCATCCACATGGCGTGGAATTTTAGTATGATTTTTTTATGGTACCACCAGCTTGGGTAACAAAATTGGCATGCTTAGTTTGGTGAAAAAATATGAATCTGTTGCAAAGTTATTCAATTTTTAAGTTTCCCATTGTTTTCCATGGGAAATCTCCTGTCGATTTTATAGCAATGAAGTTCAACCAAGGATTGACCGCGTGAAAAAGGAATCATTCTTGTGAGTTCAGATCCTTTTTAAGAGACTACAATCCTTTTTTGTGAGTGAAAAATCCTTTGTCATAAGCTGCCAACTTGTTTTCTGTCTTTCAAAAGAAAAAAATTCAAAGGTTACAAAAATGTCATCCTGGAGAAAGACCAGCACACCTATCTGGCTGATTGGGGCCCCCTTAGGTGCAATCTGCACTTCAGTGTTAGAGATATACCCCAGAAATGTGTTTTATTTTACTGTTAAGAATCCTTTTTCATGACCGCATGATACAAAAGAAGAATCATTTTTCATATCACGAGTCACGAACAAGGATTCTTTATTGTGAATTCTGTGCCATCCCCTGTGCTGTAATGTATTTTACTGATGTCTAGTGGCAACCCCCTTACCTCCCTGTTTTTTTTATTATATTTATATCATCTGACACTGGATTGGGGGGGCCCAATCTCTGTGTCAGCATTCAGAATCCCCCCCAAACAGAGTGGGACACTGGGCAGCCCACCCCCAGTGTCCTGAAATAGATTTATTTTCTGACTTGTGATATGGAATCTATTTTGAGCATGCTTCTCCCTCTTTGCTGCTATTTCTGACTCAACAGTCCCCATATGGAGTATTGTGTGCAGTTTTGGGCACCAGGTAATAAGGGAGATATAAAGGCCCTGGAGAGGGTCCAGAGAATGGCCACCAAAAGGATTAGAGAAGTTCAGGGTCAGAGTAATGAACAGAGATTACAAAGCTTGGGAATGTATTCTTTGGAGTTTCGCAGATTGCAGGGAGATATGTGCCTGATATTTAGTGCTCTTAAGGATGTACAATTGATGGAGCAGCTAAGCCTGGTGTTGAAGAAGCAGTTACATAACACCAGAGCTCACCCCTTTCAGTTGCATAAGGATAAGTTTAATACTAAAAGGAGACAATATTGGTTTAATATAAGAGTGACAGGTATCTGGAATGCTCTCCCTAATGAGATGGTGGCCAGTTTGACTATGAATGTTTTTAAAACAAAGTTTGATTCATATTAAATAGGTAAGGGTATCTGGGGTTACTCTTAAACCAATTTGGTGAGCAATATGGTCACACGTCTTCTATGCTCAGATACAACCTATGAAACAGGCAGGACGATCCAGGGGCCCTGTGTTTGTGTCCAGCTTAGATGGTGGCAAGTGTGACCCAGTATGGGTGGGGAGCAGGGACCCACCAGAATGTCAGGGGCAACAGTGACCCAGTAAAAGTACATGCAGTGGGACAAGAGATCTAATTGACCCTATATAAGGGAGCCGCCAGCATCTCGGAGTGTGACCCAGTCCAGAGGGACGAGACCTAAACTGAGTGACCTGGTGCAGGCAGAAGAATGTACCCGCCCACTGCATCTCAAGACTGTTAACATATAGAGGGGCAAGACCCAGAGTCGGGCCCAGGCCTGAGCGATGGGCAGACAGGAAGGACCCATCACCCGCCAGCATCACTCTGGCGTGGAGATCCGGGGTGGTGGCGTGGTCCTCCTCACTGCAGTGGGTACGGATCCTGTGATGTCCATCTGGCAGTGACAGTGTGGGGCTCCTGCCCAGGACCTCGTGCTTTCTCTTGGATTTTAAAGTTCACAACTGTTCTGTTTCTTCTAAAACTTGATTGAACATGATGAGCAGGGAGGGAAAG
The DNA here is from genome assembly GCA_016271365.2 of Neoceratodus forsteri. NCBI lineage: Eukaryota > Metazoa > Chordata > Ceratodontiformes > Ceratodontidae > Neoceratodus > Neoceratodus forsteri. The sequence continues at coordinate 1,100,472,083 of CM028129.1, read as the reverse complement.
GAAGGCACGACCAAATCTGGATGGTCTTCCTCCTCCTCCTACATGGAAAAGCAGCTGGGCAACTGCCGGGAAAGGATGTAGGGACTCTCTACTGGCCACCACCATAGAAAGCTGAGTTTCAAGGACCCAAGCCGAGCCTAGCCGGCTTTATATGTACCTCTAAAAAAGAAAACAGTCCCCTGACATTGTTCTTTTTCTTTAATCCTAAAAAAAAAAAAAAAATGGTCCTTCATTGTCTCCCCCTGTCCAGCTTTCCCATCACTACCCTCCCATTGAGCACCCACCACCCCACATCCCTCCCTTATCCACCACCGGAGGTCATAGGCTGTCATCTTCTGTGGACCAGGACACATCTACATTCTTCAAAGCCAAACTGCAAACTGAGGAATAAAGGTAAGTACCATATAATGTATTTCAGTGGTGTTTTGAACTTATGTTCTTAAATTTACCATTATTTTGAATTTTTTCACCAAATTTTCAACATGGTCTTTTTCAGACCCCACCTCATGAACACTGCCATTTCCATTTCTTTAATCAGGCCCAGATTTGATTTCATGGTTGCTGAGTGAAATGACCTTTTGGTATGGAATAACAAAATTTCACCACCAGTGTTCATGAGGTGGGGTCCCAAAAAGGCCAATTGAAAATCTGGTGAAATAATTACTAAAAATGGCCGAGTAGCAAGCATTCATTGAAATTTTTCTATGCATAAGCATAACGTGGGTAATTTTTAATATTTTGACTCCAAATTTTCAACACAGCCATTTTTTCATACCACCTCATGAACAGTACAGCTGTCAGTTTTCACATCCTGTCTGAAGGGGTTTATGAGGTGAGGTCATAAGAAGACTATGTTGAAAATTTGGGGTCAAAATATGAAAACATGCCAGAGTTATGACCATTCATTAACATTTCGCTATGCCTGACTTTGGAAATGTTCAATATTTTTACCACAGATTTTCAATGTAGACTTCTTATTATCCCACCTCATGTATGTCACAGTTGTCATTTCAAATCCTGGCCAACATGTGTTTTTGCACCTGTGGCACAGAAGCAGTTGCGCAGAATTACATTTTGGCGATGATTTGAAAATGTTCTATACCAGGTACATGAGGTGGGGTGGCAAGATGGCTATGCTGACAATTTAGTTACTGTTGTGCTTCCACAGCTACATACATATACACATCTAAGAAGGGATGGGAGTACAGGGTCTGAAGGACCCTGTGCTCACACAATAAAATAAGGATACTGGTATACTATCTCAGAAAGTAAGGAAATAAGTTGCAAAAAACTTTGATAATGCTCCAGTTAGGGTCAAACCGACAAAAGTTGGGAAATGAGGCATTAGGGTTTCCAACCCTAACACCCAAACCCTTCAAAAATAGGCAGAAGAGCATGTGTGGGGTGTGCCTTGGGCTTCTCAAGCCTAACGCTCACCTCATTCTTATAAAGTCTACACATTTGACCTTGTTTACATATGGAATGGGGTGATTGTTAGGCTTGAGAAGCCCAAGGCACACCCACACCTGCTCGTGCCTGGATTTGGAGGGGTGGCTGTTAGGTGTACTTCATTCCCAACTTTGTCAGTTGACCAACTGAAACGATATAAAGTTTTTGTAACATATATATATATATATATATATATTATATGGGTGCGGTAGCACCCTTTAATTAGGGTTAAACCTTCACTTCTATGTTAAACTCAAAATTTTGCACTTTAATAACTTTGCAACCATTCAACTGATTTGCATGAAATACTTCAAGCGCCATCAGGGGCCAAAGATCTCTTGATGTGACAAGTATTGTTCTGTTTGGATGTATGGGTACGGAGATAAGGAGTGTCAAAAAATGTGAAAATTACCATTGTTTGTAAAATTCTTTGTCACACTGCTACGTGAAAATGGCTTGGTATTTTGGTCTGAAATTTTCAGGGTAGAAAGGTCTTGGGTCACAGATGTGCCTTTTGAAGATTTGGGGAAACAATATTAATACATTCAAAAGTTATAACATTTTAAAATTTCCCATTATTTTCAATGGGAAAAGTTAGTTGTGAGCCTCGAAACAGGATTCTGAATTGCAAATGGGCAATCCTGTATCGCAAATAGGCATGTGCAATCCTGTATCGCAAATACTGTAGGTAATCCTTTGTCACAAATTGTGAATCTTTTTTCATGCTGTCACCATCTTGTATTTTTCTTAGCGAGGCAAACAAAGTTAAACAACAAAAAACAGTGATGTTTTCTGAAGTAACCAACCCATGTGTTCTACTAATCGGGACCTGTTCTGTCAGATTTTGCTGTTATTTTTTTTTTTATAAATCACCTGGAAATGCATTTTTTAACATGCTGAGATCCTTTTTTTGCAAATTGCGAAAACAGAAATCAAGAAAAAGGATCCCGTTTCACAATTTGCAAAAAAAGTAATTCCTTTTTCACAAATTGCATAAAAGAAACACAAAAAAGGATCCTGTCTCACAATTTGTGAAAAAGGAGTTTTATTTTACCACAAACTGTGAAAAAAGAATGACAGAAAATGATTATTTTTCCCAGTTTATGAAAAAATTACTGACCAGGTGGTCCATCCCCCTTCCCCGATGTCCGATCACCATCCCCATATCAAAATATATATTTCCCTGGTAGTCTAGTGGTTCCTCCCCCTCTTCTGATGTCCAATCTCTGTCCCTGTATAAAAATATATATTTCCCTGGTAGTCTAGTGGTCCCTACCCCACTTCCCCGATGTCTAATCACCGTCCTGTTATGTTAGTCATAAAATTCCCTGGTAATTTAGTGGTTCCTCCCCCTTCTGCCAATGTTGGATCACTGTCCACTTAGCCCAAAAAATACTCCCTGGTACTTTACTGGTCCCAACCTCCCCCGATCTCCAGTCGCCCTGCTTGTATTGTTTTTTTTCAAAGTTCCCTGGTAGTCTAGTGGTCCCTCCCCTGTCCCGTGAAATTTATTTATTTATTGAAATGTTTCACCAGGAAGGCACACTGAACAACAAGTTGCTTGTCCCCCAGTGCAACCTGGGGGAGGGGTACAGTTGGATGGACAAATGGTATTTAAACATGCAATTACATTTAGCATAAATGCTGAGACCATACAGAAATAAAAACATCACTGTCACCATCACCCTGCTGGAATGGCGATACAATTATGAGACAGGTGAATAGAGCTGAAGCAACATTAATTAACACAGTAAACTGAACATTCTGTTACATTTGGCATACTTGGAGAGTAATGTACAGAAATTGAAAACCATACTGTCATCATCACGCTGCTGGAATGGCATTGCAATTAAGAGACTGGTGATCAGAGTTGTAGCAGTGGAACAGGGGGATAGGGGGTGCCAGTTGTGGGGGAAGAAGCAAGTAAGACTGGGGAGACCAGGACAGTACCCAATAATAAACAGTAGCTAGGACGGAAGTATGTAGTGTGAGGCAATTTAAAATGGAGTAAGTGTGGGTTGGAGTAGAAGCTCGGACAGAACAAAGTGCAAGCAAATGCGGTCAGTGCATATAGAAACTAGGGGATTCAGTTTTAGTGCAGAGAGATAGAGAGGAGATGAGGAGAGAAGAGTAGGAAAGGGAAATAGGTTGGAAAGGGGAGGTGTGACTAGAGATTAACCCCACCAGGATGCTGGGAACCCTGCCTGGCGCATATCTAGACAAGGCTTTGGAAAGGGGAAAGAGGAGGAGAGACAGGGGAAAGACAGAGGAGTGGAAGGGAGGGTGGAAGTGTTGAGGGGGGAGAGGGAGAAAGTATGCCTGGAGCTGGCCCTCTCCAGGATGCTGAGAACCCTGCCAGAGGGCAGAACTAAGAAAGACAAGTAGGTATGAGAGGAAATAAGGGGGAAGGAAGGGCTTGCCTAGACTAGGCCCCCCACCAGCATGCTGAGAACCCTGCGAAGGGGCAGTACTATGCAGGGCAAGTAGGGAAGAGAGCTATAAAGGGGAGGAGGAGGGATGGGAGAGACTAGCCTATATCAGACCCCACCAGGATGCTGGGAACCCTGAGAGGGGGCAGTACTATGCTACGGAGAGGTTGGTAAGAGAGGATGGAAGGAGGCAAGTAAAGGTTAGAGGTAGAGGCTATGGGGTAAGCGGGGGGGGTGGTAGAGCAACATGCTGGGAAGCCTGTTCAGTAGATAAGGAGAGGATGGGGTGATGGTATATGCAGCAGTACAGGCTCACTGGAAAAAAGTTAAGGTGGATTAAAGTAGGAGCAGCTTGAGGAGAGGAAGTTATGTAAGGCAGAGGCAAGGGAGTAGTAGTAGTAGTAGGAGGAGTGCTGTATTTAGGAGGAGGGGAGTTCCAGAGTTTCAGGAAGTGGTGTGTGAAACCAGTGTGTCTGATGAGTGTGGATCGATGGGGGACCAATGAAGTACAGGAGTCTGAGGAACAGAGGGAGTGGGAGGGAGAAGGGGGGAGAAGTGAGGGAACATGAGAGGCTGGGGGGAAGTTCCCCAAGCCAAAATTTGGAAGTGAATTTGGCACAATGAGCGAGGTACCTATTGGCAAGTTAGGGAAAGGACAGGGCATGGTAGAAGTCACAGTGATGAGTGCAGGGAGGAGCATCCCACCATTACCCCTCTCCCTCCCAAGCCTGATCCCCAGCCAGCAGCCAGCATAGCCCTCCTCTCACCACCACTGCTGGCCACCAGCTGATTTGTGAATGAGTGTGTACTTTATTTGGGTTCTAGATCTGACTATAAAAATTATAGACCCATAAGTCTGACTTCTGCTCTAGGCAAACTAATGGAAAAACATGTAAGATAATTAGTAGAAAACTACAGTATATTGAACTTACAGGTTAGACTGACATGTCACAGCATGGATTTTGGAAAGGGAGATTGTGCCAAATGAATGTATTCCATTTTTTTTAACCTGTAAGCAGTGCTTTAGATCATGGACTCCCTTTTGCTGTGATTTACTTGGATTTCTCCAGGGCCTTTGATTTGGTCCCATATAAAGAATTAATAGACAGACTGAGAGCTAGGGTTACAGTCTTGTGTAGTAGGTTGGATACAGTCATGGTTGAGCGACTGCAGACAGAGGGTGTCTATAATGAGCCATTATTCAGAGTGGGGGATGGTTAGCAGTGGAGTCCCTCAGGAATCTGTTCTGGGCCCATCTCTTTCCAATGCATTTCTATCAACAATGCAAACTACCCACAATTTGTGGAAATGCAAATATGCAGATGATACGAAAGTTGGTGAGATAGTTAACAATGCACAAACTATTAAATAGCTGCAGAATGACCTGTTGAGCATTGCAAATTGGTCAAATGAACACAAATTGATGTTTAATATAAATAAATGCAGAGTTATGCATCTTGGTCGCAACAACATTAAATCAAAGTATATACTAAATGAAATAGAACTCCATGAAACATATAGGGAAAAAGACCTGGGAGTAATGGTTACAAACAGTATTTCCTTCGATGAGCAATGTAAGGAAGTTACAAAGAGAAATAGCAAAGTGCTGGGATGTATTCTAAAGACAATAAAAAGCAGAGATAGAAATGTCATAATTCCCTTATATGGAGCACTGGTTAGGCTACAGGTGAAATACTATGTCCAGTTTTGGGCAACCCACACCAAGGGTAAAATAACGTTTCTGGAAAAATTACAGAGGAGAACAACCAAAAGAATTGAGGCACTGTCCACACAGACTTATGGGAATAGACTGCGGGAGCTAGGACTATTTACTTTGGATTACAGGTGTCTCAGAGGGGACCATTGCTTGGTCTGTAGAGCCTTCGAGGACATGGATTTGTGGGAGTGCATAGGATTGGAACGTAGAAAAACAGATAGGGGAAACAGATTTCATGATAACCAATTGGTGGGTGAAATGTACAAAACAAGGAAAAGGGGGGCTTGGATAAACCAGAGGGTGGTAAATGTGTGGAATACTTTTCCTGAACATGTAGTAACACAGCCGTCAACTGAAGCCCTTAAAAAGGCATTGGACTCACATATGGGTAACAGAGGATTTTCATACTTCCATTCAATAATGGTGAGTCATTGTGGCTAATGTTTATGACTTGTATCCCTTCCTATGATTCCAGTATGCACTCATTGTCAATCAGTGTGAATAAGAGCATGCTGTATACAGTACACACTCATTCATAGCTCAGTCATCGGCCAGCCATGGTGATGAGAGGAGGGCTGTGCTGATTGCTGTCTGTTGATCGGGTTTTTGGGGGGAGTGCGGGGTGGTAGGTCACTACCTGACAGGGTGGGGGGTCCACTAGACCACCAGGGTTATTTTTTTTGTATTTCATGGGACAGGGATTGGTGATGGGTAGGAGCCACTAGACTACCAGGGAACTTTGGGAAAAAAACAATACCGGGAGGGTGCTCGGTGATCAGGGAAGGGGTGGGATCACTAGACTACCAGGGAATATTGTTTTGAATACTAGTAGGGTGATCGGCAATCAGAGACAGGGGTGAGACCACTAGAGTACCAGGGAATATCTTTCGGAATAATGGGATGGTGATCGAACATCAGGGAAAGGGGGAAGGACCACTAGACTGCCAGGGAATTTTATTACTGTCGTACAGGATGGCGATCGGACATCAGGGAGGGACCACTAGACTACCAGGGAAAGACATTTTTTTACAGGAATAGTGACAGTGAGTGGGGAAGGGAAAGTACCACTAGACTACCAGGAAATATATATTTTTATATAGGAAAGGCAATCAGTGAATGGGGGACCACCAGACTACTAGGGAAATATATGTTTTATACAGGGTGGTGATCAGACTTCGAGGGAGGGGGGAAGGACCACTACACTACCAGTGAATTACATATTTTTATACAGGGATGGAGACGGGGAAGGAAGAGGGACCACTTCGCTACCATGGAACTGAGAAAATAAGGTAAATGCAGTTCAATGTATTTCAATGGGGTTTTCAACTTTGGTGCAAAACTTTGTCATTTTTAAAGATTCGGACACCAGATTTTCAATATACACTTTTTTAAACACCTCCTCATGAACAATGTTGGTGTCATTTCCAAATCCTGACCAAAAGGTGCTTTCATGGTCAGTTGGTGAAATCACCTTTTGGGGCAAATTTCAAAGTTTTCACCATACAGTACTTGTTCATGAGGTGGGGTCTTAAGAAGGGTATGTTGAAAATGTGGGGTCAAAATAGGTTAAAATGGCAAAGTTATGCACATCTGTTGACATTTCACTACGCTTGCCTAACTTTCATAATTTTCAATATTTTCACCCCACATTTCCAGCATAGCCATTTTTTTATATCACCACATGAATGTGACAGCTGGCAGTTTTCAGTTCATGGCCAAAATGTGTTTTCTCACTTGTGGCGTTTTGGCCATTTGAAAATTCTCAGCCCAGCGTTCATGAGGTGGGTAATAACAAGGCTATGCTGACAGTTTGGTTGCTGTTTTGGCTGAAATGCTTCCACAGCAATATACATGTATGCATCTATGGAGGGATGGGCATGCAGGTCCCAGAAGGCCCTGTGCTCCCACAAGAAAAGAAGGCTACGATTATAGTTTCTCAAAAAGTAAGCAAATTCTTTGCCAAAAACTTCATTAATGCATCAGTTAGGGTTACAGTGATAAAAGTTGGTAAATGTGGTGTTAGGGTTTCCAACTTCTCTACCGTGCAGCAGCAGATGTGGGTGTGCCTGTGGGGTTGTCAACCCTAACACTCACCCTGTTCTCCTATACTGTACCCATCTGAGCTTATTTATTCATGGAATGGGGTGAGCATTAGGGCTGACAACACCAAGGCACACCCCCATGCATGATGCTGTGTAGGGTGGGGGGTGTTAGGTTGGAAACCCTAACACCACATTTCCCAACTTTTGTTGCTACAACCCTAACTGATGCATTAATGATGTTTTTTGCAAAGAATATATCTGTGTATATATGTATATCTATATATATATGTATGTGTGTGTGTGTATATATACAGTATATGTGTGTGTGTGTGTGTGTGTGTGTGTGGTAGTGCCACTATAGTTAGGGTTGAGTTTACTGTTGAACCTCAAAGTTTGCACTTTAATAACCTTGCAATCGTTCAATGGATTTGCACTAAATTTGGTATGCATTGTCCAGTGGGGTAGATCTCTTGATGTGACAAGTGTTTGATTCGATCAGATATGCAGATTTTGTGCTGCTTATAGTGAAAAAACTGAAAAAGTCACATTTTTCCACCTTTTTGACTGTTTTGTCCTCTTCGTGCTGCGGCCATACCATTTGGATTTTTGGTCTGAAAGCATCAGGGTAGAAAGAGTGTGCCCCCAAAAACAAACCAGCATTAGTTTGGTGAAAAATATTAATCCGTACCAAAAGTATTCAGTTTTGAAATGTCGGGTTCTGAGCATGCTCAGTTCAGTCTTTTGGATAGCTGCATGGTACAAAAAGGGATTTAGGCCTCACAGAAAGGGATTTTGACACCTCACAAAAAGGGAATAGGCTCATGAAAAGGGATTTTGACACCTCACGAGAAAGGATTTTTTAAGTTTACTGTTTCTTTGTCACTTCATTGCAAAGAAATGGTTAAGACTTTCGGGCTGAAATTTTCAGGGTACAAACGGCTTGTCCCAGAGCTGTGACTTTTGCTGGATTGGTGATAAAACTTACATTGCTTCCATACTTATAACATTTGGAAATTTGGAAATTTCCCATAGATTAACACTGTAGCAGATGCAGTGTCTTTTGGTACCTATATCTCAAAAATGGTTCGAGATACAGATTTTTTGCTAAACGCAGCTTAGCACACCTAAGCAACAATGCAGGTTGCAAGTCCATGATTACAACTGCAGTGGAATTTTTTTCAAATGTTCCTATGGTTACTGAGTTATTGCACCATTTGCAGCACAAGGATTACTTGGAATGTCTCTAGGTCTGTGTTGAGTCTCCACAATTATAGGTAGATGGGACCTGCTCCCACATGTAGATACCATTATGCAGTAATGGGACTGCAGGGCCCTCCATTATGCAATAGTGGGAGTGCAGGGCTAATGCCTCTACACTTTCTTATAGATATTTGGGAGCGCAGGGCCCTATTGATACCATTATGGAGTTATGGGAGTGGGGTGGGAGTGCAGGGCCTCAGAGAGATGAGGGTTAATTACAATGTCTATACACTTATGGATACATAGGAGCACAGCACCCAGAGGGCCTTGCACCTGGGGCACTGTGAAACCACAAAACACTATAGACTGATGGGAGCGTAGGGCCTGGAGGGCCCTGCGCTCCCACAAACATATAAGGGTAAGATTTCACTTTCTCAAAAAGTAAGGAACTTCATTGTAAAAAACTTTGCTAATGCATCAGTTAGAGTTGAAGCAACAAAAGAAGGGAAATGAGGCATTAGGGTTTCGAACCCTAATAGCCCCCACTCCTACCACCCCATCCCCACCCTCCTCACATCAACAGGCATTGGGGTGTGTGTTGTGGTCATCGGGCCTAACTCTCACCCCATTCTCCTATACTGTACCATCTCAGCTTACTTAGATTTGGAATGTGGTGACAGTACAGCCCGATGACCCCAACATACACCCTGCTACCTATTGGTGTGTGGAGGGTGGGGGTTGGGAGTTGTTAGGGTCCAAAACCCTAATGCCTTATTTCCTACTTTTGTTGTTTCAACCCTAACTGATGCATTAATGAAGTTCTCTGCAATGAATATACATATATATACAGTATATGTACATTGAAAAAAACTGCATTAATGCAGGTGTAACCCCCATACAAATGGGGGTTCCCAAAAAGTAATTTTTTAGCTTGCCTAAATGCTCACTGCCAGGCTGGTGTATTGCGTTTGAGCAGTTTAAATGTGATTATCAGAGCCTGTATAGCCTATGTGTACTGTCTATTTAAGAGTCGCCTGATTGCAACTTAAGTAATCTGAGAGGGAACTCTGTTGAAAGATGTAACTATTTGCTGAAAATCATTTAGAATGATAATGATAAAGTAGTTTATCTAACCTGCTTTCTTTGTAGCAAGGACTGTTTTGTTTGTCTCCACTATCTTGGTCCTGGACTGCAAATTGGACCAAACAGTACTAGTGGGACCTAAAAGGTAGCCGGACTACAGGAGCTGTCTGAATTCAAAATCTGTAGGAACTGTAGTTAGAACTTTTTGTGTCTTTTTTGCAACTGAAGGGTGGAGCTCTTGCTTTGACTGACAGCCAAATCAGCCAACCAAATATTTTGGATTTTGGGGAAGTCCCGGGCTGCTTGCAGTTTTCAGTTAGATCTAAGCTGGAAGCTAAACAAGAAGAAGCTGAAGTAATTCTGAGCACCAATCTGGAGTGGATTCGCGATGGGAGAACTCTGGAAAAGGTTTCTTCTACTCCGGGTATGCGTCGGTGTGCTGCTCCTGAGAGGGAGAGAAGATAATTATTTTGACTAAATCCAAGTTTGTGTGACTAAAGTAAACTACTGAAGTGGGCCAGGCTCAACCTGAAGAAGACCGAAGATTTTGCTGAATGCGATCAACCTGTCAGGAGTTCCAGCTACCCGTAAGCTCCTGGTGTATGCAGAGACTTTGTGACTGTGACTGTAACCGAGGCGCGCTTTGCCTGGTACAGTAGAAGTCCCTTACATGTAAATGTGCTATGAGCTGCTAATGGGTCGTGAGTTAGTCCCCCACTGTGTGAATTGTGTTCTGCTTGCTGAAAGTTGTATCCAGCCCAAAATGGACTGCATCCAAATTTGTCTCCATGTGGTCTGGGTCTTGCCAGACTGGCCCAGCCAGACTACCCACTGCACAGAGAAGCCATCGACGAGAGGCCTGCCTGGGTATCAGCCCCCTGCTCCACGCTTGAACAGGAACAACGCCTTTGCGACTCATGTGGGCCCTGCTTCTCCTGGCATTCCAGATCAACCACCTGCAGTCTCGATTTTCATCCAGCCTGTGTCCAGTCTTGGGTATCGTGAGTAAATACCAGGTTAGCTCCCTGCAACAACAGCTTAATCTGAGTGTGTCATCTGATTGTCTTGTTGTTTCATTTCCTTTATGAACTGAGCCCTCTGGCTCCGTATTACAAATATTGTGTACTGTGCATGTTGTGTTTTCCATCACAGGGCCCCAACCAGCTGCAACCCTGGGCATCGGTCCTGGCTAGCCCATCTCTTCTTCACCTGGGTACCCAGAGGTGGACTGTGTGGGTGGGGGACTCAAAAGGCATGCATAACTACTTGATTGATATAACCTTTAAGCTAATTAACCTGATTTTGCCCCTCCCTTGTTCAAGCCCCCCGAATAAATCAGATCTAACTTTTTCTGCATGTAATCTGACTGTGGTTCCAGTTTCTGCTCAAAGTACTGTACTGTTGCTATTTGCTGTGCATAACCTTGTTTTACAGAGGGTTCCCAGGGTTGAGCCAGAGGAAACAGCCCTGGTGGTAGGTGCAAACAGTGTGGGTACTTTTGTGGTGTAACAGAGGTATTGTGATATTGATTATTGTACAGTGTTCAGGCCACTAGAGGGGAAAGAGGTAGGTTACAGTGTCCCGGAGGGCTGGGCCCAGGTTAGCTTGACCACTACCAACCCTGATCTCCGGGTGGAGGCACCCATTTCAGAACTCAGGCCCCTTAACCTGCTACTAGCCAAGCAGGCAGGGGTAGTAGCCCTTGGGATAGCGCCAACTAGGGGTTACATCTTGGAGGCTCACCGCTGTAATTTTGTGTCTTCTAGTGGCCAAATTTGTGAATTGCTGTTAAAAATAAATGGCTACCCCAACAGAAGTGGCTCTACACTAGTTGATGGAGTGGTGTACTGGGCAGGAGATCGACCCCCAAAATGCTATACTTATCCTGGATATTCCCCTGGGTGCCAATAAGGACACTGTGGAGGGAGTACTTTCCAAGGTTGAATGTTTTCAAAACCCTGTGGTGGTGGGTTGACAGGCTGATCTGCTCGCCCAAAGTTTCATGGCATTAGTAGAGGATAATGACCCAGTAGACAGTTCCAAAGTGCCACGGACTATTACCCCCGAAGGAGCCCTCACTGCCTGGAGAGTGATAACTAAAGACAGTAAAGACCCTGGGGAGAATGAGCCCCCCCCCACTATCTGAGACTTTTGAGGAGAAATTTGCTAAGTTGTTGCTGGAGGAAGGGAAAACTGTGGAGGACTTAAAGAAACTATTCCTGCCACCTGGGGGTGTTCCTCCCCCCAACACCCCCTCACGCTCCAGCACCTGTTATTGCCCCTCCTTCTGTGCTCATGCCAATGCTGGTTCCTATGTCTGTACCTGCCATTAATCACAACTCTTACCGACGGTTGAGAATCTTCTCCGGCTCCCTCACCACCCCCCAAGAGGAGGATGATTGGGTGACCTGGATAGATCTTGTTGCCCCTTTGGTGCCTGAATGGCAGTGTACGGAGGCTGAGAAATGGAAAAGGATCATAGAAAGTTTGAGGGGTCCCACCCTAGAGGCCATTACATTTCTGAGGTCCACAAACCCTGATGCATCTGCCCAGAAGTACCTATCTGCACTCGAAGGCAATTTTGGCAGCATTGAGTCAAGGGAGAACTTGATGTAGAAATTTCAAGGTACAAACAATGGCCAGGGGAAAGTTTGTCTGCATATGTTACTCATCTGGAAAAAGTGCTGCAGAAGGCTTACCGTAAAGCTGGAGTAGCCACCAGTGACTTAAATCATGTGAGGTTGGGGCACATACTGCAACATGCAAAGCTTTCTAAATTGCAGCTCCTTCAATTAAGGCTCCCAGATAGAAGGGGCAACCCACCAGACTATTGTGACTTGATAAAAGAACTCCGGGAGGTTGAAGATGAAGAGGGGGATTGTAATTCTAGGGTGAGTGCAGCCCAAGTGATCACGGCATCGGAAGGGCTTCACAGTGGGGACCAATGAGGGTGTGCTGCCATGGGATGAACTGCTGAGGGAATTCAGGGAAACAAAAAACAGTTTCTTTATGAAGGCCGCTCCTGCAAGTACAGGCACCGACTCTTATCCAACTGCATCTGCTATGGGGTGGGGGAGTCCACCCAGGCATCTCCTGCTGACAGCAGCTCGAAATTCGATGTCTTGACTATGAAAGAGAACTGAAGAGGTGTCTCCAAATCCTCACCACACAGCAGATAGAGATGGCATCAAGGTTTTCAGTTGGTAGTATCACCACCCCCCCAGCTCCCAGTGTTTAGCCTTGGCCACCCCAAATCCCAGAACACATATTTTGCCATAATTATGGGAAGGATGGGTACATGAAGAGAGAATGCCAGTCCACAAAAGACCTAGATAAAGTTGTATGCAGGCTTCAAGGAGAGCTTCCGAGAACGAATCAGTGGTTGAGGAGTGCCGAAAATGACCGCAGTGAGGGTTCAAGAAGTAGTAACTCAAATCCCCATGTGGCTAAATCATCTGCCTGTGCCCTTGCTGCTGTCCCTCCAGACTGGTCCAAAATAGTGGGCCTTTCATTGGAGACTACCATGGCTGTGAATGGTATTCCTACTCGGGCTATGCTGCACAGTGGGTCGCAAGTGACCATCGTATTTAAGGACTGGTATGACAAACACTTATCTGCTGTGCCCTTACAATCCCTGGAAGGCCTACATGTGTGGGGACTGAGCAACAAGTCTTATTCCTACCTAGGATATGTCCACCTCTGGTTGTCATTTCCTTCACCTGTAACTGGTGTAGAGGAGCAAGTTGAGACACTGGCATTAGTGTGTCCCCCTACTTGACTGTATGATGGTGTTCTCCTGTTAATTGGACCAATGCCCATATGTTTGGGAGACTGGCACAACTCTGTCACGAGAAACAAGGGCGACAGACTGGAAGGGCCCTAAGAATTCCCGCTCTGATCAAGAGGACCTATGATTTGCAACAGAACCCCAAGGGAGTGGACCAGGATGAACCGGTAGGAGTCATGTGGAAGAAGGACCTTGATTCAATGGTACTGGCCCCTAATGCCCAGTGTACCATTCAAGGGGAGGTCCTCCTCCGTAAAGATGTCAAGAACTCAGTACTGATGTTGAACACGCCAGGCGATGGAAAATTGCCGGAAGGATTATTGGTTAAGCCTAGCATCTTGCCAGCTCGTGCTCATGCCTATGCACAACGAATGATGGTCCAGATTCATAATGTGTCAGATCGGGAGATCCGGGTGAACAGAGGATGCACCTTAGCTATGGTACACTGCACAGACACTGCAATGTTGCCCAGCAACAAGCCCCCTGGCAAGACAGATAGAGTGATTCCTGACTTGTTTGATTTTGGTGACTCCCCATTGCCAGCTGAATGGAAGACTAGAATTAGCCAGAAACTTGCCCAGAGAGATCAAGTGTTTTCATTGAAGGAATGGGATGTGCGATGTGTCCAGGGTGCAGAGCATCACATATGCCTGCACGATGAACGGCCATTTCGAGAGATGTCTTGACACCTAGCCCCTGCAGACACAGACGATATGAGAATACACTTGCAGCAAATGCTTGCAGCTGGTGTGATACAATAATCCAGGAGCCCATATGCTTCTCCCATTGTGGTTGTGCGTAAGAAGAATGTAACAGTGTGAATGTGTGTGGATTATTGGACCCTCAACAGGCGGACCATCCCTGATCTATACAACATGCCCTGTATACAAGATGCTCTGGATTGTTTGAATGGGAGCAAATGGTTCTCGGTGTTGGATCTTCGCAATGGATATTACTAGATTCTGATGGCTCTGGAAGACAATGAGAAGACAGCCTTCATCTGTCCTTTGGGGTTCTATGAATTCCTGAGAATGCCACAGCGCCCCAGCCACCTTCCAGTGACTGATGAAACGAGCGGTGGGAGACATGAATTTGCTGGAATGCCTGGTGTACTTGGACGATGTCATTGTGTTTGGGAGCTCCCTAGAGGAACATGAGAGTCGACTGTTCAAAGTACTAGACCGACTGGAAGATTTCGGCCTCAAGCTGTCCATTGACAAGTGCCAGTTTTTCCAAACCTCTATGAAGTATGTGGGGCACATAGTGTCTACAGAGGGGATAGAGACTGATCCTAGTAAAGTTGAAGCCTTGACTACTTGGTCCCAGCCCCACAATTTGAAAGAACTACTACGTTTCCTGGGATTCTGTGGCTACTACCGCCAGTTCATAAAGGAATATTCCAAAGTGATTCGGCCACTCTTGAATCTTACCCAGGGTTACCCTCCTACCAATCGGAAATACAAGAAAGGGTCCGTCAAAGAACCAGACAAAGCATATTTCTGCCCAGGTGAACTTTTGACACCTGACTGTGAAGCAGCTTTCCACAAAGTCATATACCAGCCCACCGATGCCCCCATCCTCGCTTATGCTGATCCCACCAAACCCTATGTGCTGCATACTAATGTCAGTCTGCAGGATCTAGGAGCTGTACTGTATCAAGACCATGAGGATGGTTTGAGACCAGTGGCAATCACCAGTAGGAGCTTGACCCCATCAGAGTGAAACTACCCTGTGCACAAGTTGGAGTTCCTTGCGTTAAAATGGGCCATTGTCGACCAGTTTCATGATTACCTCTATGGGGCGAAAATATTGGTGAGGACTGACAATAACCCATTGACCTGTGTACAGACTTCAGCTAAGTTAGACGCCACAGGGCACTGGTGGCTTTCTGCATTGTCAACATATAATTATGCTGTTGAATACAGACTGGGCCTGAATCATATTGATGCTGATGCCCTATCCCTGAGGCCCATTTCCAAGAGTGAATGGGTCAGGCTGTCTGAACCTGAGATCCGAACATTGTGCCAAAAGTTTGATAGAAATGAATAGATGTCTATGGACACAGCGGACTGCTTAGCAGATTGCTTGGGCCCCCTCTGACACCTGCATACCAGTTGCGTGTTGCCACTTCTCTGCTCTAGATATTAGTGCACTACCTCAGTTTGACAATGACAGCATTCAGTGGGCTCAATCCTGAGATCCTATGATTCAGCCAGCACTTGACGCCCTTCGTGCAGGAAAAGATGTGTCCGAGTTGTGTTCCTCTGATCTGCAAACCACTTTATTGTTTCAAGATGGCCCCAGGTTGAAGCTGCTTAATCAGTTGTTGTATAGAGAGACTGTAGATTGGGGTGGCCAAATAGACAAGCAACAACTGGTCCTGCCCACAGCCTTCAAAGATTTGGTACTGCGGTCCCTCCACAGTCATATGGGCCACCTCGGTATTGACGGGACCCTTGACCTAGTACGATTTCGATTCTCCTGGCCCAAGATGGGGGCCGATGTTGAGCACCATGTAGTGATTCTTGTAGTCGCTGCCTGCAGAGAAAAGCCCTACCTCAGAGGGCTGCCCCCTTGTCAACTATTACTACCAGCACCCCAGTGAACTAGTCTGCATAGACTTCTTGAGTTTAGAGCCTGATCAGTGAAACATTGGCAATGTGTTAGTGGTTATGGACCATTTCACATGGTATGCACAAGCTTTTCCCACCAAAGATCAAAAAGCATCTACTGTGGCCAAGGTGCTAGTGGAGAATTTCTTCATCCACTATGGTGCCCCCCAGCGAATTCACTCTGATCAGGGCTGGGACTTTGAGAGTCAGCTAATCAAAGAAATGCTCTCTGTATGAGGGGTGCGAAAGTTAAGAACCATGCCTTATCACTCGCAGGGGGATCCTCAACCAGAACACTTTAACCACACCCTGCTAGACATGCTAGGCACCCTCCCCCCCAAAAGATAAGCATAAATGGAGCCAGCAGATTAGCACCTTTGTTCATGCATACAATTGCATGAAGAATGATGCTACTGGGTTCTCTCCCTACCACCTCATGTTCGGGATACAGGCCCGGCTGCCTGTTGATGTCTTTTTGGGGGTTTCTCCCGATGGGGTTCGAGCCGAAGATTACCTGCAATATGTTCAAAAACTTAAAGCTCAGTTGAACCATGCCTATCAACTGGCCCAGGCAATGGCTGCCAACAGAAATCTAGCCAACAAAGACAGACATGATGGAAAAGTAAAGGCTCCAGAGCTTATGCCTGGAGACCATGTGTTGTTGCGAAATTTAGGATTGCATGGTAAACACAAAATTGCTAATCGATAGCACCATCTTCCCCATGTCATAGTTGGAAAGTTGGATGAGTTGCCAGTGTACAAAGTGCGCCCAGAGATTAACTCCAAAGCTGTCAAGACCATGCACCGTAACTACTTGCTGCCTATTGGTCAAGTTATAATTGAGGCTGAACCCACTGAGGTTGATTCCCCTGGATCAGTGACTCATGCTGCTGCAAGAAAGAAACAGAGTCAGCCTGCCCCTGTGGTTGCCAATTTAAGACGTCCCCGCAGCAGGCCCAGAATGATAGTGACTGCCAGTCTAACTCGGATGACAGTGATTGTGATAATGCCTATTACACCTCATGTGAACTGAGTCAGTTGTTTTGTGGAAATCCTATGTTGAATTATGGGGATGAGCTGGGCCTTCTGGACGCCCTAACGCCTGGCATTATCCTTGGAGCCAGTGCTCCCTGAAGGTGAAGTGCAAAGTATCACGTCTGAGGATGCTGAGTCTTTGTGTATTGTGGAACTGTATGATCTGCCTGAAAGAGAGACTGATGGTATGAGTCTTTCTGGTGATATGCCAGAACTTGAGGAACACTATGAGAGTGCTGACAACCCCACTTCAGTGCCAGAGTGCCTTCAAAATGAGCCAAGTGTTGTAGAAACAGAGACTTCCGAGCAATGGACTGACAGTGCTCCCAGCATGGGCATTCCCCTTCATGTATAGGCACCCCTCACAAGTGATGAAAGCTTCAAGACCATTGCTGAAAGTACAGAGACTGTGGTTGTTCACCCCAGAAAGACTGGGCAAGCTGTCAAGCCAGTGGTGCACTTCAGTTACGATACCCCGCAGGAGCCCAATGGATTTGCCTCTCAATGTAGTCCACAAAGGTGTTTATGACTCTCAGAGCTCCCTGCCCAAACTTAGCTTGATGGCCTATTCCCAGTTACTTGTTCTGCTCTCTCACCATGGTGCCCTGCCCCATCTAGCCCCAAGTTAGCCGATAGGGAAGGGCTCCCTCATGCATTGTTTAGTGTACAAGAAGTTATTACATGATTCTGTATAGTAATGTTCAATTTACCTGTGTGAAATATGCATAATATATTGTCAGAATGGAAATGATATAGTGAAGTACATTGAAATGTATAGTAAAGTGACAAGTTATGCCAACTGATGAATCAGGTAGTACTTGTATAGCATGCTAATGGTATAAATATATTGCATATATTGCATTTTCAATGTTATGATGGTACAAACTCGATGTGGACACCAAGTTTTCCCAGGCAGGGAAGGGTGTAACCCCCATACAAATGGGGGTTCCCAAAAAGTCTTCCTTTAGCTTGCCTAAATGCTCACTACCAGGCTGGTGTCCTGTGTTTTAGCAGTTTAAATGTGATTACCAGATCCTGTATAACCTCTGTGTACTGTCTTTCTAAAAGCTGCCTGATTGTAGCTTAAGTAATTTGAGAGGGAGCTCTGTTGAAAGATGCAACTATTTGCTGAAAATCATTTAGAGTGATAATGATAATGTTAATGTAATTTGTCTAACCTGCTTTCTTTGTAGCAAGGACTGTTTTGTTTGTCTCCGCTATCTTGGTCCTGGACTGCAAATTGGACCAAACAGTACTGGTGGGATCTAAAATGTAGCTGGACTACAGGAGTTGTCTGAATTCAAAATCTGTAGGAACTGTAGTTTGAACTTTTTGAGCCTTTTTTGCAACTGAAGGGTGGGGCTCTTGCTTTGACTGACAGCCAAATCAGCCGACCAAATCTTTTGGATCTTGGGGAAGTTCCGGGCTGCTTGCAGTTTTCAGTTAGATCTAAGCTGGAAGCTAAACAGGAAAGAGCTGAAGTGATTCTCAGCAACAATCCTGAGTGGATTCGCATGGGAGAACTCTGAAAAGGCTAAGTTTTTGGCCTGCATGTCGGTGTGCTGCTCCAGAGAGGGAGAGAATAGAATTATTTTGGACTAAATCCAAGTTTGTGTGACTAAAGTAAGCTACTGAAGTAGGCCAGATTCAACCTGAAGAAGACCGAAGATTTTGCTGAATGCGATCAACCTGTCAGGAGTTTGAGATACCCCTAAGCTCCCGGTGCGTGCAGAGACTTTGCGATTGTGACCGGGGAGTGCTTTGCCTGGTACAGTAGAATTCCTTTTCATGTAAATGTGCTATGAGCTGCTAGTGGGTCGTGAATTAGTCCCCCACTATGTGAACTGTGTTCTGCTTGCTGGAAGCTCTATCCAGCCCAAAACGGACTGCATCCGAATTGCAAGACTGGACCAGCCAGACTACCCACTGCACAGAGAAGTCATCGATGAGAGACCTGCCTGGGGATCAGCCCCCTGCTCCACGCTTGAACAGGAATGATGCCTCTGCGACTTATGTGGGCCCTGCTTCTCCTGGCATTTCAGATCAACCACATGCAGTCTCGATTTTTATCCAGCCTGTGTCCAGTCTTGGGTATCGTGTGTAAATACCAGGGTAGCTCCCTGCAACAACAGCTTAATCTGAGTGTGTCATCTGATTGTCTTGTTGTTTCATTTCATTTACAAACTGAGCCCTCTGGGTCCAGATTACATGTATTGTGTACTGTGCATGTTGTGTTTTCCATCACAGGGCCCCAACCAGCTGCAACCCCGGGCATCAGTCCTGGCTAGCCCATCTCTTCTCCACCTGAGTGCCCAGAGGTGGACTGTGTGGGGGGACTCAAAGTGCATGCATAACTGCTTAATTGATGTAACCTTTAAGCTAATTAACCTGATTTTGCCCCTTCCTTGTTTTTCCCCCTGAATAAATCAGATTTAACTTTTTCTGTATGTAATCTGACTTTGGTTCCAGTTTGTGCTCAAAGTACTGTACTGTTGCTATTTGCTGTGCATAACCTTGTTTTAGGGGTCCCAAGGGTCGAAAGCCAGGAACCAGCCCTGGTGGTGAGTGCAAACAGTGTGGGTACTTGTGTGGTCCAGGGATATTGTGAAGTGATTATTGTACAGTGTTCAAGCGACTAGAGGGAAAAGAGGGGGTTACAGTGTCCCGGAGGGCTGGGCCCAGGTTAGCTTGACCACTACCAACCCTGATCTCCGGGTGGAGGCACCTGTTTCAGAACTCAGGCCCCTTAACCTGCTACTAGCCAAGCAGGCAGGGGTAGTAGCCCTTGGGATAGCACCACATAGGGGTTACACAACAGTTAGAGTCCAGGCTAGAGAGAAAAAGTAGAGATGTGATTTTCGGGTTTCCAAGCCTAAAACCCCACCCCCAGGTCTAGAACACATCAGGGGTGCAGTCGTCCTTGGGGTTGTCAGCCCTAAAGCTTACACCATTCTATAGCCTCCATACACATACACACCTAATGGGGTGAGCTTTATGACTGACAACCCCAAGGAAGACTGCACCCCTGATTTATTCTAGGTCTGGGTGTGTGGTTTTAGGGTTTGAAACCCTAAAACGACATTTCCCTACTTTTTTCACTGTACACTGAATCCTAAATGTTGCATCAATGCATTTTTTTGCAAAGAATTTTCCTACTTTTTGAGATAGTGTAATCATATCCTTATTTGCCTGTGGTAGCACAGGGCTCTTGAAAAAAAAAAACACCATCTGTTCTGTAGAGAAGGAGAAACTCTGTTGGATCTGGTTATTAAGGGGATCATCCTGAGCTCATCTGCATTACCAGTTACATCTAATTGGAGGGAACAGAAGGAGTCCTTACAAAAAAACAAACACTATCTGTTCTGTAGAGAAGGAGAAACTCTGTGGGATCTGGTTATTAGGGGGATCATCCCCAAGCTCATCTGCATTATCAAGGGTAAGATACATCGAACTGAAGGAAAGAGAACAAAAACAAAATAACAATACTAATCATGCCCTGATTTAAAACAAAAAAAAAGGAGGGGAGAATAAATAGTAAATGAGCAGCAACTGCATATTGTGAGAATAAGTATCAGCCCCTATAATTTACACCACTGCAACATAAGAATTGGGTCCAAGCCATCCCGGTGGTGCTGGGCGCCACACCTCGGTCCACACTGGCGACCTGGGTTCGGGAACGAGCCCAGGCTGTCGGGAGTAGCCGGGGAGGGAAATGATTGAGAATCTGTAGGACTGCTCTCCGTTCCCTTGGGAGGGTCTGGGGTATCCATTGCACTGCAGCAGCCCCCGATGGAAATTGGGGGCACTACAGTAACGAGGATATATGTGGGGAAAAATACAGGAGGAAAATGGCAGATGACTGAGGCAGCTTGATGGCTGCACTTCAGCAACCAGGGGGCCTGTTGAGGAATCACACTGCGGTATTGGTTCCTGGCCCAGCTCAGGGAGGACATGGGGGGGTCTCCCCGGCGGGTGCAGTGCTTTGCCAGCCAGTATGTGAGTGAGCCTGTGGGCTAATCAGGGATGGAGGCGGTGGATGGATTTAGGCAGGTCAGGCTGCAGGAGTATAAAGAATGATATGATAAAACAAACAAAAAAAAGAATCAGGCCCATGAAATATGCCAGGCAACCAACAATCAAAGGAAAAATGAAACAGAATAAGGAGTGAAAGAATTACATTCCATTACATCAGCAACCAGTCACCCTTCTTATACTGTAATCAAAGGTTGTGGGGCCGATTACAGAAATATTGTACATGGGTGAAAGATATTAAAGCAGGGCACATACTACGGCTGATGACCTGCGGTAAATTGAGAGTGGTGACAGTTCTGCTCACAGCAAACAGGAATCTAACTGTAAGCACTCCATTGCAAAGCCAGATACACAGTTCAAGGAATGCCATTCACTGGAAAAAGAAAACCCCAGAAATTACAGATTAGATACCATTTCACATCAGACCCCTGCAAATAAGATAGCCAGATATAAAATTGGTCTCCAAGCCCGTTCTGTATGCAGTGCACAACAATAACATTTTACAACAAATCCTCAGAAGGAAGAGACTAAAACGATGCCTGGAAATGCATCATGCAAACCTCAAATGTGCAGTTTAAACTTTAAAATATAATACAACAACGCTATACGACCATAGCAATTTAAACAGCTTTGATGAAACAGAATGTAACCACTATCTCAGTTCTGTCAGTGTGGACTGGAGTAAATCTAAGGCCAAATTAAAGGGGCTTGCCTGATAGCATGGACATTACCGATAAGAAGGCACTTTGAGTTAAAAGAAGAAACTAAATAATGAATGAACAGCAACTGCATATGATAGGAACAGCTATCATCAAATATGAATGTCACCACTAAAACGTAAAAGGCAGGACCATTAAATGTGCCAGGCTACCAACAGTCAGCAATAAAAGATATGCAAAATAATGGGCTAAAGAGTTACGTGCCATGGCATTAATATCTAACCAGCTGTCCCCTATTTTCAACGAACACTTTGGGACCAATTACAAGTATGGTAAAAATAAGAAAGTGACATTAAGACAGAATCCATACCTTGGCAGGCAACATACAGTAAATTAAAAAAGATTACTTGTCGATGTGCTGCATAGAGAAATGTAGACTTAAGTGCTTTCTCGCCCGGCTGCACCATACGTGATATGTCAAACCCCTAAGTCAGTGGTACATGGTATATGCTAGATTATAAAATGGGGAGAGGAAATCTTGCTTTCTGAGTGTTTATTACCTGTGCATGAAATATGTTCCATGCACAGGTCATAACAAGTACCTCAAAATCAGGACACAGAAATCAAGGGTGTTTAGTTTTAAAACTGCTGCCATTTTTAAGTTCATGCATGTGCGTTGAACTTCTTGCGATGAGTGACTTTTGAGGGGTGTGACACTGTTTGTCCAATGCAGAGTGCTCTGCAAGGGGCTCAACAGTATCACACAATCATCAGCCAGGCTGATTGCGATGCTGTTTTGCCTGAAGTGGTCTGCACTTAAAAAAGCTGCACCAATCATGTGGCGACTTTTTTCTTTCATCTGCAGGTCGCTGCCCAGCAAACAGCTGTTTGCATACCGATCAGCCTGGCTGATGTCTCCCCCGCCACCCCACCAGTCCCTTCCCTCTCCAGGCCCCTTGCACCCCTGGCTGACGCCTTAAGCCCTGTAGGGCATAAATAAATTTACAATGGTGCCGCCAGAGCGGTGATTATGGAAGGTGGGAGGAGGCGCTTTCCTCCCCTACTTCCTTCTCTTTGGGCTGACTCCTTTTGCTCCTCTTCTCCCACCCATGCAGAGTAGGCCACAGCCTAAGCTCTGTACAGACTGGGAGTTTACAGTGCCCAAAAACTTTCACTTAAGCATGATGGCACTAGCAGATCCTCCCCTGCCAACATCGGGGTGCTCAATCCCCGTGTCAACATGTATCCCCCCAACTCCCATTAATGTGGCACACTGGGAGCCCACCCCAGTGTGCCAAAAAACCACCTCTTTGATGTTTCCAACACTGGGATAACTACTCCTGATGCTGGATGTGCCGCCCCACCCCCACTCCTACCCTATATTTCTCAGCCAACATCAGGGTGCCCAATCCATGGGTCAGCATTGACCCCTCCCAGTACTCTGGAACACTGGGAGCCCACCCCAGTGTGCCAAAATCCATTGTATTAATATTTCACCTGTAAAAAAGAAAACAGTCCCACAAGGTCTTTTTTTTTTAAACTGTAAAAAAAAAAAAAGAAAACAATCCTCGTCGTTCCATCGGCCCCCTCTCCCAATCTGCCCCTCCTCTGCACACCCCACCTCCCCTCCCCTCACCCATACTTACCTCTGGAGGTTGGGAGCAGTGATCTTCTGTGGACCAGGAACACGTCTGCACTCTTCAAAGACCAACTGGGAACTGAAGAAATGACAGTAAGCCCTATAATAGCAGTCAATATGGGGGGGGGGTTCAGCTTAGGTTGATATCTCAGCCAGTGTTTGGAGTTTTAGTCCCAAATTTTCAATATGCGGTTTTGGGATCCCACCTCATGAACACTGTCACTGTCATTTAGTTTCTTGGCCCCCAAAGGTGATTTTGCAGTCACTGCGTGGAATCACCTTTTGGGACCAATTAATGAAACGACAGTGCCACTGCTCTTGAGGTTGGGTCCCAGAAAGCCATTGTTGCAAATTTGGTGAAGAGACTCCAAAAATTGACTGTGTTCCGAGCATCCATTGCGCAGTTTCTATGCATGCTCGTAACTTCATCAATTTTTAATATTTTCACTCCAACTTTCCAACATTGCCATTTCTTCAGACCCCCATATGAAAAGAACAGCTGTAATTTTTTGTATCCTTCCCAAAACGTGTTTTTGCACCTGTGGCACAGAATGGTGCAGTTGCTGTGCGAAATCAACTTTCGGGACAGATTAACAACATCCCAGTGCCACTCTTCATGAGGGGAGGTCCCAAAAAATGCCATGTTGAAAATTTGTTGAAAGCATTCCAAAAAATGACTGTGTTATGAGCGTGCGTTGCACAGTTTCTACCCACATTCGTAACTTCACCACTTTTTCATATTTTCACTCCAGATTTTCAATATTGCCACTTCTTCACACCTCATGAACAGTACAGCTGTCATTTTTCACATCCTGCCCAAAATGTGTTTTTGCCCCTGTTGCACCGAATGGCACACTCGCTGTGCTAAATCACCTTTTGGGATAGAGTAATGAAATGATACTGCCACTGTTCGTGAGGTGGGGTCCCAAAAAGCCCATGTTGAAAATTTGGAGCAAAAATACCAACAAGTGCCCAGGGCAATAGGGTGTTCAACTGTAGTGCCCACCCTGTACAGACTGATAGGTGTCGGTGGTGTGACTTTGGGTCGTTGGCCATAATGCTCACCCCATTTCACCCCCAACCCCACCCTGCAGTCACTGACAGGCATGGAGGCGTGCCTTGGGGTCTTCGGCCCTAGCGTTCACTTCATTCTCCTATTCTGCACCCATCTCAGCTTATTTCCTTATGGAATAACAAAAAAAAGTTTAGCAGAATAAAAGCCATTTCTGCAGACATTATGCTGCCACTTGTCCAAGTCCCTACCCGATCCTTCTGCAGTCCCCCTCCCCTACTTTTGCTGTACTGCCGGCCAAGCTGTCATATGTCACAGTTTAAAATAAACAAAACAAAACACAATTCTTTCTCTCTCTTGTCTCACAGTAGCAGCCAGAGCTCTATCCAGCAGCCTCGTGCCTCACTACGTCCCTGGGCATGCGTAAAATCTGTTCCATGCACACCCCATCTTTTTGCTTACCTGTAGTACAGTCGTTTCTGTTTTCCTGCTCTACTAACACCAGTTCAATAGATTTCAGCAGTGAGCATGAGTCGAGGAATCCTTGCTAATGACTGAAACGTCATTTATTATGAGTATATCTACTTGTTGCAGGCAGCAGTCAGTGCAGTTTCAGTCATCTCTGTCAGTTTTAAACAGTCTTGGAAAACAACAAGTTCAGTGCCGGTAGCCAGGTCTGGTAGCCGCAAATTAGATTTTGTAATTTTTTTTTTTGACAAGGGTTATGCTTTACGGTCTTTTACAATAGAATTACTATTGCTCTTTGATAAAAACTATAATGTTACTGTAGCTGCAATATTTCCCTGTTTGCATTTATTTCATCCCCCAACCCTCACACAGCCAACGCACATTTACAACAGGCTTCACTGTTATACGCAAAACAATCCAGACCATTTACAAAGTCAGTTCTTACTACCACATCTGCAAGCAACAAAATTATTTTTTTAAACAATAGCCACAATATGAAATTAATGAAAATAAAATTAGAGAGTGTCTTTCTCCCATTGTTAACCTCACCCAATATTATGAACTGAACGTGAATTGGCTTGACAGGAAGAGCTACTGACAAATTAATAAATCATGTGTGACAGCAAATCTGTGTTGCACTGTGGGAGTGAATGCATTTACAATAACAATAGGATCAGGCACAGGTCATGCTTGCACATTCATGACCAAAACTGTCAGCACCTTCTGAACGTGCACACTTAAGCACTTGACATCGGAGCTTGTAGCAACACCTAACAATATTTACAAAAAATGGAAATAATACAGCAAGTGGGTTGGAATAAAAAAAAATGCAGAAACAACAAAAGTAAGACACAGAGGCACCATTAAGAGCATAAATTAGTTTATTAACAAACAAAAAAATTACCTGTTAAAACTGAAGGGGCCACTATACACCAGGAAAGTGCGATTGGAGGGTCCTTTTTCATATGAACAAAAAAGACCATATGAAAAAAGTGGATGCGTGTCATGAAAAAGGATTACAAATGTAACCCCCCCCCCCACATTTGGGGGTCATTTTTTCAACAGTTAAGTGAAGAATCTACCTAATGGAGTCCCGAAGAGCAAGATATATGTCTTGCTTTCTGTGAAGTATCTCATTATTGGGGGTTTTGAAATTTCTTTGTTGAAAAAAAATGGAAAACAAGATGGCAGCAAATGTAAACTGATTTTTCCCTCATGAAAAAGGACTGGTCCCAAACAAAAAAGGATAATTTTTTGTTCGGACCGAATACTTTTTTTGTTCCAGACCTCTATTCAAAAGATTGTACTGAGAATGCTCAGAACCTAACATTTTTAAATTGAATAACTTTGGAACGGATTAATATTTTTTCATAAAACAACTCTAAAAGTATAGCACACAAAACTGAAAAATTTGCAAGGACATCAGTCTCTGAAAAAGTAAAATTTATTTACGCACTCGGAGGCATGAGCCTAATGCGTTTTGGATAATGTATCCTTTTTCAAAGGCTAACAACATCGGAAACAGTGGCCCTTAAATACTAAAACCAAATATCATAATGATGTCATCCAATTAACAGACATAACAAACACATGCTGAGTGGCCTAATTACATATGCTCAATAATTAAAATAAAAAACACATCACATCACATAGTTATACTTAATCTATAAGCATAAAAAACAACCATGTGGACTTTCACACAATTCAATATATGGAAGCAAGACTAAAGCATAAGGAAATGCACATATTCAACATAAACAATAATTTACTGTGAACACTAAAAGCCTACTACCTTGAAAATATAGATACATAATTAAAAGGGAAAGGGATGCTTTACAGAATTTGCAAATGAACTCTGATTTAGTAATAAAGAACGCAGACAAGGGAAGCTGTGTTGTAGTGTTAAATAAATGTGACTATCTTAAAGAAGCTGAGAGACAACTGAACAACAATGAATATTACGAAAAGTTAGATTGTGACCCTACTTTCGAATTTAAGACTGCTATTGATAGTTTCATTAAAGAGGGGTTAAAAATGGGGAAATTGACAATGCATCCATGAAATTTTTAATTACTGAGGATCTGGTTAAGGCCACATTTTATTTGATATCCAAGGTTCCTAAATCTTTAATTAATCCTCCAGGCCGTCCTATTATTAGTGGTATAGGAGCATTAACTGAAAGTCTTTCACAATTTCTTGATGTCTGTATGTGCCCATTTGTTAGTGGTTTACCTTCTTTTTTACAAGACACAGAAGATGTTTTAAATTTGTTAAAAAATTTGACATTGGGGCGCGTGGCTTGCCCAGACAGAAGATGGCTGCTTAAATCTGTCTCTCTCCAGAGGAACTTCAGAATCTAACCTAATCCATCCCTTTACAGACCATCTCTTTGATGTCACCTCTGAAGATTTAATAGAGTACAACAGTTTGAAGCTGTTTTTGCAAGTTATTTGGAGCTTTCCTGGAGCTTTTTTGTAGCTTAACTTGTCTGTTTGTCTCAACCCTGAGCTGGGCCTGTATATTTCACCATGGCTGACTCCAATCTACAAACAAACTCTTTGGACAGAACTGAGGTAATGTTTTCAAAGCTAATTGTGGACATTAATGATCTAAAAACTACAGCCCAGCAAAATGCAGCTTCATTGCAATCGTTTGACACTCGTATTACCCTGACTGAGAACAAATCTGCCACTAATGAGGATTCTATTCAAGAACTCCGAGCTGCCATGAGAGAACAAGACCGCATTATAAAATCTATGCAGGACAAACTAGATGATTATGAAAATCGCAATCGAAGAAACAATTTGAGCTTTTTTGGCTTTCCAGAAGGATTAGAACTTGGAGACCCACTGCAATGCTGCTTCATGTTCTCCCTGCGACGTTAAAATTACACCCTGACCTGCAGCTAACATTTGAGCATTATATCATTCCTTAGGTCCCAGGCCCAGTAAAGATCAGAGGCCCAGACCGATAATTGCTCATTTTCTCAATTTTGCACACACAGAGCTTATTTTAAAACAAGCAAGAGAAATAGACAATTTAATGTGGCAATACTTTAACGTTTCCATTTTTTGGGATTTTTCTAAGGAACTGTCATTGAAAAGGAAGGCCTATAATTATCTTAAACCTACATTGCATCAAAGGGGAATCAGGTTTGCCTTGCAATATCCTTCCACGATGAGATTATTTCTGGGATCATCCCATAAAGACTTTAACACCCCTGAAGCTCTTGATTATTACCTAAAATCGAACCTGAATGCTCCTACCTCTGAGGTTTCCATGGCCAAGGTCCGTTTGCCTACTCCACCAAAATCTACCCAGAGTTCCATTGCAGCTGCACAGCCCAGTGCAGGAAGCTTAACCCAACTGATGTCCCTGACTCCCCAGAGACCATAGCTTCTATTCCAAGGCACTCTAACAGGCTTAGAGATAAGCTGTCTGTTGGCTCTCGCTCCTTTAATCATTCATGCTGTCCACCTGAAGATTTATTTAACTCTCTACCTGGTACGTCCTCTTGGGTGCAGATTAATCCCTCCATCCCTCTCCATAATAAATTCACCCTGTTATCTGAAGAACTTACATCTCTACAGGCTGATTTGGAGGGGCAGGTCACCGAAGATCAAAATGTCGATACAGGAGAAACACTTCAGGGCAGTCTCTCAGCTGACTCCTCTTGGGTGGAAGTTGTTGCAAGCTCACCTCTTAAAACACTCAAACCACCCAAAAAAAAAAAAGATGCAAAGCAAAATCTAAAAATAAGGCTTCCAGTACTTCTAGCTCTCACGCATCAATGGTAAACTGAGTAATTTAAAATACTTTTAACTGTTATATTTACCTCTGGGGTTATTTCCCCAGAGCATTGTGTAGTTTGAGACCAGCCGTTTCATTTGCCACATATCGCGCGCTGTACCGCCCTTCCTACCTTATTACTGTCACTCTCTGCAGGGTTGCTTTTGGAAGGCTATACATCACAATTGATTGCAGTTTCAATTTATCTTTATTTACTGAGAGTTAAGTACTTGTTTTGGCACTTTTGGCACTCTGCTGCATGGTTTGTTTTTACATATGCGCTAATTATGTGTAGCAATATGCCTAGCAACCATTCTAATTAGGTACCCTTCACTGAAATTCAGCGATTTAAGGCATTTTGTGCAATGTTACTCAAGTTGATGCAATGCTGTCAAGATATTATTTTTGTAACTTATTAAACCTATGGCTCACCTATAAAGGTTTTCTTTAAATAATTAGTATTATCCTTTTTGGCATATAATAATATTTTAAAAAGATACTCAATTCTAAATCTAACTTTAATTATCTACCTTTCTGGTAATCTGGTACTACCAATTTAGGCACAGCATTACATTTAAATGCATTTTTAAGTTCTAATTTGTACATACTGCCAGCAATTTTCAGTGTTTGGATATATAATACTCCTGATACACTCCACCCTGCATAGCACACATACTTGAAGCCTTGTAATATATAGGAATCATCTAGTTTGGCCTTTTTTTTAAGAGGGAGCTAACTTTGTTCAATTTTGGACCTAGTCACTCCCTCTTTAACCATATGAAGGCATTGTTCGAGTATGGTATAAGCATTATTAATTGCTATTATCTCTATCTTTATCACACCGAAGCTGGTTCTTTTTGTGTCCTGTTATACTCCCTTGGCCCTCAGGCACAGAAATTCTGAATAAATCATTCTGCTTCAACTCTTATAATTTAGTATAAGTATCTTTTTTTTCTCATTCTGATATATTGATGCCTTAACAACAGTGTATATCACCTTCATGGAGGATGTTGCTAGGCTTGGTTGCTATGTCAACCTCTTTTAATTTTTTTTTTCTTTTTTGCGTGACCAGACACTACATGCTCTCATGTTTCTTTTTGTGGCAAGACTGGTCTCCACTATATGCTACACAAGTATATATATGATATAGGTTGACATACCTACTACCTATATATATGCAAGTTATTACCAGACGGTCTGGTTATTTCATTGTTCACTAGCCTATATATATAGAATTGTTGCTCATTTTGTATCTTGCTGAGGTTAACTATCTGGTTCCTTTCCTGTTCTATGGTATACTATCTCCTGCTTGAGTTTATATTGTGAATTTACACCTATTGTTGTTTGTAAGATTTAGTACCTGGGAGCATATAACTATGCGAGTTCTCCCAATCTACTTCCATTACTTATACCCAGATGTGTATGAGAGAGTCTCTAAGTATTGTATACTGACTCATATCTCCTCACACCTACAAAAAGGCCTTGTTATTTTTCATGGTTATGATATTGATATTCTAGTTGATGTTAACATAGTGATGTTGTTGTTATTAAAGATCTTTCTTTCTTTCCTCTTCTACTCTATTCTCAGAAAGATATCTGTGCCTTTTATGTTTTACATATTCAATTTTTTAATGGTTCAAATGCACCTGTCACCACCCGTATATATGTTTTTTAATTACTTATATTCTGTTCATTCTCTGCTCTACCAGTTGGTCCCTTCCCATTCCAGTGATAGTTCTTTTTTGATACTGATAGTATGAGTGACGTGCTTTTTTACACATGAAATGTGAAGGGACTTAATTCTCCTTGTAAGTGAGAGCAAATTCTCACACATCTCCAAAAATATAAAACACAAATTGCTTTCCTTCAAGAAACTAAATTATTAGCAGAGGATGTTCACAGGCTCAAGAAACATTGGGTCGGTCAAATTTATGATTTGTCTTATACTGCTAAAAAGAGAGGAGTTGCCATTCTTATACATACAGTAAGAGCCTTAAATGGTCTCTAATAAAAAATCCCTTTCTGATAATGAAGGCAGATGGGTGATGGTCAAATTAAATACGAATGCTGGTCCTCTTCTACTTGTCAATGTATACACATCTAATTCTGACTCCCCCGAGTTTTTTCATAACTTAGCTCAACAGATTTTATCTTTTAATACAGACAATACACCACTTATTCTGGGAGGTGATCTTAAATTAGCATTAGAAGCTAGCATTGACAGAAGTAGCCCTACTACTGATGCCCACCCCAGAAGTATTAAAGCCCTCTCCCTGTTTATGCAGGACATAGGATTAGCTGATGTTTGGTACCTTTTGCACCCCTGAGATCAAGACTTTACTTTTTATTCCTTTCTACATAAAACATATTGCAGAACTGACTATTGGTTAGCCTCTCCTATCATAACAGAAAAAAAATATTGATTCATCCATTTTTTCCATCTTAATTTCGGATCACACTTTGGTTAAATTGCATCTCTTGTGGGGCCCATCAATACCCAAATCTACCTTCTGACAGTTAGATCCTCTCCTTCTTAAAGACCCAAATTTTTTATCCATAATTAAAGCTCAAATTCAGGACTTCCTCTTTCATAATACCCATTGAATCTTCTACGTCTAATGTATGGGAAGCTCTTAAAGCCACAATTCGTGGGAAAATTATTAGCTATGCTGCATATAGAAAAAGGGTAAGAGAGCAACAGTTGGCTGATATGGAAAATTCTCTTAAAGCTAAAGAAAATCTATACTTCTCCTCTAACAAACATCTTCCTGATTCTCATCTACATTTTGAAATTCTTCAACTCAGAGTCAAAATAAACAAACTAATTTCTCGTACAACTGAATTGGCCCTTTTTAAACTTAAGCATACATTTTGGGAACATGGTGATAACAATGGGAAACTCCTTTCTTACCAGCTCAAAGCGCAACAAATGGAATGCCATATTCTAAGTCTTAAAGACGACAAGGCAAAATTCATTTTGATAACTCTTCCATAAATCGTATCATGTCTACCTTTTATCAAAAACTATATTCTAATACAAATCCTCCTTCAACCTTACCAATTCAACAATTCCTTAAAACTTTACACCTTCCCCATCTTTCTTCTCATGAAATGAATCTCTTAGATGAACCCTTTTCATTACAAGAAGTTCAGAAAGCTTTGTCCTCATTGAAATCAGATAAGTCCCCTGGAAATGGTTTTCTTGTTGATTTTTACAAAATATTTTCCCATACTTTATGCCCCCTCCTTCTTAACATTTATCGAGAACCTTCCACTACTGGCAAGCTTCCTCCCTCTTGTACTGAAGCAGTTATTACCCTACTTCCTAACAAGGACAATGATCCCATACACCCAGTAAGTTATAGGCCAATTTCCCTGTTAAACACAGATGGGAAGATATTTGCTAAATTATTAACCTCCCGACTTGGAACATTTGATCCCCAAATTGATTCACTGCTCACAAGCTGTTTTTTTTAAACATAGGTCTGGATCAGATCACCTACATTCTCTATTCAATCTAATTCACAAAGCCAAATCTCTCAATTCTCCAGCGGCAGCCATAGCTATTGATTTCAAAAAGGCTTTTGACTCTTTAAACTGGGATTATCTGTATCAGGTGCTATCTCACTTCAGCCTTCCGTGCACCTTCTGCTCTTAGATTAAATTATTATGTAACTCCCCTGTTGCTAAGGTACTTACTAATTCCACCATTCCTTCTGCTTTCAACTGGAAAAAGGAACCAGGCAAGGCTGTCCTCTATCACCTTCCCTTTTCATTTTCTCCATGGAACCCCTAACTGCCTGTTTACGCCAATCTGCCAGTATTAATGGCATCCCAGTGGGAAGCTCAAGATATGTTTCCCTTTCTTATGCCGATGACCTCCTGATTCTACTTGAGAATCTGGACAAGGCAGGACCCCTATTGGTTGACTTACTTAGCAAATTTACAAGTATTTCGGGCCTTGCTTTAAACTATGGTAAGTCAGAAACTCTATCTCTTAATGACCATTGCAAAGCTTTTATGAACCACCCTTTTGGATTTCGATGGTCGCCACATGACATAACATATCTAGGAATCAAAATAACTAGTAATCTTAAGAAAATATGGGATAGTAATCTTAATCCTTTACTAGATAATATAAAAACAATTCTAGACAGATGGAGGCTTCTTAATCTTTTCTTTATGGGTAAAATCGTGGCCATTAAGATGTCCATATCCCCCCAAAATTTCTACCTCTTTGCTAACATCCCTTTAACTCTTCCATCCTTTTTCCTTGCTAAAATTAATAAACTGATAGGTAACTTTATATGGGAGGGGAAAATTCCAAGATTTAATCGTAACAAACTTCGATCTCACTGGAAAAAAGGTGGATTTGGACTCCCTTGGTTCAAAGGTTATCTATGGGTCTTCCGGGCAGCACAAACCATTAAATGGTTTCAGAAACCTTCTCCTCACACACCACTTTGGATTGCTATGGAATCCACACTGAGCCATGAAGGGGTTCTTACTTACTTTATTTTTAACCCCCTTTCCTCAAAATTAAAAACTCATCCAATCATATCAGCTTCTGTTCTATATTGGAAATTAACCCATAAATTTTTGAAATCTAACCCCAAACCTTGGTTTTATGCCCCTTTATGGGGCAACCCACTGTTCACACTGGAAAATCATCCAATTTTCTGTCGTTCATGGAGAAATAGGATTTTTTTTCTTGGCGATATCTTGGACCCGAACTCTCCCACCCTTAGAACGTTCTCAGACTTACAGGTCAAATGGAAACTTCCTAAACAGGACTTCTGGAAGTTTTTACAAATTCGAGCAGCTTTCAACTCCACTTCTAATTATATATACAAACACACTTTTCTAGAATCACACATCTCACGCTGGACTAATATCTCTACAAAATTAAGTAGCATCATTTACAAAAACATTATTGACAACCTTCCCCATCCATCTATACAAGCTAAAAATAAATGGAGCACTGCCTTTAACTACAATATCTCAGATACACAATGGATTAAATGTTGGCGTCTGGCACACAACACATTTAAGATACTCGCAGCTCACTAATGCAAATCAAGATCTTGCATCTTTGGTACAGAACTCCTTCGGCACTTCACCAAATGGGCCTGTTAAATAACAACAACTGTTGGTACTGCAACCAAGCTAATGGTGATCTGCTTCATAGTCTTTGGTCCTGCACTCCCATTAATAAGCTTTGGCATAAAATTCATTCATTTGCTTCCAAAGTAATAGGACAAAAGTTTCCCTTTGATCCAAAACTATTCCTCCTAGGCCTCTATACTCCGGGTAACTCTTCCCTT
Source organism: Neoceratodus forsteri (assembly GCA_016271365.2). Classification (NCBI taxonomy): domain Eukaryota; kingdom Metazoa; phylum Chordata; order Ceratodontiformes; family Ceratodontidae; genus Neoceratodus; species Neoceratodus forsteri. Next base: position 1,100,437,806 of record CM028129.1, on the reverse strand, counting down.
TCACATGCACATTTTAGATGACTAAATATACTTTTTCTTTTGGTTAAATGTCTGATTCTTATTAAATGGAAATTTACCCTTGTTTCCTCCCTTTTTTATGTTCTTCAAAGCCTCTCTTAATACGCCTTTCTACACCATCTATCCATCTTATTCATGATCGACTCACCGTATATGAGCAGTGCTGGCAGGATTACTTTAAATTAATTGAAACAGCTGGTTCTTAAGACCCTAATCCTCAAGACTTATTTAGCTTTCCTTTTGGTATATCTTTACTCTGTTAATTAGATCTGGGTCTCTTTAATACTCTGTGCACAGATATCTCCCCTCTTTTTCTTTCCCATCCTACTTCTTTCTTCCTTTTTCTACCCTGCACTATTTTCTACCTTTAACATACATCTCTCTTTTATTTATATTCCTCCTGTACTGTATAATGTTTGTATTCTTATAGGTATCACTTCATGTAATGGTTTGAAGGCCTGCTATAACTTGTTTTTGTACTCATCTTGCACTTAACTGATCTCTCTGAATTCATAATACTTTAATAACTGTAACTCTTTGTTCACTACTTACGATATAAATAAGACAAACTCTTATTTTATATATATATGTATATTTAAGGCATCCTCATTCTATTCAACCTAAACTATGTGTTTTGTTAAGTGATACCCTTTTGTAATTTATATGAGGTTTCCCTTTCATTATGTATGCCTGTATGTCTTTATATACTTAAAATTAATAAAAAAATAAACAAACAAAAAAATTGACATTAGATTCCACTAGTTATATGGTTACCATGGATGTGTAAGCTTTATATTCTAACATCCCCCATGATGGTGCACTTGATGTACTAGCTGTTTTTTTAAATAAAAGGGAAGGAACAGCAAAACCAAGTACTGAATTTTTAGTAAAAATGCTGGATATTGTATTGAAAGACAATGTTTTTCTATTTAATAAACAGGTGTACCTACAAATTAAGGGGACTGCAGTGGGGGCAGCATGTGCTCCATCTGTGGCCAGTTTATATATGGGAGCTTGGGAACTGAAATATGTATTGGATGAAATGCAGAATCTGTTTTTTGCTAAGATTCAGTTATGGAGATGTTACATTGATGATTTGTTTTTGGAAAGGTAAAAGTAGTCAATTAATGGAGTTTAAACTGTATTTAGAAAGCACCGATCAGAACCTCAAGTTCACTTATCAAGCTTCTAAAGAAGAAATAACCTTTCTAGACCTGAAGATCTACAGAAAAAATGATGGAGGGGTAACCACTAGTTTGTTTAGAAAACCTACTGATGGAAATACACTATTAATGGCTGAAGGTTGTCACCCTGTACATGTGACCAAGAATTTACCAAAGGGGCAATTTTATAGGATCAAAAGAAATTGTGGGGATGATATTAGTGATGGGCAATGGGCAGTAGAACTTAGTAGTAGATTGGAAAAGCATGGCTATAGCCAAAGTATAGAAGAAGATTTGCAAGCAGCTGCAGTAAAAGACAGGGAAGATTTGTTAGACAATAGTACAGTACAGCCAAGAAATAATAAAGATGGTGGCAGATTCAATTTTGTTATGCCATTTTCAGCACATTCTCAGAAAACTGAATACATTTTGAAAGTACGTTGGTATACACTGCAAAGCGATCCTGGTTTAGGAGTCATTGTTCGAGTCCCACCACAGATGGCCTATAAAAGAGCACCTTCAATAGGAGATAGACTCTGCTACAGTCATTTTGAAGAAAAAAGAAATGTTATGGAGGTGCAGAGAAGTGTGGGTTGTTTTCCCTGTAGGAATTACAATTGTTGTATTACTATTAAGATGGTTAAAGAGTCTGAGGATAGTAATACAGGATGCGTTTTTGAAATTAGGCAGCTAATTACATGTGATACAGCAGGAATTATTTATTTGGAAACATGTAGTTGCGATGCATTCTACATTGGGAAAACAGTGAGGAGTTTAAAAACAAGAGTCATGGAGCCTGTTAGGGCTATAGATAGAAAAGATGCTAGTTATGCTACAGCCTTGCGTATAATGAAAGCAGGAGATCAAAAAACACACACGTTTAAGTTCATGGGCATCGAAAGAGTCTGCCAGAAATCAAGAGGTGGAAATTTTAATGATTTATTGTTGAAAAGGGAAGCATTTTGGATAATTAACTTGAATAACACAAAGAAATGAGGTTTAAATAGTGGCTTTGAATTAAAGCCTTTTTTAAAACAAAAAAGGGAATAATAGTACTCTAATGTGATGCTGTTTATGTATTCAAGTATTTAATCTGGTCACTTTTTATATTTCCCTTTTTTTTTGCTTGTTTTGTTTTTCAGTAGTTTTTTTGCCCTTTTTTTTTTGTTCATTATGGTTTATATTGAATAAGGTTGTCTTCTCCCCCTTCCCCGTTCCTTTTTAATTATGTATCTATCCGTTCACGGTAGTAGGTTTTAAGTGTTCACAGTAAATTATTGTTTATGTTGAATATTTGCATCTCCTTATGCTTTAGTCTTGCTTCTATATATTGAATTGTGTGAAAGTCCACAAGGTTGCATTTTATGCTTATAGATTAAGTATAACTGTGTGATGTGCTGTGTTTTTTATTTTAATTATTGAGCATATGTAATTAGGCCACTCAGCATATGTTTGTTATGTCTGTTAATTGGATGACATCATTATGATGAGATTTGGTTTTAGTATTTAAAGAGGAACTTCCGTGATGGTCCAAAAACTTACAGCTTGTAGTCATTTTATGCAGTACTAGACCTGAAAAGGTGTGTACATTTGTTATTTTTGGCCAAGATTTACTCTACCTTCCATAATTTGGATTTGTTTTTGAGCCCTGCTGCACTTGCCATTGCTATTCAGCTGTTAGTCTGATAGCTCCTGATGACATCATTGTGGGATAGGGGAGCGACTCACACTGTGCAGTACTATGCAGCTGCAACAATGTTGCAAGGGAAACCTACCAGTACTCAGTATACATACTGTGTTCCCCCTTCCCCAAGACACCCTGTTAGCAGTGCATTATGCCAAAATCTAGCTGCCTTGTCAGTATGTTTTTGTTTTTTTTGTGAAACTGACTCTGCCCTACAGTGATGTCAGCAGTACAAACCTAGGTCCACAGAAAAACCAGGCTTGGTATAGAAGCCCTGGTACACCCTGCAGTTTTGAGCAGCTCAGAATGCAAAAACTAACTACAACAGACAGTAATGAAATACAATTCCAGAATCAATGCAAGAAGGGGTAATCTATGCATGAAAGTCAAAAGGACTGGTGAAGGTCCTCTTTAAGAGCCACTGTTTCAGATGTTGTTATCCTTTGAAAAAGGATACATTATCTGAAACGCGTCAGGCTCATGCCTCCTAGAATATAAATAAATTTTACTTTTTCAGAGACTGATGTCCTTGCAAATTTTGGGGTTTTGTGTGCTATGCCTTTAGAGTTGATGTATTTGCTTTTTTGAGCATCAAGGCACCTATTCCATGTACTTGCACTGTGAGTATCTATTTTTTTCATAAAACCAGTGAAAGGCACATCTTGGGCCAAGCCCTTTCTACTCTGAAAATGGTAGACCAAAATTCCAATCCGTCTGTGCGCAAGGCGATGAGAAAACAAAATAGTAAAAAACAGCAATTTTTTATGTTTTTGCACTATCTTCACGTCGGAAACCACAAATCTGACTGGAAAAAAACTTGTGAGGACAAGAGGTCTACCCCATGAGACCGCGCAGGCACATGTTCATGCAAATCCATTGAATGATTGCAAAGATATTAAAGTGCAAAATTTGAGGTTTCACATAGAAACCCTTGCTCAACCCTAAGGGCTGCTACTGTGCCTATATATATATATATATTATAGAAATGTAGCCGCTCCTCTATAGTTTGGGTTGAGTAGGTAGTTTAATGTTAAACCCCAAATTTTGCAAAGCAATAACTTTGCAACCGTTCAACAGATTTGCACAAAATTCAGAATGTGCAGTCTCATACGCTAGGTCTCTTGATTTGCCAAGTTGCATTTTGGTCAGATTTGTGGTTTTTGTGCAGTGAAGCACCAAAACATGCATCTTGTGCTGATTTTTGCCAGTCATGCTGTGGTCTCACCATTTGGAATTTTGGTCTGACATATTCAGGGTAGAAAGAGGTTTCCCCAAAGAATGATCCAGCCTTGGTCTGGTGAAAACATTTTAATCTGTTCCAAAGTTATTTAATTTTGAATGTTTGGGTTCTGAGCATGATCAGTTCAGTCTTAGATTTATATTTATGTTTTGTGAGAGAGGATTGGGCTCACAATCAAGGATTTTGTCACCTTGCAAAAGGGGATTTATAAAATTCCCATTCATGAGGAAAAATTCCCCTTTTGCGATCTTGTTTTCATTTTTCCCCACCAACAAAATGTTGTAACTTGCCCCAGGGATGTGTTCTCTTGTAACTGAAGCATGGGTTTTGTTCAGGGTGACGTCCTCTACAAACCCATAGATTTGGTTTGCTTTGTTTTTGTCAAAAAATGACAATTTTCTCACTCACTTCCAATCCCCTTTCACGAGCTGTCAAAATCCCCTTTCTCAAGCCGATCCCCATTTGCGAGCTGACAAAGTCCTTTAGGTGAACCAAGCAAGTGTGGAGGTTGCGAAGTCATGAGTACAATTGTAGTGGAATTTGTTTCATAGTTGCTATGGTTACTGAAATATTGACAAATTAGTGTTACATGGGTTCATTTTCAGCTCTATTGGGCTGATGTATGGCTCCATAGCTATGTGTAAGTGGGAGCGCAGGGCCCAGTGGGCCTATGCTTCTACACACACATATCGATTATGCAAAAATGGGCAACTTGAAGGAAGCGCGGTGCCTGAAGGCCCGCACTTCCACCAACACACACCAGTTACATTACACTTTCTCAAAAAATAAGGAAATTCATTGCAAAAAGCTTTGTTAACGTATTGGTTAGGGTTGAAGCTACAAAAGTAGAGAAATGAGGCATTAGGGTTGAGCCCCTAACCCCCCACCCTACCACCGCACCCCTCATCCTCTACACATCAACAAGCATCGGGGTGTGCCATGGGGTCAGTAGGCCTAACTCTCACCCCATTCTCCTATACTGTACCACGTCAGCCTGTTTACACATGGAATGGGGTAAGAGTTGGGTCTAATGACCCCATGGCACACCCCAATGCCTGTTGGTGTGTGTAGGATGGGGGGTAGGGTGGGGAGATTAGGGGCTCAACCCTAACACTTAATTTTCCTACTTTTGTCACTTCAACCCTAACTGATGCATTAACAAAGTTTGTTGCAATGAATCTAGATATACATACTGTATAGTCAAGTCCGGATGTGTGCACAAGGTCAGGACCTGCCGAATTTGTGCATACATCCGAAAATGCACATAACCGAAAATACATCATGGGACAGTGTGTGCTTAACTTAGGTACTGTAAAGGTTAAATGAAACTAACACATGACAGTCTGGCAACAGGAAAAACGGTACTAAATTTTAATAAGTTGCTGTTTGTTTAGGTAGTTTATAATTGCTTATAAATAGTGTACTACAATAAAAACACTTTATTCAGCAAGTTTAAAAAAGGTAAAACAATTTCAAAACATGGCTCCTTATTGTCCTACTTATTGTCATTATGGCATTTGACTGCCAGCAGCATCATTCTGATAAAAATCTGTAATGTTCGCTTGCCTGACAGTCCTTGTAGATAGCACTTCCAGTTCTTTTCGAAAGCATAAATGTCAGTTTCTGCAAGTTCTCCACTAGCCGGCTCCTCAGAATCCATGGCAACATACTCCTCGAAGGTGGTAGCTAGCATTCCGGGGGGTGGGGTGGGGGGACAGACTCAATGGCAGTAGCCAGTTCCTTTCGTGAGTCTCCGGGAACAAGCGCTTTGTCTTGTCCAGGAGCTGAACTTTCTGCTCCAAAGACAGAACCATGCAGGTAAGCTTCTGCATTGTCGTTTTTTTGGCTTATGCTACTGGATGACTCAAACACAGACCTTAAACATTAAATCACAACCATCAGGTTTCAACAAGCTACTGGTTATGCCACCGATCAAGCTATCAATTAAACAGAGCAGGCTAACAATTAGACTGATGATTAACACCTGCTTACTGTCTAGCCAGTTGTCAGTTGTGCAAACAGATCAATTAACACATCATTCTCTCTGCAGTCATCAATGAAAAACTAAGCAAACAGTAAGTTCTAAAACCTAAAATATGTGCACACAACCAAAAATCAGTGTATACACATCCGAACGATTTAATACACGCAAGAGAAATTAATCTGGACCTGGCGTTTTTGTGCACACAAACGGAATGTGCACACAATCTAATAGCACACAAGAGGAATTGACTGTATATATATATATATTTACACAATAGGGGTGAAGTGATATGCTATCAAGTAAATGGTGTTATTTTCACAGCCATTGTATAACATGCTGCTGATGTAGACATTGTTGTATATGGCTACAAATAAACCAACAGTGACTACGTCAGCAGGTGATATACAACTAGTAGGTACGTCACTTAACCCCACTGAGAATTACAAATCACGGAACTTTTTTCAATTAAATCATTTAAAACTCATTAAATGCACCTGTAAAACAATCCATAAAAATCCCGGAAACCCATGCTGTACCCGCTATATGAGACACCGATAGCTGCAGATATTGAAAATTCATTACTGCAGATCCTAAAATCAATGAAAAGACATTACCAAAACTTAGAAATCATAGCAAACTCCACAAACTTTCCAGAACCAGAAACTCTCATACAGGACAATAATCCCAACCACAGAACATGACTCAACCAATAGTAGCAGACGCTAACTACAACCAACATCATCAACCAATAGAAACTCTCATACAAAGCCATTCAACCTCATCATCCAATCAAAACCTACACACATATCAGCCAGCAAACTTCATTCATAAAATAACCACATAACCGAGGAAGCACACTGCAACAAAAAGTAACACAATAAAACTGTTCTTCAACGCTAACTACAACTATTAAAGGAACCCTATTGTATAAATTGCACACATGATGTGCAAGTGTGGAATATGGCAAACATTTGCACTTGTGCAGAGTGAACTGCGATAATATCACTGCTCTCTCGCACTCGCGGATATTATCACAGTCTCACTCTGCAATCAGTAAATATTTTCCATATTCCACACTCTCCCATCATGTATCCCTATATATATATATATATACACACACACACACACTATATATATATATATATATATATATATATATATATATACAGTATATATACACACACACACACACATATATACATATTTATGCAATGGGGTGAAGATAAGCAGAGTGTGATACAGGTAAATCCATTTGTCTGAGTAACTGTACATAAATTTCATTTATGTATACAGTGCTGATGTCATCAGCTGTTTATCTACACAGTGCTTATGTCATCAGCCATTTATCTATACCAGTGGTTGTCAACCGGGGCTCTGCGGCCCAAATGGGGTCTGCGAGTGCCCACCAGGGGGTCCACGTAGCTGTGTATTTAAAAGGTAATGTGGTAAAATGCCCCAAATTGCAACTGCAAGTAAGCTGTTCTGAATTCCCCAGTCAAACACTCAATCGCAACTGCAAGTAAGCCATTAAGCAGTACTGATCAAACACTTAAGTTGCTAGACCAGAATTTGTGACTTGTCCTTAAATCACTTGATTGTGATGTGTAATTAAATGAACTGACTCGTTGAATGTGAGTAAATGCGAGTAAGGTGAGAACTGCTGTGATTGCTGCTGATCTGCACTATTGTGTTCTTAATTAGCTTAACTTCACACAGACATGCAATGTTTAAGAGTCCGTGAGCCTAATGTTTAATACGAGCCATTAATAGATTGAAATGCGTAGCCTACCCAGTTGTTTTAAGTGAAATCACTTGCCATATCATTATTTGCTGCTTGCCCTATTTACTTATGCAGTCTCTCCTTTCCTTGCTGCTGATCACAGCTCCATGCTGCTCGCTTGCTCCTGTTTCTTCGGTTCACTGCACCGGACCTGTCTCTGCACTCCTCGGGTTTAGCAGATCGGGTGTGACATAATTTTCATTTATCCATTCTCTGCACAAGTCCCGTTTGCCTCTACAGTGCTTTAACATTAAGCCAGCTACTGTTCTTGCCTGATTTCTCCCGACTCACAGACTCACGGAATCACAGATTTACTTGGCTTGAAAAGCATGTATTCTACTACAGCTCTATTAAGACTATTTTTTGATTTTGTGATTCTAAATATAGGTTTGCAATGTTTGTAGTAAAGTGCTCAGTCAATTCAGTAGTTATTGTTGAGTTGCTCAGTATGTTGTTCAGTCAGCTCAATCACGGATAAGTTAATCACCGACAGAGGAGGGCTCTGCCGGTGGATTAATGCCCTCTTAGGGGGTTGGTGCGAGGCGAAGCCAGGTCAACTCACACCAGCGACAATAATCACAGGCAAAGCCTGATGCTGGAGGTGATTAATGCGCTTTGTAACGGGCAAGCGCCACGGGACATTATGCGAGCCGTAGATCAGTCAGACATACACAAGAGGTGCCGAAACTCATGCTGCCACAGGATTGTTTCATGGTAATTTACACAAATAGCGAGCAGCAAGCACTGTGTACCTACCGGGTAACAAGCCTCGGGGGCCTCAGAGAGGTGAGACATTTTCTTTACTGGCATGAGGACAGATGAGAGAGAGCTGAAGGACAGGGAGCGCAGTGGAAGGGTTCCGCAACATAGATTTACATGCTGTGTGCTGGTGGGTGAACCGGTATCAGAAGCCAGGCAGGGTTGTCTGTATGTGATCTGGGAACTCTGGAGCGTTACCGTTCAGCTTTCTAGGCTTCCCCTTAGGAGGTCAAAGAATAAGGTCGGCTGGTAGTTTCATTATTTGTTATGTATACACATGCCCATGTTCATGTGGGGTTACAAGTATTAGTTTTTTATGAAATAAATATTTTTGTTAGAAATGGTTACCAAGGTCAAATGGCATGCCAACAAGACCGTAAATACTGTGTGTTACTTGTATTGCTCACTGTGCCTCACCAGTGCTCCGTCTGGCGGCAATAGGTGGTGACGTAGAGGGCTGCTACTCTCTGCTGCCACGGTGGCCACAGGTGGTACTAGCTCAGCGGGCATTACCTGTGGCTTAATCACCTCTCGGGACTTGTCACCTGACGCCTTTGGAAGAATCGGCTCCGTGTATTTCAGAGCTGTGTCCAGAGCCATGTTACAATGTCTGTTAATGTTGGTAGTTACTGCTCAGTTGCTCTGTTGCTCAGTAAGTTGCTACTTCTATGCAGTATAATTCAGGTTATTCAGTGGCAGATAATAGTGTCTTGTGATGCTCAGTTAGGTCCCCCACCCCTTGAGTGTTAAGCTTTTAAGACTATGTTTATTGCATCAAGCTCAAGTATCACACTAGTTCCGTTTGTATGGACATTTAAGCGTACTTGTGTACTTGTCCACTTTGCTAATTATGATATGTTTTTTATATTTTTATTTAAATAAACCATAATGTTGTTTTCTAATATTGATTTTCTGTCATTATTATTCAGTTATTATTATTGATTTTAAGACAATGTTGTATAAATGCTGTTGGGTACAAAACTAGTGCTAATGCAATACTAAATGCGTAACTATATATACAGATTTTTGGTAGGGGGGCCCCAATATTACTGATAGTTTGCCAGAGTCCCTGGACCAAAAAAGGTTGATCACCACTGATCTATACAGTGCTTATGCCATTTAGAATGTTCAGCCTCAGTAACAGTATTAACCATATTCAAATGTGAATAACTTTAAAACCAAAAATGATAGCATGGTAATGTGAGCATGAAAGTTGTTCAGCACAGAAGTATCTGCAAAATGAGTGGTGTTTCATTTATTGATATCCTCACAGAAGTGGTATCCGGTAGCATAGTGGACTACTTCAAAAAGGGCTGGGACAGGGCAATGGAGGGAAGGGTGGGAGGGAGGGTCAACTGCAGAATAAGGGGTGCTAGCTGCACATTCGAGCAGACTTGATAATCCTCTGAGCCTTTATCTGTGGGCAAATTTCGTTTGTTCGTATGTTCGTATCTTTTAGATTTTTTGATAACTAGCCAAAAAACTGCATAAAAAGTATTTATTTTTATTTTGTCAGCAAACGAATTAAATAACTTTAAAATAAAAAATGATAGCATGGTACTGTGAGCACAAAATTTATTCAGCACAGAAATAGTTACAAAATGAGTGGTGTTTCATTTATAGATACTTTTTAGTTTTTTCATAATTAGCGAAAACAGCAGAAAATTCAGTTCTAGGATCGTGGGTATGTTGTTCTATCCACTTCTTGGCAGGTACCTTGCCACTTTAAGATGTGCCGGAAAGTCTTCAAGCTGGCTTCTCCCACCCACTCGGGTGGTATAACCCTCGGCTCCATCCCATGATGCCAGGTCTTCCTTTCCACTGGAAGGTTCAGGTTCCCTTCTTAGCGCTCCCGTGTGTAGGAGGCCCTGGCTCTTGAATCTTTGGATTCACTTCCAAAATGTATTTTAAAACTCTCTCGAGTTTCATCTTCGCATTCTTCTCTCGCTACCGCAACGGAAGGTAAATTGGTTCCTGGTTTTCACCGGTGTACCTGCGGGGGTGCGGGCAGAAGATGTCTCGCACCAATTCTCACACCACGTGCGTCTACTGTCTGGGACATGACTACGATCTGCAGGTTTGCGATCTCTGTCAGTCCTTTTCACCTTCAGTTCTGGAAGACCGCACTGCCCGACTTCAACTGGGGTGACCGGAAAAGCGTTACCCGCTGGTTAAATCCAATGATGCCCATTAGGTGGTCTCCGCGACTGCGGAGTCCACCAAGCAGCTGGAACAGCTTAAGGCCTTCGAGGAGGAGGTGGCTCATGCTGCAGCAGGCTCCTCTTCAGCTTCGGCCTTCATTCTGCTACAACTGGGATCCTCCTATTTGGCTTCCTTCAAGGAGTTGTGCCAGTCTCTCTCTCTACCAAGGGAGAGGGCCCTTCGGGGTCGCATGTTTCGCACTCTCAGAAGAAGGAGTCGAAAAAGGACAAGTCGCAACATTGTCAATCTTGGGCCCGGGAGTGGTCTCACTCACAGGAAACCCCTGTTTCAACTTCAGTTGAAGTCACGACTCAAGGCAGCTGGTTTCATGGTAACCTCATCAGACCAGTTGGCTGAGACGCCTGTCGACGCTGCCGAGATTTTTCTTGAGCCGATCGGCAGGTTGTCACCCAATCTGGCCGATGACTCTTTATTTCAGACTCTGGTGCTTCCGGTGTCCTCAGATGTGTCAGCTCAGCCTGCTGGGCAGGATCCGCCCACCCACCAAGGAACCTGACCAGGAGGAGCCGTGGGTTTCCCAGACTCCTTCTGAAGTCCCCAGTCGGCCCCACCAACAGTCTCATTCTTGGTCTCGTTCCTCAATTTCGACGTCGCACAAGACTCACCTTCATTGGCGATCTTGCTCCCAACGCCATGGTAAGTGGTGGAGTCACTCCTCATCTTCATCCTCCTTGGGTGAGGATAGGTTCCAGTGCAAGCTGTGTCGGCGCTATGAAGACCTAATGTGGCAGCAGCTGGTCCTGCCTGGGTTGAAACTGATTCCAGTTTCTACCTCGGCCATTAAGTGGCTTTTGCCCAAGTGACCAACGTTGGCCATGGCCACCATCACCGAGGTGCCGGCTAATGCCCTGCCAGCTCAGCCGAAGCCAGCTACTTTACCGATCCGAGTGGAACTGCCACCTGAGCAACCGGAGTCCAGGACTCTGACCGAAGAATCTTGGTCGGCCCAAGGCGTGCCCCATTGGTTGCTGGTCACTCTTACTTCCGACCGCCCAAGGCGGGTTTAGAATGACATAGGTGGTCACCCACTTTACAAGAACTCCTCGGAGTACAAAGATTCCTCCATGGTCTCCCGTCCTGTCAGCGCCGAATCTTTTGGGGATCTCTCCATCGACGAGGGCCCTACCTCGCTGATGGGTATTTGTTGGCTCATTTTCGAGTCCATGGGACTGGAGCTCGAGCCTGTGCAGAAATGGGCCAAGTATCCCCTCACAGAGATTCTGCACAAAGAGGATACTCCGGTGGAGGCCTTTCTAGTGGCTGAGGCAATTGTGGGTCCAGCATCGGACCTGTGGCAGCATCCTGCATCTTGCCCTGTGCCTTCTGCCCGCATGACCCACAAGTATGCAGTCCTTATGGGGTCCCTTTTGGGATTTTTAGAGCACCCCTCTGCAGTGGGGTTGGTGGCTGACTCCGTCTTTCGATGTTCAGGCAACAAAGGGGATGTGGAAAGACCCCCGGACAAGGAATCCAAACAACTGGACCATTTCGGGAAGAAGGTCTGTGCAGCCTCCTGCCTTGGCCTTCGTCAGGCCAGTTTGGCCGTTACCATGGTACATTTCTCCCATGCCCTTTTGGGCTCCCTGGACGAGTTGCTCCCTCATCTCCCGGTGGACCTCCAGACCATGGTCAGGCAGGTCCAGGGCCAGGGTAGGGCTGTGGTGAAGCAACATCTCCAGATGGCTCTGGACATTGGTGACTCCTGTGCTCGATCGATAGCAGCTGCAGTGGCCATGCACCACAGGGCTTGGCTGCGCATCTCGACCTTTACAGCCGATATGCAACACAAACTGGCAGATGTCCCCTTCCAGGGCACTGACCTGTTCAGACCCAGCATGGAGGGCCACCTCCAATGGCTAGAGAAGTCCAGTGCCACATTGGACTCCACCACATCTGCTCAGAAGGACAAGGGGCCCCCAGCGTTGGAACTGCAGGCCCTTTCGTTTGTCCACTCTTGTGGCCAGTCCTGTCCAGCAGGGCCAGCAGGCTCATTCTTGACATCCTTGGGCCAAGTCCATGGCCTCCTCATTCAGGAAGCCTGGGGGGAAATGTCCTGGTGGCTCCTCCGCTGGAGCCTCCTCCAAGCCTGCCCAGTGACAGGTTGGAGGGGGTGCCTCCCTCAATCCTGTCACACTTCCCCTGGGACCTCCCGTGGGGGGACAACTCAGCCACTTTCTTTCTGCCTGGTTTATCACCATGGACCCTTGGGTTCTGGAAGTGGTCAGTTGAGGCCTGTCTCTAGACTTCAAGCTGGCCCCTCCATTTCGAGCCTGCACCCCACGGGAGATCTGGTGTCCACAGCCTTTCAGTCAGCTGTCCGAGATTACTTAGCTCAGCTCCTCCTCAAGGAGGTGGTGCGCACAGTAGGGGACCCACCTTCAGACTCAGGGTTCATTTCCAGGTACTTCCTGGTATCGAAGTGGATGGGGAGCTGGTGCCCCATTCTAGATCTGCACAAGCTGAATGAGTTCCTTAGGTCCTGCACCTTCCGGATGGTAACTCTGGCTCAGATCATACTATCCCTGGAGCAAGGCATGTGGTTCTGCTCCCTAGATCTTCAGGATGCATTCTTTCACATCTCAATCTGTCCGTCCCGTCGACGTTTCCTCCACTTCCAAGCTGAGGGAACCCTTTATGAGTTCCAAGCCATGCCCTTTGGCCTGTCCCCAGCCCCCAGAGTCTTCACCAAATGCATGGCAATGGTGGCGGCTTATCTGAGGTGCTGATGGGTCTGGGTGTACCCTTACTTGGATGACTGGCTGATAGCAGGTCCCTCCAGGAGGGAGGGAGGTGGAGTGGTCCAGGGATCTGACCCTCCAGACTTGCCTCATCCTCGGCCTCCTGATCAAGGAGGTCAAGTTGGAACTCATGCCTTCACAAGTGATTCAGTTCAACTTCTGCCGAGCCAAAGCTCAGCTTCCGGTGGACATGGCGGAGGTTCTCTCCTCCTTTACCCAATCATTTCTGGTTGGGCAATCACACCCTGCTTGGAACTTCCTGCGTCTTCTGGGCTACATGGCGGCCTACACCAACATGGTCTGATGGGCCCGCTGGCATATGTGTTCCCTCCAGTGGGAACTGGCCAGTCAGTGGTTTCAGCACTCAGGTCATCGCGACCAGTTGGTCTCTGTGACCTAGAGGATATGGGACAGCCTCTAGTGGTGGCTCATCCCATCCTACCTGCAGGAAGGGATCCCATTTCTCCACCCCGAGTTGACGGTCATCCTGATGATTAATGCCCCTCTCTGATGGGTTGGGGTGCTCATCTGGGGGAGCAAACAGCCCATGGGCTCTGGTCCCCCCAGGAGTCCCGATACCACATCAACCTGCTGGAGCTTCAAGTGGTTTGGCTAGCCCTGACCACATTCGCTCCATTTGTTCAGGGTCAAGTGGCCCAGGTCCAGATGGACAACACCACGACTACATACTATCTCAACAGGCAGGGCAGGACGCGCTCCTTGCCCCTCTGCAAGGAAGCTCTCCACATTTGGTCCCTCGTGCTCAGCCTGGAGGCAGATCTCCTAGTCATTCACATAGCAGGAGCCTCAAATCAGCTGGCCAATGCCCTCAGCCTGATGGGCGGGGCATCTTACGAGTGGACTCACCACCAGGAGGTAGTACAAGATCTCTGCTCCCACTGGGGCACCCCTCAGGTGGACCTGTTTGCCTCCAGGGAGCACTCAAAGCTGAGGCTGTATCATGCCCATCCCCTCAGCAGGGTTCGCTGCAGGGGGATGTCTTCTCAATGCTGTGAACTCCAGCCCTCTTCTATGCCTTCCCTCCCCTTTCCTTGATTCACAAAGTGCTCATCAAGGTCAGGAAGGACAGGGCGCAAGTGATCCTGGTAGCCACAGACTGGCCAAACCAGTTCTGGTATCCAGATCTCCTCAGCCTGAGCTCCAGGCTCCCAAGGTGGCTTTCAGCAGGCCCAGACCTGCTCTCTGTCAATCAGGGGAAGGTACTCCACCTGGACCTTCAATCCCTGCACCTGATGGCCTGGTTCCTGAGCGGCTAGAGTTCCAGGCCTTGGGTCTCTCTGACGAGGTCCTCAACATTGTTGAGGCTTCCCATAAGGAATCGACCAGAACATGCTATGCCTTTAAATAGAAGAGAGTCTCCATCTGGTGTCAGGGGCAAAGGGTTGGACCCATTGTCCTGTTCAGTGGCTAGCATTTTGAATTATCTTTGGTCCCTCTCCCAGCAGGGACTTCGGTCGATGACCCTAAAGGTGCACCTGGCAGCCATCTCTGCTTACCAGGCATGGGCCGATCAGCAGTCAGTGGCACAGGAGAAGGTTGTCTAGCATTTCTTCAAAGGCCTAGATCACATATCCTTTCCAGTGCATGAACCTCCACCTCCATGGGATCTACTGCTGGCTTTGGCAAAGCTCATGGGCAAGCCATTCGAACCGATGCACAAATGTGACATCTCACATTTGTCATGGAAGACCGCCTTCTTGGTGGCTATCATGTCAGCGAGAAGGACTAGGGAGTTACAGGCACTCTCTACCGAGTTCTACGCCAGTCACACCTCGGAGGCCAAGTATGGGCTCCATACTTTGGACCTGAGATGAATGCTGGCCTACTACAAAAAGTGAATGGCGGAAGTTTGGGGAGGGGTTCGCCAGCTGTTTGTCACCTTCGCTGAAGCTGCACCTGGCAGACCTGCAGCCAAGCAGACAATAGTTCGATGGATTACATCTTGCATTGACCTCTGCTATAGGTTGTCAGGTTGTGAGCCTCCCGTAGGGCTTAAGGCTTATTCCACCCACCATACCGCTGCATCACTGGCTGCTTCGAGGGACGTCCCTAGCCAGGAAATCTGCAGGCCTGCTACCTGGAAGTCAGCACACACCTTTATTTCCCATTACCACATTGACCTTGAGTCACGCCGGGATGCTGGTTTTGGAGTCTCAGTTCTTCAGTCCTTTTTTCCTAAATAGTGGGTGTGCGTCTTGCCTTCCTCCTCCCGGAGAACTGCTAGGAGTCTGCCAAGAAGTGTGGATAGAACAACATATCCACAATCCTAGAAAAACATATTTCTCACCTGTAACAGTAGTTCTGGGGGGGCGGAGCTAGCTGCGGATCATGGCGGACGCATCGTAGCTATCTCCTCATGGCGCCGTAGGTAATCACTTTCAAGGGGCATCTGTAAGCTGGCAAAACTTATCTGGATTGGTGCCAGAATATTCCTCAAACTAAATGGCAGCAGCACGGTACAGGAACAAGCAAGCAAAATTCAACTTTGATGCGAAACAGCCGGTGGCCTGAGCAAGCAGGAGTGAGTGTGGTGAGGAACAGACCACTGGTCCCAGGTTGGAAGGAGACTCGGGTGCAGATTCCAGCACAATGGTGGACATTGGGAGATCACTGGCTGGTCTTCCAGTAACCCTTCTTCTGATGCAACAGGAAATGAAGTTAGGATTTCTTGATATCACTGTGCAGTTAATGCTCTTACAAGGGGTCGTCACGGGCCTCTCCGAAACAACTGCGATGCATTCAACACAAATTGCAGAGTTGGAAACCTGAGTAGGCCAATTAGAAGATACGCTCTCTGAAGTGGCAACAGAGAGGAATGACCTGAAAAAATAATTGCAAGAGCTCCTTGCTCGCATTGATGACCAAGAGAACAGGTCACATAGTTCGAATATCAGAATAACCAGAATAATAGGGCTGACGGAGGGCACAGAGGGCCACAATCTTGAGAAAGGCCTGCACGCCTGGGAAGTGGATAACTTGGGTATGCCCACAGAGGCAGCTGAGTATTAGGTAGAGAGAGCGCACTGAGTTGGTCCCCCCCAAACCGGGGGACAGACCCCGCCATTGCCTGGTCAAATGCCTCAGATTTGTAGACAAAGTAGCAGTTTTGAAGCAAGCCAAAAGTAAAGATCCCATATATTACAACTGCAAAATCTACATCTACCTGGATTATAGCTGAGAGCTCCAGACACAGAGGCAGAAGTTTAATACCATCAAGGCAAAGCTATTTAAACTGGGCTGGGTATTCTCGTTTCTGTACCAGGCTAAGCTGAAAATTATGTGAGCTGGTCAGCCTCCGAAGTTCTTTCTATGTCCTGCAGCTGCAACATGTTGGGTGGAGGAAGAGGAGTCCAGAGGGAGAGCCATGCACTCTGCACCAACTTGATTGCTTCCTACTCAGATAACTTCCCTAATTTGGATTCTTATTTCTTTCTCTGTTTCAAGTACGAGTTTTGCTGCAGAAATAAAGGGTCTGTACTGGATCTTGTTTAAACTTTTTTTCTTTTATGGGCGGCAACGCGCCATGTTCGACTTTAATGGCCTGACTTGCATGCTGCATCCTGTTTGAATTTGGTATTGCAGGCTCAAGAGGATATGCAGCTGTGATCTGCTCTTCAACTCCCCCAACCATGTCTAGGGACATGGATAGCAGCGGGGGTGGCTGGAACGGTAATGTTTTTTGTTATCAAAACGATTTATTTGTGGTTATTTCTCTCTGTTAATAAGTTTGTATATTTGTTCACACCAAGTACATTTTGCTATGTTTTAAGGTGAAATACCTTTGCCAACTACTAAATACCTTAACATTGTGCTGGCCTGAGAGCTTTACCAGCTGGCGAGTCTCAAAGGAACTGTGTTCTTAGTTGGACTCATTATGTGACAATTTAATCTGACTCAAGGCCCAATACCTTTTCTTTTCTTATTGTAATGCTCTCTTTGTGGTTGTGGCTTTTTATTTATTTATTTAAAATTGGTAACCGGGAAAGGCACACTGAGCCGAGACTCGTTTCCAGGTGAGACCCGGCTTTATAGAATCTGTGAGTTATGCAGCACACTACCACTGGGCTATTATTTATGTTGCCCCTTGGCATATTAGTTTTTCTTTTAAAAATGTATGTGCCTGTTTGGACTAGACGAGGAATTCTATATGGACTCTTTTATCCAACTTATCATTTTTACCACCTGTTGTTTGAAGGGGAATTGTTCAAAGGTACAGTTGTGCTATGAGAGGAGAGGGGAGCTTGGGTTTTAACCTTACTTGCTGGGAGCTGTTCAAGGGGTTGTTTGGGCAGGGGAGGTCAGAGGCAGTGGCAGTGCCTGCCCCCTGGGCCTGATGAGCTTCCATACGCTGAACAGGAGGACTCAGCCTGGAGGGACATGACCTCAGTGTGTTATGGGGGATGAGTCCCACTGTGGGAGGGGAAGTTTTGCTATGGGGGGCAAAGTGTTTGGGTTCTGGAGGGATATTCTTATTGGGGAGGGATGGGGGTTACTTTTTTTGTCTACGTTATTAATGGTTAAAAAAATGGTTCTTGATGTGCAATGTTGTTACCATTGTCAGGGCCAATGTCTGGAATGCAGGGGTAATGGGTGGTGACATCAAAATTGTAATGTGGAATATTAATGGTCTTAAGTCTATCCTAAAATGTAGGAAAGTCATGGCAGAGGCGCAAAGAATGAAGGGGCAGATCTTGTTTTACAGGAGACCCATTTCTCTGCTCTGGAAGCTCAAAAGACCACAGATTTTATGGGTGGGACATGGGTCTCGTCCACGTATTCATCAAAGGCTAGAGGGGCCTCAATATGGGTCCCCCATAGACTACGGATAGATGTACAGGATAAACTGGTAGACCCTACGGGTAGGTATGCCCATGCAAGGATAGCCATACCCGGGAAGGGTCTATTTCGGTGGGGTCAGTGTATGCCCCGAATGTGGAGGAACCAGGGTTTTTACAATGACTAGCTCTAGACATGTCTAAGTGGGAAGGACTGTGGGTTCTTGGAGGCAATTTTAACTGCATCCTAGATGTAGTGTTGGACTGCTCTAATGTGTCCCCAGTGCCCCTCTCGAGAAATACCAGAGCTTTGGAAGAAATACAGGATGATCTTGGTTTGATAGACGTGTGGAGGCAGGCCAACTCGTCTGAGAGGGACTATAGCTTTTTCTTATATGCACACCACTCCTATGCCAGGATAGATAGAATATTGGTAGCAACATCACTACTGATGGGGGTGGGAGAGGCAGAATATCACTCTGCTTTGGTCTCAGATGACGCCCCGCATAGTATTAAGTTACGGGTCTCTGATGCTCCTAGTCTGTCCCAGCGGTGGAGACTTGACCCACTCCTTTTAAAAGATCAGGTATATGTAACATTTATGAGGGAGAGCATACAGGAGTTTCTCTCGCACAATGGCAGAGGGGACACTTTGCACAGGATCTGGTGGGAGGCTTTCATTAGGGGCTAAACCATCTCCTATGCCTATCATTGGAAAAAGAATGAGGATAAGGAGCTAGCTTTTTTAAAAGCTAAAATAGAAGCTTGTGGAACAGCTCACAAAGTAAAACCAACCAAAGCACTGTACAACGTTATTCAAAAGCTGAAGTGGAAATATAATACTTTAAATAGCTCTCAACTGGAGAGGTCTATCCTGCTTGCTAATGCAGGTGCATACTTTGATGGGGACTGAGGTGAGAAGCTCTTAGCATGGCAAATAAAAAAGAGGGCAGCAGAAAGAACAGTAGGACAGATCTGAAATTCCCAAGGGGCTCTGGTGCAGGATTCGGAGAGTTCTATAAGTCACTCTATACCTCCAAGTGCAGACCAACACAGGGGGATTATGACTCTTTTTTTATTGGTATCCCACTTCAAAAGTTAAGCCCAGAAATGGCCATGGAAATGGACAACTCTTTAACTAAACAGGAGATACTGTCTGCACTTAAAAATCTCAGGGGAGGAAAAGTGTCTGGTCCAGGCGGACTCCCTATTGATTTTTTTAAAACTTTTAGTGCCCCCATCTTGGGACCTTTATTTGACATGCTGACTGAGAGTCTGGAGACTGGAGAACTACCCCCCTCCACATGGTCTGCAATAATCACAGTACTGCCAAAGCCGGGTAAGGATCCTACAATATGTGCCTCCTTTAGGCCCATTTCCCTCTTAACTGCTGACTATAAAATCTTGGCCAAGGCTTTGGCATCTCGTCTAGATTCTCTCCTCCCTGAATTGATACATCAGGACCAAACAGGCTTTGTTAAGGGCAAACGGGGAAGCACAGCAGCAGGGGTACAATAAATATTATCTACAGGTGGGGTCAGGCCAAAAATGTCCATGGTGCTGCAGTGGTAGCGTTGGATGCTGAGAAAGCATTTGACCGTGTGGAGTGGGGGTACCTTTTCGAGACCCTTAGCAGGCAGGGACTGGGTCCAAATTTCTGTCAGTGGGTACGCACATTATATACTCTCCCTTTAGCACAGGTGGTGGTTAATGGTACTCTGTCCCAACCCTTCACCCTGGAGCGTGGCACCCGTCAGGGCTGCCTACAGTCCCCTTTGTCATATGTCCTTTCCCTGGAACCTCTGGCTGTGTCACTAAGAGCTCACGAAGGCATCAGGGTTTTTGTTGGGGGTGGAAGAGAGCATAAGATTGCCATGTACACCAATGACCAGCTCCTTTACCTACAGAATCCTGTGCAGGATTTGCCAACTGTCCACCAATTAATGAGAGCTTTTGGGAGCATCTCGGGACGCAGGGTTAATTGGACTAAGAGTGAGTTGCTGCCGGTGGTTATGTTAGATAGGGCTCAGCTGATAACCAGCTTAGGGGGCTTGCAAATGGTGACCAAATTAAAATATCTAGGTGTTCAGTTATTGGCCTCCATCAAAAATATCTATGCCCTTAACTTTAGGCCCCTCCTTGGCAAAATAGCAGAAGATTGTGACAGGTGGATGGCACTGCCACTATCATTATTGGGGAGAGTTTGGGTGGTGAAACTGACAGTTCTGATGAGGTGTCTTTATTTGTATCAATCACTCCCTATTAAGGTCCTCCAGATGCATTTTAAGCTCCTTAATGCCCTGATCCATAGATTTCTTTGTCGGGGAGGAAGTGCTAGGATCCGAAGGGCCACGTTGCAGCTGTCAGTCAGGGAGTGGGGGTACAGGTCTGCCCTATTTTAGGGAGTACTACTGGGTTGCACAGCTGGCCTTTTCTTCCCACTTGTATGGATACGAAAGCGTGCTCCTGGTTGGGTCTGGAGGAGGACATACTAACTGGCACCCTCAGGAATATTTTGAGTGGGGCCTTAGGCTCCCCGGGTGGGCAGAAGTTACTGAATCCTGCTACGAACACCACCTTGGGGATCTGGTCCCATGTGCATCAACTTATGGGTCCTCAGAACTATGCATCTTCTTATTCAAGTTTATTATCAGTAATGTGCAGTAGGGAATCATGTTCACTTCCTTTAATACAATGTCTCTGGAGCTGGAGGAAAAAAGGGTTGATTTATGTAGAGCAATTGTACGAAGGGGGAATGATGAATAGTTTTCAAATGATTTGTAACAGTTGGGGTATCCCCTTCCGGTAATGTTTTTGTGTATCTGAATGTGCGTCAGATATGTGGTGACATGCTTTCTGTGGCTTATGGTTGGCCGGCCCCCTTCCCCTTTGAGGAGGAGCTTTTCAGGCCTCAACCTGGGCAGAAGCCTCTTTCAATTTTTTACTGCACTATATGGAGCTCCAAAGGGGCTCTCAAAATACCAGTAGGCTAAGATGGAGTGAAGAATTGATGCTCCCCATAGATCGCCACACTTAGAGACAGGCCTGCGCACATTATCTGACCTGCTCCTACAACAACAAGTTACGACAGATTCGGTTGAATTTCTTGCATGGGGCATATATAACTCCTGTTAGACTTCATGCCATAGACAGCTCAAAATCAGAGCTCTGCCCTAAATGTGGGACTGAGGTTGGTGATCTTATCCATCTGGTATTGACCTGTCCTAAAGTTGCCCCTTTTTGGCATTCTCTCCATGGTATAATGAGTCAGGTACTTGGGTATGCTCCCTCAAAGTCCCCTCTTGAGCTATTATTGGGGGCTGATTCAGCTCACCCTAAATGTGTGACGAGCAACCCTCTTTGTTCTCTTGCGCTGGTAAATGCCAGAAGGACTCCAGCTCAGGTTTGGATGTCCTCTTCCCCCCCCCCACAATTGCCAAATGGACTAACAATCTTATGACATGTATGGCCCT
Organism: Neoceratodus forsteri; assembly: GCA_016271365.2. Taxonomy (NCBI): domain Eukaryota; kingdom Metazoa; phylum Chordata; order Ceratodontiformes; family Ceratodontidae; genus Neoceratodus; species Neoceratodus forsteri. The sequence goes on along the minus strand of CM028129.1, from coordinate 1,100,415,948 downwards.
GGAGAAAGCACAGATGGGTGCCCTGGGTAGATCACTTAAGTTCCTAGGGGTGTGGCACCCTTTGATCACTGCAATAGAGAAAGGTGTGTTTCCAATTTGATCTGACCATACATTTGCTATTTTGTGGTTTTGCCCCCCCCGACCCTCTGTATTTTCGATTCTATGTATCCTTGTGTTTGAATTATTTGTGACTGCTCACTATCCTGTGCGATGCAGCCCAGTAGCTATATAGCTGAGCCTCTTCAAGCTGAAATAAGACCATGAAATGTATGTCATGAAATGTATGTTCTAATATGCATGTTTCTGCACAGTTTTATGTACAATGTGCAACAATTACGCATCTTGAATCAATAAACTATTTTTGAAAAAAAAAAAAACTAGTTCTGGGAGTGGTATATGTTGTTCATGCACACTGACCCACCCGACCTCCCTGGCTTTGACGCACAAACCTGGCTTCCAGTGGGCCAAGATCTGGCGTCATGGGGTGGAGCTGAGGGTTATACCACCTGAGTGGGTGGGAGGAACCAGCTTCAAGACTTTCTGGCACATCTTAAAGTGGCAATGTATCTGCCAAGAAGTGTGGATGAACAACATATACCACTCCTAGAACTACTGTTACAGGTGAGTAACCTGTTTTTTTGTGCACTTTTTCATCAAACAAATGCAAATAACTTAAAAACAAAAAATGATAGTATGGTACTTTGAGCACAAAAGTTGTTCAGCATAAAATATCTACAAAATGAGAGGTGTTTAATTTCTACATACCTTTTAGATTTTCTATAATCAGCAAAAAATAGCAGAAAATTCAGTTTTTATTCACTTTTTTGACTAACAGATGCCCCCTACAAGAGTAAAAACAAAAGAACTGCATAAATGGAATATGCAATGGAAAACTTGTGTAATAAATTATTTATCTGCACTCAAGCAGTTTGACCTTGGACACCTCACTCGTGGCTTATGCCACCCGTGAGGTTACCTGAGGTCAAACTGCTGTTGTGCAGATAAATCATTTATTACACTTGCTTCCACTGCATATATATAAGTCTTCATGCTTCAACCCACCCCAGGAGTGATGTTATTACACAATAACACACACCTTGTCATGCCTTATTGCTTAAATAACACACAACCTGGAGTGCCTTATTGCTATTATACAATGGCTCGTTTTAAAAAAAAAAAAAAAAAAATTAGAAAAAAATTTGAGGGGTTTCTTTTCTTCATTTTTCTGTGTGGAGGCATATGTTTAAAGAAAAAAGTCCACTATAGCTTTCCACCAGTAGGCAGAGCTGCTCTCTACATAATGCTGCTTTCCTAGGGCTGTATGTCTCCTCCGTGTTGTTTCAGAGGTGTTTCTGCAGTGAAGGTTTACAGTAACACCCCCCCCCCGATGTTTCCCAAACTGTTGACCCAGATTCCTAAACTGGGCTGCATTTTGTGTTTCCTGTTTTGTTTTTTCTCCGTTGCTGTCACCGTTACTAAGCATGCTCGCAGTTGCTTAGTTCTCGGTAAAAGACACCGCATTGTAGTCATGGACATGGCTTGTAATACCTGGGCTCAGATGAGAGGGATTGAGAAAGGTTACACAGAATATCTTGCATTTACTTTATGATGCAGGCCAGACTTTTACAGGTGAGATTGAAAGAAACGGCAAAATGTGTAATTTGTGGGGTTTCTTTGTTTTTGTTGGTGATCTCTGGTGATGATCACATGGTGGGCAGTTTTGCTTTCTAGCTCCCTTTCCGCAGTTTATTGAGACCAAAAAACTGACTACACAAGGTGAAGTGCTGTTTTGCAGAAAACCAGGGATTTGTGTGAAAAAGAAAGGGACAAAATGTTTGGGGGGGGTGTGCTGTGGGTGAAATTGTTTACAGCAGTGTCACGGATCAGCGGCAACAAGTGGACAGGAGACATGATTTCACAGTGTGTCATTCGGTCATGTGTGTCCCTGCACTTAATACAGTGATGTTATTGTCTAATAACATCACTGTTCCAGGCACACACTGACCAATCAGAATAAAGGACATTTTCTTGCCATTGTATAATTTTTGATATCTTGCTGTTACTGATGTCACTAACTGTCTTTTTTATCTTATCATTTTCACCCCCTCCTGTGATATATATACACACACAAATAGAATAATAGATAGATAAGTGTGTATTACAAGACAGTAATACCATCAAGAGGTTTGGGGACATGGAACCTCGAGCCGAGAAAGCTTAAGAGGTCCCAAAGTCCCAAAAACCTTGAGATGTATTATATATATGCCATACTTATTTTGTCATGTTTTGTAATATGTGGATCCGAGGCAATTTTTTCTTACCTTGTGTTGCTGGGTGTGTTTGGGATAGTTGCTGCAGGAAGAGGAACTGCACTAAGTAAACAGGAAATAGGAAATAAAACTACGAACTGGAAGCGACAAGCCAACTTTCTGTCAGAAAACAATTTAAGTGAAAAGCTGGCATGCTCAGCACGTGCTGATAGCTGCTCTCGTGCTGCTGAAGTTCATTGATAAAGCTGCAGTTGGGGATGACCTTTGAACTGTAGTATTATCAACAAAAACAATTGTATTATCACTTCTCAGGTTAGCATTATTGAGAGAGCAGTAGTGTATTACCAGGAAATGTTTGTATGACTTAGTATACTGTTATTGAGGCTTATCCATATATTGCATATATATCTATATATATTGCATATATATCTATATATATATATATATATATATACTGTATATATGTGCTGCTAAAAATATGCAGCGTCTCAGGACAGGCTGTGGTGGGGGGGGTTGTGAGCTGAAATGCTAGAAAAAAGCAGTTATTAAAATGTTTGTGGGTCCGCGGTGGGTGAATGGAGGTGAGGGGCATGCCAAAATGTTATAAAAAGAAACATTTTTGTTAATTATATTATTGTAAATATGCAGTGGTTGTGGATCAGATTGTCATCTGAAAGATGGATGGAGCGAAGGTGGGCGGGGTGCATAACCAGCTCAAGAGTCCATCAGAATGTCTCAGGCCAGCTCAAAAATGTCCCTGTCTTTCTCGTGAAGAGGCCAAACATCAACACCTGTCATACACAGTTTGTGCTGCTGATCACATCAGGTTATATCCACAGGACCTGTACGAAGATAGTGGTAAGCTGTTTTGCAGATTCTGCTGCCTGCAGAAGCACATGATTGATCTTCACATGAAAACTCCAAAGCGTGTTGAGATAAAAGCAGCAGCATTGAAGAAAAAATAAGAAGGTATTGTTATTTACATTCGTATAGTTATTTTAATGTAAATGTGTCTATGTTTAGACTGAGTGGTGAAATTCACAAATTTTTACTTCTTGTGTTGCAGACAGTACCTCTAAAAAGGTACTGACACTACATTTGTAGATATTTTCAAATGTTCACATTTTTCTATGTTTAAAGTATTATGATTTATGCTTTGTTTTTGTTTCAGCAGCACCTCCCAGAAGATACTGCCATTTACATTTGTATATCTGTTTAACAATGACATTATTTCATAGGGTTAGACTTAAAATCTGATTAGAAGTTTGGGCATGCATACTAATTAAAATTTTGTTTTGTTACAGCAACACCTTGCAGTGTCAGCAGGCACTGACTGCGTCACCTTACAGAGCTATAGCTGCTATGCTGAACAGGAAAGAATTTTGTGATGGACTTCATCAGTGCCTAACCAGAACAGACATCCCCCTTGAAAAAGCTCCTGCATTTGAAAACTTCCTGTGAAAATATACGAAGCAGGATGGCAGTCATCCTGGGCCAGCTCATCTATGCGCTACATATCTTCAAGAACTTCAACCTCAGCATGAAGAATTTGTCTGGAACCAGATTGAGGACACCAATATTTTTGTAGTTCTTAATGAGACAATGGATGCCTGTGGTCACAGCATTTTGGAGTTTTGGCCCAGACTCTCAACAAAGTCACACAGCAACCTCTTTTAATTGGTGTTGAATTTTTGGAATGTGCGAATCATTCCACTGTCTCCCAGGCTTTGATAAGGATTTTAAATGAGAACACAGTTAACTTCAAGCCAAGCAACAGGATGCATGAGGTTGCTCTATCTGAGTACAAGTGTTTTAGGAAGGACAGGCTGTGTAAAAGAGGGGGATGGTGTCCTAATGTATGCCAGGGATAATTTGGATGTTTCCAAAGTCCCTGTTCCTTACCCGGAATCATCAGCGGTTGAATCACCATTTCTCTTCTTCACACTTGGTGCCGTTAAAAACTCCTATTGGGATGTGTCTACCTCTCCCCCCAAGGAAGCCTCCTTATGCCTCCCTTCCTTCATTTCCTCCCTTGCTAACCAACCGTGCCATGATCTGGTACTCTGCAGAGACTTTAACATTGACTGGCGGAGTCCTAACTCTAATAAGATGTGTGCCCCCCTTGCTGATTCAAACCCGGTCCAACTCATAGCCAACCCAATCCATCTTAACAACAAGTCAGGAAACCATACTTTACTTGACTGGGTGGTCACTAACTGTGCTGCTAAAATCAAGTCAGTGGGAGTACTCTCTGACAGTATAAGTGATCACTCTACGACTCTCTGTGTGTGGTGCAACAACTTCCCAACCCCTCCCCAAAGCCATCCAGGTTGGGGATATGTCCAGATTTGATGCCACTGTTTTTATTACCTCTTTACAGGACATGGACTGGGGCCCAATAAATACCCTTCCGGATGTCAACAATGCTCTGGACTTTTTTGTGGCCAAGTTTACAGATATTGTTGATAGTCTTGCTCCTATGAAGAAATGCTGATAAAATGGTACTAAAGCATCTTGGTTATCAAAGGAACTCTGGAAACTTATGTCCTCTTGTGATAGAGCCTGGAGGACTTACAAGAATAGTGGGCTACCTTCTGATTGGCAAACCTGTAAGCCAGTTAAGGAATAGTTGCAAGAACTCCATCCTGAAAGCTAAAACGCCAACATTACAGGCGACTCCAGACTGAGCATCTCAGAATTCCAATGAATTTTTGGAAACATATTAATTCCCTCTTAAAAGGAAATTCCTGTGAGATCCCTAGCTCCCTAGATTCCAAAGGAGCAGTATTCAATAACCCTCCACCATCGCTACTGCTTTAATGAATTCTTCACCGATCTCCATAAGTACACATCTCTCTTCTCCAGCTCTCCTCCTTCCCACCATCCTTACCCTCTGACATCTGAAGCTTTCTTGGACTGCCCCTCATTTCACCTGAAACTAGCAGCCCTCTCTGAAGTATATTGACTTCTCAAAAATCTGAAGGCTGATAACTCCCCAGGTCATGACACCCTTGAACCGAGATTTCTAAAGCTGGCGGTGGCTGCCTTTGCCAGGCCAGTTCATGACCTGATCAATCACTCCTTCCTTACTTGTACTGTCCCAGAGAAATGGAGGGTCTCGGTAGTTGTATCTGTCAACAAGGGAGGTCCTAACTTAACCATTGAAAACTACCAGCCTATCTCAATATTTTACCCACTTGCTAAAATCCAAGAGTGCATAATCTGTGACCACTTACAGGATTACCTGGCCCACCACCATCTAATCTCTACCTTCCAGCATGGGTTCAGGAGAAACCACAGCACCCTGACAGCACTGATAAAAGTTACCTCTGATATAGTCCATGCAATGGACCATGGCTGTGCCACCAGAGTAATATTCGTTGACATGACTAAGGCCTTTGACTTGGTCAATCATGGCCTCCTGCTTCGGCAGCTGAACCTCCTTGGCCTTGATTCCAGTGCTCTATTGTGGACTCAGAGCTACCTCAATGGCCGAACTCAAAGGGTTAAGTGGGCGAGTTCCCTGTCAAACCCTAGACCCATAACCCATGGTGTCCCCCAGAGTTCTATCCTGGTCCCTTTACTGTTCTCCCTCTTTATCAATGATCTACTGCACAACTGCGGTGGGGCCTTCATTCATCTGTACACTGACAATGCTATTGTTTACCAGTCTTCTTCTGACGTTGGATGGATTAACTCAGTGCTAGCCTCTGACTTCCATACTCTTGAAGACTGGTTTTTACAGAAGCAGCTAGTCCTTAATACTAAAAAACAAAGTGCATGCTGTTCACGAACCCAACTTCACAAACCCTCCCCCCGCTGTGGTAACATCTCACACAGCTACTGTCCTGGAATCTGTCAAGGACTTCAAATACTTAGGAATTACCTTGGATTTCTCTCTTTCTCTTTACATGCATGTCTCAGTCCTTGACCAAAACCCTTAAACAAAACCTTGGTGTCCTATATCATATCCGTCCCTTCCTCACATCTACCTCCTGCTGCAAGATAGCGGCTGCAACCCTTCTGCCTCTCCTCACATATGGTGCCCCCTTACTACTTTCAACTACCTCCACCTCGCTTTCCCACCTATTACAGGTCTACCATAGGGTGGGAAGATTTGCTTTGGGGGTTAATGCTCATCATCACCACTGTGACATCTTTTCCTCCCCTGGGTTGGCTCCCTAAGAGTCCAAGTTACGTTATGCTGCTTTGAGCTTTGTACATAAACTGGTACACCACTACACTCCTCCTTGCCTTACTGACATTGTTCAGCAGTGACACCCACAGTGTACTCTTAGATCTGCCTCCCTACCCCTTCTCCAGTTGCCAAACTCCCGGCTTCCCATGGCCTGGAGATCCTTTGCCTCTTCTGCTTTGTCTTGTTGGAACTCACTGCCTTCCACAATTCTGGCCTGCACCTCCCTCTGTCTTTTTCAAAGCTCTTTGTTTCTTCATCTTGCTGCCGCACCTTGCTCCTGTTTTCGATGATTCTTACTTCTCTCTACCTTCCCATGTGAGCCTTTGCCTGCAAATATGTGCTTCCTCTTATGCTCTACTATTGTCAAAATGTATATACTTTAAGATTTGTTCTATCATAAATTGTTTTAATTCTGTCAAAATGTATACTTGTTATTGTTTGATAATATTGTAAGATGTTGTATACCTTTGTTTCCATCCCTATGGTGTATCTGTATCAGTTGTTTACTTTAACCAAATATGTACTTGATCCATGTACCAACCTTATCATCTATGTATTCACTGCCAATGTAATGTGCTTCCCAGGTCGCCCCTGAAAATGGGATTGTTTTGTCTCAGTGGGCTCACCCAGTTACCAAAATTCAATAAATAAATAAACATGGTGCATGCTGTTGCTACAGACAGTGCAAGCTACATGCTCAAAGCATTCAAATCTGTTTTGGCTGGTATTTTACTCAACGCTCCACTTGTGACATGCATTGTACACTTGCCAAACCTTGTGCTTGAAATAAGGTCAACTGTGATAGAAGACCTGAACTCTATGGTCAGCTTAATCAAGAAGGTGTTCTGCCAGAGCCCCATGTGATGTCATCTGTATCTGGCCTTTATGGAGGCCAAGGATGGAATAGTACCGAATATGCCATTGTACACTGTCATCACACATTGGGGCTCTTGAGTGACAGCGGTGGAATACCTTTCAGATTACATTCCAGCATAGCAGAATTTGTGGCATGTACATACGTCATCCAGTGCAGTCACTTTAAAAAACTAAAATTGTTGCTGGCAGCAAACTTAGTGAGCTGATTGAGCAATGTGCATTTGTCGCTAAACATTCTGTTGAGCTTGTCAGGCTTATTGAGGAACTGCAGGTTACATCCTACAAGGGCACATAATTTTCTCCAGGATACAGCATGTACACTTATTTCTGGACTTTTGTGCAACATCTGGAGCTGGTGATTTGAAACACAAAACTATTGAAAGGTTGGCATAGTGCAAGGAGAAGGAGAGAGCACCATGCCTGGAACTATTTCAGCAAGTAATGCTGGAAAGTCCTCCTGAGAATCTGTGCAATGTGATGGAAGCCCAACCAGCCATCAACATGTTCAAAGCAGCACATGTGTTTGATCCGCAACAATTCCCAACACTTGACCAAGCTAAACAGAACTATATCTGAGATTTACCCAGACTTGAGGACATTTCTACCTATGAATGGCATGTTTATATCGTCAGCAAAGTCCATTCCCACAGACTTCAATATCTTTGAATGGTGGGAGGCTCAGTCTGAGTCCCAGCAAAAACTTGCTGTCTTTGCTAAGAGAGATATGTGGATGCCAGTTAGCATGGTAGACATTGAAAAGATTTTTTCTGTTTACACAGGCTTGCTGAAAGCCAATAGATGCAACCTAAAGGAAGAAAACCTGAGACTTCTGTTAATGATGAAATACAACAAAACATTTCAGTAATTGTACATTTCTTTTATATTGTATTCACTGGGGACAAGGCTTGGTGTGAGTGGGGCCTGTGATTTTTACAAACACTGAGACAAGAAATGTGCTACTTAAATCTCTGTTTATTTTAGTCTGTGCATCTGAGAATAAATATTGTGGTTAGAATTGCTTTAACGTGTTGTGTGCAGTGTTGGGATTATGTGATCTTGAACTGTAACATAATGAGACAGGAAACATGGGACTGTGTGGTCCCTGAATTGTAAATAATAAAGAGACAAGAAATGTGCAATTTTGAAAATCATCCTTTATTTCACTCAGTGTTGATGTTATTTTTGTTCAGAAGTGTTGTAATACCATTTCAGTATTTTATTATGTGCCAGTTATTTTATTCCATTTTATAGAATTGAGATATCTAAATGATAAATAAAGCTTAACCCAATACTACAGTAATTGTCCGGGTGTTTCTCTTGACAAGCCACACAGAAGCATACATATCGATATATAGACAGAGATATTTGTTGGCCATTTATAACACCAAAGGCCTGCAAACCCCCCACAACTTTCTCCAAGAAGTGGGACAAAATCCTACACAACTTTGGCCACATTTTTCTTCAATTTTCCAGTGCTCCTGGATATGGGATCAGACAGGATACACCCATGGGTACTCAAGAGACTCTGGGAGGTGCTAGTGCTAGTTTCCCTACTGAAGGTCTTATTCAAAATTCACTGGAAACAGCATGGTTCCAGAGAACTGGGAGAGAGCAGACATGGTGCCTCTACATAAGAGCGGGAGCAAGGAAGAGACTAGCAACTAGAGGACAGTCAGTCTCACTTCAGTGGTGGGGAAATTAATGGAAACCCTGTTAAAGGAAAGACTAATAGGGTATCTTAAATCCAATGGGCTGCAAGAACACAGGCAGCATGAAGTAATGTGCACGTGTGTGTGTGTGTGTGTGTGTGAAAGGTTTGAAAGTGGGTTTTATATGAATAAATGGTGCTAAAGAAGATTGGCTTGGGGGACCCTCTCAAAAATGTGGGCAATTGCTGCGAGGTGGCCAAATTCAAGATTGCTACCATAAATCTCTAAAATGGCATATCACAGCTCATAGTTGTCATATAAAGCTGTATTTGGTGTCTAAATTGGTATTTTGAGGATCAAAGAATTCATTTCTTATAATAAAAATGTTCTTTCTTGAAGCCAAAGACACCATGACAACATGTTCTCAAATTTCCACAATAATGGCTGCTTAATTTCAAGTTCCCTCACCCCCAAAACTTGAAATTTGTGTTTTTAAACTTAAGTATATAACGCATGTAATTTTTCAGCGTCAGAAAAATAGCCAACTTTTATTTTTACAAAATCTGGTTTTGTACAGTTAATAAAATTTTTAATTGAAAAGTTCTAGTTTGGTAAAATCGGATTAATGTACAATTATTTAATATCCTTAATGTTCAAAGCCTTATTATGTGTGGTTCATAGCTCAGTGCTTCTGTAACATATATAGTGCAATGATGTAGATGGTTGTTGGATATAGATGCCAGCATTAAGAGGACAGTGTTTATTAGGTAGTAGTATAGAATGTTTGTGCTTAGGTACTTGTATGCTTGAATTGAGTTGTTTGATAATATTTGATGGTTTTGTCCTTTCTCTGTATCCCACCTGTAGGAAGGAAGCTTGGTTTAGAATTATGAAAGCCCCAAAAAGAATATATACATCAACGATTGTTCTTTAACTGAATGCTGAAGAAGTCGTGCATGGCAACACCTAATAATGATAGGAATAGACAATCACCTCCTCCAACTCCGGAGAGTGTGACCAGTAGCACTCAGGAGAGGAAAAACCCCCATTGGGGGAAACCTCAGAGGACCCATGGCTACTGACCTGCCCATCCTTCTGGGCATACTAAAGGAGAGAGATCCTAATTAAACTAAGTTAATCAGCTAAATCTGAATTCTGATTTGTAGAATTTAATCCAGATAAACGGAGCTTAAGAAAGAACTGAATTGTAACTGTCCAGTGAAGTAATTTCCTCCTAATAAAGTCCGAGTCCAAGAATCCATTTACAATTCAGAATGATGGAGAGTGGATATATGAAGAACCTTCTTCCGGACTTCAGTTGATAGAGGGCATAATCCAGGAAATGTATGATGGTGGAGATGAAGTTGATGACTGACGAATTCAATACAGGAGACCAGATGCAGATAGTTGCATCCAAACTTGATCGTCAACGAGGCAGGATGAATAGAAGTAGTACGACTTCCTGATTTCTAATAGAAGGCTTGTATAGTATGTGTAATGAGAGAAAGCTTGTAGCCAGGCTACTGACTGATGAATCCAGTTCTGATAAGTGAAGTGTAGTCTTAGGAATTGATATGAAGGCAACGGCTGTAGAGCTGACCTGGAATAATGGCAAGCTGTAGAGGATAATCAGAGACACTGGTGCGAGGTATGAAGCATCCAAGTAGTAGAATATGGTGAGACCAAAAAGTAAGCAAAGCAGTTGGACTGCTAATCCGAAGTGAGAGGTAGTAGGAGCAGGGATTGTACCCACGAAGGCAGATGAGAAGGAGCAGGACGTGGCAATCAGCCCCTGAAGAAAACGCAGCTGAACCGATAGCTGGTGAGGTAGGAGAGAAGCGGCTGATTCCAGGATGTAAAGTGCAGCCAGACCCAGGAATGTCTGCTGGCAGAATTCGAGCGAGGTAGATAGTCCCTCGACGGGATGTGCAGCAATCCATCATCTGGAGAGGTATGTAGAGAGGCAAGTAGCTCCAGGTAACATGAAAGCAACTATATCTACGAAAGTCAGCCAATAGAACAAGAGTGGCATACAACCTCCATGAGACGCATCCTGAATCATCCTTGAGCACAGTAGTAGTGCAGCTGTAAGGCAGACTTAGATAATGTAATGATACTGAGGACTGATGTATCCAGATCAAGGAAGGCAGGGATCGCATGAAAGAGAATGAGGCAGAGATATGGCAACTAGACGAGAGGAATAACATCCAAAACTGAAGGTATGCAAAGTTTGAAGTAGGAAAACCAGACGAGACCTGAAGAGTCCCAGATGTAGAAAACTGAAGAGGCTGAAGCAAATGAAGTAGCGTTGTCACAGGGTCTGAATTCATTAGAGCACAATCATGATGATGAAAGTCTGCAGGAGATGCCAACTAAGTGTCCTGAAAAGGGAAGCAGCAGTAATTCCATGGCTGAGGCAGCAGAGCAAAACGTCCAAGAACATATGATGAAGAATAAACTTCAGATGTAATCCAGTAAAGGAGCTTCTGGTCGGCCGACATGGCAGCAAGTAGGCGCATAATAGAAAGTGAGGATCTCCAGGCCCTGAGCAGGGTGAAGCGGAAGAGCAGAAACAGGTAAACCTCCCAGCCCAAAGGGCGAAGGCAGGTCGTAAAAGCTATGAATATTCAGGCCCGAGCAAAGCGAGCAGGCAAGAGTAGAAGTAGGTAAACCTCCCAGCCCGAAGGGCAAAGGCAGGTCATAACAGCTGTGAATCTCCAGGCCCGAGCTGAGTGAGCAGACAAGAATAGAAGTAGGTAAACCTTCCAGCCCGATGGGCAAAGGTGAGTCATAGAAGCAGATGAGTAGTAGGAAACCTCCTAGCCCGATGGGCAAAGGCAGGTCATGAAAGCTGTGAATCTCCAGGCCCAGAGCTGAGTGAGGCAGGCAAGAGCATAAACAGGTAAACCTCCCAGCCTGAAGGGCGAAGGTAGGACGTTGACTCTGAAGAATCTCCAGGCCCTAAGTTGGGCAAGGCGGGTGTAGAGGAGAAGCAGAGATCATAATGGAGGCAGTAGCTTGAGCCAGGGAAGTGTGAAGTAGGATTGCAAATGTAAAGCAGGCGTATGAAAGTAAAACAATGCTGTAGACTGATGTATCTTGAAGATGGAGGATGGAAGGGATCGCAGCGGAGATCTTGGCAGAAGATTAAGCAACCTGACGAGGCAAGAACGTCCTGAATCTGAGAGGCTCTGAGTGAGGCAAAGGTGCGATCACGTAAGCAAGCAGCAGGCATGGTCGAGTAGCTGAATGAAACATCCAGAAGCACACATAGGAGAAGGCCTGAGGAACCATACAAGCCCTGCAGAAGCCATATAGGGAAGAACAGATGGAGGCTAAGGCAGGAAGGAGCAGCGTAGATAGAAGAATACAGCAGGAAGCAAAACACAATAGCGCAGAGGAATACGATGTACTGCACGGTATGCAAAGCCAACAGCTTCATGTTGCGATGTGCCCCCCATGTCGGGGTCTGAGTCCCAGCATGCTTCCAGTACGAGTGACCAAAACTGCCAATTCCCAGTTCCAGAGGCGAAGGATGAGAGGGAGGAGTAGGAATGAGCCATGGAAGAGAGCGCCTCGCAGGAGTGCACAGGCTGCATAGGTGGAAGAGAGTGTAGGGGGAGCTGAGAAGCATAGAAAAGCAGGCAGGTGCAGCAATAGGAGAATGTGTTTCTCGGCTGAGCGTATAATCCAAACAGGCAGCCAGCGAGCAGGAAGCAGCCGAAAAGTACGCAGAAGTTGTAGTGCTGTGGAGCATGTAGTCGGCACGGCGGTGACGTAAGAAGCAGTGATGGACTAGGCATGGAGCCGGGCTGCCCGAAAGGAAAGGCAATGATACAAGGACTGAACACACAGAAGAAAGGGGAAGCAGGTAGAAAACAAAAAAGCAGCAGTCAGAATGGAGCCAGATCCCCAACGAACAAACCAGAGGGAAGAAAACAAATGGGGGGGGGGACGCAGGAGAATAGAAGCAGGGAGAAACAAACAGGCAGTCAGCATAGCAGGCGAGATCTAATAAACAAATAGGAAGAGAGAATGAAAGGGAGGCGGGAAGAAACAAACAGCAACCCGTCTGGCGAAATAAAGAGCAGCCACGGACCAGGGCGACAAAACAGCGATCAGGACTCGCTCTAAGCAGAGCGGGAGTCTGCTGCTTCAGTTAAATAGGCTGTGGGGAAGGAGCTCTTCCCCCACATAATCCCGGGCTAATCCCTTCGATTGCTGTTATGACATTCTACAATTAATGTTTGAAATGCTATCTTCATTTGAGCATGCCCCACATCTCCTACTCATTTTCTTCTTCCATGTTATTCTCAAGAATCATTCTCAGAATCATAGTCTGTATCAGATTCTGCATCATCTTCTCCAGCTGTTAAGATGTTCTCTTGTGCTACAACGTCCCTGAGGCTGTTTGGTAGAGGTGCTTTTGGTAGAGGTGCCTTTGTGTATCGGAGAGGTTGACATTTCTCTTCAGTGAGAGTCCAGCCATGTTTCAGTGGTGATGATGGAGCATCAGGCTCATCATAGTTGAGCAGGATGTACACCTTGTAGTTAACTAGTTTCATCTTCAGATCATGTGAATCACAGTCAGGGCGTATTCTCTAGCTTGACTTTCTCTTCATTTTGTGCCACTTCAGTGCCCGAGCCTCAGCTAGCATCTTGATGATACTATCTCGATAGACAAACCTGAAAGTGAACTTCACTATGTTGTCCAGAATATTTGGTGTCACCAGGAGACTCTTTCCAACACCTGACAATAACCTATGTGCTGCTTCAGATTTTGGTGCACTTAGAAATACTGACTTATTTCCATGTCCAAAGAACCCTGAGACTGCATCTGCTCCTGTGTGTATATGAAGAGGTACAATGGCTTGAGCAACTTCTTTTGAACACTGCTTTGCAGTCAAATGTGTCCTTCTTCCTCTTCAAGCCAAGAACACTGTCAACCTGTTCCACCTGATGTGATACATATGCAGCAAGGACTACTGTGTCAGTGCCTTCCATGTACTACTGACTTGTAGGGTGGTTTGGGTAATGTGAGGTAGTAGTAGTATGCCTTGCTCTTTGCAGCCAACTTCTGGATATTGGCTTGAAATCCAGCAGATGCTCCAATCTTCTGACTAAATGGTTAAAAATGGCTGAGATATCCACATTTAAATTTTATGTTTGTATCAGTCATACGAAGTAGGATTCTAGCTCGTATTTCGTCACCTGGGAAACAAGAACCCAGGGGAAGAGTACACAATGGGGGGAGGTAGTAACACCAACAAAAAAGGAAAGGGACCTGGGGGTAATCATATCAGATGACCTTAAGGTTAGCAAGCAATGTGAGAAGGTAGTAGGGAGGTCTGGGGGTATACTGGGATGCACAGGGAGAGGCATCAGCAACAGAAAACAGGAAGTTGTTATCCCTCTGTACAGACAGTTGGTGAGACCCCATCTGGAGTACTGCATCCAGTTCTGGAGACCCCATCTCCGCAAGGACATAGACAGGATGGAGGCAGTTCAGAGGAGGGCGACTAAAATGGTGCAGGGTCTGCAAGAGAAGCCATACGAGGAGAGACTAAAGGAGTTTAATATGTATACCCTTGAGGAAAGAAGGGAGAAGGGGGACATGATAGAAACTTTTAAGTACCTCAGTAGAATCAACAAAGTCCAAGAGGGTAGCATCTTTCAGAAAAGAGACATGCAAGAACAAGGGACACAATTTAAAGATAGAGGGCAGTTCAGGGCAATGTGAGAAAGTATTATTTCACAGAGAGGGTAGTGGATGCATGGAACAGCCTTCCTGAGGAGGTTGTGGGGTCTAAAACTGTGTGAGAATTCAAGAATGCATGGGACAGACATAAGGCAATTCTTGTGGGGGGTAGGAAGAAATAGGCTGCTGGTTAACTAGGATCTGCAGCCTATCCTGTAGGTAGGGAAATGGGCAAACTAGGTGGACCAAGCGGTCCTTATCTGCCATCAAAGTCTATGTTTCTATGTTTCTAAGATCCTACATCGTATGACTCTGATACAAAGGATTTAAATGTGGATATCTGAGCCATTTGTTGGTATTTTCTCATCAGATTTTCAACATAGGCATTTTGGGACCCCTCCTCATGAACACTGTTATGGTCATTTCATTAATCAGTCCCAAAAAGTGATTTTGCATCCCGAAAGGTGATTCCGTGAAGTGACTGCAAAATCACCTTTTGGGACCAAGTAATGAGGTGACAGTGACATTGTTCATGAGGTGGGGTCCCAAAATGCCTATATGGAAAATTTGGTGAGAAAATATCAAAACAATGACTGAGATATCCACATTTGAATTGTTTGTATCAGAGTCATATGAAGTAGGATCCTAGTTCGTATCTCATCATACAAACTAAGATCCTACGTCATATGTCGCTGATACAAACAAATAATTCAAATGTTAAATAACACACATTTTAAAGGCATTTTCTGAACAGTAAAGTGCAGAATGCACCTAGGGGGTCACAATAAGCAAGCCACATGTGTTGGTTCCTCCTCAGAATATCATTTTGGGAGGTTTACAAATGTGAATTTCAGACAAACTGAAAACAAGATGGCAGCCATACGAAAGAGGAATTTTCTCATACAGTGCAGGATTCCTCTTTTGTACTAACCAGCTATCTTGAAGTCCCTACTGAACATGCTCAGAAATGAATTTTTCAATTTTTACATAACAATAACTTAAAAAGTACTTATTCTTTTTACACCAGACTAGCAAAAGGCACATATGTGGGTTAGTCCCTTTCTACCCTGCAAATTTCATGCCAAACAACCAAACCCTCTGGGCTGTAGTCAAGTTCAAAGAAAAATCCCAGCAAAGTCAATGCATAAATACATGTTTTTTCACCTCTCCATAACTCGGAGACTGCACATCTGACTGGAACGAAATGTCCCAGATCAAGAGATCTACCCCACAAGAAGGTGCATACCAAATTTCATGTAAATCTGTTCAGTGGTTCCAAAGTTATCAAAGTGCGTAATTTTGAGTTTAACATTGAAGTGCCTACTCAACCCCTAACTACAGGGCACTGTGCCTATAATATATATATATATATATATATATATATATATATATATCTCCAATGAGAGATTGCTTAATAGAAACAGAAATTGTCAGAGATAAGGACCGCTAGGCCCATCCAGTTGTCCGTAGGCCCTATACATTGCTTCAGTCCTTTCATTTGCATAAAGCCAGTGGCAATCAGCTGAGCAGCTGTAGGAATGTGGTCAGCTGCAGTGCTGTGCTATGGACAGTCCCATTTTTACCTCACAGATGAGGTCGGAGGAGTTATACATTTGGAGGTTTGGTGCCTTTACACTTTGACTGCTCGTCTTACAGAATATAATATCACTGGCATCTACACAAGTGCCCCACTGGCGTCTGCAGGCATACCAATGTACTTTACAAAGTATAGTAATTTTGGGCAGAGCAACAAACAGTAGGCAGCAGTTAAAATAATATATTTTTTTTAAAAATTGCAGTGCCTCTTGGTTGCCAAGGAGCATTTCAGCATAGAGTTGCCCATGCCCACCTCTGAGGTTGAGAGTTCTATGGTCTCCCACACATTTCCCCTTTATCTTATATCCCAAAGAGCCATATGTACAATAACATATTATATTGTCGCTGGCTCTTGGCATGAGCCAACACCAAAACTGCATTTTAAAAGCTCCTATTTCCACAAAATATCATCCCCCCTCCTGACATGCCTTGACACTAGTGTTAAAGTGACTTCCCAACATTTTGGAAATTCTGTTTTGCTTCGTAGCCCAGTACCTTAATGCAGCGTTAGCCAATTGCTGTGAAAAGTACAATTTCTAACTGTCTCTTTAGGTAGTGCAAGGATCGTAACTGCAGCTGAACCCACTGCCAGCTGATCCCTTCTACTCCCCGGTCTGCCAGCCCTGCCTCCACACTCAGACATTTTGTGATGTCTAAGTAGGGAGAGCCTGGGGGCATGCCTCATACACGTCTATAGGGATATTTTTTTCAGTGCCTTTTTACACAAGTTTAAGCAATCTTAAAGGAAAATGAAAGCCACATCTCAACTAATAGGCTTTCATTTGCCTCTAAGATTGTTTAAATGTACAAAAAAAGGCTGCAGTGCAGCAGTTTTTGCTTTTGTTAGCCCTGAAACTGGTGAGTGCCAGAATAAAATGTAGTTAACACTAGAGCATTGTGGGGAGGGTACTGATAGTTTGCGAGACCATTTACAATGCAATCATGGTGTTGGTGTCAGCTCCTGCCACACATCCTGACTTTCATCACTTTTACCACTCCTTCTCTTCCTTTATTTCAAATAATACAATACACCCCGATACATACACTATGCAAAGAAACATTCGGCATCGACAAATGCTTGTTATTATAAGAAATTAATTCCTTGACCCTCAAAACTCCCATTTAGACAACAAATACTGTTTTATACAACAACTATGAGCTGAGAAATGCCATTTTAGAGATTTTTGGTGCCCATCTTGAATTAGGCCACCTAGTGGCAATTGCTCACATTTTTGAGAGTCCCCCAAGCCCATCTTTTTTAGCACCATTTATTCATATAAAAAAACACTTTCAAACCTTTGTCCTCATAAATTGGTCACAGACTCCTATTATTTTTCCTTTACTAGGTGTCTTGCCAGACAAATCTGATTGATTTCTTTTGACTGGGTGACCAGGGACATAGATCAGGGGAGGGCAGTGGATGTTACCTACCTGGATGTTAGCAAGGCCTTCCGACTGTCACATAGGAGACTGCTTATGAACTTAAGCAGCTTAGGGGTGGGATCCAAAGTGATGAACTGGGTTAGAAACTGTTTACTGGATCATGTCAGAGGGCAGTGGTTAATAGCACTCACTCTAAGGAGGTGAGAGTGACCAGTGGGGTGCCACAGGCTCACTACTGGGACTGGTGCTCTTCAGTGTCTTTATAAGTGATATTGCAGAAGAACTGGTAAGGAAGGTATGCCTTTTTGCAGATGATACCAAAATCTGTAATAGGGTGGACACTCAGGAAGGTGTGAAGAGAATGCGCAGGAATCTTGGGAAGCTCAAGGAATGGTCAAGAGCATGGCAATTGGGGTTCAATGCCAAAAAGTGCAGTATCATGCACATATAGCATAGAGATCTTTTTAGTTATGGTTATACAAAAGTTAATTGTATGGGTGGGCCTGGCAGCCCTTATCTGCCATCACATTCTGTGTTTCTATGTTTGTGTGAAATTGCTTTCTTTTTAACCCTGAGTCAGTTGAGTGAAGTACTGGGCACAGAAAAGGACAATTAATTTCTTTTTGTTATGGACATTTCTGAGAATTACACCTGGATAATTGATGCCATGGATAGCCAAATTCTTCTTTTTTGTTTTATCTGCATATGACCTTTAACCTGTATCACAACATAACTTTCTAGAGGTAATAATATGGTACACTGATACAAATGATATCCAGTTGAAATGAAAAATGCCATGTTGTACTTATCTGGATATGTCTGTTTGTGACAAAGCAGCAGGTAGTGTTAATTGGATGCTGGGGTGCATAGAGAGAGGTATCTCCAGCAGGAGGAGGGAGGTGGTGTTACCACTGTATTGCTGATTGGTGAGATGATACCTGGGGTATTAAACATGTCCTGTTCTGGAGGCCACATTTCAGAAAGGACATAGGGGGAAAGCAGTCCCGAGAAGGGCAATTAAAATGATGCAGGAGTTGCAATAAAAGCCCCAGGAGGTGAGACTGAGGGATCCCAACATGTATGCCCTGAAAGAGAGGAGAGCAAGAAGAGACATGATAGAGACCTAAAGGAACTTCACAGGGGTGAACGGTGCAGTAGGGGAATCTTTTTCAAATGAGGAAGAGCACCAAGACCAGGGGGCATGCGATGAAGCTGGGGGGGTTAAGAGCAATGTGAGGAAGCACTAGTTCACTGAAAGGGTGGTGGATGCATGGAATAGACTGCCAGTGGAAGTGGTGATGGTGAAAACAGTAGTGGGCTTCAAGCATGTATAGGATAAACATAGAGGAATATTAGTAAATAGGCAAGGAGGAGGGAGGGTCACCAAAACCCAGTTAGGGTCTGCAGAGACTGACTAGGCAGGGAACATCTGGGCAGTCCACGCAGTGCTTCTCTGCAGACACATTCTGTGTTTTTGTGTTTCTTTGTGAAACAACTCAATTCTCCATTTTATTTGCAATTCTAAAATCACACCACCATGGATCACCACACAAGTGAAGAGTGTAGGTGAAAAGTAGAGGATTTTAAAACTTGTAGGAATGCCCATTCGTTCAATCATGCTGTGGGGTAGCAGAATGGGAGATGTGAAGCCTGCCAATGTGCCACCAAGCTGGCACAGAAAGTAACACTGTTTTGGTGGTTTTGAGGTTTCATGATGCGTTTTGTCTTCAATGGGTGTAGGTCAGTGATAAGTGTGTGATGTATTTATAATGCATATGGTTGGATGAGCAGTCATCTATGCATTGATCAGCACCATATTTAGGAAATGTAAGATGTCTATGATGTCAACACCTTACGAGCTCTCACTTCTACCATTGGTTGACTGTGAGCTGGTGAACATCTAGACTTCCTGAAAATGGCATTGTCCAGCTTGAGTATGGAGTGCACCTATATAGTATTATACTGGTGAAGTAGAGCCAGTAGAGTTAGGATTGAGTGACAGGTTCTATGTTGAACCCCTGAATTTGCACCTTAATAGCTGTGGCTGCATTTGACAAAATTAGCTGAAAGTTTGCATACATTGTCTAGTAGGCAAGATCTAAACATGTGAAAAGTTTTGTGATGGCAGCCAGTGTGGCTTCTGAGATCAGCATGTCATTTTCCTGTAGATGTCTAATTTTTTTCCTGTACTCTATCATGGGTTTTTGGTTTTGCTGTTAAGTATGGCCTACATGGAATGGAATTTATTTCCAAAATTTTTATGGAAGAAGCATGTTGTGCCAAATGAGTGCCTTTCATGAAAAAAAATTAAACTGTTCCAGAATTATAAGTATTTGAAGTTTTTGTGTGTGTGTGTGTGTGTGTGTGTGTGTGTGTGTGTGTGTGTGTGTGTGTGTTCTGTGCATGCTCAGTAGGATTTTTTTGATAAAATTCTGGTACGACACAAAAAACTCCATGTTGCAGACTGTTTTTGTTTTCTCATCACTTGATTCTGACAGCAGCAAAAAAACATTTTCCTGTAGTGATGGCCACCATCTTGTTCCCTCCCAGTCTAAAAAACTTGAAAAAAATGATTTTTGTCATTTTAAAAACAGATATCCGAACCTCCCTAAATGGAACCCATTTAGCTAGATTCTGGTGTTTGTTTATTTTAAAAATGCCCAGAAATACCTTTTCTGGGCACCCCTAAATCCAGGGTGCCCAGCTTAGCGAGAGGAGCCATTCATCCACATTCACTGTATGAGAACAGCGGGACTTTCTTGAATGCTGAAGCTACAGCTGGAGTCATGCTGCCAGCTTCAGTTCAAGGCAGCAGTGAGCTGTCAATCCTCTTTTCTTTCTATCTCTGTTTGTCAGTCTGCCTATCTATCTATCTATCTATCTATCTATCTATCTATCTATCTGTCTATCATGTTAAGTGGATCAAGGTGCCCACCCCCAGTACTACTTCTTCCCTCCCCTTCAGGGCACCCCCCCCAATCCCACTAAGTACATGGCAGCACCGGGGTGCCCATCCCTAGTGCCGCCAAACAGTAGCCCAGCACTAGGGTGCCCAATCCCCAGTGTTGGAATAGCCCCTGAAATAAAGAAAACCATCTCTCGATTTATTTTAAACCTGTGAAAAAGAATATGACCCCTTGCCGATCTGATCCCCCCACCTCAACCTCTCACTCAACACCCACCACTCCACCCACACACACTCACCCACCTGAACATGTCCCACAGTGTAGATCTACTCTCTGATTGAAGACATATCTTGGTGCTAGAACTAGTAATTGCAGTATGAGAAAATCAGGTAAGTGCAGTTCAATGTATTTCAATGGGTTTTGAACCTTTTTTAATAACTTTGTCAGTTTTGAATATTTTTATACCAAATTTTCAACAGTGCCTTTTTGGGATTTCACCTCATGGCCAATGGTAGTGGAATTAGATTTTATGTGATAATGGTGATTCCTTAATTTCGTCGACCACAAACCGCGAATCAAAGAGTGCCTGATGTCAAAAGGACGAGCAGGATAACGGCAACCACCCCAAACAGTGACAGTCACTTATGTTTCCTCCCAGTGCAAAAACAAAATGATTTTTATGTGGGGGGCAAGCCACCTGCACCCCCCTTTGTGGTGGGCAAGCCCTTCCCTGCACCCCCCAATCTTAAGATTATCAACTCCAGGGAGAGCAGACTTAGAGGAATGATGAAAAAAAAAAAGAAAAAATCTCTCCTGCAGCCAGACCTGAGACACGAATCCACATCCACCAGATCATGTGGTGGTGGCTCTAGCCACTACATCAAACAGCCAGCTCAGCAGGGCTTAGCCAAACAAATGGCTCTATCTTGTTCCAGCGAGTGCAGCTTACTGCTACACTCACTGTAACCTACTTAGCGGTGTTCTTTCCCACTTGCTCTCAGTACAAGCGGTATTATTGAGTCTCTCAAATTGAGTTGCTCAGTTAGTACTCACTCACATCACTGTACACTGTGGAATTATGCAAATCTGGCCCAAAAGGTGATTTTGTGGTTGCTTTGCAAAATCACCTTTCAGTTGGGATTTAAAAATGTTCACTGCCTTTGTTCATGAGGTAGGGTCATAAGAAGGTTATAGTATGTTGAAAATAAGGGACCAAAATATGTAAAAATGACAAAACTATGAGTGCATTTTGAAATTGTTCTATGCTTGCTCATTACTTTGGTAATTTTCAATATTTTGACCCAAAGTTTTCAATGTAGCCATTTTTTTCACACCACCTCATGAGCATGCCAGCTGTCATTTTTCAAATCCTGGCCAAAATGAGTTGTCTTGCCTGTGGAATGGAATGACATTTTGGTGGGGATTTGAAAATTTTCGATTACCACGTTCATGAGGTGGGGTAATAAGAAAGCTATGCTGAAAATTTGGTGAACAGATATGGTAAAATACCCAGGTTGAGTGAATGTTACAATATTTCTACATTCAGTCATAACTTTGCTAATTTTCAATATTTTAACTCCCAAACAGTCAACATATCCATTTTTCCATGGCCCATCATAAACATGATGGCCCAGATATTCAAAGGAGTTGCGCCTGGCTCAACCCCGTATAGTGCCACGGTGGGATATTGAAAAGGTTGCCCAGTGCAATGCAACTCCCGATGTGATGGGGCGCAATGTAATGCTACGCAGTGCAGATGCAGGGGGCATGCCCATGCATATGCGGCACATCCCGATATTCAGCCCGGGATGTGCGGCACATGTTCTGGCATAACCCTGTATTGCGCCACATGGGGGGGCTCAAAGTTGAGCCCTTGCAGAGTAGGCACAACTCCTAGCCACCCAAAGGTGGGCTGTAGTATTGCAGGGTGCATCACAGCAGCCCAGCCTTGGGTGGCCTCCTGCCCACCCAGAACACCATCCACAAGCACACACTGACCCCTCCCCCCATAGCCACGATTGCATGTCAGATGTATAATACAAAATCCCTGGTAGTCTAGTGGCCCCCTCAGTCCCCGTTACCCCAATACATATCATGCATGACCATCCCTGGTGTTCTAGTGGAACCCCCCCACCCATTGCCACGATCGCGGTGGACCCCCCTCCCTCCTGAGTCCCCGATCATGGTTCAACGCCAACATGCATGTCCCTGATGATCCAGTGGCACCCACACCCCTCCCACCCACACAGGACCCCTTGCCTACCCTACTCCCCCCCATCATCGGTGGGTGGCTGCATCCCGTCTGCATACTGCCCAGCTGCCCGCCGAATTACAGGTACAGTATGGGCTGTAAGCCCATTGGTCCCTTGTGTGGACCAATGGGCTTGCAGGGCATACTGTACTAGACAGTCCCAAATATGTGAATGATTCATTCACCCTGTAGGACTATCTGAAGCATATGCCCTGCAAGCCCATTGGTCCACACAAGGGACCAATGGGCTTACAGCCCATACTGTACCTGTACCTGTAATTCGGCGGGCAGCTGGGCAGTATGCAGACGGGATGCAGCCACCCACCGATGATGGGGGGGAGTAGGGTAGGCAAGGGGTCCTGTGTGGGTGGGAGAGTTGGGGGGTACCACTGGATCACCAGGGCCATAGGTGTGTGTATGATTTACTGTGTTCGGAGACTCAGGACGGAGGGGGGTCCACTACACTACCAGGGACTGTTGTAACTTACATGTACCCTGATCGCAGCAATGGGCAGGAAGGGGGGTTCCACTAGACCACCAGGGATGGTCTTATGTACATCTATCAGTGAATTGGGGACTCAGGTTGGGGGGGGACCACTAGACCACCAGGGATGGGAATGTATAATAATTATCGGGGAATCGTGGACTGGGGGGCACTAGACTACCAGGGATTTCATTTTACACATATATCGTGTGATCACAGCTACAGGGCAGAGGATGCCCTGGGATCCCCATGGCACACATCATGCTGTGCAGGGCACCAGGCACAAGCTGCCAGGCTGCCCTGCACAGGGCATGCAAATGGGACCATAATGACATGCAAATGGCCCTATTTGCGCCTTGCATATATTATGGCCTCATTTGCATGCCCCCTGCTGAATATCATGGGTATGAACCTAGTGCAACTGCACTTGTGCTGGTGCATCCCCGTGCTCCCTATCTGTGGCTTGCACTGGCACAGTGCCATTGTGCCATGTGCAGTATGTGCACTGACCCTACCATATTCAGCGGTGCTGCACCATGACACATCCCCATTGAATATCACCTGGCCCTGGCCCCGGTGCATCACAGTTGCACTGCGCCCAGGCTTGCGCCCCTGTCTGGTGCAGTCTGAATATCCCGGCTGACAACAGCAATTTTTTAAATGCTGGACAAGATGTGTTTTTGCACCTGTGGTGTAAAATGACATTCTGGATAATATAGTATAGATGCTACATATCATGTTTATAAGGAGTAATAAAAAGACTATGTTGAAGCCAGCCCGGTGGCGCTGAGGGTTGAGGCAATGGACTCACACCTCGTGCCACGCCGGCGACCTGGGTTTGGGAATGAGCCAGGAGTCGCTGGGGGTCAGCGGGGGGAAGGGAAGAGATCGAGCATCCAGAGGACTGCTCTTTATTCCCGAGCTAGGGTGGGGAGACGCTCGCTCATGAAGTGAACTCTGGCGGTGGCTGGTAGGTTGCCAACTGAGCAGCGCAGTGTATGCCACATGGAAGTGCAGGGACCAGAGGGCCCTGACTTTTGCAGTACATCAGACATCCCCATGAATTCTTGGCATCTGTTGCTGCACTTCCTTAGGCAGATGGAGTCTTCCCTTGGCTCAGGACCCAAAGAGCCCTTTGCATCTGTTCACGCACCTGCATGAATGAGGATGCAATTCCACTATATCAAAAAAAAGGAAATTATTTGCAAAATCTTTGTTGATGCACCAGTTATGGTTCCAGTTAATACCACAAACATAAGGAAATGTGATGTTAGGGTTTTCAATCCTAACTCCCTACCCTCACCCCCAAAGTAGTAAAAGGAAAAAACATTAGGGTTTGGGGTCTCTGGTGTCTTGGCGAATCAGTGGCGGGTCTTCCTTGGGTTGTCACCCCTAATGCCCACCCTGTTCCCCGAGCAAGCAATGTTAGACATGATCTCCTTCGGGCCCTGCAAGAAGAAAGTTATGACAAATTGTATTTACAACATGTGGCAAGACATAATTTTTTTACCTTTGAAGAGTATAGCACTGTGAGGCACTAGCTTGGAGTTTTGCCTTGTGCTTCAGACAGGCAGCTATGAGTTGAGGGGAGGGGGAACATTACAGTTGACAACCCCAAGGAACACCCCACCACTGATTCACCAAGACCTAAAACTCTAAAGTTTTTTCCTTTTCCTGTTGCTGCTTGAGGTTCGGGGGTGGAGGGGAGTTAGGGTTGGAAACCCTAGCACAACATTTCCCTGCTTTTGTGGCATCAACCGGAACCATAATTGGTGCATTAACAATGTTTTGTTTTTTTTTTGCAAGGAGAAAAAATTATATAACTAGCTATCCACGTTGATGAGTTTGTGCAGGGTGGAATTACATACTTGATTTTTCAGTTTAACATTATGCATTTTCCTTAAAGGTATTTTTTGAAAAATTGGCTAATAAAGAGGTTTAAAATTTCTATAAAAAAGTCCCTAAGTATTAAAATACATGCATTACTGCTGGATGATAGTTATTGGATTCAGAATATCAGGATGGCATTATTTGATTCATTGGCGTAAATTCTGATGTAACAAAAACAGATAAATCCTTTTTTTATATAAGCTTTTATTAAGAAATTTAAAGATAACATACAGTGAGAAAGCACATAAAAGACAATACTATTAAGATTAAAACACTGTAGTGCAACTAGAGATAAATATATAACTAGTCAACTAAATAATTACTATAAATTGCAAAGCAGCAGTACTGGATAATCCAGAAGTGTTTATGAAAATTCTGCTTTTTGGCTGGAAGCATGCATACATAGTTATAGTTTCCATATCTGTAAATATTTTTTTCTAGCGAGCTTTAGTTTTTTAGATATTTAAAAATGTATTTCCACTGTTGTGGATCCACAGAAAATAGTGGGGCCTAATTTTCAGCTGAGCTCCCCCTTACATCACATCATGTCTTTTTTTTTACTTCCCTGGGACATGTCTTTCGTTTTCTTCCATGGGACCTTGTGATATGCGTTCCCACTGTCCCTGTGTAGTACTGCGAGTCATGCGCATGCACGGTTGGCAGCAGAGGTTTCCAGTTCAATGTAGCAGGTGGGAGAAATGTAAACAAAAACAAAGAAAAAGAGAAAAAATTATGGGATGATAGTACAACAAAAATAAGAAAGATGATCAGGTAAGCACTCAACAGAGCACAAGGAACAAACTTGCAAAAGATCTGTTTTTTTATCTAGTACTGCTGCTTTAATAATTAGAAAAAAATGTAAAAAAAAGAAAAAATCAACAAACAGATATATTCCTGGCCAGACAGTAAATCATGAATGTTATAGCAGTGCATTAGATCATGAAAGAAAATTATCAATATGCAGAGATATTCATTTTCTCTAGATTTCAAAAAGGGTCCCAAATTTGAGGAAAAAAAATTCAGTTTTGCTCAAGTGTACCTTATCTTCTCATTTTTAGCAACTGACCCTGGGAAGTAAATCTAAAAATTCATGGCTGTGGCCACAATTTAGAACCTATTTTGCCTTGTACCTCTTAAAGTTGTAGTAATTTACGAGCTGAATGCAGCAGAAATCGCTGTGTCCAAAATGAGCAGACACAATTCTGTCACTTCTGTATCTCATTTGTGGATTTCATAAAAAAGACACAAATGTCTCTTAGAGCTACTACTTTCCTGTGTGAATTAAAACACACCTTTTACATTACTGTCGTCCCCCCAAAATTGTATGGGATACATCCTGTTTTTGCTTTGTATTTTTTTGTTTTTGTTTCTGTACTGGGTTTGTTGTGTATATACATATATATATATATATATATATATATAATACACAATGGTGAGCTGTCAGATAAATGATTTATCTACACAAGTGCTGTTTGGCCTTGAGTAACCTCATGAGTGGTTGTTTTAAAGTTATTCACATTTGTTTGTCAAAAAAGTGAAAAAAAAAATTAGATTTTCTTCTGTTTTTTTTGCTAATTATAAAAAATCTATATGGTATCTGTAGATGAAACACCACTCATTTTGTAGATATTTTCTTTGCTGAATAATTTTCATGCTCTTAGTACCATGCCATCTTTTTTCATTTTAAAGTTATTCTCATTTGGATATGGTCAGTGTTGCTTCTGAGGTTGAACATTCTGAATGAATTCCAAAGAGATTTGTGACATAGTAATTGTATGTATAAATGAGTAGCTGTGTGTATACAGAGAATAGTGGATGGACATCCATGCACAGCCAGCCTGTTGTGCCACAGAGGGGTTCTGATAACATCAGACCTCGAGAGCGAAGCTCGATGGTATCAGAACCCCGAGGTGGCACAAAAAGGCTGGTTGTGTATGAGGATGCTCATCCACTATTTTATATAGTGTATAGTGACACTAAAAATCACTTACACTTCTTTTTTTAGCAGTCTTTTACTTTTTGTGTGCCATGCACTGTTCAGTGGTAAAGGGTGGTTTCCAGGGTTACCGAGTGGTTGCTAAGGAGGAGGCATGGCTACATGTCTAGCTTGGCTTCCTATTGGCTGGCAGGTACATTGGGAGGGTTAAAAAAAAAAACATGGTGACCATAATGCTCTCTAAGTGAGAGGGCTGTGGAGTAGGGGGTCATTTGTTTTATTTTAATTTTGTTTCCAAGTCTAAATATCTGGTTGATCCTGTGTTTCCTCGTAACTGGTTGATCCTGCATCTTGTAAGACTCCGATGTGACTGTTGCCGCGGGGAGCGGGGATCCATTAATTTCTGCCGCTAAGGTAAGTGATGTGCAGTCTGTGTAGTAAGCGCATGGAACCTCTAGAGGTTTTCAAAATGTTGTTCTACTGCAGTAGGGTATTATCACATTTCATGACCTTTTGAACTGCAGCTGAACAACATTTTGAGGACCTCCAGTTTCCATGCACAACAATGGTCCACTATACACTATAAATAGATTTTTACACAAAGTGACTCAGATGAACAGATTTATCACACTCTGTTTATCTCCACACCTATTGCATAAGTATATATATTGTACTGACGCTATATGGTTGAGTGCAAACCTCTGTGTCAAACCCAAAATTTTAAACCTTAATAACTTTGGAACCACTCAATGGATTTGCAGAAATTTTGGCGTGCATAATCTCCAAGGGTAGGTCCGTGGACATGCAGAATTTTGTGCAAATCTGGTTGTGGTTTGTGAGATAGAAACTGTCAAAAAATCCTAAATGTACCAGTTTTTTCATATTTCTTCGTCCATCTGTATCTCAGAAATGCCTATATGTTGTGCTCTGACATTTTCAGGGCAGAAAACCTTTGGGCCACAGATGTGCCATTTGAAGGTTTGGTGAAAATCTTTACTTTTCCGTTATTTCCTATGGGAAAATGTATATGTATAATGAAAGTGGAAGTACTTTTCACACAGTGTCATCCAGTTTTGCATACTTTGCACCATAATAACTTTGAAACCCTTCAATGGATTTGCATTAAATTTGGCATGCCTAGGCTCTGGAGGTACCTCTCTTGATATGGTAAATTTCATGTAAATTTGTTGTGGGTTTTCTCTAAGACCATGTCTCAAACATCCTTAAACTTAATTGTTTTATTCCCATTTCACAGTCTTCCAGATTTGCATATTTGTACCTTTATAACTTCAGAACCCTTAAAGGGGCACTATCGGCATTTCCCCTCATTTTTGCATCATAGTCTATCAGTGCACCTCTGTGCACCTATCTATCAAATATGCCCCACATAATGTCCCCAAATGTGTCACAAGTGAAATGCTTACCATTTTCCTTCTTTTTTGTAATATTTTACTTTCCAGTGTCCTGACTGAAAATACCCAGTCACCCGGAAGCAGAGGTATGCCGAGAGCGTGCATCTGACATGGCACGCCGGGACGAACTTCGATTTTTTACATGCACACCCTGAAAAGCTAATTGTGGCATGCATGTTACAATGCTGGACTAGATTTGCCATTTTTTCTACATAACCGAGTGCTGGTGGTGCCAGGAAATACATTTAAACACAGGCACTGAAATCCCATGCATGTGCAAAAGCAGGCTGCTCCTGCACATGCCTGGGATGTGTTTCTTGCTGCTTTCTGCGCACGCACAGGATTTCAGTGCCTGTGTTTAAATGTCTTTCCTGGCACTACCAGTGCTCGGTTTTATAGAAAAAATGGCAAATCTAGTCCAACATTATAAACTACATGCCACAATTAGCTTTTCGGTGTGCACATGTAAAAAAATCGAAGTTCATGCCAGCGTTCCGTGTCAGACGCGCATTCTCGGCACACCTCTGCTTTTGGGTGATGGGGTATTTTCGGTCAAGATGCTGGAAAATGAAATATTACATAAACAAAGAAAATGGTGATCTTTTTACTATTGGCACATTTAGGAACAGTATGTTGTGCATATGTAACAGGTGCATAGAGGTGCACTGATAGACTCTGATACAAAAACGAGGGGAAACGCTGACAGTGCCCCTTTAAACTGATGTGCATAAAAGTTTGCATGCATAATCTCAGGGGAAATGTCTGTAAAAGTGATAGATTTCATTTGAGTCTCTTGTGTTATTTGTGAGATATTGTGTCTCAAACAACATTAAACTTACATGTCTTTTCCATTTTTACTAACATTCTTCAAGTTTTGCATAATTTGTACTTGAATAACTCTGGAGCCTTACAACATATGTACATACAATTTTGCATGAAGCATTTTGTAGGTTTGGTCTATTGCTATCTTTAATTCTATCTGAATTGCTAGTGCGCTTTTGAAGATATTGTGTCACAAATATTTTTGAATTTACATGCTTTTCCCATTTTTGCAATCATCCCAGTTTTGCATACTTTGCACTTTAATAACTTTGCAGCTGTTCAACAGATATGTATGAAAGTTTGCATGCATAATATTGTGTAGGAGATCTGTTACTGTTGTTAATTTCATTTGATGTGCTTTTGTGGTTTCTGCGATATTGTGTCTTAAACATCCTTAAATTTACATGTTTTTTCCATTTTCGCAGTCTTCCAGTTTTGCATACTTTGCACCTTAATAAGTTAGCAACCCTTCAATGGATGTGCATGAAACTTTGCATGCATAATCTCATGGGTTAATTGTGTTGATGTGGCTAACTTAGTTTGAACTCCTTAATTGCGTTATTCTTTGTCAAAAGAACTAGGGTACTGCCGCAGTTTATGACACTACTTTTCCAGATACGTCTGTTTCTTTGTCACTTTATAACTAAAAAACAGTGTGGGCTTTTGGGCTGAAATTTTCAGGGTACAAAGACTTGCCCCAAAAATGTGCCTTTAGCTGGTTTGGTAGAAAATGTTTCTGTGCAGCAGAGTTATAACACTTTGAAGTTTCGGAATTTCCTCATGGTAACATTGTGATGGTTGGGGTACTTTTCAGATGCTATATCTCAAAAATGTTTCAAGATATAGCTTCGGATCTATGGGTAGTTTAGTACACCTTTGGGTGTACTAAGTTGTTTCACATGCTACCAGGCCCAGTTTCAAACTGTTGGTGAATTGTAATGAATGGGGCACATTGACTTTAAAGTGTCTGTTGGAAGCTCAAACTTACTGCAAAGAACAAACTGCAACTCCATTTAGGACCTGGAAACCTGATTAAGGCATAATACTGCAGAGCACTGGGTAAGAAGTGAGATACACTTTCTACAAAAAGTTTTATTTGTATTTTTCCTTATTGGCATTAAGCAGAGAATTGCAGGATTCCTTTAAAAGGGTAGTAATTTTATAACCAGAGTGAGATACAACTGAATTTGCTTGAGTGCGGGGGTTGAGACCTAGCATTTTGAAGGATATTTTTGTAACATTTTAAGTGTCCTGCTGGCTGAGAAGTTAATTTTTTAGCCCTGGTTTCACTGAAAGGTTTTGTGTATTGGAATCAGACATAGCAGTCTGCCTGCATTGAAAATGCCTGCTTACATCACAGGTGTCACTTGTCAATCAATTGGTTCTGGGTGGGGTTTCAGCTCTGAGCTTATCTTAGACATCCTTCACAGTTAGAAGCCAGTCACACTGACTAAAGTGTCTGTTGGAAGCTCAAACTTACTGCAAAGAACAAACTGCAACTCCATTTAGGACCTGGAAACCTGATTAAGGCATAATACTGCTGAGCACTGGGTAAGAAGTGAGATACACTTTCTACAAAAAGTTTTATTTGTATTTTTCCTTATTGGCATTAAGCAGAGAATTGCAGGATTCCTTTAAAAGGGTAGTAATTTTATAACCAGAGTGAGATACAACTGAATTTGCTTGAGTGCGGGGGTTGAGACCTAGCATTTTGAAGGATATTTTTGTAACATTTTAAGTGTCCTGCTGGCTGAGGAGTGAGTTCATTTTTATCCTTGGACTCAGGAGAGTGGTTTGGTTTGTGTTGGAGCCATGGTCTAGTAAATTGTGGTGTTAGTTGTATTACTATAAAGGACAGTACTCACCAGGGTGGTGGAACAGTTGTGTATCTGATTGTTTCTAACAGTCACCAGTGGCTGTCACTACCCACCACCCACCCTTCCCCACCCCCACCCCCAGGCGTGGCATTTCCTTTATAGCCACAGTTCTGACATCACTTCCTCAATAGGTCTTGGGGCAGAACTGTCATATTCCTAATAACCCTGCAACGTGCATAAAGAGTAGTTACACAAAACAAATAATAATACATATATAATTACATATTGTGTAGAATAAGGGAGCAGGGCATGTGGGGAATGGTGCAATGCACTGGCTGTGGGGCAGCAGTTTTCCGGGAAACATTCTGGAAACTGCATTGCTGTCCTATTTGTAGGCAACTGTCAGCTCTGAGAGAGGAGGTTGCCCACCTCCAGGCTGAACTAGCAAGGACTAAGAAGGCCTCCCCCTCCCAAAGAGCACCACTGCCACAACCACTAAGTCAGAGATTTTGGAGTATGAAGAGCAGTAGGACCACAGTGGGTTCTGGGAGGGTGCGGGTGGTGGACCAGAGGCGAAGCCCCCCAGTTGTACCTCTACACAAATCAGATGCCATTCTGGCAGAGCAAGGTTCCTCTATGATGGCATCCTCAGTGGAGACCCAGAAGAATGCTGAGGACATCCACAAGGGAGACCCACAAAAGTGTGGCAAGGGACACCACAGGGGAAGGAAACAGCTACTGATAGGGGACTCAATTGTTAGGGGGGTAGAACTGGGGAAGGGAGAGAAGGAAGTAAGCTACCTGCCTGGTGCCATGGCTTGGAGGGACAAGAAGCGAATCCTCACAATTGTAGAAGCAGCATCACAGGAGACAGAACTAGATATCATTGTCCACCTTGGGACAAATGACCTAGCTAAGCATGGGATCAGTGCAGTGCAGAATGAATTTATGGAGTTGGGGAGGGGCCTCAGATGGGTAGCAAGCACAGTAACCTTCTCAGAGGTGCTACCAGTCCCGGCAGGAATGAGGCTAGGTACTGCACACATGCAGTTTAATGAATGGTTGAAAACTGGTGCAGAGCACAAGGCTTTGGCTTCATTGGGGACTGGGGTCCACCGGAGAGATAAAGGTCTATACTGGTATGATGGTCTGCATTTGTCCACAAAGGGGACCAAGCTCCTAGGTGACAGGTTTAAATGCTTCCTTGGCAAGCTTTTAAACTAGATAAGGGGGGAGGTACTGATAAAAGGCAAGAAAAGTCATGCCTCCCCCAACAAAACAGGGCAGGTAGTAGGGTAAACACTGAGGTACAGAGCTCAACACAGGGCAGGATGGGGGTAAATGGTAAAATAGATAACAGCAATAAGAGCAGGGATGGGGAAAAAAGAATCAAGCCAACATTAAATGGAGGGCAATGACTACTAATGCCCTTAGTCTGGGAAACAAGCTCTCTGAGCTAGTAGCTTTGATGGAAGATGAACAATGGGATATTGTGGCAGTCACAGAAACATGGTACACAGAGAACCATGGTACACAATCTACAGAAGGGACAGGGAAGGCAAAAGAGGAGGTGGAGTAGCTCTATACATAAGGGAAGGGATCAAAGCTACAGAACAAAAAAGTAAAGGGGGAGGACAAGAGGCACTCTGGGTTACCTTGGAGATGGGGAATGGCATCGCAATCTGCACAGGGGTTGTATACAGACCCCCATCTCAAGGGGAGGAAATGGACAAGAAAATGATAGAGGACATTCTCAAAATGGCTGAAAAAGGGGAGATACTGTTGATGGGGACCTGAATATGCCAGATGTTAACTGGAGGACATGTACTGCAGTCACATCCAAGAGCAGGGTCATTCTCGATGCCCTGCAGGGGGCAGACCTTAGACAGCTAGTGCTGGAACCCACTTGGAGGGAGCAATACTAGACCTGGTACTCTCAAATGGAGAGAGGATCACAAATTTAGAAGTCAGTAGACATCTGGGAACAAGCGACCACTGCACAGTGTGCTTCATAATGAGCACAACCATGGAGATAAGCCATACAAAAACAAGGATACTGGACTTTAGAAGGGCTGACTTTGGCAAAATGGGTGAACACCTGAAGAATGCACTAGCAAATGGCCATATAGGAGGGGTGGAAGAACAATGGAGAAAAATCAAAACTGCCATCATAGAGGCAACAAGTCTTTGTGTAAAACAAATAAAGAAAACAAAGCGGAGTAGAAAACCGCTATGGTTCTCAAAAGAGGTGGCAGGGAAGGTTAAGGAGAAAAAGGCTGCATTCAAAAAGTATAAGGAATCACAGAGGGAGCACGACAGGGAACTGTAGCAATTAAAGCAGAAAGAAGTAGAAAAGGCAGTCAGAATGGCAAAGGCACAAACCGAGGAAAAAATAGCCAACTCGGTCAAAAAGGGGGATAAAACCTTTTATAGGTACATTAGGGAGCATAGAAAGGTTAAGGGAGGGATAGTGAAGATTAATAAAGGAGAGGGGAGGTGGGCAGAGGGAGACAGTGAAAAGGCAGAGATACTGAATGAATACTTTTGCCAGTATTCACAAAAGAAGATGAGGAGCAGTTACCTAAACCAGACAATAGAAGCACTCTGGGTAGGGGGGGCTTGATACCAGTCCATTCACAGAAGAAAGAGTCCTGAAAGAACTCCTAAAACTCAAGGTGGACAAAACAATGGAGCCTGATGGGATTCACCCCAGAATCCTAAAAGAACTAAGGGGGACCTAGTGACACCACTGACCACACTTTTAACAAATCATGGCAGGATGGGGTGGTACCTGAGGACTAGAGGAGGCACATGTGATTCCCTTTACAAAAGTGGGAGCAAGGCAGAAGCAGGAAACTACAGACCTGTAAGTTTGACCTCAGTGGTAGGAAAATGATGGAATCACTTCTGAAAGAAAGAATTGTTGAGCACCTAGAAGCCAGCGGGCACAGGACCCAAAACAACATGGATTTACAGCAGGAAGGTCATGTCAGACTAATCTAATTAATTTCTTTGACTGGGTGACCAAAGTAATAGACCAGGAGGGGCTGTGGATATGGCCTACCTAGACTTTAGCAAGGCATTTGACACAGTCCCACACAAAAGATTAATAATCAAGTTAGCCAGCCTGGGAGTGGGTCCCAGGGTGGTAGCCTGGGTAGCGAACTGGCTGCACAACAGGAGACAGAAGGTATCAGTGAATGGAACACATTCTGAAGAAAGGGGGGTTACTAGTGGAGTACCTCAGGGCTCAGTACTGGGTCCAATCCTCTTTAACATCTTTATAAGTGACATTGCAGAGGGTCTGGAGGGAAAGGTATGCCTCTTTGCAGATGACACAAAGATCTGTAACAGAGTTGATACACAAGAGGGGTAGAAAAGATGAGAAGGGACTTGGCAAGGTTGGAGGAATGGTCAGACATATGGCAACTTAGATTCAATGCAAAGAAGTGCAAAGTAATGCACCTGGGAAACAAAAACCCAGGAGAAGAGTACACAATAGCAGGGAGGTACTAACAACAAAAAATGGAAAGGGACCTGGGAGTAGTCATATCAGATGACCTAAAGGTGGGTAAGCAATGTGAGAAGTCAGTAAGGAGAGCCAGAGGGATACTGGGATGCATAGGAAGGCATCACTAGTAGAAAAAGGAAGTGATTATCCTCTATACAAACAGTTGGTGAGACCCCATCTGGAGTACTGTGTGCAGTTTTGGAGACCTCATCTGTGCAAGGACATAGACAGGATGGAAGCAGTCCAGAGGAGGGCAACTAAAATGGTGCAGGGTCTACATCAGAAACCATATGAAGAGAGAATGAGAGAGCGTAATATGTATACCCTTGATGAAAGGAGGGACAGGGGGGACATGATAGAAATGTTCAAGTACCTCAAGGGAATCAACAAAGTCCAGGAGGGTAGCATCTTTCAGAAAAAGAGATGTGTAAGAACAAGGGGGCACGGTTTAAAGATAGAGGGGGGACGGCTCAGGGGTAATGTGAGGAAATTCTTTTTCACGGAGAGAGTGGTGGATACATGGAACAGCCTTCCTGAGGAGGTCATTGGGTCTAAAACAGTGGGGGAATTCAAACATGCTTGGGACAGACACAAAGCAATTATAGTGCGGGGTTGCAGGAAGCAGGCTGTTGGTTAACTAGAATCTGCAGCTTATCCAGTAGGTAGGGAAATGGGCAGACTGGGTGGGCCAAGTGGTCCTTTTCTGCTGTCAAAGTCAAAGTCTATATGACCTATATTGTGGCATGCATTATTATCGACATGGCTGCAGTACTGCTTTGCAGGCACAGTGGTATCACAACACACTATGCACTGATGGGAGTCCCAAATGCACATGAGAGACAATTGCATACAGTAGGCGTGGATGGGACCACAGGGCCTGGAGGTCCCTGTGCCCCCACTGCTCACTATGGACTGATGGGAGTGCAGGGCCCAAAGGGCCCTACAGTCCCTCATGGAAATGAGGGACAAGTACAATAGGCATGTATGAGAGCACTGGGCCCTACCACTCACTATAGACTGATAGGAGCACAGGGCCTGGAGGTCAGTGCGCTTGCACGTGGAAATGAGGGACAATTATAACAGGCATGGATGACAGCATAGGGCCCAGATGACCCTGTGCTCCTACCTCTCCTCCCATAATCAAATACAGCTATGATTATACTTTCTCAAAATGTAAGGAAATTCATTGCAAAAAACTTTGTTAATGCACCATTAGGGCTGAAGCATCAAAAGTAGGGAAATACAACTTAAGGGCTCCCAAGCCTAAGACCACACCCCCACTGTGCATGCAGGAACAGGCATGAGGGGTGTGTTTTGGGGGGACGGCTCAGAGGTAATGTGAGGAAGTATTTTTTCATGGAGAGGGTTGTGGATGCATGGAACAGCCTTCCTGAAGAGGTAGTGGAGTCAAAAACAGTGGGGGAATTCAAGAATGCCTGGGACAGACATTAGGCAATTCTAGTGGGGGGTAGGAGGAAGTAGGCTGTTGGTTAACTAGGATCCGCAGCCTGTGCATTAGGTAGGGAAATGGGCAGATTAGGTGGGCCAAGTGGTCCTTATCTGCCATCAAATTCTATGTTTCTATGTTAATGCTCACCCCGTTTTCCTATGCTGTATCCATCTTACCATATTTACTAATGGATTGGGGTGAGCATTAGGGTTCACAACCCCAAAACACACCCCTCATACGAACATACGAACATATGAAATTCCCAGCAGATACAGGCCATTCAGTCTATCTAGTTTGCTCTAGTTTGCAGCACTTCAGTCCATTAGAGTACAATTGCCCCTCCTCCCTCATATGCCCTCCCCCATCTCCCGAATCCTCCCGGTTTGTACCCTTCCCTTAAATCAGTCGTGCCCCCTCTTGAAGCCCCCATCACTCTGCAGTGATACAACTTCCTCTGGCAGAGCATTCCACCCTGCCACCACCCTTTCTGTGAAATAGTTCCTCCTCAGTTCCCTCTTGAATCTACCCCCTTCCAACCTCCTAGAGTGTCCCCTGGTTTCCCTTCTGCTCTTCAGACTGAACATACATCTGGTGTCTACTCTATTCAAACCCTTCAGGTACTTGAAGGTCTCAACATATTTCCTCTCTCCCTTCTTAACTGCAGGGTATACATATTGAGCTGTCTTAGTCTCCCCTCATATGGTCTGTCCCCCAACCCCAGGATAATTTTTGTTGCCCTGTACTGTACCCTCTCCAGTAGTTTGATGTCCCCTTTCAACTAGGGGCACCAGAATTTCATGCAGTACTCTAGGTGTGGTCTCACCAGGGACCTGCACAGGGGCAAGATGACTTCCCCACTCCTAGAAGTAATCCCCCTTGCTATGCACCCTAGCATTCTGTTTGCCTTTGCTGCTGCCTTCCTGCACTGAGCAGAGTGGTTCATCTCCCTGGTTACCATCACTCCCAGATCCTTCTCCTCCTTGGATTTTGTTAACGGGACACCCTCCAGCCAGTAATTGTGTCCTGGGTTCTTGCCTCCTAAATGCATCACTTTGCACTTCTTGGCATTAAAACCAAGCTGCCAAATGTGAGACCATTCCTCCTGGTGATTCCTAGCTCCAGTGCCTCCCCTACCTAGTTTAAACGATACCGCTCATTGATGAAATCCCCCAGTTTCTGCTTCAACAACTGTGACCCTGCTTGGCTGAGATGTAACCTGTCCCCTGCATAAAGATCTGTGTTATCCTCAGTCCCCCACCAATCCATACCCCTTGGTCCCACTCCATTCCCTCAGTCACTTGTTGAAGTCACTGATTCTTCTCTTCCTGTCTGTACTAGCCCTTTGCACTGGCAGAACTTCTGAGAAGGCTACTGTTGTTCCCTCTTTGCTGCATAGTTTTCCCACTTTCCTGAAGCTGTGTTGTGCCTCCTCTATCCTTCTTCCTTCCAGATCATTCGTTCCCAGGTGCACCACTGTGTGCGGCTATCCCCCCACCTTCCTCACATATCTGCCCATATGCTGCCCCACTCTACTCGCTGTCATGCCTGGGGGCATGATATGAAGTTGGAAGGGGAGAGGCTCATGTCTGATCCTGCATGCACAGTGGGGATGTGGTCTTAGGGTTGGGAGCCCTAAAGTTGTATTTCCCTACTTTTGATGATTCAACCCTAATGGTGCATTAACAATTTTTTTTTGCAATGAATATATACATATATGTGTATATATATATATATATATATATTTTTTTTTTTTTGACTGGGTAAAAGAAGATTAGGAAACACTTTTTATTGCAGCACCATCCTGGTAGTGGAATCAGAGTTGCAAGAGATGTTGCATATAATAGGTTTCACTTTACAAGTTAAAAATGTGCAGTGGCTCTGAAGATGAAACATTGCTTGCTATTGCGGAATGCACGAGGGAAAGAAAGGGTACATCTGTCATTCTAAATAGTAGGACAGCAGAGAAGTCTGAAGAAATAAGCGTACAGACTTAGTAATTAATTAGGACCTGATTCAGAAAGATGGCCCAGATACTCACCAACAGTGACTATCAAGGTACATATCTTGAAGTAAATTGTCCACAATTGCAAATTCTGACACAGATGCTGGAATTCATGACTCCTGGCTACCCTGGTCCACAAGCATACAGAGGAACACAGAGGGGTTGGGGCCATGTCGAGGGGTGGGGGGCAGAGTGTGGCCAGTCTGATGCAGGTGTTGCCAGGAAGCATGATCTCCTGCTCCATGTGGAGCGGAGACTATGGGATATGGCAGTCATCTAGTTACTGCCTATTACTGTCCAGTTACTGCAAGAGCATCAATAAGGTACAGGAGGGTGGCATTTGACATAGAAAGAGATGCTTAGGAACAAGGGGGCATGATATAAAGTTGGAAAGGGGGAGGCTCAGAGGAAATGTGAGGAAGTACTTCTTCATGAAAATAGTGGTAGACACTTGGAACAGAGTATCACAAGAGGCAGTAGGAACCAATAAGTTAGCAGGATTTAACCACACATGGGACAGATTATGGGGGACATTAGTAATAGGGCAGGGGGGTAGAGGCTGCAGGTCAAGTAGGGTCTGCAGTGGCACACTAGGCAGGAAATTTTTAGGGCAGCCTAGATGGGCCAAGGGGTCCTTTTCTGCCAACAATTGCTATGTTACTATTTATGTTACTATGTTACTGCCATATCTCTGTAGGTGAAAACAGAATTGTAGAACAAAATATAAAATATGGCTTCATCATCCCCAGCCCTACATGCCACCTTGGAGGGCTGTGTTGAGCCCAACAGAGGTCCAGGGTAGGTGCTGGATGTGGAGGGCATGCAAGTGCTATGGCAGAGACTCCCCCTGCACAATATTTCTGCCTTACAAATTCACTTCTGGATCACACACAAAGTATCAAGATTCCTTGTGCATGAGTCTGACCTGCACACCTGTGTACCTGTAGATGTGTGTGCAGTGCAGCATCAGTCATGGAGGTCTAGTATAATTCACACAGTAGGTGCCAAAGGGTGCTCTGCATGTGTGGAGAGGGCACTCTGTGACTTTTACTTAGCCTTGTCACACATTAAGAATCTCAAAATTCCCATTGTGGATCATGCCCCAAGTGTAATGGGATGCAAAATGGGAAAAGTTTTTATAATCATTTATAGACAAATTGCAGGTGGAACCATACTGACTTGTAAAGTAGGTAGGAAGTACAGTGCTGAGTTAGCAATTACATACCAGTGTATTCTTAAATTGCAAAAACTCATGTCAGGAGTCTTTAGTGCCGTGGATTCAAATTAAATCAAATTGTTATGCTTAGTGCCACATCAAGGCAATTTCCCTGATGTGATGCTGTGCTTAATGTTATTTTATTTGAATACAGTCTTCCAAAGTCTCCTGAAATGAATTTGACATTTGCTTTTGTGGGTAAGCATTATGTCTGTTATGTTTATAGTAAGGAATGCTCTGGACTTGCCAATTCTGATACAGTTAGACTGTTTTGGAATGTAGGGATTCCTGATTCCAGATCCAGTTCCTATCAAATTTTGGAAAGGACCTTATATGGGAATCAGAATCAGATCTGGCATCCTGATTCTGAAATCATAAGTTTTCATATAAAACACGTTTTAGCCATGAATTTCAGAATTATGATTTTCAGACTGCTATTGTGAAAATCATAATTCTAGAAATCAGGTCAGAATCTGATGAATCTGATTCCATTACTCAGATTCTGAGCAACCACTGCTTATACTAGAGTACTAAAGGAGTATTCAAGGAGTACAATATGGAGCTGAGTGTGTCTTCAGAACCACTGATTCAACTGTGATCAGAGTTAATAAGGACATTTCTTGCTATGACTTCTTGAAGTTATTACATCTTGAAGTTATCACATCTTAGCTATGGTGACCTAATTATACTTATAAAATGGCCAAAAAATGTTCTTGCTCTTGATTGGCTGACTGCCTTTGCCAGCCGTGTCCTTATCAGGATATAACTTCACAACCAGCACTACATGTGCTAAGGAAGATGTACCGCACAGTAAAATCACTGCGTGCCACCACTGTCCCACTGCACCTCCTTAAGAAACATTGGACATAACCGGAAGAGCAGTGGCACCAATAGACATACAAAAAAAAATACCTTGCAAGTCCAGCTCCCACTGTTCCAGTCTGCCCAGACTGCAGTGATCATTTCTGCCATCTCCGAACTCAGAGTCCATATACCCCATCCTGTCTGCAACATGAACAAGCTCCAAATACCTTTCAAGTCTAGCTCTTGCTCACGCTGCTGTACAGTCTACCCATGGCGAGGTACCAGAGAGCATTACAGGTACCAAAACAACTCTGAAGTTCCGTCCACCATCTGCACTCTCCGTCCTCCACCCCCTCCATGATTCCATCCTCGACAGCCCATAGAAATACAAAAATCCCATAGCTGTAAGAGAACCATTGAGCATAACTCACGTTTTGAAATTCACGAACTGGAAACTGCTGTCTGTGGCAGCTGTCAAGGGACATGCTTGCTCACATTTAAGCAGGACCGGTATCTGCAAAAAATAAATAAATGAAAGTAAAATAAAGTAAATAAATAAAAACAAGTGTTTTGGAACATACAGGGCTGGGAGGACAGAGAGACACCACAGCAGAAAACGCTCTTTAGGGCACCTACTAATGCAGTCGGTGGATCACAGTTAAGGTGCCCAATGATTAAAACAAAGAACAAAAACAAAAGTAAAATAAAAAGAACTGTTTTTCTCTTGGGGTGGACACCGAGTTGGGACAAGAGGAACACCAACGCCCTGTATATTGCCTTAAAGTGTACATTACAGATGGGACTATTTTTCCAGCTTCCGCATGTTTACCACTTTTCTATGATACTTCATTAAATAACTTTTTTTTTTTACAAGGTGGGTTTATGGAGGGGGGCCCATTTTATAAGTGCAATAACACACTCTGAGGTGTGGGTTATCTCCTGATAAGAGCACGTCCAGGTGCATAAGGCACGAGGCGTAAGCACCTTATGCCTTATAACACATCTGGGCATGATCTTATCAGGAGATAATCCACACCTCATTGTGTGTTATTGCTTGCATAAATTATGGCTTTGGATTTCTTTACACTTTGGGTTCTATCCTGAAAACCACACATGCAATTGTGAGCAAACTTGGTATAGAGATTCATAACTACTGTTTTTTCAAACTCTCCTTGTATCCTTTTATGGATCTTATACAGTGCTGTTCTTGCAAGCTGCTTATATACGACCTCCAGCTGTACATAATGCCCACTTTCCTTTGGGTTTGACTTGGTACTCAGCAGAGACAATAACTGTGCTACACTGAGGAGTCACAACAAGGCAACACACGTCTGCAGTTTGCCATTCATGGCCTAGATTGAATTCACTATAAAAGCCTATATAAAAGCTGATTTTCGATCTGGTGAAGCCTTTTCAGTTTGCCCCAGACATGGATTTGCTTAGCCATGATGCTTTGCATAATGTTTGAAGCTTTAGTGTGCATGCATGTTGTTTGGATAGATGTGCGGCAACAAAACAATTTGTTTGCTCCTTGCAACTTTTCATGGATCCTACACACTGTTCTTCTGGTAAGCTGCCTCTTCTGTATACTAACTCTGCGTGTCCTGAATGCCTGATTTCTGTTTCATGATTCTCTTACAATGTTGACATTGATGAGCTGATTATGCACTGCGTTTGACTTATGATTAGCTGCTGCTATCTTGGCTATGTCTTGAGAAATAGTTATTCTATATGAATTAAGCTTGTTATACACACACACATTCCTTATTGCCTCCTGTTTAGGCTAAGTGCATATTGGCCATTGCAACCTACTTATGCATTAATTCTGTCTTCTGTTTGGTTGTTAAATTTTCAACTTTTGGCCTGCGTTTTCAAAATGGGTTATCCAGTAATATTGAACAGTTTATGCTGGACCTACTACCAACTGATTAAAAAAAAAGGTGAGAAATGTTCTTATTCATAGTACACAATAATTCTCATCTCGCACTCTTAATCAGTTCTTACTGTGTTGTTCAGTGGTATGCCATCACATGTAAATTGTGAATGACAGTCACTGAAACTAGAATTCAGCATTCTGAGTGTTTTACAACTCAACAAACCATGTAATATTATTAATGAAACCTGCCCCTGAGAATGACTCTGGGGTAATTTCATCTCAACAAGCTGGGAGCATCAGCTGTTCTGCCCACAATTTCACTAAGTGAAAGTATCTCTTTGCTGTTCACACTTATTCATGTACTGTAGCCTGTGTATAATCAAATGTGGTATGGATGTTCCTTACTATTGATTCTTGAAGCTGTTTACATGTTGTTCTGGGTCGCCTAATTACATATGCATTCTGCTTTGTGACTAGACAAACTTCTCCAGTTCATTTTTGGACTATATTTTGAGAACCACGTACTGAATTATAATCAGACATGGCATCAATGTTGTTAGCTACCGTTTTTTGACACAGTCTGAATGCCTGCCATGATGATCTAATTATGTATCCACTGCAGTCTGTGACAGTTCCATTTTTTAGCAGTGTATTGCGCTATATCTTGTTTGAGAACAATGTATCAAGCTGTGATGAAACTTGATATGGCTATGCTTTGCAAGTAATTCTTGTAGTGATCAGTCATTGTTCCAACAAAGGAAACGTGGTGTCTGGTGCCACTGGTGGGATAACTCACACAGTTCCTTCTGTAGATGGGCAGGGTCTGGCAAGTACGCTGTATAATGAGGCTAATTGAATGCTCATGACCCTAACTTGTGACTGACAATTGGACTGATCATTAATCTCTGAAAAATAACAGATTCCAGCTGCCAACCACATGTTGTACAGTATGCTGCATCTAACACATCAGACCTCCCAGTGTCATACCGCTTGCTCCACAGCACTTGACTCACAAAATAATGGGGGTGGGGGATTAAGTTAAAAACTCCAAAAGTAAAGTTGCTATTGCAGTTAGATCTATTATCATAATGACAACCCCAGACAGTCGTTTCCTGGAATTAATAACTGGTTGGAAGGAGGTAGCTCCCCATTACTCCTCAGTAAATCATGGGCTTCTTGATTGTTATTGCTTAAGTATAACTTCATAAACTTAAAGTAGGTTTTCTGAGAATGGTGCTAGACCCAACCAAGTGCAGCCTTTTGAGACCGCATTTTTATTTCTTTAGTTTTTGGGTAATCAGGTGAATGCACTAAACAAATTGGCTATTTTCAAGCATGTCCAGATATACAATGGTACAAAACAAGCACATCAGTAGAAAGGTACATAATGCATGATAATGAACAGCAGATAAATGTAACAGTGCAGGCATGTTTCAAGATAGCAACAAGTAAAATAAACTGAAGAACAAACATGCTCATGTCGCTCATAGCATTCAGGTGCTGAGCAAATCTAGTGATCACCCAGGCAGGCAGGAGTGAAATGGGAGCACAATTTCAACTTGATGTTCTGGATGCTATTTGCACCTGCAATACCAACTTGGAAGCTTCCCAAAACTGATAGCAGCTTGGCCTACTTTATTTTTGCAACTGGGAAGCAGGAGTTTTTGGGTAGAGGAAGATTCAAGCTGATGTCCCATATGACAAACAGTGGTCAGTAGACTGCTAGTACATTGCATGAGCTTGTTGTGCTAGAACTGTTCAAATGAAAGGGCAGTGTGCATGATACCAAGTCATGGAGAGAAGTTGATACTCAGCATTAGGTAACGGAGCAGCAGGCAGACTTGCATAAGCTGGCAGATTAGTGACTGAGGCCAGAATGGATTTTAATGCCGACAAATGTGAGGTACAGTGCTACATTTTAGAGGATCCCCAATGTGGAATATGAGCCAGGGAGGAAATTTAAAAAGATCTTCAGATCTTGAAAGAGATCTATCAATTATTATTTGCAACATCTTCAGATTTGCCCAACACTGTGAGATAGTAGTCAAGAAATACAATGGAATTATGGGGTGTATGGAGAAAAGGTATGCATGTAGAGAAGGAGAGGTGGTAATGCCACTTCACTGGCCACATCTTTTTTATTTTTAGTCTTTGGTAACCGGGTAAGGCCCACTAGGCACAAGTGCCTGTTTTCA
Organism: Neoceratodus forsteri; assembly: GCA_016271365.2. Taxonomy (NCBI): domain Eukaryota; kingdom Metazoa; phylum Chordata; order Ceratodontiformes; family Ceratodontidae; genus Neoceratodus; species Neoceratodus forsteri. Next base: position 1,100,371,706 of record CM028129.1, on the reverse strand, counting down.
GAGGCGACCTGGGAGCACTGGGTAGTTAAGTGACTTGCTCAGAGTCACACAGTATGCAAGTGGAGGCTGTGAGAATCAAACCAAGGTCTGGTCTGCTGGATGTACCAAGCTCATTCACAGCTCATTACTCAAACCTCTAGGCTATACTGCAGTACTGCATGCAGTTCTGGTCTCCTCGCTACAGTGGTGGTGTTTCAAGGCTGGATGGTGTGCAGCACAGAGTTGTCAGGATGCTTGGGGGAATGGAGGAAAATGGTTATCAAACCAGACTTAGGGAACTATGGTTGTTCTCGCTGGAAAAGAGAAGACCAAGGAGAGATCTGATTCTAATGTAAAAGGTAACTAGGCCAGGGATAGGAATTATTGCACAGTCTGAAGTTAGTCCCCAAAACACATTCCGACCATACCACAAAAAGCCGCATGTATCAGCTGGCAGGGGAACAGAGCAAAAATGAACAAAGGATGATTTTTTTTGTAATGCAGATGTTGGTGTCTACATAGAATTCACTGCCCAAATCTGCTATAGAGAGCAAGATTCTCTGGTCCTTTAAAAACAGTCTTAACATTTTATGGGCAATTGGGATGTCATGGATATTGTTGCTGAAGGGTGGCACATGGACTACACAAGCTCATTTGCTATCTTTCATCAGTATGTTTTATGTTCTTATGTTATCATAAAGATTTGTAACCTTTATCACAATTGGGGGCCTATATAAGGGTATTCCTTATAGCTGCTGCATTTCTGCCCACCACAGCAGGTCACCTAGTCCTCCATCTCATACTGCTTGCAGGCAGACTAGGAAGTGAGAGGTGGCAGCAGCAGCTTGCCAGGGCCTGCATAACATACATGTAAGACTGGCCAGCAAGCCGCGTGATACAGAACAGGACCTGAACTGCCGACTGAGATAAAGGATCACAGACTTTTCACACCAACTAAACCCCCATGCACAGCAGAAAGAGCAACCTCCATGAGACTGCTATGTTAACAAATGTGTGGTCATCATTTTGATTAGAGCTTTTGACCCTAGGCACAGTCAGTGCTGGGATCGCAGTGCACACAGATGCTTTTGCTTGAGACATAGACATTATGAGGGAGAGTGCTTTGAAGAACTGAGAGTGAAGCCAGAAACTGAATTTTTCATCTAGGGGCAAATGAAAAGCCTAGTCTAGATAATGAGAAGCCAGTGGTTATGAGCAAAGCAACTGATTGTAATTTTTTACCAGAAATCCTGGTTCAATTCTGGAATTTGGACTGCCTGCACATCAGTAAAAACAAAGAATTTCATGAAATTTAGCATTTTAGGCCAGATCGGTAAATCCACAGAACTTGTGTTTTTCTTATAATTACTTCCTCTACTATTTTCAGTTTGCTTCAGTTAATGCTCTGTATATTAAACGATCTTTTATTCTGATTATTTATACATATTGTAAAAGAATGACAGTAGAATCCCAGTAAGATCTCAAAATTAGACTAGCAATCACTGGTGCAATGCATGGAATTCCAAGTCTTGAAAATGGAATTTCATTATTTTAATCACTGTAAATCAGTGGCCGTAGCAGCCCAAAAGGACTTAGCCAGTCAGTGGTTGGGGTAGCCTGCTCAGAGACTGCAGCTACCACAGGAAGGAGTTCAGTCTTGTATAGGAGGTGACAGAGAGCAGATCAGTTTTTAAGGCGAGAGAGAGAGAGAGAGAGCAGCTTCTGTATGTAACTGAGATACAGGAGGCCAGCAAAACTGTTTGAATCCTGGGCGGCCAGCCTCAGTGACCTGCCCCTGCACAGAGACTGTATTTCCAAACAGCAAAGACTGAGTTTTGATAGACAGCTGCCTGAAGAATTAAGTGTCCTAGCCAGAGTCAAAGCAAGTATCACCAGCAGAAGGACATAGACAAAATAGAGGCAGTCCAGAGAAGGGCAACAAAAATGGTGCAAGGACTTTTTCAAAAGTCATATGAGGAAAGACTAGCGAGAACCTCAAGTATGTATTCCCTGGAGGAAAGGGGGGGGGATATGATAGAGACATTCAGGTACATCAGGGGTATAAACAAGGTACAGAAGGGTAGCATCTTTCAGAAAAGAAGGTGTACAAGAACAAGGGGGAGCATGACATGAGGCTAGAGGGGGGCAGGCTCAGGGGCAACATGAGGAGGTACTTTTTCACAAAAAGAGTAGTGGATGCTTGGAGCAGCCTCCCTGCGGAGGTGGTTGAGGCAAAAACAGTAGGGGGATTCAAGAATGCATGGGCTAGACATACAAGTACTCTAGCAATAGGGATGAGCAAGGGTAAGTCACAGATCAGCTAGAGTCTGTGGCAATGCATTAGGTAGGGACAAAGGGCAGACTAGGTAGGCTACACGGTCCTTATTTGCCATCACCTTCTATATGTGTGTATCTGTGTGTAAGTATTGACAGCAGAGCCAGAAAGAGAGTCATACTACCTCAGCCCACCAGCCTACCATGGAGAAGTCCCCACACAAGACAGAAAAGGAAGAACATTCCCTTTCTAAAGAGTGAAGAAGAAAGTCCCCATGTAGGGTGATGATTATGATTGAGACTTCTTCCCCATAGCTCATTCCTGCATGCCACATACATGCTGCAGTGACTGTCATGCCACCAGCAACCAGCTTTCGAAACTCAGTAGTTGTGGAACTGCAGGGGAGTGACATGACCCCATCAGTGATGCCTCTTAGGGTATAAGGATTGCAGAACCATGAATAACTACCAGGGCCTTAATCCTGCCACTTATATGGATGGGTGGCTAGATAGAGAGATAGAGAGAAAGAAAGAAAGAAAGAAAGAAAGAAAGAAAGAAAGAAAGAAAGAAAGAAAGAAAGAGGAGAACAGAAAACCATGCACTCATATCTGATCAAGATGCCGCTATCTGCCACGTGTCAGCACACCTGTGCACACAAGATAAAAAAAAAAATACTGGCATACTCACCAAGGTAAAGTCCATGTATTTGTACAAAAGTACAAATCAGAGCCTCGTGGCACAACAGGACAGACTCCCACAATGTTTCACCAGCACACTATTGCTTCATCGGGGGATTGGAGAATAGACAAACAGATACAAAAACAGACAGGGTGTTAAACTTTAGAAACACTGGGCAGAACTGTGCCTTAATGATAGCCAGGGAATTAATCTGGGTGCACTACACAAAATCACAGAAACATAGAAACTACAGGTGGCATGCCTCAGACAGCTAGTTTTGGAACCCACTTGTGAGGGAGCAATCTTAGACCTCGTACTCTCAAATGGGGACAGTGAGGGGATCTCAGATCTAGAAATGGGTAGTCATCTGGGAACAAGTGACCACCAAACAGTGTGGTTCATGATATCTCAGCTACAGAGTCAAGCCATACAAAAGTGAGGGTGCTGGACTTCAGGAGGGTTGACTTTGGCAAGATGGGAGAGTGCCTTAGAAAAGCACTAGCAAACAGGCTAGAAGGAGCGGTGGAGCAACAATGGGGAAATATCAAAACTGCCATCACAGAGGCAGTAAGCCTTTGTGTGAAGCAATTAAACGAATCAAAATGAAAGAAAAAGCCACTATGGTTCCCAAAAGGGGTGGCTGGGAAGGTTAGGGAGAAAAAGATGGCATTTAGGAAGTATAAGGAAACACAGAAGGAGCAGGACAAAAAACTGTACCAGTTAAGACAGAAGGAAGCAAGGAGGGAAGTCAGAATAGCAAAGGCCCAAACTGAGGAAAAGATAGCCAACTCAGTTAAGAAGGGTGATAAAACCTTTTATAGGTACATCAGGGAGCATAGAAAGACAAAGGGAGGGAGGGATAGTGAGGCTGAACAGAAAGGACAGTGGGTCGGAAGAGAGCGACAGTGAAAAAGCAGGGATACTGAACGAATACTTCTGCTCAGTATTCACAAAAGAGGAGGAGGGGGTAGTGCCCAATCCAATTAGCAGAAGCACTCTGGATGGGGGGGCGAGCCCAGTCCTTTCACAGAAGAAAGGGTTCTGAAAGAACTCCTAAAACTGAAGGTGGACAAAGCAATGGGGCCTGATAGAATTCACCCCAGAACTGTAAAAGAATTAAGAGGTGAACTAGTGACACCACTGACTAAACTTTTTAACAAATCATGGGAGGATGGTGTGTTACCTGAGGAATGGAGGAAGGCAGATGTGATTCCCCTTAACAAAAGTGGGAGCAAGACAGAGGCAGAAAATTACAGACCTGTCAGTTTGACCTCTGTGGTAGGGAAAGTGATGGAATCACATCTGAAGGAAAGAATTGTTGAGTACCTAGGGGCCAGTGGGGCACAGGACCCAAGGCAGCATGGATTCACAGCGGGAAGGTCATGTCAGATGTATCTCATTGATTTCTTTGACTGAGTGACCAAAGTAGTAGACCAGAGAGGGGCTGTGGACATATCCTACATAGGCTTGAGCAAGGCATTTTACACAGTCCCACACAAAAGATTAATAATCAAATTAACCAGCCTGAGAGTGGGTCCCAGGGTGGTAGCCTGGGTAAAACATTATCTGGACACCGAAGGTAATTGTAAATGGAGTCCACTCTGAAGAAAGAGGGGTTACTAGTGGTGTACCGCAGGGTTCAGCACTGGGTCCACTCCTTTTTAATCTCTTTATAAGTGACATTGCAGAGGGACTGAAGGAAAAATATGCCTCTTTGCGGATGATACAAAGATCTGCAACAGGGTTGGCGCACAAGGAGTCATGGAAAGGGTGAGAAGGGACTTGGCAAGGTTAGAGGAATGGTCAGATGTATGGCAGCTTGGATTCAATGGAAAGAAGTGCAAAATAATGCACCTGGGAAACAAAAACCCAGGGGAAGATTACACAATGGGGGGAGGTAGTAACAACAACAAAAATGGAAAGGGACCTGGGGGTAATCATGTCAGATGACCTTAAGGTTATCAAGCATTGTGAGAAGGCAGTAGGGAGGGCTGGGAGGATACTGGGCTGTATAGGGAGCGGCATCACCAGAAGAAAATAGGAAGTTGTTATCCCTCTGTACAGACAGTTGGTGAGACCCCATCTGGAGTACTGCGTCCAGTTCTGGAGACCCCATCTTCGCAAGGACGTAGACAGGATAGAGGCAGTCCAGAGGAGGGCAACTAAAATGGTGCAGGGTATGCAAGAGAAGCCATACGAGGAGAGACTAAAGGAGCTTAATATGTATACCCTTGAGGAAAGGAGGGAGAGGGGGGACATGATAGAGACTTTTAAGTACCTCAGTGGTGTCAACAAAGTCGAAGAGGGTAGCATCTTTCAGAAAAAGAGATGTGCAAGAACAAGGGGACACAATTTGAAGATAGAGGGAGGGTGGCTCAGGGGCAATGTGAGGAAGTCTTTTTTCATGGAGAGGGTGGTGGACACATGGAACAGCCTTTCCGAGGAGGTTGTGGGGTCTAAAACTGTGGGAGAATTCAAGAATGCGTGGGATAGACATAAGGCAATTCTTGTGGGGGGGGGTAGGAAGAAATAGGTTAACTAGGAGCTGCAGCTTATCCTGTAGGTAGAGAAATGTGCAGACTAGGTGGGCCAAGCGGTCCTTATCTGCCGTCAAAGTCTATATTTCTATGTTTCTGTGTAAACTGATGGCAGATAAGGACCACTTGGCTCACCCAGTCTGCCCTTTTTCATTGTGCTGCTTTCACTGCAGACTCTTTTAGGTCTACAGCACTTTCTCTTCCACCCCTTTCCAATCCCTTATGATTCCCTTTTGCCTATCTCAGGCCTTTTTGAATCCCACCACTGTTTTTGCCTCCACCATCTCTGCTGGAAGACTATTCCAGGCATCTAGCACCCTTTCTGTGAATAAGTATTTCCTCACATATCTCCTGAACTTACCCTCTTCCAGCTACATATCGTGACCCCTTGTTCCTGAGCACCCTTTCCTCAAAAAAGTACCTCCCACCTGTACCTTATTCACCCTTGTGAGGTAAAGGTCTCGATCACATCTCCCCTTCTCCTCCAGGGTGTACATGTTTTGTTCCTTTAGCATCTCCTAATAGGGCTTTTGATGCTGATTCTTTACCATCTTGGTAGCCCTCTTCTGGACCATCTGTACTCTGTGTATGTCTGTCCTGAGATGTGGTATCCAAAACTGGACACAGTACTCCAGGTGAGGTTTTATCAATGACCTATGTAGGGGCAATACCACTTCCCTCTTCCTGCTGGTGATATCCCTGCCTATATACCCCAGCATCCCACTAGCTCTCCCGATCATTTTATTGCATTGGTTGGCCATTTTCAGGTCATCCGCTATATTACCCTCAGATCCTTTTCCTGCTTGGTCATTGGCTTTGCAAAAAATAGGATGTGTCAAAGTGGGATTTGAACCCGCACCTCCATTCAGAGACCAGAATACCTAGTCTTCTGGGAAGAATTCTGTCCTTGAGTCTAGCACCTTAAACCACTCAGCCATCTTGACACTCTTCAAGTTGGCAAGTCGGATTACTTTTTTTGTGTTTACTTTCTATACTCTGCATAGTTAATACTTGTTATTTCCGTCTTTCAAGCACTGGGCCTGCACTGTGTATTTACAAGAACTGTGAGGTACCACTTTAGTTAAAAGGGGGTTGAAAGGGGCTGTAGGGTTTACTGGTGTACCTGATTCTGAAGAGGAGCTGACTTTGATAAGATGGCCAACAGAGTTAAGCTAGCCCTGGCAAAAAGAAATACAGGTGAGGGGTACAGGCAAAATGGGCAAGCATTAAGGATGTAATACTTGAAGCAACAGCCCATTGTGTTAGAGAGAAAAGGAAGTGCAAAAGAAGAAGGAAACCACTTTGGTTCTCAAAAACAGTAGCCGAAAAGGTCAGAGCCAAAAGGCTGGCCTTCGGGAAATATAAGGGAATGCAGCGGGATGAAGATAAGGAGGCATACCAAACTTCCCTAAGGGAAGCAGGGAAGACAGTAAGGCAGGCAAAGGCCCAAACCGAGGAAACACTAGCAAAGACAGTAAAAGAAGGTGACAATACTTTCTATAGATACATTACTGAAAGGAAAAAGTCCAGAGGGGGTATTGCTAAGGTCAAAGGACATAAGGGGGCATGTGAGGAGGAGGACCATGTAAAAGCATCTATCCTAAATAGATACTTCTGCTCAGTATTTACGGAAGAGAAGGTAGGGCAGGGCCCACAGCTCAGCACCATGGATACAGGAGGGAGGGAGGTGAGCACTAGTCTCTTCACAAAAGAAAGGGTCCTACAAGAGCTCAGTAAGCTCAGGGTGGACAAGGTAATGGGACTTGATGGCATACATCCCACGGTACTAAAGGATCCAAGGGTAGAACTAGCAGAGCCATTATCAGAACTGTTTAGTGAGTCTCTGAGCACAGGAGAGGTCCCAGAAGACCGGAGAAGGGCTCATGTGATCCAACTCCACAAGAGTGGTAGCAGGGAGGAGGCAGGGAACTACAGACCAGTCAGTCTTACCTCAGTAGTGGGTAAGATTATGGAGGCACTCCTTAAGGAAAGGATAGTGCAACACCTGGAATCTATAGGAGCACAGGACCCAAGACAGCATGGGTTTACAAAAGGAAGGTCCTGTGAAACTAATCTCATAGATTTCTTTGACTGGGTAACCAGAGTGGTGGACCAAGGGGAGCAGTTGATGTCGCCTACCTTGACTTCAGCAAAGCTTGATACTGTTCCACATAGAAGATTGATTAATAAGCTGGGTAGGCTCAGGGGTGGGTCGAAGTTGGTCAGCTGGGTGGCAAACTGGTTGATGGGCGAAAAAACAGAGAGTGGTGGTAAGCGGTATACAGTCAGAAGAGATGCAAGTCACAAAGTGGGGTACCTCAGGGATCAGTCCTGGGGCCAGTCCTCTTCAATATCTTCATCAGTGACATTGCAGATGGACTGGAGGGTAAGGTTTGTCTGTTTGCAGATGACACCAAGATCTGCAACAGAGTAGATGATCAAGATGGGGTGGGCAGAATGAGAAGAGATCTGGATAAATTAGCAAAATCCGTTTTTCGGATGAGACGTTCTGTCTTTCGGATAAGATGTTAAACCGAGGTCCCATCTGCCTGGATTGGTGGTAGTTCAGGTGGATGTCAAAGATCCCATGGCACTTATCGAAAAGAGAAGGGGATTTCCCCGGTGTCCTGGCCAAATTTCCCCCATTCACTGAAAATACCACCAACAGCTCAATCTGGTTCAATTTCAGTTGCTTACCATCTGTACTCCCCACCCCCGGTCGCCCCTGAAAAAGGGACTTCTAGTTCCAGTGGGCCTACCGGGTCAACAAAATTCAATAAATAAACAATAAATAAATAAAAATGGTCGGAAGAGTGGCAACTGGGGTTTAATGCAAAGAAGTGCAAGATCATACACATAGGAAAGAGAAACTATGAAGCCACCTATAGGCTGGGAGGGGAGTTGCTGGCAGTCACAAGGGAAGAAAGAGACTTGGGCATCATCATCACCGATGACCAGAAATCATCCAAGCAGACCACTAAAGCAGTAGGTAAGGCTAGGGAGATGTTAGGGTGTTTTAGTAGGGGTATCACAAGTCAGAAGAGGGAGGTAATAATCCCTCTTTACAAGACACTGGTTAGGCCCCATCTGGAGTACTGCGTACAGTAGTGGAGGCCATACCTTCACGAGGACATTAACCAAATTGAGGCAGTCCAGAGAAGGGCAACCAAAATGGTGTAGGGACTGCATCAGAAAACATATGAGGACAGATTAACGGATTTCAATATGTATACCCTAGAGCAAAGGAGGGAGAGAGGTGATATGATCGAACATTCAAACACCTTAAGGGCATTAGCAAGGTGAAAGAGTGTAACATGTTTCAATATAAGAAAAATAGAAGGACAAGAGGGCACAGCATGAGATTAGAGGGAGGCCGATTAAGGGGTAATATGAGGAAGTTCTTTTTCACAGAAAGGGTGTTGGATGCATGGAATGGCCTACTTCAGGAAGCAGTGGATATGAATACAGTGCAGGGCTTCAAACAGGCATGGGATAGGCATAAGGGAGCAATTCGGATGAGTATGAATAGATAGGCCATCGAAAGAGCAAAGGCCGATGGCACATTTATAAGGTAGAAAAAGAAATGGGCAGACTGGATGGGCCTTGCAGTTCTTATCTGATGTGAGCTTCTATGTTTCTATGAAGGACTGTGTGGGACTGCTAGCTGGAGACCTGTATGGGACTGCCATTCTGCTCATTGCTTGTTTACTTGCTTAACTCATACCCTTTCTGAGGTTTGTGAAGGAGCAATATTGGATCTTGTACTCACCAACGAGGACAGTGTTGCAGACATGGTGGGTGGCCACATAGGGACCAGTGATCACTGTACTTTGTGGTTCAATATAAGAAGTGTGGCTGAATCGAACTGCACAAAGGCGAGGTTCCTTGACTTCAGGAGGGCCCACTTTACAAAGATTGGGAATGCCTTAGGGATGCCCTGGTTGGGGGGGGGGGACTTGGGTGAAGTGGAGGAACAGTGGGTGAAACTAAAAGGAGCCATAGTGAAGGCAACACACCTCTGCGTCAGGCAAGTCAGCAAAAGAAAAAAAGAGACCACTATGGTCTCAAATGAGGTGGCTGGAAATGTAAGGGCAAAAATGTTAGCATTCAGGAGGTATACAGAGACACAGTGGGAGGAGGACATAGCGGTACATCAGGAGAAGCAGAGGGAGGCAGGGAAAGCAGTCAGGCGCACAAAGGCGCAAATGGAAGAGAAAATAGCTCAGGCAGTAAAGAAAGGAAACAATACAATTTTTAGGTACATAACGAAAAAAGAAAGACCAGAGGAGGGATTGTAAGACTAAGGAAGGAAGGGGGAGAATGTGTGGAAGATGACCAGGAAAAAGCAGATGATCTGAACAAATACTTTTGTTCACTGTTCACAGTGGAAGGAGGAGGTGAGGGACCACAGATAAGGGACAGGAGCAGTGAAGGAGAGAGGTGGACACTAGTCCATTTTCAGAGGAGTGAGTCCTGAAGGAACTCACAAATCTGAAGATGGACAAGGCAATGGGGCCAGATGGGATGCATCCAAGGATATTGAAGGAGCTCATAGAGGTGCTGGCTGCACATCTGACAGTCCTGCACAACCACCCTCTGGAGACAGGAGGACTGGAGAACTGGAGGAGATCAAATATAGTCCCACTTGACAAAAGTGGTAGCAGAGAGGAGGCTGGTAAATACAGGCCAGTCAGCCTGACTTCGGTGGTGGGGACATTAAAGGAATCACTACTGAGGGAAAGGATTGTGGAATATCTTGAAAGCTTACAGGATCTGAGGCAGCATGGATTCACAACAGGGAGGTCATGTCAAACAAATCTGCTTGATTTCTTTGATGGGTGGCCAGGGAATTAGATTAAGGTGGAGCAGTGGATGTGGCCTACCTAGATTTCAGTAAGGCCTTCGACACTGTTCCACACAGGAGACTCATAAACAAGCTGAGCAGCCTGGGAGTAGGTCCAAAGGTGGTAAACTAGGTAAGGAATTGGTTGGGGGATAGGTGACAGAGGGTGGTGATAAGCGGCATTCACTCCGAGGAAGGGAGGGTGACCAGCAGGGTGCCACAAGGATCAGTACTGGGACTGGTCCATTTTAATGTCTTTATTAGTGACATTGCAGAAGGACTAGAAGGGAAGGTATGCCTTTTTGCAAATGACACAAAGATCTGCAATAGGGTAGACACACCGGGGTGGGGGGAATGAGCAGAGATCTATGAAAACTTGAGTGGTGGTCAGAAGTGTGGCACTTAAGTTTCAGTGCAAAGAAGTGCAAAATCATGCACTTGGATCACAAAAACCCAGGGGTGGAGTACAAGATGGGGGAAGTGGTACTGATGACCACCAAGTGGGAAAAAGACCTGGGGGTAATCATATCTGATGACCTAAAGGTGGCCAATCAGTGTGACAAGGCAGTGGGGAGAGCTAGTGGGATACTAGGGTGCATAGGGAGGGGTATCACCAGTGGAAAGAGGGAGGTGGTGATACCACTGTATAAATCATTGGTGAGACCTCACCTAGATTACTGTGTCCAGTTCTGGAGGCCACATCTCTAGAATGACATAGACTGAGTGGAGGTGGTCCAGAGGAGGGCAACTAAAATGGTGCAGGGCCGCATTAAAAACCCTATGAGGAGAGACTAAAGGACCTCAATATGTACACCATGGAGGAAAGGAAGGAGAGGGGGGGATATGATAGAGACTTTAAAATATCTCACAGGTATAAATAGTGTACAAGAAGGAAGCATTTTTCAGAAAAAATATGCTCAAGAACAAGGGGCCATGCTATGAAGCTGGAGGGGGTTGTTTCAGGGTAAATGTGAGGAAGTACTTCTTTACAGAAAGAGTGGTGGATGCCTGGAACAGTCTGCCAGTGGAGGTGGTTGGGGCAAAAACTGTAATGGGATTCAAGAACGCATGGGATAGGCATAAGGGAACCTTAGCAGTTAGGAAAGGGAGGGTAAAGCTGGAGACCAAACAGGGTCTGTGAAATTATAGTAGTTAGGGTAAATGGACAGATTAGGTGGGCCAAGTGGTGCTTATCTGCCATCAAATTCTGTGTTTCTATGTTTCCTTCCCCAGAACCCTGGTCCTGTTTCTCCCAGTAAACCTTATCCCTGTTTTCGAATTCTGTTCCTTGTGCAGCATTTTCTTATTTGCATTCCCAATTGTTGCATGGTGGGATAACCTACTGGTACTGAAATTGCTGTTTATGTATTTTTCTGGGGGCATTGCCCAGGGTGCTTAGGTACCCTAGGGTGGCTTAAGGTAGAGATGCCGTATCATCTCAAATTCCTTACCAAAGTCACACCAGATCCAGGGACAAACACCTGATGATTTACCAGTAAAGCTTCATTTAGTGGGCTACACCAACATGCCTAGGAGGTATAGGTCTCAAGTGGAATAATTCACTTGTTTAGTTTGCCAGAAACAAATACAGGCTTTCCACCTGTTGTTCTCTGTTAAAGTCTTTCCGTGCCATTATACTTCCTTATTCCCAAATTTCCATCATTCCTAGATCATTACAATAATTCATTTTACAGTTCATTACCCAGGATAGTCCAGGTGAGAGGCAGTATCTCATTTTCAATGGGGTTCAGCTTCTACCCATTTGCACAGCTGGATGGACTGGAGTACGGAGAGGTTACATGACTTGCTGAGAGTCATACAGGGAGTATTCAGCTGCAATAGAATTAGAACCTGAGATCTCTCAGTTGTCAGGCCAGTGTTCTAACTACTAAACTACACAGCCTCTTTTATTGTCACCCAGTCTCACTTTTCAGTGTTCTCCATCACTGCTTCTGGTTGCTAGATTTTTATCTTGAGAATGCTCTTCCGTTTCTACTTCTAGGTCAAATGTATTTCTTGTTTCAACCAACTGTTCACTCAGCTCCTTTTCTAAATCATCCAAATCAGCAGCCTCCTTGATAGGCTGCTATTCATCCTCAGAAAAACAAGTACTGGTCAATGGCAAACATGTTTGCCTGCATGCTGTTACAAGTTAGAACAGCAGCAATATCTTTTTTCAATAGGGTGCTGCTTTTACACATTTCTACACCATATTTATCCAGAATAGCATAACTAAGATGCAAAATCCTGTTTTCAGTGGTGTCCTGCTTTTTTTAATTTCCACAAGGAGGAGGAGTTGGGGGGCAGCAGACGTCAAGGGGTCTTTTTATGGGGAAAGACAACAAGGGATTGATGAAGATGAGGGATGGTTTCCTTCTTTTTAGGTACTTGGCTGGCAGCACTGGGAGTGGACACCCTGGTGTCTCATCGTGTTTGGGAATAGTGTTAGCTGCCACTGGGTGTGGGATCCTTAGTGTCAAACTCAGTGTGTGTGTGCATGCATGTGGGGGGGGCTTATGAAATGCTGGGTAGAGCAGGAGAAGGATGCTGGAAATGGGGGTTGGGCACTCACTGTCAGTGATGTGGCAGTTGGCTAGTGTCACCGGGGTGGGCACCCTGTTGCTGCATCATATTTGAGGGGGGCGTGTTAGCTAGCACTGGCACTGGGCACCCCGGTTTTGGACTGAGTGTGTGTGTGTGGGGGGGTGAATATTGGCAATGGGGTTCATATTGGGCTGGGATTTCTGCCCTTTCTCCTCCATCTCAACTTTGGGCCTCTGCTGTGGCAATCGCAGATCATCTGTTCTGTATTTCTTGGCCATGGACTGAGCTGCTGGGAGGATCTTTCATCAGCAGTCATGCTGTTATGATGAAACAGAGCAGACACCTGGAAAACAACCGGGAGAGGAAGACTAGCTGAGCAGAAGGTTCATGCTAATGCAAGCTCACTTGGTATGCTAATGAACGGACTCCCACAAGCAATAATGCCCAACAGCGTGGGTGGTATTGGGCAATACCGGACCACCCAGGAGCGTAATGAGGCCCAGTGCTGCAGGTGAAGGGCCTTATAGCCCCTGAAAGGTCTGGTATTGCCCATACCGCCTACCCTGGAGGATATTATTGCGCTTAGAAAATGGGTCCACTTTCAAAATAAATGCACTGAAACATTTGTTTGATTTAAACTTTTAAACAAATTGTATTTATTTAGAAAAATACCAACAAGAGAAAAAAATAGTCCCTTTATGGGAACAGTCAGTTAACAGAGTTTACTTTTGATTTTACTTTACGAAAAAATACATAAATCAACAGCCAGTTCACTATTTGTTATAGGTGATGAAGTTAATGGGGCAATTGAAAGAGCAGGATGTTGGGTTAAAGAAATTTTGTGTTCCTGATCCCCTCTGACCTGACAGGTTGCTAGTGGATTCAGTTTCCAGGTTTTGATTATCTTCAGTCTTCTTTTCTTTCTGGCCTGCTGTCTCTTGTAGATCTTCAGTCTTTTCATGATGTTCAGCTGTTCTTGTTTGTTGTTGATTAGCTAAACATAAAAAAAGAAAACATTTAAAATACTATCCACTAAAGGTACTACAAATTAAGACGTATGATTTTACCTGTAGATGGCATGCTGTTACTACTTCCTAGGATAGAGCTCCACTGTTTCCAATCAGTTGTGGAAGTTCTCCAATAAATAGATAAACTTGTCTCAGATCTGTGGCCAGTCACTGATGTGATTTCTCGATTTGAAAGACCAGCATCAGAGAGGAGCTGGACAGCTGTAGCTCTGATGCTATGGTTCGTGTATTTTTGAGACAGCTGGGCTTCATTGCTGATCTTGCTCATCAGGGAACCAAAGTAGTTTTTACCCATGGGCTCACTAGTGTACCAATAAATCTGGGTGTCTAAAAAGGCCTGGGGGCACCTACAGGGTGTACATAGAAAGCTTTAGCATTTGGAGGAACTGTAGATAAATATTTTACAAGACATTTCACTGGACAAAGTTGTTTTTCCGGTTCTTGAAAAATAAATCCTCTAGTGTTCTCTTTATTTCAGTTGGGTTTTTGTGTCTGCATTGTGACTTAGAGTTATATACTTTGTGCCACTGTCATCCATTTTAACCTCAAAGGAATCCAACTTTAGGTCCTGTAGTCCCTCCCGGCCATGTCTGGTCATATGGAGTTGGACATCAAACCATACCCTTTTTACGAGACCAGATGCAGTGTCGGGTGATAGTGCAGTACTTTGTTCTTAGCTTCTGTAGGTCTGATAATGAGATGGCAGGGTAGTGGCTGGATGTGTCTTTTTGTGTCTTCCTAAGTTTTTTTTAGCACAGATTGTAGTACGTTGTTTGAAGATTTAAACTCTGTGTCACTTATCATGTTTATGTTTCTTGCCACGTCAACACTATTTAGGTGGCGATTTATGCCAGCTCTAAAGGCACAGTAACCAGCAACAGAGTATTCCTGACCCTGGCCAGTCCTGGCTTCCGCATAAAACTTACGCAGATTGTTATTAAGCTGCTCACATGTGTCATTATGCCAGTCTATGTTTATGCTGCTCTGTGTTGCCCAGTCTTCAAATACTGCAACTGCCCACTTGGTGTTTTTCTTTGTATTTACTTTCATCCTATCACTTTCTAGTTTATCTAGCTGGGTGTCACTTATACTAACATACTAAAATGCCAGCAGAATAGGCCTAACGGTCTTTCGTGTCTGCCTCGTTGGTGACCCCCACCCTGGGTGCTGACCTTGCTATCCCCTCGCCTTCTCTGGCTTCTCCTTCCCAGTTCGGATATTCTTGCTGCATTGGATTTTGCTTCCAGAACCCTTCCCTGTACCTGTCCCACCCCTCTTGAACCCTTCCACTGTCTCTGCCTCCACCAGCCCCTAGGTAGTGCATTCCATGGCTCCACCACCCTCTTAGTGAAGTAGCACCTCCTCCTTTCTCCTGAATCTTCCCCTCCAGCTTCCACCCATGCCCTCTAGTGGCCCCTTTCTCCTTCCTTCAAGCACCTGACTGTTCCTCCCCATTTACCCTCTACATGTACCTGAAGACTCTATCATGTCCCCGGTCCTTCTCTCTTCCAATGTGTACATATTTAGCTCTTCGAGCCTCCTCATAGGTCCTGTCCCCAAGCCCAAAATCATTTTGGTTGCCCTCCTCTGGATCCTCTCCAGGAGGTTAATGTCCCTCTTTAAGTGTGGCCTCCAAAACTGCATGCAGTACTCCAGGTGCGGCCTCACCAAGCAGTTATACAGAGGGAGTATCACTTCCCTCCTTCTGGAGGTGATCCCCCTAGCGATGCATCCCAGCATCCTGTTGGCCTTGGCTGCTGCCCTCCTACAAGTCTCAGAGTTGTTCATCTTGACATCCACCACCACCCCCAGGTACCTCTCAGCTCACTTATGGAGACAAAACGTTCACTTACCTTTGTTTCTTGCTGTTTGTGTTTTCTAGGTGGTTCATCTGTGTTACTGGCATTGAAAACAGTGTGTCAATAGTTGCCACTGCTGTCATGTCAAACTGAACTGGCAAATAATCTGACATTTTCATTTTGTTTTACTGCGTTTTGGTGCCCTTGACAGTTTTAAATTGGATGCTGTCAGTTTTAGAATGAACGTGAATGCCTGACAGCAGTGCTTCTGATTGGCTACTCCTGGTTGCTGAGGGTGACAGAGCACGCAATCTGGGGGGCCTCTACTGTGTATGAGAGTGCCGGTATTTTCTTAGTTC
The DNA here is from genome assembly GCA_016271365.2 of Neoceratodus forsteri. Lineage (NCBI taxonomy): Eukaryota > Metazoa > Chordata > Ceratodontiformes > Ceratodontidae > Neoceratodus > Neoceratodus forsteri. The sequence continues at coordinate 1,100,355,664 of CM028129.1, read as the reverse complement.
TGCCTACCAGATGGTCATTCATCTGCGGTATGAAATACAAGGAAATACAGGTGTTTTCATGCCCATTTAAGACACAAGGGGGTAGCATTCTCGCAGACACTGCACATGCTGCTCACAACACTGATTGCATGCTTGTCTAACGAGAGTATTTCTTTTATACAAAACATTTGCTTTTGCTTTTTTTAAATTAAATATTTTACTGGAAGTTCTGCTCGGTTCTTGGTACGATCACTATTTTTTTATTAATTACAGAGAACTGCATGCAACAGGATTGCTGGCTGCATGTGTGGTATCAGGTTGTACTGACCACATACAGAGGCAGCAGAACACTTTCTTGCTGTTAATTTTAAATGTGGCGCTTTGAATTATGCAAGGACCTGCGTCGTGAAGAGGGTTGGATGCGAGAGGAGATCCAAACTGTGTCATGCAGTACATTTGTTACGCCTGCTGGTTGCTTTTTTAAACCAGAAATTACCACGATCGCTGTCTACTACTTCTACTGCATTGGCAGAGCAGTGTCTGCCTGACTCTTGCTTTTCTTTTTTTTGTTTTGCTTTTGAAGTGCATCTGGGGATACTATGGGTGGGACAACAATGGAAGAAAATGCCTCTTGACGTGGAGTGGGACATCAGGAGCAGAGACAGAAGCTGTAAGGCAATGCCACTAAACATTTTATTTGCTGACACTTTTTTTGAAGTTGGATGGAGACGTGCAGGATTGTGGCATTTGAAGGTGGTGTAACATTTGGGGGAGAGGAGGCCCTTGCTCTGCTGCTAGCCAAGGAAATAAATATGGCATGGCTAGTTATTTTAACATTCTATCTGCCCAGTCATACAGTGCAGGGTATAAGGCAACAGAGACTGGCACTTATTATTTTACAGTCTCTATTGCCTCGTACTGGACCGGCAGATTGCTTCTGACAACCAGTCACTGACAAGAATAGAGTGGACCCATTTTCTAAACTATGATAGAAGCTGCTTTGTGTTTTCATATGTGAGAAGTTCCTGCCCATCAGCTAGCAGACCACCATCATTATTGCCTTCTTAGCACTGATATTTCACTGCCAGGCCTCCTATAGGCAGAATTGTGTTGCATGCATACAGATCATGTCCCAGGCCCATACACTGCCAGTATGTTTGCTTTACAAATGTGTACGCAAGCAAACATACAAATGAAAGAAGAAACTGCATTCTCTAAGGAAAGCCTCACAGCTCATTTTGATGAATACATGGCTGTCCCCATTGGACAGTGATTATACCAGCATTATATGTTATAGTTGGTAACAGTGTCACCTGGCTGCTGCCACACTAAATATGGCTTTAGAGCATACTCTGCATAGTGTGCAAGAAGTGTACTGCTAAATTGCTAATTTATCCAAAATGATCATCTTTGATTTCAGTGAGGTTGCATATCTGATAAGGTAGGTTGGATGGGGACACTAGATATGTTTGTCTGCATGTAAATGGTCATTGTACTCCTCACACCTTGTAATGTCCTGTAGAAAATCTTCCAGCTGGCTGTTGCTTTCTTTTTGGGGGAGGGGGGCTCCTTCCCTTGCCTTCCAGCACCCCACGCCTTCAGGTTTATCAATGCCTCCCACTTTCCAATGGACTCACCTCTTTTTTATCACTGAAATGTTATTGACAATCTCAAATATGACAATTGACACATACATCAAACACTGAAATTGTAAAAATAGTGGATATTTACTTCCCTCTGCTAGTTCTATAGTTTGAGTATATACTGTTATGTTTTTACATTCTGTACTTATTAGGACGCATTGTCTCATTTACTTCGGGGTTCATGACAGGTGTCATTCCTTTTTGGGTAACTATTGTAGTGATTGGTGCAAGTGATGGTGTATTAGGACTCGTACATATATTTCCTTTTAAGTAGTTACTTTCCCGGGGTGGGGTGGGGGTAATTCGTAGTAATTTTTGTTTCGATTCCTTACACTGTTTCAGTAAATGAATTATTTCTATTATACACTGAAAATTTATTGAAATCTGTACATATCAGACTGCATAGTCTCAATTTCTTGGGGGTCTTTGATTAGTACTTCTTTGTATCTGGCACTTACACTGACAATTTATATTATCATGTATAAAATGTTGCTACAATACTAAAGGCCTTAAGGTTTCTGAAACATAATAGCTGGTTGAGAATATGTTGGGAATATATCTCCAGCTAGTTGTACATTCATCAATCTGATACACTTACTCACTCTAGGTATGTAAAGATAATTTCTGTTGTAACTTTTGGGGCTTATTTTTTAATTTTTACTTGTTAATATGTTACATTTTGGCATGCAGTTGTTTTTTCCAGGGTCATTTTCTTGTAATTGGCAGTATTCTCAAACTAACAGAGTTCTGAGCAGAGTTGAAGCTGGCTTCTACTGGTGTGCTCTTACCTCACTCTTGAAGCATGTGTCTTTGGGAGTTTTTTTTCACTTGACATATAATTTAGTGAGTAGAGAATCCTAGTGTTTTGTTATTCATTAGACTGATACATGGTATAATATATGTGGGTTGAACTCTCTGTCTGCTGTTATCTCTGGGCAACCTTTGACCTTTAAGTTTGGTTCAGCTGAAAGCACACTTAAGATATTCAAGCTCTGTTGTCACTTTAATTATGTTTTGAATGCCTGTTTTAAACCAGTGAGAATTATTTCTGTTTTTTTCTGCATGTTGTAAGTGTTTCTAAATAACTGTCATTAAGCTTCCAAAGAAGGACTTGTTGATCTGAAAGCTAAAGCTTTTTGTTCTTTTTTGTAACATCCTTGTTGGTCCAATAAAAGATATCAAACCATTTGTTGTGGATTTGTTCTTACTAGGATCACTATGGCATTAAACAGTGTGCTTTAAAATATTAGAACACTCAGAGAAAATGTTGTATACCCACTGTGGACTCACCTGCTGATTATCACCATCAGGCTCCCCAGGGGGTCCATTGTCCCTTGACCTCCAGAGTGCTCCTTCCAGGCCCTCCCTACCCCTTAGCCACCGGGTAAGGAATTTGTGCCAGGACTTGGGACAATGACTGGTAGGGGGTAGCTTGGAATGCCTAGGGGTTGAGTGGCATGGCAGGTGTGGAAGTCATCCTCTAGCATGAATGGGTCAGATGTTTTCTGATTTGCTCACTGCCAAGTCCCTTGTAGGAATGCACACCAAGGCGTTCGGGAGGGGGAGGGCACAGCAGTATGTGATCACCCATGTCAGAAACTACACCACCTCCATGCCCCAAACAGGAACCATTCCTGAAGTGGCAAACTGCAAAACTTTTCTTTGGGAATAGTGCACCCATGCAGATGCTCCTTTGCCTGCCTGTGCTCCTGTTACCTCAAGCTCAGGGTTCAAACTGGGATAGCCAGCATGTGAGAGCAGTCCCCCACTCTTCTGCACCATGAAGCTGCTGACTACTTTTTAAAATAATGTTTTTGGGCCAGCCCATCAGATGATCGACAGCACTGCTGCCTGCTGTGCTGTTGAACTGGTCTGCCAAAGTGATGACGGGCACAGGAGAATTGAACAAACCGGTGGATGTTCGCTTCCTCTGGGGAAGGTGGATACCCATAGTCCACTCTGTGAGTGCCTCTTAGCAACCCCACTGTGCCCAGTATGACAGGGCATACCAAGGAGAGTCAGGATGAACTGCCAGACTCTGTGCATGCTCATTGCATGTGCGTTATAGACCCTTCTTTGGTTACCTTCTTTGAAGAAGGGAGCAACTGAGGAAAAGCGGCCATTGCAGGAAATCAGTGCTCCTGCAGGCACTACACTACACTACTGACTGGACTCACCTCCATGCTGGATCCGGTCTCCAGAGGAGTCTAGCTCACTCTGATAGCCCTGCCGTGGTGGCTTTCAGAAGGTCCTTAAGTCCTAGAGAAGGTGGGTGTTGGGTGGGAGGGGTGTGCTGATGGGGAAGAGGGTTGAGGTGGATGCATAAAGAATATGTAAAAAAAACTCCTAATATTTGTAAAATACTACCACTTTGTGTGATGTTGGTGATGATGTTCACCTGTTTCTCTATGTGTGCTTTTTGTTTTATGTTTTTTTTTTCACATGCTTCCTAATGACTTCTTTGCCTTTCACCTTTCTAATCATTCTTTCTAGTAGGGTCACTTTTTTCACATTTGCCTGCCTTTGTCTTTTGTATACCTTCTCCCCCACACTCCTGTAAAGACTGAGTAGGGCAGATCCTCCACTTTTCTACCACTACTTCCTGTTCCTCTTCCCCCTCTTACTAGCAACTTGTCTGAAGGAAACATTGCACCCCAGTAAACAGGAAACAGGTGCTGACCAAAGCCTAATAATGCTAGTTCAGCAGTAGCCTATTTAAGTAAATTGGTGTTTGTGAGTAAAGGTTGATGGAGAGTGTTCAAAGACAGTCACAGCATCAAAGAAGGAAACAGACTGAGCCTTGCTTCCTTACATGCAAAGACATTATAGGATTTAAACGTAAACTAAGACAATAAATGGCTGCACTGAAGTAACACAACAGAAAGCTACAAAATTCATGAAAGCAACATTTGTTTTATTACACTGCTAATTGCATAATTTTTTAAATGTTTAAAGATGTTTTTATTATTTCTTCCCCATTTTCCATCTGCCCCAACGGTTGTTGGTACCACAACTGCACACTTTCTATGCCTGAGATGGACAGCAGTAGCCTGGCTTCACAACTAATGCCATCCCATGATTAGTCAGCAGAGAGTAAATGAACACCAGGATGAGTGTGCCCTTCCTTCCTCCCTCCCTCCCTGAGAACTGAACAGTTTACTTCCATGCTGTGCTCATCCTCCAGCCTGCACCACTGTGGGATTCTGGGGTGCTTTCCTGATCCCCTATCACCCAGAGAGCAAAGCAATGTGCTGCCACTATGATGCTGCACCATATACTGTAGGGTTTCATCCCCTTCCTCACTTTCTTCACTCCCTTTTTGGTGGCAAGATCCCAGTCCAACACCCCTAACTCAGCTCCACCCTCTCTGACTCAGTAAACAGACCCCAGTCTACAGATTTGTCTGCTGACATACTCCCTTATTCAGTAAATAGATCCCCAATCCCCCACCAATCTGCTGATACTGTCCTTGACTAGGTATACAGACCCATATCCACTAATCTACTGACACCCTCCCTGACACAGTATACAAATTCCCAATCCCCCACCAATCCATAACACTGTCTCTGACTCAGTATACAGATCCCAATCCCCCACCAATCCATAATACTATCAATGACTCACTATAGAGATCCCCAGTCCCCAAACAATCCATAATACTGTCCATGACTCAGTATACAGATCACCATTCCATAATACTATCCATGACTCAGTATACAGATCCCAATCCCCCACCAATCCATAATACTGTCCATGACTCAGTATACAGATCCCCAGTCCGCAAACAATACATAATACTGTCCATGACTCAGTATACAGATCCCCAGACCCCCACCAATCTGCTGATATGGTCCCTGATTAGGTATACAGATCCCAATCCTCCATCAATCTACTGACATCTTCCCTGATTCAGTATACAGAACCCAAATCACCCACCAATCTGCTGATACTGTTTCTGACTCAGTATTCAGATCCCTATCCCACACCAATCTGCTGATACTGTCCCAGACTAGGTGTACAGATCCCATACCCACCAATCTACTGACATCCTCCCTGACACAGTAAACAGATCCCCAATCCCCTACCAATCTACTGACACCCTCCCTGACACAGAATACAGATCCGCAATCCCCCACCAGTCCATAATACTGTCTCTGACTCAGTATATAGATCCCCAATCCATAATTCTATCTATGACTCAGTATACAGATTCCCAATCCCCACCAATCCATAATGCTGTCTATGACTCAGCATACAGATTCCCAATCCCACACCAATCCATGATACTGTCTCTGACTCAGTATACAGATTCCCAATCCCTCACCAATCCATAATACTGTCTCTGACTAAGTATACAGATCCCCAATCCCCCACCAATCCATGATACTGTCTCTGACTTAGTATACAGATCCCCAGTCCCCCACCAGTCCACGATACTGTCTCTGACTCAGTATACAGATCCCAAATCCCTCACCAAGCCATAACACTGTCTCTGACTCAGTATACAGATCCCCAATCCCTCACCAATCCATAATACTGTCTATGACTCAGCATACAGATCCCCAATCCCACACCAATCCACAATACTGTCTCTGACTCAGTATACAGATCCCCAATCCCTCACCGATCCGTAATACTGTCTCTGACTCAGTATACAGATCCACAATCCCTCACCAGTCCATAATACTATCTATGACTCAGCATACAGATCCCCAATCCCACACCAATCCACGATACTGTCTCTGACTCAGTATACAGATCCCCAATCCCTCACCAGTCCATAATACTATCTATGACTCAGTATACAGATCCCCAATCCCACACCAATCCACGATACTGTCTCTGACTCAGTATACAGATCCCCAATCCCTCACCAATCCATAATACTGTCTCTGACTCGGTATACAGATCCCCAATCCCCCACCAATCCATGATACTGTCTCTGACTTAGTATACAGATCCCCAGTCCCTCACCAAGCCATAATACTGTCTCTGACTCAGTATACAGGTCCCCAATCCCACACCAATCCATGATACTGTCTCTGACTCAGTATACAGACCCCCAATCCCTCACCAATCCATAATACTGTCTCTGACTCAGTATACAGATCCCCAATCCCCCACCAGTCCACAATACTGTCTCTGACTCAGTATACAGATCCCCAATCCCTCACCAAGCCATAATACTGTTTCTGACTCAGTATACAGATCCCCAATCCCTCACCAATCCATAATACTGTCTATGACTCCGCATACAGATCCCCAAGCCCACACCAATCCACGATACTGTCTCTGACTCAGTATACAGATCCCCAATCCCTCACCAATCCATAATAATGTCTCTGACTCAGTATACAGATCCACAATCCCTCACCAGTCCATAATACTGTCTATGACTCAGCATACAGATCCCCAATCCCTCACCAATCCATAATACCTGTCTCTGACTCAGTATACAGATCCACAATCCCTCACCAATCCATAATACTGTCTATGACTCAGCATGCAGATCCCCAATCCCACACCAATCCACGATACTGTCTCTGACTCAGTATACAGATCCCCAATCCCACACCAATCCACTATACTGTCTCTGACTCAGTATACAGATCCACAATCCCTCACCAATCCATAATAATGTCTCTGACTCAGTAGACAGAGCTCCAATCTCCCACCAATCCATAACACTGTCTCTGGCTCAGTATACATGTAAGCCCCCCAAATGGACTTACCTTGTGAAGGCTATGGCCCCAACACTCTCCGACCTGCATCCTGTGGTGGTCCCTGGTGAACCTTGAGCCTGATGCCCGCGTTTGGTTCCAGCTGACTTTCCAGCTCCTTGGGCTGTGTCCTACTAGGGGCCGAGTCCAGTTGGTGTTGCAGCACCTTTGGACATGTGGGGTTCTTTTGGTCAGTCTGGGAAGATGAAGAAATGGATCGGCCATAAAGTAAATACAAAAGACGGTGGCCTACATGCTACTGTGCATGCACAGCTGCCAGGGGACTGAAATTTAATGGAGCCATGGCTCCATTTGAGCATTTTAGCTATGGCTGTAATTTAAGAATGTCTCTGGCTCCAGAGCAGGCAGCAGAGCTGGGTCAACAGAACTGTGCCTGCAGGCGGGGGGGGGGATGTTTACTGCCCTTGTAAGGGCTACTAGATAAAATAATATAGAACTGCATTTGGGCATACTGAAAACAAAGATGGCAGCCCCCATGGGACTACAGACACGTGGGCTGCTGGGTAAAATTGTAAGGGCACTGAATTTGCCCGGGACTGCAACAGCCAATCAGAAGATGGTTGTGAAAAAGTGATAAATAGGATTGCATGCCCACCAAAATGGGAGTTCAGCCAGAGTTAGAGTGAGGAGAAACTGCTGTTGGCTACCTCGCCCAGACACTGGACTTTGACTTCAATGGTATGGTCAGCCACAGCTTGGTCCAAGTAGGCAGAGTGCCTAATCAAGCCCCTTGCTGATGCAAAAAGAAAAAGAGTTTGGAGTAGCTGAATTTTGGAGCTGAGGAGGGAAATAGTGGAAAGCACCTGATGTTGCAGTGTGCCAGTATAGATGGTACTGTGCTGTCTGTTGAAAGCGTTGCAGCTTTGAGCCAAGGCAGAATCCCTGTGTTTCCCCTTCGAGGGATAAGTGTGGAGAGTCCAACTATTGGCAAGGGGGGTCTGAGTGTGCTGAAGCTAGAGACTGTGCCAAAGCCTAGCCACTGCTGAGTAAAGAGAAGCTGAAGTGAGAGTGTTGGGGATAGAGATTGAGCAAAAGCCCAACTGTTAATTGTATGTCCAAGATGTGCAACAGAGAGGTTGATGGGATTACGTTTGCCCTGTCTCTAGGTCAAAGATGACAGCAACTGAGGAAGAAGATGGTGAGAGGCCAGCCTGGTGAAATCAGTCTACAGAAGCCTCTGGGGTGATGTTGGCAATTCCAGGCAGGTGAAGACCAGTGTTCTTCATTAGGTCCTGGGCAGGACTCTGTCAGAAAACTTAACCCATACCCAAAGTCAAGAAAAGTTTTCTGTTTGAAAGTATTGGGCACCAAAGCAATCCTCTTAGCTTGAGCACCATCATTGCTTTGGTGAGGTACCCCCTGCATCTAAGGGACACTGGCCAGGGTGCACCCAAAGGTGGGAGGCAGGGTGTTTTGTGGGGTAACATTACTGCACAGTTGTTGCTGTTGCTTTATTTTCCCAATCTCCCTCATACCGGGTCATAATGTCATACGCTTAATAGCGTATGGTATTATGCGCGAACCCCGGACCTGTGCGCTTCCATGTTGGACCTCGGAGTTAAAAACCTAAGTGGGGAGGTCCGGGGCTGTAACGGGGTGGGGTGGGAGCTCCACAGAACATAATAAATAAAGAAATTGCGCAACACGATTAAGAATGCCGTGCGACATTTTGACCCCATGCCAATCTACCTTACCCTAAAATAAATACTGTTATTGGTTGCATGTTATATTTTACTACTGTGCTTCATTTTGAAAGGGGGGGGTGAGTATAGCGCAGTGGTTTAAGGCTCTGAGCTGCAAATCTGGAGACCTGGGTTTGAATCTCACAGCCCTCACTTGTAAACTGTGTGACCTTGACCACACCTGTAAACAAGCTTTCAGCTTAGTGTGTTACTCCTGGTAAAACAATTTGAAAAAAAAAATTGTTGTTGTGTGGTGAGTGTCCTGGGGGAAGCTCCTGTATTTACTTGTGGAGTGGTAACCTGTTATCTGTCCACTGATATCCTCTGCCACTTCCCCGGGTAGAGGAGCCATGCAAAACTTTTTGTCCACTACAGAACCCATGCCGGGCACCTCAGAGGTGTATACATTGTCAAACCAAGGGCCCCGGAGCAGCCAAGTTGAGTCAAAGAGCTGCTACAAGTGGAGGCACTGCTGGGATCTGCTGCCTCCTAGTAGCCAACCTGAACTTGCCATCTTGAAAAATGTTGGTACCCCCCAAGTGTTTAAAAAAAGGAAAATGACCTTCTAAGAAGTAGAGGACTGGTGCATGTTTGAGGGATTTGACCCCTAGAAAGTGCTCCTGATAAAAACTGTGGCTGAAGAACGAGATAAGGAGTTCATTTGAGGAGTGTTAGAGGGTGCCCTGAAGGAATGTGGGCATGTGAAGATTCAAAGGGTGACAAGATAACCAGGCATCTGGTTTAGGAACTTGATTGTAGAGCCTGACAAGGACTTGGGGGCTGTAGATGTGCCTCCTAAAGTGACACTTGAAGGGTTTCAAGAGACCTGGGTGGTGCTGAAGAAAGTGGAGTCCAGCCAGCCTGAAGCCTTCTCCCCCTCCCTTGACTCCCCCGTCCAAGTGAAGGAGGGAATTTCAAGGCTAAGCTAGAGTTTCTGCTGGCTAGTGAAGGGAAGGGAAGTCTGTGAAAGGTATAAGGGCTGTACTTCAAGAAGGGGAGCCTGCCCCCATAATGCTACCTAGTGGGATGACCCTCTATCTGGTGGTACCGTATGAACAATACAAGCAGCTGCACTCTATCTCAGGGGCCACCCCCACTCCAGCTGGGGAGGATGACTTTGAAAGCTGGATAAGTCAGGTGGCCCAAATGGTACAACTATGGAGGTGTTCTGATGAGGAACAGTATAAGAGGGTTGTAGAGCGCTTAAGAGGCATGTCTCTGGATGTGATTCGGTCATTGTGGGCCAGTCAGCCTACATGTACAGCAGATGACCACCTGCAGTCTTGAAAAGCATCTTCAGAGCTGTAGAGAAGAATGAGGCCATTATGTTTCAGCTGTAAGGCACCATGCAACAATAAGGGGAAAAGTTGTCATAGTACATCACCCGGGTAGAAGTAGTGATATGCAAGATTGCTGAGACTGGGGGGGCCACCTTGGAACAGGTCGCCAAAATGAGGCTCAGTCAGATCCTGGGAGGTGCTGTGCATTCCTGGCTGACTCTAATCTCCCTTAGGCTGTGAGAATGCAGAACTGACCCCCAACCTTTAAGCAAGTGCTGGACGAGGTAAAGGAGGAAAAATCCCTAGGAAAATCTTGCTGACATCTTATAGATGCCCACAGCAAACATTGCTGCTCTGCAACCTCAAGTACCCAGCCACAGGGAACTGCACCCCTCAGTGGCGGAGGTGCTTAATCCAATTAACAGAAGTACTCTGGAGAGGGGGGTCGATCCCAGTCCTTTCACAGAAGAAAGGGTTCTGAAAGAACTCCTAAAACTGAAGGTGGACAAAGCAATGGGGCCAGATGGAATTCACCCCAGAATTCTAAAAGAATTAAGCAGAGAACTAGTGACACCACTGACTACCCTTTGTAACAAATCATGGGAGGATGGTGTTGTACCTGAGGACTGGAAGAAGGCTGATGTGATTCCCCTTCACAAAAGTGGGACCAAGATAGAGGCAGGAAACTACAGACCTGTCAGTTTGACCTCTGTGGTAGGGAAAGTGATGGAATCACTTCTGAAGGAAAGAATTGTTGAGTACCTAGAGGCCAGTGGGGCACAGGACCCAAGGCAGCATGGGTTCACAGCGGGAATGTCATGTCAGACAAATCTAATTGATTTCTTTGACTGGGTGACCAAAGTAGTAGACGAGGGAGGATCTGTGAACATGGCCTACCTAGACTTTGGCAAGTCATTTGACACAGTCCCACACAAAAGATTAGTAGTCAAATTAACCAGCCTGGGAGTGGGTCCTAGGGTGGTAGCCTGGGTTAAAAATTGGCTGAACAACAGGACACAGAAGGTAATTGTAAATGGAGTCCAGTCTGAAGAAAGATGGGTTACTAGTGGTGTACTGCAGGGTTCAGTACTGGGGTCCAGTCCTTTTTAATGTCTTTATAAATGACATTGCAAAGGGACTGAAGGAAAAGTATGTCTCTTTGCAGATGACACAAAGATCTGCAACAGGGTTGACACAAAAGGTGGCGTGGAAAGGATGAGAAGGGACTTGGCAAGATTTGAGGAATGGTCGGAAGTATGGCAGCTTGGATTCAATGCAAAGAAGTGCAAAGTAATGCACCTGGGAAACAAAAACTCAGGGGAAGATTACACATTGGGGGGAAGGTAGTAACAACAACAAAAATGGAAAGGGACCTGGGGGTAATCATATCAGATGACCTTAAGGTTGGCAAGCAATGTAAGAAGGCAGTAGGGAGGGCTGAGGGGATACTGGGATGTATAGGGAGAGGTATCACCAGCAGAAAACAGGAAGTTGTTATCCCCTTGTACAGACAGTTGGTGAGACCCCATCTGGAGTACTGCATCCAGTTCTGGAGACCCCATCTCCACAAGGACATAGACAGGATGGAGGCAGTTCAGAGGAGGGCGACTAAAATGGTGCAGGGTCTGCAAGAGAAGTCATACGAGGAGAGACTAAAGGAGTTTAATATGTATACCCTTGAGGAAAGGGGGGGGGACATGATAGAAACGTTTAAATACCTCAGTGGACTCAACAAAGTAAAAAGAGGGTAGCATCTTTCAGAAAAAGAGATGTGCAAGAACAAGGGGACACAATTTGAAGATAGAGGGGGGACGGCTCAGGAGCAATGTAAGGAAGTATTTTTTCACAGAGAGGGTGGTGGACGCATGGAACAGCCTTCCTGAGGAGGTTGTGGGGTCTAAAACTGTGGGAGAAGTCAAGACTGCATAGTACAGACATAAGGCAATTTTTGTGGGGGGTAGGAAGAAATAGGCTGTTGGTTAAACAGGATCTGCAGCTTATCCTCTAGGTAGGGACATGGGCAGACTAGGTGGGCCAGGCGGTCCTTATCTGCCGGCAAAGTCTATGTTTATGTTTTTCTGTTTCTATGTTTCTATCAGAATTGGGCATTGTGCTGAAGGAGTCCACAAAATGTATGCAGGACTTAACGGAGATGAAGGAGTCTCACTCAGCCCCCATTATGGCCAAATTTCAAAAGATAGAAGACTGTGTAATGGCTCTGCAGCTGGCCCAAGAGCTCTGGTTACTTCCAAGTGCCATACAGCCTGAACCTGGGTGGAAGTCAGTTCTCTATGCTGCCCCCAGGGCTAGGCCCATAATACCCCATGTCTCAAGAAGGTTGGTCTGCTTTAGATGTGGTCAGGATCACCACTTGATACATGGATGCATCATTGCAGAGAATCCACAGCTCATTGAAGAGAAAAAGAGACAGAAGAACTAGGCATAAAGACTAGGGAAACACCAGTGAACGAGCAAACTGGGTTCCCAATAATTGAAATGCTACACCAAGTAGACCGACCCCAAGATCCCCCCCCCCAACAGTCAGGTGCCGCCTGGTTTGGTAGGTCCCAGGGCTGATGTGGAGGTTTTAATTGAGGGAGTGCCTTGTTTTGCCCTACTGGACAGCAGGTCACAGGTGACTATAATACACCAGACCTTCCATGACAGATACCTGAAGCATTCATCCCTTTTACCCCAGTCTGGCCTGTCCCTGTCAGGGATAGGTGGTTCCAGCTACCCTTATGACAGTTACTGCCTCATACAACTTGTGTTCATCTCAAAGGGCCAGGGTGAACACCCCACCATTGAGACTCTGGCACTGATCTGCCCAGCTCCCAAAGGGATGACTGACACGCCTTTGTTAAGTGGGATAAACGATAATATGCTTGGCCAGCTGACTAGGATGTGTAAGGAGAGATGAAGGGCAGATGGGCTAGTGAACCCTTCAGTCAAAGCAGTGATAAAGAGTGTCAGCCTGGCTGTGGATAGTGCGGACATCGAGTTGATGGATGAGTCTGTTGGTGTGGCATGCAAGGTGGACAGCAAAGAATTGATCCTACCCCTGAATTCAGAAAGCAGAGAGGTGGGCATTGCTGAGTTTGCTCAGCCACCCAAAGCACCTGCTTTCATCATTGATGCCCCACCAAAGGACTGCTTACTAGAAGGGTTAATGGTGCAAAGAGAAGTACTGCCACCACTAGAGACTCACTGGGCCAGGTGCATTACGGTGAGGGTAAGGAATGAGTCCAGGAAACCCATAACCATCTGGAAAGGCCGAGTGTTGGCTAATATCTACAAAGCCGATGGTGCTATTGAGGTGAACCCACCTCTGGCTGCAGAGGATGAAATAGATCCAACCCTGTTTTATTTTGGAGATTCCCCAATACCTGCCAGATGCTGGTGGAGTTTAAGCCAAAAGTTAGCTAAGCGGTGCAAAGTCTTCTCACTCCACAAAGGGGACATGGAGTGCATCAGAGATGAAGAACACCATTTTCGTCTGAGGGATGATCACCCATTCAGAGAAGGGTCTCAGAGACTTGCCCCTGAAGACATTGAAGACGTCGGGCAAGACCTGCATAAGGTATTGGAGGCAGGTATCATTACCGAGTCCTGGAACCCCTTCACCTCTGCCATTGTTGTGGCATGTAAGAAAAGTGGTGCTGTGAAGATGTGCATTGATTATTGTACATTGAACAAGAAGACCATCCCTAATCCATACACAATGCTGCAGGTGGAAGACGCTTTGGCCAGCCTGCCTGGAAGTCAGTGGTTCTCTATGTTGGACCTCCGGAGTGGCTATTACCAAATTCCATGGCAGAAGAGGAAAACGAGAAGACTTCCTTTATTTGTCAGTTGGGTTTCTACCAATTCGAGCACGTGCCGCAAGGGATATCTGGAGTATTGGCCACATTCCAGTGTTTGATGGAGAAAGCCGTGGGGGACATGAATTTGCTAGAAGTCACTGTTTATCTGGATGACTTAATTGTACAGTATTTGGGTGCACTCTGGAAGAACACGAGGCCCAATAGATGAAAGTCCTGGACCAGCTAGAGGAGATTGGGTTAAAAGTTTCAATAGGCAAGTGCCAATTTTGCCAGCCGTCTGTAAAGTAGGTTGTGCACATTGTCTCAGCAGTTGGTGTTCAAACAGACCCAGCAAAAGTAGAGGCCCTCACCACCTGGCCCAGGACTCACAACTTAAAGTGATTTTCTTACATTTGCCACTGACTTACCCCATTGCATTGCTATTGCTTGTGACATCATCCTTTACTGGTTTGAATACCTGTTTCAGTGCCTGAATTTAGACAATAAAGATCATATTTTATCCCTGACAACACTGACTCGTTAATCCCTTTACTTCCTGATTCACCAACACGCCTCCATGCTATGGCCCTTGTTAGTCGAACGCTGAGCTTCATTAATCTCCAGCTGGCCATGATAAGGTATTTAATATTATGCAAACTTGAGCCCCATTCATTTCAATGGGGCATGCCCCTGCACTCTCTCTCTCTCTTGCTAGATGTCATAGCGTGGGGGTGTGTTGGTGAATCAGAAAGCAAGGGAATCAATGGGCCAGTGTTATTGTGACTAAAATATGATCTTCAATATCTAAATACAAGCACTAAATCACTAAATCAGATATTCGAACCAGGAATGTTGCACGCAATAGCTGTGGAATGGGGTAAGTCAATTTGCAAAAAAAGTAATATAAGAAAATCACTTTAAAAGCATGGCAATCCTTCTTGGGGTTTTGTGGCTACTACCGTCACTTTGTAAAAGACTATTTGATGGTGGTATGCCTGCTAATGAATTGATGCAAGGCTATCAGCCTAGGAGTAAAAAAAGAGAATTCAGCTGGTGAAAGACAGTTCCCCCAAAGAGTATTTAAATGTTGGTGAACCCTTTGGAAATCGGTGAACACCTGAGTGCAAGGCTTCTTTTCAAGAAATTATTAGAAGACTAAGTGAAGCCCCAGTTTGGGCATTTGCAAGCCTTAACAAACCATACGTCCTCCACATTGATGCTAGTTTGAATGGGTTGGGGGCAGTGGTCTATCAGGAATACCAAGAGGGACTTAGGCCTATGGCATTCGCTAGCCGCTGTCTGTCACCATCTGATAAGCACTACCCCATGCATAAACTGGAATTTCTGGCCTTGAAGTGGGCAGTAACTGAAAAATTCTATGATTACCTGTATGGGGTTCCTTTCACAGTTCAAACAGATAACAACCCATTAACCTATGTGAACACCACAATAAAACTAGATGCTGCTGGGCACAGGTGGCTATCTGCCCAGTCAACTTATGATTACAGCCTTGAGTACAGAAGTGGGAAGACCAACATAGATGTGGATGCTCTGTCAAGGCACCCATATAGTGACTAGCCTAACCCCCCCAGTGCAAGTAGAGAACGCCATTGGGAAAGTGTCGCAATTGAAGTTTACTTCCCAAGGTGAAGATCCACTCACCAATCCTGCAAGTGCAGTTGACATGTTCGGGGCCTCACCTGATGCTATCCCGCTTGCTTATTTGAACGTTACTCTTCTGGATATCTGCTCTCTGCCTTGACCTAGTAAACCAGAACTACAAAGGGTCCAAAGAGAGGACCATGCCTTCCAAGACATAATTCAAGCTTTAGAAAAGGGGCACACCACACAATAAGTGTGCAGCCACCCCACCAGCACTAAAGTAATGCTGAGAGAGTGGAGCAAGCTGGCCCTAAAAGACGGACTACTAATACATGGTACAAGACAGCGAAAATCCCGACAGTCCAAAAACCCAGCTGGTACTGCTTTGCAAGTACCACAAGGCAGTGCTCAAATCCCTCCATGATGAAATGGATCACCTGGGCTATTAGCTTACCCTCAATCTGGCTAGAGCAAGGTTTTATTGGGCCAGGATGAAACAAGACATCGAGAGACATTGTAAAAACTGCCAGCAAGCAGTCCTGTGGTGGGGCATAAAGCAAAAGTCTTTGCCAAAAGAGCTGCCCATTTAGTCAACATCAGTACCAGTGGCCCACTTGAATTAGTCTGCATGAATATTTTGTCTCACGAGCTCAACAAAAATAACATAGCAAACATTCTTGCTATCACAGACCACTACAACATATATGCCCAGGCCTACCCAACAAAAATCAGAAGGCTAACACCATAGTTAAAGTTCTGCAACAGTTTGTGGCACACTATGGCATTCTGAAAAGAGTCCATTTGGATCAGGGCCGAGACTTTGAAAGTCTGCTGGTAAAATAATTTCTGGCAGTGTACGGTATAAAGAAATCACACTCCACACCATACCACCCCCATGGAGAGTCTCAACCTGAATGTTTCTGTCAAACTCTTTTGAATATGTTGGGTACCCTGGACCCAGCCAACAATGTCAACTGGAGTCAGAGAGTGAGCTACTTGGTGCATGCATACAGCTGCACCAAAAACAATGCCACCCAATGTTCTCCCTTTTATCTTAAGTTTGGTTGTGAGGCAAGGCTGCCTCTTGATCTCTGCTTTGCTGTGTCCCCAGATGGAATGTCCAAGAAGACCTACCTCGAATACACCCACCAGTTGAAAGAACAGCTAAAGAAAGCATACCAGCTTATATCTGAAGCTGCCGCTAAAAGTAATCAAGTTAATAAGCAGAAATATGACAACTGAGTATGGCACCAAGTGTTGCAAGTGGAAGATCATGTTCTACTCCGAAACCTGGGTATACAGGGCAAACATTAACTTCAAGATCGGTGGGCTCCTGAAATCTACACAGTGACTGAACAATTGCCAGACTTGCCAGTGTACAAAATTAAACAAGAACAATGGAGGGAGTTGGAAAACACTATCCACTGAAACCATCTGCTTACAAACTGATGATATCTTGCCTGACCCAGCCCCTAACCCTGAGACCCCAGAGAACAAGAAGTCAGGCTGCACAAAAGAAAAAAGAAAGCATCATCTCATCCATGGCTCCTGAAGGGACCACATTGAACCTGAACACTGGTCCAACTGAGCCTTCTGAGGGGCCCAAAAGAAAAGATACTGTTTCATCTATGCCTCTTGAGAGGACCACATTAAACCTGAACACTGGTCCAACTCAGCCTCCTGAGTGGCCCACAAGCAGTTCTTCTGAGGAAAGTGATGATGAGGACTTTTAAATTTATCAATATGTGTCTAAACCAACTTAAACCCTGAAACAGTGGCAAATGGACTGTATAAATTTTCAGCCCACCACCAGTACTGCCCCCATTGACTCTGTGCCTCCTTTGAACCCCCATGTGGCCCCTTTTGTCCCTGGGAGAAGACCCAGTAGCCCTACACCAGAGCCAGAACAGGACATAGCAATGGACGATAAGAATGATTCCGGCCATAGTGAGCATGTTGCCGATGAACTCTGCCATCCCTGATCATGCTTCTGCTCCCATGCTCGAGTTAGTTCAGGACAATGTTGTTTTGCCCAACCATGCCCCAGTGCAGCCTGTAGAGCAAGGACAGGTAGAGGTGCCCCTTGTCCCTAGAGAAATTCCAACACCTGACACAGCCCTGCCTAGAAGGTTGGAAAGACAGCCCAAACCAGTTATCAAGCTCACATACAATACCCTTGGTGCTCCTCCAATACCTCCCTCCATGTCATCCATAAGCCTGTGGTTCCCATTATTTACCCCCAATGTGTTGCACAAGGGACAGGGTGGGAAGGTGTGTGTGCTTGCTGCTATGAACTGTTTTCTTTTTTTTTTTTAACTCTGCTTTATTGGAGAAGACATCTTCTTCTTTGACAAACACTGTTTCTTCAAAAATACAATACAGAGAACATGTACCTTGGATAATGGATAAGAGAATAACAATTATCTAGAGTGTTTTGTGTGCTTGATTATGTTACAGTCCCTAAGCATGTTTAGGAGGTATGCCTCCCTGCCTTAGCACAAATTGGCATCATGGCTGTCATTCTTTTCTCCTCCATGTTCTCCCATTGGAATAGCTAATGTAAAACTCCTATGGCTAACTGTCGCTCTTTAGTATCAACTTATAACTAGTAAATGAAAACATAAACAACTCAACATAATGCTGGTGCTCAAAAAGTACCCATTGATCTTTCCTCTAAAGTGTTACTCTTGTCAGGGACTCAGGATAGATCTCTTTGGGGCTACTATGGTGCTCCTTATGACCTCAGACTTACTGCTCGGGTTGATCACTCTCTCAGTTCTAGCCCTCTCAGTCCATGCTTAGTTTTCCATTTGGCTAACAGGTCATTGTGCTCGTCCACCCTTAGTCTAAGTTTGCCTGTTAAATTTTCCATGTGTTCTATGTTATCTACCCTTTGAACCCAGGAGGCACAGGGGGAAAGGACATTCCTCAGCCAGTTTGCTGTCATTTCTTTTTGGGCCACCAAACACATTATCCTGAGCAGTCCTTGCTCTGGGGATCCCCCAACATCAGGAACCTCCACACCCAAAACCAAGTGTTTAAAATTGTGAGGAGTTGGTGTGTCCCACAGCAGGGAGAGCTCCCTGTGCACCATTGGCCAAAACCCTATCAGTTTTGGGCAGGCCCCAAAAATATGGTGATGAGGCCTTACCTGGACACAACCCCTCCAGCATAAAGTCGAGTTCCTGGATGCAAAATGTCTGGTAATTGTGGGAGTGTGGAAAAATTTAGTCATACATTTCCACTTAAATTTGTGCCACCCAGGTGAGGCAGTTGTTCCTCCAGCTTCGCTCCCACGTGTTTCTCCAGCTCTCTTCTTGGATAGATATACCTGCTTCTCCTTTCCATTTGATCTGGAGGTTATTCAAGATCTGTTCATTCGACACTAGTAGGACTTTATAGGCCTCAGAGATTGAACCCTTAGTACCCTTCAGCATAGCCGACCAGTAGAAAAAGTTTTCTAGAGGGGTTAAATCTCTATTTTTGATAACAACTGGTTGGACTGCAGGTAGTGCCTAATCTGAAGGACCCGGTGGAAATTGGAGAGGTCAAGACTATACTTTGTTTGGAGGTCACTGAAAGACACTATTGTCCTGTTCTGTATCAGTGACTGATATCTGGTCAGGGCCAGTTGGTTCCATCTATGGAATCCTGAGTCTGTTTTAGATGGCAAGAAATTTTGGTCTCCAATTATGGAGGTAAGGGGTCCCACTTCATTAGGTGTGTGTGTGTAAGTGTTCGGGCCTGCACTATAAATTTTAAAGTGTCTGGTCCATGGATTCGACACTGCTTTCCTGACTTCTGGGGTGATGGTAGCATGTGGCAGGGCAAAGGGGGGGGCAATACTTAGCTGACTGGACTCTATTTTCCTCCAACCAAAATCTCTACTCTGTTTGTCATGTCACTACATGTGCCAGTTGTGCAGCATAACAATACAGTTTCAGGTCAGGCATGGCTAGACCTCCTTTCTACCTTGGGTAGGACAGTGCCCTTGCCGTACTTATGTCTTCCTTTTTTTTCAAATAAATGTCATTATAGCTTTGTTAATTAAGTTCCAAAAGGTTTGTGGTATGTAAATGGGTAGAGCGTGAAAAAGGAAAAGGAACCTTGAAAGGATGCTCATTTTGGAGGTCACTCTCCTGCCCGCTAATGTTAGTGGTAGATTCTCCCATCTTGCCAGGTCTGCCCACACCTCAGCCCAAAGCTGATTATAGTTCAGCCTGAACAAAGAGGGAGTATGGGGAGATATTTTGACCCCTAAATATCTAACTGTGTTGTTTAGAGCCCATTTAAAAGGGAAATTATTTAAGACTTCTCTCGGTAGGTGTCCCCCCAGTTTTATAGCCTCTGACTTGTCCAGGTAAACCCTGTGCCCAGAGACTTGTCCATACTGATCTAGCTCCCTCAGCAGTGCGGGTACCGAAGTCTGTGGAGAGGTGAGAAAAAAAGGGTGTCATCTGCATATAAAGAAATCTTGTTGGTGGTCTCCCCAGTTGTAATTCCCCTAACCTCCTCATTATTTCTGATGGCTACTGCTAATGATTCTATGCCTAATGCAAAAAGTAGTGGGGATAGTGGACAGCCCTGCCTGGTTCCTCTTTGTAGGTGGAACCTAAGTGTAACTCCGCTCACTCTTATAGTAGCTTGGGGAGAGGCATAGATTGCTGTTATACTGTCCCTAAACATTGGTCACAACCCCATCACCTCCAACATTTTATGCAGGAATCCTCAGTTCACCCGGTCAAATGCTTTTCTGCATCCATAAATATGGCTAAAGCTGGATTCTTAGTTTTTTCATTGCCAAGTGATTAAATTTAATAATCAACAGTTGTTATATATCAATCTTCCAGTACTAAAACCGGTCAGGTCCGGGTGAACTAGGGAACCCACACACTCCTGTAGCCTCCTCGCCAGTATTGAGGTAAAGATTTTCTGGTCGACATTCAATAAAGAGATGAGGCAGTGGGACCCACATAATGTTGGGTCTTTGCCTGGTTTATGGATAATGGATATCTGGGCATACTGCCATGAAGAGGGTGCCCCTTGATCCTCCTGAACTGCACAGAATAATTTGCCTAGGTGAGCAGTGAGCTCCTCACCAAAGGTTTTATGAAACTCTGATGGGAGCCCGTGTGGGTCTGGGGCTTTCCCCACTTAAGGTCTGCGACCACCCCTGCGATTTCTTCCTCTGTTATTTGTGTATCTAATCCTTCCATTTGTGTTTGAGACAATTTTGGAAATCTCGCCATGTTAAAGAAGTTTTCCAACTTTTCAGGGTAGTTGTTAACCTAGTCACTGGCAGAGATGTTTTTGTAGAATGGCAGGAAGTGTTGTGATATCTTCAGCGGGTCAGTCTTAATTTGTTGCCCTTTGGTCTTTTCTGATGCATAAAATTAGTCAGTTGGTGGACTCTTTTTGAAGCTGCCATGCCAGCAATCTCCCAGCTTGGTTACCTGCCTCATAATATCGCTGTCTAGAATACCTGAGAGACCCCCTCAATCTTTTCATCCAGCAGCCTGCTTAATTTATCCCTCTTTTCCAACAGTTTTTTCCTCATCTATTCAATAAGAGCAATTTTGTGCTCTGCCTCTAGGTTATAGATCTTCTCTTCTAAAGCCGATTGTTCCTGCAGCCTAGCCTTTTTATGTCCTGCAGCTAGACTAATAGTCCTGAATGTCACCACTGCTTTAAAGCCATCCCACCAGACAGCTTCTGCTGTATCTTGGAGCGGGTTTGTGGCCATGTACTCCCTGAGTTACTTCTCCACCATCACCTTGCATTCCTCACTATTGTTTTTTCTTTTTCAATTCTCTTTCTCGGTCTTCATGCCAGAACTCTCTTGGGCTTACCTCACTGGCCTAACCGCTCTACCATCTACAGTCCCTCCCGCCATCTTCAAAGTCGATACAACTCTTTGAGGTCGTGGGCAGCTAACAGCCCCGGAGAGATCAAAGGGGCAGTGACGGGAGACTGGCATTAGATGTGTGGCAGCGGCACTGGAGGAAGCAGTCACCTATCCGTCTGAGGAGGGTTTTCCTCATTTTTTGGTACACCCCTTAGTCCCCTCCCTCCCCTGTACATGGTGCACGCATCCCGACTTCTCGGTGCACGGCTACCCTGCCAACATTGGGCCACACAAGTGTACGTGATGCTCAGCGCTCTGCAGCGCCCTGATCTCCACCGGGGGTCATTGAAGCACCGAGCCACCCAACACCCTCCCCCCGGGATAGGAGAGCAGCCCAGCGGGTGCTCAATCCCATCACTCCCCTGCTGACCCCTGGCACCCGAGCTCACTCCCAAACCCAGGTCGCCGGCATGATGCGAGGTGTGGCGTCCAGCACCTCAACCCTCAGTGCCACCGGGCCGGCCCCGCGTTTCTCACTATTAAATAAAGACTAGAGACAGTTAGGCACAATGAGGAATTTCTTTGTCCTAGGGTCAGGGAAAGTTTCAGTTGAACTGCTCCATGGTCTGAAATTGTCTGTGGGAATATCTAAGAGGAGTCTAGAGCGTGGACCCATTCTGTAGAGATTAAGAACATATATAACCTAGAGTATGCCTGGTGGGGTGGTGACCAGCAGAAGTAGTCTCTTACCTTGGATGTAAAAATTGCCAGGCCTCGATAACCCCCTAGGCATCTTGCTGCTAGGCCTTTAGGTGTGGAGTCTGTTCCTGACTTGTCCAGATTTTTTTTTTTATTTATTGTATTCTAGGAATTAATACCTTTGAGCCAAGGCTCTTTTACAAAGGTTCCGCGTTAAATTAGGTACAAAACAATGGGGTTACAATGAGTTGCACATTTAGGTTACATTGTGGAAATAAACAGAGACATGAAACAGTTAAACATCAAAGACATTCATGAACGAACAGAATAATTACCAATTAAACACTTTCATCATTTAGAAAACATATGGAAAGGGAAAGATAGGGTAAGGGAAGTGTGATAAGTAGTGTAAGAGAGAGAAAGGAGGGGATGAGCGGACCATAGTTAGAGAAGAAGATCCTCTACCAGGCCTTTGTCTGTTAAGTGGGCTAGGGCGGAGAAGTGAAATATTTAGGATTTAATCGAGGCAGTCACAGGAATTGAAGGTAGCAAGGTGAGAGAATAGGCTAGATTTAAATGCACCTAAGGAGTTAGAGGAGGTAATAGAGGTGCTAAGAGTATTTAGCCAGTTGGGGGCACGATAGGCAAATGATCGTTGACGCTGGGTGGTCCGGCAATGGGGGACTTGAAGAGGCTGATTTTCTGATCTTCTGGTGGGTCAGACACTTGTGTTCTGGCATAGCAGGTCTTGAATGCAGGGTGGGGTGAGGCACATGACGGATTTCTTAGCCATAAGGCAGGTGAGGTACTTTAAGCGGTTTGAGAGTTGTAACCACTCAGTTTCAGCATAGAGCTCATAACTATGAGTACGTCGATGAGCGCCAGTAAGCAGCCGACAGGCCTTGTTAAGGGAGGTTGTGATACGTTTAAGTGCCCTAGAAGAGGCGGACCCATAGACAATTAAGCCGTAGTCGATGACTGAGATGATTGAGGATTGAATAGCTAGCTTCAGTGCTGGTAGGGTAAGGAGTTGTCTGTTCCGGTAGAGTATCCCAAGCTGCTGATTAATAGTTTTGGCTATACTATCGATATGTGTTGCAAAGACTAGGCCTTGATCAAAGGTGATTCTGAGATATTTAAAGGTAGCCACCTGTTCAAGGGTGATTCCCAGGGATGTGTTGATAGTGAGTGGTACTTGCCTTTTCTTGTTCTGCAGGCTTGAGAAAAGCATGGATTTTGTTTTTTTGTGGTTTAGGACCAGCTTATGTTCAACGAACCACGCCTCAACACTGGCAAATGCGTGCTGGAGGCTGAGGTGTAAGGGGTTTGGATCTTTGTGCGAGGATAGAATCACAGCATCGTCAGCATAGAGGATAATTTGCTCTGGGCAGGATTTAGGGAGGGAGTTTAGAAAAAGGCTGAAGAGGAGAAGGCCTAAGATGGATCCCTACGGAACTCCTGAGAGGACAGGCTTAGGGTCTGAGAGAACTCCAGCTATTTTTACAACCTGAGTGCGTTGGGCAAGGTAGCTTTTTATCCAGGCACCAGAGCCCAGGGAGAGCCCAAGAGACTGTAGTTGACTGATGAGTAGACCATGGTGTACAGTGTCAAATGCCTTCGTTAGATCAATGTACACAGCTCCGGTTAGGAGTCCTTTGTCCAAGGCTTTGTGGATTGCTTCTGAGAATTCGAGCAGGGCTGTCAATGTGCTATGCCTTTGTCTGAATCCATGTTGCTGGGCACAGAGGATGTTATATTTCTGCAGGTAGTCTGTTAGCTGGTTGGCCACCATATGTTCAAGAGCCTTTGACAGGGGAGGAAGTATTGAAATAGGTCTATAGTTACCAGGCAGAGACTTGTCACCACTTTTGTGCACAGGAGTGACTATTGCAGCCTTCCATATACTAGGGAACTTGCTGGAGCAGAGGGAGTGATTGAATATTCTGGTGAGGGGGAGTAGAACTTCATCCAGAGTAAGGGACAGTATTTTAAGGTCAATAGAGTCACTGCTTGCCCAGGATTTAGATATAGCCTTCTTTATGTATTTATAAACTTCATGTGCTTTAACTATTTTAAGATGGAAGGGTGGAATGCTTGGAGGGCAGAGGGGATATAGAGATTGGAGGGTCAGTATCGGCGAAGAAGTCAGATGAGAGGACACGTAAGGTCAGTGAAGGTCTCATTAAGGGTGTTTGCTATGACCAAGGGGTCAAGGGTGGTAGTGCCATCCACATTCAATATAGTAGGAGAGGATTTGGACTGCTTACCCGTGATATTTCTTAGATTATCCCAGAAGGATTTCCCTTAGTCCCAGGAGTTGGAGAGGGCATTCTTGAAGTAGGCGCTCTTCACCCGGTGAGTTTCTTTGGTACAGTAGTTTCGGGCCTGTTTATACTTTTGGAAGTTAGTCAGAGAGCCAGTGTCTCTTGCTATAGCCCAGAGGTGGTCCCTTCCTTTGTGTAGGGCCAATAGATTAGCAGTGAGCCAAGGGTTTGAGAGCGCTTTCACTTTGCGCTTTTTTACAGGTGCATAGGAGTCACAGGCAGCGTTAAAAGTGTTGATAAAGTGATTAAGGGCTTCATCGACATCTTGAGTATTATAAATGGAGACCAGTCTTTCTGTCTAAGATTTTCCTTGAGAGGAGTAAGGTTACCAAAAGGTAGTACTCTACTAGTGATGGTTCTAGGAGGTGGTTTTCTGAACTTGTTTGACCGGGTACATTTTGTGGGAGAGTGGTCGCTAAGAGAGTCCAGGAGAACAGCGACATTATTTATCCGGGCAGGGTGATTGGTAAGGATCCAATCTATTAGGGTACTATTACCAGATTTATAGTTTTTCCTAGTAGGTGAATTGAGCAGCTGTGTTAAGTTAGCAGCAAGGATAGCATCCTTAGTCGACCCTGTGTCTGATGCTAGCCAGTTGATATTAAAGTCACCAAGGAGAAGGAGCTTGGCGTCAGGAGGTTGAGATCTGACGAATTCTAGTACAGTCTGGAGGCCGGACACCGGATCTTTAGGTGGGATATAGATAGCAGTAACCGTGAGGACTTTGTTGTGGGTACCAAGGAGTAGCTTGATAGGAAGGAGTTGTACCACGGTATCAGTGGTGATATACGTAACAGGGAGGTATGTGAGATAGTCCTTTATGTAAATAGCACAGCCATCACCCCTTTTTGAAGTCCTATCCAGCCTGAGTATCTTGTAGCCTTGAAGAGATATGGCATGATCAGGAGTGCTGGGTGTCAGTCAAGTTTCAACAATGGCCAGGATATCAGGGTTGTGTTGGCTGGCAAAGGTTTGTAGGGAGGCCAGTTTAGGTAGGAGACTACAGATATTTAAGGTGACAAAGGTGAGTCCCCCCTCCGTTTTGGCAGGCTTTGTTGTGCTGTGAGAGATAGGGCCAGGATTAGGGTGAACACTTCCTGACATTAAGAGGAGGAGGAGCAGGAGTTTGAGAGACAATAGTCGTAATTCATAGTAGGTGGAAATCAGCCTCTGTTGCTTGTGTGGATTAGGGTGGAGATTAGGGTGGAGAACTGTGTTAAAGTCCACACCCACAGTGAACAACTCTATTTGGTGTGGTGCAGATCTCAGTAGGACTTGCTTCAGAAACTGAACATCTTTCTTTTCTTGGTTGGGGGGCATAGACATTGAGTAAGGTGCACGGGATGATATGGTAGGTTCCCTTAAGTATCAAGAATCTATGCAGAGGATCCACGTGGATCTCCATTATTTCCAGTGGGCATTGTTTATGAACGAGGATTGCTACTCCCCATCTGTGTGGATGGGCCTGGTATGAGGCATAAAAACTTATCCCACCCATGTTCTTTTTAGTTTCAAGGCCTCCTCTTGCGTCAGGTGGATTTCACGTAAAAACCCCACTTCAGCTGTCTGCCTCCCTAGTTCAGTGAGTACCCTGATTTGATTTATGGGATTATTCAAACCCCTCACATTATTCGTGATAAAGGTACTTTCTGCCATCTTTAGGATCATGTATCATACCTCGACTTTGCAGCATTACCAGCATTAAACAAACAAGCCATACATGAACATGAACATGAAAGTAAATCAAACTGTTTTCTGTACATAGAACCGCTTACGTTTTACCATACTATCTGGACACCCTTTCAGATGTTTTATGGTGGACTGGATGAGGCCTCCACTCCTTGGGGTTTGCACCAAACGTGCACTTCTGAGCTACCTCCACCCACCATACCATAACTCGGTAGCTCTGTACCTTGCATTTCTTCATTTTCGAGGGCTAGGTATGAATATGGAATTTCCCTCTCTCCGTATACCCTCCTCTCCCCTTCCCCCTGGCCTTCATGTGCACCATCTGAGGGGGAGTCTGCCCCATCCCAATACCATAATCAAATCCAACTCCTCCTCTCCTTTCCCCTTCTGATCACCCTTTTCCTCTTTTTATTCCATCCTGCTCTCCCCTTTCCATTTCTCTCTGTTGGTTACTCGTTTAGCTCATCATCTCAAAACATTGCTTGGTGTGGCGGCTGAGCACAGTTTGTTGCTCTCCCCTGCCACCAGTCACCACGTTAAGGCTCAACCCCTACTTAAACTACCACAGTATCCCCCCCAAACTCAACATGATCCTGTTTTTTTCTTTGTTCCCATGATTGAGTTCAGGGTGCCCTGTCTCCTCCCGAGGTTGGGAGGGTCCCAGAAATCGCAGACTGGCCCCTCTACCATTGAACTGCTTATTGCCAGCCTTGAAGGAGTTACTTCAACCAAAACTGAAAATAAGAGAATACAATGAGGAACTTTTTTCAAGGATAAAGAGAAATGACAGCTTCCCCTTTGAGACTGGCTACAGAGACAGTGCACCTATAGGCGTGAAAGCCTCCAAGTCACAGCTGCAGTCACAGCTGCATGTTCTTTTAAATGACAGTGTGTGTCATAAGGAAACCAAAATGCTGTGCTTCTCTTTTGTGAAAAGTTGACATCAGCATATTGTGCTTTTAGCTCAGCTGTTAAAATTATGCATGGCAGAGGGATTTTACCATTTTATTGAATGCACTTCAAGGGATTCCCTCACACACAAACACACAATAAATTTGGGACATAAAACTCAAGTGGGACTTTCTGCCAGAGCTTTCTTACCCCAACCAGTTCTTGCTATTCCTATACAAGCTTTTCTTCAGATTCTCATCCTCCCACCAGATAAGCAGTTTACCCTGATCCCAAGAACCCCAATATCAGAGCCCCCTGCAGTTAGTTCCCTCTGGTTGCCTCTGCAGTATGTGAAAACAAAAGTGCTTGAGTGCATGAAGATGCTAAAGAGTCAAGGCCCTCTTCCAACCTCCGGACCCACATCCAAAGGCACGTATTCATGTGGGTTTCTATGTGAAGATAGCTTCACCATATGCTTTTGCCCTGTGGTGTGAGCTGGGGGGGGGGGAGAAGGGGGGAATAAACCCCTCTCCCCGCACCACACCACCATCTGCATTGTATCTTACAGCATTTGACACAAGTAACTTCTTCCTTTATATAGGGATGCATAGTGCTCCCTCTCCTCCATCCAATGTTCTCTGGATGTTCAAGCGACTCCAGGTGACCGACATGGCTATAACCTAATTCCTCTAAAAATAGCAATGGAGTGGAGGTGCATTTCCCCGATCTCTCTCTCCCTTGGCTGGATCCGGGTGGCTATTTTGTGGAGGCCCTAAGTGAGCCCCCCTCAACCTCCATTCATGTAGACTAGGGGCCTTCCCCTCCTATAGATGGCTATAGCCATCACTTCACTTGCTCATGAGGTCATCCCGCTACTCCACCATTGCTACCCCTGCTTG
Organism: Neoceratodus forsteri; assembly: GCA_016271365.2. Lineage (NCBI taxonomy): Eukaryota > Metazoa > Chordata > Ceratodontiformes > Ceratodontidae > Neoceratodus > Neoceratodus forsteri. The sequence continues at coordinate 1,100,327,587 of CM028129.1, read as the reverse complement.
AGGGATCGGCCCACCACTTCATCCCCAGCCCCGATCCAGTAGAGGGCCCCACTCGAAGGCCCCCTACCATTTTTTTGGTATTGCCAGCATCTTTTGTACATTTAAATGCCATGCTGTTGTTAGCCTACCTGGTAACCATCCTCTGCAATGCTTCTGGAGCAAGACTGTGGCCTAAGTTGAGTCAGGACATAGTGTATAACAGTCTGGGAGCACCAAGTTCATGTCTCTTCTTCCACCTCTTGAGTAGCCAACTGGCGTAATGGTGCCTTGCTGTTTCTCAGTTGAGGGCCCATCAAAACCTCAAGCATGGCAGAGGGGTGGAAGGTCAGAGTGGCCAGAACTCTGTAATCGGGGGAAAATCAAAGGGAAAGAGGAGGAAACAGCAATTTAAAACTAGGGAGCAATAACTTCCTGCTGAGTCTGCCCCACCCCCAGTCAGTGGTGCATTCTAGACATATCCCAACTTCAACCTTAACCACCAATGCAGTAATAAAACGTCAACCATTACCCATAATAACTGAGTACTAAAACTTATTTAAACCTTGAGTTACAGAAGAGAACTCGTTTCCGAGTCCAATTGGGACCGATGCAGCAACCCTGCCACAAGAAGCCTCAACCCTGAATCCAGTTCACACTGTTCTTCGGACCCTCACCTCTCGGTAAGTCCATTTCTGGCAGCCAGTTCTCAAGTCTTAGAGGTGCTGGGTCTAGGTTCCTCAGCAGGTAGAGAAGATGAATGGCTGTGCTGGGTGGAGACTCGGTGTCTCTTACGTACTGTTTTCTAGGCAGCCAACTGGTGTCTAGATAGAAACTGGTATTATGCCTTTGTTATTGTAACTGTTACTGATACTGTTGTTCTGACAGGAATCAGGTGTCTAGCCAGAAAAATAGAAGTTGATGGCAGATAAGGACGGCAAGGCTCAACCAATCTGCCCATTTCTTTTTCTACCTTGTAAATGTGCCATCGGCCTTTTCTCTGTCATTGGCCTATCTATTCATAGTCATTTGTATTGCTCCCTTATGTCTATCCCATGCCTGTTTGAAGCCCTGCACTGTGTTCATATCCACCACTTCCTGAGGTAGGCCGCTCCATGCATCCACCAACTTTCCGTGAAAAAGAACTTCCTCACATTACCTCTTAATCGGCCTTCCCTAATTTCATGCTGTGTCCTCTTGTCCTGCTATTTTTCTTATATTGAAACATTAGACCTTTCACCTTGTTAATGCCTCTTAAGGTGCTTGAATGTTTCAATCATATCACCTCTCTCCCTCCTTTGCTCTAGGGTATACATATTGAGTTCCAATCTGTCCTCATATGTTTCCTGATGCAGTCCCTGCACCATTTTGGTTGCCCTTTTCTGGACTGCCTCAATCTGGTTAATGTCCTTGTGAAGGTGTGGCCTCCAGTACTGCACATGGTACTCCAGATGGGGCCTAACCAGTGTCTTCTAAAGAGGGATTATTACCTCCCTCTTCTGACTTTTGATACCCCTACTAATATACCCTAACATCCCCCTAGCCTTACCTACTGCTTTAGTGGTCTGCTTGGATCATTTCAGGTCATCGGTGATGATGAAGCCCAAGTCTCTTTTCTTCCCTTGTGACTGCCAGCAACTCCCTTTCCAGCCTACAGGTAGCTTCAGGGTTTCTCTTCCCTATGTGCATGATTTTGCAATTCTTTGTATTAAACCCCAGTTGCCACTCTTCTGACCATTTTGCTAGTTTATCCAGATCTCTTCTCATTCTGCCCACCCCATCTGGATCATCTACTGTGTTGCAGATCTTGGTGCCATCTGCAAACAGACAAACCTTACCCTCCAGTCCATCTGCAATGTCACTGATGAAATGTATATTGGAATGTTTCTTGCATTTTAATGGCTTATCGGGATGCCAAGCATTTGGCAAGGGGAATGTGTAAGCCCTCCCTCAAATGATCTTTCCTTGTGAGGGCTACAGCCCCAACATTCCCCCGTCAGCATACTGTGGTGGTGGTCTTTGGTGGGACTTGAGCCTGGTGCCCCCGTTTGGCTCCTGCAGCTGTGGCCACCGACATTCCAGCTCCTTGGATCATGTCCTGATAGGGGCCGAGGTCTGGTTGGTGTTGCAGTGCTTCTGGGCATGTGGGGTTCTTCTGGTCAGTCTGGGATGGTGAAGAACTGGTCCAGCTGCAATATAAATAAAAAAGATGGTGGTCCGCACTCTACTGCTCATGCAGGCAGTGGAGCTGGGGGTCAACAGAATTGTGCCTCCAGGCAAGGAGGCAGCTCCTGTAATTTCTGGAGGGAGGTGGTAACCTGTTATCTGTCCACAGGTATTCCCTGCCACTTCCCTAGGTGGAGGTACCATGCCAAACTTCTTGTCCACTACGAAACCCAGGTTGGGCCCCTCGGAGGTGTGTACAGTGTCGACCCGAGGGCCCTGGAGTTGCCAAGGTGAGTCAAAAGGCTATTACAAGTGCACAGTCTCTAGCCTCAGCACACTCAGACTCTCCCTTTGCTGAAATTTGAACTGTCCACACTTACCCCTCCTTGAGGGAACACAGATATTCTGGCTTGGCTGAAGGCTGCAATACTTTTCAACAGGCAGCGCCTTACTGTCCACAATGGCACACTGCAACGCCAGGCTCTTTCCACTGTTTATCTACTCAACTCCAAATTCAGCTGCTCCAAACTCTTTTTTCTTCTGCAGCAGCAAGGGGCTTGATTAGTTACTCTTCTTACTTGGACCAAGCTGTGGCCGACCAGTCTGTTTGGGTCAAAATCCAGTATCTGGGCCAGGTAGCCCACAGCAGTTTCTCTATCTGGGCTAGGTAGTCCACAGCAATTTCTCATCACTCCAAGTATGGCTGAACTCCCATTTTGGTGGGCATGCAGTCCTATTTATCACAGCCTTCTTCTGCTGCAGTACCGGGCAAATTCAATGCCCTTTCAACTTTACCCAGCAGCCCCCTTGTGTCTGTAGTCCCATGGGGGATGCCATCTTTGTTTTCAGTATGCCCAAATGCAGTCCTCTATTATTTTATCTAGTAGCCCTTACAAGGGCAGAAAATGTTTCCTTCCTTGCCTGGAGGCAATATTCTGCTAACATGAAACATGTCAGTGAACATGCCCCCCCCCCCACCAATTGACCGCTGATGAACACTGAAGGCTGGGAGATCAGAGGGCTGTGGGTTCCATTCCCACATCTGGCATTTGGGTTAATATCCCAATACTGACACTATAGTGCAGCATAAGGGAGGTGCTGCACTTCTGAGGTGCCGCCTTTTGGATGAGACGTTAAACCGAGGTCCCATCTGCCTGGATTGGTGGTAGTTCAGGTGGATGCTAAAGATCCCATGGCACTTATCAAAAAAGAGTAGGGGAATTTCCCCAGTGTCCTGGCCAAATTTCTCCCATTCTCTAAAAATACCACCGACAGCTTAATCTGGTTCAAGTTCAGTTGCTTACCATCTATATCCCCCCTTCCCCCGGTCGTCCCTGAAAAAGGGACTTCTAGGCCCAGTAGGCTTACCAGGTCCACAAAATTGAATAAATAAAATAAATAAAATTTAAGATGATTCTGACTGCAGAGGCCTGGAGGGACCTGGTTAGAGAGATGTATGGCTTGGAGTGTCTGTCGGCTAGACTTCAGAATCGAGAGCAAGTCTTTCATATTAAGTAGCATAAGTGGCTAATATCTCAGCTAGAACACAACCCAGATTTTGTCCCATAATGTTCAGAAAGATAAGAGATCTCAGGGCAGGAGCATTGTTTTGATTGGTTTAGGGACACCAAAGAGGACTGGAGGTTGCAGGGAGGCCCTCTATTTCTAAGGGAGGGCTTGCCCCTGCCATCCTGGTCTTCTCAAAAATGTCCTTTTTCTTTTTTCTCACACTTTAAAATCAGAGCCTTTGTGTCATTAAGCAACCTCTCACCTCCCCCCTACCCCACCCCCTTTTTTGTGTTTTTGTTGCCTTGTAAGATCTGGTTTTAATATTGCCATTACTATTAGAATGCCCCCATCAATGTTTAAGAAGGTAAGGGATTCTCATTGGTCTCCAAGAGAAGTGTTCTTATGAATGTGATGAACTACAGTATTAAGCTTTTTAAGGAGATTTTTGTGGGCTGATTAAGTCCTTTTTCTATTTATTGGATGAAGACCTTCGGAAGTCCCTCCTTCCTAGTAACACAAAATAGGATGTGCCAACAGAGTTCTTTACTTTACTCTACAGACTGTTATCGAGTTACTGTTGTTATGTTCTGGATGTTCCTATATTGTCATTTGGACTGGAATCTGTTAAATGTATTCATACTATGTTTATCTGTGCGCAGTATTGCTATTGTTCCTGTTTTCCTTCTTTATTGTTTAACATATGTAATGTTTGTTTTTTGAAAACAATAAAAAATTAAAATATATAAAAAAGAAACAAAGTATTCATTTAGCATCTGTGACATCACCTGTGGTTCTTTCACAGGTTCCCTGTGGTTCTTTCACAGGTTCCCTCCCCCTCTTCCCTTTTAAAGGTCCAGTCCTGTCCATCACCTTCCTCTTTTGATTTATGTACATTAAGAATGTTTTAGTGTTACTGCCAATCTCATGGCTTCCAGACCTTTCTTGACTTCCCTAATTCTAGTTTTCAGTCCCTCACTGCAACCCTGTACTTCTTGCTGACCTGGTGAGAATCTATCTTTTTCTTGTGGTTATAGACCTTCTTTTATTGTCCAGGATCAGTTAACTAAGGTCTCTTTTGAATCATCATCATCATCATCATCATCATCAATCATCATCATCATCATCAAATCTTTATTTATTCAGGCGAACATCATTGAGCAAGGCTCATTTACAAGATGGACCTGATAAGGTCAAGGTTCAATAGTTGATACACAACAGATACATCATACACTTATATAAGACAGTTATACATACAGGGAAAAATAACGTTTATAAACACAGTGATATACAGTAAATTCACATGATAAAAATCGTTTACAGGAAAGTTAAGCTAATATTTACAGTATGTACAGTATATACATATCCCAGTGGGGGGGCCATGGCAGACACTCAACATAATGTAATACTAGGATGGTGAAGGTATTACTGGGTGCCATAAGATGGGGTGTCTGTCTGGAAGGAACATGCCATATATGGTTTGGAAGGGAGATTTGTGAGATGACAATGCTAGCTCTAGCGGTAGCAACTGCATTTCTCTTTGAAGAAGACTGTACAATACTGTTTAAAGGATGCAAATGGAATGATATTGGACAGTTTTAGGGATTTTTGTAGGGTGTTCCATGCTATAGCTAGAGAATAGCTGATTGCTGCCCTCCCTAGCCTGGTGTTGAATTTGGGCAATTTGAGCAGGATGATGTTGTTGCTTCTAGGCATAGGAGCTAGAGAGGTCTGGGTGAAGCAGTCCAGGATATAGTTTGGACGTTTTTGACAACGCTCTGTAATCCATAGTGCTGCATTTCTGTTCCTTCTGAGGTGAAGGAAACCCACTAACTGCAGCATAAGAGAGAAATGATGGGTATTAGATGGCAGATCTGTAATGAACCTTATTGCTCTATGATATAAGGTATCCAACTTGTGAAGGTAGGAGATGGGGCAGTGACTATAAAGGAAGTCTGCATAGTCAACAACTGATAGAAAAATGGGTCTGGACTAACCTCATCTTTAAGTCTCTGTTTAGGAAGGGTTTTAATCTATAGAGAAGGCCAAACCTTTGATGAAGCTTTTTTAACAGTTCTCTAAATGATGAGTGAAGTCATGTCTGTTGTCAATCCACACACCTAGGTATTTGAAGTTTTCTACATACTCCAGATTTTCTCCAAGTATAGTGCATAGCTGGGGGAGAATGATTGAAGAGGATGTGTTGGTGGAGCTTTGATTTGTGAACATCATTGCTTTAGTTTTCTTTGCATTTAAAACAGAAGCTTTTTCTCGAATAGCTGATATTGCAGCAAGGAGAATTCTGTTAGTATGATTTCACGAGCAGCTGCAGGTGAAGGGTTGCTGACATACAGAACAGTGTCATCAGCAAAGAGGTGTACAGAGGAATTGGTAAGGGTTGAATCAATGTTATTTTTATTTAAATGGCAAAAAGGATAGGACCCAGAATAGAACCTTTGGGGACTCCTCTTGACAGTGGTTTTAATGGGGATAGGTCACCTTCAGCTTTTACCTCTGTGACCTACCGGTGAGATAGCATCTGAACCACTTAAGGGAGGGTGGATCTAGGCCAATGGAGTGCAGGGATGAAAGTAGTAGCTCGTGGTCCACAGTATCGAATGCTTTGCTCAGGTCCAGGAATACTGCACAGACATTATTCGTTTTATCTAATTCGGATTGCCAGTCATTTGTGACCTTGGCTAGTGCAGTGATAGTGCTATGCTTGGCCCTGATTCCAGATTGAGCTGGGTTTAGGAGGTTAGCATTGTCAAGATACTTCCTTAACTGGTTACTCACTAATTTCTCCAGCATCTTGGATAGCACTGGTAGAATGGAAATGGGCCTGTAATTATTAAGATCCATAGGGTTCCCTGATTTTAGAAGGGGAACCACTTGGGCTGTCTTCCACAGTGTGGGAATAGAGCCAGAGTTTAGGGATAGGTTAAAGAGGTGTGTTAGGGGGACTGCAAGTACATGGCATGCAATCTTTAGAAAGTAGGGATCCAGAGAGTCTGCCCCTGTGCCTTTTTTGGTATCCAGTTGCCATAATAGATCCTCTACTTGTTTCAACAGTATAGATTTGAAGCTGAAGGAAGAGTCAACTCTGATCACCAGTGTAATGGGAGCTTAATTGTTCCCTCAGCAGGTTAGCTGGAGAGGTGTCAAAGGCAAGGCCAACCGTTGTGAAGTGGTTATTGAAGGCATCCAGAATTTCCATTTTGCCAGTTATAGGGCCATAACTGTTGTGTAATTGAGTTGGAAGGGGGGGGTGTTAGTGTCCTGCCCCACCATACCCTTGATGGTGCCTCAAAACCTAGCAGGATTATGGTAGGAGGAGTCGAGCTCGGCCATGTAGAAGGCAGCCTTTGCATCCCTAACTTTCTTGGTGCATCTATTCCAGGCTTTCCTAAAGATCATCCAGTCATTTGCATTCTTGGTTTTTCTTGCCATTTTCCAGAGTTTGTCTCTTTCCACCAGTGCAGCTTTGAGGTCAGCTGTAAACCAACGACAGGATTTTTTTTTTATTCGGATACTAGAGATTGGGGCATGGGTGTTAAGGGCATTTATTATAATGCTATTTAGCACCTGCTGAGCTTTTCAACAGAATGGGCAAGATAAAACTCTTGCCAGTGTGGAGAGTAAGCTAGATCATGCAAATATCCTTCAGTATTGATGTTTTTCTTGGATCTCCTCATGAGGAATTTTTCAGGGCTTGTTGTTATGCTGGTGGATCTTACCCCTGCTATGGGGCAGTGATCACTTATATCGCAGAGAAGCACTCCAGCGTGTGTGAACAGATGTGGTTTATTCACTAGCATGATATCAAGTAGTGTGCTGTTATTACTATTCCTTGCATTAATTCTTGTTGGTTCATTAATTAGCTGTGTGAACCCATATGTGTCACAGAATGATACCAGAGGTGCAGCTGCCTGGGTAAGCCAGTTGAAATTCAGGTCACCTAGAATAATGACTTCTTCAGTGCTGGGTTTGAGCAGGTTCCCCAGGTGGGATAAGAGCTTGTGTTCAGCAGAGGGGGGGTCTGTAGCATCCAACTAGCTGAAAAGCTGCTGTATTGGGGCGAGAGACTTTTAGGGATAGGCATTCAAACTCCTTGGGCATAGATGCTGCAGCAATACAGGATACAGCTATACTGGATTTTGCATATATGGCTACTCCACCTCCCCTTGTTTGGCGATCAGCTCTGAACAGCTGATAGTTAGGTAGGTTAACATCCCTGTCTGCTGTGGTGGGTTTGAGCTATGTCTCAGATACCATGAGAAAGTCTGGCAAGGTATGGGCAACCCAGGCTTGTATCAGTGTGAGTTTTTCAACAGACTGCATACATTAATATGCAGGAAACTGAGGCCTTTAATTGAGGTTAGGTCTGATGGAGAGGTGATACATCAGGGGTCCAGGGTTGATTTCCACGTTACCAATACAGAGCAATAGAAAGAGCAGGAGTTTCGTGAGGGCTGCCAGTGATAGGAGAGGGGCTGTCTTTGGTCCTCCTTCTTTTATTCTGTTGCCACTTTTGGGGTGCTCCTGTGGGTTTAAGAGATTGTGTCGAGACACCAAGTAGCAGTTTGGTGGTTAGGCTTAGGGGGAATCTGTATATCCAGCAGTGGAGCCTTGGTTGAAATACATGTGTGGTGGTATGTGTCTCTTTATGGTGATCACACCACTGTAGTCGATGCAGCAATGGTAGAGCATATGTGAGGGTTTGAGCATCAGCCAAAGAGGATGGTTCAGAGAGACTGGGCGGATGGATCACCCTAGTTTGTGTGACAGGGACATCTTCTTTGTGGAACCCCATGGCTGACAGTGAAAGGAGTATCAGAAGTAAACTCCCCATTATGAGAGAGATATTGGTAGTTGGCTATCGGGGGAGTAGTGACGTTGCTGATTGGTTGGATCAGCAAGCCAGTGTGACAGTCTGTTGGTTTAGAATAATGTTGAGGGCAGGGAAGAGATTTCGGTGGGAAGATGCCTATAAAGTAACACACAAGAGGGGAGGGGCGGAGGGCAAAAATTTTGCGGCTTTCCCAAGTGCTCCTTCTGTCCCTCCGGCCTGTGGGTTCCCTGAGTCGGCTAAGGTGCCACCAACTGCCCGCTGGTGGAGCGAAGCCCCAGCGCTCAGCTGGGTGCTGTGAGGTAGGGATGGCAAGCTGGAGAGAGACAGAGGAGGGTGCAGCAGTTAAATAAAGGCAGAAACTAGTGTTCATGATCGTCACTGACTAAATCTGCACAACAAAAGACTGTGTGGGGGGGGGTGCTGTGGTGCCTCAGCGTCTGGCCCACCTTGCAAATGCAAAATGGAGTTGTAATCACAGTAGACAGCAATAAAACAGCAGTTTCCCCTTGCAATTACAATAGCAGAAAACAGCACCTTTTAGGTAAATTACACAGTTAAAGGAAGGAAAGTGGCGCCTCAGCGTCTGGCCCACCTCAGCTATCAGGATTTAGAATTACAACAGAATACAATCAAAATCAACAGTTTCCCTTTACAGATGCAGCAGAAATAGAAGACAGCTCTTTTTTGGGAATTTTGCAAGAATACAGGGGGCACAATCTGTCTTTCTGAAGTTTAAGGCTCTGGTGGCTCAAGTATGACTAGTCTTTCCTGATACCAGAGAGTATGTTACCTGGCTGTGGGTAACTGTCTCTCACTTGTTCCTTGACATTCATGCTGGAGATGACCCTGTTCCCACTGCTGAGAACAAGCTCAGGGGTGGTGTCAAACCTAGAATGAAACACATGTGTAATAGCTTTGATAGCCGATGTTGTATTGTAGTTTATAACCTCTTATTTACAACTCTTACGGGGGACTGTAAAACATTTTATTGCTACAAACTAGTGAAGCAGCTAGCTCATAGAAAACTAGGAAATACACATCATCTATTGGCCAAAATGCTTACTTTCAACTTTAGCTTCAGTTCAGTAAAAGAACATTCAACAACCCGTGCTTAGTTAATACATATTATAAAATGGGTAGAAAGAATGCTGGCTCTTGATTGGCTAAGAGCAGCTTTTAGCTGGGCCATTATCCCAGCACAATGGCCCAGCTGAAAGTAATACAATTAAAAAAGGCATAAAATTTACTAAAAATTACCCATTTCACAATCACAATAAGGCACTCCATGGGGTGTGTTATGGTGGGCTAACGACCTTTCTCAGGTGGGGGAAGCACTCAGCTGTGCCTCGTGCTTCAACCCACCCGAGGTGGGCCATTATCCCACCGTAACGCACCCCCTGTCATGTCTTATTGCTTAAATACTCCTCCCCCTTAAGCTGAAAACATATTTAGTAATTAAATAAATTATGCTAACATACTCGCTAACCTACTTGCCAACCCGTCAGAGGAACACTGCCCTGAAAGGTAATAGTGGCACACAGAGGATAATTCTGCCTCTTAGATGTGGCCACACTCAAACTGCAGATAAGTCGTTATTTTATTAAAGGTCTGTTCTCTGTGAGGGTTTGCTCACTCCTCATCAGTGCTGCAGTAGCCTTAGTGTGACTAACTCTGCGGCTGCATTTAGGACAAAGTTCCCTGCTGCAGAGTGGTTGTCAGGTGAATTTTCTTCTGGCATGATTGTCGACTCCTGTGACCTCTGATGCTTCAACATGTTGTGGAGTATCACTATTTGTTGGCAGCCTTGGTAACAGTGTGAGGCATGTCACCTGGCATTCACTTATCTGTACATCATCCATCCTTTCACAACAACTGAAACTGTGGTCCTGATGTTTTACTGTGTTGCTTCTGATTTGAATTTTAAAAGAAATTTGACCCAAAGCCTCTAGTTTCTTTTAGCCAAGGGAGTGATTGAGCTCTGAAGTTTGTTACATACACCAGATCACACACCTGGAAGGTGTGACCCCTGGTGTGTTGATTGTAGCATTGTTCCCATTGTTTTTCCTAATGTTTCACCTTATCCGATGTCCCAGAATAAAGCAAGTCCAATCTTGACTTCGGTGTTCTCTCTGCAGGCAGTTCTGCCAGTGCTAAGCCTGTCACAACATGCAAAGTGCCCCTGTGTTTGAACAAGAATCAGATGAGTTTCAGTGTCAGGGTTCTCCCATTTACCTTCTTCATTTCATACTTAAGTGTTTGCAGTGTTCATTCAGCCAGTCCATTTGAAGCAGGGTGATGTGGTAACTGACATCTATTATGTGCTTATTGACATTTCTTTCACGAAATGACCTGAACTCTTCACAAGTGAAAACTGGAGCATTGTCTTAGACCAAACTATTAAGCTAGCCATGTGCTGCAAAGATGAATCTTAGCTTCTCTGTTGCATTTGCAACCATAGCGGACAGAACAGGAAATTACTTCTAGCCACTTGCTATGGGTTTGTACCGAGAACATTTTTTTCCATGAATGGACCTGCAAAGTCAATATGTAATCTTGAGCATGGTCCCTTCAGCCTTGCTTTGCAGGGGAACTCCTGGGGGAGAATCTCTAGTCTGCTGACATGTTGCATTGCTTTACCTTGATTTCAATATCCATGTCCAGCTTAGGCCGCCATTCAAAACTGTGGGCAACTGCTTTCATACTAGTTATTCCTGGATGCCATTCATTTGACTAATTGAGAACCTTCTCTTGCAATCAGGGCTGTAGCCAGACAATATAAATGCGTACAGCAGGACCATGTTTTTTGCCCCATCTGGCACAATAAATACAACTTTTGTACACCATTACACTGGTTGTTGCTTCTCCTATGCACGGCTAAATACAGCTGCCATACATCATTCCCTCAGATACCCACATATCACCCCAGAGCCTGTAATGTTGTATAATCCTTCGGCTACAAAGACAATATCAGTTAGTTGTGACCCCCATTAATAAAATTGCAGAAAGGATTGCCTCTTCTGTGTTGTGCTTTGATGGACAAAGGCAGCAGCTGAGAGCCTTTTTTGTTGCCCCACCTTAAATAAAATTGTACACCATGGAGTACATGGAGTATGCTTTCCTGCACCCATGCTTGCAATGCTAAGGGAACTATTTATCTGCTTCTCCACATGAGGCACATATTTTCAATCCCAGTTCCAGCTTCCTAGTCATATAGGATCTCAATGAGCATTTTCTGAGTGTCCTGTCCAGCCTTTTACCTCGTACCTTTTTACCTGCATTAAAATACAGTCCTTTTCAGAGTGAGCTGTGATTTCTTTGGCAGTGACAGGAAGTCCAGCACAAACAAAATTCAGTAGCTTGATCATCCCTGCTGCTGGGACCTCTTGTGACTCAGGCAGTGGCTGATGGCTCAAAGCATCCACATTTGCATAAGCTCAGCCTTTGCCTGTATTGAGATAAATAATTATAGGCTGCTAACTTTAGAGACCAATTTCGGATGCTTTTTGATGCCATACTTGGGGTCACTTTCTCTGGGCTAAATACACTGACCAAAGGTTTGTGATCTTTAGAATAGTGAATGCCTCCCATACACATACTGGTAAAGTCTTTATACACCACACATAATTCTTAAACTTTCTTCACCGAGTTAGGAATATTTTCTGCAGCATTTAAGCTCTACAATGCACATGCATTTGGCTGATCAGTACCACCCCTGTTTTTAAAATTCCTTTGTCTTGTAGCCTCTCTAGTTCATCTTCCACTCTCATAAAAAATATACTGTCTGATGTCAGGAAAGTGTCATTAGGGGTCCCACAGGGATCCATTCTTGGACCACTACTGTTTAGTCTCTTTCTTAACTCCCTCCCCTGTCCAGCCAACCTTCCTTTCTGTGTGGATGATGCTGTCATCTATGCAAGCAGCCCTCATCCAATTCTCTAACAAACAATTTGCAAGAGAGGTTTTCCAGGGTTAAGGAGTGGTTCACCCAAAATAAATTCTTCCAAAATTATACAAAAACAAAAACAATGGTGTTCTCCACCCACCAGAGCAAGAAGAAAAATAGTATTCTCACAATCCTAAACAGCAGGAATGAACTGCTGAAACAAGTGAACACCTTTAAATATCTGGGTGTTACCTTTGACGGCTCCCTCTCTTAACACACAGCATATTGACCGCATTGTAACAACGTTCAACACTAGAAGTGGCCTACTCTACAGACACCTCTCTCTAGAGTGTATAATCTGAAATGTGCTTACTACTGTATGTTTCCCCTAGCGTCAAGTGATGTATTTCCCACCTGTTTACTGTGACAAAAAACTGTATTCTCTTTGCCATGTCTCCTTGACTGTTGTTCCTCATGTTGTACTCTCCCGTGTCGTTCCTGAAAATAGGCATAATACTTGTCTAGTGTACTTACCCGGTAAACAAAAGCTAAATAAATAAATAAATTAACCAATGAGGCTCTCACCCTAGCAGTTAACAGCTCTATTCTCTCCACTGTTGACTATGACCTTGTAGTGTACAGCACAGCCACAAACACTGCACTGAAATGAGTAAGAATGGAGTTAAACAAGGCCTGTTGGCTGGTGCTAGGCACAGATACCCTAACGCATACCTGTGATCTCTACGCCCAAATAAAGTGGCTAAACCTACAAGGGAGAATTCAGTACCAACTCTGCCTCCTTGGAAAAAAAGCCCTACTAGATCTGACCCCGAAATCAGTTCAGAGGATATTCAAGCCAGCACACAATTCTCACTCAACCACAGGTAAGACAATAAATTATTTGCAAGTCCCATTTTGTCGAATGATACTTGCCCAAAGAACGTTTTCCTACAAGGCCCCATTATGGCTCAGTGAGCTCCCAGCTAGCATCATAAATTAACGCAAACTTGGGCCATTCAAAAAAGATCTCAGACAGCACCTTTATGCCTGAGGGAAATGCGACTGCTCAGATTAACCCCCCCCCCGCATTTTATTTTCTTCCTCTGCCCCTCACGGCCTCACTTTCTCATTCACTGTCCCCATAACTTATTTCATTCTACCCCCCACCCTCTACGTACCGCCACCTACCCTCTCACCACTCCCTACCAGCACTCTAGTCAACTTAGGCATTTTCCACAATTTTTTTCCTCACTCCCCCTCCTTTCTTCTTTCTCACATGTCTCCTCTCCTTTTTTCTTCTTCCATGTCTCCCCTCCTTTTTCCCTCCCATTTTCTTTCCCTTCTACTTTGTCCCCATCTGCAGTTAACGCCTCCCTACAAAGTATATCTCCCTGTGGCACCCAACCCCTCCCACCTCTATCCTCTCACCCCATGTTTTTTTGCTTCACTCCCTCAATTTACTCTACTCTAACAAAGCCACTCTCTGGCAGCTTATTTACCACCCCCCCCTTTACCCACTCCCTTCCTGCTGCCCTCTTCTTCCTTCCTCCCTCCTGCACTTTAATTTTTTTGTATATTTTTGACATATTGCCTTGACTGTACTATGTATGTATATATGCCATCTGTATATGCTCTGTTATTTTTATCTTGTAAATAACCTGAATATAGTGTCCAACATGTCTCTATTCTATGATTTGTATTCTTGTACCTTCCTGCTTTGCTCTATGACGTGGAGCCTTTGTAAATGAGCTTGTAGCTCAAAAGTTGTCATCCCAAGACAATAATAAATAAAATTAAAAAAATAAAAACAAAGAACACAACTATGACTTTGAAAATATTTTGAGTCACCTGAGAGTCTATGTGAATCTTGGCCTTCACACCCCTTAGGGTTTCCATTCCCTCTTGAAAAACTGTAGGAAACTGCTCTGCTATTTTACTGATTTTCCCCTGTACAGTTGTCACATCCGTACTGTCTTTCCATAACAGGATATTATTTAGCCAGTTTATTCCTAATAGGCTAAGTCTAGGTACCACAATATAAAGTGGTAATGCAGCTCCTTGTCCTTGATAATTCACTTACACCTGAGCTTCTCCCAGCACCTTCTTGGCATCACTTGCATAGGTTGTCAAAACTGTTCTAGTTGCTTTAAGCTTGAGCCTGTCCAGTCTCTTGTATATTGTTTTTCAACCATTGAGGATGCTCCTGTGTCACTTGCATTGTCAGATCTGTCCCATCTACAGTCTGCAAAAATATGGCTGACTTTTGTCTAAGGCACATGTAGTGGCTCAATGTACTCATAATCCTGTGGTTCACTGGGGAAACTTCCATTGTGATTGGTTGGCATCCATGGCACTCCAGTCATTACCTCATGGGTTGTAGCCCACCTGATAGGCTAGTGATGCACATGACCCAGATCAAATTTCTAGCATATCCAGGTCCCAGGAACCCCTGCTCTCCAGTTTCGAATCGTGCATCTGATCAGGCAGGAAGCACACCAGGGATCCCTGTCTACTCCTAAGGTAAGATCCTGTATGGGGTATATATATAAACCTATTATCAACCTACAGAGCATGTATGCAGTTACAGTTTAAAAAAAAAAACCCTCCCTGGGAATTTAACTGGGAGAAATATATTGGGCTAGCCTCAGCCTCAGTGTTAGCTAGCCTTTTTGTTAATTCAGTCACGAATGTCTCTGTGCTGGCAGCTACTAGGTAGTTTAGGCCAGGGGTAGGTGTGCCTCAGCAGAAGATATAAAGTGTACCTGTTTGTCTTGGTGCTAAGGGGGCAACAAGTTTTGGTGTCTGCCCCCATGTAGCGCTATCTCTCCAATTAGGCACCTTAGCTTCGGGGGGGGGGGCGCCGTTGCTGGCATTAGCCGTAAAGCACCGCATGGCGCCTCGCTATCCTCGCTCCCCCCCCCTTGTTCGTAATCCTCCTTGTCGGCCTGCGGCCTCTCTCCCCCTCCCGCAGAGTCCTCAGCCCTCCCAGACCGCCGGCTGGTCGGCGGCCTGCCCGACCACGCGACGACCGTGTGGCCTTCCTAGGTCAAGGTTCCTTCCACTCCGTCTCTCTCTGTCCTGAGGGGAGTAAGGGGGGAGAGTCATGGCCGCTCGGCGCTGGAGTGTTCTGCGTACCGCCAGCCATTCGGCGGCCTGTCCATCCACACGACTCCGCGCGGCCCCCGGGAAGTAGTTCCTCTCCTTGCCTCTCGCTCTCTCCTTGAGGAAGGTTAGGGGGGAGCGTCGGGGCCGTCCAGTCGCTGCTCCTGTCTTCTCGCCATGCGTCCCTCAAGAGGGGGCCACAGAGGATCCCGACCCCATGCATCCAGTCGCGATGCCTCCTCACGCTACGGGCGGCCTTCCAGTAGGCCGCTGGTCGGGCCTTCGCTTCCCAGGCTTCCTCCCTCAGCCCGAACAGTACTGGTGGCTTAATTGGCTTCTCCTCTCCGCGTCTGCTCTCCGCTTCTGCTAGGCCGCCACTCTGAGTGGGGGGAGGGAGCAACGCCAGGGTGCTCTTCGCCACGCGGCCTGGCTGGAGGGGGGGGGTCCCTCATCGCAGAAGGGGAAAGCAGCGCCTCGCGTCTACAGGAGGAACGCCGATGGCAAGGGGGGGGCAACAGTTCCTTCAGGGACTCGTTTTCCTCGGCCTCCTAGACAGACCCTTAGCCTAATATGGTAGGGTGGGGGGACCACCAAATTTGCCGCGCTCTTCTGGCCACTCATTCCCAGTAATGGTGAAGGGGAAGCAACAGAACCTCCTAGGCCAGGGGGCATTGAGGACCCCCAACAGAACAAAAACAAAAAAAAAGAGAGAGAGAAAAGCAGGCAGTAGAGCCTGCAGGTTAGAGGATCAGGGTGCGATCGAGCTCATTGCATCAGGTATACCAGCCCTGAGTTTGAGGCTTGCAACTCTCTCTCACTTAGGGTTATCTCTGAGCAAGTCACTTAACCACCAAGTCCTCCCAGGTCGCACCCAGGACACAGCTCCTATGCCCAGTGGGTCTCACCTGGTTATTGAAAGAGAATTTTTTCCACGCAAGCGGGGGTAGTTATCTGGGCCAACAGCGGATGTTTGGGGGTTCCCTCCCCCATAGGGTCCCTCCCACAGCGACCCTCCGGTGGTCTTTCCCCCCACAACAGGTCTACCCACTCTTCCTTCCGGAGCTCCTCCCCCCCTTCTCTCTCTCTTGTCTCCTACCACTCCGGTCCCTCCCACAGCGACCCGAGAAGGTAGTCTTCCTCCTGGTCGTTCCACGGCTCCCTCCCATAGCGAGCCCTGGTTTCGAACCTGTGGACCAAAAACCCTCCCTCACCTTTTGCCCTGGTTGCGGGGGCCCTCACATAGCTCCCCCACAACCTGCATTCAGTTCCTCTCCCCCCACAACAGGTCTATCCACTCTTCCTTCTGGAGCTCCTCCCCTTCTTCTCTCTCTTGTCTCCTACCACTCTGGTCCCTCCCACAGCGACCCGAGAAGGTAGTCTTTCTCCCGGTCGTTCCACGGCTCCCTCCCATAGCGAGCCCTGGTTTCGAACCTGTGGACCAAACCCTCCCTCTCCTTTTGCCCTGGTTGCGGGGCCCCTCACTTAGATCCCCCACACCTGCATTCAGTTTTTTCAGTTTATAAAAAAAAAAAAAAGAGAAATATTGAGGGACAAGGTATTGCCTGGGCACTTGCTTGTTCGGCCCGTCCTCCCCGGACCAACACCGCCCATGGGCCCCCACAACTTGGGGCCCAGCAACTCTACAGCTTGGTTCCCGGCCCCCCACTCTCCCGTCCGACCAGACCACCGAACCTGGAACCAGACAGGGTGGGGGGCAGTCAGAAGAGTCTCCAACCCTGAGGACTCCGTCCTAGACGTCCCTCACGTCAACGCATACGAGGGCAGGGAGAAGTAGTCATGCCACTTCGCCTCGACCCCAGGGCCCACGAAAGAGGCTAAGACCTCTACGGGAGTCAACATTCCGTAGTCAGGCGCAAGGCTACGCTCGTCCCCCTGACCTAATCGGTTGTGTCTCACAGAGTGCCTTCCCAGCGCATCTCGCGGTCTAGGATATCCTCAGTAAGGGATGACATCCCCCGAGTCGGGCAAGATATCAAACCGCAAGAAACCGGACAGGTCGTCCGGGTCCGGGGGAGACCCAGACGCCCGACGCAGGGCACCCCCCCTGTTGGCCCCAGGCAGCGGCCCTTAGAAAGGACGGTGCTACCATGCGGTACATTAGCACCCAAGAACGCCGATAAGGAAGGCCGAAGATTGCTCGGGGGGGGTTCTTGTCTCCACGATCAACGACACCGCCGCTAGGCAGTCACCAGCCAACCTTTTTTCGGCTCCAGCGAACCCGCTAACCCTAGGACCCTCAGGAGCTAGTCTCCTGAATCCAGGGAGGCGGAACTGCGGGGACGTGCTTAATGCAGCCAAAATTCCTGGCCGACTTGGCGGTAGTCACCACGTATCCGCATGCCAGGGCCACTGCCGCTTCCCACAGCACTGTAGCCAAACTAAGGGATGCGCCTCACGTCAGCAGACACTGCTCCCGAGTCAGAGGATCCCGACCCCATGTACCGTACCCTCAGGGTCCTCAGCTCTCCTCCCCGGAGCCTGGGGGTAAGTAATCCAGAGGACGAGGTAGAGCTACAGGGGGAAGCAGTGACTACCCCCTCGCAACATCTCAAGTCAATCCAAACGCCGTGCAGTTCAGGCGTATGACTTGATGTCCAGGGGATGAAGACCCGTGGGGGTGCGAACCCCGCCTTCTCCTCTCAGCTCGGATAAGTGGGTTCAAGTCACGGTACCAAGGGATACTCCATAAGCCATCCAGCACCTATTTTTTCCCAAGGGTTAACCCCCCCACCACAGCTAGGAGAAGGGCCCCTCCGTACCGTTTTTATTGCGGAACAGAACCTTGGGGCGCTCACTATCTTCATCCTGATACCAAGAAGTCGGGGCCCCCAACCTATCGTGGGCCTGTAACACCTATGCCACCACGTGCCGCGCACCCTGTCAAATGAAGACCACCGGGTTCATCATACGATGCATTCGGTAGGCCTTCCTGTCACGATAGAACACATGGACGCCTCCCCATATCGTCATCATACGGTAACTCTGACAATTCCTCCGATTTCAATGGCTTCCACCCTACAGGCACTCGAAGACCATGGCTGGATGGTAAACAGAGAAAAGCATCCACTCTCTAGCTCACAGGTCAAGCAAGGCAGCACTCACAATTCTACTCAGGAGGGATACACAAAAAAAAAAAAAACCCCGAGAGTCCACAGCTTGATTACCTGTAGGGCTCCATAGCTCAGGGGTTAGAGCACTGGTCTTGTAAACCAGGGGTCGTGAGTTCAATCGCTGGGGCCTGTCATGGCCCATGGAATGAAGGCCACCCTGAGCCAGGTGGCGATACGCCTCTCCAAACCCTACGCCAGATTCGGAGGGCGGCCCGAGCGACTTCACCAACAGGCCATGGCACCGCGCCCCCTCGCAGTGAGGTCAGCCTGGGTACGATGGACGGTGGAGACCAACATGATATGGGGACTCCCTCAGGAGGCACCTCGCCAACCGCCATTGAAACGGACGTGTGTCTTCACGGAGGAAGAGCTTGCCTGGGAGACGCAACAGCACAGGGCCGGTGACCACCAGCAGGGTCGGGCTCTCCATCCCATACTGGATGCGAGAACCGTGTCGCACGCCATAAAACCTACAAACATTTACTCACCTGGTAAGGTGATTGTGTTGGTTCCAGACCCACACTCGATTCGTCCTAACCCGGTCTGACAATCGAGCTATGGCCCACACAGCAAGCTAGGTGGGACTCAACCCCAGCTGCCTAGGAACGGCTCACCTGGCAAGAGGGATCAGGTCAGGGGTTACTATTCCTCCGCCTCCACTGACTCCTCCGTCCCAACCAGGTACGGGAGTGATGGCGCCCAGCCACTGGTGACACCCTACCGGCCACGCAGGCCATGACTCGCAGCGGCCAGGCAGAAGGTCACTGCCAGCTTCAGGATTCCAAACAGGCATGCTTTCTCAGGGGTCAGGGCTTCACCAACGCCACGGACCCTGAAGCTCACGGCCCAGTTCCAGGGAGGAGGAGTCCGGAGGGCAGCAGGTTTTCATGATCACATCATCAACACCCCACCCCAGTCAGACGGTCCTCTCTCCCCCCCCCACGTATGGGAGACATGGTCCGATTCCAGTGGTGGTACCCGGAACAGGGCAAGGCCCTCGAGCAGGCTGACAGGGCTAACATCCTACTGTTCCGACAACTGGGAGTACCTGGAACAGGGCAAGGCCCTCAAGCAGGCCGACAGGGCTAACAGCCTACTGCTCCACCAACTGGGAGTAGACGAGAGACTAGCACACTCCATCCTCAGGGTGCAGCTACCAGTTGTGGGGGCGGCTACAGGCCTCATTGTAGAGACCCTCTGATCGGGGACACGACCGACAACGGCTCCGTGGGACTTCCTTTAGTCCTAGAGTCTCTCGACTGGGCTCCTCGCTAGAGAGGTTCTCTAGTGTAGTGGTTATCATGCCTGCCTCACATGCCGAAGGCCCTGGGTTCAGGCCCCCAGTGGAACCAAGATTGGACCCCCACGTGAGGCGGATCGGTCGGGGTCTGCCTCAAGACAGGATCTTGGGGGCAATCTGCTCAGCTAGGAGTGCCGGGGGGGCTTGGGGCCCTATCCGGCTCGGAACCTGGTACGGTGCTCATCCCATCAGGGGTTCATCAGAGATCGGTTCCAGTCTACCAGCCAGGGCATTCACCGGTTTCACAGAGGGCAACCAATCGAGCTAACCACCTTCGCGGAAGGGCCCCAGCAGGGCCCCAGTGCGGTCCCATGTTATCTGAACGTTGGATCCGCCCCCTCTGGATATCTGACCGGAACCCGAGTCTTCCACAAGACAGAGAGTCTGCTGTCATCTCGAAGGGACAGCGGCAGAGCAGAACCGCCTCCAAGGCCACCGTTGAGGGATGGCTAAGGAGAATCATCCAGAATGATGCGTCTGCTAACCGGATGAATCCACCCCCTACAGGGGATCAGGCTCACCCCTCCAGAGACGATCGCCATGCTTGGATAAGGCGAGAGCTAATGCGGCCTTGGGGGACCTAGGTAGTGGGGCAGTCACGCGGAGTCCATTCCACTCGTTCGCCAGGCACCTAATGCTGGTCCAGTCACGGGCCAGAGGGCCCACTTGCCACCCAGGTCCCCACGGCGACATCCTCAGCCCCTCACTCTTAGACCACTCGGTTCCCACCCTTGGGTACTATACTGCTTCTTATCTCCCATGAGGTGATGACTGGAGTGCCATGGATGCCAACCAATCACAATGGGTGTTTACTCACCTGGTAAAGGTGATTGTGTTGGTTGGCATCCATGGCACTCCAAGGCCCTCCCATCCAAGTGCTCAGAGTGACTGGAACTGATCAAGGGGGATCTCCCCCATGGTAGACCCAATAGGGGACTAAACGCATGTTGTTTTTCTCTAGAACTATTTACCAGTCGGGCCTCCGGACCGAGACTAGTCCGTACATAGAGGAATAAGGGTTCAGCCGGCCCATCGATACCCCTTCGCAGCCCGCATTCTCCTTTGTCTTTGATCCTCTATCTTTTTAATTTTTCACTTGCTTGTGCCTGCACGGTATGTTTCTTCTTTTGCACTAACTAGCCTTAATTTCAGCTATGGAAGATTCGAACTGGAGAACAGGGGTTCCTGGGACCTGGATATGCTAGAAATTTGATCTGGGTCATGTGCATCACTAGCCTATCAGGTGGGCTACAACCCATGAGGTAATGACTGGAGTGCCATGGATGCCAACCAACACAATCACCTTTACCAGGTGAGTAAACACCCATTGTTCTCTGTTTACAAGATGTCCACCCTGTATGCTGGCTTTACAGGACACTGACTTGCACATGGTTTCTACTCCTTCTATGCCTGGCACATCTGTTGAATATGTCCACTTTTTTTCACAAGAGTGACATATCTCCTGCTTAAGCCACCAAATATTGAGGACATTTATTCCGGTAAACCTGAAACAGTTATTCACGGTTTTTACTTTCCTTGCCTGCTCCCCTTATGACTTTGTACATCATGCATGGGACTGAGGACAGACTGACCTTCACTCCTCAGATTCTCAACATTTTTTAGCAGCTGCCTCCATACTAACTGCTATGTCAAATGCTCTTTGAAAATTCACGTCTGCACCCTGTGCAAACAAATAGCGCTGTATCCTGTCATCTGTAATTCAATGTACCAAATTATCCTACAGCATGTCATCAAAAATATCACCATAGTCACAGCACTCTGTGAGGCATAGTGCGGCCACATAAGTCATTACACTCTCTCTTTGCTACCAATCATGTTTACAGAAGTGATATTGTGCTACACTCTTATCTGACTTTGAGTTGCAGTAGTCCTCCACTAAATCTACAATCTTTCAAGATTCTTCTCCTGAGCTGGCTGGTGACACCAGTAATTTAATGAGCAAATATATTTAGCTCCCATAGACAGTGAAAAAAATATTACTTTCTCTTGCTTTCATCATCAGTGTAATTTGCAATGAAGCAATGCCCCAGCCTTTTTGAATAAACAGTCCTGCTCAGCATCCGAATATTCTCCAATCTTCCCATAAGTCATAGTAAATAGTTTCTATTACCGGTGAGTTGGAAGTAGTTGTCCCAAATCAAGGTACAGAAGAAGCTCTCTGCAGCAGGCCCAAATCAAGCACACCACAAAAAGTCGTATTCCAGCTCTAAGAGGGCTCTTTAGTGAGCCTACTGTGCCATCGACTCATCACCAGATATATTTTATATTGATGACATGGGATTGTAGTGTATAACAGATCATTTACAACTCTTAGGAGGATCCCAACATGTCCTACTGTTTCAAAGTAGTGATGCAGCTAGCACATACTTATAAAACCATGAAATGCACATGTCCTAGTGACCAAAATGCTTACTTACAACTTTTGATACAGTTTGGTAGAAGAACATTCAACATCAGTGGTTAGTCAATGCATGACAATGTGTGTGTGTAGTTTGTCATGCCCAGGTCTGGCAAAACATATGATAAAAGAACTGTTTAAATGGTGACTTGTTTTGGTGAAGCCTTGTTAACCTGCCCCCCCCCAGCATTTACATATGATACCTGTGAAGCTTTGCACCAGACCTGCAGCTTTCAAGTGTGTGTTTGCGGTTTGGCAAGACACAGAAACCAAGCAATTTTGAAATTTGTTCTCTCCTTACATCCATTGTTAATTTTTATATCCATGATGCTTTGTGACTACAGAGTGTTTGTGGTGTGGTTTTCAGTGAGATACAGAAGCCAAACAATACTGATCGTCTTCCAAATTGCCTCTCTGGTGCTACCGCCAAGTGTACTAAATGTGTATTTAGGCTGATCCTTTATCAGGCTCTCAACCACTGGATGGTATAAATGTTGGAAGCAGTAGAACATGACAGGGCATTGTTTGTTTGGGGTTACTGCATGCCCAGGTGTGTAATAAGGCATGTCGCGCTTGTGCCAAGTGCCATAAGAACCTGGTAGTGCATTAAACTCGACAACCAATGACCTGAAGTGTCTTGTTGTGCTTATTGGTAAACTGAGTAACAATAATAAAAAAAAGCCAATTTATTTAAAATGTGTATTTTATTTTGTTAAAAGCAACTAATAAAAATGAGTCCCTCCCCACCTGTCAGTCATTTGTCTTTCCATACATTTAATAGACAGAAAGTTTGTTTATTACATAATAAAGGAATCCAGATTTCTGCAGAATTCCTCTGGCAGAATGTTTACCTCATTACACACAACAGAAGGCCTTGTGTTTGGCCATGGTCTTGACTAAATCTCTGCCAGGGTAAGCAGCAGAGATTTCTCTGGCTAGTTTTGTAATGATTTTTCATGATCACACAAGAAACACCAGGAATGAAAGCTGTGAATGCTACTTTTATTTTTAAAATGTATATGTGTAAGGAGAGTATCATGAGAGTAAAGAATTTTAATTATTGTTTTAATTTAAGGGTGTTTTGCTTTTTAGGGCCTTGTTGTAGGTTTTCATTGAGTTAAGGCAGCAGTCAGTGTATGATGGCGGTCAGGGATGATTGAACTGGCTAATGAATACTGTATGTAATTAACCCCAAATTTTAAATCCCAGTGCCTGAATTTATTCTAACCTGTCCATTTCTGGTGAATTAACATATGAGCCTCACAACTTATTTAGCCAATCAGGAAGCAGGACATTTCCAACCCATTTTATCAAAATATGTAGACCATTTTGAGGAATTTTTCAGCCTTTTGAACTGTCCTCCACTGGATGATTTATTGTGAATCAAGTTCTTGGCAAAGCTGCATCAACCTTGGAGCTGTACTCCTTTCTTTCTCAGTTTGAATCTTGAAGAATGGATCTGTGGATCAACTATCTGTATGCCTAAGTTGCCTGACTCAGCAGGGCACACTTATTATTCAGCTTGAATGTCCAATGTCCATATACTGTATGCTTATAAAATGGGTAGTCTAAATCCAAGAATTTGATTGGATAATAGCCATGCATGAAATATGTTCCATGCATGGGTAAAAAAAGGATGGCAGTAGAAAAGCAAAAATTAGTGTTAGAACGCTGGTATTTAAAAATGTTGCCATTGTGGTTTTCTCACTAACATCTTCCTCAATAACATTGTGCCATATTTTTCCCCTTGCTATAGTTTATTTCATGCAGTCTTGCTAATACTGCTACACTGCATCTTGACTTCTACTTAAATCACAATCTGTAAACTGTTTAAAAGCCCGACAACTCTTTTATAGTTGAGTTGTCCTCCTGGATCGCTATAGTGATGGTGTCATCCATTGCACAGAATCATTTAACACACTCGTAAAGGAAAGGACAGAAGTAGAACTAAGAAAGGGGAACATTACCATGGCATTGTATTGCTCCTGATGTAAAAATTCTGCCGATTTCACACCAGGCATACCCCCGCTGTCTCCACTGAAATCCAACTCCCGACCCCGCCGCAGTTCCTAATCAAAACAAACTGTACACCATACACCACAGTAAACAAGCTCTGAAATGCTATCTGCTGCCCACTATTATGCCTGCTACCATCATTGCCATTTGTAAAAAAAAATGTTTCAGCACTCGTTTGCAGCACAGGCTATGCATACTACACATAGCAACCTGGAGTCACATAAATGCAAATGACCTCATGAATATTAACACAATGTCTGTGGAAGAACTATTTTATCATAGAATAGCAGCATTAAATGTTTTTTTCTACATACAAGCAATATTTTTCTTATAAAAATGTAAATAAATATAGCAGCCATTTTATAAGCGCAATGAGATACTCCAGGGTGTGCATGGAACATATTTTACCACATGCCAGGGGCTAAAGGCACTCAGCCAGGGGCCTTGTGCCTTATTACACCCCTAGCCATGTGGTAAAATATGTTCCATGCACACTCTGTTGTGTCTTATTGCTTACTTATGTTCTCTAGTTATTAACCTATGATGTAGTGGGTCAGTTTCCAGGCCCATATAGGGACAAAGTGACTATGGAAAAATATTTGGCTGCTACTATGTTTTAGCTTCCAAGATATCCAGATATGATTGATTCTGCACCTTGCTTTGCTCTGCATCTCTTCTGTTTCCTCATAATGTTCATCAGCAAGTGGCAAAGATATCTTTGAAGGGGTAAGCTCTTTTTCGTCCCTAGGTGATGGGTTTCTTTTTTTTCTTCATACTCCTTCTTCTCTGGTACCGGTCCTTTCGGCAAGGCTGCCTTCCACCGCCATCCTAGGTTTTCACCGTCACTTACCCCTGCCTCCTCTTCTTACAGATGTTCCCCTCCATGGTGGGGTCTTCTTTGGAAGGGGATCCAGCTGCATCTCCTCCCCCTTGGGACTTCACAGTGTCAGGAGGTACATGAGTGGTCAGGGTTGGGATGGACCCGATAGTGCCAGTGTATCATGTTGCTGTACTCTGGAGGGGTTTTTCTTTGCTCTTTCATGGAATGTCATTGGCAAGGAATCAGGGGAGCTTGTGCACATGTGTGTCAGTGTGCTGATGCTCCTGAGGCACTCAGCGTGTCCCCTCCCACTTGCAGCTCTGACTTTACCACCACCTGCACTGCCACCCAATTTGTACCTACTAACATATGGCCATCAAAGTTGCACTGAGATGTTGTATTGGGGAGGGGATCTTTCCCCTTGCAATGAAGTATGAACCTTGTGTATACTGTAGCACAAATGGGTGGTGTCACAATAGGGCAACACTTGGCATCCTGTTTTTTTACTGCCACATTTTGTGACAAACAATGGAGCTATAAGATATTTTTCAGTGTTGCTATAAATACTTCTGTATTTAAACTGTAACATGTCCAGTTGTACTTAACACTGAGCTCTGTATTCATATGTGTGTATAACCTAAGCAATAAGCCCTGACAGTCCACTAGATGTCTGGGCCGTTTGTCATGGGTGGCCAGAAGCCTCTACGGACTATGTCAGGTAACAGGCTTGGTAGATGCCTGGAGGGAGAACAATCCTTGTTTGAAAAACTTTATGTAACACTGGGGGTCCCCACCCCTGCCTTTTTACTAAAACGACAGGAGGCATGCTGTTGGCATTTGGCAGCAATACCTGGTGGGGGACCTGGGTTCGGGGAAGGATGAGGTTACCTGGCACAAGGGACCTAGGTTTGGCTACTCTGCACCGGGGCACCCAAGTAAATCCAACTACAGGAAGCAGTAACTGTAATGTCCAGAACCAGAATTGGGATTTTTCAATGTGGCTTTATTTATTAACTAACTGAACATAAACAAAGCATTGCATGGTCCCCCAAAGGGCTACGTTACTGTATGTGCAGATTAGAGGTTAACACAGCGGTCCATTTGAGGAATGAACACATTACTACAGTTGTCTGGCTTTGGACCCACCAGGCACTCAGCCCGGACTTTGCATGCGCATTGGAAACATAGCCCGACCTGGCCTGGCTCCTGCCGGCCACTTGACTGACGGTCCACTTGAGGAGTGAACCCAAACATTACTTGGAAAGACATCCCATCAAACAAGGAGACTCCCAAACTGTGGCTCCCCACACCACTTAGAGTCTGCGACTCCTAGAGAGATTTGTTTTCATACTTCCAATCGAACTCCCATCAAACAAGGAGTAATTTTCCTATCCTGTGGCTCCCCACACCACTTAGAGTCTGCGACTCCTAGAGAGATTTGTTTTCGTACTTCCAATCGAACTCCCATCAAACAAGGAGTAATTTTCCCATCCTGTGGCTCCCCACACCATTTAGAGTCTGCGACTCCTAGAGAGATTTTTCAAGTTGCGACCCACGTCTGGGTACCCACCCCATCACTGGCCAAGTGCATGAGGCAAGTAGCAAAAACATAGAGGAAATCCGTAGAGGTGGACCTGATTACTAAAGATGGGAGGTTTTCCCACCTCCAGCTCCCACAGCCCATACCCGGCCATTTCTCTGGATACACACAGAAAACTTTAGGACTTTAAAATGTAGATTGAACGGTGGATGACCTGAAGCACCCCCTCTACAGCGAACTTTAAATCCATTTAAAACTTTAAACTGCTTGACTGCTCCATTTGTTTGTCTTAGTAAACATAGTCCTCCCAAATAGCAGTCCACATTTATTTCCCAACTGAAGAAAACAATATGTTTGCCCCTTCAAATGGAGCCGAACACTCACCCATTCGTTGCAGGTGCCCCACAGGCGAAGTACTGTAACCTTTGCTGTTATACAAAAACAGACTAAATTAAATCAGGCAGCTTCCTTCCATGGTGGGAGAAGGGGATTGCCCCTGGAGCCCACAGAGAACTCCCCCCCCCCCGGAGGGAGGGGGTACTGAGACCGAGGGAGCGGTCTCCACCACTTTAAAAAAAGATAAAACACAGGAACACTTCCCTTTTCTTAGTGAGAGATAAAACAGCAGACTGATGCTTCCTTCTTGCTTAAGGACAAACGGAAGACTCACTTTGAATTTCCCAAAGTTCTAAACTCACTCCCTGAGCTGTAGATTCCAAAATGGCTCATGCAGCTGCTACAGTTCTATAGTGATGTCATCTCTCAAGTCTCAGCTGTGACTGAGGACAGAGTGAGACAGTGTGAAACCCATTTAACTGGTGTTTCACAAGCTTCCTTCCCTGCCTACCACTAGGGTCTTACTGGGATTCTAGTAACACTGGGTAACAAAGGGGTTACACTCACCCTTGACCAGGAAAATGACTGTCCCCAGTCATTATGCACCCGGCCTTAGGCCATCCCACCCTATGTGCTACCTGCGGAGGGGGGGTGATCAGGCCCCCTTCTACCATGTGCAAGCACAGGTAGGCAACACTAAGGGCCTAGAGGCCTATAGCTGACATATCAGCCTCTACTCTATCCACTTACTATGGATACCTAGTGGCTCTAGTACATAAGTTCTCAGACTTTGTCACAGTGAGCCTCCCAAAATCCATGGAAAAGATTTTGAGCCTCCCCCCAAAAATTGAAATTATCTTGGGCCTCCCCAAAGAAAAATAACACACTGTACTTTGCACAGTACACCATGAATACATTGAACTCCCTTTGAGTACTAGGCTCACGTTCAGTTCTTTGTCTTATACTGACTTGGAACTTTTGAAAAAGAGCTCCTGTGCTCAAAGATGTTATCTGAATAATAAATAAATAAAATAAACAAATATTATTATTCAGTTTATTGTAACCCCCCCCCCCCGGCCAGCCTACTTGTTCAGCTATTTTCATTCTTGAACCATTGTTACCCCTTGTTGCAGTACCTTCATGGGTCAGACTACTTTTTCTGTTTCCTCTCTATATGAAATAACCTTCCTACATACTTTGCCTCTTCCCTGCTCCTAAGCAACTTCTCAGGGATTACTTTGCTCTTCTTGCTGTTGCTCTTGGCACTTCTATGCTCAACCCTTGTATTTGGGCTGTTCTGCCATTAGTTTACAAATTGATCAATTACCATCACTCATTATTAGTTTATTGTTCATATTTATTTGCACTATTGCTCATTGTATATTTCTTGATTGTTTTGCAGCTACCTTTTGAAATGTATTCACTCCCTACCTTTCCCTGGGTACACCTGAAATGAGCCTTGGCTCATTCACATTCCTTTGTCACCTATTAGTAAATAAATACATAAACTTCACCTACTGTTATTATCCTCATCTCTTCACACAAAATATATAAAACCCAAAATTTAAATACAGTACTTTTTCAGACTTGCTTGAGCCTCCCCTGGAACAGGTTGGGGCCTCCCCAGAGAGGCTGGCCTCACCATTTGAGAACCACTGCTCTAGTAGAACCGTCCAGAGCATAGCCCTGATAGATCAGCACTGCAGTCCCTATGGCCGCTGAAGACCACAGCCTGTCTATCCCCCCTAACCCTCTAGGGAAAACCTATCTGCCTCTAACATAATATCCCAAACAAAACAAAACCTGGGGACCTCCCCAACCTTGGGCAGCCTGCAACTACAACCATTAGCAATAATAACACAGTACATTTAAATTCTACACCATAAGCACTGATGAGGAACTCTGATGAGCCCCTCCTCCTCTTCTTGTCTTCTCTTCTGTCTTCCAGGAACACCTGTAATAAAAGACAAAAAAAAAAACATCCTAATCTGCATGTACAGTCTATCTAAACAACAATGACAACAACAACCCTTACCATACAGAAAAAACACTGAACAATCCCAAAAAAGAAAATTTTTTTTTTTTTAGAAAAGGTAGAAAAACAGTATTTACATTAAAGTACAGTAATGACATTGGTAACAATACACCTTTGGGGATGGAGTGCCTAAAAGTCCCAACTAGTGACCACAAGGCCCGAAGGCCAGTCCATTAAAGAGTCTCTCTGGGCGGAGCCCGTGAAACATAGTTCTTTAAGGCAATAATCCCGAAGGGGAGAGTCTTTGCGGACAGTTCACACACTTTTGAAGTCTGTAGTGTAGGGTGTGTATTGCAATGTCATAAAGATAGAATAAAAAGATTTTTTCGGACTTACCAGCCTCTTGAAGTGTTCGGATTTCACAAACCTGGTCCCTTTCGAAGACTCTCCCTGGCAGCATTTCTTCTGATACAGCTGGGCGTACATCTTCTGGGAACCCACAGGAGTGCACATCTGGAAACAGCTGGGCTGATATCATAACTGGAGAAGGAACCTTAGAACAGGAACAAAAAGAAAAACAGCTGGTCCGGTGTTATCCGATTACCAGGCGATGAACAGGAAACAGCTGGGCTGGTCTCCTCTCTGGATCTGAAGTCATCTGGTGGTGCCAGTAGATGGTTGCTGAACAAGACAGTACACTGTGGACTGATGAAGGTGGGGCACCTGATTCCTGGTTTATTCGTATTGGCAGTTCAATAAGGGCACTTCACAGTCTAGATATGGCAGTATTGACTACCACTGCTTGGCTCTCCATTTTGTAGGCACGGGCTTAATTACTGGGAGGTTCTTGCACTGAGGCCAATAGTAGAGGGGCCAGGGCTTGAATTATTACTCCGCCTGGACGCACATAACTCACACAGTGGGAGACTTCACGTCCCTCTCCGTCCACTATTCTCACTCTGTCCATAAACAGTGTCCTGCCTCTCTTCCACTGTGTATATTTTTCGTGGAACAGTCTATTCTTTACATGCTGGTTAGCCCCAGGATGCACATGTTTCATTGCTTCATCCCAGATCCAGGATTTCCTGCAGTTCTCAATCTCCTCCCAGACTCTCCGAGGAAAGGTAGGAAAGGTCATACCAAAGATTTCATTGGCCTTTCTATGAACCAGTCTCTCCTCTTTACTTGCTTTGGTCAATCTGAGACCGCTGGCCTGGCTTGGGGGTGGCCAGTCCTGGTTCTGCCAGCTTCGCATCCTCAATGAAATTAAAAACAGATCCCTGACTTCTTCTTCTTCTGGTGAAGCCAGGGCAGTGGCATCACCACCTTCTTGAACACATTCCTCCGAGGCAAGATCTTGAGGCTGTGTACCCGCTCCTTTCTCACAAGGCTACATAGGTTCCCCCTCATCTTCCTCTTCACTGAGGATCTGAGCCCAGGAGTGAGCAGTAGTTCTCACCCCGAGACTATCCATTCATCACTGGGAGCGGAGGTCGACACCTCCCATTCAACGGCCTCCCGCATCTTATCTTCACCTTCTAGACTTGGGCTAGGCCCTCCCACCCAGGGGTCTATTGATGCTTTATCTGAACTTGCCTTCTGAGATCCAGCATCCAATGCTTCACTTTCAGATTCAGTCTCTAATTCTGCACTCTCTAACTTTGTGCCACACTCCCCTGAGGGACCTCCCTCCACAGGCTCCGCCTGATGCTGTGTGCTGCCAACTGCAGATTCTTGAATTTTTGTCCATGTGGGAGCCAAACGAATTGGAGGCGCTTTATACAAGCCATATTTTTGAAGGCATCCAGCACAGTGAGGAATACTGCAGACATCCCTTCCTGCACTCAAGCACATCTGGCATACACGCACTGGATAATTAGAATTGCCACATCAGGAGGGAGTTGCCCTCTATAGCACCAATTTTCAATATCTCTCAATCTATTTACTGCTGCTGTTACTGCAACCCGGGCATGATCCGGGTAACAAGCTGGTCCTGAGGCCATAACTGCAGAAAAACAAACAAAAGTTCACTGTAACTGAAAGTCCCACTTTAATGAACACACTCTGTAGCTTTAAAATGGCTCCTCTGCTGCTGTGTTTACTTTACTACCCCACCCTGTAATGGCGGCGGCAGCACTCCTGTGCATCAACATTCAGACTCTGGGTCAAGCCACTGCGCATCCGATTTACATCAGCTACTAATAACTTTTACTCAAACTGCACAACTTGCTCTGTTCTGGCTGTTCACACATTTACAGGATTTTCATTGGACTTTTCACATGCTGGCAACATTTATTTAATTACAGTCCCTTTAAAAAACTTCAGGTTTCAGCACAGGATTGCCTACTTCTACTAGTGTTGCACTTATTTTACAACCCACAGTCTCTCTCTGGCTGCAAACTTTAAACTGAGGCTACTTTTCATTGCTATGCACACATTTAATGGCTTTACAGACTTGCACTTGCCAGCAGGACATCACACAATCGCTACTTGCAAAGCGACTATACAGCTGCACACACATTTTATATGGCATTACTGAAAATCACTGATTTGAGCAGTTTTAATTCGTTTACTCACTGTTATTGTAGCAGATTGCTGCGATGGAGTAAAACCGCCTGCAGCCAGATTTTGAAGGCCTCAGATTGCAAACGGGCGGGCAGTCTCCGCGATTGTAGTATTAACCACACAATTCACTGATCCCATGATCGATTGGCGGGTTGAGCCCGATTTTTAACTAGAAAGTCACTTTTTTACTGTTTACAGTGCTTTGAACACTTCTCAACACCTCCACTGCCAGTACACGACTACCTCTCTGTCTCCTCTAATGCTGAGGCAATCACAGAAGAGCTGGCTGAGGTGCGGGACTAATGGCAAACTGACCAACCACACGACGCCATGCAAATGAGCCTCTTCTCTCACGAGTGCTCCTCTCGGCGATCGTCGAGCAGGCAAATTTAAACTGAAAAGATGCACTTTTTTTTTTCAACTGACTCCATGGCGGGAGCCCATTTCAACTATGTAACATTGCCATTAACTCTGCAGTCTCTAGTATTGCACAGAAAGCATTTCCAACGTCCAGGACATAATTTCTCTGTTGCTACCCCTAGTTTTCCACACTTTCCTTCACAGAAATTAATTTTAAAACTGACAAAAACACTGTAAACTTTTTTGATGCAGGACAAGGACACACACTTTGGCTTTACAGCTCCTTGGTAAACAGTTGGCATTTTTTAAACAGCAGCACAAGATTCACAGCACACAGCAACACACTAGGGAAATTGATTCAACTTTTTTTTGGGCTACCGCCTGCCAGATAGCCAAAACGCTAGCCCACTTGCCCAAGCACCTTCCTTTCCGAACAAATCCAAAGCGGTGCCTCCATTTTTGTAACAGTGGGAGTCCCTCACCCCTGCCTTTTTACTAAAATGACAGGTGGCATGCTGTTAGCATTGGCAGCAATACCTGGTGGGGGATCCTGGGTTCGGGGAAGGATGAGGTTACCTGGCACAAGGGACCTAGGTTTGGCTACTCTGCACAGGGGCACCCAAGTAAATCCAACTACAGGAAGCAATAACTGTAATGTCCAGAACCAGAATTGGGATTTTTCAGTGTGGCTTTATTTATTAACTAACTGAACATAAACAAAGCATTGCATGGTCCCCCAAAGGGCTACGTTACCGTACGTGCAGATTAGAGGTTAACACAGCGGTCCATTTGAGGAATGAACACATTACTACAGTTGTCTGGCTTTGGACCCACCAGGCACTCAGCCCGGACTTTGCATGCACATTGGAAACATAGCCTGACTGGCCCGGCTCCCCTGCCGGCCACTTGACTGATGGTCCACTTGAGAAGTGAACCCAAACGTTACTTGGAAAGACATCCCATCAAACAAGGAGACTCCCAAACTGTGGCTCCCCACACCACTTAGAGTCTACGACTCCTAGAGAGATTTGTTTTTGTACTTCCAATCGAACTCCCATCAAACAAGGAGTAATTTTCCCATCCTGTGGCTCCCCACACCACTTAGAGTCTCACGACTCCTAGAAATTTTCAAGATTGCAGCCACGTCTGGGTAGCCACCCATCACTGGCCAAGTGCATGAGGCAAGTAGCAAAAACACAGGAAATCCATAGAGGTGGACCTGGTTACTAAAGATGGGGTTTTCCCACCTCCAGCCCCACAGCCCATACCCGGCCATTTCTCTGGATAACACAGAAAACTTTAGGACTTTAAATGTAGATTGAACGGTGGATGACCTGAAGCACCCTCTCTACAGCGAACTTTAAATCCATTTAAAACTTTAAACTGTTTGACTGCTCCATTTGTTTGTCCTAGTAAACATAGTCCTCCCAAATAGCAGTCCACATTTATTTCCCAACTGAAGAAAACAATATGTTTGCCCTTCAAATGGAGCCAAACACTCACCCATTCGTTGCAGGTGCCCCAAAGGCGAAGTACTGTAACCTTTGCTGTTATACAAAAACAGACTAAATTAAATCAGGGAGCTTCCTTCCATGGTGGGAGAAGGGGATTGCCCCTGGAACCCACAGAGAACTCCCCCCCCCCCGGAGGGAGGGGGTACTGAGACCGGGGGAGCGGTCTCCACCACTTTAAAAAAAGATAAAACACAGGAATACTTCCTTTATCTTAGTGAGAGATAAAACAGCAGACTGATGCTTCCTTCTTGCTTAAGGACAAATGGAAGACTCACTTTGAATTTCCCAAAGTTCTAAACTCACTCCCTGAGCTGTAGATTCCAAAGTGGCTCATGCAGCTGCGACAGTTCTATAGTGATGTCATCTCTCAAGTCTCAGCTGTGACTGAGGACAGAGTGAGACAGTGTGAAACCCATTTAACTGGAGTTTCACAAGCTGCCTTCCCTGCCTACCACTAGGTCTTACTTGGATTCTAGTAACCCCGGGTAACAAAGGGGTTACATTTACCTTGTACTCTCCCCCTAACAATAGCTATACTTGGTTGAATAAATTCTTTCAAAACCACATCTACACATGATTCGTGAGTGTTCTATCAAAAAACTGACTTTGCCGGACAATGCCTCTGTTACAGTGACCTTAGAATAATGCTCCAGAAAAAAACAGTCCACCTGGTGGCTGAATGCCCATCTCCTTACAACAAGCAATTGTAAAAATGTACCCGGGCAGAAGTGACCTCCTACTTAGATTGCTATTTAGTCTCAGAGACACCATTAAAATTTGTCTAGGACAGCTTTAAGGCTGTGCTCAGAGGCCACTCACATTTTATGCCTCCTACAGAAACAAGCAGAGGTTGTCCATGCCAAAAGAACTCCTGGGAAAAACAGGGGGCCTGAAACTAAGCATAAAGTAATGAGAGATGCCCAAACCCCATAGGAGCTTAAAGAGGTTCTGATCAAGCTGGATGAGATGTTAACTAGCCAGGTTGAGGCACAGCATTGTTTCACCAACCAAAAATATTATAAGTATCGGAGCACAGCAGGACGCAGGTTGGCCTATGGCTGATAAAGCAGGCCAAAGATAGATATATTTCTATGGTTAGAAAGCACAAAAGTCCACAGGAATGGGTTCCTTCAGCAGTGACTCAGGAATTTCATAGTTGTACTGTTCCATGTGTTAATTTCATTGTGATATATGTAATTAATTCTGGATCGCCCCTGAAAAAGGGACTATTATGGTCTCAGTGTTCCCACCCAGTTACCAAAATTGTAAACAAAAAAATAATTTCTATGCTGATCTTTACAACACAGAACAATGCATTGGGTCCCTTGCAGTCATAACTCATTTTTTAGAACACCTAAATTTACATCAGCTCCCTCCAGATTTGTTAGCGAACCTGAAGGGTCATATTGCTCCAGATGAAGTAGAGGGGGTAATAAAATACTGAGATAATAATAACACCTTGGGACCAGATGGCTATATGGCTGAACTCTACAGAGTGTTTCAGGAAGATCTGACACCACTTCTTACTAAAAGTCCATGAAAGCTGGGAAATGCCTGATTTCTGGAAACAAGCACATATTATGATACCACCCAAGCCTGGAAGGCACCCTTCATACTGTGCTTCCTGTCATCTCATCTCCAGGACCTTAAAGATCAATTGCAGTGTTTTTAAAATGCTTTTACTGTATTTTATTTGCTCACCATGAGAACAACCACTCCGTATATATTTCAAGTAATGTGTAGGAACAGTCATTTCTCATGTTCAGATGCTGATATACTGCCTGTCTTTTTTGACGGTTTCACAGAAAATCCCTCAGACATTTTCAGACCAGCTGGTGGAATCTTGAGTGAGTGCTGATTCCATTCAAGCAACGACATCATTTTCCTCAAGGTCCTGGCAGCTCAGTATATCATATTATGGCATTCAAAATCAGTTTTTACTTCCAATTTTCTGGTGGTGGCCTGTAATAAGCAAATTAATTCAGTAAAACACCATAAGTAAATATCTGTCATTTTTCCTAAGTTAATCAGCACTTGGTGCACAGCATCACCCCCCTAACCCCCCCAAACAAAAATCAACAACATGACAGGCTCTTAACATGAACATTTTTGTTTCCTTTCTTCTCTTCCTGCCCTGAATGAAGTCCCAACAGCTTCCTCCTTATTGTAAAGTACTGTCCCCTTAAAAATATTGATTAATCTGTGAAAGTAACTACATAATTATCTGTAATGCTGTATAAAAAAATTCAATAGGCAAAGATCCTCAAACAGTTGAAAGTGAACATGAGTTGTTGCCATTTTGCAATCTGTGTGTGTGTGTGTGTGTGTGTGTGTGTGTGTGTGTGTGTGTACTGAGCTGTCAGGACCTTGAGGAGAATTATGTCATTGTTGCCTAAATGGAATGAGCACCCACTCAAAATTATGCCAGCCGGTTTAAAAATGTCCTAGGGATTTTCTGTCAAACTGTCAAATCGGAGAACATTAAAATAGTATATCTACATGACAAATGGCAATTTCTTCATTTGGTATGTAAAAAATAAGGCCTGGTTGTCCTTATGTTAGAGAAAATGAGTAAAGTTTATAATATGTTTGTAATATATCTGCAGTTGAGCTTTAATTTATTTGCAACGGTCCTAACTAATAGACTACAAAAGGTGATACATTATCTTGCCCACATAGAATAGATGGGATTTATTTCAGGGAGACACATTCAGGTTAATACTCAACACCTTCTGATTGTCGTTTTGGGAGTGAAGGGGTGTAGGGACAATACTATGGTCATATTGGTTGACATGGAAGAGATGTTTGACCACCTAAATTGACATTTCTTGTGGGAGCTCCTTCATCAAATGGGTCTGGGAGAATATTTAGTAGTGGGTTAAAGTGCTATACTCAGGCCCTAAACCCCAGGTTAATGTCAGTGGGGTACTATCAAGCCCTATCACCATTAGGAGAGGCACAAGGCAGGATTACACTGTCATCCCTCCTTTTTACCATTAGTATAGGACCTCTGGTCATAGCATTAAGGGACCAGTGCTACATCCATGGATGTAGGATACAGAGAGAAGAGATGAACATTTTTCTGTACCTGGATGACACCCTATATACCTAAGTGACCCATGGACATCACTGCCTGCTTTGTTACAGCTGCTATCAAAATATAGTTCAGCCTCAGGCTATAAAATAAATGAGGTTAAAACCAAGTGTGTTCTGCTCAGTGGTGCTCTTGTTTCTGATAATCCCAAAGGAACTTTCATTATTATATTGCCTTGGCTATGAACCACTTATAGTGTATGGTGGAATGTTGTTAGGGATGGAAATCCATCCCTTTAACAACATTGTTATGCTGCAGTAGCTACATCATCGTAGCTGTTATGCTGTACTAGCTATGTAGCTACCGCAGCATAACAACTTCGAACCTCTGCGCGCATGCGCAGTTAGAGAGTTTCCAAGCTTCCTCCAATGGTCACAGTGGTGACAACATCCCTCAGGAGAGACCGGCATCAAAAAAATGGGTAAAAGTAAGGGAAATGCTCCAATGTACGATTGATTATACACTATAAAAGTTAGTGTATGATCAGTGATCCACGACAAGGGCATTTTTTACTCTTGAGGTTTCCATGGTAACGAGATTCCTGTTACCACAGAAACCTCTCAAGTGAAAAACATCCTTGTTGTGAATGACTGATCATACACTATCCTTTATATAACTGATATCCGGACAAATATAGCCAGATATGACCTGACACTTTCCATGGTGGGAACAGTTGAGGCCATCTGCATGAGCAAGGCTTCTGTATTGCTTTGCTGCCCTCCCCATTGAAGTAGCAAAATCATTAATGGTGGTGCTCAAAATCTCTCATCTAAATTTGTGTGGGGTGGGAGACACCCTTATCTAAAATGGGACTTGTTGCTAGTGTATAGATCCAGAGGGGGCCTAGAAATCCTTGACTTTAAAATATATTTCATGTTGTGCCAGATGCAGTATGTTCTGGCATACTTAGTTACAACTGCAAGACCCTCCATGTTGGGCCTCCATGGAGGAGGGGAGTCTCAGCAGTGGGCCTATTGAGGGCGAGCTCCCTCAGTCCAATAGACAGAGGCATAATTTCCCAGATTTTGGATCACTGGGCCAAACAATAAATTTTGCCATGATTTAGAACAGTCCAGTCTGTGAAGGGTAATGATAATATTAGTGAACTAACACCCATCTGTGCATGCAGGGATTTCTTGCTTGGGAGGGTCAACCCATTTTTCTTCAGGTGAGCCAGAAAAGGCCTGATTAATATATGTCGGATCCTAACCAAGGGCTACATGAAATCCTTTCAGCAGCTGGCAGTGAAATGCAGGGTACCACAAAAAGATTTTGTATGGTTACGTACAAATTTAAAGTTGCATTACTCCAGAACCTAGGTGAACATCTCTGTGGGGATCCTTGGATCTGCTGCAGCAGTTTCTGAAAGTCTGTATGGAATCTCAGGAACTGGGTGTTGTTCCCAGTGGAGATGCCATGGAAACTTAAAATTCAACAGAAATGGGAAGAAGAGGCAAAATTCCATCTTTCTGAGAAAGAATGGATGGCCAAAACAACTTTTTCTTATGAGTGGTGAGAACTCTGGTGAAAAATAGTAGCCAGATTTTCTAAAATGCCCGTAATAACTAAACACTTAGGGACTACTAATTCAGACCAGTGTTAAAAACAATGTTGGGCCCCAGCCTATTGTACATATACAGTCTGGTTATGCTTAAAACAAAAACAATTCTGTGACAAGGTAATAAGTGTACTGACCCTCATTTTTAAAGACTGTTCCCAAACGACTTTTATGTTTTTGTTTCTGGGGCTAAGACTCCTGGGTTCAAGGGAAAGGACACCAGCTACCTATATTAATATTTTGGCCAGCGCCACTGCTGAGACCATTACACGGAGCTGGCTCCAGGAAACCCACCAACACTCAGTATGTGGTTGCAAACTTGTTGGCAACTCCAAACAATGGAGGCAATAATGGCCCATTTGTGATTAAAAACAAAAGTGGCAAGATGGCTTCCTAGGCGGGCCAAACATTCCTTATCTGCCGTCCAAGTCTTTCTTTCTATGTTTTACGCACTATCGTGAAGCACGTTTGGGCCACACTGTCCATAGCTAACTTGTCAGCTTGGATAGAGAAGAGAATGCTGAATAAACTGAGATTTGAGATGAAAGCTCCCTGGCATAAAGACATTTGAGATATTCACCTTGCTAATAAGCCTGTGCTAGGCGACAGCCTGGAAGTATGTTATGATTACTAGGTTCTGTCTGTTTAGTACCCATGAACTACTGTACCAGTGATAATTAAACTACATGACATGTTAGGTATTGTTCTTCAAATTATTTGGTTCTTTTTATTTTGCATTTTTGTCATTCTGATTAACTTTTGTAGTTGTGTTAAAACTGGAAAACTTCAATAAACTTTGACTGCATAAATAAATAAAGCCTGACAGTGTGTGCATTATTATGAGATAATGGGATGCTTAAGGAAGTGAGGCAAGTAGCAATGCCAAGTATCTTACACACCAGAGATGTGCCAATATCTCACAGTTATGCACATTCTAGCATGCCTTATTGCAATTAAAAAGGGTTCCTGTGATTTTGTTTTATAAAAGGAGTAATAAGGTGCAGAAAGTTTAAGATCAGCTGTCACAAACCTGGAAATGCAGTCCTCCCTCCAGGTAAGTATCCCGACCCATGACTAACGGAGTCACATGAAGTCTGAGCCCAAAATGTGTTTTATGCTTTATATTTTATGAAAATAAAACTGTGTCAGTACCATGCTTTAACAGAGTGTTTTAGTGCAGCGAGAGGCAGGTGTTAGTGCATGGTGACGTCAAGCAGGGAATGGCTTCTGCTACTGCTTATAGCACTTCCCCGTTGCTAAGCACATGTTCACAGTCAGTGAGTGTAGTCATGGCAGCAAACATCAATAAATAGCTACTCAGCTATTGTAGTGTGTTAGTGTAGCCCGTTGACTGCCCCGCCCACCCAGGGATGTCCCTGGCTTTATAGGTAGGTACCTGTCACGTGACTAAGTCTGCATATTCCAACCTGCAGGTTATACAATTTGTCCACTGGGGGTCAGTCCTCAACCAACTTATTTCCTCTCTCACGCTGTCCATTCAGTGCAATCCTTGCCTAGGTCTGCTCATTTCCCCCTATCTCTCCCAGCTCACCAGACCCCCTTTTGCCTCAATTTTAACCTCCCACCCTTTTCTCCTGCCACAGGGATCAGACTGTCAACCTTCTACTCTATAGGTGGCATC
Organism: Neoceratodus forsteri; assembly: GCA_016271365.2. NCBI lineage: Eukaryota > Metazoa > Chordata > Ceratodontiformes > Ceratodontidae > Neoceratodus > Neoceratodus forsteri. The sequence continues at coordinate 1,100,287,832 of CM028129.1, read as the reverse complement.
CCTACCACTGTGCTACCATGTCTAGCTCTCTTCAGCCTGTCCACTTGGTTTACTTAACCTGCCTTAAACTTGTCATAGCTAAACTCCTAGCCTCACTCCCCTCACTACTCTATCAGCTGTTACGGTGCCTCTGCCCATGTTATTCTCCCTCACTCTGTTCTTCTCACTAGCCACCCACCCCCACTCTTCCCCCTCCACCTCATCACCCCCTGCACACCAGCTTATCACCTTCCATAAACTGCCTGCTGCCACTATTAGCTTTTGATCACGCCATGCACTCCCACTCCATGGCCTGCTGTATGGACCTGCCTCCCCTCCTTTCCTCCCCTCTTTTTTCTCATTATCACATATCCTTTTCCTGCCAATACCCCACCATGTTACCAAGCCCTCCCATAGTAGGACTGTAACTAACTCTGAACTAATAAAACGTGTGCTCTTTAGGCTGTCACTCTTTCTCCTCCTCCTCTCTGGCAACGTGCACCCTAACCCTGGCCCTGCTCACCTTCCAAACCTCTCTAGACGTAACGTTGGTGGTCTGACACAAGCCTCGGTAAATATCTGTAGCCTTCTACAGAAACTTGGTCTCCTCCAAGTCTAGGCCACCCAGCACAAACCTGACCTCCTTGCAGTGATTGAAACTTGGCTCACTCTCAAAATCCCTGATTCAGCTGTCACCCTAAATGGTCATGTTCTGTTTAGACAAGATAGGTTGGGGGGGTGGTGGCTGCGCCATCTACCTTCGTGACTCCCTCCAAGGGTACTTCCTTACTACCACTATCACTGAAAATGACACTCAGGTTCTAGCTATCAAAATATCTGTAGGTAACCAAGGTAAGTTCCTCACAGTTCTGTCCACCTACATACCTCCCTGCAACCCTAAACACAGCTTTCAATCAATTATTGACTATAAGGCTCAGCTGCCTAACAATGCTGAGGTCATCTTCCTGGGTGACTTTAATATAAACTGTTCTGCCTCTTCTGCTGCCACCCAGAGAGATGCTGCTGCTGCCCTAAACCTAGTCCAGCTCATGTCCTGTCCCACTAGGATCAACTACCAGTCTGGCACCAGTACCATGATCGACCTTATTTTCTCTAACCTATCGGAGAGACTCATAAACATTACAGTATTACCTGACACTCTTAGTGACCACTCTCCAATCCTCTGCAGATGGTCTAACCGCACCCCCGAAACCCCCAAACCAAATCCCAAGATATCCCACCATTGATCTCTCAAAAAAGACCATTTGAGGCATTTCAAGGATTTCCTCTTAAATTGTGACTGGTATCCCAGGGACTCAGCCACCAGTGTTGATAGTGCCCTATCATTCTTCATGTCTACATTTAACTCATTGTGTGACCTCTTTGCCCCCTACACTAAGTGCACTACCAAAGCCCAGGTCACTCCCTGGATTTCCCCCACCCTCCTGGAATTTATGTCCTCTCATGACAACTCGTGGCATAAGGCAGTGACTTCTGGCCTCCTTGCTGATAGGCAGACGTATAGGGCAGCCAGAAATGTTTTTACACAGGAAATCCGCTGTGCTAAAGTGGCCCACTTCCAAGGCTGCCTCTCCTCCACCTGGGGACAAGGGAGAAAATTTTGGGACAACATTAAGGATCTCATGGGTAAAACCAACTTCTCCTCCCCTTCTTTACTTAACATCAATTGTATCACCACCCAGGATCCTCAGCTGATCACTGATACCTTTAATTCTGCATTCTCTGACCTTGATAGTGTCCTCCTCCCTAACTTTTTCAATAAGACCTCTGGTCCCCCCCCCACCAGGCATGCCTCCTTTCCGCTTCAGGATTGTCTCTCTATGTGAAGCTAAAAGGTATTTATCTTGAGTCCTGGGTAAATCCAGATTCAGCAGAGACTCCCTTGACCTAAAACTACTACACTTAGCCCTTGATGTTGTCCTAGCCCCTCTCACCAAGCTCTTTAACCTCTCCCTCTGTCTAGGTCAGTTCCCCTCATAGTGGATGATTGCTGTCGTTAACCTAATTCTCAAGGCTGGAGACAGAAGCCTACCTAGTAATTACTGCCCCATCTGTATCCTCTTTCCCATCTCTAAAGCTCTTGAGAGGATAGTCTATGACCAACTCTCTGACTATCTCTCAAAACACAGCATACAGTGTCAACAGCAGCATGGTTTCCGGAAGGGTCACAGCACTACCACAGCCCTTCTGGAATATACTGATTACCTGCATAAAGTCCTTGACCATGGCCATCTTGTTGAGTCGGTATATATAGACCTAACAAAAGCATTTGACACTGTAAAACCACACTATCCTTATAGACTCCCTTTCATCTTTAGACCTGTCCCATGATGCCACCTGCTGGTTTGCTAACTACCATTGCGGTAGATCCCAGCGGGTTAAGATCCAAGACACCCTCTCCTCCACCCTACTGGTTCATTTTGGAGTACCCTAGGGCTCTATCCTGGGTCTCTTCCTTTTCAGTCTACTCCTTACCTCCCTCCCTCCCCCTTGCCTGCTCTGATTGCCTGCTATTCTATGCAGACAATGCAGTTATCTTTTCCAGTCATCCTGATCCCTCCCCTCTCGAATGCAACCTCCAACAGTTCTTCTTTGAGACCAAATCATGGTTCACTCAACACAAACTCATTCTAAATTATAAAAAAAACAAGGTCATGCTATTTGCCAATACTGACAACAAATACAAAGCCAGCTCCTACATATTCTGAATAAACAGCAACAACCCCTAGAACAAGTTCACAGCTTCAAATATCTTGGTATTACCCTCGACTCCACCCTCTCCTATCATGAACATATCAGTCTGGTCTGCAAGGTGGTAAATACCAAGATTGGCCTTCTCTGCCATCACCGGAAGTGCCTAACTCCCAGCACTCTCCCCCTTGCTGTTACCAGCTCTGTCCAGCCCATAGTCGACTATGGCATAGTTATTTATGGCTCTGCAGTTGATTCTGCATTAGCTCGCATTAAAGTCACCCTGAACAAAGCATGTCACCTTGTAGTTGGTGGTGACAGGCTCCCTCAGACATGTGATCTGTGTCAGCAAGCAAACTGGTTAAACTTTGAGGGTATGTTCACCTACCAGACTTGTCTCCTAGCTAAAAAGATAGCCTCTGTTCTCTCCCCTCCTGCTACCTTCCATCCTCTAAAGCCTTCTCCCACCTCCTGGGCTATCAGACGCTCCGCTAAAGCTACTTTCCATGTCCCTTTCTGCAGGACCTCCATGGGGCAGAGGGCCTCCAAGTACAGGGCTCCTTACTGACTAAATAGCCTGCCCATTGAAATCGCCTCTACACCAAAAATTGACCTTTTCAAACTCTGACTTCAGCAACATCTCTTGGCCTGTGGCCGCTGTGACTGTACCTAGCTCCCTCCACCCTTATGCATTCTGGCTGCTCCTTTATCCAATCAGTGGCTCCATCTAGCTTTGACAAGGTCGTTACAGACTGCCTATCACTTGTCTCCTCCATCTCCCATGGTCTTACCCACCACTTAAATATGACAAGGTCCCCTGGACTGCCCCCACACCCACCCCCTTCCTCTATATTTACTGCCTCCCCACCACCTTTGATAGCTTGTAACTGCTTGTTTAGTGTCTGCCATTGCACCTTGTACTTATGGTACTGTTATTTGTACTTCTATGTATCTTGTACCTTAGCATCTTTGTGCCTCTTCTTGTGTCGTGCAATCCCTTGTTTTGTAACTAATGTAAACTGGTATATGTTTGTATATTTTATATCTCTGTATGTTGCTGTGCCTTTGACATAGTCTTTGTAAATGAGTCACTGACTCAAAGGTTGTCATTCTGAAAGTTCTATAAATTAATAAATAAAAATATAACAAAGAATCTGTAGATTTATCTGAGAACTCCACTGTTTCTGATGTTGAGTCATAATTGCACTGCTCCCCCAAATTATAAGGTATCAAATGTGATTAGCCCAGGCCCTCCATTTTTACCCTTCCGTGGAAAGGGTATGGGCATGGGGAAAGGCCAAAAAGGCAGTGTCCAGTCTCTCGTTGGTCTACGTAGCATAAGTGTGTAGGGACTGCCGTATGACTCCAACACAAGCAATGCTTGGAAAATATTAGAACATACAGTAAGATCATAAGAAAATTGCCAGCAGAAGGAAACCTCTCTGTCTGTTGGGTCTGCTCAAAATAATAAGGATTGGTTCTGGCCTTAAATTTACATCTGTGACCCCAATCCCCCCCACTGAATTTTCCTGTCTTTCTCCTCATGAGGCCACCTGACATTCCTTTATGCTAGTCCCAGGCTCTTTTGAAGGTACCCACTGATTTCAACTCCACTACTTGCTGTGGTAGTTTGTTCCATGCTTTCACCACCTTTCTGTAAAAAAGTGCTTCCTTACATCCCTACCCCCCACCAGCTTTAGGTTGTGCCCTCTGGTGGTGGTGTTGGCCCTTATATTGAACAGGCTCCAGCAGTCCACTCTGTTAATTCCCCTGAAGTACCTGAATGTCTCACTCATATCTCCACTCCGCCTCCTCTCCTCTCCTCCAGAGTGTGCATCCCTAGGTTCTCCAACCTTTCCGCATATGATCTATCCTGCTGTCTCGCTGTCATTTTTGTTGTTCTCTTCTGGACCCTTTCCAGCATGTTTATGGGTATGCCACCCCCCCCCCCCGTCTGGGCACCAACACAAGATCGCTCCTGTCAGTAAAATCGACACTTGCTTACAGGCCATTGTGTTGGTATGCCCTGAAAGGGCATGCTGTCTCCTGGTCCTGCACCCCGCTCAAGCTAACTTTGACTGGAGTTAACAATCCTTTAGTCAGGGGTGCTGGGAGCCATCCATGCAGGGTTCTGGTGAAGCCCCAAAGAAAAACAGGACTGGGAGTCTGCAAGGAATCCTTGACCACGATTTAGCGGTCACTATGATTCCTGTCGCTGTAACGCCGGTCGACATTAGAGATGTCGAACCAGTATGGCAGAGCCATCTTTATGTCCTTCTTCACATATGGATGGCAATATCTTACTCCATATTTCAAGTGAGATCTCAGGAATGATCTGTGGAGCGGCAGAATAACCTCACTCTTCCTACTGCTAAATCCCCTTGCAATACACCCCAGCACCCTATTTGCCTTTGCTACTGACTTTTTGCATTGAGACGAGTGTTTCAGGTCACTAGAAATTATCACCCCATGTACTTTTCTTCCTCCGATGGCGTAACCTGAACTTTTCTAATATAGTACTCTGTTCTCGGGTTCTTTTCTCCTATGTGCATTACCTTGGACTTTTTGGCATTGAACCCTAGTTGCCATATCCCTGACCATCTTTTTAGCTTGGCTAGGTCTTCCCTCATCTCCCTTATCCCCTTCTGGGTGTTCACCCTCCCACAAAGCTTGGTGTCATCTGTGAACATGCACATTTGTTCCCCAAATGCCTTCCCCTATGTCAATAATAAAGATGTTAAACAACACCGGCCCCAACACCGACCCTTGAGGAACCTACTGATAACCTCCCTTGTACTGGACATCTCCATTCCCACTACTGCCCTCTGTGTCCTGCCACTCAGCCAGTTATCAACTCACCTAATTAACCTTTCCCCCAACCCTAAGTCCTTCAGCTTCATTATCAGCCTTTTGTGTGGCACAGAGTCAATGGCCTTGCTAAAGTCCAGATATGTGATATCCACTTCCTGGCCTTTGCCCACTGTGCAGGTGACCAAATCAAAGAACTCAATCAAGTTTGTTTGACATGATCTTCCTGCCATGAACTCATGTTGTTTACTGCCCTGTAGGTCATTTTCCTCTAAGAACTTGACCAAGCCCTTAACTGTAAACATATAACATGACCTGCTATGGGATAACAGGGTGCAAGCTGTAGGTCCATAGACTCAACAATCTACTTTATAATGGATTCACCCTCTCCCCAAAAGCAGAACAAATAGTAATTCTCACCCAAAGTTACTCTGTTTTGCTTCAAAACATGAGCCAGTATCAGCATCAGTATTAGGAGTATTATTAACAACTAGTCCAGTCACGATATTGAAGAAGGCATGTATCAGAGTTTAAGGCAACTCTACTCATTTTAGGAGGGAAACTGATCTGTCAGGTCGGAGATGGCAACCAAGGCACAGCTGCAATGAAAAAACAACCCATTAGAGATAATAAAATTGTAATAATAAACGATATTACCATTGTTAAAAAATGCTGCCAATGAGAAAAACTGCATATGCAAAAACTACAGTGTAAACACACAATTAAAGTGTAAAGTGGAATAAATATTTATGAACTGTAAGCAGTTACTGGAGTTCAAAAGGGGGAAAAACATGAGGGAAGACAAGGGGCTGAAGGACAAAGTACATAAAGAAGAAAAGGAAAAGGACTAGGGCTTGGGAGCTATATAAGGGGTTGCAAAAATAGGGAGGGGAGGGAGAAATGCTATTTTTCCACCTCTTGGATGTTGGAATAACTGTGCATCCACTTTGTTGGAAATATCCTTATCTGCCATTTTTTTGGGGGTGGGGAAAGTAGCCACATTCATTGGCCGGGTTCATTCAGAAGAACTGCACTACCAAGATAATTCTTGAGGTTTTTTCCATGTCTTTTAAGAAACCAATGGCAGATGTCAAAATTAATGAAATAGAGAACTTTCCTATAGTGCAGATTGAATAACAGCATTCCTATATTGATCCACGATTGACGCCAGTGCTCCCGTTCACAAGTATCTTTACCTACATGACGTCAGGATACTGTGCTTGTGGGAGCACTGCAGGCAGCGGCCACATGAACGCTTGTTACCACAGAACCATTTAAAACACTTTGTGATTTCTTTTGATGGCAAACTTAGGGAAACACAGAAAAGGAGTACACAGGGGGCCACCAGAGAACTGTCGGAGTGATCCAGGTAGGTTAGTGTCAGCTACTCTTCAAGTAGTTCTGATCAGTGCTGTTGTTCTGGAATAAGGCACGGCCATGTGATCACAACTGAATCACAGATCTTGGTAGTGCTTGCCCATTTTGTAATTGCTCATAAAATCAGTATTGTACTAGAATTGTATTTGATTCTGTCACCTCATTCATTGTGTAATTATTTGCCTGTTGTTTGCTCTGTTTCTCCTAAGTTGTTCCTGAAAATAGACACTTTCTTGCTAGTGTACTTACCTGGTTATCAAAAATTAAATAAAAAGACATGCAGTAGAACACCTGCCATAGCATATCATCTTCACTAGTACACTATTAATGTAGAGTCCTGTTGCCCTCCAGATATGGGCAACCAGGTGCTTTGGGGCTGGGAAGACAGGAAGGTGCTCCTGGGTGTAGGGAGGCCCCCTAGCTTGGTATCCCCAACCCCAAACGTGAAGCCCCAGCAGGGCTCCATTTAAAAAAAAATAAAAGATTTTTCTCTGCTCATTTTTTTTTCCTGCCCACAGCTCTATACAACCCCCACTCCCCCGTTACCCTGCACCTGCTCTTGTGGGCCTGGTCACAAGGGAGTGCAGGTAGGGATGGGCTTGAGAGGATTCCTAGACGGGATCCTCAGCCCTTTTGAATGGCAACAGCCATGCAGTTCCCCGTTGGTGAGCAGTAGAGAAGGAGCAGCAAGTGCGAGGGAAGCGCTAGGCCGGCCGGGGCTAGGTAAATGGAAGGGTCCCTTCCGATGTCCCAGCTGGTCCTCCGCAATGGCTCCCTCTCCTGAATTGGCGGATTTAGTTAAAGTTAAAGTGTGTTGGGAGGGGCTGCAGGTCCTGGCCGTCCCCTCCATCAGTGGTCGACCGTAGTGTGGTTCCATGGGAGGGGTGGCATCTGTAATCCCTCCACTTAAAAGTCCTGCAGAGGTTCATCGGGAGGGGCAGCAGGTCCAGGCTGTCCCCTCCATTCACAGTAGCAGCAGAAGTTTGCAGAGAGGGACGGCGGCAGCAATGTTAAGCCGGCAGCAATGTTAAGTCGACCCCTCCATGCCTCATCCAGTAGTTCCCGTAGTTTCATAGGGAGGGGTGGTGGCTGCAGTGAAAGGCTGCCCCTCCAGCAACATCAGCCCAGATCGAGGAGGCCTGTGGGAGGAGGTGGGTCCAGGCCTCCCCAGCTCCAGCAGCATGTCCCGATGTCCGCAGCCCAGAGAAGAGAGGGCAGCAGGGTGAGTGGCAGCAGCACCGAAGTCGGATGCTGTCCGCCGGGGAAAATAAAAAGGGGGACTTTTTTTTTTTTTTTTATTATTTTAAAATAAATATTTGGCGCTTCCAGGTGCTAGTCAAGGCAGTGACTGAGGGGCAAAGGTCAAGACCCCAGAAGAAGGGACCACCCTTGGGGCAGGTCAAAAAGGCTATGTAGAGCTAGTGACATGTATGGGTGGGTTAGGCCCCGAGCAAAGGACCGCCCATGAGGCCGAGTAACAGAAGGCTCCCTTGAGCCAAATGACAGTGAGGGGGGGTGTAAGGCCCAGACAGGACCGCCCATGTGGTGGAGCTACAGGAAAGCCCATAGACAGTGAGAGAATGGGGGCTAGGATGTTGCAGCATGATTGACTGCCTGTATGGACAATAGTCGTAAAGGGGTGATGACAATCCCAGCAGAATTAAAGAGATAACGTCAGGCCATCCATTCTAAAAAGGGGCCAAGAACTATACAAATTGATAGTAACTGTTGTCTAATGCCTACAGATTGAATTTTATTGTGGCTTGTGCTAAATTTAAAGGGACAAGGCAAGTCCAAGGCTCCATTGAGCCAGGAACTTTAACCAAATAACTGTTTGCATAAATGTGGATCCTGCCAGCCAGCCAGCATTGGTCACCAAAAGACAATGCTACTGTGATTTACCTTTATTGATATGTTCTGAATTGTTTTATGTGTACATAGAGTGTCTTAGTACTGATTGCTGAAAAGAAAGGCACAGACACAGGGTTCAAATATAATGTTTATTGTGCCGCCCCCTTCTAGCCTGCGTGTAGTCCCAGGTGCCCGACCCTGTTTTCCCTAACCAGCTGTCATGTTCCTGTTTATTCTGTTGTCCCGGTAGTCCAAGTGGGGCTGTGGCGGGGTGACCTCATGTCCCAGCAGTCCATGTAGGAACTGTGGCTGGGTAGAATGTGGCAGACTTTTTCCTGGAAGGGTGTCATTTCCGGTGGTCTTTAGAGACCTTTGTGCTGATGACCGACACTGCCTCAGAATAGTCTTGGCCTGTGTTCTGTTGTATGTTTTCCCCTGCCCCAGACAGCTGGTTCCCTGCCCTGCTTTCTTTCCCATTTCCACGTTAGACATGCAAGGGTGACTGGCGTAGGGTATTTACCACTAATTCACCACATAGAAGGTAAAGTTCTGAATTTAGGAACAATCTAGCTGTAGAGTTTAGAGTTTTAGAGTGTAGATATTTAGTGTAATGTTATTGTTTAGTTGTGTCTAATAAACTTTTCATTGTTTCTTGCATTCCAGCCAGCTTCATGCCTCTCCTTGTGTGCCCAATAGTGGTATTGGAACTTGGGCCCTGTTCCCCAAAATTTCCCCTGACACCCGCTGGTCAGGCGTCACACAAAAATCCACCTCTGGGTGGTTGGCGTAGTCAGATTACCTTGTAGTTTTCCCATTCCAAGTTGTAGCTGGGGGGGGGGAGGTTGGACCTGTGCCCTGACCCGACCAGGCCATTTTGAGAGCAGTTGACGTCAGGAGCAGCACTTGCTCTTTACATTTACAGTATTTTAAATGCAACATGCTGCCATGAAAAGCAGCTGTGCATCGTAGCTCAGCTAACAGAAAGAACAGTTACATAAGAACTTACCATAACAGTAGATCTTCCAGAGAACCTCTTTTATCAGGTCACACCTATAGGACTGTAGGCCATCAGGCACTAGGACCACATGGAAACTTTTTTAAAGCAGTCTACTAGGGGCCACGCACAATGATGTCAGATGCCGACGTCCTTGTGTACATAAGTGTGGGCAAACCCCACTCCCTCTTCAGTTCCCTGCCAGAGTTCATACTTGCTAGGCCTCCCCCTAGAAAACCAAGGAGGGTGTCCAGCTATTTGGAGAGGCTGAAACAACAGGTATACTACTGTGGAGATAGAGACATAAACAAAGAACTCTGAGAACCTGGGGATGGAGGGTGGGTTGGCATGACCAGATGAAAGAGATTCTCTCAAAGATCTACTGTTATGCTAAGTTCTTACATAACTGTTCTATCTTCTTCAAGGATATCTCTTTCATCAGGTCACACCTATAGGATGAGTCCCAAGCAGAACTGACAGAGAGACAGTCTGAGCGACTGGAGTCTATAGGCCTAAGAAAGAAAGCCTTGAGGTACAGCCAGGCCGAAGCCTGCCTTTCTTCTAGAGGCAATGTCCAGACTGTAGTGCTTTGTGAAAATGTGGACAGTACTCCAAGCGACTGCAGCACAGATTTCAGCAGCTAAAACATTCCTAAAACAAGCAACAGAAGTGGCCATGCCTATAGTGGAATGGTCATGAACAACCCCAGGAAGTTCTTTACCATACTTCCTGTAACAAAAAGTAATACAGTTGGCCAACCAAATGGAGCCAAAGTAAGTTTTTCTAACGCAAAATTCAAGTCCCAGACCAAATCTGGATTGCAGATGGGAGGCTTCAAATGCAGAATGCCATGCAAAAATGTGCAGGTCAGATCCAGCTGGGTCACAGTCCAACCTTCAGTGGGCACATGAAAGGCTGATATAGTAGTGAAGTGATCCAGGTGGTGTGAAGTGTCCCATAGAGCAAAACACTTACACTTCATAGAGTAGGTAGCCCTTGTTGAGAGTTTTCTGGTGGCCACCAGAACCTCAGCCACTTTTGATAATACTCCAAATCTTGCAACGGCTATGTCCTCAGGAGCCAAGCATGGAGGTGGAGTGACCTGAGGTTCGGATGGATGAGGGTGGTCCCTTGCTCAGGGGCAGGGGTACTGGAGGATCAACAGACAATTGTACTACTGGAAACCTTGTCTGACAAGGTCAGAAGGGCACCATAAGTATTAGAGTTGGCACTGGAGAAAGCAGAGACCGGGAATGCACTTGGGGGGGCAGTACTTATTCCTTTCCCACTCCTGGTGGGAGTGTTTCCCTGAAGGTTTGTTCCAGGCCTTGGTAGAGAGGAAGCCCGAGGAGTTGTCCGGCAACAGGGTGGAACTCTTTCCCTTATGCTCCTTCTTCATTCTGGCTACCTGTTGCTTGAGAAGGAAAGAGTGCAAGGCTTTCTGACGGTGCTGCCAGGTAGCTTGATTGAAGCTCTGGCAGATCTTACAGGCAGAACTCTGGTTACCATAATACACAAAACAACTTTGGTTTTAAACATAGTAACTCATCTTTATCTTCCATTGTAGTTGTCCTTAAAAACTACCACAACCATGGCCTAACCTCATCCTCTTTTTTTGTTCATCCTTGTCTCTGAATGTCTAGTAAGTTTCACTTGGTAACCACGTTCATATGTGTTCCTGTACTTAATCCCACCTTGTAGATGGGCAGCCATACATCTGGACAGTTCATCTCAGTTCCCTTGAGCTACAGCTGTAGATCCATAATTCAGTCTTGTCTGTTCCTCTCCTCCCTGAGTATTGCAATTTTTGTAACATACAACTGTGTGTATATAATTGATTTGTTTTAATCTTACTGATGTATTATTCACATTGTTATGTTCTGTCCCCTGTCATCATGTTTTGGCTAGCAGAACCGCTCATCTTTGATTTGTGGTCCACTCACTGAAATCTCATGTTCAGAGTCTCTTATATTATAAGAGACACCCCACTGAGACCCTATTAACTTATAAAATACTGTCTATAACAGCATATTTTGATTTGTCCACATTGATGATGTACTGTGAATGACATATGTGGTAGTTTTTAAGGTATGTCACTGTGTGTGAAGTCTGGCAATTCAGGTGCTCTATTTATTTAGTTAATTATTTATTTATTATGCATCAAGGTTGGCTTTTTCCCAGTATATATAGAAAATATATTGTCTCTATACCTTTATCATGGAAATAACATCTGATGAGAAACCAACTAACTGGCATCAAATGCTCCCATCATCATGAAATGAGTATGATTTGCTCAGTATGCAAACTTGACTGTTCGTATGCTGCTTTCTCCTTCCTCTTGGGTCATCCTTGTGAACAGGGCATGTGTTATTTCAAGTAATCAAATCTAACTAAATACACATATATGAAGCACCTCAAAGAGAAACTACCAGTCCCCCACTGAATAAAAATGAATACTTTTTTGTATTCAACCTATGAATCATTGCAACATTTCTGTACAGGTATTTGTAGAAACATTATTGCTGCTGTATATCTATAACACCAGTGATGATAAATTGTCTGGATAAAAGTGTGTATCATACTGTCTAACCTCCAGGTAAACATGTATCTAGATGTTAGATATCTCACAATCCCTTTCCTTGACCTATGTACAGAACAGAACTAATCAGGGAACAGCTAACACAATGCTGGTGACATCATAATAGGCCTGTGCGACACTGAAGCCAGTAGTTCAAATATAAAAAACAAGCATTTGTCAATGCCGAATGTTGTCGCGCTGGCATTAGCTTTGGTAGTGCAGTGCAGGAAAACATTTTGGGCAGGATGTGAAAAATAATAGCTGTATAGTTCATAAGGAGGTGTAAAAAAATGTCAGCGTTGAAAATGTGGCATGTACTGTAAATATAGTAAATTTGCGAAGTTACAAGGGTGCGTGAGAAATATGCAATGCACGCTTGGAACACAGTCATTTTGTGGGCGTTTGGCATCACATTTTCAACACAGGCATTTAGCACCTCTGCTCATGCCAGTGTCTTATTATTCCTCAAACTGTCCCAAAAGTGATTTCGCGACAGCGCACAAGCTATTCTGTGCCGGAAGTGCGAAACACACTGGCAGGATATGTGAAAATGACAGCTGTATTCTTCATCAAGAGGTGTGGAAAAATGCCAATGGTGAAAATCCAGAGTGAAAAATATTACAAATACTGCGATGGTACAAATGTCGTACAATCTGCCAGCACTGCCTTTCGTAGCTGATCATTTTATAGATATAAATCACCAAATTTTTAACATAGGCATTTTAGGACCTCTGCTCATGAACTGTGTCACTGTCATTTTCATAATCTGGGCCGAACACTGATTTCCCACAGCGACTGTGCAATTGTGCGCCAGAAGTGCGGAAACACATTTCGGGCAGGATGTGGAAAAAGACAGCTATACTGTTCACAAGGAGGTGTATAAAAATGACAATGTTGAAAATCTGGCATGAAAATATTGCGAATTAGCGAAGTTATGAGCCTGCGTAGCAACTGCGCAATGCACACTCGTAAAACAGGCATTTGTTGGATTTTTTTCCACCAAATTTGGAACATAGGCTTTTTGAGAGGCCACCTCATGAACACTGGCTCTGTCATTTCGTTAATGGGTCCCGAAAGGTGATTCCACTCAGTGACTGCAAAATCAATTATCGAGGCTGATTAATGCCATGACAGTGATAGAATTCATGAAGAGGGGTCCCAAAAACCCCATGTTGAAAATTTGGTGCCAGCATTTCAAAAAATGCCTGAGATATGCAGCAAAGTTGAAAAAACCCTATTCATTCCATTAGACAGCTTACCGGCATTTCCTCAGTTTGCGGTCGGTTTAAAGAGTGCAGATGTGTTCCCGGTCCACTGAAGATCGTTGCACTGGACTCCGGAGGTAAGTATGGGGGGTGAGGGGGTGAGGGAGGCAGGGTGCACAGTGGGTGGGTGTGTGGGGGAAGGAGACTACGAGGACCATTTTCTATTACAGGAAAGAACAAAAACTAACATCGTGGGACAGTTTTTATTTTCAGGGACTTAGCATGCTGGGGGCCCCAGCATGCCACCTAACTGTTTTGGGGTTGCTGCAGCCGACGGGGATTGGGCACCCTCGTCGGCACACAATGGGAGGGCGAATTTATGCCGGCGGTTGGGCACCCCTGTCGGCACACAATGAAAGTGGGGAGGCAAGACCCGAGAGTTGGGCACCCCCTCAGCATACAAGAAATGCAGAGGCTGCTTTATGCCGACGGGAGTGGACTCCTCTGCTGGCACACAATGAAAGTGGAGGGGAAGGCAAGAGCCGAGAGGGATTGGGCACCCCTTGGCATATAAAAAATGGGGAGGGGCTGCTTTATGCTGATGGGAAGTGGGCTTCCCACCGCAAATTCTAGGCGCACAGTAAACTGGCAGGAATTGGGCACCCCGGGTTGGTCACATGCCGCCGCCATGCTGCTAATGTGGCAGAAGGTAAGAAGGGCCCACTGCATCTGACGAGCTTTGCCCAGTTGCAGCAGACCTTTCTTAGATGTGCTCACCACATTAGCATGCATGGTGTGGCACCAGCATGCAGGCTGATTGGGGAAATGAGGATGCAGCCACTGATGCACACCCTGCATTCACCACGCCGCCGCGTGGCCTCCAAATCCCCACTGTTACAAGATGCTGGCTGCGCACTCGCACCAACATAACAAATAAAAACAGTACAATATGCATACAAAAAGCTAATTTAAAAAATTAAGACTGTTAAACTGGTGTTTTGTAAATACAATACACAATTGTTTGACTCAAAATACACAATTTGTCTCCACTTAGGATAGGACAAGACTTTTATAACTCACTTGTAGCTTCACCACTTGTGAGTTATGGTGTCTCTCCCCTCCCCCCCCATCTTGGAGATAAATTGTATAATCTGAGTCAGGCCATTGTGTATCCCCTATGAATTCATAAGTAAAGTGTGGGGATAAATCATTTTCTGACAGAACACTGTGAATGGTACTGCAAATGGAGGAGGCGGAGCAGGACATGATCAGTGGCCTTGCACTCTTGCTACTCCAGTCATTTGGAGCTGTGCAGATAATTTTGTAACAGTGGATCCTACATTTAAATGGAATGTGATTAAAGCTGTAGGGGTATAACAAAGGTATACTATATCTTCTTTTACACTGGCCTTGCAAGAAGTGGATATGTGCCACAAAGGTGCCTAGAATGTTGGCCCCAGAACAACAGACTGGCAGGAAAGGGAACATGAAAGATGAGGTCAGTGGGCATTCTGCCCCCCTTACCTGAATTGGATATTTATGAGAATTGTCACAGGGTACAAGTTCAACAGTATACCATTGTATGGGAAGTGCTGCTATTAATATCACATGAAATTTCCCATACCACCAGTGTTTTAGGACTGCAGGTTTCAGGCCTGCAGTTGATGATCCTCAACAAGATTAGTGTTGACTGGTCCTCTTACAGTAATCCTAGCCTCATTATCAGTTAGTTGGTATCTAAGACCATAACTGCAGTGCTACAAGAAGGATCCGCTATGGAAACTAAAATACTGAAGTATGACACTAACCACAGTATTGTTCTTAACAGTTATCTTCCCATGGCAATTTCCCATTTTCACATCCTTGCCCTTAATGCACTGTTACCTATCAGAATCAAAGCCTCGGTCAAGTCAATTGAAACTTTGTGGTACTCCTCGAGGAAGTTCATGACTTCCTCCTCTTAAGCAATGCCATGTGCATCATGATCTTATTCAAGGATATCTCCTTCATAGAGGCATGCATATTGGACTAAAACCATCAGCACCAGCACCCCATGGGAAAATATTTAAAGTATGGGGTTTCCAAATTTATAGGGATATGAACAACATGCAGTGTTATGTTTGCTGACATCACCTATATGATGTGGAAGCACCACTCCATCTTTAGTTTCTTTTCACCTGCTGTCAAGTGAACGTTGGATCCTGTAAGAACTTTGTCATTAGCCACCTCATTGTTGAAAATTCTCTCATTTGACCATTCCTAAATTAACTCAGCTTCCTTGGTGCTGTCTGCTGGCCTTGATCAACAACATTTATTAGACTGTGTAGTTCCTGCTGCTGTCTGTTGTATGTTGTTGATGCTGTCACTAAAGAAATCACTGCCTTTTTGGCATTGCTTCTGTATTAGGATCATTTCTAACAAGGACACGCATGATCTCTCATTACAAGTCTAGGCCAAGACCACAATGTAGCACACTGCCCTAAGTGCCAGAATTTCATGATCAAGACACTAGGAAAGATAGGGAGAAATTGCAAGACTACAGTATAAAAAAAGAAGATATAACAAAAAAGGCTTTGCAGCTGCTGCTGGTAACAGTTCAATCTCAGCTATCCCAGGGACTTCAAGTAAGAAATCTTTACCTCACTGATCAGCACTGTTTGCTGGCTTCATCAGAATGGTGGCACTCTTTGGAAACGGTGACTGAGAGCTTGAGCAGATCTTGGTCTGGCTCAAGGTCATTGTCACTCCTCTGGACCACTAAAGATGTGCCTCTTGAACTTGCTATAACTTATCCATTCATAAGTAATCAGGTAATAATGCCAGCCTTCCAGTGTTGGGCTCTGGAGCTGGACCTATCTCCAGTGACCATCAACAATTAATGATACTGACATTGCTTTGATGAGTATGACATCAGTTATGAAGTCAGATGCTGCTGTTCCTGATCCGGCCTTCTGGGTGTCAGTCTGGAGCAGGTAGCAAGGTGGGCCTCTTGACCTGCAAAAGAAAGCACTTGCAGACCTGTAATGCTTTTGAGGTTTTTTTTTTTCCTCATACTGGCATCTTGAAAGTCATGCAGTTAATAAGGCAACTGAAGACCAGAGGCAGGAATCATGGTGCTTTGAGGCTTGAACCAGCTACTTTGTCGGGGGACCTCCATGTTTTCTGCTTGGATGACGCAATTCCTGATGGCACCAGTAGCATTGATGGCGAGACCACCTGTGCTACCTGTGACAACGGTAGAGACAATGTTCGTCCCCAGTCCATTCACTATGTTGTTAACCTCAGCATTGATTTCAGTAGTCATGATGTCTTTGGCCCTGCCTGCTACTCTCATTTGTTTCACCTCTCAGGAACAGGGGGAAGAGTTGCCTATGGATCTTTCTGATATGGAAGATGAGTATAAACACTAGCACAAAGGGCAGTACACATAGGTGTCACAGGAAAAAAAATAGGCAAGAATACAAAATGCCAGTTACTCAATGCTGTTTGGGTTACCAGCGACCAGACATACCAGTTCTTTGTAGTGCTCTGCCATTCTTTAGTGCCTCTTGACAACACTATTTGTTTTGCCTAGGACTTCTTCGTGTGGTCCTTTTGTGCACATTTACTCAGTGTGGTTCGAGGTAATTGTGAGTGGTCACACTTTGTAGCAGCCTGAGTTTATTTACTGCAACACATCCCGGTCTGTGCTTGTTTTTAAGATGAGTATTAGGATGAAGAGTGTGCTTCTGAGAGGCCCTTACTGGGATCCTCTTTCTTCTCTAATAATGTGGGCTCTGCAGTTTACCCCAAAGTCTACTCCTGAGAATACCTCTCAGACACTAATTAAGCCTATCCAGGAGGTGCTCTGTTTTGAGGTGGATACGGAGGATTACACTAAGAAATATGTAATTTATTATCTAAAAGTTCTGTGCTTAATCAGTGGTGTTTTTTTTTTTCAGTTTTTCTGCTTTATAGGATGCCAGTATGGTGGCATGACACAGGCCTTGTAAACAGTCCACAGGTTCTCAAAAGGCTGATAAGCTGTATCTTGCTCTTTGGGACAAGACATTTTATTTTAGTCATCCTGAGGTGGATTCTGTTAGATCGAAGCTGTGTCAGCACATGAGTTCTTGTCCCTTCGATAAAGAGTCCAGAATGTCAGACATTATGGGGCAGTGGGCCTTCACATCAATTTTTTTGGCCTTTGTATTGCTAATTATCAAGTCTATCTGGCAAAGCATTCAAATGTCTTGTAGGAATCTCTGGCACCTATTGTGAACTCCCTGCCAAGACAGAGGCTCACAAGACCACATGTCAAAAGTTGGAACCTGGCAAGCACTTGCTTCCGGTCTGGCTAGACATATTGGTAACTTCAGTTAAGGTGGCAACATTAGGCATTTGTATGTGCAGGCATTTTGGGCTGTGAGTGTCCAGCTTTGCACCAGACATTCAGCAGGTGGTGCTTAACTCTCCGTTTAAAGGTGATAAGTTGTTTGGCCCTAATGTGGAGATGACTTTGAAGGTTCTAAAATCCTCTTATCAGACTTTGAGGTCTAATAAGTCTGCCAACTTTAAGCATTTTTTTGTTTTTCTTTTTTTTTTGCGGTTCCAGAATATTTAACAGAGGGAACGGATAACGTAATTGCAATACGCTTGATCAATATATTGATCCACTGTAATTTCTGAACATTTGTGTTTATCAACTGATTGATGTTTTTATTTATGTGGATGTACATACTGTATATTGAGAATTGCAATTGTTTTTCAGTGATAGTTTTACTGTATTTAAAACCTTTATATGATGTAACATTGGTTTGTATGTAGTATGTATGCACTGTATGTATATATGTATGTATATGTGTGTGTGTGTGTGTGTATGTATATATATATATATATATATATATATATATATATTTATGAACATCATTGTAAATGAGCTTTCACTCAGTGACCAAACCCTAAATAAACTTGACACTTGAAATTTGAAAACTTTTTCTCTGTCACCCTCTGATTTCCAAGTTTCCAGTGTTCTTTGCATTCCAAAGTGCAGGCAGGGGACATAATATCCTAGTTTTTAAGTGGCGGAACATCACTTCTGAAAAATTGGTTGTTTTAATAGTCAGGCAAGGCTATGTCCTGGTGGTTGCCTCACTGCCTTTAGACAGCTCTATGACTCGAAGCAGACATTTACAGGATCACTTACTGTACATCTCCTGTGACAGAAGATACAGACCTGATTGCTAACAGTGCCATCCAGAAAGTTTCCCTCCTCAAAAAATTTTGAGGGCTCTACCTTAGATACTTCCCAGTATCCAAGCACATAGGGGAGTTTTGCCTAGCCTGACTATTAAAAGAGCAAATTTTTCTAAGATAATTTTCTGTAATTGGCAAAGAAACTAGCACAGAGAGGGGGGCATAATAGAGACCTATAAATATCTCATGGGGGTGAATAAGGCACAGGAATGGAGTATTTTTCAGAGGAGAAGGTGCATGAGAGCAAAGTGGCATGCAGTGAAGCTGGAAGGGGGAATTTAGGAGCAATGTGAGGAAGTACTTTTCGGTGAAAGAATGCCGGATGCCTGGAACAGTTTTCCAGCAGAGGTGGTGGGGTGGAGGGTGAGAACAGTGGTGAGATTCATGCTTGCATGGGATAGGCACAAAGGAATCTTGGTAGGAAAGCGGGATGGAGGTAGGGGTGCAGGTAGCTGGAGATCATATAGGTCTGTGGTGACAGTATAGGCAGAGAAAAATTGGCAGACTGTATGGGCCAGGCTTTCCTTATCTGCTGACAAATTATGTGTTTCTGTGTTTACTCCAAGAGATCGTTGTTACCTGTATTTTGAATTGGTTCAACGCCCTTAAAAACACATTTTATTATATTTAAAGCAGCAGTTCATGTTCAGAGTATCTTTATACACTTTTTTATACTATGTACTCCTAGTCCCTGATTTTGATCCCCGCTTTTAATTGTTTAGTCAAATCTGTTTATATGGCACCTTATTTCATATAAAGTTTTCCATATTTGAGGTAACATTTTGTAGCCTGGAATGAGCTCTGATGTCCACAGTGTGCAGTGAGGTCAGGAAGCAGTGCTAGTTAATTAAGCAATAAGGCACAACGGGAGGGGGGGGGGTGGTGTTGTGGTGGGATAATGGCATGCCTCAGGTAGGTTGAAGGATAAGGAAAAGCTGAGTATTTCTACCATCTGAGAAGGATCATTAGCCCACCATGACTTCCACCCCCAGAGTGCCTTATTGTGATTATGAAACAGGCCCCAGCACTGTTAATAAATACAAAAATTAAAACATCTCTGTGTATTTAAAATTTGTAAAACATAATATAAAAAATTATTTCAAAAAAGAGAAAGTAGTGCCTGCCTGAGTATAGGCAGCAGTCAGGGGTGTGAGGGCAGCACTGGCTCCATAGTATGTGGCAGGAAGGCAAGATCTATAGCAGGTTTCCGGCAGCTGTCTCTAGCACAATTGGGTGGTTTGCCAAAACTGGTAGCAAGTGTGGGAGCTTGTGTAATTTTTTTTTTATCTGCAGTTACCATTCAGGTTGAGTTGCCGGTGTAACTGTGGAAGTGTGAGCATGTAGGAGCCACTGATTTACATCTCGGTAACCAAATGCATTGCTTGCGGTCAGGAGAGTAAAAAACCTTGACATGTAACGATATTGAATAAATAAAAAGTATTCTATGATAAAAAAAGAGAGTAAAAAACCTACTGGAGAATCATTTTTGAGCGTGGTAGCCAAACTATGTGTGTGACTTGGGAGATCGGAGTTGCTGTTTGAGGTATGTGTTTGGGGGGGGGTCAACAAAGTATGCTTTTCTGTAGGCAATTGAGACACATTTAGGGGTGTCTGTTAGGCACAGAGTCCATTTTGCCAGGAGCTACAGTACTTACACCCAGGTCATTCTGCTGGGATAATGGCCTACTTGAAAGCAGTTCTCGACCAGTCAGGAGCTGTCATTCTTTATACCCATTTCATAATCTCAATTAAACTACTGTATGGAAGCAGGTCTTTCAGCTGGCTAAATGCAGCACTTGCATGTTTATTTTGGATAGTCATGCTGTGTCCATGCAGATGTGTCCCGATATCTGCATTCTATTCACAGACATCCAGACACATGTGTGACATTTTCCACAGTTTATAGCAGTGTTTTCTGCAACTGCGGGGCTTGCGTCAATTTTTCCAGTGGAAGTGCAGAACTTTGTCTGGGAAGTTAGACCAACTTTTTTAGTCTAACATTCTGGGCTGATTTCTACACCCGTCTCTGAAAAATGGATGCAGGACTCTGAAAATGCCACCCTGGGTGTACACATACAGCTGAAGACATTGTTGAAAAACTTGTGACACAATATTCAATTATGGTTGCCATTAAGTATTTCAAATCTTTTAAAAATGCAGTAAAGGCTGTGGAGTAAATTAAGGCTGTACAAATATCTTTTTCTGAATATTTGGCTTAATATTTGGTATTTGGCAGCCAAATATTCGAGTATTTGGGTATGTGTGTTTTAGTTGATTTGAAAAAAAAAAGGAAAAACTGCCCCCACCCTCCTTCCCAGCTCAACACCCAGTACAAATGTGATCCTGTCCCCCCACCATCCTCCATCCAGCAACCAAAATTGGTTTTGAAATGTGAAATAAATTCCACGATGGACGACCAACAGAATCCACTCTCCTCCACAGCTGACCACCTGTTTTGTATATTTAGTTAGTTTTTGTTTACTAGGTAAGGTACACTAGACAAGTAAATGCTTATTTTCAGGTACAACCCATGAGAGCACAACAGGGAACACTATGACAAAATAATACATTAATACTGGTAACAGCCAGTAATAGTTAACTAATAAAAACTGTAATCATGAAACAAGCAAGGACTAAAGAACAGAGATATATCAAACCAAAATAGAACAAATAGGATATAAAAACCATACATAGAGGTAACCATACAATTTTGCATGGCAAATAAAACCTGGGATTAGGAGTCCTGATCAAGGGACTTGAACAAGGAACATTAAAGCCTGGGAACTATTCAACACAGTTACAGGTAAACAAACTCAGCTGATGCCTATGAAGGGTACCAGGAGAGTGAGACTCTGAATTTAATTGGGGGGGGGACAGAATTTCGTGCAAAGAGGGAGAAGGCCTGTTCCCTGATATTGAATACACATTTTGAGACATGTAGAAGAGCTGATTCCACAGGTCCACGATAATAAACTTGTTTTAAAAGTGCCTATATTGTTAAAAAAAGAAGATAAATGTCCCCCCTTCCCATAAGCACCCTGCTCCACCCTCCTCACCAACACCCAGTTTTTTAAAGGAGGAAGATAACCATCAGAACCTACCCTCCTCCACGGTGGCTACTATCTTTGTACATCAAATAATAAGATGACAAATGCTCACGCACCCCACCCTAGCACACCTGGCTCCCACCCTTCTTCCCCCAGCACTCAAGTTTAATGGAGGATGGTAACTAAACCGGGCACTTTCTGAGTGAAACTTCTCACATGCTTGCTGTCTCTCTGATAGTAAAATGTGCTGATCTGCTGGCTTTAGTACTGGAGAGGCAGCAAGTGCATGAGGGGTTTCATTCAGAAGGCCGTAGGTGGTGGAGGATGGTGGTCGTGCCAGTCACCATCCTCCGTTACATACAGATGCTGGGGAGAGAGGGGGTGGTAGAAGGGTGCTGCCAGGGCAGGGGCACATTTGTCTTCTTTTTATTTTTTAGTGCTTCAAGCTCTTTTAAAATATACAAAAATGGTGTCCCTCTGTGGAGGAAGTGGGCGTGTTGTGCCAGGTGTTTTTTCCCCTTTAAAATTGGGTGCTGGGGCAGGGAGGAGGGTGGGAGCAGGGTGCTGCTAGGGTGTGGGGGCATTTGTCATCTTTTTTGTTTGTGCTGCACGCACTTTAAAATGTACAAAACTGTGGCTGGCCATGGAGGAGGGTGGCTTGTGCTAGTCATCCATCATGGGATTTATTTTACATTTCAGACAGGTGTTGGGTGCTGGGAGGAAGCATGGCCTTGGGCGATTCACAGAGGGTGGAAGACAAGGGTTGTATTATTGTATTTGTTTGCTGGCTGGGGGAGGATTGTGGGCCACTGTTTTTTCTACCTTTTTTTTAAACTGACTTGAATTCCAAATACCTGAATAGTCCCTTATTCAGGAAGGGATCCTGAATATTCTGGAGCCCTACTATTTGCGATATTCAGGTAATAATATTATTGGCCTAGAGTAAATATGCTTGTTTAAATTTGCTAGAGACTTCCATGCTCCCCACACATGATTCTGCTGTGTTAGATTGGAAGGGAAAGATGAGATCTTTTTCAAGGTTATCGCCTCCATAGAGCCACACGTACACACTGGACCATAAACTAGCAGCATCATTACCTTGCAGGGGGATTTTTAAAACTGAGCCCAGCCACACTGGTGTATATCCTCGAAGAAGATAGGCTTGTTAAATACCAGTAACGGTAGATTTTTATGAAAATCTCTTCCATAGTACCACACAACTCCTTCCTTCCCTGAAGAGGAGCAGTGATGGAATTGGGGGATACCTGACAGAACTCAGTTTAGGAAATTAAATTGAAAGTCAGACTCACTTCCGGGAGCAAAATGGGGACTTTAACTGCTGTCATGCAAAAGGTTCCCCTAAAGGCATACAACTGACTAAATAAAGTATAAAAAAAACCAAAAACTACTGTATAATGAGGAAGCATGTCCCCAGACTCCAGTCAGGTACATTCAATCCTATATCAAAGATGAGGAGGAGTTCCCCCAGTACATAGTTTCCATTTACAATGTTGCTGAGGGTGACCATTGTGGGAACATGATGGTTAATTTCCTGGAAGGTAAGAGTTTCAGTATAATGATGGTGATGTTTTATTTTTTTTAAATGTACTTTTTTTATTAACCAGTACACAATATAGGGCACATAATCAGTACTGGTACAGAAGTGTGAGTACAGCAAATACAAGTAACAGTTTTTTCTCGTACATCTTGCCTGGAAGCCCCCTTTCTCCTTGGTTCAGTGGTGAGGCCCTTGGAGGACCACTTATCACATTAAGCACAGATTAAACTCAAACATAAGTAGAGCTTCTATTGGTGTGTGTGTGTGTGGGGGGTATCTGGTCATTTGGATCCCCTAACAAATTTCTCAGAGGCCCTCCTCCCTCTCAATTGTGTCACCCCCCCATGTTGCATGATATGTAATGTCCAGGTTGTCCATCACCATGTGAATAACTCTAATCTATAATTTAAATCAAAGGTAATTATTTCTGTTGTGTATATTTTGTTAACTAAGTCTCACCAGCCGCTAATCTCTGGGGCTAAATTTGGAGCCATTTTCTAGTGATAGCATTATGGGTCAATACCAGCATGGTTCCCAGGAGATATTTAGTATGCCTGCCATTAATAATGGCTAGGGTAATGGTATAGGAGGTACAGTTCTGGAGAGCTGTAAGCCAATGCAGACAATTATGTCCATGTCCCTCTGCAGCTTAACAAGAAAAGGAGCCAGTCAAGGACGAGTCCGCATAATATGCATATGGGTGGCTGTCCCCTCAATACACCCTCTCCAAAAGGCTGCACTGCTCCCGGTCCCATATCCATTTGTAATCCCAGGTGTCCTAAAATATTGGATTATCTGCTTCCATCCGAAGTCATGCCAGGCATGGGACAAGGTGATCCGACTGATCTCAGAGCAGCTATTCTCCCATGCCATAACTGTTGGTTCACACCCAATTTCTCCCACTTAACTCCTACATAGATAGTATTGTATGACTGGATGTCTGGAAAAGCTTTATTTTTTTTTTCTTAGAGAAGTCAATTAAGCATTTCTTGTAGTTCCATCTAGTCTGTTATTTTATATGTAAGTCCCACCTCTAGGCATCGTTGTATCATGTATGTAGTGGATTCATTGAGTGATATTATATGGGCACGGGCACACCACTATAGTAAGAGCTGAGTAGCCTGTTTAATGTTAAATCCTGTTTTTTCACACCTTAACAACTTTTGCATTCTTTGACGAAAAATAACCCCAAATCTGGCATGAGCAGTCAAGCTGCCAGAGTCTCAAGACGTAAAAAATGTTGCGATGGCATCTTTTTCTGTTTTTCGAACTGCGGAGTGCCAAAAATTGGGAAAAAAAAAAAGTCTGTTTTTTCTATACTTAACATTGTGTATTTTTTGCTCTCACCTACAGCCTAGACGGTGTGGAATTGTTTCATGAAATTTTCGGGGTTGAAGGGGCCCATGTCAAGGGTGTGCCTTTGGAAGGTTTAGTGAAAACATATTATACCATGTTAAAGTTATAACGACATTTGAGTTAACGTTCTAGTGCGACTGGTAAGAAGAAACCTATCACAAAAGGTAAAAAAAACAATATCACAAGTGATTATTTGTATTACGGGGTGTCGAATGGAACTTTACAAGGCCAATTATATACCTGTATTATTTAGGCAAAAAAGAGATGGTGCTACCCCTCCTTTCTGTGGTTGTGGAAACTCAGCTGATGACAACTTGAAACATGTCATCTTGCTTTGCTCCATATATGAAACTCACTGGAAAAAATGGCTTGGGGAGATTTTCTACGACATTGACCTCCCTCCCTCCTGACCTGTTAATTATTTATTTATTCAGCAATACGAATATACTGATTTTGGAAAAGTTAGTAAAATTTCTAACCTCACTACATCTGTAATTGGGATAATTGTCTAATGAATGAGTTTTTAATCTTGGACATAGACATGTTGAAAGTTATGAAGATGGCTGTAATTATTTAT
The DNA here is from genome assembly GCA_016271365.2 of Neoceratodus forsteri. Taxonomy (NCBI): domain Eukaryota; kingdom Metazoa; phylum Chordata; order Ceratodontiformes; family Ceratodontidae; genus Neoceratodus; species Neoceratodus forsteri. The sequence goes on along the minus strand of CM028129.1, from coordinate 1,100,262,555 downwards.
ATTTGTAATTATGTAGACTTGGAAAATTTTAATATTTGTAAAAATGAAAAATGAAATACTGATACTTGTATTATATGCATTTGAAAACTGGTTTGTAAAGGCTTATGCTGATTAATAAATACATTTTTGACTTTGACTTTTGAAGTGGTTATTTGCATGTTGCATATTTGTTATTTGTCAGGGGAAAAACAGCTGACATTTTATTTTTACTGTTTAAACTTACAAACATTAAAAATACATACAAATTATGTCTTTTTAAAAACAAAAAAAAAGCACCTGAACCTAGCTAAGTGGGACCCATTCAGCTAGGTGCTGGTGTTTGTTTTTTAAAGTTGCCAGAAATACCCTTTCTGGGCACCCAAAATGTGAGGTGCCCAGCTTCATGAGAAGAGCCTTTCACCCATGATCTCTCTGTATGAGAACAGTGGGACTTTCTTGACTTTTGCAGCCGCAGCTGGAACTGATGCTGTGGGCTGCAGTGAGAGACATGAGCTGCCATTTCCCTAATGTCTAGTGATGCCCCCCATTGCTGTTCCTTTAAGTATTTTACCTTTCCCTGGTGTCTAGTGACAACACTCACCCTCCCATTGACGTACCCATGTTTATGTTATTTTTCCCTGGTGTCTAGTGGCACACCCTACCCTCCCATCATCAGCCCCTCACTTATATAATGTTTTCTTGGTGTCTAGTCATACCCACCATCCTCCAATTGTTATCCCCTTATGTATGCCTGGTATCTAGTTGCACCCCCTGACATCCGATTGCTGTCCCCTTATGTATTCGGTTTCTCTGGTGTCTAGTGACATTGCCTACCCTCCAGTTGCCATCCCATTAAGTATTATCTTTCCCTTGTGTCTAATGGCACCCCCAACCTCTGATCACCATCCTTGTAATATATTTCTCTTTCCTTGGTATCTAGTGGCACCCCGACCCTCTGATTGTTGTCTCTGTAATACATTTCTCTTTCTCTGGTGTCTAGTGGCCCCTCACTCTCTGATCACCATCCAAAAAATAGATTTATCTTCCCCTATTGTCTAGTGGAACCCCCCCCCCAACCTCCGATCACTGTCCTTGTAATAGATTTCTCTTTCCCTGGTGTCTAATGGCACCCTTCACCCTCCAATTGCCACCCCATTCCATAAGCAATCAACATCACACATGATCTATGGCAATTAGGTTGCAACTGCACGCTAGCTACCTGTTTTCTGGCTTAGGTCCTCTACCTCCCTCCCTTATGCTCTCCTGTACCCACCGTGCCCTCCCAGTTCCCCACTCTCACTATTCCCTTCTGTTTTATTCTGCCGCTGCATTGAGCACCTACCTTGCATTATTTGTGTCACATGATATACTGTCACTGTTGTATATAAATCTATTGTGTACTGGTATTAACCAGACCCATCCTGTAAATGAGTTCTGTATTTATTTGTTGCCTTACTCATATATTGTCACTGTTGTATGTAACTCTATTTTGACTGGCCTTAACCAGGTCCATCTTGTAAATGAGCTTTGCTCAATGATGTTCGCCTGGATAAATAACGATTTTGATTGATTGATTGACTGGTCTTCCTTTTTGGGCCCTGCGCGAAGAAAGGTACAACAGATTGTGTTAGCAGCCTGTGGAGAGACATACTTCTGTACCTTTGAAGAGTGTATCATTATGAGGCAGTGGCTTGGAGCTGTACCTTGTACTTCATATTGAAGGCTACAGGATGGGGGGGAGGGATGAGCATTAGGGTTGACAACCCCCAGGGAAGACCCCACCACTGATTTGTCAAGACTCAGGAGACCCAAAACCCTAATGTTTTTTCCTTTTGCTGCTTGGGGGGTGGGACATTAGGGTTGGAAACCCTAACACCACATTTCCCTACTTTTGTGGCATTAGGTTACCCTAACTGGTGCATTAACAAACTTTTTTTTGTAAAGAATATATATATGTATATATGATAATAATCTTTATTTCGGTTAAGCACCTTTCAAAATACCAAGGCACTGCACAACAAGGTTAAAACAACAATAATAAAATCAGCAAACACAATGATAAAATATCCTGTCCTTTCTTAAATATTATCTTTTGCTTCATTCTACATTATACAGTATGTCTGCTATATGCAATGAAAGAATGCATTTTTCAAGAAGTATTTCTGCTGTGCTGAAAACATTATCTACACTATGTTAACCTCATGAGGAAGCTACTCAGGGATCAGTTTGTAAGGGTCACTAGCTGTTCACACAGAGTTACAGCATGCACAGTCCAGCTGCTTGTTGGGATAAAAGCTCTGTTGCTAAATAATCTTTGTGTATGTGACAAAAAGGAGTGACATTTCACTCTTAAAAGCAGACAACTGAGACCAGTGCAGCTTTGCTGATACAAAACTGGGGAAACTGGGGCAAATTTCATGTTCTTGAATCTGGTCAATGCAAGTGCATCAACCGAATTTCTCATGGTTTTATGGCACATTTCTGGGCACTGCAACTAATATTACTTTCTTGATTTACTCTGAGAAGCACACAGAGGCCTGTAATTGTACTGCATAGAAATGAGAGAAAAATAATTTTGAAATTTGGTGCATTCAGATGAATGCACTGCGGGGCTTGGTTCTTCACCAGCATCCATCACTTTGAGTTTATTCCCCATAATTTATCCTTCTGTAACTTACCTCTTGATGTTTGCTTTTTATTACCACTCTCTGGTGATCCAGTGGCTGTGCAAGTGATGCTCCTGCCTAGTTTAGTATGTGCCATCTTCTGTAGCCTTCACCTAATGGCTAACCGTACCTGCACCTCTTTTTCTGCAGGTTGCTCATCCATGGGGCAGTGTCACGTGCACTTCCATGTTCAGGCATAGTGTAGAGTTTGGGGCTGGCTTGAGCCCCCTCGGAAAAGCTGACCCTCCGATGTAGCTAAATCTGTCACTGTTTAGACTGATAGTTTTGAGCCTGGGCAACCTCCGAAATCCTAAACTCTACACCCATGTGTACAGGGATTGTGTGCCCACAGCATTTCTGTATGCAGATCAGAGAAACAGGTTTCAAAATTCGGGCTCGCATTAGCAAAAGAGATTCTTTGAGAACAAAACAGCTTTACAATGACTTCCCACTAAAGTCCAGCTTAAGATTCTGTATGGGTGTGCATAGCCTTGACTTGTAATATGAAAAAAGATACATGCCTCATAGTTATACATGTTACATTTTTCTACACAGTTGTGCTTCTCACATAAAAGAGGAGCAGTGCAGCCTAGTGGTTGCAGTAATGAATTGTGGATTAATTTCAGTGCAGTAACTGCTCATTGCTGCTCTTATTGCTTCTTTTACTGCTTATTGTTGATTTCTCTTGGTAGCAGATTGATTTTTTGACTTCTTACAAGGACCTTGTTAGTTGAGTGGTGACTTTCTTTCCTCAAAACCGGCACATGTAAGTGTTTAAAAACGAATGCTAAAACCGGCTCCATTATAGCCTATGAGGCGCCAACCAGCACTATTCCTGGACTTACATCACATAACGCAGAGCGTGGAAGGCTCTACTAGTCGGAAAGTATGGGCATTTTGGCCACGGTCTCTGTACTGTTTTTTACCAGGGATGATACTACAGTAGAAATTGATTATACAAATACATGCTGTGCCTACTAGGATCTTTAAACCAGAGGGTAAGCTACAGAATACAGGATAGGGGGGAGGTATTTTTTTGAAGTGAAAACCTGCTCTTTGAGTGGGACTGTTATTTCCTTGCAGTTTTTACTTGCTGCAGATTTTGGCCCACCCTCCTATCCCTGCCCCCATTGTTAATTAAATGCCATGTTAAATGTGATTGACAGGATCCAAGCATGGGAAAAGCAGGGGCTGTGGAATAGGAGGGGCATAATGGGAGTAAGCCCGCTTTCAGCACAACAAGTTGCAGTAACATAGAAGTGCAGTTAACTCAGGGGCTACCATAGCATAAATTACAAAGAAAAACTGACATCAGTTAAAAATATTTACAAAAAACAAACACAGGGACCTAGAAAAAGAGCTACATGTCTAGGAGAAACTAGAAGCAGGGCTTCAGAAACAGACAACTAGTGTAATAGCTAACAGACAAATAGTATAATAGTGTAATTACACAAATAGCGTAATAGCTGTAAAAGTGCAGAATACTGTGTGGTGTGATGCAATGCAGAGGATGTGGGGCAGCCATGTTCAGGCAGACCTTCTGGATGCTGAGGTGCTGCCCTATCTGCAGGCATCTCTCTGGACTGCAGGATAAGGTAGCCTGACTCAGAGCAGAGGTAAACTGGGTTAGGAGTACTTTTGCCCCACCCAGAGACCACCCAGTCCAATGCCATTGCCTCAAAGGATACCAAGAATGAGGAGCACTTGGACAATAGTGGGCTCATGGAGGGTTAGGACAGTCAGGCAGAGGCATATCCCAAATCCTAGGCCACTCCAGAACTCATATGCTGCACTGGCAAATGGGGACAACCAAACAAAGACACCTGGAGAAGTGGAAGGGAAGTATGTGGAGGTCAACTGAGGAGGTGACCTCAGTGCGGGGAGCAGTGGACCCCAGAGGAGGAGGAAATGAATCCTGGTGGGGGACTCTATCAAAAGGGCAGTTGAGCTAGGAACAGGTGAGGGGAAGACAGGGAGCTGAGCTGACTACCAGCTGCCACAGTGTGGAGGAATGGAAGGAAGATCTTAGGGATCACCAGGAAGGCAAGATGGAAGGGAGAGATGGATGTCATTATCCACCTAGGAACTAATGACCTGGCATATGGGCAGCCTAAGGAATTTCAGGAAGCATTTAGAAAATTGGGGAAGGGTCTCAAGCAAGTAGCTACATCTGTCACCTCCTTGAAAGTACTACCTGTGAGAGGCATGGGAGAGTGTAGTGGCACACACAGCAGGAACATTAACAAATGGTTAAAGAACTGGTGCTGCGAGGAAGGGTTCAGATTCATTGGCGGCTGGGGACCCACCTGGAGGGATGGGGGCTTGTTCAAGCCTGATGGCCTGCATCCATCCTGAAGGGGAATCCACGCACTCAATAAAAAATTTAAATGCTACATGGACAAGCATTTAAACTAGCTGGGGGTGGGGGGGCAGGTCAGCAAGGAGGGTATCTAATTTTTTTTTGTTTTGTTTAACCAATAGAGACACACTAAGCTGCAATTTGTTTACAGGTGCGAGCTGGGAGCACAAGTGACTTGCTCAGGGTCACACGGTATGCAAGTGGGGGCTGTGGGATTGAAACCCAGGTCTCCAGATTTGCAGCTCAGAGCCTTAAACCACTGCACTATACTACCTCCCTCATTGCCTATCCCCCTGTAGCTAGCAGTGGAACCAGAGAACCCAAGGAGGACATATCACTACACAGCAGTGTGCAAAAGATGGAGATAGGCACCCAAGGGGTAGATAGGCTTAAAAAGGACAAAATACAACAGAAGGGCACACAGTAGGGAGAACCAGGGATAAAGGGCAACTGGGGGGGACTGGAGAAGAACAGCAAAGCAGACTAGGGAGGTCACATCATGGAAAGCCATGTGTGCCAATGCCAGGAGCCTTAGCAACTAGGTGGAGGATCTGGAGGCTGCCATGGCGGTGAAGGATCACCTTCAAGGTTGGATTACTAACCTTTAAGGTCCTACACGGACTGGCACCATGGTACCTGCAAGATTTGCTTTGTCCGTACCGCCCCCTTCGTCCTCTCCGCTATGCCAATAAGGGATTGCTAGAGATTCCCAGAGTCCATTTCACAACCTCATGAGCTAGATCACTTGCTTTTGCAGCGCCGAGCCAGTGGAGTTCTCTACCTTGCTGGGTTAGGGAGTGCCCGTTCATTGAGGTCTTTAAATCTGCCTTAAAAATGTATTTATTTATTTATTTAATTTTGTTGGCCCAGTAGGCCCACTGAGACTAGAAGTCCCTTTTTCAGAGGTGACTGGGGGAAGGGGAATACAGGTGGTACCCAACTGAAATTGAACCAGATTAAGCTGTTGGTGGTATTTTTAGTGAATGGGGGAAATTGGGCCAGGACACCAGGGAAATTCCCCTACTCTGCCAGCTGGGGCTTGACTTCCTGGGAGCAGAATGGAGGAGCCCAGTTTGGAGCCAGACGGAGGAGGAAGTGCTGATGTGGCAGGGAAGATGGATGTGCCTGGGACAGGGGTGAAGGTCTCTCCTGTCTTATCTACTCAGGAGGCCGTTGATTTAGTGATGACAGTTGCTGGCTTTAGTGAAGGTGAAGAAATGCAAGGAGTAGACAGTCCGGTGAATCCAGACATGCAAACAAACAAAAGTGTGGATGTGGAGCAGCAAGCGAACTCTGAAGGGCCCTCTTCACAGGGTGAGCAGCATCGTCAGTTGTTGGCTGAGAAAGAAAAATGTTTGCAGCAAGCGCTGAAATTAGAAACAGTGCTGCAGGAGTTGTCTGAGTGAGGGTCTGTTAAAACTAACAGCTCCGCTGTTAAGGGACTTCAGGGCCAGACATGTAATAACTCACCGCTTCAGCCCAAAGGTGCTGGGCCGAGCATTGCAAGACAAGAGAGTGAAGAGGTGGTAACTTGTATGGACAGGGATGCAGCTGGCAGTGAAACGGAGAGAATCTCTGTATGCCCACAGCTGCAGGAAATAGAGCAACTGGCACTTAAATCATAAAAGAAAAAAGGGAAAAGTAACAAACAATGTCTTGGAGTTGGGAAGCAGGCCCGTGCTATGCAACAGGATCGCACGCTGCAAGAGGCATTACCTGGGGTTGAAGTACAGTCTTACTCTTTTAAAGACAGAAAGAATTTGAAAGATTGGAATGACCAGGTTGTTGAGCAAGAGGACCGGCCCTCTATTTCATCAGGAACAGCCAAAATAAGGTCCGGTAATTGGTCCCCGGAATTAGCTCTTGTGGACGCTGGTTAGATATAGGGGCAGAATGGACAATGGACCCCAGGGCACTACAAAATGTGCAGCAAGAGAGGTCTCTGGACCCCCTATTTAAATTATCAGATTTGTTTGCTAGTAGGGGTGAACCTGCTGCATGGCGTAATGTAGTACGCAAACTGTATAAAGGGGGATTAGAAAAAAACCCGGATAGGGTACATATTGCTAGAGTGTTGTTAAAAACTTTCATAAAGTTTTTTTCATCAGAAATTTTTGCCTTAATTAGTTTGGGTAGTGGTAACTACGACTTCAGTTTCCAAAATGTGTCTAGTTTGGATCGTTTTTGGGAGGTATATCAGAAATGGAAAAACACTCTTGCTTGGATCCCCTTCTATGCAATTCCCTTGACTAAACCTCTGGTTAAAACCATCAATATAGTGTTCAGAAATGAGGGTGTAAATGTTGAAGACATTTTATTCTGGTTGAGACAAAGGTGTGAAATTTGGAGCGACCAGTTTCCAACCTGGATAGTGAACAAGTCTAGGATGGGAGTTGGAAAATAAAGGTGAAGCTGATCTCTACTAACACAGTTCCGGTACATTTACCAAGTTCTTTTTTTCTGGAAAAGATCAAGGGTCAATATTTTATAGGAGGCAGCCTTGGTCCTGCTTTAAGTGTGGGTCAAGGTTGCATCTAAGCTCAGCATGTGACACCCCACGCTGTAGCTACTGCTTGGAATATGACCGTTTGGCAGCATCTTGTTTAAACCTCTTTAAGTGTAACCTATGTGAACAAACTGGTCATGTGTATGGGAAATGCCCTTTGGCATCTCACAATAGGGAGGATTGCCCCTCACATGAAGGACTTATTAACCAGGCCCAAGATCAGCAGGCTAAAAGGGTTGCAGCTCAGTGTGCAGCACAGGAGGCACATTGTCCAGATCCCCCATCCAGACAGTGGTGGATGTAGGAACAGCCATCTCTCTTACTACAGACATTCCTCAGGTTGTTCCTTGTGTAGAGGATATTCAGCAGGCATCTCCAGATGCGGGGTGTTTAGGGAATGAAACCCCCCCTCCTCTGCCAGGAGAAAGGGATTCTCCCTTCAAAGTTGTGGCGCAAAAGAAAAGGAATAGGCAGGGGAAGAGAATGCCGCAACCTCCTCCTGTAAAAGATAGGGGTGGAGGCCCCCCCCTTAAATTAGGAAACCAGTTTGGACCCCTTGCTAGTGATAGCCAGGAAGAAGACACTGATGAGGAAGCTACGGATACCTCCTTGATGGCTTCTACTACTGATACTGAAGTGGGGATGGAGGACTCCATAGCTAAAAGAATTAGGAGATGGAACATTAACAAGACCCCTTAAACTTTCTATGTTGTTAGTGATGGGATTCATATTTTTTTCCCCATTATCTTTATGCATTCACTCACCATTACCACCCTTGACATAAATAGCATAAAAAGTGAAAGAAAGCGTTACTGGTGCTTTATTTATTTTTTTTAAATGTTAAGAGTGATGTAATATGCATACAGGATACTAGGGTAAAGATCCACTTTGAACGTCAACAGTCCACCAAGGAATGGACTCTGGGGCCTTCCTTTTGGTCAACTGGTATAGAAACTTGTGATGAGATAGGTATTCTCTTAGCAAATCCCCAATTCTCAGATACAAGGTTCATAGATATTCATCCTGGAAGGGCCATGTTGCTTGACCTTTCCTTTTTAATAGAGAGATTTTGCCTTATTGCGATTTACACTCCCCAGACTAAAGCACAGAGGGTGGCTTTATTTAAAGAGGTGCAGCCCTTTTTACATTCTTGTAGACTCTTAATATGGTTGAGGGACTTTAACTGTGGGCTAAGTAGAATGGATAGAGGGTTACAAACTAATAAAATGTATTGTGATTCCTCTACATTAAAACAGATGATTGATACGGCCGGTTTGATAGATGTGTATAGGAAACTACATCCCACAGGGTGGTTTACTTTCTTTGGAAGGCAACCTAAGATGTGTATTGCTTTTATATTTACATCCACAGTTCTGGAGAATCTAGAAGTTTCTACTTGCCATTTTGAATTTTCTGACCATGTGGCATTGACAGCCGGTATATCTTGGGACTCTGCCCCCGCTTTAAAAAAAATAAATGGAGGCTTAATGAGTCCCTTTTAGAAGATCCGGGGATGGATAAAATTTGGGGACTATATTGGACAGCTAGGCTCTGTGGTAGAGCTTTATGAGAAAGCACAAGACTGGTGGGAGGACACAAAAGCAATAGTCCAAAGCATGTTTCAACAGAGATCTTAACAGGTAGCAAATAAAGATTACCTGCATTATTTACGGCTTCGCCAATATTTGCAGCACCTGATCTCTCAGTCTGAAAGCACCATGCACGATTATGGCTCTTTAATTAGTAACACCAAGAAAGAAATGATGGAGCTTCAGTACAACAGAGCAAAATCCTTAAATCAAGAACTCAGATTTGGTACTACGGTTCATAAACATTCCTTGGATCCCTATAAGGAATGCAAGAATAGGGTGGAGAGCAGGGTTATCAAGGGCCTCACATCGAGTATGGGGCAGCAGGTACACTCCCCACAGGAATTATTGAAAGTGGTGGAGAAGTATACTGAAGGTCTTTTCAGTTATCCACCTCCCTGGCATGATTCTTCTGATCACTTAGAAGCATTAGAGCTCCCTCTGGTGGCAGAATGGGATGTGGCAACATTGACCTCTGCAGTATCTCTGGAAGAGGTTAAGTTAGCTATATTCCAATTACCCTCATAGTCTGCCCCTGGCACAGATGGGCTGAGTTCAGGGTTTTACAAAAAGTATATTGAGGATTTGGCTCCAGCCCTAGTTATTCTGTTTAATCAAATTTTGGCTACTGGGGAATATAGAGCTTCCATGCAGGAAGCAATTTTAGTTTTAATTCACTAAAAAGGAGCTAGATCAGACATTAACAACTGGCATCCATTGAGTGTGCCACACACAGATTTTAAAATCCTAAGTAAAGTTTTGTTAGCTAGACTTTCTAAAATTTCGGGTTACTTAATAAGTCCTGCTCAATCCTGTGCTATTCCAGGGTGCAGGCAGCAAGATAGCTTAATTTTACTAAGGGAGATTTTTAGTAGAGGGGAATTGGATGGTTTGCAAGGGTATGTGTTGGGCCTTGACCAGGAGAAGGCCTTTGATAGACTTTCCCAGGCTTTCCTTTTTTCAGTTTTGAAAGTGTATGGGGTTCCAAATATGTTTGTTTAGTGGATACAGGACATGTAGCGGGGGCCACTATTGTGCCCAATGTGAACGGGTGGTATGGCAGACATATTAAGGTCTCCAGAGGGGTTAGGCAGGGATGCCCATTGAGCCCCCTTCTATATACATTCGGATTAGACATTTTAATTTGTAAATTAATAGCTTCCGAGGAATTGGAAGGGATAGTAGTGACACTAAGTGCGCCGGCAATAAATGTTTTGGCCTATGCGGATTGCTTGGTCTTGACTGTGGCACCCACAGTTGCAAAACATATGTTAACTGAATTATTAGAGGAATACTTGGTTATTTCTGGCATTAAAATCTATTTTTTTAAGAGTAAGGGTGTTATAATTGGGAACACCCCCCCTCCCTCTGGACAGACAAATAGCAGGGGTTCAGGTGGAAGCAGAACCTATTACTATTTTAGATATTGATTATGGCCTAGGTGAAATTGCTATTCCAAATTGGGAAAAATGTTTAGGAAGGGTGAATAGGTTTGTGGATGGTTGGAAGGGGTTACAGCTGTCCAAGAAAATAAGGGTTGTCTTAATAAAACTCTTTTAAAAGCAATTTTCTTATACTTTAGTTATATTTTCCCCCTTCCCAAGAGGTGGTGACTGCTCTATATAGTGTGTTGTTCCAGGCTTTTTGGGGGTCTAGATTGAACCTGATAAAAGGTGAATTCACCTGTCGGCCTATTTCTCAGGGAGGAATAGATATGATCCATCCAGTGGCTTTTTATTTAAGTATGTTTTTTGCTTACAATTTTAGTCGAGTACTAAAACCAGGGGGACTCATTTGGAAAAGTTCAACAGAGACGTGACTCTTACCTAGTTTTAGGCCTTGGGGACTTAAAAATCCCAGAGGTTTGAATAGTATACTAAATATGCCAAGATATGGGCTGGAGAGCATAAAAGCTGCTTTGAAGTGGGGTATTACAGTGGGATATCTCCAGACATTGGATTGGAAATCTATATATATAGGGCAATATTATCGGCCGAATGTAAATCAGTAATGGAATTTCCTGGTTGCCCTATTTTTCAGATTCTGGTAATTTTGGTTCAGTTATCTAATACTAGAATTCTGCCCTTTGCCTGGGATTGTATTTGGTTGAGTAATTGTGGTCGCTTAAGTGTAAAGGGTAATAATAAGCACAAGCAGCATTACGAGAAATGCTACCCCAGGTATAATTGTGGGAATACGCTAGAAACGCAGCAACACTTATACATTGAGTGTGCATATATTACTCCCTTTTGGGAGTTATTGTCAGAGGTTTGGAATGAGCCCCAATTTTCAAAACTGGATTATCAAACATTATTATTTGGGCCTTCAAGGCCTATCTTTAGTAGGTATCATGTAGATACAGCGTATATAGTGTTAGGGATAATTAAGTATTATATTTGGCAGTCTAGATGTGTTTGGGTCCTGCAACAAAAAAGTATAACGCATAGAGAACTACTGAATAATATACAGAAGCTGTCAGTAAAACTAGGGAACTTGATGCAGTAAGATTTTCACCCAAAAAAATGAAGCATTTATGGGTAAATTGTGATTTTTGTACAATGTAAAAAGGGGGAAAAATGATGGTGGGGTAATATTCTCTGGTCAAGAACGTTGTATTTCCATGTAAACAAAGGGAATTTCTTAAGTTAATAATTATGTCTGTCAATTAGTGTTTATATATAGGGTGTGATGAAAATGTTGTTATATTCTTTAATTTGTATTATGATTTGTAATTTGTTTGTAATGAAGTCCATTTCTTCAATAAAATTCCCCTACTCTTTTCGAGAAGTACCGTGGGATCTTTAACATCCACATGAACAACCACCAGAACAGGCAGACGGGACCTCAGTTTAACGTCTCATCCGAAAGACGGCACCTCAGGAGTGCAGCACCCCCTCATGCTGCACTACAGTTTCAGTAACAGAATTTAACCCAAGTGCATAGTGTGGGGAAAGAACTCACAGCCTTCTGATCTTCCGGTCTCAGAGCAGAAGCATTGCTAGCATGAGATGTTATTCGGGGCTTGGGCCCCAATCAAAAAGCTAGGGATCTAGGGGCCGCCTAGGCCCCCAGAAGCTGTAGAAATTTTGGTGCTCTCTTATGCAAAATAACACATTTTCTGCTACTTTAGCCTTGTCCCCCCCCACTCCTGTTCCATTATTTTGTGTCCTTTTTTTGGGATGTCTTGTCAGATGTCAGGTTAAAACTTCATGTTGTGGATTAAAAGTCATAATCAGTAACATACTTCTTAAATATCAGTAGGCCTGGGCTAAATCTACTGAAATTTAAGAAGTGCGCAGGACGTGGAGGAGGGCTGGGCATCTGGTGCTGACAGGTGGCCTCCCTGAGTGAGTGCAACCCTTATGAAATTATTGTCCACACACTCAGACAGATCCATATCTAAGCAAGATAATCTCTCCGTCGTAAGCAGCCATAGGCACCGCAGTGCAGGTGCAGCAGTCCACACAGGCACACCCACAGACAGTGCCACAGTCACTGTAGTGCCACACACACAGACAGTGCCACACTCACTGCAGTGCCAAACACACAGTCCCACACTCACTGCAGTGGCGCACACACAGACAGTGCCGCACTCACTGCAGTGCCACACACACAGATACTGCCACACTCACTACAGTGCAATGCCGTCATCATTCATGATGTGCTTTGTTCTCCTCTGAGGCTGATTCTTCCTGCCATGCCAGCCCAGGCAGGGAATGGTGGAGGTACCAGTAGATGCCTGAAACGAATGCACTTGGGGGCAGAGCAATGGGGGAGGGGGGTGCCACTAGATACAGAGATTGATTGGACTGGGACAGTGAAGAAAGAAGGTGCTACAAGAAACCAAAGACTGATTACCACAAGAGTGAGGTAAGGGAAGGGGTACTAATGCACCATTGTACTCCCAAAATGCCTTGGCACAGAGTGGGGTGAGGGTTAGGCATGGCATTGGATATTAAATATTAGATACTGCTTGCCATTAAAAGTATTGACAATGTCAGCCTGAAGGAAAGCATTGTTTCAGTTCTAAACAGAGTGCATCTAATTAACTACCCCTTTAAACAAGTAAAGAAATTATTTGCCAAAAAAAAATTACATTTAGGCATCAGTTAGAGGTGAAAAGACGTTAATAAAAAGAAATTACATGTGTTCTATTTCATGACGTGCCAATGCATGTTTGATTTATACCATGTATGTGACCAAGCGTTCACAGCAGCAGCACTGGGTCTATGGAATTTTCTCCTAAGAGCCCTGAGAGAGGTCCTGTTGGTCAAATACCTTTAAGAAGGTTCTCAAATGTTATTTGTTCCAGGAGCATTTGGTGACATCTGATATAAGTCCTGGTGAGTTCTGCACACTGTTATGATTTGCTACTATTTTTATACTGTATTTTATGGTAGGATTTATGTTGATTGGATGGTTTATTTATTGCATGTTAACAAATTGTACAGCACCCTGAGCCTTTGCAAATGAGCACATTATTTAAATAAAATCTATAGTACTAGTACTACGGGCACTGCTTCCAAATAAATTAATAAAGCTACAAAAGTAGAAAATATAACGTGTGCCCCTCAACTCAGTAGCAAGCACGTGAATAAGAACTACAGCAAATTATGAAATGTACAACTCGAAGGAGTATCAAAAAATTTATAGCATCTCACTTGGGGGGCAACGCTGAATGCCAGGAACTAAATGGTTTCGGGCAGAGTGAGGGAGGGGGCACACCTCAGTGGAACTAACTGGTTTGGGAGTAGGGTGAGGGAAGGGCACCTCTCGATACCAGGAACTAAATGGTTTGGGGCAGGGTGAGGGAGGGGGCACCCCGGATATACAGAACCAAATGGTTCAGGGTAGGATGAGGGAGGGGCACCCCTGGATGCCAGGAACTAAATGGTTTGGGGCAGAGTGAGAGAGGGGGAACCCCTGGATGCCAGGAACTAACTGGTTTCTGGTAGGGTGAGTGAGGGGCATCACTGGCTGCCAGGAACTAAATGGTTTGGGATAGAGTGAGGAAGAGGGTGCCCCTAGGTGCCAGGAACTAAATGATTTGGGGCAGGGTGAGGGAAGGGCACCCCTGGATGCCAGGAAGTAAATGGTTTGGGGCAGCGTGAGGGAGGGGCTCCCCAGGCTGCCAGGAACTAAGTGGTTTGGGGCAGGGTGAGGGAAGGGCACCCCTGGATGCATAGAACTAAATGGTTTGGGGTAGGGTGATGGAGGGGCACACAGCACAACAGTCCACCCTGTCTTTAAGAGACCCCTCACAGCCCAGCCCCACACAGACACAGAGAGTGAACCCAGATGGATGCACTTTCTTTATGGCAGTGCGACCTCCCCAACCATACACAGGCATAAAACATACTGTACAGTCAGTCTCAGACTTCAATTACACAAGTGCTGCCTTTAATTTTCATTTTCACTGCTGCTAAGTGGATTAACTTTGATTTCCATTTTTCCGATCATCATTTACACAGACACTCACCTCCAGTATAGCTGCAGACAACTGGTACTCTCCTCTCTCCCTCACTCATTTCCCCTCCCTGGGTCACTGAAGTCAGTCAGTCAGTGGCAGTGCCGCTGGAGTGGCTGGAGTTAGTACTGCGGTGAGAGCCACCGAGGAGGCAAGGATAAGATTAGAAAGAGCTGCTGGCAGGCCGCAGACCCTCCCCCGACTGCAACCGACCTTCTCACTCGTGCTGTCCTACCACCGTACCACTGGACCCGACGACCACAAACACATGCCACTTGTGTGGCTGCTTGCTGCACTCAGTGTGACAGTCACAGTGTGTGTGGCTCATAGCAGACGTAGCTCCTCAGCGAGTCTAGATGATGCAGGCCAGCCATCCCATCCTTTGCCGCAGGCAGCATGCTATTTCATTTTGCCCGGGCCTTTGGCTCCACTGCTCCGTCTCTCAAGGGTCAGAACAGGTTGCAGGACAGGAAGCCTCAAGCTCAAGTTGTGTCTACCAGTCACTGATCCAGTGGGCTGGCTGCTCCTCCTCTATGTTGTGACCCCTCTTTCTGCAGCATCCAGTGTTTTCAGGGGAACGTCATCCTGACATAGATGGAGGGGTGGAGAAACAGTTTGTCCAGTGCTTGAGTAGCTGCAGAAGTGCTAAGCCGCCACAGTGGTGTTAAAATTGTCACGACGAAAAATTTAAAGGTCCAGCTTCAAAAAAAAAAAAAAATTCACCACAGCACAGTAAAGGTTCAGGGCTCGGGACAAAATGTTTGGGGCTGTAGTCCCGGAAGCCCACCCATAACAATGCTCCTGCCTCAGAGGCAAGTGTGCAACCTGCTGAGCCTCTGACATGGCTATTTGACCTAACATTTTCTAATAGTTAAGTCCTGCTGTTATGATTCGTTTTTATGTTTTATAATTTGTTGAATAGATGCTTTTACTAAGTGTAACGCTATGATCTCATTGGGATAGCATTTTATACATATATAAAGATTGAGATTGAGATGGCACAGTCGGACCTGGACATTGTGGCCATCACAGAGACCTGGTGTAATGATAACCATGACTGGCAGATGTCCATACCCTGCTACAACATATTCAGAAGAGACAGGGCAGGCAGGAAGGGAGGAGGATGAGTGGCACTTTATGTGAATGATGGCATATAAAGGCCACAGAGATCCAGGAGGAACAAAATGGGGGGAGATACTGTGGGTTAAGCTGGAAAGAAAAACGGGTCAGCCACCCACACAGGGGTGGTCTACAGACCACCAGCCCTGGAAGAAGAGACAGATAGGAAGTTAATGCTAGCCATCCAAAGGATGGCGTTCAAGGGGAAGGTGGTGCTGGTTGGAGATTTCAGTATTGCAGACATGGACTGGAGCCTTCCAGCAGCAGCATCAACTAGGAGCAGATTTATCCTGGACTTCCTGTATAGCGTATACCCCCAAATGTTTATGTCCCAGTCCTGTCTGTCGTGAAACTAAGACTCCGTAATTCGTGCCAAGGCTTTGTAATAGAATTCTCTTTCCCTGGTATCTAGTGGCACCCCTGACCCTCCGATTGTTGTCTCTGTTTCTCTGGTGTCTAGTGGCACCCCCCCACCCTCTGATCACCATCCAAAAAATAGATTTATCTTCCCCTAATATCTAGTGGAACCCCTCACCCTCCGATCAGTGTCCTTGTAATAGATTTATCTTTCCTTGGTGTCTAATGGCACCCTTCACCCTCCAATTGCCACTCCATTCCATAAGCAAACAACATCACACATGATCTATGGCAATTAGGTTGCAACTGCACGCTAGCCACCTGTTTTCTGGCTTAGGTCTCCCTTATGCTCTCTTGCACCCACCATGCCCTCCTAGCTCCCCACCCTCACTGTTCCCTTCTGTTTTATTCTGCCACTGCATTGAACACCTGCCTTGCATTATTTGTGTCATATGATGTACTGTCATTGTTGTATATAAATCTATTGTATACTGGTATTAACCAGGCCCATCCTGTAAATGAGTTCTGTATTTATTTGTTGCCTTAATGATATATTGTCACTGTTGTATGTAACTCTATTTTGACCGGCCTTAACCAGGTCCATCTTGTAAATGAGCTTTGCCTGACGATTTTTGCCTGGAGAAATAAAGATTTTGATTGATTGATTGATTGATTGATCTTCCCTTTTTGGGCCCTGCATGAAGAAAGGTACAACAGATTGTGTTAGCAGCCTCTGGCTAGACATACTTCTGTACCTTTGAAGAGTGTATCATTATGAGGCAGTGGCTTGGAGCTGTACCTTGTACTTCATATTGAAGGCTACAGGATGGGGGGAGGGATGAGCATTAGGGTTGACAACCCCCAAGGAAGACCCCACCACTGATTTGTTAAGACTCAGGAGACCCAAAACCCTAATGTTTTTTCCTTTTGCTGCTTGGGGGGTGGGACTTTAGGTTTGGAAACCCTAACACCACATTTCCCTACTTTTGTGGCATTAGGTTACCCTAACTGGTGCATTAACAAAGTTTTTGCAAAGAATATATATATATATATATATATATATATATATATATATATATATGATAATAATCTTTATTTCGGTTAAGCTACTCAAGGCACTGCACAACAAGGTTAAAACAACAATAATAAAATCAGCAAACACAATGATAAAATATCCTGTCCTTCCTTAAATATTATCTTTTGCTTCATTCTACATTATACAGTATGTCTGCTGTACGCAATGAAAGAATGCATTTTCCATGAAGTATTTCTGCTGAGCTGAAAACATTATCTACACTATGTTAACCTCATGAGGAAGCTACTCAGGGATCAGCTGGTAAGGGTCATTAGCAGTTCACACAGAGGTACAGAATGCACAGTCCAGCTGCTTGTAGGGATTAAAGCTCTGTTGCTAAATAATATTTGTGTATGTGACAAAAAGGAGTGACATTTCACTCTTAAAAGCAGACAACTGAGACCAGTGCAGCTATGCTCATACAAAACTGGGGGCACTGGGGCAAATTTCATGTTCTCGAATCTGGTCAATACAAGTGCATCAACTGAATTTCTTATGGTTTTTATGGCACATTTCTGGGCACTGCAACTAATACTACTTTCTTGATTTACTCTGAGAAGCATACAGAGCCCCGTAATTGTATTGCCTAGAAATGAGAGAAAAATAATTTTTAAATTTGGTGCATTCAGATGAATGCACTGTGGGGCTTGGTTCTCCAACAGCATCCATCACTTTCAGTTTATTCCCCATAATCTATCCTTCTGTAACATACCTCTTGATGTCTGCATTTTATTACCACTCCCTGATGATCCAGTGGCTGTGCAAGTGATGCTCCTGCCTAGTTTAGTATGTGCCATCTTCTGTAGCCTTCACCTAATGGCTAACCGTACCTGCACCTCTTTTTCTGCAGGTTGCTCATCCATGGGGCAGTGTCACGCACTTCCATGTTCAGGCATAGTGTAGAGTTTGGGGCTGACTTGAGCCCCCGGGAAAGCTGACCTCTCCCTGATAGGGTTTACTGTTTAGACTGATAGTTTTGAGCCTGAGAGACCGCCCCCCCAGAAATCCTAAACTCTACACCCATGTGTACAGGGATTGTGTGCCCACAGCATTTCTGCATGCAGATCAAAGAAACAGGTTTCATAAATTGGGCCCACATTAGCAAAAGAGATTCTCTGAGAACAAAACAGCTTTACAATGGCTTCCCACTGGAGTCCAGCTTAAGATTCTGTATGGGTGTGCATAGCCTTGACTTGTAATATGAAAAAAGGTACATGCCTCATAGTTATACAAGTTACATTTTTCTACACAGTTGTGCTTCACACATAAAAGGGGAGCAGTGCAGCCTAGTGGTTGCAGTAATGAATTGTGTATTAATTTCAGTGCAGTAACTGCTCATTGCTGCTCTTATTGCTTCTTTTACTGTGTATTGTTGATTTCTCTTGGTAGCAGGTTGATTTTATTTGCTTGACCTTGTTAGTTGAATGGTGACTTTCTTTCCTCAAAACCGGCACATGTAAGTGTTTAAAAACGAATGCTAAAACCGGCTCCATTATAGCCTATGAGGCGCGCCGCTGCACTATTCCTGGACTTACATCACATAACGTGTGAGCGTGGGGACGTGCCTACTAGTCGGGAAGTATGGGCATTTTGGCCACGGGTCTCTGTACTGTTTTTTACGTGGGATGATACTAGAAATTGATTATACAAATACATGCTGCGCCTACTAGGATCTTTAAACCAGAGGGTAAGCTACAGAATACGGGATGGGGGAGGTATTTTTTTGAAGTGAAAACCTGCTCTTTAAATGGGACTGTTATTTCCTTGCAGTTTTTACTTGCTGCAGATTTTGGCCCACCCTTCCTTCCCTGCCGCCATTGTTAATTAAATGCCATGTTAAATGTGATTGACAGGATCCAAGCATGGGAATAGCAGGGGCTATGGAGTAGGAGGGGCATAATGGGAGTAAACCCGCTTTTGGCACAACAAGTTACAGTAACAAAGAAGTGCAGTTAACTCCGGGGCTACCATAACGTAAATTACAAAGAAAAACTGACATCAATTAAAAATACTTCCAAAAAACAAACACAGGGACCGAAAAAAAGAGCTACATGTCTAGGAGAAACTAGAAGTAGGGCTTCAGAAACAGACAACTAGTGTAATAGCTAACAGACAAATAGTGTAATAGTGTAATTACATAAATAGTGTAATAGCTGTAAAAGTGCAGAATACTGTGAGGAGTGATGCAATGCAGAGGATGTGGGGCAGCCATATTCAGGCAGACATTCTGGATGCTGAGGTGCTGCCCTATCTGCAGGCATCTCTCTGGACTGCAGGATAAGGTAGCCAGACTCAGAGTGGAGGTAAACTGGGTTAGGAGTACTTTTGCCCCACCCAGAGACCACCCAGTCCAATGCCACTGCCTCAAAGGATGCCAAGAATGAGGAGCACTGGGACAATAGTGGGCTCATGGAGGGTTAGGACAGTCAGGCAGAGGCACATCCCAAATCCTAGTCCATTCCAGAACTCACATGCTGCACTGGCAAATGGGGACAACCAAACAAAGACACCTGGAGAAGTGGAAGGGAAGGATGTGAAGGTCAACTGAGGAGGTGACCTCAGTACGGGGAGCAGTGGACCCCAGAGGAGGAGGAGGAGGAGGAAACGAATCCTGGTGGGGGACTCTATCAAATGGGGAATCAAGCTTGGAACAAGCGAGGAGAGGACAGGCAGCTGAGGTGCCTACCAGCTGCCACAGTGTGGAGTGATGGAAGGAAGATCCTGGGGATCACCAGGAAGGCAAAACGGAAAGGAGAGATGGATGTCATTATCCACCTAGGAACTAATGACCTGGCATATGGGGAGCCTAAGGAAGTTCAGGAAGCAATTTAGAAAATTGGGAAGGGGTCTCAAGCAAGTAGCTACATCTGTCACTTCCTCAAAAGTATTACCTGTGAGAGGCATGGGAGAGCGTAGTGGCGCACACAGCAGGAACATGAACAAATGGTTAAAGAACTGGTGCTGCGAGGAAGGGTTCAGATTCATTGGTGACCGGGGACCCACCTGGAGGGATGGGGGCTTGTTCAAGCCTGATGGCCTGCATCCATCCTGAAGGGGAATCCACGCACTCAATAAAAAATTTAAATGCTACATGGACAAGCATTTAAACTAGCTGGGGGGGGGGTAGGTCAGCAAGGAGGGTACCTACTTTTTTTTGTTTTGTTTAACCAGTAGAGTCACATTAAGCTGAAAGCTTGTTTACAAGTGCGACCTGGGAGCACAAGTGACTTGCTCAGGGTCACACAGTATTCAAGTGGGGGCTGTGGGATTCAAACCCAGGTTTCCAGATTTTCAGCTCAGAGCCTTAAACCACTGCACTATACTGCCTCCCTCATTGCCCATCCCCCTGTAGCTAGCAGTGGAACCAGAGACCCCAAGGAGGACATATCACTACAGAACAGTGTGCAAAAGATTGAGATAGGCACCCAAGGGGTAGATAGGCAGAAAAAGGAAAAAATACAACAGAAGGGCACACAGTAGGGAGAACCAGGGATAAAGGGCAACTGGGGGGGGGGGCTGGAGTAGAACAGCAAAACAGACCAGGGAGGTCACATCATGGAAAGCCATGTGTGCCAATGCCAGGAGCCTTAGCAACAAGATGAGGATCTGGAGGCTGCCATGGCAGTGGAGGATCACCTTCAAGGTTGGATTACTAACCTTTAAGGTCCTACATGGACTGGGACCATGGTACCTGCAAGATTTCCTTTGTCCCTACCACCTCCTTCGTCCTCTCCGCTCTGCTGACAAGGGATTGCTAGAGATTCCCAGGGTCCGTTTCACAACCTCATGAGCTTTTGCAGCGCGCTGACCCTGTGGAGTTCTCTACCTTGCTGGGTTAGGGAGTGCCCATCCATTGAGGTCTTTAAATCTGCATTAAAAACGTATTTATTTATTTAATTTTGTTGGCCCAGTAGGCCCACTGAGACTAGAAGTCCCTTTTCAGAGGCGACCGGGGGAAGGGGAATACAGATGGTAACCAACTGAAATTGAACCAGATTAAGCTGTTAGTGGTATTTTTAGTGAATGGGGGAAATTTGGCCAGGACACCAGGGAAATTCCCCTACTCTGCCAGCTGGGGGCTTGACTTCCTGGGAGCAGACTGGAGGAGCCCAGTTTGGAGCCAGATGGAGGAGGAAGTGCTGATGTGGTAGGGAAGATGGATGTGCCTGGGACAGGAGTGAAGGTCTCTCCTCCTGTCATATCTACTCAGGAGGCCATTGATTTAGCGATGGCAGTTGCTGGCTTTAGTGAAAGTGAAGAAATCAAGGAGTAGACAGTCGGGTGAATTCGGACATGTGAACAAACGAAAGTTTGGATATGAAGCAGCAAGCGAACTCTGAAGGGCCCTCTTCACAGGATGAGCAGCATCGTCAGTTGAGAAAGAGAAATGTTTGCAGCAAGCGCTGAAATTAGAAGCAGTGCTGCAGAAGTTGTCTGAGCGAATGGCTGTTAAAACTAACAGCTCCGTGGTTAAGGGACTCCAGGGCCAGACATGTAATAACTCACCGCTTCGGCCCGAAGCTGCTGGGACGAGCATTGCAAGACAAGATTTGAGTGAAGAGGTGGTAACTTGTATGGACAGGGATGCAGCTAGCAGTGAAATGGAGAGAATCTCTGTGTGCCCACAGCTGCAGGAAATAGAGCAACTGGCACTTAAATCACAAAAGAAAAAAGGGAAATGTAACAAACAACGTCTTGGAGTTGGGAAGCAGGCCCGTGCTATGCAGCAGGCTCGCACGCTGCAAGAGGCATTACCTGGGGTTAGAGTACAGTCTTACTCTTTTAAAGACAGAAAGAATTTGAAAGATTGGAATGACCAGGTTGTTGAGCAAGAGGACCGGCCCTCTATTTCATCAGGAACAGCCGAAATAAGGCCCGGTAATTGGTCCCTGGAATTAGCTCTTGTGGACGCCGGTTAGAAACAGGAGCAGAATGGACAATGGACCCCAGATCCAACAGATACTTTGTATCAATGTATGGTTTCAACTGCTTCTACCTCAGTGGCCACCAATGCAGAACAGGAGATGAGCTCCATCATACCCCGGGGTAATTATATAAACACTGCATCTAATAACTGTAATGTTGATATTGTGCCTGATACCGTGCAGAGTGTATCTAATAATGTGATCACAGGTATGGGGGATGCCCCAATTAGTAATGACCAAGATAGGGAGGAGGTGCTTCACCTTGGGCCTAGGCCGGAGGCACTACAAATGTGCAGCAACAGAGGTCTCTGGACCCCCTATTTAAATATCAGATTTGTTTGCTAGTAGGGGTGAACCTGCTGCATGGCATAATGCAGTACTCAAACTGTATAAAGGGGGATTAGAGAAAACCCCGGATAGGGTACATATTGCTAGAGTGTTGTTAAAAACTTCCATGAAGTTTTTTTCATCAGAAATTTTTGCCTTAATTAGTTTGGGTAGTGGTAACTACAACATCAGTTTCAAAAATTTTTCTAGTTTGGATCGTTTTTGGGAGGTATATCAGAAATTAAAAAACACCAGCCTGGATAGTGAACAAATCTAGGATGGGAGCAGGAAAATAAAGGTGAAGCTGATCTTTACTAACACAGTTCCGATACATTTACCAAGTTCTTTTTTCTGGAAAAGATCGAGGGTCAATATTTTGTAGCAGGCTGCCTTGGTCCTGCTTTAAGTGTGGGTCAAGGTTGCATCTAAGCTCAGCATGTGACACCCATTCTGTAGCCACTGCTTGGAATATGGCCATTTGGCAGCATCTTGTTTAAACCTTTTTAAGTGTAACCTATGTGAACAAACTGGTCATGCATATGGGAAATGCCGCTTGGCATCTCACAATAGGGAGGATTGCCCCTCACACGAAGAACTTACTAACCAGGCCCAAGATCAGCAGGCTAAAAGGGTTGCAGCTCAGTGTGCAGCACAGAAGGCACATTGTCCAGAGTCCCCCCCCCAATCCAGACAGTGGTGGATGTAGGGACAGTCATCCCTCTTTCTACAGACATTCCTCAGGTTGTTCCTCGGGTAGAGGATATTCAGCAGGCATCTACAGATGCGGGGTGTTCAGGGAATGAAATCCGCCCCCCTCCTTCGCCAGGAGAAAAAGAACATCCATTCAAAGTTGTGGCGCAAAAGAAAAGGAATAGGCAGGGGAAGAGAATGCTGCAACCTCCTCCTGTAAAAGATAGGGGTGGAGGGCCCTCCCCCCCTTAAATTAGGAAACCAGTTTGGACCCCTTGCTAGTGATAGCCAGGAAGAAGACACTGATGAGGAAGCTACGGATACCTCCTCGATTGCTTCTACTACTGATACTGAAGGGGGGACGGAGGACTCCATAGCTAAAAGAATTAGGAGATGGAACATTAACAAGACCCCTTAAACTTTCTATGTTGTTAGTGATGGGATTCATATTTTTTCCCCATTATCTTTATGCATTCACTCACCATTACCACCCTTGACATAAATAGCATAAAAAGTGAAAGAAAGCGTACTGGTGCTTTATTTATTTTTTTAAATGTTAAGAGTGATGTAATATGCATACAGGATACTAGGGTAAAGATCCACTTTAAACTTCAACAGTCAGCCAAGGAATGGACTCTGGGGCCTTCCTTTTGGTCAACTGGTACAGAAACTTGTGATGAGATAGGTATTCTCTTAGCAAATCCCCAATTCTCAGTTACAAGCTTAGTAGATATTCATCCTGGAAGGGCCATGTTGCTTGACCTTTCCTTTTTAATAGAGAGATTTTGCTTTATTGCAATTTACACTCCCCAAACTAAAGCACAGAGGGTGGCTTTATTTAAAGAGGTGCAGCCTTTTTACATTCTTGTAGGCTCTTAATATGGTTGAGGGACTTTAACTGTGGGTTAAGTAGAATGGATAGAGGGTTACAAACTAATAAAATGTATTGTGATTCCTCTACATTAAAACAGATGATTGATACGGCCGGTTTGATAGATGTGTATAGGAAATTACATCCCACTGGGTGGTTTACTTTCTTTAGAGGGCAACCTGAGATGCGTATTGATTTTATATTTACATCCACAGTTCTAGAGATTCTAGAAAGTTTCTACTTGCCATTTTGAATTTTCTGACCATGAGGCATTGACAGCCAGTATATCTTGGGACTCTGCCCCCCGCTGTAAAAAAAATAAATGGAGGCTCAATGAGTCCCTTTTAGAAGATCCGGGGATGGATAAAATTTGGGGACTATATTGGACAGCTAGGCTCTCTGTGGTAGAGCTTTATGAGAAAGTACAAGACTGGTGGGAGGACACAAAAGCAATAGTCCGAAGCATGTTTCAACAGAGATCTTAACAGGTAGCAAATAAAGATTACCTGCATTATTTGTGGCTTCGCCAATATTTGCAGCACCTGATCTCTCAATCTGAAAGCACCATGCACGATTATGGCTCTTTAATTAGCAACACCAAGAAAGAAATGATGGAGCTTCAGTACAACAGAGCAAAATCCTTAAATCAGGAACTCAGATTTGGTACTATGGTTCATAAACATTCCTTGGATCCCTATAAGGAATGCAAGAACAGGATGGACAGCAGGGTCATCAAGGGCCTCACATCGAGTATGGGGCAGCAGGTACACTCCCCACAGGAATTATTGAAAGTGGCGGAGAAGTATACTGAAGGTCTTTTCGGCTATCCACCTCCCTTTCATGATTCTTCTGATCACTTAGAAGCATTAGATCTCCCTCAGGTGTCAGAATGGGATGTGGCAATATTGACCTCTGCAGTATCTCCAGAAGAGGTTAAGTTAGCTATATCCCAATTACCCTCACAGTCTGCCCCTGGCACAGATGGGTTGAGTTCAGGGTTTTACAAAAAGTGTATTGAGGATTTGGCTCCGGCCCTAGTTATTCTGTTTAATCAAATTTTGGCTACTGGGGAATATAGAGCTTCCATGTAGGAAGCAATTTTAGTTTTAATTCACAAAAAAGGAGCTATGTCAGACATTAACAATTGGCATCCATTGAGTCTGCCAAACATAGATTTTAAAATCCTAAGTAAAGTTTTGTTAGCTAGACTTTCCAAAATTTTGGGTTACTTAATAAGTCCTGCTCAATCCTGTGCCATTCCAGGGCACAGACAGCAAGATAACTTGATTTTACCAAGGAAGATTTTTAGTAGAGGGGAATTGGATGATTTGCAAGGGTATGTGTTGGGCCTTGACCAGGAGAAGGCCTTTGATAGACTTTCCCAGGCTTTCCTTTTTTCAGTTTTGAAAGCGTATGGGGTTCCAAATATGTTTGTTAAGTGGATACAGGACATGTACCAGGGGGCCACTATTGTGCCCAATGTGAACGGGTGGTATGGCAGACATATTAAGATCTCCAGAGGGGTTAGGCAGGGATGCCCGTTGAGCCCCCTTCTATATACACAGTGTGAGTATGCAAGCATCTTGGTTAACACTCTATAATCTGGGAATTAATGTATATCTGTTGGATGTACTGATCAAATCATAGGGAGCATAGAAAGGTTAAGGGAGGAATAGTGAAGATTAATAAAGGAGAGGGGAGGTGGGCAGAGAGAGACAGTGAAAAGCAGAGATACTGAATGAATACTTTTGCTCAGTATTCACAAAAGAAAATAAGGAGGAGTTACCTAAACCAGACAATAGAAGCGCTCTGGGTAGGGGGGGTTGACACCAGTCCATTTACAGAAGAAATAGTCTTGAAAGAACTCCTAAAACTCAAGGTGGACAAAGTAATGGGGCCTGATGGGATTCACCCCAGAATCCTGAAAGAACTAAGGGAGGACCTAGTGACACCACTGACCACACTTTTTAACAAATCATGGGAGGATGGGGTGGTACCTGAGGACTGGAGGAGGGCAGATGTGATTCCCCTTCACAGAAGTGGGAACAAGGCAGAAGCAGGAAACTATAGACCTGTAAGTTTGACCTCAGTGGTAGGGAAAATGATGGAATCACTTCTGAAAGAAAGAATTGTTGAGTACCTAGAGGCCAGCGGGGCACAGGACCCAAAGCAGCATGGATTTACAGCAGGAAGTTCATGTCAAACGAACCTAATTGATTTCTTTGACTGGATGACCAAAGTAATAGACCAGGGAGGGGCTGTGGATATGGCCTACCTAGACTTTAGCAAGGCATTTGACACAATCCCGCACAAAAGATTAATGATCAAGTTAGCCAGCCTGGGAGTGGGTTCCAGGGTGGTAGCCTGGAAGCAAACTGGCTGCACAACAGGACACAGAAGGTAATAGTGAATGGAACACATTCTGAAGAAAGGGGGGTTACTAGTGGAGTACCTCAGGGCTCAGTACTGGGTCCAGTCCTCCTTAACATCTTTATAGGTGACATTGCAGAGGGTCTGGAGGGAAAGGTATGCCTCTTTGCCGATGACACAAAGATCTGTAACAGAGTTGATACACAAGGGAGTTTAGAAAGGATGAGAAGGGACTTGGCAAGGTTGGAGGAATGGTCAGACATATGGCAACTTAGATTCAATGCAAAGAAGTGCAAAGTAATGCACCTGGGAAATAAAAATCCAAGAGAAGAGTACACAATAGCAGGGGAGGTACTAACAACAACATTAATGGAAAGGGATCTGGGTGTAGTCATATCAAATGACCTAAAGGTGGGTAAGCAATGTGAGAAGTAAGTAAGGAGAGCCAGGGAGATACTGGGATGCATAGGAAGGGGCATCACAAGTAGAAAAACGGAAGTGGTTATCCCTCTGTACAGACAGTTGGTGAGACCCCATTTGGAATACTTTGTGCAGTTTTGGAGACCCCCATCTATGCAAGGACATAGACAGGATGGAAGCAGTCCAGAGGAGGGCAACTAAAATGGTGCAGGGTCTGCATCAGAAACCATATGAAGAGAGACTGAGAGAGCTTAATATGTATACCCTTGATGAAAGGAGGTACGGGGGCACATGATAGAAACTTTCAAGTACCTCAAGGGAATCAACAAAGTCCAGGAGGGTAGCATCTTTCAGAAAAAGAGATGTGTAAGAACAAGGGGGCACAATTTAAAGATAGAGGGGGGATGGCTCAGGGGTAATGTGAGGAAATTTTTTTTCACGATGAGAGTGGTGGATGCATGGAACCGCCTTCCTGGGGAGGTTGTTGGGTCAAAAACAGTCGGGGAATTCAAACATGCATGGGACAGACATAAGGCAATTGTAGTGGGGGGTTGCAGGAAGTAGGCTGTTGGTTAACTAGAATCTGCAGCTTATCCAATAGGTAGGGAAATGGGCAGACTGGGTGGGCCAAGTGATCCTTATCTGCCATCAAAGTCTATGTTAAAATATTTAGTCATGAACTCAATAATAACAATTTGGGTAATTTAACACACAAATTAAATACTAACCTTGGTGTGCACCAAAGTTGTGTCCTTGCACCTTCATTATTAAACCTGTATATTAACACAGTTATGTTTCGATTAAATAATTAGGACTTTCACTTACCTAGAGTCAAAAATGATACAGTCTCTTATCTGGCTTATGCTGATGGTGTAGTACTAATTTCTACATCTCTTTTAGGGTTGCAGTGGAAATTAAACAAATGTAATGCCTACCTAACTCATCTAGCTAATGCATATCATGTTAACCCAGTGATGTACATTGTGCTAACTGCTGTGAACCTCTGTGTGGCAGCTGTCTTTCTTTTATTTTAGTTCCTTGGGGATACCCTGTCATGTTGCTATAATTTACTGCACCAAGATATGCTGCTTACCATGTACATGTACAGAACATCAGGAGCAGCTGACGTGCTTTACAGCTGGCTGGCTAAAATCAGTGACTGGATGGTTTCCAGCTGGCTGAGATGCAACCCTGCTAAGACTGAGGTGCTGGTGATCGAGCCTGGTCATGGGCGTGATGGGTTGCCACCGGGTGCTGACTCTGGACTTTTTCTGGGGTCGACTCCGTTGGTGGTTTCTCCGAGGGTGCAAAATCTGAGCGTGATCCTTGATTGCAGATTGACCTTTGAAGATCAGGTGTCAGCTGTAGTTTTTATCACTTGTGAAACATTGCCCCGATTAAGCCCCTCATTCCTCCCGAGGACCTGCCAACACTAGTACATGCCTTTTTGACTTCCAGGCTCAACTACTGCAATACTCTGTATTTTGTGGTTATGGGAGGGACCCTCTGCTGGCTGCAGTTAGTGCAGAATGCAGTGGCCCAGTTACTGATGGGCCTTTCGAGGTCTGGTCATGTGATTCTGGTTCTGTGTGCTCTGCACTGGCTGCCGGTCAGGTGGAGGGTCCTTTTCAAAGTGAGTCTTCTCACCTTTAAGGCTCTATATGGGCTGGGTCCTGGTTACCTGTCTGAGCTGCTGACACTGGTGTCTTCTGCTTGCTTCTTCCGCTCCTCCTCGAGGGGCCTCCTGGACATTCCCAGGGTTCGGCTCAAGACCTCAGGAGATCATGCTTTTAGTGTCTCTGGGCCAACCCTATGAAACTCTTTGTCAATTGAGATGTTTAAGGGGAGGATAATGGCCCAGCTCTTCAGCCTGGCCTTTGACTGCTGATACCATCTTTAGCTTTGGCCAGTTCCTTGAAGACTGACTTCTGGAAACCTCTGTTTTGCTGAATTTTAATCCTGTTACATTTTTAATGAGTGTTTTTATGTTTTTATCACTGCTGTATATCCTCGTTTATGTTTGGCACCTCCGGGATTGGGTGCCTTATAAATAAAATTGCCTTGCCTTGCCTACTTGTTTCATTTGTATTTAGAATGTGTTATATATGTAATATATGCATGCTGTACGATTCCTTACTATCCCGTTCCTTCCCTCCCCCCAGGTCACAACTGGAAACAAGCCTTGACCTGTGTACATACCTGGTAAAACATGTTTAAATAAATAAATAAATAAATTGACCAATCAATCAATCAATGTTGAGTGCCTGTATAAGCATTTAAAATAATAACAATGAAACTCATCATTTAGTTTTTGGCAGTACAAGATGGAATTCATCTTCTCTTTACTAGATAATTTAAACTACAAACTATAAACAGTACGTATGATTGTCTAGCAATCTGGTACAATAGAAATTTGAAATGAAAATCCCATAAACTATATAAAACAGACACTTGAGACTACTGTAAATCAGGTTATTATATTTATGAAAAATTATGGAGGCTATTCTATCAAGGGATGCTTCAAAATAATAACTGGAAAGATTTAGGCTTCTATTAATAATGCTGCAGAGATATGCGGAATAAAAAGTTACAAATATTAGAGAAAATTGTGAACAAATTATATAAATATTCATTAAGTTTACCTGTTTGTGTACCAGATTACATTTTGTGAGTGGAGCTGGGACAGTTCCCATTAGAAACTCTAGTAAAGATCAGGATTTCAGCTTTTATTACTGATGTCTCGATTCTTAATGAATCAACACATCTAAAGAAATGTTTTGAGGAACAGACTGAATATTCGAATAGAGGGTTTCAGCTCCCATATCTAGTTTTTCTTTAAAAAAAAAGAGATCTATACTGTGGGCCTTGCAGATATACTGACTGAAATTTATAGAATACCAATTAATATTATCTATCAAATCAAACAAAGATTCGGAGACATTACATAAGCAATAATACCCAACAGGGTGGGCGGTATTGAGGAATACTGGACTGCCCGAGGCGTAATGGGGCTCGACGCCACAGGCAGAGGGTCCTATAGCCTTGGAAGGTCCGGTATTCCCCAATACCACCCAACCTGGAGGGTATTATTGTTCTTAGAAAATGGCACTGTAAAAGAAAAAAAAAGTTCAATAAAAATTAATAAAAATATGGTTTCATATACATTTTGTGATAAAATATTTCCTCTGCCTTGATTAGAATTATGTGTTGTTGTCTTTTTTGAACTTTTATCCTACTGGAAGCTCTGTATTAAAAAAAACTAAAAAGAGCTGGTTGAATGCAATTATCCCCCCCCCCCCACCATAGCAAGAAAGCGACAGTGTGAGCACAATTGGCAGCCATGGGTAATTTTTAAGAGAAATGAAAGAGAGTCTTTATTAGAAAGTGTTTTTTTTTTTTGTCACTGTTTGTAAACATGGGAGATGACAGCGTGAGGTGTATTGATGTTAGCGGCTAAGAGACTGAGTGTAGTATGAGGCCAGGAAAGCTATTTGTATCTGGGGGGAGTGGACGTGGATTTTTTTCAAAGATGGAAACTGTGTTATTCTGTCTTGTTATGGTTATGTGTGTTTGCATCGAGGAGGTACAGCAAAAAGATCAGAACCACTTCTGGGCATGAGAGGAACATTGTGCCCTTCACTGCTCCCCCCCCCCCACAAGTTTCTCCGTCTCCTCTGAATCATTTTGTTACTTCCATGATGACCTCGGTCTTGTTTCCCCTACCTGAGCTGAAATTTAGTTGTACTGTGCAGCATGTCTCCCAACCTGGGTGTCCATACATTTGTTCCCCTAACCGACGTCGGAAGATCTGCGCTCGTGGTCCAGCAGAGCAAATGTGGAAAAAAGACTTGACAGCAGCACAAAAAGAAGAAACGTGAAGAATGTAAAAAGAAAAATGTGGTGGTGTTGCACTAAGATTTCTTTCTTTCATTTTTTATTAAAAATAAACTAATTGTGTGCCTGTTATTTTGTAAGGGTCTCTCACAGCTTCAGCGAGGGTGAAGCGGGGAATAGTGTGACAGCGCTCTGAGGAACAGGCACTTATGTTTTACTATGTAAAACTGTTGTGCCATGATTGTGTGTATGTTTTCAGGGAATTTTAACTGCTTTTGATTTTTAAACTTTTTGGGGGGCCACAAGAGCCAGCAAACAGCAAGTGGCCAGGCAGCTGGAGGAGGGGACAACACAGTGTGGTTGGCTCTGTGAGACTCTAATATTGGCTATCACAGCAGCAGCATGGGATGTGAATATACATTCAAAAAGAGAAAAAAAAAAGTAATGTGAAATGAGCCAGGGAGGTTTGATGTGTGGTTTTGAACAGCTTGCACTGAACTACGGAGCGGGAGAGGGGGGAGCAGTATCTCTCGCTAAGCTAGAGGAAAACAAAATGGTGGCCACAATAGATTGAACATTCTACAATGATTTTGCCAGGTAATCAGGCAGCCAGAGACTAGGGCTCATTATTTTCCAGTCTCTATTGCCTGATACCGGACCAGGTAGTTGGTAGCATTAGCCAATCAAAAATGAGCATGCTCTCTACCCATTTTCTAAAGCTCAGATATGGCTGCCATTAAAAATGAAAAAATTCACATTACTACTAAAAAATGTTTGAAACAAAGATTTGGGAAAGAACCATCTTTGAATCTCAAGTATGATAGGAAAACTTGAAATTTACACACACAGTTTAGATTAGAATTGTTTTGTAACAATCAGCTTTATTACAGGCAGCACAGGACTGGGATCCCCTTGCCATTTTGTAATTGTGGAAATGGTGTGATTGATTATCTCGAGCATAGGGTAGTGAAATTTCTTTAATTAACAGAGGGATAAATATCAAGGAGAGATATTCGCTCAGTTATACTATTCCTAAAGAGAATTAGTTGTCTTTTTCTTTGCTGTTTCCAGTTTAGGGATACTTAATAAAGTTACTTGGTTTATTAAGACGTTGAAACTGGCATACTGAGTTTTTGGGGGAAATTCTGGTGTCTGATCCTGAGGCACCACCGTTTCAGTAACAACCTCGATGGGGAAATAAGAATATTTTTGTTTGACCAGGATTTTTATGTTATTCTTATATATTGTGCAGTTTCAGGATGAAGCTCAAGACACTTTTTAAGTTCTCCGGACATTTTCCAAAAACATTTTTTGGTTTTTGCATTACAGATTACAATATTCTGTCAAGAAATGTAGGTAACCAGACCTGAATCTTGCAGAGTTCTGTTTATACTTGTACATTTGCCAAGTTAGTTAAAGCTCTTACACTTAACTTCCTTGTGCTCCCAGGTTGCACCTGTAAACAAACTTTCAGTTTAGTGTGTCTCTCCCGATAAAAAAAAAAAAAAAATCTCCATCCTGATTTCAATCATTAAAAAACAAACATGTAATATGAACATAAATATTCGCTATTCACCTGAAACAAGAACTCTCATTTAACTATGTTTTATATTTTGTCACATATGAAATCTTAGATGAAGAGATACTGTATGTCCATTAACGTAGTTGAAATCTGTAACTGTTTTTCTATCCTGTGTTTTAAATTTAGTAATGGCTTTTTAAGTCAAACAAAGAAACTTGAAACTTGGAAACTACTGCAGATGTATGGTATATGTGATGCATACTGTATTAGGTCTTACATTTGTTACATATATCACATTATCTAAAGTGTGGATTGCATTAGCAATCAGGGACATCACTTACATGTTTTTTGAGAAACAGAAAATATTTAACAATATTGTTTAGTATAGCTATAATGAGTGTTTATTAAACTAAATGCTTCATTGGGTTCTTTTAAAGCACATGACAGTTTTAAATCAAAAAGGAATCATAAATGATTGATTGGCCACCAACCTTACCACCTTGGATTCTGATCCAGTCAGATGCCATTAGCTTAGCAGGGTTGGGCCTGGTCAGTATATGATGGGAGACCTCCACTGAACACCAACTGCTGCAATAAGTGGTGTTGTTAGCTCTGCATGGGGATATTATCCCCTTTGTTAAAAGCAACAGAACCAGTGTTACTATTAAACCTGGCCTGGCCTACAGGGTCTGTCATATCCTTGCCCCCACTACTTGACTTGCCCTAGCCAGAGCAGTACTTCTCCCCAGTCTTACATTATATCTTTTGCATCTGTCTGCAAAATACTTCTGGCCAAATTAGATACTGCCTATAATGATATATGAGGGTTTGCGCTATCTGCATCCTGTCTCACTCACCACTGTGACCTCTACAATACGTTGGAATGGTTGTCTCCTAGGAATAATCATTAATTTGTCATAGGCTGTTTCCCAACAAGATCATTAGATCTGCCTCCCCCTACCCCAGCAGAGATATTAAAATGTTCCAACCAGGTGTATGCCCTTCACTTCTGGCTATCCTCAAAACTCGCACACTTACAGGAGACCAGGCTCTTGCATAATGTCCACCAAGGTTTTGAAACTCTCTCCCATTGTGGATCCAGAGTTCCCTCTCTCCCCCTCTTCAGGAGTTCTTTATGGGACCACCTGAAGGCTGACCCAAGATGCAACTGTACTTGACATGTATCTTATTGCATGGTACCACCTAATCATGTTACTGACCTCTTCCTGTAAAGCTGTCAGCTCTGACAAAGGTGCTCTTGTATTGAAACTCCATTTTGTGATGTACTGTACCTTGGTATTTGTAAGCTTTTAGTCTCTCCATGTTACCTTACTTGCTTTGTGTTATTTAGTGTCATTTTATGTATTCTGATCTTTTGCCTCTGAAATGTAATTGTTCCCATTGTTTCCCATTATTTCTGTACTACTGTAACTGGTGATGTTACGTTGTTCTTCTCTACTAGGTAACCTTCTGGGTCGTTCCTGAAGATGAGCATGTAACTTTTTTTATTTAGTGTTCTTACTTGGTCAATAAAAACTAAATAAATAAAAAAAATGCCCCAGTATGGTATGTGCATAAATAATTACATTTTCATTCACAAGAGTGCAGTGTGCACATATATAGAACCCAAACAAACATAAGAAAGAAAGAAATAAGCACCTTAGCTGGATTTGAACCCAGGTAGCTTGGAATCTCACCATAGACCCTTATTTTTCTATTCTGTATGCGAACCATTTTCACTCCAGCACTAACGTTTGAATATCGGGGCCCATATATCTTGCAGCAAGCAAGTCTATATTACCCCACTAGACCACATATTCAATACACTATGCAGATTTGTCCTTTCAAGTAACTTATCTACCAATCATTGTCTGCTCTATGATTAACTTAAATAGATTTTCCAGGTACCAATAAAAAATTCACAGTTGACAACAGCAGAAAATTTGAATTTCAGGACCTTCTATTTTATTATTGAAAACATTTTCTTTAAAACATCTTTGTTCTGCCAACCTAATGTCTTTCAGTTGCTTATAACATCACAACCTGTTGCCACTGAAATAATCCTAATGTCACAAGCAGAGGGCCATGCCTTCAACACAGGAAAGGCATGAGGAACAGATAAAATATGAGGGTCAATGAGCCTGTTTTCCTGCAGATGTCTTTAGTAATAGAGTGGAATGTCCTAAAATTCTGTTTTTTGGCATATTACGACATTTGGGTCTTGCAAAGGTGGCATTTTTATTTTGCAGGAAACTGGAAATTTGTTTTAACCCTTAGGCTGGCAACAGAATTAGAATGTATAGCAATTCTGGACTGATATGTCAGTCCGTGGCCCTGCAAGGGTTAATTGGCTAAGCGCGTCGGACAGATGGGATTACAACTGACTGACTCTGTTGATCATGTGCACACAAGTAAGGGCTCTTGATTATCCTCTTACTGATCTGACACCCTCTGGCAGTGCCTTCTCACTATGTTCTAAAATCCATAAGGTAAAGGAAACTTTTGAAAGCAAGGCCTTTGTATTTACTACTCCAGATCCCTGGAAGAAACATCTGACCCACCTTAACAAAGCTCCCCGCCTGCACAAGTTTTTAGAGCTAGTCTCTCTTCCCACCTGAGATCACCATGTAGTGGCTTTCATCCTGCAACCGCTTATTGGGTATTTTGCTGTTCTGTTGCCTGCTGTTATCCTAACTGGAAACCCTGTGAAAGTGAGATGCTGCATCTCATGGTGTCATACTGGTTGCAGCAATTTCAATTAACTAAATTAATAAATAAATAAATAAAGAGTATTTAAGACAACTTACAGAAACTGTTAAAGCTTCTTAAAACAGAACTAATTTAAAGTAGCAGTGTATGTTAGGTGTAAAAAACAAATTCAGCTGTGCTTTCAAATTAGTAAGGGAGTGACAGGGCTCCCTTTCTAAATCATGCTAATTTTAGCTAACAATAACTAAGGTAAAATACCTTATTTTAAAAATAGTTATTTTCTTTGGATCTGCAAGAAAGATGACTCTGACTCTCCCCTGGTGACTCCTGACGAATCTGTATAGATATCCATTTCTGATGTGTATCCTTGTTGATTGAGAGTCAGCAGGTGCAGGCCAGAGGTATTGTTTTTCAGATGTAAAGAAAACCTTAGGGTAAAAATAAACTATTTTACTTTACTTACAGTTTTATTTCTTTTTAAGTTTCTTATGCTGTTACTCAGGTTCGGCCCTTGGATCTCCTTCTGTTCCTCTAACCCACACTGCAGCTCCATTACCCCATAGTCTCCCAGGATTTACCTCAGCTCTTCTTCTCATATCCCTGTGAATTTTTCCACCCAAAGGTGGGGCTTTGGGGGTGGCCCAATCCCCTCCAGAGAATTTCACCAGTTGTTGGGGAGGCCAAATCAGCCAGCACATGTGGAGCCTTCAAGTATGGTAGGATTCCTGCTTTAAGTGGGGTTTTTCCTTCACTGCTACTGTCCACCGTTGAGCACACTGCAGCTTTAGGACATAATGACAAGTAAATTCACATTGAATGCAACCACATGTGTCAGTATTGGCAACATTTCCTCTCCTGTTTTGGGATCCTGACTACTCTTCTTCATGTGGTCCTTAAGGGGGCAGTATCATAGCAGGACTACTCACCCTCTCTCTCCCTAGAGGAAGGAGCACCTTCTAAGAAACCCAACTTACCTCCACCTGGCTGGACCCTTGATGACCTGAGCTGTTTCCCAAACTGGAGTCTCCTGTATTGCAGGCTGTAGCACTACTGCTACTCAGGAAAGGGTGTCTCATTGTTCTTTTACCAAATTAGAAGCAGCACTACTTATTTTTCTGTGTCTAATGTGAACTGTTGCCTTAAAAACCTTATACTTTAAAATAAATTATACAATGGCAAGAAAAAATCCTGGACTCTGATTGGTCAGTCTTGGGCTGGACCCGTGATGTTAATCAGTACAACATAACGGGTCTTGTCTCAGCCTCACTGTGAACCTGCAGATGAGCTTTTGGATGATGAGCCTGAGCCAGAGCTTTTTTTTTTGCATCTCCTCTTAAGAAACAAAAGTATTTTTCCACACTAAAAAAAAACATTCTTTAAAATTATTTTTTTATT
The DNA here is from genome assembly GCA_016271365.2 of Neoceratodus forsteri. Classification (NCBI taxonomy): domain Eukaryota; kingdom Metazoa; phylum Chordata; order Ceratodontiformes; family Ceratodontidae; genus Neoceratodus; species Neoceratodus forsteri. The sequence continues at coordinate 1,100,226,375 of CM028129.1, read as the reverse complement.
TTATATATAACGAGCCATTGTATAGCATAATAATACCCTCCAGGGTGTGTGTCGTTTGGGATAACATCTGCACCTCAGTTGTTGGACACACTCGGCCTGCGGCCTTATGCTCAACCACCTGAGGCGTGACGTTATCCCAGCACGACACACACCCTGTTGGGCATTATTGCTTAATTGCATAAACTGGACACATGATGGCCTGACTCAGAATATGCAGTTCATCATCACTTTGTGTGTGTGTGTGTGTGTGTGTGTGTGTGATTTCCAAACTCTGTCATGGTTCTGCCACGTAAGAGTTATTATTCTGCTCCCTCTAATTATGAAGATAAAGATGATGCTTAGTCAGGCCATTACACATTCCATATTTATATGGATGAATTTATTCTTACTGATGTGTTAGACAAAGGATATAGATAGACTAGAAATGTTACAGAGAAGGACAGTGCAGATGACTGAGAAAATGGATGGAATAGACTATGCCAATAGACTGAAGAGGTTAGAATCATTCTCCTTGGAGAAAATAAGGTTAAAGAGGACTTGATAACTGTCTACAACCTAATATGAAGAATCATACCTGTGGACCTCCTTAAATTACTGAATGGGTCAGAAGACAAGACAGCAGGACATAAATGATCACTAAGAAGAGGAAGATCTGGAAAGATATAAGGAAACAATACTCCAAAGAATGAACAGCCTATCTGCCCTTCCTTTTTTATTAGTAAGTAAGTACAGGGCACTACATATTCTATTAAAAAAACTTAAAACACTCTGGGCCCAATTTTCATGGGGCAGAATTTGGCACACGGTGCCTGCGCTAAAAGGATTTGATGCAAGTGGCACCTTGCGCCAAATGTTGCAACAATCCTGATTTTCGAACACAGGCTGCATCCAAATTGGGATGCCATGTGCCAAAGCAGCCCTGTGCCACCCCTGCTCCAGAAGAGCCAGAGTGCTAGGTTGTAAAGGGGCTTGCACCACAGTGGGGCTGCAGCATCCCCTCATTTGGAATTTTGGAACCCCACCATGGCCCCAAGATGGGGCTGAGGTGAGACCAGCCATGAGGTGGCCCAATGGCCCTATGCTGGAGGTCTGGAGGGAGCCGAGTGTGTGAGGGGAAGACTGTGAGGACATGGGGCAGGGCAGAGGGACCTATGGGGGTGCCAAAGTGGGCAGTGGGGACATGGCAGCTGTGACAGGGTACACAGATGGCATGGGAAGGATGCACACTGGACAGCTGGACAGAGCCGCTAGGAATGGGTACTCCCTGGAGTCAAGCACCTAACTCCTTCCCAGACCCCCAGAAGCCACCTGGCCAGGCATCTGTCCTGGAGCTTACAAAGTCCCTGACATGTGGTGGTAGGCAATGGCTGCAGGGTAATAGGTGCAGATGGTGGGTGGAAATGTACCCCTTGGCACCGCAGCATTTCCCTGCTGAACAGCCCACTGCATGCTGATGTCTGACTACACTGTCAGGGGCTGTGTAAGCTCTGGGACAGGTGCCAGGGCTGGTGGCATGTGGGGGTCTAGGACAGGGTCCATACCTGACTATTGGGGATTACCCTGTCCTAGCGGTTCTGTCCAGTTGTCCAGCGCACATCTGACCACTGCCACCTATGTATTCTGCCACAGCTGCTATGCCCCCTGCCCACTACAGCATCCCCACAGGTCCTTCTGCCCTGTCCTATGACCTCCCAGACTTCCTTCCCTCCAACTCCTCCCACCCAACATCACAGTCTGGACCAGCATTGTGCTGGGCAGGGAGACTTGACGGGATCCTTTGTCAAACCCCTCTGGTGCACCAAATCTTTGCCTCAACACTCCAACTGTGGCAATTTCTGGGACATTGGAGAAGGGATCTCTTTTGTAATTAAATCAGGTGCAGGGTCCTTGGCACACCCAGAGTTTGCTGCAGCCAGGGATTGGTGCATCTTGCACTGATCTATTGGCTCTTTGAAAATCAGACCCCCTTTTTCCAAATGCATTTTTAAATCAAGGCTTTAAAAACAGTTTTAGCTCTTGTATTTCCAAACTGTCTGTAATTCTTTGTGTAATGTGATCAAGCTATTGTGCTGTTCTGCCCTTTGCTTGTCATTGCTGGTTATACTGTGCATTGAGCTCTGGAAATGTGCTAAATAAAAACAGTGCTACTGTTGTACTAATACACAATGATTCACTGTGCAACCATACACAAAACAATAGACAATACACACAGAGGCAATGATATAAAGGTACTGTGTACAAGGAAATAATGTCAAAAGAGGGGGCTGAAGTGCTCATGTGGTTTTATGCTTTTCTGCTCCCAAGATGGTATTAGTTCCCTAGTACACAGCACTTTTTCATTGTTTGTTTTATATAACACATTAGGTTAGCCCAAAATGGTTTGATTTTAAAACCTTTTATTTTACAAGTTTGCAGTATAGAGTCATGTAGTATAGAAAAGTAATGCATTAGTTTTTCTATGGGGGAAATACCCAACTATGTGTTATGTATGCAGTAAGACATGCCTGGGTGTGTAATTATGGGGGAGTAATTGCACAGCTCGAGGGTGTTGTTAGGCATGTGGCACTTGTACCGAGTGTCTTTTTTTTAAATTTTTTCTTTATCTCCTGGCTTTCTATGGCAACCCTCTTCAGACCGTCTCCCCAGCTCTGTCACCCAGCTGCCCTGGGACTTACCTTCACTGCAGTCCTCTGCCACTGGACCTGCAGTTGTGCCCGGCCACCAGTACAGTGCCTGTGAGGGGTCAGTCTCTCATTCTGCTGCACAGAAGAGTTTTTCCTCCCACTTTTCTCCTCGGGCCCACGGACATGAAATGGGCGCAGCATCCAAACTCCACCTCTGCAGAGATGGCTCCAGCACCCTGTATGTGGGATTCCCCCTTCCCTATGTTTGTGGTTTGCTGGTGCTACCACCCAGCCACCGCAGGGCAGCAGGCAAAAAGCATTCTGCAGCATCCCCCCTTCCCAAGGAAGGAGAGCTGTTCTGGGCTGCTCCATCCTTCCTCTCCCTGCTGGCTCCCAAGCAACTCGAGTCCATTCTTAACCCCAGGTCACTGGTGTAGCACGAGGTGTGGTGTCTAGCGCCTTAACCTTCAGAGCCACCAGGCTGGTACACTGAGTGCCTTTAAACACCCGAGAGCAAAGTGCAATTATTCCCCATAATTACACACCACTGCAGTGTCTTATCACACTTACAACAGAGAGAGAAAAACTGTGAGCCACTGATTGAAATAAAAGTTAAGTTTGTCTTTAGAATGCTGCAAAATGATTGCATTTATAGTTGACAGACAAGGTAGTCCCTTTGAACAGCTCATTTCCCCATCAATGTTAAAACTGCCTCTGCAGTGAAGTTTGCCACATCAGTGTTTGCTGCTCCTGAGAAAAGCTAGAAAATGGAAGAAAAAGAAACGCTGATGCCAGATACGAAAAACATCACATTATAAGAAGGAACTGGCAGTTTCTTCAACACTCTTCCTGTGAGGTCTACAGAGTCAATGTGGTTTTGGAACAGGTCTCTGACTGGTCATTTCAGTCGATGTACTCAAATAGCTCCAGAGGCTGTTTTCATTTTCATGGCACTGTAGGGATTTGGAACTCATGCACATATCCCATCTCTGTGTGAGATGTGAGTTGGTATTGTAGTTGAACTGGTGCACAGGCTAAAGAAGTACAGGACTATAAATAATTTCCCTTCGGTACTGGTCTCTCAGCCAATCAAATGGTTCACATTTTTCTCACTATGTTATAAAGTAAAATTTTCTGAACAGTCAAAACAGAAAAACAGGCATTTAAATAGCTGTCAGTTTTCTTTCTCCAAGTAGCAGTTTCTATCCAGTGGTTAGAGACAGACTGTGAAAGTAGAGAGATCTCCATCCATAAGCCTGAGCAAACATAATAATTTTAAATACTTTTTAAAGACATTCCCTGGTGTTTCAGATTCACATTGTTCTGATGCACCTGAAAAGATTTTCAGTTTTTTACTGGCACAAATACATTCATATATGTATGGAACCATTCTGAGATTGTTCTGTGCAGATCTGAATCTAAATAAGATAGTGCAGTACTATGTTCTCATAACTATAGCCATTGGCATCTTTCAAGGTAAACTTGCCTGTCTGTCTGTTTTGGGATGCTTTGTTTCTTCTATATGTTTATTCTGTCTTTATGTATATATATTTCTAAATGTTTGAATGACCTTTGGGTAAAGTTTATTTTTTATTCATTTTTTACCTTCATCTGCCAAGCTCTGAACCTGCCGCTATAAAAGCAGATACATCCAAAACCGCATGGCAACCCTTATATTTCTTTATTTTGCTTAATTTGCAACACTATTCTACATCCCAATGAAAACATTTCATGAATATAACATGAGATTTACATGGTTTTATGCAAACAATATACAAACATTCCCACATTTTATTGAAATGTTAATACAAGTGGGCTGTCTTAGTATCAGTAATTTATACTTTATTTTTTACAGGACATCGGTGGAAATAAAATAAGCAAACATCTTGACAGATGCTGCATCCTTGTTTTATGTTTTTATTTGCACGTATGTTAACACCTAAAACAATTATGTTGTAAAAATAATCTGGTCCATTACAGATTTTTTTTTTTTCATCAATAGAAACTAAGTCTCAACACGTGACTCGAAATCAAGCATTGAAGCCCATGGTTTATGCTGTGGATTTAAGGGCCCGATTCCAAGACATATGGTGCAAGTCGCTGGCACTTGCAACTTGCGCCATATGCTGATATGCCAGGGACCCTGTGCCCGATTCCAAAAAAAGGCAGGGTCCCCAGTGGCTATGTCCTGTGACTTGCGGCACCCCAGATGGTACGCCAAAGGGATGGCACACCTATACAGGATGTTGCAAGTCACAGTACTGCCTCTGACAGGGTGCAAGTCTCCCCACCTCGGATCCCTGAGTGGCAAGCCCCCTCCCAAATCCCCACACCCTAGAGCTATACCAATGCCCCACAGGTCTGTTCAAGCACCTCCCCTCCCCTTCCCCTGCCCCAATGGCAGCCGCCCAGACACCCGACAGTACCCCGCAAATCCTGGTAGTCTAGTGGCCCCTCCCCCCATCCTGCAGTGCCAGTCCACCCCCACACCCGGCCCCAGTCGGCAACTAGCAAAACATACCTCTCACCTCCGTGGCCAGCCGCTGACTGAGCTCCCTCCATGTGTGTACTACTGTATACAGTACATGCTCAAATGACTGACTGAATGTGTACTGTATACAGTAGTATGCACTCGGAGGGTGCTCAGTCAGTGGCTGGCCCCAGAGGTGAGAGATGGGTTTTGCCAGTCACCGAATGGGGCCGGGTGGAGGGGTGGGCTGGCACTGCAGGGTGGGGGGCACTAGAGTACCAGGGATTTGCAGAGTCCGTGGTGTGAACTGTACTGACTGTGCACAGTGTGGCACAGAATCGAACAGGCTTGTCCTTGGGGGTTGCTGTCCCTGCTAGGCATATTGCTGGCTATATGGGGGTTCAGGGCATGGGGGATGTATTGCCCTTCAGGGCAGTGTGATGTATCGGGGCATGAGGGGGTGGGATAGCCCTATGGGGTTTTCACTGTATCTCGGTGGGATTGGGGCTTGGGGTGACAGCAGCCCGCAAAAGGGTGTCTCTAACACACTGGGGGATGGTGGGGGCATCTGTGGGATTGTAGGGGGTGGATATATGGTGGCACTGGCACAATTCAGCAACCCCCAGTGGAGGCAACAGACACTTAGACCAGCTAATGGCTGGTCTAACTATGCTTAGACCAATGTCCTCTGGGGGTTGTCTTGGAATAGCACATGTGCTGTTCCACCAGCCACCCTCTCAGAATAGAGCATAACTGTTGCATAAACCCCTTGTGCTGTGTCACAGGGGTTTATGGCGTACCTACTGGCGTAGGATGGCTTTGGCACAGGCAGCCTGCGACATGTCACAGGCTGCTTTTTGGAATACCAATTGATGTAATGCATGGTGCAAAGTGCTACTTGTGCCATTTTGTTTGTGCAAGTCACTTTGCGACATATGTAAACTGTTCTGAAATCGGGCCCTACATTTTTAAGTGACCAAAAGATGATCATCATGTGCTGGGCCAAAATCTAGAAATTTGACATTGGATGCAAAAACACCAGGGAATGATATCAAATGTGCTCCAGTGACTCAGCTTCTCTGATACCAGATGGAATTGAGTTTCACAGTGGAGGAGCTCTGTCTGAAACTTACTATCCCTCCACAGTTTGCTATTTAATGATTGAAATTCTGAGCCTTTGTTAGTCAATCTAAAATTATGGGACAGTACAGGAACAGTCAGTGGTGAATTCATGAAACAGAATATCATCAAGAGTAGTACTTTGCTAGCATTGCAGCTTACAAAGCAAGACCAGGTGCTCACTTACATGAAAACAATATAACTGAGAACCACGACAGGTACCAGTTTGTAATTCCCCATTACCTCAGTACATAGGATGCTTCCATGCACGTACCTTGTTCTGGCAGAAAAAGTGGTACCCTGGCTAGATTTTGCTAAACACAGTTTAGGATATGGTACAAGGGGCTGCAATTACTACCTAACCTGGGAGCAACAGCCAACAGCAACAACTGTTAACACACTGCATTGCATGCAATCCACATACCAGCATTTATATCTATGTGAGAAACCAAACAGCTATACAGTATGAATCATAAATAATCATATCAGTAATTTCTTGCTATACTGGTCCTGTTGTGCATTAGTATGCATTCTAACAAATGGAATCAATCAGTGATGCCTAATACAAAAGTGCATCATCCCATTGGAGAGTGATGCCCTGGAGTAGAACTTATACAAGTTATAGAACTTTGAGGTAAGTTCAAATTCTACACTGTGGTCATCATGCTCTTCCTATGGGATTAACACCAGCTTTGTCTCTGCACTCGAAGAGAGCAGTAGAGATGGGCGAATTTGGCTAAATTCGTTCCATGAACTAATCCATGAATTAAACACAGTTCACAAAGTGCAGATCAATTTGCAAAGTGAGGAATTTCACCTGTTAGTAGCGGAATTTTGCCTGCGATCAGCGGAACTTTGCCATTCATTGGTGAAATGTTGCTACTTGCGGTCAAAATTCCACACTTTGTGGGCAGAATTCCACCATTCACATGGAAACATTCACAATTTCGGGTGAAGTTAAAGTTGCCGAGGGTAGAGAAAACTTCATGAAAGTCTGAGAATGCAAATTTCGGCCAGTTCGCAGCAAGTTTGCCAGCAGAGTGAAACTTTACTGCAACTCTAGAGCGCAATCATCCTGAAGTTGACTCCAGTCTTCTGGTCATTTCCTTTTTATATATTTGCATGCGGTGTGTAATTTGCTACAAATATTTAGTTTTTTGATCACTCTCCATATGTTAGGGAGCTGTTTTTATAATTTTAATAAAATCTAGCAGTTTTTACAGTTCACAGGAACCAGAGGACACTTTGTAACATGATTCTTGCCTAAGGGAATCAACTGCATTCTGTGAAGAAAAATAAATTAATTTGCTTTTGATATTACTGTAAGCGATTTTAAATATTTATTGTTTTAAATTTCTATTTTTCTACTGTTTCTGTGACTGGAAATCAAATTTTTTTTTATTAGGTCCTATCATGGCATGAATGATAGGCCTTAAAAAAAACAGGGCCCGCAGGCTTTAAAAATGACACTTTTTGTTTTCAGCACCTGGCAAATGCAGACTGCCACAAGCTTTGTTTAAAGGGGCACAGTCAGTTTTCTGTTGTTTTTTATACTGTCTATAAATTGGTGCCTCTTTCCAGCCATGTAACCAGTGATGGCATGCTTGATGCATGATTTACATATCCATGGCAGTAATTTATTTTTTTTATAAAAATGTATGTACCATTCAGTCCAAGCTTGCTTTCACAGCCTGCCACTACTGTGCAGCCTTGAGCCCAGATAGCACTGATGATGATGTAAACTCATGCATGAGCGAGTTGCTTATTTTTTAAACTGATTGTGTTTAATTACAGATATGAAAGTCCATTCAAAATTGAGCTCAACGTTGCATGTTGTTCATTGTAATTGCCTTTTGAAAAGTAAAGCCATGATTTTTGGCATGTGCATGCAAGGCAGAGAAGCTTGGGTCAAGGGAGTTTGCACCAGCACTCTAGTTTGGGCAGATGCCCTTTAGTGGTTTTTGGTGTACCCCTTCAGCTTGACACCCCAACAGTGAAACAGAAAAAAAAGGCCATTATGGTGACAGTCGCTGTAATGGTCCTTTTCTGTGTTTCACTTTCTCACCATGTTCTGCCCCCTCCTTGGACCAACTCCAACCTGGAGTTGATAATCCTAAAGTCCAAGGGGTGCAGGGGCAGAGCCCCCCACATGGGAGGTGTGGGGGGCACAGCCCCCCACAGAAAAACTCATAGATTGGGCGGCACAATACCTGCGTCGGTATTGTGCTGTCATTGTGCGGGAGGTCGGCATTTTCACTGTCAACCTCCCTTGGTGCTTCCTACTGGATTGAAGACCTGTGCTGTAGTAATTTGTCATGAGGTAATGTTTAGAAGATCATGAGCAATAGACTGGGCTGCTTGATGGAAGACCAACCATGGGTTGTATCAAGGAGTTTTGGAGCTTGGTGGTGACACTGTAGTTAGTAAAGTGGACATTAAAGGTAAATGCATTCACTACCAGAGGAGAGTCACAAAGAGAACACAGTTTGCACTGGAAGTATCAGATGTTCCTATGAGATGCAGAAAATAGGTGATTTGGTACCTTTTTATTGGACCAACAAAGATTTCCAGAAAAAACTTTAAGCTTTTGAACCTACATGGTTCTTTGTCAGAAAGATAATGGCAGGCCTTCTGAAAAAACAAAAAAAAAACCTCAGTTTCATTCTACAAATGAATGCCACCATTTTAGAGAAGTAATTAGTTGGGATGCACAACTAGAGATAAGGATAAAATGCCTCAGAACTGTAACAGTGTGAAGGTCAAATGCCACAAAATGAATACTGTGCAGATGTACAAGGTCCTTAAAACATCCCGTGTTGAAGTCTTACTGAAGACTGTGTGTGTAAGCCCTGTATAGAATTAGAGACATGCTGCAGTGCCTAATTCCATCAAGGGCTTACACACACACACACACACACACACACACACGCACACCCCAACCTGCAATTCTCACAGTTATTCCAAATACATTACTACATTCTACTGTTGTGCAGGTGCACTATTTGCAAAAAATCTAAGAAAGAGCTACTTAAAAATGAAGTGAGCACACTGAAAATGCTTTGAGCAGGTATCAGCTGTTCACAGGCAATGCTGTCTGTCTGTTTAGCACTGTGATAACAGAGTGTTAACTCACATTGCACAACAGAGTAATTATCTAGGGGCTCAGCAGTAATGCAGCAGTATGGTGATGGGGCGACCGAGCCACTATGTAACTCTCTGAGTTGTTCTGAGAGGGCAATGTAATACTAGATGGGCCCAATATTCAAACCACGTGCAGAAGTGGCATGCAGAGTGCTTTGGGCAGGTATAATTGAAATTGATCACTGAGGGCCCAATCCACAGAAGGCTTACAACCCTTCTGCATGTGTGGAGAGCTGCCCCATGCATGATATGCATCTGCGGGGCACCCCATGGCAACCTGTTAGCAGGTTGACCCCCCTCTCTTAACCCAAACCATGTAGGAGGCCAAGACAGAGATGGGCTAGGGGGTAGGGGCATACATGTACCCCATGCACAATCCAAACTCTGCCTTGTGGAGGGCTGCTGAAGAGGGCACTAGTTATGCAGCCCTAAGGGCTGCATTGGCAGCTATGTGCCCCCTCCACACAGCCCTACCTTGTCCTTGGGGCCCAAAGTGGCCCCTCTCCACGTTTCACTAGCCCTTTTAGCCTCCACAGTGAACTGGGGACTGTACTGGCATCAACCATCATTGTTTGCATAAAGTATACACTTCCGGCAGGGATACGGCAGTCCTTTGAGGACTGTCATATCTCACTTACAGAGTCAGTAATCCACTGAACAGCCATTCTTGGCATCCACTTGGATGCCTGGAGACTGACACTACTCTGTTCTTTCCTGCCAGTGCACGGAACTCTTCACTAGTGATGAGCAGTGGGTAGAGGCTGTGTATGCCATCCATTGTGGATGGGCATTGGTGTGCAGAGTGCTGCAACTGAGATAAGCTTGAATCTCACATATTCTAGTCTGCTTTATGGATCAGGCCCTAAAGCCATAAGCAGTGCTTACAAGATTCCAGTATACCCAGTTTAAGTGCAAAGAATAACGTTCAGTGATTCTCGGCTGACCTGTGCAGTGGCCACAAACTGCGAGACAGGCAACAACAGTGCCTATTTGTGATGCCAGCTATTTTTATTGTACTTTAAGTTGCTCTGAAATGTTTGGGGGGATGACTCTGCTGTGAGACTGTAGACAGGAAGGGAAGGTCCACTGTAGTTCAGGAGAGAACCCTCGCAAACTACTATTTCAAATAACAGTTTTATTACTGAAAAGGCACTCAAGTCCTTAGCAAAGTCAGTAAAAACTCCATGAAGGAGTCAGGAATAGTACTTTTTGAGCATTTAGGCTATACTTGTGGTGCAAAGGAGTGCGGTGACCAAGAGAGGACATCAGTGTCACTTTGTGTACTTAAACTTGCCCTTCTGTGACTGGGGTGAGTCAAGTGGGGCACACTCATCACTGCATGTGGAGACACTTGCTGAGACAAGTACAGCGTGTCTGTCATGTCCAGCGAGAATGGATGGATGAAGGCCACCAGGTTTACATTAATAAACAAAGGTAGGGATAATTGTACTGCACATGATGTGTAAAATACGAAGTAACTGCTAGTCTATTAGTTAGTGACCTCCATCTACTATGGGTCACATTCAGAGGTACTGAGAAAAGAGGTAAACATAACCTAAAAACCAAAAAAAAACATATTAAAAAATGAGAGAGATTGACCAATGTGGTACTATGGAGCATATTAAGTACCTTTCAAAATGATGCCTTACTCTTGTTTCGTAGTCTATGTGGTATGCACTTGAAGAATAAGTATGGCAAAAGAAACACTTCTGATTTTATATATCCTAAATGTGAACTCTTGGGTATATTCCAAACGGAAAATCAGAAACTGAAAAATGAATCAACGGATCACAAAGAAATTGCAACAATACAAACTTTTGTTGACACTATCAAACAGGAAAGTAAAAATTTGACTGGTAAAAATGGCACGTGAAAAGTACATTACCTAAGGTGATTCAAACGTGCATGTGCCTCAAAATAAGAAAATTAGAGAAGACACCACCAACAACCCCCTATTGGACAGACCACAGGTTACTGTCAGGAGAAGATTGGAGGCAGTATAGTGCAGTGGTTTAAGGCTCTGAGCTGCAAATCTGGAGTCCTGGGTTTGAATCCCACAGCCTCCACTTGCATTCTGTGTGACCCTAAGCAAGTCACTTAACTTCCCAATGCCCCCAGGTCGTACCTGTTAACAAGCTTTCAGCTTAGTGTGTCGCTTCTGGTTAAACAATTGAGAAAAACAAAAGGGGATCAGCGAGGAGGAAGCTTTTAACATTGATACATCTAATAGATTTTTGTCCCTACAAAATGAGCAGCCTCACAGTAGTAATAACCAGACATTTGCCCAAGCCATTAACGAGCAACCTATTAGCACTTTAAATGTGTGGAAAAACTTGAGCAGGGACAAGTCGGGCCTTTCTACCACACTTCAGAGAAACTCTAATCCCCAAAGCATGCCCTTAAACAAAATCAGTGAAAAAGGACATAATTTAATACTTGGGGACTCTATTATAAGATTTACCAATACCTGTATTCATGGAACAGACAAGGAATACGCAATGATATCATGTTACCCTGGTGCATGTATCAAGAACATTAAAGAACGTCTAACAAAAATTAACATCCCATGTGACTCCACTATTACTCTTCATGTGGGGACAAATGATATAGAAAGGGAACACAAAAATGATATATGTCACAAATTAATAGAGTTGAGGATTGCATTAAAAAATAATGGGCACAAGGTTTTTATATCTAATATCTTACCCATTCCAAGAGCACATTATGAAAAGAACTTAACCATTCAAAGGGTCAATGCCAGACTATCAAACTTATTTATTTTATTTATTAGTAATTTAGAATGACACCTTTGAGCTAAAAGCTCATGAACAAAGGATCCTCATCAGACAAGTAGACATGGGGACAAGTAGTACATACAAGGGGGATAGAACAGTAGCAGCTAACAAGCATTGTCAATTAAACATTAGACTACAAAAAAAAATACGGAGTACAGGCGCTATGCATAGCTCAAAAATGAAGATACATCCAATATGTCAAACATTTAGCATGCAAGTGTAGGAGGGGATTATCAGAGAGCATCCACAGACACATTAAGTAGAGTCTCTTCAGCTGCAGGTAATTAAACTTTGTCTGCTACTATTAGGAGGTATAGTATGTGAGTATTTTAAGGATGATGGGATTGTGCTTATAGATAATTGGTCTACCTTTGATAATAAAAAAAATATTTTGGAAAGATGGACTTCACTTAAATAAGTATGGGGCAAGGTTGCTGGCAGCAAATATTAAAAAGCAATACAAGTTAACAGTTTAAATTAATAGATGGGGTAACTATCGTAACTCACATATTAAGACTACAAAGAAATGTGATATACACTTAGACAATTTAAGACTACTGATACTTACGACCCCCTACTAATATAATAGTTGTCACTGAAACATAGAGAAAAGATGATCAAGGCTCATGGAGAAAAATATTGATGGTTATTTACTCTATGAAACAAATTGACAATCTAAAAAAGGAGGGGGAGTTGCATGATATATAAAACAGGACATTATATCAACTAATATTACCAATAAGATTAAAACCAGTGTTGGCATTGAATCATTATGGGTCCAAATAAATGGGGTATCAGTAAGGCCATACTATTAGGATATATATATATATATATATATATGTAACCCCCTTGTTACCCGGGGTTACTAGAATCCCAGTCAGACTTAGTGGTAGAGGGAATGCAGCTTGTGAAACTCCAGTTAAACGGTTTCACACTGTCTCACTCTGTTCTCAGTCTCAGCTGAGACTGAGGGATGACATCACCAATACAACTATCACAGCTGCTTGAGCCGCATTGGAATCTGCAGCAAGGGAGTTAGTTAGTTCTGGTCCTCAAGGAAAAGTTGCCTATGTGTTCCAGAGTTTATTTGGGAGAACAAGAAGATTTGTGAGTCGCCTGTGGGGCACCTGCAACATGAGGGTGAGTGTCTGCTCTTGCTCAAAGGGCCTATGTTTTTCACCCTGGGACTTGTGTGACAATGTGGGGATTGAACTACTAAAATAGTGGAAGCCTAAAGTAATGGGCTAAGCAAATTACAAGTAGCTTCAAGTCCAGACCTTGTTGGGATGCAAATGATATGTAGAAGAGATGTGACAGACGTCTACCCAGAATCTACATTTGAAAGTTCAGTAAAGGAATCGTTCCGTTTCCAGAGAAGTGGCCGGGTATGGGCTGTGGGAGCTGGAGGTGGGTGGCCCCCCATCTTTAGTGACCAGGTCCACCTCTACGGATTTCTTCTGTGGATTTCTACTTTACCTCAGGCACTTGGCCAGTGAGGAGGGAAGTACCCAGATGTGGGATTGTAAGGAAAATTCTCTCTAGGAGTCGAAGACTCAAGTGTGGTTTGGGGAGCCACAACAGGATAATTGGTTCATTCCTCAAATGGACTGCGGATCAAGTGGCCGGCAGGGGAGCCGGGCCAGTGGGGAAAACCCAAGTAGTGTACAAATCGGGCTGTGTACCCAAAGCTGCATGCAAGTCCAGACTGTGTGCCTGGTGGGTTTAGAGCCTGAGGGCTGGAAATAGTGATAAGGTGTTCTGTCATCTCTAATCTGCATTACCAGAAATGTAGCCCTGTGAGGGTCCATCTATGCTTTGTTTGGTCAGCTTGTATGTGAATAAAAGCCACACTGGAGAATCCCATTCCTGGTTCTGGACATTACAGTTATTGCTTCCTGTGTTCAGATTTACTTGGGTGCCACTGTGCAGAGTAGCCAAACCTAGGTCCCCTGTGCCAAGTAACCTCATCCTCCCCGAACCCAGTCCCCACCAGGTACTGCTGTCAGCTTCAACAGCATGCCACCTGTCGTTTTGCTAAAAGGCAGGGGTCAGGGTTATATATATATATATATATGTATATATATATATATATATATATAAACCATATATAGTACACTGAAAGTTACAAAACAAATATTGGAAGAGATACATTCTGCAGGTGAAAAGCAGGACATTGTAACAATCAATCATTCAATCAATCAAATCTTTATTTATCCAGGTGAACATCATTGAGCAAGCTCATTTGCAAGATGGACCTGGTTATTACCGGGTCAAAATACATTACAAAGATTTTTTTTTTTCAGTCACAATGACAGTAACATTATCATAACAACAAAATAAATACAAAGTACGTGCATAATGCAGCATCAGCTACAATACAGAGGTATGCATACAACAGTACAGAGGATAACTGTGTCATATATGTGAAATTTGGGAAGCCTAGATGGCTTTGGGGAAAATGACAATGGTTCAGCCAGATAACAGACTGGCGAGTAATGTAGCAGTACAATACCTAGTCCTGGCCAGAGATGTACAGCTAGGTTGAGGGGGTGTATGGAGTTACCAGAAGAACTGAAGCAGAGGAACAGAGAGGGGGAGGTGTGGTGGGGATGGGAAGATGTGGGGAAGAAACAAGGTGGGGAGAAGGAGAGCAGTGGCCTGAGCGGTACAATTGGTGATTTCAACATCCCTGATATAAATTGGATACAAAATCATGTAAATACCAAGTTGGGTACACTACTGCTAGTCACTTGTAATGAGATGCATTTAATTCAATGTGTCAGAGAACCAAATAGGGGTCCGGAGATTTTGGATTTAGTTATGGCTTCTACTCCTATTTCTATTAACAAGTGTATCATATGTCCCCCAATAGAAACAGTGATCATAATACTGTTAGATTTATCACTAATTATCCATATTTCCCTAGAAAAAGTAATACCATAATACTGTACATCTCTTTAACAACACCAGTTATGAGGGGATTAATAACACTATGGAGAATATCCAATGGGATGAACTGCTACATAATAAAAATATAGAAGAGATATGGGAAATTATTAAAAATATTATACATACTACAGCAAAGGAGAATATCCATATAATCCAAAAAATTAAGAACCAGAAAAGACAAAAATGGATGAACAGAGGAATAAAAAGGCTGATCAAGAAAAAAATGGACTGCATAAGAGGTACATGAGAACTGGTACTAACGTTGCACTAGAAGCTTTTAAAACAGTACAAAAACAATGTGAATCTAAAATTAGGAAGGACAAGAGAAAAGTAGAAAAAAATATGACTATTAACACAAATAAGACAAATTACAAGCAATTTTATGCATATATAAATTCCCTGAATAAACCAGCCAATGAAGCTGGTCCTATTAATCATAACGACTATAATTACCAAAAATAAACAAATGGCAGAAGCTTTTAATCAGTATTTTGCAGTGTTTATAAAGAAGGCAAGAAACAAATCATACAGGAAAAGGTTACCTCTTATCCTCAAATTGAAATAACAACTGAGGAAATCAATAGAACAATAAGTAAATTAAAAAGAAATGCATCTCCAGGGCCAGATAAAATCTTACCCAGATTATTACAGATTATGTCATCACACTTACATTTATCCCTAAAGCTCTTATTTGAAAATTCAATTAAGACATTTACAATGCCAGATGACTGGAAACTGGCACACATAGTACCGATATTCAAAAAAGGGAATAAAGATCATATGCAGAATTATCGTCCAATCAGCCTTACCAGTGTAAAAGGCAAAATATTAGACAGTATAACAAAGGACAGAATATTAATGTCATTAAGTGATATTGATCCCTTGCAGTATGGTCTTACAGAAGGTAGAAGTTGCTCTACTAATTTGTTAACCTTCTACGAAATGGTCAGTCAGCACCTAGACAGATATCCCCTGTGACATTATCTATTTAGATTTCACCAAAACCTTCGACTTGATGCCACACTGAGCTATTATCAAAAAATTGCAATTTCATAACATTGATAAGTCTCTACTTTATTGGATTACAGAATGATTAACTAATAGAAAGCAGAGTATGGTAGTAAATGGTCATTTGTCTATGGTTGGGAACATACTAAATGGTGTGCGCCAGGGATCGGTCCTGGGCCTTGTTGTCTTTCACATCTTTATTTCTGATATGGTTTCAAACCTTAATTCATGGAGCATCAAATATGCAGATGAAACCAAAATTGGTGGCCCGTGTAATACCAGGGATGATCATAACAAAATACAATGTGACTTGGAAAAAGTAGTGGAATGGACTAAGAAATGGTACATGACATTAAACCTAACTAAATGCAGAGTAATGCATTTGGGTAGAAAAAAACAAAGGGTATAACTATATGATTGATGATATATAGAAATAGATTAGTTGCCATATTGGTCCTTGTAAGAACAAATCCAGAAGCAAATGGTTTGATACCTTTTATTGGACCAACATAGATGTTACAAAAAGAAAACAATGTCTAAGCTTTCGAACCAACCAACTAAGTCCTTCACAGAGACTTAAAGTATGACAGTTGTTCAGAGAGTCACATTCTATTAACACCCATATCATACATAAAAAAAACAGAACAAATTCTCATTGGTCTAAAGGACCTATTTCAAAAAAATCACAAATTTAAATGGAATGACTAGCATCCAATTAGCTTACTACTGCTGAGAATCTTTTCAAGGTCAAATGACATCCAAATTAAATAAACTGAGCACTCAAGCAGACAAAACCTCTAACTGAAATGATTACTGAATTAGTGTGTGGATGACAGATGGACACTTGAAGCTCAGGTGTCATTGCTGGTCCAAAATGATTTTTACCACTTAAGGAATATCACTAGGATTAACCCCTAGTTCTGCTTGACGACCTGCCATCACTGGTACATGCCTTTGTTACATCCAGGCTTGATTGCTGTAATGCTCTACACTTCGGGGTCGCTGGAGGGACCCTCCACTGGCTGCAGTTAGTGCAGAATGCAGTGGCTAGGTTGCTGATGGGCCTGTCTAGGATTAGTCATGTGACCCTGGTCCTGCGATCTCTGCACTGGCTGCCTGTCAGGTGGAGGATCATCTTCAGGGTGGGCTTGCTCACCTGTAAGGCCCTATATGGACTGGGCCCTGTCTACCTGGATGATCTCCTGCCACCTCCCACCTCCCACCTCAGTCCACTTCCTCCACTCCTCGACCAGGGGCTGCCTTATGGTTCTGAGGACCAGATTAAAAACCTCCGGTGTCTGAGCCTTTGATGTCGCTGGACCAGCCCTTTGGAACTCTTTTTCCAGTTTCTGTTAGGGAGGCCCTGACAGTCGAGATGTTTAAAAAGGGTCTAAAGACTTATTTATTCTGTTTGTCCTTCCCTGATGAATTTGACTGACCAGAACTAGTTTCATTTTATACATTATATTACTGTAGTAATTGTTTTAATATTGTATTATATCCTGTACTTGTTTTTCTGTATTTATTCTGTATTACCCTACCTGTTTTTATGTAAGGTGCCCAGAGTCTCAGGTATTGGGCGCCATATAAATAAATGTGCCTTGCCTTGCCATCTACTGTAATACTATCAGGTAGAAAGCTTTGTAATGGACATAAAGCAAAATAAAAACACTTCAAAATACAAAGTAACTGCTGTCTACTTTTTAAATTTAACAATATTTTTCTGTTTTTTTTTTTGGTGCTACTAGTTCTTTAAAAAATATCGAGTACCAGTTGCCCTTTAACTGGCCCTGCCAGCACAGTGTTTGACTCACAGTTAGCCAAGGTAGACCAGTAGGAACCCTCATCAATCATGGCAATTTAGGATGATCCATGTTGTAAATCTTTATAAACCATAATGAGTAACAGCAGAGGGCCCAATTCTTAAAGCTACCGACACAACACAAAGGGCATGCACCACAAGGAATGGTACAAGGTGCCCCTTGCGCCATAAGATGCACTGAGAGTGATTCTAAAATGCAGCCTGCGTAAAAGCGGTTTGCACTGTTAGTGCGCCACACAATAGGCTGCAGCATGGTGCTAGGGGCTTGCAGCAGTCGCAGCCTGCCAAATCCCCTAAATCAGGATTCTCATAACTGTGCCAGAGGACACATTTCTAAATACTGTTAGACCAGCCAGGGGTGGTCTAAGGGTACTTTGAAACTGTAGCAGAGTTTAACAACGTGTGGCAATGTGCCATGGTCCCCCTTCTCCAGCCTTAGTCCCCGGATATGTAATAATTAACATTCTTGGTGGTCTAGCAGGCCCCCCCCCATCCCTGATGTCCCCAATAAATAGTTTATTTTATAATTCCCTGGTGGTCTAGCAGACTGCCCTCCCCAATCCCCAGTGTCCCCAATGAATAGTTTGTTGTATAATTCCCTGAGAATCTAGCTGGCCGCCCTCCCTGATCGCCAGTGTCCCCAATAAATAGTTTTCTGATGGTTTTCTGGTGGTCTAGCAGACCCCCTCTCCCCGATGTTGTCTATAGGTATATAAAATTCCCTGGTGGTCTAGCAGACGCCCTCTCCCTGATCCCCAATGTCGCCCGGATATTTAAATAATAGAAAGTCCCTTTCCTGGTGGTCTAGTGACCCCCCCCAGCAGGCAGTGTCCCACCACCTCGCTCCCCCATCCAAAAACCAAGCCAGTGTCTGGTACAGCCCAACATTCACCACCATTGACCAGTTGCCGATTGAGCCCTTAATGAGTGCTGTACTACAGTATATTCAGTAGGGTGTTGATTGATTGACAGCTCAATGAGTGCATACTGAATACAGTACAGCACTCACTGAGAGCTCAGTCAGTGACTGGTCATGGTGGTGAACGCTGGGCCTTGCCAGTCACTGGCCTGGTGGGGTGGTGGGGCACTGCCTGCCTGGTGGGGGAGTGGGGATCTACTAGACACCAGGGAAGTTTGTTTTTATTATTTAAATATACGGGTGACATTGGGGATCAGGGTCCACTAGACAATCAGGAGATTCTTTATACCTATGGGCAACATCGGAGACCAGTGACAAGGGGTCCACTAGAAGCGATCTGCTAGACCACCAGGGAATTATCAAAAAACTATTGGGAACATCAGGGATTGGGAAGGGCAGTCCACTAAATCATCAGGAAATTATACAACACAGTATTTATTGGGGACATCAGGGATTGGGGAGGGCAGTTCGCTAGATCACCAGGAAATTATACAAGGGAATTATAAAATAAACTATTTATTGGGGACATCTGCGATTGTGTGTGGGGGGGTCTGCTAGATCACTAGGGAATTATACAAAAAAACTATTCATTGGTACATCGGGGATCAGGGAGGGTGGTCTGCAGGACCACCAGAGAATTATAAAATGAACTATTTATTGGGGACATCGGAGATTGGGAAGAGGGGTCTGCTAGATCACCAGGGAGGTTTTACTTATATTAATGGGGGATCAGGGCTGGGGGGCTGCTAGGTCACCAGGGATTTTTACAGGTAATAGTAGGGGATTGGAGCTTCGGGGGGGGTGCCACTAGCCACCAGGGACATGCTAGCATGGCTCACTGCTGCCCCACTGCTTGCGGCATGCCCTCCAGATGTGCTGCCTGTTTGGCATATGGCCAGGATTACCATAAGTTGCTGGACATTGCTGCTGGAACCCTGCCCGATAAGAGAATCGGGTGCAGGGTCCCTGGCGCACTGGGCATTGATGCAAGCTGCCTTTTGCCACAGCTTGCATCAATCCAAGGGCCCTTTAATGTTTAGAATGGTGCATAGGTTAAACAGTTGTCAAGAAACATCAAAAAGGCATATACTATAGACATAGGATAACATAACGTGCATTGTTACATTATCCTATGTCAATATGCCTTTTTGGTGTTTCTTGACAACTGTCTATTGAACCTATTCACTATCCTAAACATCATTGATTTATCCTACTGCTTCATAGAGTCCTGTTGCTTATGATATTAGAAACATTTATGTTTTTTTTTAACTTACTTATCTTATCAAATAACATTAAAGTTATGCTGTTTTATCCTCCTCTTTCCCCTGCTCTATCTATTCCCTTCCCTCGTCCCCCCATCTTCTCTTTCCCTCTCATACCTGCAACAAATTTGTTTATTTATCTAATTTAACAGTTCTTATGCTGTGTTTTCAACTACAACACCCCCTATTCCTCCTTCCCCTTTCCATCTACCCCCCCCCCCTTCCATCCTCCCTTTAGGTTAAATAGGTTGAAAACAAACAGCATACTATATGCTTTTAATCGCACTGTACCCAACACTTTATCACTTTACTATTTTTATCTTTATTGACATGAATTATAGGTATATCAGGTACTGTACATACTGTATGGGTATATTATTTTTATAATTGTGCTTATTTATATGGCAGCTCATGTTTTTTTTCAAGATTTCCTTGTTGTACTGTCACTTTAAACCTTAGCCTTTTCAAGCACCAATTGCACACACTGGTTTAGCCTTGAGAAAACACGTGTTCTTGTGTGAAAATGTTTGATCACAGTTTGCTGAGGGAGGCTGCCTTCTTACTTTGTTTCACACTGTTGGTTTTCACATTGGATTATCGAAATAAAGCTCCTTTTGGACCTTCTACTTCAGCTTGTGATGGATTCCTTTTGGATTATGTGGATAGAGACCGAGTAGCCGGAGTTCATTGTTCTGTAAGTACCTTATACAGAGTGTTGTTGCTGTTAGCCAATTCAATGTAACTCCCTTGACCACCAGGATACAGAGAATTTAAAATAATTCCCCTTGGCCAGAGGGTCTCATCCCTGGGACCAGGAGGAGACACAGTAAAAAATGTGTATATAGTGTGTTAGGGTGCTTGTCTGGCTTCACATCTGACTCAGCTCTGTATAGATATTTTGCCAGTATCCCCATATACTAGGGAAGGCCCAAAAGATATGATAGTGATCCACCCTTGACCCACAGCCCCTCCAGCAGGTGTTAGAACCATTCACTGTGAAATAAGAGTGTATTGTGGGTATGTGGAAAAATTTTACAAAAACATTCCTGTGGTGCTCTTGCGAAGATGAAGAAAACGAGACCACCAACTTCTCTAGAGTGTTTACTCCATCTTTCTCTGTTATAGGTGTTCTTGTCTCCTTCTTCCACTTCTGTCTAACTTTGTTTAGTGTTCTTCTGGCATCCCTCAGCAAAGCATATATCATGGAGATGTACCTCGCAGTGTTTTGAAATCATATGGTCTAATAAGTTCTTCCCCTTAGTGAGGGCTTTATTAAAATACCCTACTGCTCTTCTGACACAACATAGTGTTGAACTTGGAGGTACCAAAAAGCCCCACTGGGGATACCGTACTGCTGCTTATACTGTAGGTGTCAAAAGAATGCAAGTGTCTTGCCCTACAGCTACCTGAAGATAGTAAGGCCTGCTGTCTTCCAGCATCTATAGCCTTCATCAGATCTGGGGGGTACAAAAGCCAGATCCCCAGTGATGACAATTAGTGGTCCTGTTTGTTTCAGGGTATTAGTGAGAGTTTTTAGCCTCAGGGCAACTTTCAGGAATTGTCTAGTCCATGAGTTTTGTATCCCTTGTATTAGAGGTGGGGTGGGCTGTGCATGGGGAAGGGTGTACAGCAGCCTGGGTAGGTTTGTACCATTTTCCAAGGACTACCAGCCTGACTCTTTATATTTAAAAACTGTGACCAACTGTGCCACCTGGACCATCCTGTATTATAGATCAAAGTCTGGCAACCCTAGCCCTCCCTCCTCTCTGGGGAGCACCACTGAATTACTGCCCACCCTAAATCTATGCCTCTGCCACAGGAACTTATTTACAATGTTACAACAAAAACAACAGACACTGCAAAGACACTTATCAAACAAAATGTAGCTGCTGAAAAGTTTATCGTGTTATAAACAGGTGAGTGTAAATGCACTAACGTTTCAAGCCTTAACACTTTTTCAAAGTGCTAGTGGGCACCACCTAGATGCTTCACTTTTATAGCATCATGTTAAAAGTGCAGGAGCACATATCAAAAGTGGATGTGAAAAGGTACCAAATCCAATATACAACAATAGTGAATAAAATGCATAAAACAGACATAGAAAAAAAGGACATTATTATTAAACAGATCAGTTTGTCCTGTTAAATTAATTCAGTTTGCCAAAACCTTTTTTTCTGTGTAAACAAACCACAACAGATATATGTGTCCAGAGGGTTCTAAAAGATATAAAACATAAGGTATGTTAACACATTTGTTCAGCAGATTCCATTACTAATAATTACTGACAACATTATTACAAAAAAAGCAGGAGTTCTAGTTTGTCATTAAGATATGGAAAAACTGTGGCTTTGTGTTTAAAAATCCAAACCGTTTTTCTTTTGGATGGTAGTTGATTCAGGTCCCCGTCCCCTTGCCTAACTCCACCACTAAAATTAGCCATTCTTTTTATACTATAGTCATCTTCTACAGTAAATAATAATCCTAAGAGAGTAGTCTCATCACTTCTTTTATAGAGGAAATAACTGGCCAAAGGCATTTCTTCCTTGCACTATTATACCACATGCATCTAAAGACAACGTGAGGTAGATCTTCATTTTTTCCCCCATGCAATAACATAGGGAGAATGTGGGATCACTTGTTCTGTTCAGTCTATCTGTTAATGTATTTGATTCAAAAAATGCCATTCTAAACCTTGCATAGATCTTCTGATGTAGGGGAATCTCTAAGACATCTTGATAGTAATGAACAAATTGAGCACAGTCATTTATACTGTACCATAATGCATATTTAGACAGCGAAATCTTCTCTAAGTCAATAGATTTTTATTTTGCCACGAGACGACTTTTTATATATGATCTGTATTGACCCACTATAGCAATATTCTTTAAAATTAAGCTGAACAGATCCAAGAGTTCCACTGAATCCAACATATTTCTAAGCAGAGACAATCAATTAGATTTCCTACAGCCAATATGGTCCCATTGTATTTTTTTTCTTCCAGAAACAACCTTGCTACCTTATACTTTGGTAATTTAATAATTTCTATCTAGAAGTTAACCAATCTGGATTCAGCCAGAGCATGAAGATTGGGTAGACCCAACTGAGCTCGAACAAAATAAGATGGCGTAGTTTTTGGGAAACCTAACGTTGAGCGCAAAGTTTATTTGGCAGGTTTTTCTAGGCAATCCAGGTATTTATGGTCCCAGATTTTAGAGCCGTATAGTATTTGGGAGTTATATTTCACTTCAGTGGCTCACAATAAAGGTGTAATAGAAGTCTGCCCCCCCCCCCATTATCTGGCATCAAACCTCTGTAGGGCCAAGTTAGTATTTTTAATCTTTCTTAGCAAATGATCACAGTGGGCTCTCCAGAAAAGTGTCTGGGAGAAAATGAGACCCAAATACTGATAATCTTTTATTACTTCCATCAGGCAAGAATCAACATATCAAGTGAATTTAGACTTTCTAGAACCAAAAATCATGATCTTTGACTTTTTCATGTTAAGTTTTAGGGATTTGTCTTTCGCAAAATCTGTCAACATATTTAACTTTATTTGTAAGCCAGATAGAGATAGCAACAGCAAAACGAAATTGTTGGCATAAGCCAGGACAGCACAACTTTCAGAGCCAATTTTTGGTGAGTCTGACAGTACTGGTGTAAGCATAGTTAGTAATTTAGTCACATAAACTGAAAAAAGTGTTGGAGCAAGAATACAACCCTGTCTCATGCCAGTGTTTGTTAAACATTTCTCAGACATTTTTTTGATACTAGCTCTAACCTGAGCCCAGGTTTCTGAATATAAATTTGTAATGCTATTAATTAGAACTGGGCAAATCACCCAACTATCCATAGTACCCCCAACTTTTTCTCTATTAATAGTATCAAATGCAGAAAATAAACAATGTATGTAGCGAAAATCTTTTGGTGTCAGAGTTGCACATATTTTTCATATAAGTGATATAGTATAAAAGAATTATCCATGATTGAGTATGTTTCTCAAAACCCTGGGTAGGAGAGAAATCTCCTAACCTACGTATTTATAAGGTTAGGCTACCCAATAAGATCCTGGAGAAGATTATTTTCTGTGATATCTATCAGGCTTATGGGCTGATAGTTACATGGATCAATTCTGTCTCCTCTCTTAAATATGGGTATAATTACTGCCCCACGCCTTGAATGAGGGATGTAATTTTGTAATATGCAACTATTAAATCTGCTGATAAATTTGCCCATTCCTGATCATACAGTATCTGGGCCCAGAGCCTTATTTATTTATTTAAGTTTTTGAATTGCTAGAAGAACTTCTGAGAAGTTAATTGAGGAAACATTAAATTTATTAAAATGGGATCCATAGGAGTCCATTTCTTTTATTGCATTGTCATACAAAATATGCAAATAATATTGCACCCATGTATTGTATCTATAGGGACATAATTATTAATTTCTTTTGACAAGGCCTTGCAGCCATGAGCCACCAGAGATTAAAATAGTTTAGGGTCTTTGTTGACAGTAACCATACTCATAACTCCCACATATGCTCTTGAAATATTTTTTTTCCTTTGTTTTAAGAAAGATTTACAATCTTTTCTTTCTCTTTTTTTCATAAATCATTATTAATTCTAGAAGGACAGTTCTTATATCTCCTAAGTACCGTACCAAGTTTGTTTTTCTGTATTCTACAGTCCCCATCAGACTGTCCCCTGGGTATAGCAGTTTTTTTTTCTTATTTGATTGTTCGCTGTTAAGATCCCCTTGTAATAGCTGAAATAATTTTTGCAACAGTTTGTCAATAAAGTCAGGTTAGGGTCCACGTAATGCTAGTCTGTAATACCCTTCTAAAAATATGAATTTTCTTTATAACTTTTTCTTCTAGAATGTTTGACCACACCAGTCTTTTTTTATATCTAATTTCCACATCTTTTAATTCATTTTTATGTTGTTTTGCACACACACACAAGCAACATATTGTGGTAGCTTGGAATAGCAGGTTTTGGACGTGTGGTCGTGTTGTGGCCAATGGCGTCACTGCTTTTTTGGGCTGGGCTTTGTGGCACAAATTAAATAGCACACTGTCTATGACAGCAGTTGAAAAGCACGCCACCAACTTAAAACAATTTCGTCGCTGCAATGAGGGAATCACCCATCATTGCAGGACGTGCCTTGCCTGGTGTAACATTTCAATAGACATGGCAGCAGCTATCAATGTCCACCTCTCACAGTCCCCAAGAAGCCAATGTCAGGGGTGCCCAATCCCCTGTTGGCATGCCCCCACCCCAGTTCATTTGCCAATGGGGGAGCCCAATCCCCGTCAGCTAAATGTCCCCCCCAAAAAATCATTTGTCTACCGAGGGGGTGCCCAATCCCCCTCAGCATCATGTCACCCACCCAGCACAGACTCATTGTTTTAATTGCCGATGTGGTGCACAATCACTGTTGGCTCCAGTTACCCCTCAAAACATCCAGGTGGCACGCTGGGAGCCCACCCCAGTGTACAGAATCTCCATGTAAAAAAAGTAAGCTTTCCCGCAAAGTGTTATTTTTTATTTTTTGCACCAAAACAGTCCCTCATTGACTCTGGTGCCCCCTCCTCCAACCCGCACCCACCATCTGTGCACCCCAACTCCCCGCACCCCCCTCACCCCATATTTATCTCCAGAGCCCGGTGCCACGATCTTCAGTGGACCGGGAAAAGGTCTGTACTCTTCAAAGCCGACCACGAACTGAAGAAATGCCGGTAAACTGTATAATGGCATAAATGGAGTTTTTCTAACTTATGTGGATATCTTGGCTATTTTTGTGACTTTTGGCACCAAATTTTCAACATTGGGTTCTTGGGACCCCACCTCATGAATTCAGACACTGTCATGTCGTTATTCAGTCCCAAAAGATGATTTCACAGTCACTGCGCAGAATCACCTTCCGGGACCAATTCATGAAATGACAGTGTCACTGTTCATGAGGTAGGCTCCCAAAAAGCCTGTGTCACAAATTTGGTGAAAATAAAATCCCCAAAATGACTGTGTTATGAGCGTGCATTGCACAATTCCCATGCACGTTCATAACTTCGAGAATTTATAATATTTTCACTCCAAATTTTCAGCATTGTCATTTTTCCACACCTCCTTATGAACAGTACAGCTGTCATTTTTCACATCCAGCCCGAAATGTGTTTTTGCACATGTGATACACAATGGCATGGTCACTGTGTGAAATCAATGTTCGGGACAGATTAAGAAAATCAGTGACAGTGTTCATAAGGAGAGGTCCCAAAAAGCCCATGTTGCAAATTTGGTGAAAAAATTCACAAAAATGACTGTGTTACAAGTGTGCATTGCACAGTTTCTATGCACGTTTGCAACTTCACCAATTTTTTTATATTTTTACTCCAGATTTTCAACATTGTCACTTTTGCACACTGCGTGATGAACAGGACAGCAGCCATTTTTCACATCCTGCCCAAAACATGTTTTCACATCTGTGGCACATAATGGGCGTGGTTTCTGCATGAAATCAATGTTCAGGACAGATTAAGAAAATCACAGTGCCACTGTTCATCAGCAGAGGTCCCAAAATGCCTCTGTTGGAAATCTGGTGTAAAAAATTCCCAAAATAATTGCATTATGGGTGTGTGTTGTGCAGTTGCAACGCACGCTTCTGACTTCCCCAATTTTGTTATATTTTCACTCCAGATGTTCAACATTACCATTTTTTTACACTTCCTTATGAACAGTACAGCTGTCATATTTCACAACCTGTTCAAAATATGTTTTCACACCTGTGGTGCCAAATGGCACAGTCACTGTGCAAAATCACTTTTCGGCTAATGAACTGATAGTGTCACTGTTCATGCGGTGGGGTCATAAAAAAACCATGTTGAAAACTTGGAGTGAAAATACCAAGAAATGCCCAGGGCATTAGGATTTCCCAACATTACATTCTATCCTGTAGGACTGACAGGCGTCAGGGGTGTGACTTGGGATTATTGACAGTAATGCTCACGCCATTCCACCTCCATCCCCCCCCCCGCAGCCAGTGACAGGCATCAACGTGTGCCTTGGACTCTTTGGCCCCAAAGTTCACCCTATTCCCCTATACTGCACCCATTTTGGTGTATTTTCTTATAGAATGGGGTGAGTGTGAAGCCCGAACGCCCCAAGGCACACCAACACTTGTTGGTTTCTGCAGGGTAGGGTAAGGTGAAATGGCATGAGTGTTATGGCCGATGACCCAAAGGCACACCCCAGTGCCTGTCAGTCTTTGCAGGGTTGGGTGGGGTTGTTTGGTTTCCTACTTCACTGTCATTCCTATTATGCATCTCTCTAACTCCTGCACTACCAATGACAACGCCAGCAAGACAACATTCAGCATTGACAAATGCTTGTTATTTTTAGTCGTACTACTATTTTGTGATAATTTTTGTCCAAAAAGGAGAAGTGGAAAATGATCACTTTATATTCTTTCTTGCACAGATAAATAGTGCCAGAAGTCTGGTGGACCTTTACATAGTGCAAAATCCAACACTGTTGCTGCTTTGGAGACCAAGAAGGTTGGGTGACCTTTCTAGTCTCCATTTAACCTACCATTTAAGGGGTAGATGCCATAAGATTTTACTATATTTAACAATTTATGACCATTGTAGTTTAATTTGACATCACTTGAAATATGCCGAAATTCTCCAGCTGATGGAGATGTCAAATTCATTTTTGTGTTATCTGACATGCCATCATATTAGCCTATTCTTGTATTGAGAACTCCCACTATTAATACATAATCCTTGGGGTATTCCAGGGAAATCATGTATATTAGGTTTTCCAAATTTATCCAAGTATCTTTGGAATGAAATTTATATCATGATGGAGGAATCTAACTTGATATGAAGATTATGGAAGACATAGGCAAATTTGGCACATAGTTAATGACAGCAGTAGCCTGCAACAAAGCTTGAAGCAAAGCTGTACCAGCATGATTTAATGTGAAGCCATGGGGTCTAGGTAGCAGGTTACCAACATTTATACTGGCTCAGACTGAGGTCGTGGTTGGCAGTGCTTGTAATGGCCTGATCTGGGCTTGTTATTCAGTGCCACGGCAATGCTGTAATGCTTTGCAGTTCAGTATGTGGGGAAGAATGCCATAGTAAGCAGTGGTTGTGTTGGCTTGATCAGGCCTTGTGTGAAGTGCTGTGGCCTGATAGGGACGGGGCCACGTGTGAAGCACCATGTTGGAGAATGTTGTTGTCAGCGGCTGTGGTATTGACTTATTCGCAGCCCATTTTTAAAGAGTGTCCTGAAGAGACTGACAAAGGGACCTGTCGGGGGTAGGAAAAGATGTACAGACCTGAGGTGCCAGACCAACTACCTTGAGTGTGAGGATTGTGACTATGAGCAAGCAGATAAATTACTGGTGAATAAGGAGGCTGGTGGTTGGAAGTTTGTTTTGAATCCATAATTATGTGCTGGGATTTAATCATGGTTCCAAATACCGCTCAGCTAATCAGTTTCCTTGATTCTTTGAAACCATTTCATAATAAAGGTTTTGCTCTCATACTTTTCATGATACTGGGGTCTCTAGAGCTACTAATTAGTTCCAGCTGTCATGTAATAGTTTGAATTGAACACGACCTGCTCCTAAGCTTTTTAGATTGCAGGAAACAGATACAGTTTTAACCAACTGTGCATTACAAGAATTGCTATGCAGGTGTGACAACCATTACACAGAGGTGACTGAACTTGCAGTCAGTGTGATTTATAAGACTGAACCCAAAGCAATAGCTTTTGTCATAAGTAGGCATTCACCTGCACTGATCCTTTGACAAATGTGGTTTAATTTTATTTACCTATCAGTTTAAAATAACTGCACTCATTGCTGCATGTTGTGTTGAATATTTTGAATCAGGAAGTTCTGCATTCTGGACATAGAGTTGTATGAAACCTCCTCAACTTCGTACTTGCATAATTATGAAAGAAACAGTGACTTGATTTTATTTAACCTCTTAAATCTATTTTATGTCTGCAACAGAAACAAGAGGTTTGTGGAAATCTGACATTACAGCATCATATGCTAGAACCAGTGCAAAGGATTCCTCGCTATGAACTTCTTCTGAAGGATTACCTGAAGAAACTTCCAGACGATTCTCCAGACCGTAAAGATGCGGAAAGTAAATACCCCTATTATTTTTGTCTTCTTCTGGGAGCAAAGGGGTTGTGTGGCCTACATAATGATCCTGGAACCAGGATTTGCAGGGACAGGTTGTGGGGTGACAATACATTTACATAAAACACTTGTTCATAGAAGACTGTGATCCAGCAATGACTCTCAAACTTCTTATTACTGTTTGTCAAAAGGTATTCAAAAACAGTACTGAATCCCAGACTGCTATGTGTATAATCACTGTAAAAATGCTAAAGCAAATCTCAAAGTAATTTCAGAAGTCTTTGGTTTCATAAATTCAAAAACTGAATCAGTGGTCATGTCCAGCATTGTGTAACGGTAACTTCAGAAACGTTGTGTAAAGGTACCTTCGGAAATGGAGAAGTAATGCTCCCTAAGATACTTCTACTCAGAAGTCCAAAGGACTTTTTCCTTCACATATTAAGTGCTTTTATTAAAGAAATTAGCATGCAAAGATAAATGTTTTAATCAGCAAGGTGACATCTAGCCAAGACAAGTAAACAGTATCTTATGAATACATTACAAACGTGATATATCTTGCTAGGCCTGAAGCCTTATCCCGTCAAGTCTCAGATGCTAATCAGGGTCAGGGCTGGTTTGTAGTTGGATGGAAGACCTCTAGTGTACACCAGTGGCTACAGGAAGTGGTATTGATAGCTATGGGGTGCTTTCCACTTCATTATAAGTAAAGTAACCATACAGATGTCCCAGCACAGTGGTAGGGTGGGCAATCAGCCCAATACATGTAAACACACCAGCAATGATACTCATTGTACATTTAGGCAGTCCAACCCCTCAATTCCACTAAATTTTACATAGATCACCTGCAGCCCTGTCCCAGACCTTGCATCATAATAATGCTACTTTTCGGGGTGAGGCTGCAGTACTCATTTGGTCGCTTGGCTCGTACCAGGAAGGTACAAGCCAGGCTTTATGAGTTAGATATTTTAAAATCCACGGCACAAAAAATATTTGTTTCGGGCTGAAAAAGCTCCATGGGCAGGCAGCTTACGTGTATGAGTTAGGTCACTGTGGGAGCACTCAAGCAAGGAAAAAAGCACTCAATATAAATGCAAAATGCACATATTGTATTAACTGCTAGGCCAAATGACCCAACCCCTAGCACCTCGGCTGTGAAGCCTTCTCAGGGAGTATTGTTAACAGACAGAAAGTGCTGAGTGCATATATAAAACAAGTGATGACATCAACAGTCACATGATCCCTTACAGCCAATCAAAAATACAAAAGTGTAAGAAATGCACATATCAAATTTTCCTTTCTTATCCTTATATATAAAAAACATATCAGTGCTAAACATACATCATACAGTGTAACATATCAAAATGTCTGTTTTAAGGCTCAAATATTATGGCTTACTATATAAATAAACATAACTCTTACATCTTAGTTCTTAACCTATCTAAAGTAACAATTTCATTTTCGTCTCAAATAGACATAATTTTATACATTTAGACATACTGGATGAACCTTAATTGTGAAAAAAGACTGAAATCATTATCAACAATCCAAGACAGATAGAAAAAGAATTTGCTATAACAATAAATTTAGTGATCACCACCACAGGTTCGAATCCCGCCTGGGCCACTGGCTTGGGGATCCACATAAATGCTGCTTGTAGCTGTGAATAAGATTAGTATAGATCCTTCCTAAGAAAGAAAGAACTTTTTAGTCTATATACAAATATTTTTAAAGTAAATTCATATCTTTGAATCATTACTCATAGGGCAAATAGCGCTACAGGAATGCTAAAGACATAAACATTTCAATTGTATCTTTTCTTGAGGAAAGGTTTTAAATCCCATTGTTCATTCAACCCTCCTGGCTTAACACTGGCCATTCTGTATATCCATTCACTGTCTTTTTGCAGAAGTACATTAGCTCTGTCCCCCGCCTTACTTCATAGGCGGAACCCATTCAGTTCCCTTGAATTGAAGTCTCACTGGATTTGCATCATGGCATTGTGAAAAGTGAACCCCTACAGGAGTGTTCAGTCTCCTGTTTATTATGTTTCTTACATCTTCCTGTATGTGTGTTTTCAGGGGCCTTGTAGTACAGCCAATACACAGCATGTTACAGGGGCACCAAAATGCATAGATCACAAAGGCAGTATTGCATGTAATAAATTCCCTAAGTAAAAACTTCGAATTGGACTCTGTGGGATGTTCAAATGTAATTCCCGGGCTGCAGTAACAACAGATGTTGCACTTGTGACATTTGTTCATCCCCACAGGTTTATTTCTCAGCCAATCCGAACCCTGCTCTTCTGTTACCTGCGTCATTCGGCTGTGAACTAGGCGGTCTCTGATGCTAGAACCCTTACCAAAGGTAATACATGGGGCCTTTCCTACTGCCTTAACTGTCTGTTTATCCCTCAGTAAGATGTGCCAATTCCTGTATACACTGTTACCAATTTGGCCTGCCCAGTTATTATATTCTATAACAAATATTACAGAAGCATTCTCTGTTTGCTTTTTAACATTCTGTGTTGCTTTGTTCAAAAGATCTGCCCTTGGTCTATTTGCTGCTTTTTCCTTTGCCTTTTTCAATAGTTCTGTTGAATAGCCCCTTTTTATGAATTGAGTCTCAAGTTCAGTGGCTTGTGTTTCAAAATCACCATCCTCGGAACAGTTCCTACGTAGGCGAAGGAATTGACTATAGGGGACTGAATTTTTCAGTTTCACAGGATGAGCGCTATCTGCTTGCAACACTGAATTAGTGGCTGTGGTTTTTCTTTAACATTTTGTTTCAACTACACTTTGTGTCTCACTTGGTCTGGAAATGGTTACATCAAGAAAGTTAATTTCGTCTGAACTTGATGTAAAAGTGAATCGTAAATTAAGATCATTATTTATCCATTTTTATAAATTCCTCAGTTTCCCTTGGGTCATCATACCAGACACAGATAATATCATCAATAAAGTGCTGCCAGAGGTGGATCCTAGAAAGAAATAGATTTACATCTTGGTTAAAAATAACCTCTTCCTCCCAGTGCCCTAGGACAAAGTGGAAAATGAAGGGGCCATAGAAGCCCCCGTAGCCGTACCACATATTTGCAAAAAGTGGTTACCACCAAATTCGAAATGATTGTGCATTAGAATAAATCTTAAGGCCTGCAATAAAAAAATCAATGGGACAATCTCTCTCTTCATCTTGCTTTTGTAAAAAATACTTGCAGGCAGAAATTCCATCCTCATGTCTAATACTTGTATATAATGACTCGACATCTATGTTAACCAGGTCATATTTTCATTCCATTCAAGTGATTTTAACTTATTAATAAGATCTGTTGTGTCCTGGATATAAGACAAAATCCACAAACTTCCCAAGTCTCTGTTAGTGAGTTGATGCCTGCCACAATTGGTCGGCCTGGCGGATCAGTCAAATTTTTATGAATCTTAGGCAAAATGTATAGACTTTTGGTGACTGGGTTTTCATTCCACAGATATCCATATTCTTTTTCAGTGATACTTTCTGTTGTTACAGCAGACTGCAATAATTGATACAATTCCACTTTAAATTTTGCGTTAGGGTTATGAGACAGTATTTTATAATTATTTGCATCATTAAGAAGTCTCATTACTATCTCTTCATAGTGCTGCTTATTTAGCATCACTGTGTTACCCCCCTATCAGCTGATTTCACAATTAAATCATCACATTCACTTAACCGAAGAAGTAGGCTGTTGGTTAACTAGGATCTGCAGCTTGTCCATTAGGTAGGGAAATGGGCAGACTGGGTGGGCCAAGCAGTCCTTATCTGCTGTCAAATGTTATGTTTCTATGTAACCCCTTTAGAGCAGCAAACTCTGTAGATGTCATATTCTTATGTGTTGGTTCTCCTGCTTTATCTACTAATTCTTTAACTTCTTTTAATTCAGCCTTTTCATACATCGTTACAGCTGGGTTTGATAGAAATGGCGTAAATGTAGAATCTGGTTTAAACAGTCTTTTTCTCTCATTGTCAATAATAATATTAGACCCCATATTGGAGCTAGTCTCAAACAGCTCACCACTGCCATCACGTGTTTCCAATAAATCAGCAAGTTCTTCAGACAATAGATTATCCAGAGGGTTCTCATCTATAGAGTACTGGTCCACTGATGGTTCCATCAATGTCTCTCTATTCATTTCTGTTAACAAAAAAATCAATGTCTTCTTGTTCAGAGTTAATCACTTCTGTATACCCCATATTTGTTTCTCGGTTCTGATCTTTACTGAAGTGGTACTTTAATTAAATCTTTCTGAACAATTTATATAAATCAACATTGACAGCAAACTTATTCAGTTTAGGGGTTGGGACAAAAGAAAGACCCCGTTTCAGAACTTTTTCTTCAGCTTCTGTCAATACTCTCTCTGATAGGTTGCTTTTCTGGAGCTCCTGTTCTTCTGTCCTGTCTCCCTTCCCCGCAGTTGCCTCTTGTCTTGATTTTCTGTTCTTACCCCCTCATTTTCCTCTCCTTGTTTTTCTCTTTCCCCTGAAGTCTGTGATTGTTCTTTCCCTTAAAAAGGGCCCCTGCTGTTTTTTTCAGATCCCTCTGCTGTAGTAGCTGCTCCCCCATGTCCGTTTGGCAGATTAAACCTCACACGTGACCTGCTTCTGTTTCTGTTATAGTATGTTTTTTCTAGGTCACAACTCTGTCGTTGTCATAATCTTCCTGATCTCTAAGAAGCTTTTTTTGTTTCTTCTCAGTTAGTTCTTTCTCATATATTGACAGTCTTTTTTTTAGCTCTGCATCCAGCTTATTAAATTCTGCATTTAATTTAAACCCAACTACCAGTGTTTTAAGCTTTTTCTATTTCTATTGTTAGAGTATCAAACTTCTTACCATCTAATTTGATTAGTAGCTTGATGAATGTTTTAGAGTACAGTGCTACAGCTTCCAGACATTATTCCTTGTATTCAAAAGTTTCAAAGCCACTCGCAGGTATTATTGTGATCCTCAGCTCCCTTGGTGCTTGGTCCTTGCTCAGGTACTGTTCCAAGGTTATGATGTCATAAGTTATATTAAGCTCTTTCTGGAGTAATTTTTCCAACTTATCAAATGCATTTTTGATATCCCCAGTGGCCAAAGTGGTGTCTTCACTTACTCAGAATCTCTCTCTTGCCTTGTTATGTTTTGCTGCAAATGATTCAGCTCTCTCTCTCCCAGTCGTATCCCATCTCTGATATGGTTGCTTGTGCATCCATATGCATAATTACAGTGAATTCTCCTGGTTATTTCCAAAACAATTTTCACTCACAAAATGGAAAAAGCAGAAAAAGATGGCAATATGACCGAAGGCACAAGCAGTCCAACTTTGCATATGCATGAGAACGGTAGAAGAATTTCTTGCGAGCTCTCATTGCACTACATGGGAGAGCTTGTGTTCAGCAGCAGACACAGCAATGAAACAGTTCCAAACTCCACAGTAAACTGCTGCGATTCAAACAAGGAGAGCCAGTGCTACAAACATGGGCAGCCAGCCCAAAAATCAACAAGGTCACTGTGGGAGCAGTCAAGCAAGATAAAAAGCATTCAATATAAATGCAAAATGCACATATTTGTATTAGCTCCTAGGCCAAACGACCCAACCCCTAGCACCTCGGCTGTGAAGCCTTCTAAGGGAGTATTGTTAACAGACAGAAGGTGCTGAGTACATATATAAAACAAGTGATGACATCAACAGTCACATGATCCCTTACAGCCAATCAAAAACACAAAAGTGTAAGGAATGCACATATCAAATTTTCCTTTCTTATCCTTATATATAAAAACATATTAGTGCCAAACATACATCATACTGTGTAACATATCAAAGTGTCTGTTTTAAGGCTCATATATTATGTCTTACTATATATAAATAAACATAACTATTACTTCTTAGTTCTTAACCTATCTAAAGTAACAAATTAATTTTAGTCTCAAATAGACATCATTTTATACATTTAGACATACTGAATGAACCTTAATTGTGAAAAAAGACTGACATCATTATCTACAATCCAAGACAGATAGAAAAAGAATTTACTATAGCAATAAATTTATTGATCACCCCCACAGGTTCGAATCCCACCTGGGCCACTGGTTTGGGGATCCACGTAAATGCTGCTTGTAGCTGAAAATAAGATTCAGTATGTCTAAATGTATAAAATGATGTCTATTTAAGACTAAAATGAATTTGATATGTTATACAGTATGAAATATGTTTAGCACTGATATGTTTTAAGAAAGGAAAATTTGATATGTGCATTTCTTATGCGCTAGGGGTTGGGTATTTTGGCCTAGCAGTTAATCCAATTATTTTTTTTATTTAACCAGGAGTGGCACACTAAGCTGAAAGTTTGTTTACAGATGCAACCTGGGAGCACAGGGAAGTTAAGTGACTTGCTCAGGGTCACACGGTATGCAAGTGGGACCTGTGGGATTCAAACCCAGGTCTCCAGATTTGCAGCTCAGAGCCTTAAACCACTGTGCTATACTGCCTCCCCAACAATAAAGTTAATAAAATATGTGCATTTTACGTTTATATTGAGTGCTTTTTTTCTTGCTCATGTGCTTCCACAATGACCTTGCTTATTTTTGGGCTGGCTGCCCACGTTCGTAGCACCGGCTCTCCTTGTTTGAACCGTGGCAGTTTTCTGTGGAGTTCACATGTATGAGTTGCCTGCCTGATCGGGTCAGGGGCTCTATAGGCATGTGATTCTCATTACTTTTTTCTTTTTAAAATGATAGCCTATCCACCATACTTGTGTTACTAAAACTGTGTTTACTGACAGTCCTTGATCAACCACAACTGCACCTTTCTGTACTAGGGAACACCCCAACACAGTCTGGCCACTCATGATGCAGTCATGGGAGTGGAGACTATGGCATCACGTGTGGCTGTATTGTTTGGGGGTGTTTTTAATATTCAGGGAATCTGCAACAAGTGTAAATCAAGGATTTGAAATAAAACAAGGTTGAGTGTAATCATACCATTTGCATGCATTTCAGTTCTACTAAGAAAAGAAGCAAATAAAACAATCATTAACTTTAATGAATTTTAGAGAAGGTAAGCAATCATAAAATGTGGGTTCACAACTAGAAATAATGTGGTGTGAAAAGGGTTAACAATGTCCCTGTAATGAGCACTAATAAGCTTAATTAAAAAAAAACATAGGAAATATGGGTTGAATTCAGGAAACCCTGGCTTACTGCTGTATTTTATGTCAAAACTACCGCTGCTCTACTTACTGTGCTATACAGACATCTGACCTTTGACGGTAGTGCGCAGTCCTATGTAGATTGTGTATCAAGCAGCTGATCAGCCCATGCATATACATGAGTCCACAGACAGCATTACAAGTCCCCTTCCAATGATGTTACACATGCAGAATATGCTGAGTGCCTGAAGGTGTGTGTGTTGAGTGCATTCCCACAGTAGCCCAACAGGTGGTCCAGTCAACTGCACACCTAAAATGGTATCTAAATATTGAGTAAAGATATTCATCCCATAGTAGCCTTGCCATACAAACCTGCACAACTGTGGCCTAGCTGGTTACAAGTGGCTGTGGGGGCTTTTCCGGTATCCCATGACATGGGCGACTGCGATTGGTTGCATACAAAAATGGTGACTCAGTCGCGGTACATGTCATTGGGGCTACCTACTAGGGAAGATGATCGGATGGGGGAGTTTGCACACATAGCGACAGGATGTTGCTACATGTACACACGTGCTGGGGGGGGTGAGCACACTCAGCGAGGGAGGGAGGGAAGGGAGGTTTTCTGAGGTGTGGTGCCATGGTGAGCTGCCAAGCTGGGCCTGTGGTGTGGTGAGTGGGTTCAGGGCTGGGGTTCTGAGGGTGCTGGGTTTGGGTGCAGGCACAGGTACATTTTGTTGCACCCAGCCCGAATTTTTTTTTATGGTTTGCACCCCCTCGACATGCACCCCCCTGGAGTTGAGAATCCTATAGTAGGGGTAAGGGGAAGCACAGCCCCCCACATAATATTGAAAATTGTAAGTCCCTGGTGCCCTTTTGCTTTGCCCTGGGGGGTACATCACTGAAACTGATTTTCGGAGATGTACAGTTGTCCTAATGGCGATTGCCTTTCAGCAGTCACCATTATGACATAGAATCAGTTTTTCCAGTGTACTCAATGTCACTGCCATTGTTTAAGAAGAGAATTTGAACTAACTTTGCTTCTTAGCTACCATGCCCTTTTCTGCATGGACATCTTTCCCCACATACCACATGTGCATGCATGTGTGGGGATGGGTGGCTGGCTGGTATTGTAATGAGGCCCATAGTGCAGCACAGAGTGCTCCCTAGCACCACAACCCATTTGTTGGACTTCAGCACTAACCTTGGGAAGTGGACTGCACAGACTCCTTCTTATTACTTGGTTAGTTGAAGACAGAAGAAGGAATTAACCCATCAAGACTCTCTCCCACACTGTGTGGTTATTAGATGTCTGGAACCTCAAGTATTTATCAAAGTCCTTCTTAAATATACCATATCTGTTATGTCAACTAGATGTTGTGGTAGCCTATTCCATAGTCTGGGAGCCCTAAAAGTAAAATAGTTGTCCTTTTTTCTGGTGTTTATTCTATGGACTTCTATCTGCTTATTATGAGACCTAAGATCAAAGCGCCTCTCTAAGAAGGAGATTTAACATATGGTTGTTTATTATGTTAAATAATTGTAGTTATACCATGGACCTTAGACAACAACCAATCAAAACGACTGACTGGCACCTTACCAACATTGTAAATCCTCTGATAATCACCGCAAAAGGTGCCAGCCAGTGGCATCTTGGGAAAAAAGCAATCTGACGGTGAAATTGCGGAACTCCGGACGCCATCTTGTTTCCCCGCTAAGCGGAGACTGTAAAACATCAGCTCCGTACATCAGGGGAAAGTAAACAAAAACACTGACTGCTCTACTACTGAGTCACTTATTTAAGCATTATAGCAAGTACTGCTTTTTTTAATAAAAAAGCAGTATTTCAGGAGATCGCACACTGGGGATCTGTTATTCAGATTTACCACCTACTAGTGCAGATTTACCCACTCAGCTGCGCCTCATGGGCAAACCACTCCAGCCGTGGTAAATCCCCCAATAACCCACACCCCCCTCGTGGCTTATTGCTTAAATAATCTCCTCTCATTCTCCTCTGTTCCAAAGTCATCAAATTTAGTTCCTGCAGCCTTTGCCCATAAGGTTTGTGTCTTAATTTTGTAGCCTTCCTTTGTGCGCCTTCCAGTAGGTTAATATCCTGCCTCTGGTAAGGTGTTCAAAAAGGTGGTCCATAATCAACATGGGGTCTGACATGAGACTTGTACGGACGCATAATGCAATCCTCTTCTCTACTAATAGAAGCCTTTCTGATGAAATTAATACATTTGTTGGCAGTCTGCGTTATTTATTTAACTAGGGTATGCATTGTAAAGTTATCAATTATAATGCCCAAATCTTTCTCATTACTTACTGAAGGTAAGGGGAAGTTCATTAACTTGTAATTTCTCATGGGGTTATGCTGGCCTAATTGTAAGACTGCATTTTTTAAGATTGAATTCCATTTTGTTCTTTGGTACCCAGATTTCAATTAATTCAAAGTCCTTAACTAGGGAGAAGTATTTGGCTTCAGTATCAACTTCACAACAGATTTTTGTGCCATCAATACATTTTGTGATTTGATTACTTAACCTGACATGGAAGTCCTGAATAAAGCAGCTGAACAGGAAGGGACACAGGACTGACCCCTGCAGGACCCCACTACTCACTGCTCTCTCTGTAAATAGTTGGCCTGTAATTCTGACCTGTTGCATTCTGTCTCTTAACCAGGACTCCACCCATTTCACCAGATATGAGCTATATCCTATGTTTTTGAGTTTGTGAAGTAGTTCATAGTGTGGGACAGTATCAAAGGCTTTTTTGAAGTCTAGGTATATCACATCAGATGGCTTTCCAACATCCAAGCTTGAACTAATTGATTCAATTCAGCAGAAAGAACCCATAAACTAAGTAAAGCATTGGTGGAGTAAGGGCTGAACAATCTTAGAATGTGACTGGTGCATGAAGGTGTATGTTCAGTGCATTTCCTCAGTGGCACAACAGAAGTTGCATTCAACTGCACACCTAAAATACTGTAGCATCTGAATAGTGAGCAAAGACATCTGTCCCTGGTAGCCCTGCCATACAAATCTACAGACTTGCTCAACTGTGGTCCAGTTGGTATATAAGTGGTTGTGGCAGCTTTTCCAGTGTACTCAGTGTAACTGCCATTGGTTAATAAGGAATTATAAAATGGGTTGGGAATGTCATGCATTTTGATTGGCTGAAAGGGTTTAGAATCCACTGCCATAAGGAGCGACAACCACTGGATTGGGAACCCTTTCAACAACCAGTTTTTTTGTGTTCTGTACATGAATGTCAGGCAGACATTTTAGTACAGTAAAAACACTGAAGTGCCCTATAATGCTAGCCCGTAATCCATAAAATCACAAAATTGACATATTAGTGCCCATTGTTGTTCACTACTGTCCTTTTTAAACCTTTTCCCCAGTGTTTTAAAATTGGAGGCTACAGATCCCCAGTATCGAAGTGCAACAGGTGTTCTTCCATAGACCTGCCTACCGCTCACTTTCTAGGATGCACCAGCCAAAACAACAAGAGCACTGCATTTAGCGCCAACTGCCATGGACTCACAGCAGCAGCTGTATAAATAATTTTTTGTTACATATGTAACCGGGACCGAGAGCACGCGGAGTCATCAGCGAAACTGGAAGGTGCACAATGATGCCTCCAAAAAAACAGAAAGGCCCAATTTCAACCATTGCTCCCCTGACAAACCTAGCAATAGTGTCCATTCCCCATTCCCCTGCAAACAGAATTTCTTATCAGCAGCTACAAAAATGAAATGCTGCCAGAACTGAAACATAATAACGCTGCTCCAAGTACCTTTGCTTCTGAAAGACAGTGCTGCCACTCCATAACTCCTGAAATTGCTGCTGCTGTCCATAACTCCTGAAAGTGCTACCGCTCCCAGCTAAGCTTCCTAGTGTCCCCAAACTGCTGCCACTCCATATGCTTCATTCTGACTGAATCAGGACCCTCTGACACTGTGACCAATGTTTTAAAGAAATGTACTAAAAAAAAATACATCACGGGGTGGGGGTGGGGTGGGGACGGAGGCTAATCGGCACTCTTAACCCTAGTGGTGGCACCACCATGTACACTTCGAAACTACATTTAATAAACAATACAAGGACTATTTTTTATTATTTTTATTATTTTTTAAAATCTTTTTTTACTAACATTATCTAACATTTCCTTTTAATATATTCAAATTTTTATATTTTAGAGACCCATTTTACAAACACAATAAGACACTCTGGTGCATTGGTTGTCATGGGTTAATGCAAGCCCAGGGGCACTTGGCACAAGTGCCTCGTGCCTCACAACACCCCTAGGTGTGCATTAACCCATATCAACCAATGCCCCACCATGTCGTATTGCTGACATGTTCCATTCTAAGCTACCTGGCCCTTTTCTGCATGGACAGCTTTCCTCACATAAAACACTCGTGCATGGCAGGATTATAATAAGGCCTGTAGTCCAACACAGAGGGCTCCCTAGCATTGCAACCTGTTCATCAGACTTTAGCACTAACCTTGGGAAGTGGACTGCACATCCTCATTCTTATTCAGATAGTGTGTTAAAGCCAACAGTAGAAGATTTATGTGGTAGGTCTTCTAAATTTAGTTCAGAGTACCTTGACTTTAATTTAAGGTAGTCAGTGGCATCTTTTCACTTTTCTGCTTAATCCGTTTGGGAAAAGAAGGCATCATATTTTTGATTCTGTGGAACCTGGCAGCCCAATACCTTTCACTTACTCATACTGCCAGATGGTGCTGCCTCTCCCCCCGTGCACCATTGTTTTGTAATGTGCTGAAACTACTTGGAGAATGCTCCAGCACTCTCCAAAGGAATCAATGGGGTATCTCTTCTTCTACACTTTTTATAATTTTGAGTGCCACGTTTCAAATAAAGCCACAGCTCAACATTCAAGACCTGGGTAGTTCAGTAGTGGCTTTGATTTGAAACAATCATTACTCAAAATGAAAAAAAAGTAACGTAGAAAAATGCTCCTATTTATTCTTATGAAGAGTGCTGGTGCACTTTCCAAATGGTTACACCACAAAATGTGGGTGAACGTCTAAGCAATTTAGCTGCCAGCTCTGCAGAGCCAAAAATATGCTACTTTATCTTCCAAAAGTCAATGGGCCTAATTCTAGAAGCTTGGCGCAAGTCACCGCCAAAGGTGACTTGTGCCAAATGCCATTGTGAAATGGACCCTGAGCCCTGTTCTGGAAGGGGCAGGGTCTCTGTGGCTAAGTCCTGCAACTTGCGACATGTGGAAAGGTACGCCAGCCCAAGGGCATACCCAAGGGGCATGTTGCAAGCCACACCTCCCCAGCAAGAGTATGCGCCCCCCAAAGCCCGCCGTGGCTTTGTGTCCCCCATCCATGCCCCGACCTGATGTTTCACCACAAATGGTGCAAAAGTAGAACCCCGAGAACCCTGGTAGTCTAATGGTCCCCACCCGCCCCACCCAGCAGTGCCAGTCCACCCGCATCCCCACCCATCCCCAGCTGGTGAATGGCACAGCCACTCTCACCTCCATGGCCAGCTGCCAGCTGGCACCACAGGAGCACTTCACTGTATAGATCGCTCAGAAATGAATGAGTATTCTTTCATTTCTAGCAGCATCTATACAAAGCGCTCTGTGAGCTCAGTTAGTGGC
This sequence comes from Neoceratodus forsteri, assembly GCA_016271365.2. Taxonomy (NCBI): domain Eukaryota; kingdom Metazoa; phylum Chordata; order Ceratodontiformes; family Ceratodontidae; genus Neoceratodus; species Neoceratodus forsteri. Next base: position 1,100,184,311 of record CM028129.1, on the reverse strand, counting down.
TGGCCATGGAGGTGAGGGTGGCTGTGCCACTTGCTGACTGGGGATGGGTGGGGGTCCAGGTAGACTGCCACTGCTGGGTGGGGCAGGTGGGGCCACTAGACTACCAGGGTTCTCGAGGGTTCTACTTTTGCACCATTTGCAGCGAAACATTGGGTCAGGGCATGGTTGCAGGGGGGATACAGCTGCCTTGTGGGGCTGATAGTGGCTCAGAGTTCGGGGCAAGTTGTGTGTGGGCTGTCCTGCAGGGCATTTAGGGTTTGGGGGTTCTGGGGGTGTGAGATGCCCAGCTGGGCACCTCTACTATGGGGGATCGGGGGCGTGGGGGTTGTGGACCGCCCTGTGGGGCACCGATGGGGGTGCTCTGGGCATGGGGGGGCACATCCTGGAGTGGGTGCAGCAGGTCTGCAGAACCCCCGGAGGACATATGTATAGTTACACCAGCTAAATGCTGGTGTAACTTACGTTGACGGTTCTCCTCTGGGGGTTCTTGTAGAATCCCAACATTGGGGACTTTGTTGTTGACCTACTAGAATGGGGCACAACTGCTGCCATAACCCCCCTAGCACCATGTCACGGGGGGTTTATGGTGCAACAGCTGGCATAACTGCCCTTTGGCACAAGTGGCCTGCGGCATGTCACAGGCCACATTGTATAATCCCGCAAGTTGCAACTGCTGGCGTAAGTTGCTACTTGCGCCATTCTATATGGTGCAAGTGCTGTTACGCCAGGTGTATCTCTTGTAGAATCGGGCCCATTGAGTACAAAAGTAAAAGAAGGTCACTGGCAGCCTTGCATTGAAGTAAGGCACATTATGTTTTATTTTATAATATTTTGACAAGGAGCTTCAAAAGTTGTCTGAGATATCAGAGAAATGCATTTTTAAAAGGTATTATTTCCCAGTTCAGTGGGAGAGGTTTACCCAAAGGTAAACAAGGCTGTAGTCCAATCAAGAGAATCTTGTGACATCTTCAACTATGAGAGCAAAGTTTGAGGAGTTTGTGATGTAACAAGGTTTCCTGGTATAGGAAATCAGCCTTCTTGTATACCATTTGAGCACTAGTTAAGTGTACAGTATGGTTGCTCATGTTTAGGGTAGTACCAGGAAGGGGTCCTAAATGGTGTTTTCTCAGGAGTGAGGTTAGTGACCAGAGTGGTTCCTCAAAGATCAGTACTAGGACCAACCCTCTTCAATGTGTACATAGAAACAGAATTTGTCGGCAGAAAAGGACCCCTTGGCCCACCAAGTCTGCCCAGATATTCTCTGCTATCTGGTCTCTGGCAACCCTCACGCATTCCTGCTTATTTTCAAATATACGCCTATGTCTATCCCACACATGCTCAAAGCCCCGCCCCCCACTCTTACCCTCCACCAGTTCCACCAGTGGTCTGTTTCAAGCTTCTACTACCCGTTCAGTGAAGAAATATTTCCTCACAGTGCTCTTGAACTTCCCCTCCAGCTTCATTGCATGCACCCTGGTCCTGTTGCTCTTTCTCCTTTGAAAGAGACTCCCCCCTGCACCCTGTTCACCCCTGTGAGGTACTTGTAGGTCTCTATTATGCCACCAGTATAAGTGACATATGCAAAGGGTTACAGGGGAAAATTAATCTTTTTGCAGATGGCACTAAAATCCGAAGCAGGGTGAATAGTATGGAAGGGGTTAAAGAAATGAATGGAAGGTGTTAAAGCAGTGAAAATGGCATGTGGAGAATCTAGAAAAGTGGTCTGGCGTCTGACAGCGAAATATCAATGGAAACAATTACAAGGTCAGACACATCCACCATTGACAAAATACCATTAAAAAGGTGAGGGAAGAAGGGTGCCGAAATGTGGGTGCACCTTATTTGGGCATGCTGCACTTGTGGCCATGGAGCGGGTTTGGGTGCCTCTCTGCCTCTTGCTCCCCTCTGTGCCCCACCACTGAGTTTACTATAGTAATGTTGGGAGTGTGGGGATTAGAGCCCCCCACATAACCCAACACTACTTTCCCTTTCACCCTGAGCCTGCAGCCTGGTTCCGGGCACTATCATTACTTGCAGTCCTTTGACTGTGCCCAGATTTACCATGGCACAATTAATTTAGTCCACATGAGTATGCACTCAAATTAAAGATAGTGAAAAAGTTCAGAAAAGATGTTAGGAAGTATTTTTTTCACTGAGTGTGGTGGATACTGGAATAGTCTTCCCAGCACAGAAGCCAGTGTAAAAACACAGTTGCTAGGTTTTAAAATGACTGAGATGACTGCATAGGGATTATTAACCTGGGGAGGGTGAAGAGAACCAGAGGGAGGTAGGGAGTAGGGTAAAGGGAGGAACCATCTCCATGGTAATATACCAGGGCAGACTGCATGGACTCCAAATCTATTTCTATATTTACCTTTCTATTTCCATGTCTAGTTAAAACAAAAATCTGTTAAAGAAGTTTTTATTTAAAAGGAATTGTTTCTTTTAGTGTTTTGGTGACTGAAATCTGACTTTCAGGTACTGTTGTAGCACTGATCTGTTGTCAGAACGATGGTACAACATTCTGCCATCAGAATGCTAAGGCTGTGATGTCACTGTTTCACACTGGGAAAAATGAGCAGGCATACATTACAAACTCATGTATAATAACTTATCTTGTTGCCAGGATACATTTGATGCATTCTAATAGAAAGTAGACCAAATATCTCAAAAAAAGTTAAAGCAGCAGTGCATGTTATGGTGAAACATTTTGAACTATACATTTTTATTGTCTTTTAGGGGGCTAACTTGTAATAGGTCATTTTGTCCCCATTTTGAATCTACTTTTGTATTCTTTTATATTTAAATTACTAAAGGAGGGCTCCTTTTAATATGGTGAGCCTCCAGGTTTTCATCATTGATTGCAGTTGTTTCTGAACACCCATTGTTTATCAGCACTTCTCTTGTGCCTAAGGTAACCTAGCATGCAACACACACTGCCCCCCTGACCTAATGGCATGAGTGCTTAACAACAGCAGAAAATAATGATGGAAACCTGGGGACAGTAATGTTAAAAGAAGCGCTACTTTTATTATTGCAAATGTAAAAAAAAAAAAAAAAGAGTACTGAAGCAGATTCAAAAGAGGGGAAAGAGGCATCTTACAAACCAGGAGAACAAGGGCACTGTAAAACAGATTAAAAATGTACTGGCCAAATTTCCCACCATAATGCACACTGCTGCTTAATTTGTAAGATGGTGCTCTTTCATTTATTCATCTCAGAATGAGATGAATAAATGAAAAAACATCCTATTTTGGAATAGATGTTGGACTTAAAGGTGATAGGAAACAGTTTTTTTATATCTCTAAATTCCCTTTCATTGTCTTTTTGTTGTCTTTCCAATTTCCCGATATGTTTTGACCTTTGTTAAATTAATATTTTAATTTTGCTGCCTTTGCAACTACCCTGAAACAGTTGCTGCTCAGGAGTTGCTGCTCTCTCTTTTCATACTGTCTGAACATTCTAAATATGGTAATACATCCCCTGGAGCCACTCATTGCTGTATAAGAGTGGTTTCCCATGCCTTCAGCTGGAGCAAGAACAACGATGTGAAGCTAAGCTGTTCTGGCTCAAGCTGAAGGCAAGTAAGACCACTCTAATATAGCAATGAGTGGCAATGGTAGGTTTTTTAATATATTATTGATCAAGAGCGATCAATAATATATATTTTTTAAAAACTGTTCCCAGAATGTGCCCATTTCCAGGGCATCTGCATGTGAGATGCTCTTCACAGAATAAGAGTGTCTCATGCACAGGGGAAAGGAGCGCTTCCTCAATCTATGATGACATCAATCACACCATTCCAGGCCATTCAGATGAATAGCATGGAATGATGTTACTGATGTCACAGAATCTTTTTTTTTTTTGTGGTTAATACTTTTTTATTTAATTTTTAGTTAAAGACACGTACAGATACAATGCTATAAAGACCGGGGCAACCAGTTATCCAAACCTAAGACAAGCAGTACACCTAAGAGCCACAATTCTTGATTACTTAAAAGGATAAGCAGAAAACACCTGTAAGCAAACATATCGACAACAATGACAGACATATATCTATAGAGTCCATGATAAGGGAGAAAAGATATACTGACACAAGTCTATTATTTGCACTGTCCAGAGGATGTCACAGAATCTTTTAGAAATATGAAAAGGAGGAGCAGCAGGTGTTAAGGAGATTGGAATCTGTGTAGATCTGAGGGCACCACAAAGCTTGATTATTTATCAAAAATTGGTAAAACATATCAGGATATATAACTGACATGGAAAGTAAGATGGGAGGACAGTTACCTAATCATTTCCTATCTCCTTTGAAGGTCTTCTACTGTAGAAACGTCACCATTAAATACATTAATAACAATAGTAATAATCATAAATTTTATTTATAGGGTGCCTTATCCATAACCAAGGCACCTAACAATTTAAAAGCAGAACAAGCATCAATAAAATTAACATTAAAATAGCAGTACACCAAAAACAGAAAGAAAAATCAATCACAGAATGCCTGGTGCCACAGAAAAGTTTTAAAAGATTGCTTAAATCACTCAACAGTTGTGCACTCCCATAGCCGACAGGGTAGAAAATTCCAAAAGGTGGGGGCTGCATATGTAAAAGCTCTCGCCCCAGATGATTTTAAACACACCCTTGGAATCTCTAGTAACCCCTCGTCTGCCGAGTGGAGTGATCATCCAGGGCAATAAGGAACCAGGAGCTCTTTCAGATAATCCGGGCCCAGTCCGTATAGGGCTTTGAAAGTCAGCAAACTGACTTTAAAGGTGATCCGCCACTGTACTGGCAGCCAGTGCAGTTCATGCAGCACTGGGAAAATATGACAGGATCGAGCAGATCCTGTCAAAAGCCAGGCCATGCATTCTGCACCAGCTGCAGGCAGCAGATTTCTACCCCAGGAAGCCCTAGGTAAAGGGGGTTGGCAGTAATCTAAGCGCGAGTACACAAAGGCATGGACCAAAGTAGGAAGGTCGCCAAACGGAACCAGATGCCTAATCCTGGCAATATTCCTGAGATGGTAAAAGGAAGATTTGACAGCAGCCAACACCTGTGAATGCAGGGTCAGCCCTTCATCAAAAATTACCCCCAGGATACGTACCCATTCAGAGGTCGGGAGTGAAACACCACTGAGAAAAATTCCCGAGGGCGAACCAAACCCTAACCCCCCTATCCGGTGACCTGGGTCCACAACCAGCACCTCAGTTTTTTCCGAGTTCAATTTCAGCCAGCTGGAATCCATCCACTCCTGGATTTCTTTCAGACAGTTATTAAAGACTGAGAGAGCTCCATCCTGGTCAGGTGTGAAAGAAAGGTAGAGCTGGGTATCATCAGCATAGCAGAGAAACCTCAGCCCATACCTTCTTACAATTTCATTACAATGACATTAATTTATATTTGAATAGTTTCTAGATCTTAGTGATGTTAAGCTGGGAGTGTGGTACTTCCTCAGTGCTGGGGTAGGTAATTGTCAATGGGAGATGAGGAGTGTAGACAGTGACAGACTTAGGTTGTAAGGTAATATTATGTAGGGAGTTTAAAGGGTCCTGCCTCTTCAAGCAGATGTTGCTGTGTATCAGGGAAACTTCTGAACATAAAGATGAGGTGAAGGAATACTGCAAATACAGTATAGAAAGAAAGTATTTAGTTTGTTGAGTTACCTGTTAAAAGATCCATATTTAAATCAAAATCAAAATGAACATTTCAAGTGATACATGTTTAAGGCACGTAAAACAAGAAAAACATAGCATATAAGGTAAGGGAGGGTCTGTCCTTACTCTGGCAGATAAACAACAGATCCAAAATGATTTAAAAACAATTGAAATTTAGTCCTTAAAACATGCCATGAGCTTCAAAACAGACAAGTGTGTTGCAATGCACATAAGAAAGGATAATGGAGAACAAGAATATATACTGACTGGGAAAAACTGAGGGTAGTGGTAAAAGAAAAAGACTTAGGGATAACAGTAATAAACTAGAATCATATGACCACTGTAAAATAAGATCAGGAAGGACAGACCGAATAATAAATGCAGATAGAAGGACTTTTGTTAGTGGATCTACCAGTGTTATACTGCTGGTATATAGATCGTACATTAGGCAACACCTTGATCTTTATTCATCATTTTGGAACCGGTATAACAAAGGGGACACAAAGACTACTGAGAAGGTACAAAAAAGGACAACAATAATGGTTAGAGGTATAGAAAACCTTAGGCACGAGGACAGACTGCAGGAACTGGACATGTATACGCTTGAGAGAAGCGTTGGGGAGACATGATCCAAATGTACAAAATTGTCAAGGATGAAGCACTTATGCTGTCCATGGGACTGACATTCAAGACTCATACTTACAGCTTTAGGGGTCACACTATGCACAATGAGACCACTAGCTTCAAGACACATCTAGAGGAAAACTTTTTACACAAAGAAACACAGAAACATAAACAATGATGGCATGAAAAGACCAATGGTCCATCCACTCTGCCCATAGTTCCCTATTTAGTCCCGAGACCTAGTGTCCATATACGGCACTAGCACTCACTGTCCACCTCCCTGTCCCACTTACTACTGCCACACCCCTGAGTAGCCACAATGCCCTTGACTCTGTTCCCACTGTGCTTGAAACTCTTTATGGTTTTGGCAACCAGCACCTCGGCTGGCAGGCCATTCCATGGCTCTGTAATCAGAAATCCTAAAGGGCAACAGCTGTGTACACTGTCAGTAAGGGTGGTTGTAGCAAACACAATCAAGAGTTTAAAAAATAACCTTGCCAAGTACATGACGGGCTGCAACATTACAGGATATAACCTCTGAGAAGTGGGAGATGGCTTTCACTATGGGCAATTACTTTTTGCCATCTTTAACACCTAGTATATATTACTTAGGTATAACAGGTGAAATCTCTTAGACTATACACTTGCTAGTTATTTTTGCATCATATTAGAGATATCTGTGGCATAGATCTGTAGAATGGTTAAGGAATTAAGTGTCTAATGCAAGCAGCCATGCTTTAGGTCTGTTTTTGATTGTACTGCCTCACATAATTTTGTGTATGCCACAGAGGAAGGAATTAAAAAAAAAATCAAAGGTTCAAAACCAAAATGCAAAGAATAAGACTGTCGAAGAAGGCAGATGTAACCGCTGTGGCAACCAACCTGTTAAGTTGCATGCCTTCCATTTGGGGGAAGGGAGTAATTGTGTCTCCATTCAGCAATCCCAGTCAACTATTGAGAGCTGGGAGAGTTTTCTAAAAGATTCACTTTCTGCGCTGTGAGGGTCTTCTACCTTACCTCATGGAACACCTGCCTCCAAGTGGTCCGGGGAAAGGGAAACCATTCTGTGAGGAGCCTGTGTCGCTCAAGTCAACAGCAAGGACCCTGTAGTGGGAGGAAGAAGAAGCACTGAAACTCGACCAACACTTACCCTGGCCTAATGGTATATGAGGCGTTTGGTTTTGCCTGGTAAGATCTGTTCCCTTGGGATATGGCAGATGAGGAGGGACAGGATACGGGAGGTGGATGAGTACAGGGAGATCATTATAAATACCAATACAAATAATAAAAGATACTATCTAGAATGAAGTTTTGTTTCAGTACTGTGTTTGACTGATATTTTAAGACTGTGGAATTGACTGGGATCTTGCCTTATTACAGAGTCACTGGAATTGATTGCTACAGCAGCTAACCATTCAAATGCTGCAATTCGAAAGATGGTAAGTCAAAAAAAAAGTTATTTTTTTGCTGTTATCATGCATATATCTTCAGCAGTCTTACTTCTGTGCCATTTATGTATAGCAAATACTGTAGACCAGTGCAAAGACTCAAGTGGTTTTGAGCTAGTGACAGAGAGCACAAACTGAATTGTTAAATCCCTGCATCTGGCTAGCATCCTTGGCAATATTTAAAGGAGCTACATTGACCCCACTGTGCCCAGAGACATGCCATCTCCATGGGCGCACTGTGCCTGGGGCTAAACCCATACATCAATCCATGGATCTAAGGGGCAAGGGACTAAGTCATATAGATTGTTTTCTTATGGTGTAGCCAGACTTTTTCCCAGACATCAGGTGTGTCTGATGGTGGATGCCTGATACTTGAAACAACATACAATTATCTTGAATTGGACTTTGTTTTAAAAATAGCTACTGCTCTGCCCAATTGTGTAATGGATGCAATGGTGGCCGCCAGACACAGTACCATGTTGTAGATGTACCAGTATCTGGCCATTAGATAACGCAGATAAAGCATTAGCTAATCTAACTTGTTAAAATACACTTTATTAAGACAGCAGTAGATGCCGTTCTCAAATACTACAAAGTTAACTGACTGACTATTTTATACACTTTATTTACCCTGGATATCTAAACTGAGGTCCAGAATCTTAATTTAACTGGGGTTCTGCTTCTACCTAATTTCACAGCTGAGAATACTAAAGCACAGGGAGGTGAACTGACATGCTCAAGCTAGTTCAATGAGTAAGGGTCTCTGGCAGAATAGGAACCGGTGTCTACTGCTTATGAAGTCTGTGCTCAAATCCCTAGGCCACAACTGAGTTGAAACAGGACCCCACTGTAAATAAGATGTTGCTTCTCAGTATCCTGTGTTATTTAACTGTAAAAAAATGTTCTGTTAGTAATGTTTCTGGTGGTCGTTTAGAGTTTGTAGTGTACTACACATAACAGTGAAATAAACTGCAGGGCTATTGGAAATCTTTGTATCCTTTTATAGAAAAAACACATGATCAACTGATTTACTACATGAGCAAGCATGGGGGCATATCCATACACAAGAAGGTGGCTGGCGGTGGAGGAGGGAGGGTTGTGTCAGTCACTTTCACCGTGCCTGGGGGCTTCTTTTTTTTTTGCAATTTATTAAACTTTATAAGTTTAACAGCAACATGCATTTAGATTTCTATACCTCAAAGTAGTTTGGCATCTTGTAAGCCAATTATTACCCTAATGGAATGCGATGTGGTAAAAAAACTAAAGTCACTAAACCAGAACAAAGCCCAAGGTCCCGATGAATTGTATCCTAGAGTGTTAATGGACTTAGCAGAACAACTGGCAGGTCCTATTACCAGCCTCTTTCAACAATCCATAAGAGAGGGGGAGGTACCAGAGGTATGGAAACAGGCAGTGGTCGTCCCTATACATAAAAAAGGATCTATGCAGAATGTGGAAAATTACAGGCCGATTAGCCTGACTTCAGTTTTGGGCAAGGTACTGGAGGGTATTGTAAAAGATTATATTATAGACTTCCAACAGCAAACTGGGAAAATGGATGACACACAACATGGTTTCGTAAAGGGCAGATCATGTCAGACAAATCTTCTTGAATTTTATGGTAAAGTAAATAAGGCCTTGGATGATGGGAGTTCAGTGGATGTGATTTTCTTGGACTTCGCCAAGGCCTTTGATAAAGTGCCACATGACAAACTGATTGATGCACTCAGTACTTTGGGGATACATTCTGATATTGTTCACTGGATCAAGTCATGGCTTATGGGTAGACAGCAGAGGGTTTGTATAAAGGGAGAGTATTCAGGATGGACAGATGTGACCAGCGGCGTCCCACAGGGCTCCGTGTTGGGGCCCTGTCTGTTCAGCATTTATATCGGGTCTATGCGTTCTGACCCGGATATATGGCTTTCAAAATTTGCCAATGATACCAGAGTGGGTAAGGTGATAAACAATAAAGAAGATGCAAATATACTCCAGGCCACTCTAAATAATTTGGAAGAATGGGCACAAAAGCAAGGGTCAACTTTCAATGTAACAAAACGTGCAGTTATGCATATTGGTAAAAATAACATAAATTTTCAGTATAGATTGGGAAATGGATTATTAAGAGTCGTCACTGAAGAAAGTGACTTGGGAGTTAAAATATGCAACAACTATAGTTTTAGGCCACATTATAATCAAATAATAAAAAAGGCTAGCAATATACAATATTGCATAAATAGACACATAAAGAGCAATAAAAAAGAAGTTCTCTTGCCACTTTACACATCTTTGGTGCGTCCTCATATGGAGTACTGCGCCCAGTTTTGGGCTTCAGGGGGCAGGGGTGATATAAGGTCTTTGGAGAAGGTGCAAAGGAAAGCAACAAGGAGGATAGCTGGGGTCTAGGGGTAGGAGTATAAACAGAGGTTGTCAGCTTTGGGCCTGTATACTTTGGAGTATTGGAGGATGCGAGGTGACCTATGTTTAATATATAGGGCACTTAATGACCCCACACTCTGGGAACAGCTAGGTCTTTGTATTAAGGGATCAACCCTATGGTACTAGAGCTCATCCATTGCAGATTAAATCAGATAGGTTTAAAACACTTAGGAGAAAGTATTGGTTAACAGTGACAGTGGTCAAGATTTGGAATAAGCTTCCAATTGAAATAATAGTCAGCAGAACGATGGAATCCTTTAAAATACAAATTGATCAATATATGATCAAAAATAATATTTTTGGATATACATAAGAAAATGGCGAGTGTATGGACTATAGTCTTTATAAACTCTGTAAACCTATGAAACCTATAACCAGTACATATGCTAATACTGAGCAACAGGAACAATGTCTGTTCAACTCAATTTCAAAAAGGCTAGAAAATAAAAAAATTCCCCTCAGACCAGAACACACCCACCCCCAAATAACCAAAGGAGTAAATGATCAGGAGAATAAGTCCATAAGGGCTCACATATTCACCACAGAACAATCACAACAGTCTGTGCACCGAACATCTCTCCCATTTGCAGGCTTCACTAGAAATATAGTTGGGGGGAGGGGAGTCCATATATAAAGGAACACTCAAAATTGACTTAAAGAGCATCTATGCTTGGTCATATTACCTTTTAACCCTGCACACATAATGACCTTTACCGGTCACGCGGGGGAAGAAAAAAACACTGCAGTCACTCATAAAGTTCACAAACTGAGCAATACTAAATCATTAATATTTATCAGTCCCTTATGTACATAGAATTTCTACAAGCTGACAGAGCGTTAGGATATTAACCTAAAGGCCACAGAATTCAATAGCCAATAGTCCTTCCAGCTAAATCAATGCTCATGGAGCACCCGACAAGACAGTCTATGGAAAAACAAAGTCCTTAAGAACCAGTGACACCACCTTATTAATATGGGAAGTCAGCCACAATCCTGTGGTTCACTCTGGTTCCCCATCAGATTCTTGTACAGAGGTCTTAGAATCCAGCAGGACTAGGATCTTGTCTGAAAAACTAGTAGCCACCTCAGGATCCATAAAAACATGCAGTTTCTGATTGTAAGTCACTTGCAGCTGGGCTGGGAATAACAATTGAGCCTTCACCCCTTTAGAAAGGAGAGCCTTCTTCACTATCTGAATGGGAGGTGCTGCTGCTGGGGTGGGGAAGTGGATGGATGATTTTTTACAAAAGAAATACCAGCCAGGACCGCACTGCCTCCACTTTGTCTGGGTCTGTTCCCACTCCATCAGCTGAACTTATTTGTTCCTAATACTTCACTTCATTGCAGAAGAAGTTACACTTAGATGACTTCACTTTCAGGTTTGTAGCCCTAGCTTCCTCAGAACAGCCTTAAATTTTGAAAATGCTCTTAAAAAGTCAAACATACCATGCATGATGTCCCTTGTAGATCCACCAGCACAACATCCATCAGGCATTGAAATTTCCCCAGAGCATTACACAATCCAAATGGTGTGGTGATAAACTCACACTGCCCTTGTTTGGTTGTGTATGCGGTCTTCGACCAGTCCTTGGGGCAAACCTCCACTTGCCAGTAGCCACTAGCCAAGTCCAGGGTAGAAAACCAGTGAGCTTTTGCCAACAGATTGAGTGTGTCATCAATACAAGGTAGTGGGTACACATCCTTCATGGTAAAATTATTTAGGCAGAGATAGTCCACACACATTTGTATACCCCCATCCTTCTTCTGTACCAGGACTAATGGTGTGACCCATGGTTTTATGGAGGGTTGAATAACTCCTTGACCATTCAAATGTTGCAACTGTTCTTCTAACTCCCCCTGATAATGGACTGGGATTCTCTGAGGTCCTTGCCTGATTGGACAGGTGTTTCCACTGTCAATCTGTTGCTTGGTTAGCCCAATACATCCCAGATTATGATGCCCTGAACTGAATACTTCGTTGCACTCCCACATCACAGCCTGGGCTGCTTGCATCTGCTCTTGCAACAGTTTTCATTCCTTAAGTTGGAGTTTTGAGATAAGGTCTGTTCTGTCCCACCTGGCACTTGTTCTCTTTTGGGGTTCTTGGGGAGGGGGATCTGGTTTGCAAGCCTTGAACTTTGGTCAAGTCTTTAGGCAATATCATCACTTCAGAGTGGAAGGTGCGGGTCATCATTCCTTGGTAGATGACCTGTGTCTCTTTTGTCACATTGGCAACCCACACTGGAACTTGCTCCTGTTTTAATCTACTCAATGAGTAAGCTATGATGAAGTCATGACTTTCTTTTAGCTGGGGTTCCACAAGCCCTACTCAGTCTTTGGCCTCACCTCCTCTGACTTGGCCAGGGATGAGAACTTCACTTCTTGGTGGAACAGTCACATAGCTGCTGGCCACAGTTTCATTGACCTCTGTCCTGTTGCTGTCAGACAACAGGGGAATATTCCTCCATAATGCAATATAGGCTTCTTCAGCGAAGTTCAATGTTGCTCTGTAATGCCACTACTAGTCAGTCCAAAGTTGTGCATTTTGGATTGTGTCTTCAGCTACTGAGAATTCACAGACTAATCCCAGCTCCTTTATGCTGATAACTGTTTGCCACAGTCCCAACACTTTGAAGGCAGTTCCATTCACTGTGTGAACTGTTCCTCCTTAAGGCTATAAACTGTGCAAGGATTTTTTAGTTGTTCCTCTCCACTCTTAGGTATTCACAGTGCACACCTGTGCACCAGAATTGACCAAAACCTTGCAGGTGGCACCCTCTATTTCCCCAAGAAGATAGTAGCCCAGTCCCACTGTAGAATGGATCACAATTAGCTGAGGGGCATCCATTGTCAGCCGTTTGGTACTCAGTTGCAGTCCATATGTCTCCAGGTCAAGATGACCCTCTCTGAAGGGGACATGGTTTTTCATAGTGATTCAGGCCTCCATACCTCCAACACACCCAATCATCCAGCCTTCTATTCTGAAACTTCACTGACTTAGGATGTGGGTTTTTCAAAGGTCTTTTTGCCTTGTCAGTATCTCTGATTGTTGAGTTCTAGGGAGTCTCGAACTTAACTTTCAATTTTTCAAATTCAGTGTGCAGAGTTGCAAGAGCCTCCATTATTTCCTCTCATACTTCTACAATGGCTCCAGTCCGTTCTTTAAGAATAGCAGTCTCTAGGGACACTTCATAGGCTCGAACCTGGGGACTCGGAATCCATATTTCACGCAACCTCCAATTCCGTGGCTTACTGCATTGCTTGTTCTAGCCCTGAGGGTTTCTGTAGATGTAGCTGGAAATGAAGCTCCGCATTCTCTGTGTGAGCAATGAAATGGTCTTGGGCTAGCAGGTCTTGAGTGGCAAAGCCAGCATCTGGAAATGCCTTGACTACCAGACACCGCAAGATTCGTCCAAAGTCACTGAGCAGATTCCCCCTTCTCTCTCCTTCTATTGAAAAAGACTGGCATTTCTTGATCAGCACATTGACAGGCTCAAAGGACTGTTTCAGGGTCATTAGCAGAGCATTATAATTTTGTTTGATGTCTGATTCCAGGCCCCGATGCACTTCACGGGCTTTTCCCCGAAACAAAAGTCCCATACATTTTTGCTTAGCTGCTGCATTCCTTTCGTTTAACTCAGCTGCAAGCTGAAATTGCTCCAACCAATCAATCCTCTCCTGGTTCAGTCCATCAGAGGTATCAGGCACAAAGGCAGGTCATCTCACACCACCCCCAGCCCTGGGTACCTGTGGGCTGACTCCCCCTGGTTGGGACGTGTTTAATTTTAGTTGCAACACAAAAAAACAAAATTTTACATACCGTAGTAATAGTTTCTCTTTTACCCAGCAGACGTGTTTGCAGTGAATACCACTGCTGCTACAAGTCTGTGACAGACCCCATGGCAAGATGTGCCTGGACCGTACACATGGTGCTGTCACCACTTTTGGTAAACCAGAGCAGTCTGGCAAATTGTGGTTCAGGGGCGAGTGCTGGAAACGCTCCAATTAATAGGATGGAAAGGGCTTTGGCTTTTGGTAAGCTTAATAAGGAAACCACTAGTTGCTCTGCCACATGGGGAGTAAATAACCAGCCCAAATTTAACAGAATAATACAGCTTTATTAACAACCAACCATCTGCAAGAAGGAGGATTATTGCAAATATCAAACAGGCACTGTCCCTTGAAACAATGTCATGCTGTGGAATACACATAGTTCCCGGATCTGGATGACTCCTCCTGATATAGCAGCTCACTGGATCTCTGCTCTCCCAGGGCAGCTACAATGCAGGTAGGCTTCCTCCCTCTGGTCCATGCTGAACTGGCTACCTTGGGCACTGGCTGCAGGCGCTTCTGACATCCTTTCACTCATTCCAGTCTGCTGAAGCCCCAGTATGACCCTCATATGTCTTGGCTCCCAAACCTCTAGGTCAGCATTAGCACAGCACCCTGCTGTAGTGCCTACTATGGGACCTGGATCAAAAGCCCTTGGTCTTTTTCTTCATGTTGTATTTTCAGTGTTGCCCACATGCTGGCTTGCACACAGTTGCCACTCTCTTCCTGTCCAGAACCCAGCAGTTCTGTTCACATTTTGCTGTCTGCTTTGGAGGCCTGGGATGACACAGATTGCAACCACTCCCAGCACTGCAGACCTTTCTACCAGGAGATCTCCACCATATCTTCCCTTCTCCAGCACACTCCTGCCTTTAAAGGCCTTGCTCACAGTCTACCTTGATTTGTGCCTGGGGCTGTCACTCTAGAAACTCTATAGCCCACAGGGCACAGAAAAGGCACCAGAACCTGTCTCTCTTCCTTTCCCCAGAAGCCTCCCAATGACTCTTCCCTTGCGAGGCATCTGAGTCCTGGGATGGGCTGGTCTGAGCAGGTCCATTACATAATGAACACACATACTCAAAGGGGAACAGTCAGCACCGAGAGCCCCACACCCATAGTGGGGCTGGCCTCAATCTGTACTTTGTGTGCCAAAAAAACCCAACTTACTTACAATATACTATAAAGCTATAAACAGTATCAGGTTGATTCTGCTAACATTTGCTGAAACAGAAATCCCTGAATCCCCTGCAGCTGATGTCAGAGTTAGACTGCAATAGTGGAAGATTTCAATAGCCTGCATTGCATGTTAGAGCTTGTACAAGTTCAGATCAAATGGTTGGTCCCACTGTTCTCCCAGGGTTATATACAGTCCTCTGTGACTATACTTACCCAGGGCTGGATTTACCTTGTCATGGGCCCTATGCACAGCAGTAACCATGGGCCTCCCATGTTGTTCCACCCTCAAAGGTTGCATTATGTGGTGGCACACTTGAACCGTGTATACATTTTCACAGTTAAACACAATCAAATACCACTGCAAGTCTTGTGAAAACTTGGTAGCATGATTTATTCACAAATCTGGAATCCCCTTAGTATACTACAAATTGTTCATCTGAGTTAGTATAAATGGTGCTGGTGGTAAGGGGGTGGGGGATTATGCAGAAAAGGTAGACAAGAAGCTGCCACCAAGCACTATTAAGCAGTGAGGCATGACCAGCACATTCAAAATTATCATGTCTAAATAATATATATATATATATATACTCTTCTGTGAAAGTTATTTACATACCTCTCAATTTCCCCACATTACAAGGGACACCCTTCCTTTTAATCCTTAAAATTGCTCTGTGTGATACAGTGATATAGTGATAGATGGGATTTCTGTCAGTAGAAGAATGGATAACGCTGTGTTCCCTTTTTAGAAATCCTGAAAGGGTTAAAGAAAGCTCTGGAAACATCCAGGTAGGGAGCTAATCAAAGGCAGCTGCAATCAATGTTGATTAGAGGAAGTGTATAAAACTCAACTCTAGGCAACACAGGAGAGAGAGAGAGAGAGAGAGAAAGGAAAAAACAGGGACCTTTGGAAAGGAGTGTGAAATTTGTAAGGGGACTTTATGAGACCACATGGAGGCTGAGATCCAGAGTAGCTGGTAACCAGAGGTAGTGAGGATTTATTTTGTTCAGTTAGAACTCCAGACAGGAGTAGGATTTTGTTTATGTTTTTTAAAGGGGATGCAACCCAGTTAGTTGGAGACAAAGCTACCTTACAGAAACTGTACTGTTTAATTTGGCCTTGGACTGTGTATATTCTCCTTGGACACACCTACACCAGCCAACCCCAGGGAAATAATAGAGGTCACTCTACCACATCTGCTACACATGGAAAATATGCTGCCTTCACAGAGAAGGTGCTGTTGACTCAGACTTCAAAGTAGAACTTTTTAATATTCTAAGATGTGTAAGTAAACTTTGCACATAGTATTACTCATGCTGTTTCCATAGTGATCAGAGCTTGTATCTCCATGTTTGATGTTGTAGGCCACATTTTAAGAGCTAGTACCCCAAACCGTAGCACATTTTAGCTTTTCTAGAATCAGCTATGCTGCAGGAAAGTAGGATTGTACACACATACTCCGCCCCAAACCCAAACAAACAGTTAAATGCTGGTATTCTGTAGAAGGAAGCAGCTGAGAACACTCTTTTGCTTTTAATACAAAATAAGTATAATTTAAAAACTCTTCCATTTCATTCCATACCTTTTGCTTACTTTTGGATGCCTCATAGTGCTTGCTGATCACTGCCACAGTCCACATCCTCCTCCACTGATCAGGCCCTGGCTAGTTGGCACAGGTTCAGACATGGCCTCCTTGACACTGACCAACCAGCCGGAACCCTCAACCACCCAATGCTTGTGTGACTCAAATGCCAGCTGTGCATCATCTACGGAATGCTGGTGGCCCTGAACCCTGCACC
Organism: Neoceratodus forsteri; assembly: GCA_016271365.2. NCBI lineage: Eukaryota > Metazoa > Chordata > Ceratodontiformes > Ceratodontidae > Neoceratodus > Neoceratodus forsteri. The sequence continues at coordinate 1,100,167,339 of CM028129.1, read as the reverse complement.
CTGGTGGCAATGGTAGCATCCATGAATTTGTCTCCAGCTCTGTCTGGATTCCTCCACTGCTTCTGGGTTGGGATGCTTTGCTCACAGCCACACACGTACCTTGCTGGACCCAACTGCTCTAGGACCAGGCTGCAGCTCTTAGTTCTCTGATTTCATGCTGGGCTCCTCCATTGCTTGACCTCAACTGCTACATCACCCACCGACCCCATCTCCTATGCGAGAGCTACCCTCCAGTCTCATATGATAAGAAGGGAATGGCACTCACCCACTGACTGACCGACCATCAAATCATCTCGCAGTCAGTTGATGAATGGCACCAAAATTCCGGGGAGCAGGTGCACAATGTATAACAGGAAAAAAAAAAACAGTACCCAAAGAAGTCAGGGGGCAGTTTGAGTGATGAGAACTGGTGGTGGGGTTGACAGTTCATGTCAACATATGTGGCTCAGGTTGATCCTCCACCTCACACCACCCTTCGGAAGCATTCACACATGAGTCAGCACAGAACAGAAATAAAGTAAAGCAAAGAAAAAAGTCAATATTGTGCAAGCTTGCACAGGAGACAGCCCCAAAAGGACCCCCAGAAAACAAGGGCATTACACTCAGGTGTACTGTGCATAACAATAAATCTGTCCTGTACTTAGCCCCAGGAGGACAGCAGGACCAGCAAACAAAAGATCAGAACTTATAAAATTTTAAAGGAGAAGACTTGTTTATTTATGAATCAGATATTTCTGACATATTTTTCATACATGACATCAATTACTGCAAGTATGTCAATAAGAGATTGTCATACAGATTTTGAAGGGGGTTGGGTGTCACTCATCTCTCAGACTCTGTGTGTCCCATCTGTGTGCTGCCCTTATAGGTCATATTCCCATAGACTCTGTGTTGCCCATTTCCATTCCTGGCCCTGAACTACTACTAGGTCATAGTGCCATACAGACTGAGAAAGGGGAGGTTCACATCTCAGTCTCTGTGTTGCCCATCTCTGTGCCTGAACTTATATTAGGTCATAGTGCCATATAGATTGTGGCGGGGAGGGGGGGGTTATGTCTCAGACACTGTGTTGCCCATCTCTGTGCTTGAACTACTACTAGGTCATATAGTGCCTCACGTATTTTAAGAGGGGGGGTTCCGTGTCTCAAACTCTGTGTTGCTCATCTCTGCATCTGAACTAATATTGCTAAGTAAACAATTAAGTTGGACCCCAAAAAATGGATTCAGAATCAGAGTGTGCTATGGAAATGGAGCATGTGCTGACTGAAATTGGTACATGTAACAATAAAAATATGTCCACCCAAAAAATTAGGGAAAAAGGGAAATTCACTGATGAAGATATAATTGCTATTCACATCCGCAGCAGCTGTGGAAGATGTTACCGCTGGGATTTCCAAAGGAACACCACCCTCAAGCTGCCATACATCATGGAGCCAGTCATAAACTCCACTTTAGAGGATACAGTAACTACAGGAAGAACTACAGTTTTGCAAGTGGCAACCCACTTGTGCAGAATTTTTCCTACAGCTACAGGATTTTCAAGAGTTTTGTGAATCCAACCCACTGTTTCCTACAAATGTCATGTGGTGGCTGAAACACAGGATTGGCACAAACAACAGTCAGTTTATTTTTTTATTACTGTTGGCTGCTTGCTGACCTTGAAGTGACATGAAAATACATACACATTTTTTTAAACAGTTAAATAATGTTGTTTTTTTTAACAGAGGGATCTAAAGAACACTAATGATGCATTTCTCCTACTCAAAGTGATTAAAAATAGGTCTACAGTTCATTAGGGTAAATTAGAACCTTTTCAAAAAAATCAGTTGGAATCAGAACTGAGTCACAGCCGGTTCGCCCATCCCTAATTTACATGCAATTGAGGAACTTGTAATACAGCCCCTCTCGTTCTTTGGTGTCACTGGAGCAGCAGCTCAGCAGAAAGTTTTCAATGCTTCCTATCTGTAATTTATTTTAAGTTTGCAGTGGCTTAAGACATTCCTGTCACACCACTCACAGAGTGTGTAGTATGAGGAACCTTTATTTGTGCACTGCAAATAATACATCTAAAATTATTTAATTCACAGGAAAAAATATATTTATTTGTGCTGCTCATCTCTAACTCTAAGACAGTTGTAACATGTTGTGGGGGAGGGGTAGACTGAATGCTTCTTTACATATATGACACACATTCTCTTTTCAGCAGCTGGAAATATGGAGAGCTAGATCACTTAGTTTAAAAAGTGTGTTTTTTATATTTTGAATGCTCCTTAAACTGCAATTGTTGATGGGAAATACCAAGAGAGGGAATGAATATGACATGGGAGGAGTGAGATAAGCAAATACCCAGCACTACAAATGAGAGACTACACTGCAGGCTATTGAATCTCCCACTGCTGCAGGCCAGTACTGACATCAGCTGCAGGGATTATGGGATTTCTGGTTAAGCAAATGTCAGCTTGGGATTCAGTAGAATCAGTCTGATATTATCTACTATTCTGCAGTAAATAGTAATTAAAAACTTGTTTTAGAACGCAAAATACAAATTGAGAAACCCACACTTACATGATGGGCTCTTAATGCTGACTGCTCCCATTTTAAGTGTGTTAAAAAACATAAAACTATGAAATCTTTACTACTACACAGGAACCAGCTATAGACCACGTAACCATTGATTTGTTAAAGGTGAAAGAGCAGCTGACAGGATCACAGCAGCAAATCACACCAGTCTGCTGCCTGTATCAGGATAAAACAGTTTAAAAAAAAAAAACTTAATTTAAGAGACACACAACTTGAAAGAAATGACTTAATTTTATCATAATTAACTGTAACCTGGTAACACAGCAGCTGCATGTGTTGTCCATTATGTGTTTCTCAATGAATAATGTAGATAAAAACCATGCGTTGTACCGGCTGATATTCAGTGAGCTATGGTAGGTAGATAGGTAGATGGTAGGTAGGTAGTTAGGTAAAGTCTTTATTTTTATGCAGGATAGGATCATTAGAGTTACAGCTCTGTTTTTAAGATTGTTCTGAGCAATAAATAGATCTTACTTTGAGGGGGCTCTTGCAACAGGTAACAACACCGGTGGGACTTAGCCACCAGGCGCTAGGACCATATGAAAAACTTCTAGCTAGCAGTCTACAGGGGGGCTACCCCCAACACTTGGGTATGCCAATGTCCACCAGTGGTATAAAAGGGGCAGTTCTCCAGCTCCACCTCAGTTCTTTTCTCACTGTCGACACATGCATGTCGGACCTCCACAGATGTTTGTCTCAGTCAACCGCCATTGTGCTTCACATGTTTCTGTGATTTTTTTCTTTATTTTAGATTTGAAATTAAAGTGTTTATTTTCTTGTGCTTGTCTTCTTCTCAAGCCTTGTCTTCTGACTGACGTATGAAGTGTGCTTGGGGCAAGCAGCTTCCCTTCAAGGATGGCCATTCTTCTTGCCTGCTCTGCTTAGGCCCTGACTATGACACCAAGGCCTGTCAGCACTGCCAGGATTTCAACCAGGCCACACGGAGACACCGTTTGAAGACCCTTCAAGCCTTCTTACTACAGCAGACATTAGCCATGATTGAGAAGGAGCTCCAGGGCAAAGGCTCTTTTTTTTCCCCGGCATCCAGGGCTTCAGCTTCTTCTCCTGCCAAGAAGGAAAAGAAGTCAACTGAGAAGCATAAGCACTGGGACAAGGACAGGGACTGTCCTTGGTCAGCTTCCTGCTCTTGGTCCCAGCATAAGTCAGCCACCAACTCAGGGTCTTCCTCCTGAGGGAGATCTGCCCTCCCTCCTTGACTGCCCTTACTCCTGTGGGGTTGCCTAGTTCTCCACTGCCTACCATCATCACTACCTTGGGTGGCGGCTCCTTGAGACTGCAGACTCCATCTGTGACCCCCAGACCATGATGCTCAGGCCCTTATTCCCAGTGGGTCCTCAGCCAGGCAGCTCGAACGGGCTCTGTTCTGTGGGCAGCATGTCCTTGTCTGTCGCTATCCGGTCTTGGCGTTGCCTATGTCAGTTTCCATCTCTAGGACCGGCACTTCTTTGCAATGCCCAGAGCACATGGTCGCCTCTTCTACACAGGTGTTGCATCTGCCTTGGTTGGGAGCTAGCTCCCCTGCGCAGGTTCCCGCTTCCTTTTAGGGCCGGCGGCACTTGTCTCTCCGGACAAGTGTCAGCCTTTGCCAGTCCAACCAATGCCTGCTCTGCCTCTATCGACACTAACAATGCCTCAACCATCTTCGCCTCAGCCAGTGCCGGCTGGCCCCTCGGGCAGACACCACCCAGCACCTGAGGGACCAACGCCAGGATTCCCAACACCTCAGAGACCATCACTAGGGAACCTGACACCTCAGAGGCCTATCCCTGGTTACCTGGCACCTTTCAGACCTGTGCCAGGGCACCCCATGCCCCAGGGAGCTTCGCCAGGCTACCCGACACAGGGGTACCCGGCATCACCTCCTCAGTATCTGTATCCACCTTATCAACCACCTCCAATGGTGGACTACAATGCTCTTTTTTCAGCTTGGTGGGCCTTTATGAAGGATAAAGAGGCACCCAAGAGGCACTCCTACTCCACCTCCAAAGGACCCTCTTCCTAAGGACTCAGGCCAGGCAGGACCTAGCAGATCCCAGTCCCCAGCACCCTCTCTGGCTCATCTGGATTGGCGCAAGGAGCCTACGTCGGTACCTGAAGGTGAACCATCTGGCAAGGATTCTTCCTCCTCCTCTGTGGAGGACTCTAGGACCCAGAACTACTGTATCTTGCCCACATGATGCAGTATCAGAATGCTGTGTGGGACAAGGCTTTGGATCTTATGCAGACCCTCTCAGAAGATCCCATGAAGACTCAGTTGGTGCAGCTCCTTAAAGAGGGACTCTTGCCAAAAGTGCTACATCACAGAATTAGAGTAAGCATACTCCCAACAAATCCCATACCAAAAATTAGGTTTCTACATTACTTTGATTAATTAAAGTTAGGAGCTATTTTGTAACCCTTATTTCACTACCTGTTCAAAAAAGCCAGTTTCAGTGAAGAGCTGCTATTGATGTCATCTCCTGAACTCACAGTCTAGTCCTCCCTGTCAGTAAGCTTATACAGTAGGACTTTTTTCTCCAAAGTTTAAAGTGATTTATGGAAAGTTGCCATAGCAAATGGGCATAGTAAAATGTAGGAGTTGTGAATCAGTCTCCTACCATTCAAACTGCCAAAACGCACTGTTTTCCATGAAACAAACCTTTTATTTCAGTGCTCCAGGTCATTTGCATAGTCCTGCCCCTTTTTATCTCAGTGCTGCAACCCCAAACCTTTACATCTTGCAAGGGAAACAAAGTTTTTAAAGTGATTTAGCAAGCATTGCCATAGCAAATTGGATTACTAAACTGTAGTAACCTATAGGAGTTGTGATTTAATCTACTATCATTTAAACTGCCAAAACGTGCTTTTTTCCATGAAATGCTTTTATTTCTGTGCTCTGCTTCATTTGCGTAACCCGCCCCCTTCTTTTCTCAGTGCTGCAACCCCCAAGCGTGACATCATGCAGGGGAAACAAAGTTTATGAGCACTGTTTTGAAACAGAGACCTCTGTTGGTCAGTCTTGGTATTGCAGATATCTACACTACCGACATAGGAGACTACATCTCTCAGGAAAGAACTCTTGTCAGCTAGATACTATATGCACAATGCTTTGTTTGGAATATAAACAATTGAGAGCTTTTATTGTTGAAGCCACTGCAGAGATATGAGACTGCACCTCACAGTAAGGGAAGTGGAAAACAACTTCGTATTGTACCCACAATAGACAGCCCATCTACGGAGCTTCCCAAAGCTGCTCCTGTGGCAGCTGGCTCTCTCCGAGCAGGCCACAGCTAACAGACCACCCGACTGACCCCCGGACAGATTCAGACAGCCCATCTGCGGGCTTCCCAAGCTGCTCCTGTGGCCCTGGCTCTCTCCGAGCTGGCCACAGCTAACAGACCACCCGACTGACCCCCGGACAGATTCAGATACGCACTGGACTTCTGAAACTCATGGTTTTGAATTCCGCTGTTTTAACTGGATGCCCAGTGGAGGAGCCAGGCACTGATTGGCAGCTTTGCTCCTTGGCTGATTTTCCAACACCTGACGCTTCCTGATCTCAGGGAAATTTCTTTCTGTGCTGTGTTCTGGACTGAATTTTTAGCCCACCCTCCTGCCCCACCTCCTCACAGTATTAAATAGACCCTAACTCCGCCCCTTTCCTCAGCCTAGCAGCTGACTGGTCACTCCACTGCTGCACATTTTCATGCTATTGGCCTCCCTGTCTTCAATACCTGACTTGATCTACTTTCTCACCGCCCCTTTTTAAAGCAGTCCCACCCACAGGATCACACACATGCTCTCAACTTTTTCTCCAGCCACACCATCTAACTCCTCTCAATTACTGCTCTATCTGCCCTATTGTTAGGGACCTCACCCTAATTCGACTATATACCCTTTCAACTATAAACCAGCTAGCAGTTAAGCAGGCCAGCAACACCAAACAAACTGCCATGGGGTGCAACCACCTACTACTACTCCTCACTACCTCTTTGGCATTGCTGGTACCATATACGAATTCAGACCCCTACCTCCCACTCTGAATCCTCACAGGTGCAAGCTGGAAGAAAACATACACATAGCCACTATCACTTCCCGTAACGTAAGGCTCTTTATCCTCCCGCACCTCCCATACACAGCTATCGCTAAGCCAACCTTGCAAACCTGTAACTCTTAATGGTTAGCTTCCCCCCTAATTTAACACAGGCATATAGACACCTCCCCCACCTGAAGCGCAGGCAACGGAAGACACAAGGTAAGATAAACATCACCCTATCTGCCAGAAAGGTTATCTTTCTGCTACTGCTACTCTCTGGCAATGTTCACCTAAACCCTGGACCAACAACCCTGAGGAGCAGGGCGGGTCCATACAGTGAATGGCAGCCTAACTGCTAAATTCGACCAGCTCCAGGCTTGGATGACCATCCATGCCTCTGACATACTCTGCCTAACTGAAACCTGGCTGTTGGTTAGGATCAAAGATGGTGAGGTGGCCATTGAAGGATTCCAAGCATTTTGACTTGATAGAATAGGCAGGAAAGGTGGCGGCTGCCTCCTATATGCCAGAAACTCACTGAGTTGCTCCGTCCTCCCCATCTCCAAAGTTGTGGAGGATTATGAGCTACTAGTGGTAAAATACAAGTCGGCCTAAAAGGCAAGACCCTTACCATTGCCACAACCTACCTGCCCCCCAAGAAAGCCAAGGAAGGCCTTCCTCTTGTTATGGAAGAAATTAGCGCACTCAGAAAGGGCTCAGAACTCATCATGACCAGTGACTTTAATATTAACTGGTTATGTAAGGAGGCAACACCCTCCAGAGACCTAATCACCTCCCACAATCTCATGCAACTCATAACTCACCCCACCAGGCAGAACTACAAGGCTGGTACCAGTACCCTCATTGACTGGGTCTTAGCTAGCTCACCGACTCAATTCTCCGAATTCAGGGTTCTCCCGGATGTGCTAAGTGACCACTCCCCAATCTCCTTTATATGGACCACTAAACTTGCCAAAAGCCCACCCCGCCTCATCGAGAGCAGGGTTCTGCGGAAAGGCAAACTTGGATCCTTCAAATTGGCCCTGTCTACCTACAACTGGTCCTCCATCAACAAGGCACCTACGCTGGACCAGGCCCTTCGTTTTTTCACTGAGGGCTTCAATTCCATCTGTGATATCTGTGCACCATGCACAAAACGGAAAATTCGGGAGGGAGGTTAACGACTGGATTGATGGCAAGCTCCTCTCCCTCCTAAAGGAGAGGGGACTGCCTCTGAGAAAAAGCCTTAAACTCAGGCAGCAAGCATGACCTACAGTGCTACAAAATGGCTAGAAATTGGTGCACCAAACTTATCAGGCTCGCAAAAGCCAATCTCCATAAGACCCAGCTTAACAATGCATGGGGAGATGGAAAGAGGTTTTGGGACAACATCCTTGGTAAAGATCAAAAGCAGCACCCTAAGATGTTCAACATTAATAACTCATCCTCCTCAGATCCGCTAGCCATTGCTGATGCCTTTAACCAGGCCTTTACAGACCTGTCCTCAGTGCTGCCTCCAGACTACCTTCTGCCTGTGGAGGACCAAGGTTGTGCCAACCTGCTTATAACTAACCACCCAGCCTTCTACTTTAAGACGGTGACATTGAAGGAGGCCCTAACGATGGTCAGGAAAGTTCTAGGTAAAACCAGATTGGGGAGTGATGGGCTAGACATTAAGTTACTATTTCTCACCCTTGATATTCTTATTATGCCTATGCCCATAACAATGCTATTTAATAAATCCTGCCCTAGCTCAATTTCCCGAGGTATGGAAGCAAGCCCTGGTAACTCCAGTGCATAAGAATGGTGACAAGGCGCTGGTGCCAAAATACAGGCCAATATCTATCCTCTCCCCACTATCCAAAGCTTTGGAAAAAATCACGGCAAGTCAACTCACAGAATACTTCAATAAGTACAATTTGCTCTGCCCAAACCAACATGGCTTCTGGCAAAAACACAGTACCACCACAGCACTGCTGGAATACACTGACTATGCCCACAAGGCGCTGGATGAAGGCAGATTGGTGGGGTCCATCTTCATTGACCTCACCAAAGCCTTCGACACCATCAACCACTCTCTACTAGTACTCCAGCTCCAAAGATTGGGTGTGGCACCAAATGCCATGAATTGGTTCAATGACTACCTAACACACAGGAGACATCGAATCAAAATCGGGCAGACGTTATCCAGCTCCAGAGATGTACTCCTAGAGAAGCCCATCAAGGATCAGTTCTAGGGCCCCTGCTTTTCAGCCTCTTTGTAAATGACCTACCCACAGCCTGAGACACCAAACTTATTCTGCATGTAGACGATGCCATGCTGCTGAGCAGCAGCACCTCTCAGGTTGCCCTACAAACAGAACTACAGAACTCTTTCAATAAACTGAGAACTGGTTCAGTAGGCAAAAGCTGCTACTAAATTACAAGAAAACCAAGGCCATGCTACAATCCAGCCTCTACAACAAACACAAGCATGCTCCTCTCGTAATCACCAACAAGGCTGGTGAGCAGATTGAGCAGGTGCACTTGTTCAAGTACCTTAGAGTCACCATTGATGACTCTCTCACTTATACAGACCTTGTAGACTCCCTTGTCAAAGTGGTAAACACAAAGATCGGGGTCCTCTATAGGCATAAGAAATCCCTCACCCCGGAAGCACTCCGAATCTCATTCTCCAGCTCCATACTCTCCACGATAGACTACGGGCTGGTGGTCTATAGAGCTGCTACTGATACAGTACTCAAAAGGGTCCAAATTGCACTCAATAAGGCATGCCACCTCACCCTGTGTGCAGATCACTACACTCATACTTGCACCCTGTATGAGCGTACAAACTGGCTTAACCTAAAAGACAGGATCAAATACCAAACTTGCCTCCTGGGAAAGAAGGCACTCCTCAGAAAAAACTCACCCTGTATAGGAAACCTGCTCAAGGCTTCTCTCTCAACACACATCACCAGACGGAGGAAGAATGGAGCATTGTCCATACCATTCAGCCAAACCTCACTAGGGCAGTGTGCTTTCTCCTATCGGGCCCCCTTCTGGATAAATGAACTCCCGATGAAATTACAAACAAACAACAGCCTGTCTCAATTCAAAGTAGGCCTCAAATAGCACCTAATGTCTAACTCAGAATGCACCTGCTTCTCAGGCCCCACTTGATAGACAGGTCTAACTCCAAGGTAACACCCAGCAGGGCTACCTAGAGAACCCTGCCTCCATTCCAGCCTAGCCAAAAGCTTAAGTAAGCTATCAGTCCTCTTTAAATGCACTTGGTACTGCCCTCCCAAACCCCCACACACACACCATACTCGATTAAAGCCCTCTGAGCTGCTCCCCATCACAGCCCCCGTTTCACTATCCCCCCCACCTCTCACTCTCTGCGGTTGGTTTCAAACCTAATCCCCCTTGTTTCACTGTCACCCAGCCTCTCGCCATCTGGGATAGCGTTAAACCCTATGCAGTTACTCTGCCATAGTCTATCAATGGATTTGGAGGTTTCCAGGGGTGTGCTACCTAGGGCAACCGATTAGGAATAGCTTAGTATTCAATTACAACTGCTCAGTTCTTTTTTTCTCCTATTTGTCTAATTGTCATGTAATCGCTCTTTAATGCCTAATGATCAGGCTTCTGTAACCACTGAATATGTGTATTGTCTTATTGTCCACCCTGACGTGGAACCTTTGTAAAAGAGCTCATGCTCAAAGGTCTTTCCGAAATACTAATTAAACAATGCCTTATGCACATCTACATATTAGGTGCAGCCACCACCACCAAAATAAGGGACTGCACCTCTGAGTAACTAACATTTAAATCACCTTTATAATTTACCCAGAATTCCTTGGCGCAGTATGTAAAACATTGACAGCACCCTTGCATGACATCATTCTGGGGGTGTGGCCTCACAAAGAAAACTGGAGGGCAGGCAGAAACAAAGTGCTGATAAAACATCAACAAAACTGACTATGACAGATTATTTTACAAAACAAATTGCAGCTTCAACATCTGAAACATGACTGGCAATGACATACTATGTGAAAAAGGCATTTGGGGAACTTCCATAAATCACTTTAAATTTTGGAGAAACAGATCATATAAGCTTGCTGACAGGGAGCTAGAATGTGAATTCAGGAGATGACATCACCCGCAGTTCTTCACTAAAACTAGCTTTTTTGAACAGGCAGTGCAAGTAGGGTTGTAAAATGACTTTTACCTTTTAAACAATGTAACTTAGAGATCTAATTTTTGACATAAGGCTGATTGGGTCTATGCTGATCCAAATTCTGAATTTACTGATGCCAGAAGTTTTGATCATAGTCCCACTTTAAAAGTCAGGCTCAGATGTGGGCAACCACATCCTCTGAGCCACCTATGACACTGTCAACGCAGCAGGTTGAGCTTCAGCCACCAGCGTCTGCATCTGCCACCACTCCTGGCTCAGGATGTCAGGCTTCGCACCAGATGTTCAGACGAAAAGCCTTGATGTGCCCTTCTAGGGTTCTGTCCTTTTCTTTGGCAGTGATGCCCAGGACATTATTTCTCACCTAAAACAATCAGAGAAAGCCTTGTGTTCAGTACAGTTTATGTACCATTCTCAGCCTAGGCCCAACCAGTGTCAGTCTTTTCATTGGGCCCTTAGACAGCAGCCCAAGGGCCAGCATCCCAGAGGCACCTTTAAGTGCAAGGCTCCTACCCAGTCATCCAGAGCCTCTGCCCAGAGGGCTCCCAGAGCATCCCCATCCACTCTGCCTACCCCAGCTGCTACTGCTTGACTCCTTGCCCAACCGCCCTTCCCTGGCAGAATCCTTGGGGCAGGTGGTGGGGGGTTGCTTTTCCCTATACCTCGATGGGTGGCACACTGCAATCTCAGACCAATGTTTCCTTCAAATGGTGGAAAGTGGCCCACTCTGGAGTTCTTAAAAATCCCTCCAGACAGCCATCCCTTGCAATCCCATTATCCTCTGGCCCACATCATTCCTAATCCAAGAGGAGATTCAGGCTTTACTACACAGAAGGGCCATAGAGTCCATCCACTGGCACAGATAGAAGGGGTTATATTCCCATTTCTTTCTTGTCCTCAAGAAGGCAGGGGACATGAGACCGATCTTGGATCTCAGCCCCCTGAATCTGTACATAGAATACCAATGATTCAGAATGGTTACCCCTCATGGGTTACTACACCTTCTCACTGGCTCTGCTTGCTGGACATGCAGGATGTCTACCTCCATATCCTGATTTTCCCGCTCTAATGTTGGTTCCTCCATTTCTGTTTTTTAAGGGAACCATTACTAGTTTTGAGCCCTTCCATTTGGCCTTTCCTCAGCCCCCTGGGTCTTTACCAAGTGCCTGGCAGTAGTGGCTGCGGCCCTCAAGAGACAGGGGCATTATGTCTTCCCCTACCTGGATGACTGGCTGTTGACAGCCCTTTCAAGGGCTTAGCTGATTGAGACCCTGGTAGCCACCTTTCAGTCATTACAGACTTTGGGGATTACCCTCAACCTCCCCAAGTCTTGTCTCCTGCCAAGCCAGTGCCTCCAGCACATAGGAGTGGTTCTTCACTCATCTCTGGGCAAAGCCTTCCTGCTTCAGGACAGAGAGGAATGTTTGGTAGTGCAGGCCTGGCTGGTTGCCTCTTCCCAGCACATTCCAGCCAGGTCCTTCCTGCGCCTCCTTCGACACAGGCAACGGCCATAACCACAGTTCCTCTGGCTCGCCTGCACATGCAGGTCCCCAAATGGACTCTTCAAACCCAATGGGACCAACACACCCATGACCTAGATCAGCAGGTCTTGGTCTCCAATCCAGTGAAGCAGACCCTAGAATGGTGGCTAAACCCCTCCAATTTCATCAAGGGAGTTCCTTTCAGAGCGGTCTCCCCGCAACATATTTTGACTGCAGATGCCTTGGGCCTGGGCTGGGGCACCCACTTGGCCCATCGTCAAACTCAGGGGATCTGGTCGGAGGGAAAGACACATCTCCACATCAATGTCCTAGAAATTATGGCCATCCTTTATGCAATGCAGGCCTTCCAGACTCACCAGTAATCTAGTGCAAGGGCTTATGGCCAGACTAGATGGGCCAGGCAGTTCTTATCTGCTGACAATTTCTATGTTTCTATGGTTCCAGGCCCTCTTTTGGGTCAGACGGACATGTCAGAGGTCTATTACACCAATAAGCAAGGTGGTGCTCTCATACCCCCTTTGCAGGGAGGCCATGAGAGTCTGGTACTGGGCCATTCGGCACAACCTGGAACTAGCCACCGTATATGTTTCAGGCGTTCAAACATCCTGGTTGACAGTTTAAGCAGGTCCAGGATGAGGGATCATGAGTGGGAGCTTCTCACCCCCATGGTTGAGGACCTCTTCGACTGGTGGGATCACCCCGAGCTGAACCTTTTTGTGTCCCCACTCAAAGCAAAACTGCCTAGTTTCTGCTTGCTCTATCCAGGGCCTAGTGTTTTCTGGTGCAATGTGTTGTCACACTCTTGGACAGGGAGGTTCCTTTACACTTTTCCTCCCTTTCCACTTCTGCAGAGGGTAATCTTCAAGTTTCAGTCAGAGGAAGTGGGGATGATTCTCATAACACCCTTCTGGCCATGCCAGATATGGTTTCCACTGTTGCAACAATTAGCAGTGGAGCCTCCAGTCCCCTTGACCCTGTACTTTGACTTGCTCTCAGAGAAGCAGGGCACTCTGGTCCACCCAGACCTCAAGTCACTGTACCTCTATGCATGGCTCCTGCAGACTTAGCTATTGCCCACTTTGGAGTCTCTTCCCAGGTGACAGATGTCTTGATAGCTGCTAGGAAACCCTCCACCAGAGTCACTTATGCCATGGAGTGGAAGTACTTTTCCATTTGGGCCACCACTCGGCACCTGGATCCCTTCACCTGTCTGGTGAATCTCATCCTGGAGTACCTTCTATCCCTTTCAGACTCTGGTTTAGGCTACTCCTTGCTTAAGGTGCAGCTTTCCACCATCTCTGCATACCATACACTGCTAAGGGCAAAACCATTGCCCAATTGGACCTTTCCTGCACGTTGTTCTGGGGTATGTTGCATTTGAAGCATCCCATTAAGGACCCTGTCCCACCATGGGGCCTTTTGTTCATTCTAGAGAAGCTTATGTTGCCTCCCTTTGAGCCAGCCGCAAGCTGTGAGCTATGCTTCCTTTCTTGGAAAGCATTATTTCTAGTTGCCATTACCTCTGCTCGGAGGATTTCCAAGCTTCAGCCTCTGATGTGTAAAGGGTTTTATTTGTTTTTTTCACAAAGACAGGGTGTCTTTGTGAACTAATCCTAAATTTCTTCCTAAGGTGGTGTCTGAGTTCACAATTAACCAGTCCATTCACCTACCTGTGTACTTTCCTGAGTATTTGAAGCAAGGGGGAGGCCTTGCTTCATAATCTAGATGTTCACCGGGTGCTCAGGTATTACCTGGCTCACACCCGTGCTATCAGAAACTCTGATCAGTTGTTTGTTTCATTTGCTCCTTTGAGAGAAGGAGCCCCTGTTTCCAAACAGTGTTTGTCTAAGTGGTTAACCAGTTGTATTATTTAGTGCCATCACAAATACGACAAGCCTTTACTAGGCCCAGTCAAAGGCCATTCTACTGGAGGCATGGCTGCTTCAGTTGCCTCCTTCAAGAATGTGTCCACTGCAGGCATTTGTGTAGCTGCCACGTGGAGTTCTTTCTATACCTTCATCAGGCATTACAGTTTGGATATTGCCTCCAGGCATAGGATCAGCTTTGGCCTTGCAGTCCTTTAGGGCCTTCTTTTTTTAAGGGCCTGTGGCTCTCATTTCCTCCTCTCTGCTGACTGGGTTGGTTCTGTTACTGTTTGGGACTCAGTCCTACCAGTGTTGCCTGCTGCAAGAGCCCCTTCAAAGTAGGACAGTAAAGTTATGTAAAGTTACTATAACAGTAGATCTTCAAGAGGAACTCTTGCAGCAGGTGCTGCTTTCCCTCCATCCTACCCCCTGAGGGGTGCTTCTCTTCTTTGGCTTCTCTGCTTTCCTCTGTTTTGAGGAACCACCTCAGTTCTTTATTTTCTGAATCTGTCGGGGTCTCCAGCAGGAGAACTGAGGTGGAGCTGGGGACCACCCCTTTTATACCACAGGCGGACATTGGCATGCTGTCATTGGGGGTGGTCCCCCACTGTAGGCTGCTAGCTAAAAATTTTCTGTGTGGTCCTAGAACCTGGCAACTAAGTCCCACTGGTGTTGGTCTCACTGCCTGCTGCGAGAGTTCCTCTTGAAGATCTACTGTTACGGCAAGTTCTTACATAACTGTACTTTACAGACAGGCAAGAATAAATTCTCCACCAATTCTACTACACTTAACATTGGGTAGCACCACCATTCATGTAGCAGCACCAGAATGAAATTGGTAAGCAGGGAAGGCACACTGAGTCAAGGCCCATTTCAGGTGTGACCCAGGGGAAGGGGATACAGAGAGCAGAGGTGTACAAAACCATAAAGCAAACTACAAAGTAGAGTAATTATCAGAAAAAAAGCTCTACAGGATACTTCATGGCAAGCATAATAACATCATAGAGGCACAGTTTTCAGTATGTGCAGTGCAAATACAACAAGATACAGAAAATACAATAAATGGCAACATATCACAACATATGCAGATCATACAAGACCCCCATCAGCAGTGGGAGAAAGGTGTGAGCTGGCAACTTTACACAGTGTAGCAGGCTGCCTTTCATTTTAAAATATGCTACTATTTCCAGAAATGAAAGGAGACCAGCTAAGTGGAGTGAAGTGACGTGAGCAGCTCACCCCCACCAATTCTACTGTCCTTAGCACTGAACATTGGGTAGCACCACCATTCATGCAGCTTCACAGAATGTTATTGTAGAAGTGGAGCTACAGCTTGAGATTCCATTTATTTACTGTAAACCCAGCTCTTCAAAGACTTCTATTTAATTCAAGAGCTCTTAACTCTGAAAATAGTTAGCAGAAACTGTTACTCATTTTAAAAAGTAGCTCACTGGTACTTTTTATTTCTGAAGTATCTTTTTTCCTTTCGCTAATTGAATGTTGTTTTTTTTTTGTTGGATAGTATTAGGTGAGATCTGAAGAACAGCATTTTTCCCGTATTCTGACATATCTACT
Organism: Neoceratodus forsteri; assembly: GCA_016271365.2. Taxonomy (NCBI): domain Eukaryota; kingdom Metazoa; phylum Chordata; order Ceratodontiformes; family Ceratodontidae; genus Neoceratodus; species Neoceratodus forsteri. Next base: position 1,100,151,601 of record CM028129.1, on the reverse strand, counting down.
TCTGCTCCCTTTCATATCTCATCAGCATTGTGACCTCACACACTGTGGCATCATTGATGACCAGTCTAGCAGCAGCTGAGTGACTCATCTGGGTTACTAGTGATAGCACAGTAAGTGAGATCCCACTACTGATGAGGTAACAGGTCTAAATGGAAACAAAACTAGATAAGTCCAGGTAGAGTCCAGTTCACATATCACACTTAGTACTGTCCGGTAGGAAATTTTCAAATTAGCAAAAGGGGAAAAAAAATACTTCTGATACAAGAAGCGCTCATTGACTATTTTGAAAGTTAATATTAATTTCAGGCACTGTACTAGCTTTTCCGTTACTTTGAAGAAATTCTTTTTAAGACTTCTTATTTTCTTTCTATGAAAGACAGCACACTAGTGGGACTGGCCTCCCTCAGGCTAAAAAGACATTCGTGGTCACCACGATGACCCAGCAGCAGTGTGACATGTTGCTGTGTTGGTAGTCTGAAGCTGGGAGCGAGCTCGGGATGCTGCATCAGGAGGCTGGCTGGATTGTAACAGGTGCTGCTCAGAAGGGCGCTAAGGTCAGAGAGGGATGACATAAGGCTCTGGTGCAGCAGTGACCCTTGTCATGGGCAAAGGGAGCTTGTTCCCTATGCAGTATGTCATGGCATGTAGCTGAGGTCACCTAATAGGGGTGCATCCATGCCAAGAGAGGAAGGAGTAACCAGGCAGAAAACTGCAGAGAAAAAGGACCATCTAGTTTGACAGTCTGCATTCCAAGAACTCCACTGGGTCCTAGTGCCAGCCTATATGGGATCCTAGTACACACAGTGGATTGCCTCAGGGGGAGGACAGCTCTCTGCTGGATCTCCTGGCACAGAAGGGAAAAAACTATTGGAGATGTTGGGTGGACATGGACCTGGGGAGGACAGGAGTTAATGAACCTGAGCAGGGTATGTCACTGGAAACAGGGGTATTTCCCTGATAAAATTGGCTTGGGAAGAAAAGCACTTTTCAAAAAACAAAAAAAGGTGTCTGCAGCTCTTTAATGAAATTTGTTTCCTCTTCACAATAACATTACTTTTTCTGCAGACTGCTAATTCTAAAGGAAATGTCATCAATTTCCTGTTCTAAATGTGGTTAGTGTGGCTGGCTCTTGTTTGCTTGTTCCCGTACAGTGAGGTTACACATTAGTGCATGCTGCTTGTTTTAGGTGATGATCAAAGGGGCCTGAAAAATGTTTAGTGTTTCAAGTTGCACGTTTCATTAAACCAGTTCTCTGAAAGGTAATTGGTCCTATATGTAAAATGTTGCACCCGACATTTGTTGCAAAAATTGATAATATGGGGTGGAGCCTGATTGCTCAGTGAGCATCTCAGATCCATGCCACAGACCCGGATTGGGGGAAGAGCTTGAAACTCTGACAAACAGGCATCTGAGAATCACAGAATAATGCCAGTAGCATCTTTAGTCAAGTGAGTTGGCATCATACTTCTGTGACTTCAGCTAAGCAAGATATTAATTGGCATGTCCATCCTAAGTATGAGGACCTGGAAGGCCTTTCCTGCAGTAAAGATAACAGTCAAAGTTACTGTAGTAAGGACATTTAAATGAAAAGGGACATAAAAACGCATTTTAAGCATTATATAGAGAATATAAAGGGACTACTTAGTAAACAATAAAAAAGATTTTCTGTCAGACATCAGGTCAATCAGCATTAATTAATCTGAAAAAACTAGCGGGAAAAGGAGTATATATATCTATATATATTTATATTACACCTGCAAGAGAACTTGCCTTAAGAAAGGGGCCACTTCTGTTTGGTCATTCAGGTGTGGTGACCTGAGTGTCTCAAATAGGTAGATCCCATAGTTCTCCCTCCTATTCAATCTATTCTTAAAATCATCTCCCCTTTTTCATGCCTGAACCTTTTCAATCCCAGTCATTCTTTTTTTTTCTTTACTCTTTATTTTTTCCACCTCTACTTGCCCTCCATCCTCCACTCAATCAGGCCTCTAAGGTACTTAACATCCCCGACCCACCAACTCACAGGGTCTGCCACTAGAGTGCCTCACCCAACCCCCCGAGACTCTTGATGGCCCGGATAACCCCCCTGGGTGGGGTGAGGAGCGATCCTCCTTACCTCCCTCCATTCTCAAGGAGTGAGATGCACAGCATGGTCTGCCCTTTTTTCTGTCAGTGGGTGATGAGCTGACACCAGAGGTCATCACCTAGGAGGCGTGGAGGGATGTATTTCCTCCATGTATGGATCCCCGACACTGGCGTGCAATGAGGAGCAAGTCTTCTGGTGTGCGTAGAGATGCACATCGATTCCAGTCCTCTGCCAGCATCAACCCTTGCATTGTAACATCCCCTAGCTGCACCGACATCCCCTGAGTTCCCCTAGCAGGCGGCAGTATAGCGGCGGAGAGCGCATCCCCTCCCACCCCGGAGAAGGACAGCATGCCATTGGCCACTCGATCCTTCTCCCTCCTGGCCGACCCCCAGTGATCCGAGTCCATTCCCAAACCTGGGTCACTGGTGTGGTGTGAGGTGTGGCTTCCAGTGCCTCAACCCTCGGTGCCACCGGGCCAGCCCAATCCCAGTCATTCTGTTAACATGATTCCTCTTAATGGGCTCTATGCATGATCGTGTGTACCTGGCCCGCACAGCTCCGTACCCATGAACAGGTGCATGGTGTCTGGCATTGATGATTGCCAAGTGCCTGTCTATGGCCCTTCCCCCCAGCACACAGAATCACAGGAAGTGGATCGGAGGACACAGGCTGGCATCCAATCAGATGCCTGACCTGGTCCTGCAGTAGATCCCGCCTATGCAGAGCAGCAGATTGTGGGGCAGTGTGGATCCCAGATTTGTGCAATGTTGGGCAAGTACCCAAAAGGCTGCTCCCCCAGACCCTCCTGCCTGACTAGAGGACTGGGGCACCATGTGGGGGGGGCTATGGATTCTATTGGCTGGGGGAATATGCTGTGGGGGGTGCATAACAGTTATGGCAGGGTACTGGCCACCATATCATGCGCCCCCCTCCCCTGGCACTCTGCAGCATTGTGAATGGCATGGAGTGCAGGCACTCCCCTGACACTCTCCGGGGCCATCTGCATGTCTAGCCAGGGGATCTAGTGCAGAAGGGAAGTGTGTTCCATCAGTGCATGCTTGCAGGAGTCCGCAGGACCCCAGTGCATGGAACTGACACTTAGGATTGCCTACGCATTGGGAATCCATGGCACATAAGTAATCCACCCTATAGTGCATAAGGCCCATTATTATTAGCAGCAGTATATGTCTAGCAACCACATCTGACTTTGGTAATTCACTAAGGTGTTCATCTAATCTGACCTTCACGGTACTAGAAATGAACAAAAAGGAGATCCCGCCATCTATCATGTAGGATCAAACATACCTGACATGGCTTTGGGGACACATTTTCTTATAATAGGTTACATTTAAAGTGTTATTTGTTTAGTTTGATGTCTTTTGATAAATAAATGGTACACAGGAGCAGTCCTTCTCCATTTTATTACTGGAACTAAGTGACGCTCTTAATTTCCCCTCTAGAACTGAGTTCCATGGGTTCCACCCACCCCATTTCCACCACGGGGCCTTCAGTTTCCTCATGGTCCTCCCAATGTATTAAGCAGCACTCAAACACGTAGCAAATAAATATTACCACTCTGAATTACAATAGTTAAAGTCTCTTATTTCTATCATGTCACTATTCCCGGGGATAAAAAATGATTTTGTGTTAACAATCCCTTCACAACATTTGCAGGTTCTGCAATTAATTAAAACATCCCTTTGGCAGTGATTTAGCAAGCCAGTTATCTTGTATAGGTAGTGGCTGTAAGATTTTCAATACCAAATCCTTTACTTTTCACCTTCCCATAAACCATCCTTGGAGGCTCTTTACAAGACTTTCAGGTGCGGGCTCAGTACTGTTTCCCAGTTTTTTTCTTAATATCCCTTGTACCTCAAGAGACAAGTGTATTGCACACAGTGACAAAGTTAACCCTGGAATTTATTTTGGTTATCTGATTATTCCCAATAAACAACTTTGTCCTTTTCATGCCATTTACTTTCTTCTTAGCCTCATTTACAGCAGCATAACTGTATGCCCTGCTTACTAGTCTAGATTTTAGTACTCTGAACTTTCATCATAGTCCCTGTTTAAGCTACAGTCTGTCCTTATTCTAAAGAATTGGCCCTTCAGAACATTACGGACTATATGGTAAAGGCGACAGATACTGGCACCTACATCTATACCCCTCCACCCTTTTTTTTTCTTGATTTACAAGTCCAAGAAGTGGATCCTGTTATTATGAAGTTCAAATTCTTAATGCTACTTTCAAGAAATGCCACAAAATCTTGGAGTTCTATGAGGACCCTCAGCCAAATAAGCAATAACATCAGTGTATTTTTCCACATGCCTAATTTAAATAGAAGGGATTAACACCCCAGTCATATACAAAATGCTCCTTCTACTGCCCAAAGGTACACATTTTCAAAGTCGGGGACAAAATGTATCCCCATGGCCATATCTTATATTTGCATTTAGTGTTTATTCAAAAATATGAATGAATTTTGTTTTAATGTCAACACAGCTAGTCTTTGAATGAGGTGTCTCAGTGGAGGATCCACGTGTTCTTGCTTACCTGGATAATTCAATGCCTCCAGACCCTTCTCATAGGGGACATTGGTTTATAGGGACTTAAGTAGTCAACAACCAGTCTTCTTCAGGGTCCAGATCATCATTGGAATGGAGTATATCAGATGTATCTATGGTATATTTAGAGAGCTCCTTAACTGGGGTCTTCAAAAAATAATTTTCAAATTTAGAAAGGAGCTCAGTGAGGGATCCTATCATTGCAATGATTGGATAGGCTGAAGCATTTTCCTGATTTTTATAAATGTTGGGAAATGCATTAATGGTACTGATGTGGAAGTCTGTTATTTGGTACAGTATTTTTTCACCTGTGATGGAATTAGATTATTACTAAAAGCATCCTCAATCACATATCAGTCAATTCTTTAGTTTCATTTGTGGGGACATAGTACAGTCTTTTGTAAAAGGTGTCATTGGGGAGTTATGAGATGTGTTCTGTGTGAGAAGTAACCTCTCTCTCTCTCGCTCAGCTTCATGGACCCTGGCCAATAAATCATGGCTTTAATTGTCAGACACATATTTTTACTTTTCAAAGTAGTTCATTGTGTAGAATTACCAGTCAGGCATCTACTTATTGAAATCAGAATGACAGAGGCAGAAGTAAACAGTTGGAGACTTCTGGAGACCCGAGGGCCCCGTTGGTATCACTGCACACTCAGGACCGCAAGAGGCACAAGCAGAATTCCTCATCTGACTCACCACCAGAGAAGGTACTGATGGATGAGAACGTGGATAAGCAGGACCATTTTTTAACTGAACTAGCCACTATTGAAGTGATTATCCTAGAGATGGCTAATGGAATTTAAAGCCTCCAAGCCCACGTTAGAGTCACTCACACGGAGATTTGGAGATGTGGAGGTTCATATCAGCTCCAGTAAAGACAGGCAAAACTGAGATGAGACAGACCTAAAGGAACTAGGAAGAAAAACAGCCAAACCTGAAGACCGCATTGAGGACCAGGAAGGAAGACGCACGAGGAACAACCTGGTCCTTGCTAGTATACTTGAGGAAGCTGAAGGGAAACACATGCTGGCTTTCATTCAGAAGCTGTTAAAAGAGATAGCTGGCTCACCTGAAAATTATGTGATGTGCCTGACTGAAAGACCATTCACTACAAACTTCCACAGCCCCAACTGGAGGGAAGCTTCCATAACTTTAGTAATGTAATGAGCCATCCAAGATAGGCAGATGGCCTACAAAAATATCAAAAGGAATTACATGTAGCACAAGTGACATTCTAGATGCAAAAAACAAAACAGTTCCTGGACCATAGGAAATAGGGTGCTCTGTACACATATAGATAGTGCACCTACCTCAGGAGTGTATGGAAAATAAGTGATACAAACAATAAGAGCTTTGATTAAGTGAAATGAGTAGGAAGTGTAATCTTTATTGCACCTGGATATCGAGTGTGTGTTGTGGCTGTGAGATCACCCTGCACTGAGCACTGACTCTGACTATAGTCCTTGACTGTATGTTTGCCACCCCCCTCCTTTGCAAGATTAAGAGAGAAGGGAATGTGGTTTAATTTTAAATGCTATTGGAACTGGGAGCCAGAAAGTTGGCACTTTTCTTCATCGAGAGAAAATAGCAACTGTGTACCAGGCCACCAAAACTTTCATTTTCTTCCCCGAGCTGGCAATTTCTTTTCCCAACACTCCTACAAAGTTGCCTACTGCACAGCTGTCAAATTTGAAAGTTGACAGCTCCTGTCAAACTGACAGTTAACTCCCAGCTGTGATCCCTCCACACACACACATCAACAAAAGTAACCCTAGATGCATCCATACAGCAGAGGCAGGCACAAGGACACTCATAATTCAAGAAGGACTTCCAGTGTCAGCTCACACATTCAAGCAGAAGTGACCTTCACAAGCTCATGCACAATGCAATTTGCTGCCACAAGAGACTGATCAAGTGGGGACACAGAATCAGATAAAAGGCATTCGATCCTGGCTATAAGACCACAGGACTGTCAGTGGCTGCAGCATCAGAAGAATTGTATTCAGCAGCACATTTCTCTAGAACTATTTCAGTCCACACAACAACTGCTGCCTCTGTGTCACCTGAGGTAAAAAAAAAATGCTAAATGGGGGCAATTATCTTATTAACTAAATGTGATGGCTTGAACTTCTAACTGATGTCACGTAAAGAGATGCCTGGAGATTTAATTGTTTGGGGGGTGGAAAAAATGGAAACTGGGACTTTCTTCATCATCAAAGGGAAGGGGAATGGGGGAGACTAGTCTTGAAAATGTCTAGTACTAACAGAGGCACACAGCTGGGACAGAGTGACAAACAATTGAGTCATGGTTATGGGGAGATATGATGTGCAACACACCTCTTTCTGGTCAGGTTATCTCACAAGGTGATTTGATCCATAGGGTCTAGGTGAAAAGAGAGGGCTCCACTATGTGAGCCTTTTATGGACCAGCTAAATAAGGGGTAAGTTTTGCCTGTGATACTCCTTTACTCCAGAGGGCTCCCAGGGGGATGGTGTAGATATCCACTGCTACCTCCTTAAGAATTTAACTGTTGTCATAGTTGTTTTGTTTACCAAGTTTAAGATGTTCTAATGTTTTTGTTATGTGTTGTGTAAAGTTTGACATCCTATACTGCATAAAGATACACCAGCTGATAAACATACGGAAGGGTTCAGTGCTTGCACTATAACAGAGAGCAAGAGTGTACAGAATAGAGAGGGGAGAAACCCTTCCATGTCTTAGAAGGTTGAGAAGGAAAAGGTATTTGAAGGTACAGGGACAAACAGCAAGGTGTAGGGTAGAAAACACAGAAAGGATGCTTGGGAGGAATCCAGGACATAAGCACCAACACCTATTTCAGTTATGGCTAGCACCAACTATAGCATCCTCAGCTGGAACATCAAGAGGGCATTGACAAAAGGGAAGAGGCATCAGATCCTTTGACACCTAAAGAGCATGTTGGCAAGAATTGTACTTTTGCAGGAAACCCATACAAAATCAGCCCAAGGAAACTGGTGGAGGATAAAATGGGTGGGGTAGGTCTTTTCTGCAGGTGAAAGTAACAGATGGGCTGGGGTCACCATACTTATTCACTGCAACACCCCCTTCCAACTAGTGAACCAGATAACAGACCCAGAGAGGAGGTATGTCATGATTAAGGGTTACCGAGCAGGAAAGACATAGTAGTAAAATCTATTTTTAGTCAGGATCAGTTGACAACACACCATTAGGACAAAGTTCTATTCACAAGGCTCTCCTGAGTTTAAACAGTATAATCTAAAGTTTTGTTTGCATTCCACATTACAATACAAATTCATATAGCACAATCACATAACATTTAAACAATAAACAAGTACATCTATCCCTAGAGCTAGCTAAAATCCTGTGTAGTGATGAGACCTAAGTGTAGTCAAAACATGTACATCATGTGGTCAGTTCTTCTCTTAATGCTATATTAAATTTTCTATGACTTTCAATTATATTTTTAGTTTGGATTTTTTGTTCATTCCATATTTTTGTAGCAGAAAATAGAAACATCATCTCTCCAAATCTGTTTCTTGGAGTCCTAATCTGGTAATCCCTAAGTAATTTACTTCTCCTTAGGTTGTGTGAATGGTTGCCTTTTTCATTTTTTCAAATGAATAGTCAAGTTTTTCAGTCAGCAATGGTATTCCTTCCTTGGTTTATCAAAAATGTTCTTGTTTATTTCCTATTGCAAACCAGTTCAACTCAATATACAAATCACAATGGTGGGTCCATCTATTTGATTTCAACACAGACCTAGCTAATTGATCATATATGACTTCAACTTTTTTCCTATCTATGGCATTAGCAAAGCCATATATATGAATTTCGTAGTCTGTAATAGGCACTAGCGTTTGATTAATAAGTGACTGTCTCATTTGTTTATCCAAACAGTGTTTAGTCCATCATAAGGCCCCTAATCTACAACTAATTCTTTTTACCATTTAATTTATGTGATAATCAAACTTTAAACTGCTATCTGCCCAGAGACAGAAGTATTTATATTCTGTAATCTGTTCAAAAAATTCACCAGTTATGGTTTTTATTTCCAGTGCTAGGGGAAGAGATTTAGTTCTTGAACTGCAAATGAACATCATTGATTTAGATTTTTTGCTGTTCAAAATCAAATTTGACTTTGCAAACCAGTTTTGTATGGCTGCAAAGTCACTTTGCAAGTATTTTCTTACTTGGCTTATGTCAATTCCCATGGTCAGTAGGACTGTGTTGTCTACATATAGTCTAATTGCATACTTTTCTACAACTTTAGCTACCTGATTTATGTTGTTTGGGAATAACAGGGGCCCCAGTATGGACCCCTGTGGAATGCCACGTTGAACCCCTGTTTGCACTGAAGAATCATTCCCCACCATTGTTACTTGTTTTCTCCATGTTAAATAGAACAGCGACCACCTACATGATTCATTTGAAACTCCTATTAGTTCAAGTCTATGCAACAGGATCAGGTGACTGACAGTGATTGATAATGTTGGCCTCCATTTCTGGCCCAACACTGATTCCATTTATGGCTAGTAACAACTATAGCATCATCAACTGGAACATCAGGGGGACACAAGGAAAAGAGGCATCAGATCTTCCTTCACCAAAAAAAGCATGATGGTAAGAATTGCACTTTTTTAGGAAACCCATATTAAATCAGCCCCAGGAAACTTGTGGAGGAGAGAATTGTTGGGGCAGGCCTTTGTAGCAGGTGAAAGTAACAGATGGGCAGGAGTCACCATACTTAATCACTACAACATCCCCTTCCAACTAATGAGCCAGATAACAGACCTGGAGGGGAGGTATATCATAGTTAGGGACATACTGAACAGGAAAGAAATAGTGTTGGTCTCCATTTGTGGCCCAGATCAGGAAGACCCACAGTTCTTTGATGGGATCCTTGCCCACCTGACACAATATACGCAGACCACTCTGATGTTAGCAGGGGATTGTAAAATCATACAAGACACATGTTAGATAGGTCTGAGATACACATAAAGGAGCCCTCCCCTAGCCAAAATGCCTCTCAAGAAAAGTAGGACACATTGAGGCTAGTGGAACATTGATAAATCCTACACCTGCGCACCAGGGAATATACATTTAGTGTACATCACCAATACACCACGCATCCTCCTGGCTTGATTATTTGTTCACTAACTTAGACCTGCTGAACAGTGTACTCACTTGTAACATTCTGGCCAAGGTCATTTTGAACGATTCCCCAGTTTGCTAGTCATACACCCAGAAGATCACTCAGAGAAAGGGAGAGAGAGAGAGAGGGAGAGGGAGAAAGAGAGAGAGAGAGAGAGAGAGAGAGAGAGAGAGAGAGGATTGTTGGATTAACACACAGTGTATGTCCAAAATCAATGACTGTGCCAAGCTCTTTTTTGAAGATAATTCTAATGCTGTACAGAACCAAGTGCACCTATAGGAAACATTTAAATGCATACTAAGAGGTGAGCTCATTGGCCTTGCCTCCACAATAAAACATAAGAAGAAGCAGAAAAGGAACAGCTTCTTATGGACATTAGAGAACTAGAGAAAAAAAATTCCTCCAGTGAAGCAGATTGGCTTAAACTTAACTCCACTAAAACCAAGTATGAAGAGCTACTCAGAGAGCAGACTGAATACACTATATTCTGAGCTAAAATGAATTATACAGACCAGAGAAAAAAGGCTGGGAAGCTGATTGCATTGAGGTTAAAAAAACAGGACATGAAGAGGGGCATTAAAGGTGTGTAAGAACAGATGTACTGGCCGGGTCCCCTAATCACAAATTCTAAAGAGATAGCAGCAGCCTGTGGGTATTTCTGCAGAATCCTGTATGCCCCTGAGCCAAATACCTGGAAGCAGAGGTTACACAATTTATAGGAGAAGCCAGATTCTCTAAACTGACAAAGGAGCAACTCCAGAGACTTGAGGAAGATATTATTAAGAGAAAACTGAAGGAAGTCTAAAAAAACTGACACCAAACAAAGCCCCTGGACACTGAGAGTTCTCTCCAAAAATATAAAACCTTAGCAGACACAGTAGCTACGCCACAGATGGCCTTGTTCAGTGCAGGCCAATATCCATTCTGAACCTTGATATAAAATATTAGAAAAGGTTCTAGCTGCCTTAATTGGCAGAGTTTGGAGTGCCCTTATAGGCCCTGAACAGGTGGGATTCATGCAGGATAGACTTGCTTCTGACCATCTGCCCAAATGAGCCCACATGTTGTCTCCTGCAGTTTTAGTGCCCTTGGACACAGAAAAAGCTTCTGACAGGGCATCCTGGGGCTTCCTTTCCCCAAGTGCTATAGAAGTATGTTTTCCCAGGAGATTTCCTACAATGGGTTAAGCTGTTGTACTCACACCCTTCTGCAAAGATCAACATAGAGTTCAGTCCACATCATCATCATTTACGCTGGCCAAAGGGTCGAGACACTTTTGCCTTATCTCTTCAAACTGGACCTAGAACAGCTGACTATAACGCCAGAGATGTAAAATATTTGTGTATACTGAAGATGTCCTGCTGCATCTCAAAGACCCAGAGATTTCTATACTCATTGCACTGGACACTTTGCAGAAATGTGGCAAATTGGCTAGGTATAAACTCAACATTTTTAAAACTTGCATCATTGGGGGTTAAGTTAGAGATCAAGTAGGGTCTGCAGTGTTACAGTAGGTAAGGAAAATGGGCAGACTAGGTGGGCCAAGCAGGCCTTATCTGCCATCAGACTCTATGTTTCTGTGCCACTAAATTGCCACTCACTTAAGAACAGTATTATGCAGTGGGGAAGGTGGAGAATGGACACCAGATGCTTTGAAATACCTGAGAATTATAACAGTAAGGAGTAAGGTCATGTTTACTGAAAAAAAAAAAACCACCTGCCAAAGCAGATCAAACTAGACATGCAGAGGTGGACTGTCCTGTCCTTATTACTTTGGGCATGTATCAGTGTGATTAAAATGAATGTGCTCCCTAGAATGCTCTACCCACTAAGCATGGTGGGGCAGGTAATCCCCAACACATGGTTTGTACAACTGAGAGCAATGCTTTCCACCTTCCTATGGGATGGCAAAGCGCCGAGAACAGCCGACAGTGAACTCACCCCTGCTAAACAACTAGGCAGGTACAGCTACCTGATCTAAGGTTGTACTGCCTGGCACCCATGCAAGCCAGGTCCTGTGGTGGAGGGGAGTTACCCCACCTGTAGAGGTTCATTCTTACATTCCTCCATGGAAAAGGATGGAACTAGGCCTTTGTGAAGCTAGAGGAATAAATATAAAAGCCTTACCAAATTCATTCTGTAGTATACTCTCTCCTGCTTTAAAGGCCACACTGATTGGTTGCTCAGTACTTGTAAGTAGACATCTACATAGATTACTGGGTATGAAACCACTAAATGACCCATCACAAACCTCAATAACCCCAATTTTAAGAGTCCAAACAGTAATTCCCTCTTCTTTCCTCAGCAAAGCCAACCTGAATGCCCTAGGGCAGGTGCAGGGTGGGAACTCATTGGTATCTATTGCCACCTTCAAGTGACATAATGCACTGACAAGCACAGCAATCTTTCCATTCCTGCAGTATATGCTGGCTACAACATTAGGGCCTAGGCCCTGGTCTTTGGAGAAGCTAACTATATGGGAGGACCTAGGGGCTCTAGCCATACAAACTTACACTATCTCCCTGCTATATGCAGTACAAAGCTGTGCCAGAGAGCACCCACAACAATAGTGATGTGTATACATGCTGTCAATCTGAATTTCCTGAACTGACACATCAGAAAGCAACATCCTGGATATGGCATAATCTACATAAATACACAAAATATGATGGTTTGAAATGTATGCAGTATTAGGTGATGCATAACTTGTATTATACCCCAGTAAAGCTCAATAGAATGCATCACTTGGACTCAGACCCCTGTCCCAGAGGTAAATTACAGAGAGGCACTTTAAAATATGTGCTCTGGGACTGCATCAAAGCCAAGCCCCTATGGGAGGCAGTACAACAGTGAGCATACCCAATACTGGTGCTAGAGCCTGCTTTCACACCATAAGCCAAAAATATCACATCACACACATTGCCTCAAAAGCCAAGAAGGCAGTTCTCAGACACTGGCTGGACGAAGAGGTGCCTACATAGATGGAATGGCATGCTAGTGTGTTAGAGAGCTTGAGAATGGAAAAGATGATTGCCAGTGTATGTAATATGCATAAAACTTACCAGAAGAGATAGGGGCGCGTAGATTCTTTATTACTACTGAATAATTAATTGTTATTGATAATTTGACCATCCTTTGAATTTCTTGAATGAATTTACACACACTTAATGTAAATATAATGCTATTATAATAATTGATCATCAAAGTTTGTTATGGGGATGGCCAGTTATTATTTGCTATAATAACCAGCGGGTTATTACAGCATTCATGTACACAGTCAGTGCTGTGACTGTGTGCAAGACAGCAACTGCTTTTTCAGTTTCCCTGAAGCCATGCTGTTGAAAACACAAGTCACACTGTAAAACTTGCAATTACTGTTAAGGTACATCAAAATATATAAATGTGCTTACTTTGTACAATCATGCTGTCTAATATAAAAGCGGCAGTCCGACCCATTATTAGCATCAGAAACATGTCAATGCTCACAAAAACGTCAAAGAAATATGTAAACAAACAAAAATGAGTTGGAAACTCCTTTTTTATTGGGGGCATTTTCAGAGCATCAGTGGGGAAACCCCCTCACTGCTGTTGCACCCAAAAACATAACATCCCCCCCCAATGCTTCTGCCACCGAGTTTGGCCACAGAATCAACCCCTCCCTCTGCTGGATGGAAGGGAGGCAAGGAAAAAAACTGATGGACAGTAATTATATAAACTACATCATGGGGTGCCCCGCTTGCTCAAATGTAATACTCACCCTTGGCGTGTGATGCTTGAATAAACCCCCTCGAGTTTCACTCACGAGGCTTATGTAGCATTACATAATTTGCGTGTGTATTAAATTCTCATAATGCACATGACCCCATGTATTATTCTACACGTTGTTGAATGTATCAGCTTTATTCAGCCTCACAATCCCACCGAATATTGACGAGGGGTTGCGCCATTGTGAATGTGGTTTGAGTTTTGTGTTAAAAAATTAATGAAGTTCACTGTTGGAAAAAAAAGATGTTGTCAGACAGCTGGCATTGAGTTTCCCTAATATATTTGTCAATATCAGAGACATTCCAGACCTTAGCATCTGATTTAATCTTTATAACACCATTCACATGCAGTCATCCAGTGCCTCCCTCTCAGCTCAAGACATATTGCAATATTCCAATCTTTGTTTAGGCCTGAAGATTTCTTGTGTGTTCATTTCACAAGCTCTCTCAGAAGTATTGATAGTAATAGTCAAGGGATGACAGAATGTAGATTTCCTCAAAAAATGCTCCATTTTGTAATGTCTCCATAGGCAGATCAAGGCAAATATGCAACTTTCGGTTTCCATATCTTAAATGGTCTTATTCACTTGATTAGTGGCAAAAAAGATTTGTAGATTTAACTTAGAAAGTGGAGGAGAACTGATATACATGCATTACAAAAATAAGGTGTTAATACTAGTGACACACATAACAAATTAAAAACAAACTCTGGCAGGAGCCAGTATGGCTGCCAGCCGAGATTGTGGGTAGAACACAGCACTGTCTGCAATGTCCAAGATGGTGGCTGGAGTTCTCTGGGCATCCGTGATGACTCACGGATGCACACTGAACTCCAGTAGCATGGCAGCATAGTCTGCCATGTCCAGGATGGCCGATGGAGCCCAGTGCCCATGCATGAGTCGCCACACATGTGCAGAGAACTCTGGTGGCTATCTTGGAAATGGAGAACTGTACTGCTGTGCCACCGGAGTTCAGTGTGCATGCACAAGTCATCTTGCATACACAGAAAACTCCAGCTATCATCTTGGACATGGCAGACAGTGTTGTTTTCCACTGGTGCCGACATACAAAATAGTGTGATAAACGTGCAGTGATTGCTGTTCACCTCCACAATTAAACAAGTCTGTTCAGTATCCAGAAAGCTCCCTTTTCTCTACTGTGCTTGCAAGACATCTGCAGGGCTACGCCCACTGCAGATGTAATAGCACCACTTACTTACATACTGTTATTAATAGAAGCCTCAGTGCAAGGCAAAACATTGGGGTGGATTTTCTGGCCCATGTTGTCTCTTGCAAGAATTGTTGTGAAGTAGTTTTTATTTTTTTATGTGTGTCATTGGATCTTTTAATTGAATGCAATTTTTTACTCCTCATTTTTTGTGCTGTGTGTGCTCTTCTGCCTCTTTTGTCTGGGGCCATTCTGCTCCCTCTACTGATCATATTCTATGAATTCCAAATGGCGTGCTTCTCCCCGTTTCCACATTGGATATTTAATTTTCATGCAAATTTGTGGTGGTAAATATTGGTATCAGAGTCAATCATTTACAAAAGATTTACATTTTTTCCATAGGGCAGTAGCAGGAAATACCAATAACATTTGTTTACAGTTCCTCCATTTTCTCTTGTTGCTGTTCTGTATTATCATATTTCTGTTTCATGTTAGAGCTGCAACTCTTCCTGTCCGGGATTACCTACCTATACAAATTGAAAGTCCTGTGTTGTTATTATTATGTCTTGCAAAGAACGAATAATAAAAATTGTCAAAAAAAATGTCCCTGTTGGCTCTGTGTACTGGATTGTCTCCTCTTCCCCCTAATGTGACAATTTCATTGTCTCATTAGAACTAAGTGATTCTGGCACTCCTCCAATGAGTGGGTGGATGGGAAGGAAACTCTCTTAAAATCTGTGAGAACCATCCTATTCTGAGCTACTTTGACCTGTAGTGCAGAGGGGTTTTATCACTTTTTAAAATGGACCATGTGTATTGCTGACCACTCTCAGCCCTGCTCCTGTTTTTTTTTCTTCCAATGAAAGAGCCGGGTGGACTCTTAAGTTCACAGTATCGCTCACAAACTTCTTTTGTTTGACACTTGATTTTTATTTCATCAGACATTTTATATGGTTTGTTTGAAAGTGGGGTTGCCCATCTGCTGAAGTCTGGTCGGTATTGGGGTTCTATTCAGCTGACTATGTTGACTGATCTTGGGAAATAGGAGTTTGGGACGGGTAAAGAGTAATGAAAGGTATGTTGGTGCTGCATAGAGGATGCACTTAGTGTGAGCTCCTGTGAGCAGTGAGCCTTGGCCAGCTGACTTAGCTGTCCAACACTCGAGTGGTATGTCCTTAAGTCACTGTCACTCTCAAGGGCAAATATGCATACTAAGTTGTACAAGACTACCAGCCTGTGCAGTGTGACATCATATGGGACTGAGCACTTAAACACGGCTCCATAATCCAGATGGAGGATTTGGAATTCACTTGGACCTGCAGTTTCATGAGAGTGCTGAGACAGTTCCTGGCCAAGTGTGACAGTTTCTGGCCAAGTGTAGGTGCTCCTAGCCAGTGACACACTGAAGCAGTGATGTGCTCTGCATGCTACTGGTAGATTTTGTTTATTTTTTTTAGTTATAATTTTTGAACAGGAAAGGCACACTCATTTGTGACAGCTAATTTACAGGTGTATCTTAAAGAGTAGTTTACAAGGACCTGTTTTATTGATCGGGGGTGGGGTGGTGGTTTGGTAGATGTTGGTCTGAACACCAGTTCAAAAGATTTTTGAATAACAAGTTATGTTGTTATAGTTAATACATTTCTTCCTCATACAATCATACATAGTTAAAACATCCTTTAATATTCTCTAAAATATTAAAATAAACACCAATTTCATTATCATGTTATTGCACATAATTCCCAGTCTCCTAAATTTCCCTCTAGACTAGCTGGTTGGAGTCTTGTTCTAAGTATGTTGCTCTTATGGCATTCTTTCCCTTATTATATATCAGTAGTCTTTCTCTAATACTTTTTATATACTTTTTAGTTGTTTATCCCTTAAATGCAGTTTTTGGATATCAATACCCTTAAAAAAATATATCACATTTTCTAATATATTAATGGACCCATAATTCAATAGCTTAGCTGTCAGCTTCTGGGGGTTACCTTCCATTTGTCCCAGAGTGTACCCCAATATTTTGCTTCTATATTTTTCATAGGGCATTAGATGAGTAAACACACTTAATCATCTGTCTCCTGATTGCATTTTCCATTGGAAACAGTAGTTGCTTTGTTAATAACATGTTCAAATTTTTCACTTTTATGGTATTCTACCCTACAGTTTATAAACAGATTCCATCTATATGGGTTTTTGATTAATAGTATGTATTTCACCTGGTCAAAGACTTGCTTGTTCAATGCTAACCACTTACTTATTTTATATTCTAAGCATCTTTCCATATCCTTCTGTTTAAAGATGTCTCTTATTCGAGCCTTGGTATTGCTATATATTTCTTCTGGTAGCTTTCTATAGGTGTCTGGTATATTTTGTAAAAAGCCAGAGGGTTTGATTCACTTTTCTATTACTTCAATTATTGGAAAGGTAAATTTCCTCTCTTGGTAGGCAATAACCTCATCTAAGTATTTTCTTGGGAGTCAATGTTCCTGCATGTTATATACCTTGAACAAATACAAGATTATCCTTTCCTGAACTAAGCACTCAAGAGAGACCTGTCACAGTTCGGCTCTAATTAGTGCCACTGGGGATCCAGGTGGAAGGCCCATTAACTTCCTGTAAAATATATTAATGATTTTCTCTATCTTGTTGTTTATTTTCTGTCCCCAAATTTCAGCTCTGTATAACATTTTGTACCTTATCTTGACATTAATAAGTTTTATTGAGACTTTTATTGAACTGCCTCCAATGTTATAAGAAAAACTCAAAATGGGTTATAAATGTTTTCAGTCTTTATTTCCATCTATATTATGTGATTGTTGCATGAGAAATTTTCATTCATGTTAATGCTAAAATTCTTAAAATCCCTCACCTGTTCTAGTATGTGGTTATCAATTCTTATATTGTACTTTATCTTGCTTTTGTTTCTGAATACCGTAGTCTTGGTTTTCTTGTAGTTAATTTGTAGTGCCTTCCTACATTCTCTGTGGAATGTCTCAAGTAATCTGTTGGCTCCCAAATAGCTTGTTGAGATTAACACTACGTCATCCACAAAAGCTAGATATGAGCAATACTGTTCACCAATCTGGGGCATATGGTGGTCTGGTTTATATAATTTAGTCAATATTCTGTTTATAAATATGTTAAATATAATTGGTACATGACACAGCTTTGTCTTATACCCCTGTTTCCACTGAATTTGTCTGTGTTTTCACCATTACTATTGTACCTGATTTTATTTTGGTTTTGTTTATAAATTGTCTTTAATAGATTTAACATTGCCATTTTGATTCCTATTTCTTCAAGGCAGTTCCAAAATAATTTTCTATCTATGCTAGCAAAAGCCATTTTCAAATCTGTATATGTGCAAAACATTTTTTTTTTTAAGTTTGTGTACATTAGATGACTTAAACATAGCATTGATCTATTGTTGAATGATTTGCCATAAATCCGGCTTGTGCTCCATCTATTAATTTGTATTCATCAATCCGTTCCAATATTCTGTTGTTTAAGATTCTTGTAAAGTTTTTTTTGAGCAGTATCAAGTAAGCTTTTAGGTCTATAATAGGCCAGATCCTGTCTATCTCATTTTTAAAAATTGGTACAATAATTGCACTTCCCCATGATTTTGGTATATTGCCTGTTTCTAAGATATAATTGAATAATCTAGCTAAAATTGGTATCCATAGGTCCAAATGATTAATAATGGTGTCAAACGGTATGCCATCTGGACCTGGCGCTTTCTGTCTTTTAAATTTCTTAATAGAATTATGTATTTCAGATTCATCTATTTATTTCTTTTGCAGTATTCACTTACTTATTACTGGTTATTGAATAGTTATATTATCTGTATTACAAAATATGATTTTAAAGTGCTGTATCCACTTTGCTGGCTCTATATACTGTATACTTCTGCTTCTCCTCTATTTTCCCCTAGGTCTTTTGCTATCATAGTCCTGAATTTTTTACTATCATTTTTGTATACTACACTTTCTAGCTTTCTCCATAGTGACTGTCTGTACTTTTCTTTATGACTTTTGACTATGCTATTAAATTATTTTCTGAGTCTGTTGAGTTATTTTCTGTTCTCTGTAGTTGCTTGTTTTAGTTCTCCATTACTGTGTATTCAATTTTCTCTTGGCTATAGCACATTCCTCTCTAAACCAGGGAGCCTCAAGTTTATTTTTGTAGATACTTATTTTTTGTATAAAATATTTTTTAATTGTTGAACTATATTTTCATATTCTATTATACAATCTTCTTCTTCTGATTCTATATACTTGTTAATTTCATGTATGATTCCTCTTTCCTATATTATTGCTCTAACATTCCTATGGTTTATTTCATCCCAGCAGACCCCTTTTTCTGGTTTATACCATTCTGGGTAATATATCTGATTTGTTTATACAGTATTTTGATTGTCTCCCCCAATTGCTTGCATTTCCAATGGAAAATGTTCATTTTCTCCTCTAACCCCTATTTTCATGTTTACAAAATGTTCCACCATGTTAATACTAATCCAAATCATGTCTATTTTTGAGGTACTTCTGTTATTCATAAATGTGTAACCAATTTTACAGTCTAAGGTACTTCTCCCATTGACCAGTAAAAAATTCCTTGTTCTAAAGATATTACAAACCTTTTTTCCTAATTCATTAAACTTATTGTCCATGGAATATCTGGTATCCTTAAGTCATTTGGTATTACAAATAGTTATAACCTCTGAAATATATTTTGTGATAGTTGGTAAATTACCTACTCTTGCACTGAAATCTCCTAGCATAATTATTTTGGCTAGTGGGTTATTGATTATTTCTTCGTCTATTATGTTTTCTAAATACTCGATGATTTTAGATTTTGAAGTATTATAGTTTAGACGGGGGATATAGATATTCAATAATAGTGTCTCCTTGTCCTGGTTCTTGATTCTTATCCCCAGTATACTATAATTTTTTTATTACAATTTCCGAGGCTGAGTAATTTTTACTTAGTCTACTTAAAATTAACAATCCCCCTATTTTTCATCCATATTTCTTGTTCCTTGTAGCACATTTAAAATATGATTTATAACCATTCAATGTAATCTCATTATTTGCCCAAGTTTCTTGTAGGCAAATTAGGTCAAAGTTGTTAAGATATTTTATAACTTCCTTATCTGCTAATTTGTTTTTGATACCAGAAATATTCTATGACAGTACCTTAGAAGTTTGAAACCTTACTGGCTCTTTTTTCTTACCCAGGTTTTTTTTTAAACTGGTTAGGGTTCAACAGATGTGTCCAGTATTGTGAATCTGTTCACATTTTCAAACATGTTTACCCATTCAGGTTTCTTATCCTGTACCTCTCTATTTCTGTGTAATCCATTATCTTCACAAATGTGAATCCCCAGATGGTCCAACTCACAGGTCTTTTACACAATCTGTGTATAGATCTGTCCATTGTCTATCCAAATAGTTATCAGGAACTCCAGTGCTGAGTATAGGATGGGGGGAGGAGTTGTTGGCAGTCACCATGCAGGAAAGGGACCATGTGGTTATTATTTCAGAAGAAGACCCCAAGGTGGCAGCGCAGTGTGACAAGGCAGTGGGTAGGACTAGTGCAATGGTGGGGTACATAGGGAGGGCCATAACCAGAAAGAAGAAGTATGTGGCACTGCCATTGTACTGCTCTCTGGTATGCCCCCACATAGACTACAGTGTCCAGTTCTGGAGACCGCACCTCAGAAAAGACATAGACATGGTAGAAGTAGTCCAGAGAAGGGTAATCAAGATAGTGCAAGGGTTGCAATGGAAGCTGTATGAGGAGAGACTGAGGGATCTCAGTATGTACACTCTTGAGGACAGGAAAGTGAGGGGTGACATGATTGAGACCTTCAAGTACCTCACAGGGGAGAACAGAGGGCAGGGAGGGAGCCTCTTTCAAAAGAGGATGAGCTTGAGGACTAGAGGGACATGCAATGAAATTGAAGGGTGGAATTTCAGGAGGGATGTGAGTAAATATTTCTTCAGAAAAGGGTGGTAGAAGCATGGACCCGACTGCCAGTTGAAATTGTGGAGGCTAGAACTGTGGAATGCTTTAACCATGTATGGGATATACACAGGGGCATACTGTATTACAAAAACTGGGTGGGTCCAGGGAGACCAGTTAGGGTCTGCAGAGGTACAATATGCAGGAAACCCTTATACAAACTGGGTGGACCTAGCAGTCCTTTTCTACTAACAATTTCTTGTATTTCTATGGTGTCTTTTAAATAATTTCCTGCTTTGGATTCATCACAAGCCAAACACTTATGGACATTTGGCTGTCTGACTTATTGTCCTGAATGATATAACAGCAATTATTCATTGTGAGTCCTTATAAGGATATAAGATTTTGTTCTGATAGCTGGTCAGCTGGCACAGTGGTAGGATTATTGCTCTCAACACTGGCAGCGTAGGTTTGGGAACAAGTAAGGGTTACTGGGGGCTGGATCTGTGGAAGAGGACTGAGTGCCCCAGCGGATGCTGTCCTCATCCAAGAGGGTTACTGTCTCCACTGCAATACTGTCACCTAAGTGACTATGGGTGGAAGCGAATGGAGGCAGAGTTGGTAAGTGGATATCAGTCGAGACTGAGGACAGCATGCCGTGGTGCACATGCTCCGCTCCTCATGAGCCCCTTGCATACCGATATCCTATGGGGGTGGAAGCAACCAGGAAAAAAAACACCCTAACCATGCAGGATGAAAGAGAGACTCCCACTGCAGGCTACGCACCATCTACTGTGGCACCCACCTCCATAAGCTGGTAGAAGTTGATTCCTTCATGGGGCCCTGGGGCAGGTTCTGATGGTAACAGCCCAGCTGTGTGGGCTAAGCCATGAGACTGAAGGATATACGGGATAAATTCCAGGGAAGACTGGTGGCAGGGCTGGGGGAGCCTCACAGAATGGGGCTGGTTGGAGCAGACGGGGCATAAATAGAAAATTAGAAAAAAAAAGATTTGTTGTGAAGCATTTTGGCACCTTATCTTCCTGTTTATCTAGCTTAAAATATCCTTTAATGGCAAATTGTATATACCTGTATAATACATTACATATCTTTTTGTTTAATGTTATATTTCATTAATTCGTAAAGTTGTCTTGTATTACTTATCTATCTGTTGGTCCAACAAAAGGTAAAAAAGGAAATCAAAACTCTATAGGATCTATTAATTGGACCTATTAATATTAAATAATGAAATGATTGAAAAAGGCACTAATATGGAAAATGAGTTTAATAACTATTTTATATCCAAATTTAAACCAAAAGAAGTTTATACTTACACTTTTAAACACTGTGAAAGAGATTTCTCAAAAATCGATATAGCTGGAAAAGAGGTTCAGGAAAAGCTAAAAACATTAAAGACAAACAAATCCATGGAATCCGATTTGATACACCTCCTATTGCTTAAAAACGTGGCAGATATCTTGACCAGACCGCTGACAACTCTGTTTAATAGTTCTTTGAGACAGGAAAGTTCTGACAGAGTGGAGAGATGCTATTGTATCCCATATATTTAAGAAGGGTAACAAACAAGAACTATCGAATTATAGGCCCATTAGCCTTACCTCTGGCTTGGAAACAGTGTTAGAAAACATTATTCAGAGACGTGTTGTTACCTACATGGAGCAAAATGGGATGATTGATCCTACCCAGCATGGTTTTAGCCAGGGAAAATCCTGTCTATCAAATCTACTGACCTTTTTTGAGCCAGTAAGTGCAGCACTGGATAAGGTTATGGGGTGGATGTGGTATACTTGGATTTTTCACGAGCCTTCAATATGGTCCCCCACAGGGAGTTAGTGGAAAAACTTATCAATATTAGGTTGAATCCTAACTTAAATTCATGGATCAGTTCTTGGTTGAATGGTAGAATGGCGAAGGCGAGTGTTAGAGGATATACATCTGACTGGGGCCCAGTGAGTAGTGGAGTCCCACAGGGTTCTGTGCTGGGACCCACTCTCTTCAACATATTTATATCAGATATGCAGGTATCCAGTAATGCCTGGATGTGCAAGTGTGCTGATGACAGCAAGGTAGGAGCTATTATTAATAATCCTCAAGATGGAGAAAAGCTACAAAAAGAGTTGGATAATTTAGCACTATGTGCAAAAAAGAACAATCTGAGTTTCGATACTGAAAAATGTAAAGGGATGCACTTTGGCTACAGAAATCCACTTATGCAGTATAAATTAGATGATGTGATAATATCAGAAAATAAATGATTTTTCTTTCAAAACACATTAAAAAATTGTAGCTCAGAAGTGCCATAAAATCACTGGCTACATGTTAAGGAATATAAAGAGCCGAGAGCCAGGAGTCCTAATACTACTGTACTCTGCCCTTGTTCGACCACATCTTGATTACCGTTCCCCCTTTTGTGCCCCACAGTTTGCCCATGATAAAAGAACCCTGGAACATGTGCAAAGGAAAATGACTAAGGGGGAAAAGGGTATGGAGCACATACCTTTTGATGAGAGGTTACAGGAATTTAATATGTACTCGATTGAGTACGGGATACTCAGAGGTGATATGTGTTATATCTACAGTACCTATGACAACTTATTTATACAGGCAGCAGTGGGTCTTGAAAGGTGTTACAAATCAACTAATATGAGGGCACACACCAGATAACTAAAAGGCATTAATTATAGAAACAACAAAAGGGGTGGCTGGTTTAGTCGGCGTACTGTGTCAATTTGGAATAATTTGCAGAGTGAAGTGGTTTATAGTGAGTCCCTCGAAGTTTTCAAAAAAAAGTTGAACAACTTCATGGGGGAGACTCGGATCAGACAATACCACTGATATTGTGATGAGTCCTAATAGGTCATTGACCTTTAGACTCATACTCAAACTATGAAACTATGAAACATAGTCTTCAACAAAATCCATGTGCATGAACACACATGGCTATAAACATTTTCTCCTTGCTTTAGTTGTAACATAGAGTCCCCTGTACAGTATTCATACCCAAACTATGAAACTTTGAAACATAGTCTTCAACAAAATCCGTGTGTGCATGAACACACATGGCAATACACATTTTCTCCTTGCTTTAGTTATAACATAGAGTCCCCTTTTATTTGTACAGTATATGATCTCTAGCTTAATAAAATTAAAATTGCCACACACATATGGGATCGACACCACCGCTTGTAAAGCATTTTTTTGCTGAAATATTTGCAGTTTGTTTTCTCTAATATCAACAATAACTGGAATAAAAATTAATGGTTCTCTGTTTGGAGGGGTAGTTTTATTGCATTAAGTACCAGTACCTGCCCTGAGCAAGAATAAATCAAAAACAGAAATCTGTTACTTTAAAAACTCAATCTGCACACAGATTGATCAAATCTGGAATAACCAGTGTCAGCACCAGCATCATTAACAAGAGAGCAGTATTTCACATTAAAAACTGGAGATTGTAAATACGAGAAGCTGATTGGCTGTGACATTTTTGAAACCGTGATGATACTGGGCTACATCATCATGGCTTCAAAAAGCCACCAGCCTCCTTGCAGAGAGAAATTCCTCCGACAGCTGCATTTCCCCCCATTCATTACATGTCTTACCTCACGCAACTGTGCCCACTGCCTCTGGAAAGACAGACCAAAAACCCCAACACAAGCATCTGTTTTTTTTGTTTTTTTTTTTAAAAACAACCGTCGCTCATTCCTTCTCACATAGCCCGCTGGAAGATGTACCACAAGGCAGAAAACATGCAGCGTGGCATCAGGCATGGCTCGATCAACTCTCTGCAAAACAAACAAAAAAAAAAAACTGTCCACACGATGTGTGTGTGTACCTGTTTAATTGCTCACTCCCACTGCCACCAGATCA
This sequence comes from Neoceratodus forsteri, assembly GCA_016271365.2. NCBI lineage: Eukaryota > Metazoa > Chordata > Ceratodontiformes > Ceratodontidae > Neoceratodus > Neoceratodus forsteri. The sequence continues at coordinate 1,100,127,008 of CM028129.1, read as the reverse complement.
CAGTTTCACAAAAATAAATAAATACAATCCATCTTCACACAGCACGACCAGGTCAAACGGAAGGAGCACACAGTGCTGGGTTGTGAGAGCTCAGAGCAGCACCTCTTCAACCAACTCTACTTACTACAGCGCCACCTGCTGCCTAGGGAATTATAGGAACTTTTTTCTGAAATGATACTCCTCCACCACTCTAAAACAGTAATTTTAAATTTTTTTTTGCATTTTGTACTGCTATAACATTTAAGCTAGTTCATAATAGCAATAAGTCACTCCAGGCTGTGGTATATCATGGGATATCATCACTTCTCAGACGGTTGGATGCACTCAGCCTGCGGCCTCATGCCCAACCTCCCAAGGCGTGATGATATCTCATGATATACCATATCCTGTCATGCCTTATTGCTTAATTATAACATGGGGTGGAGAAAGGAAAGTACCTGATTGGTACAGAGCCATCGGTGAGTATTGACTAATCCAGCATATACGCACAGCAAGTGGTGAACTGTTTGCTGTGTGTGATCAAGCAGCGGTCCAGATCCTGATATTGTGCCAGAAATGCATTCTGAACGGCAGCTGTTATTCATCCTCGCTAAGTGAGCAAGAACCAAAGCCTGTCATCCCATGGCTCTGTAGCAATCAGGTACCTTTCTTTCTGCACCCTATGTTATAAGATGGATAGTGTTGCCAAGCAAGAGAGAGCTCCACTCTGTATTTGTCCAATCCCAAATGCCTACATGGCTCCCCACCCACCCCCCATGGACCTCCGTGTCCCGGGCAACAGAGTGAAACCCCCAGTGTTTGTCCTCACCCTCCTGTGACTTGTGTGTCAGATGAAAAACACAGGACAGTGCTGTGCAGCACTTGGGAGACACAGAGTGAGGTTTCAGTTGCCGTGGAGTTGTTATTATTATGTGACTAAGAGTACTGTGCCATGATGCTGTCTCACCGCAACCCGCGCCGAAACACTCCATTCCCTCTTGCAGTGGACTAGAACCTCCAAATCAAACTGCTGAACCTCCCTGTTCTATCCTGAGTAATGTAACCTCCATTGCTCCATTAGATAGTGTCAGCCCCCCTTCCCCACCCCAACCAGTTGGGCAGCAGACAGAGCTTGAATCTCTCCACAGTTTTCAGAGGTGGTGTGGAGTGCGAGATGGAGCAAGAGCTATCAACACCATGGGGAACGAGCAAGAGAGGATGAGAACCAGATAAGTACAGCAGTAGGCACTGTAAAAATTCAGTGTTCTTCCCCACACTCGACACAGCTGCACACCTGCTCTTTTCTTCAGAGAGTGAAAGGGAAAGCAGCAACCCCAGTAGTAATCCCACAACAGTAACAGCAGCATCACATAGTCCACCTGTGGCTCCCACCCCACACTGAACAGAGCTGTAGCTGTGCTGCTTTCTTAACACCTGACAGAGCTGCTCTTATAATGTAGAGACTAATTTGTTTTTCTGAACCCTCAGACTCATAGCCTGGAGACTGGACCCATTTCACACCACAGTAGCTTCATACATCTGTCACAGCACAGAAGTGACTTTATGTGACCTTTTTTTTTTGTCCTGTCTTTGCCAGTCAGATCGAAGTTAGTGCCACTTGCTGAGGTTGTCACCAGTCTAGATCCCTTTGAACTTGATTGATACAGCTAGATGGGTATTCACATACTAAATGGTGAGCATTGTCTTAGGCAGATGAAAATCACAAAAGGCTCTAAGTTTCTGAAGGACTCTTGTAAACCATAAAAAGTTTTGGTAGTTATCTAAATCTTATCAGAATTTTCAGATCCTTTTATTTAAGTACAGTAACTGTTTTAAGCATTATTTTCTGCCCATAACCTATTGATAATGAAGGGAACATACTCTAATATAAAGCCTGGGGTAGCTGGAGTGGTACAACAGTAAATATAATTAGTACCATATAGAGTAGCTGGATTTATTACCTTTTGTGTAACACCACTGTGAGTATGACTGCTTGATATAGACCTGGCCCAGTGGGTCCTTTTTCCATCTCCAGCCTTCTTCCTCTCTCCACCCCTCTTTCTGGGTCGTTCCACTACCAGCATTCATTCTAGTTATAGACCTCCTCTGGGAAAATATTATGCTCCAAAACCAATGTTTTAAAAATGGTCAGAACATGAACAATCATTCTGATAAGGCTTGGCACATTTTCTGAAAGATTCTAAACTTATCTAGACCGGTTCTCACCTACCTAATTGTATTGCTACAGTTTCCTCATCTGGCTGTCCCATCACCACATGGTAGAATAACACTGAACAAAATTATACTTTTCTTTACTCCTGTATACTTCAAACCCTGCTTCCACTTCATCACCAGGTTCTCTGTACCAATGCTTATTGCAGTACCCAGTGAGAGTGAAGGGACTGCAGGACTGTTAGAGGTTACAGCATTGCACTACCATTGCCAACTGTTAGTGCAGTGCCCAGTGATGGTAATGGGAGTGTACTACTGTGACAGGTTCCTGCAGCAGTGCACTGCCGTTGCTAACTGTTGTTGCAGCACCCCGTGATAGTGATGGGCCTATAGTACTGTGAGTGCCAGTTTCCCACAGCAGGGCCCTATCACTGCTAACTGTTAGTGCAGTACCCAGTGATGGTGATGGGTCTGTAGAACTGTGAGAAGTTCCCCAAGCAGTGCTTTGCCATTGCTGATTGTTAGTGCAGTACCAAGTGATGGTGATGGGTCTGTAGAATTGTGAGAAGTTCTCCAAGCAGTGCTTTGCCATTGTTAACTGTTAGTGCAGTACCCAGTGATAGTGATGGGTTTGTAGAACTGTGAGAGGTTCCCCAAGCAGTACTTTGCCATTGTTAACTATTAGTGCAGTACCCAGTGATAGTGATGGGTCTGTAGAACTGTGAGAGGTTCCCCAAGCAGTGCTTTGCCATTAACTGTTAGTGCAGTACCCAGTGATGGTGATGGGTCTGTAGAACTGTGAGAAGTTCCCCAAGCAGTGCTTTGCCATTGCTGATTGTTAGTGCAGTACCAAGTGATGGTGATGGGTCTGTAGAATTGTGAGAAGTACTCCAAGCAGTGCTTTGCCATTGTTAACTGTTAGTGCAGTACCCAGTGATAGTGATGGGTCTGTAGAACTGTGAGAGGTTCCTCAAGCAGTGCTTTGCCATTGTTAACTGTTAGTGCAGTACCCAGTGATAGTGATGGGTCTGTAGAACTGTGAGAGGTTCCCCAAGCAGTGCTTTGCCATTGTTAACTGTTAGTGCAGTACCCAGTGATAGTGATGGATCTGTAGAATTGTGAGAGGTTCCCCAAGCAGTGCTTTGCCATTAACTGTTAGTGCAGTACCCAGTGATAGTGATGGGTCTGTAGAACTGTGAGAGGTCCCCCAAGCAGTGCTTTGCCATTAACTGTTAGTGCAGTACCCAGTGATAGTGATGGGTCTGTAGTACTGTGAGACATTCCCCAAGCAGTGCTTTGCCATTGCTGTCAGTGCAGTACTCAGTGATAGTGATGGATCTGTAGAACTGTGAGAGGTCCCCCAAGCAGTGCTTTGCCATTGTTAACTGTTAGTGCAGTACCCAGTGACAGTGATGGATCTGTAGTACTGTGAGAGGTTCCCCAAGCAGTGCTTTGCCATTGCTGTAAATGCAGTACCCAGTGATAGTGATGGATCTGTAGTACTGTGAGAGGTTCCCCAAGCAGTGCTTTGCCATTGCTGTAAATGCAGTACCCAGTGACAGTGATGGATCTGTAGTACTGTGAGAGGTTCCCCAAGCAGTGCTTTGCCATTGCTGTAAATGCAGTACCCAGTGATAGTGATGGGTCTGTAGTACTGTGAGACATTCCCCAAGCAGTGCTTTGCCATTGCTGTTAATGCAGTACCCAGTGATAGTGATTGGGTCTGTAGTACTGTGAAAGGTTCCCCAAGCAGTGCTTTGCCATTGCTGTTAATGCAGTACCCAGTGATAGTGATGGGTCTGTAGTACTGTGAGAAGTTCCCCAAGCAGTGCTTTGCCATTGCCAACTGTAAATGCAGCACCCAGTGATGGTGATGGTTCTTCAGTATTGTACTGTAACATTTACCCCACAGCAGTGCCCTAACATTACTATTATTGTATTGCAGTACCCAGTGGTGATGGGTCTATAGCAGTGAGAGAGGTTCCCCACAGTAGTGCCCTACCACTGATAACTGTTATCGCAACATCCAGTAACAGTAGTGGGTCTCTAGAGATCTATGCAGGCCCATCATAAGACATAGACTAAACAGGCCTATGGCTTCCATATGCCATGAATCCTAAGCCCTAAGTGGCTGTTCCCAGTGCCCTGCTTGTCTATACTCAGCACCCCCAAAAGATGACCCCTTGTTCTCAGTGTGGCATTTTTTGCCTTACTTATAGAGGAGTACAGACTCCAGATGGGCTTTGCTCTGAAGTATGCATAAGGGCCTTAGGTACATACTTGCAGGAGGGAAGGAGCTGGCAGGGAAAAAAAAAGCTCTTGCTTCAGATGGGCCAGTGTACATTATCACAGATCTGATTGGTGCACCAGGACTGCTGTGTGTGGCCAAACCCTGCCGATGCTGTATTTACAACAACTGAATTTGTTTTGATTTTATTTTTGTGAATGAATGATTCTGCTTCTAAAACAGAAATGTGTATACTTAAAATAGAAAACATTATTACAAATTTAGTAAATGTGCTATTATTATATTGGCACCTACTTGCATACCTGTCAATCAAACTCACCACAGTTGCAAATCACAGAATGTGCATAGGCCCTATGGGGCATGGAGCTCTGTACTTAATTTATGAGAGTTTTTGGCATATCGCAGGATTTTTGTGGACAGAACTTTTATTATCTATTTTCCCACAAAGCTTTTTCTTCCCTTGGAGCCAGCCTGGCATCAGCCCCAAACCAGCTGTAGCTGGCACATGACGCCCCAAGGATTCACTGGTGCGAATCTCCCATGGATTGCCCCACCATGGCAGGGCTAGGAAGGGGAGGGCCGAGCTCCCCTCACCCAGTACACACATACAGAATTGCTGGGTCTGGATGGCAGCGCTGGCCAGAGAATGGACCAGGCTTCACTCTGAGTCTCCGTTTACTGTTTTCACCCTGCCCACCTCCCCGAAAATGAGTACCACTTACAGCCCATCTCACATACTGCTGATTTATCCATGCGGAAGAGCAAGCTCCTTAGCCCACTGCAGGGGTTGCCATAGTGGTGGGTCAGGATGCCTTCCCTTCTCAAGCTGGGAGTGCAACCATGCAGCAGTGCATTTCCAGCCCCCAGGCTGACCTGATCTAGCTCCTAAGTCTACTTCTCAACCCAAGTCACTGGTGCACAGCATAGAGCGCTACCTGGCGTGCTGCTGGGCTATTGGGCCACCCAGGCCTTTATTACTTAAATTATAATTTTATTTCCCACTAGTGTGGTTCAGTAAAGCAGGATTACATTTCTATACCACACTGCACCTCACTCATAGCCAGGTTGAAGTGGCCAGCAACCTGTGCATCAGTATTTCATAAGTTGTCACTTTACAGTCATTAGGCAGGCTTAGCAAGCGTTGGGTGGACAACATGTTTTGGAATAGAGTCTATGGATGGCCGACTCTTGTGATTTAGGCATTTTCACAGGGGCTTATATCAAAAGGTTCAATACATTCTGTAGGTCGAAAATGGAAGTTACAGAAAAGGGTTCATCTGCAACTGAAACATATGATTTTTTTATGTGAGTATAATTTTTTGTTGGGCTCATTCTGAAAGTTTTGTTTGTGGCATATTGAACATTTGGAAACATTCCATAGTGCTCTTATAGTCCTTTCCTAACCCAAATCACAGTCTCCCCTATCTCAGCAATAAGAAATTTATTGTTATTCAAAATTATTCAAAAATATTTGTGCCTGGCAATATGCTGGACTATATCCTGTTGTATGCATGTGCCAGTATCTAGAATTCCAGTTTGAGAACAGACCTTCACTGGTGAGTAAATTACTTCCCTTTCCCTGCTTACAATTTATAAATGCATGACAGCAAGGCCAATAACAATCAAAACATATCAAAATGTACAAGTCAATGGCTCTTGGGATCTGCAGATGTAAATTCTGTTTTGAAAACCTAGCACTTTGTGTAAATGTGGTATGATGATGTATGATCTAACACGCCTTTGCAGGAAAAGATGCACAAACTGCTGGAAGTCTACGAAAGGCTGGGAGGAGAGGTCGATATTGTAAATCCAGCTAATGAACTGATCAAAGAAGGCCACATCCAGAAGTTATCTGCAAAGAATGGCACAGCGCAGGATAGGTATTTATTTTTGGTAAGTTACTGTGGTTTTGAATAAAGTCTAGTATACTAGTAGTCTTAAAACATTTTAGTTTGATGATTTATCTTCGTCATTGTCATTTGCAGAATAAACATTTGCTTGATTTCTTCTTGTAATGTAAAAAACAAAAGGAAATGTTGGTGAATGTATGATAGCCATTTATTGTTGTCACTGAATGTGTGACCTGAACAAATATGTGCCAGCAACTCCCCATGTCTCACCAAAAGTTAGCAAAAAATATACGCCCATTGTACTAGCATTTACACTGGGGGGGAGACATAGGTGAAAAGCCAGAGAGAGAGGCATGCCAGCAATATGACAGGACATAATGTGGGTTAGGCTGAGAGAACCATCCTCACAGGGGCCTAGTGAGGCCCTACATTACAGGCAAAAGATGTTACAGCCCCTAAAAGGGTGGCTTTGTAGCCTATCCCACACCCTGGAGTGTCTTATTATGTTTATAAAATGAATGATTTAACAACAAACTTAAGTAAAAAGATACCTACTTCTTTTTAAAAACAGGTGTTTTCTGTTGTTAAAAGTACTGTAACTTGCAAAACAGTCTCCCCTCCTAACCATTTGTCTTTCCATACATTTAATAAATGGAATGTTAATTTAATTAATGGAATGTATTCCATACAGTTAATAAATGGAATGCGTAAATTCAGACTTCTCGGAATGTTTCTTGCAGAATGTTCACCCTGTTACACATAACAGTGGCTTTTACGGAGCCAAGATCTCAATTTTATCTCACAGGGTTATTCTGATGGACAAAGTTTTCTAATAAACTTTACATATGATTTCTCTCTTCAGTTTAATAGTATGTTGCTGTACTGTGTACCAAAACTACGACTGATGGGTCAGAAATTCAGTGTGAGAGAGAAAATTGATATTGCAGGCATGCAGGTTGGTACTGTTGTTTAATATACAGCACTCTTCGCTATGTGTTTGTTTATGCATGGACAGCTTCATCTGTCATTTGGTGTAATGATCAGAACTGAGGAACTGACGAGTATCATTGGGGGTGTGTGTGTGTGTGTGTGTGTGTGTGTGTGTGTGTAAAAATATGGAGCCAGCATACTGTGTGTGGCTAAAAAATAATAATTAGGGCTGGGCAAAATTGCCATGTACATTTTTGTGGACCATTTCCTAGAAAAATTGTGAATTAGTGAAAAGTTTTTCCCACAAATTTATTGCACAAAAGCTGTGATTTTCATACGATTTTGACATGATTGTGCCATTTGTGTGAAAATGTCCAAATAAGACAACTTTTCAGAAATGGAAACTTCATAAAAACCTTGTTTTTGCATGATTTTTGCCAGTGAAAATAAAAATTCTCCCTGCCTTAACTGTGATGCATGTACTGTAGATCTGGAACTGCATGTTTGGCACTCTACATTCATTTGCACTGACCCTCTGATTGTGCCCTAATAGTCATCAGGTTGGGACATGACATGAGCTTTCACTGTTGTTGTGGCATATTAGTGGCCTAAAAAGGGAAAAGTGGTTCCACTGTTCATGTGGCACAGTGGCCTTACAAGGCACTGTGGTACCACTGTTAATATGTCACTGTGATCTTACAAGGTAATGTGGTTTTACTGTTTTTTCTTTCTTTTTTCTCCCCTGTCCCAGTCAGCCCTAGGTCTTTGCCATCCTCACAGCCCCATGCCCTGAATGTCAGACCCCATCCCGTGTTCGCCCACAGCTTACCCTCCATGGCAGGGTGGCGCGGAGGCCACCAACTCAGCCTGCCAAGTCTGGACCCAGCATCGGGGAGGTGTCTTCTCTCGGGTGGAGCCTGCGGAGAATGGCTGTTCATGCTGCATAACTGAGACTTTTCCTTGTGTATGGGTGCCAACAATGGCAGAGCTGCACATGCGTCCGCATGCAGCATGCTGGACATGCGTCCACATGCAGCATGCTGGACAGCTGCTTCTCCTCTGTCCCCATTGTGCAGGACCAGGTGTGCCAGCACCCAGCCTCCGCTAAGTGTCAAGCAGGTGCTGATCTCTGTTACCCACCCTCCCTGGGAAAGGAGAGCTGTCCTCCAGATGCTTTATCCCTTCCCATCTCTGCCAATCCCCAGTGGCCCAAATTCATTCCTGCCAGTGCCAGTGTGGCGTGAGGTGTGGCACCAGCGCCTAAACCCTCAACACCACCGGGCTGGTGTAATGTGGTTTCACTGTTAATATGGCACTGTGGTCTTACAATGCACTGTGGTTCTACTGTTAATATGGCACTGTGGTTCTACTGTTAATATGGCATTGTGCTCTTACAAGGCAGTGTGGTTCCACTGTTAATATGGCACTGTGGGCTTACTAGGCAGTGTGGTTCCACTGTTATTATGGCACTGTGGCCTTACAAGGCAATGTGGTTCTACTTTTAATATGGCATTGCTATTTTACAAGGCAGTGTGGTGCCACTGTTAATATGGCACTGCGGTCTTACAAGACAGTGTGGTTCCACTGCTAATATAGCACTGTGATCTTACAAGGCAGTGTGGTCCCACTGTTAATATGGCACTGTGATCTTACAGGGCAGTGTGGTCCCACTGTTAATATGGCACTGTGATCTTACAGGGCAGTGTGGTCCCACTGTTAATATGGCACTGTGATCTTGCAAGGCAGTGTGGTCCCACTGTTAATATGGCACTGTGATCTTACAGGGCAGTGTGGTCCCACTGTTAATATGGCACTGTGATCTTACAGGGCAGTGTGGTCCCACTGTTAATATGGCACTGTGACCTTGCAAGGCAGTGTGGTCCCACTGTTAATATGGCACTGTGATCTTACAGGGCAGTGTGGTCCCACTGTTAATATGGAACTGTGACCTTAGAAGGCAGTGTGGTACCATTGTTAATATGGCATTGCAATCTTACAAAGCAGTGTGGTCCCACTGTTAATATGTGAGAAGAGGCTTCTGGATGTGGTGTGGCTTCTGACACCGAATGACACCAAATTTAACTAATCCAGATACATCTGACACTAAATATAATGGAAGCCTGTGTCAGCAAACATGAGCAGTTCAGGAGAAGTTGTAGAAAAGTCACCAGTGGTGGTTTATTAGTCTAAATCATAAGAATAAAATAAATCAGAAAACACTTTGACATCTCTTCTCCTTCTTCAGCAAATTAGAAGACAATTCAAAACATGAAATCAGCATGTCCCCTCTAGTCTCTCTTCAATTCAATCTCTACACCAGGACATAAAGCAGCCTTTCTTGTCTCTATTCAAAACCATCATTCCACACATCTCCTCAATACGACTGGCTTTTGTAGTTGCTGGTTGCTAGGCTTAAGATTGCGACCCAGTGACCGAGAAGCTGGCCAGAGCATTGTGACAGATTGCATCAATCTGAGATCACACTCTGTCACAGCTGTCTCTGCAATCATTTCAGCTATCTCTAGTTATATATCAGTGAACCCAGTTTCATATACAGTATATGCCTTACAAACACACATCCATGAGCAAGGTAGAAATTAGAAATTAGAAAGTACAGCAGGTAGAGGTAAAATCTGACTGCACAGTCTAATAGAAAGTCAGAAAAGATAGAGATAGTAGTAGAATCCTTGCTTCGGATTCCCTCCTACATAACACAGATGGGACAGGGCCTTACTTAACCATGTCACATATGGCACTTGGATCTTACAAGGCAGTGTGGTTCCACTGTTAATATGGCATTGCGGACTTACAAGGCAGTGTGGTTCCACTGTTAATATGGCATTGCGGACTTACAAGGCAGTGTGGTTCCACTGTTAATATGGCATTGCGGACTTACAAGGCAGTGTGGTTCCACTGTTAATATGGCATTGCGGACTTACAAGGCAGTGTGGTTCCACTGTTAATATGGCATTGCGGACTTACAAGGCAGTGTGGTTCCACTGTTAATATGGCATTGCGGACTTACAAGGCAGTGTGTTTCCATGTTAATATGGCCCTGTGGTCTTAAAAATAATTTGGTTCCTCTGTTAATATGGCACTGTGGTCTTACAAGGCAATGTGCTTCCACTGATAATATGGCACTGTGATCTTATAAGCCGGTGTGGTTCAACTGTTAATATGGCACTGTGGTGGCACTGCGATCTTACAAGACAGTGTGGTTCCACGGTTAATATGGCACTGCACTCTTAAAATGTAATGTGCTTCCAGTGTTCACATGGAACTAGGTACAATACTAGGTTTTAGAAAGTAAAAGGCTGGTGGCCATTGAGACCGTCTCCCGCAGCATGTAAGTCTATTCATTTTTTCATTTATCCAGTATGTATGTATCTAATTTTATTTTGAACTGTTCTAATGCTGGTGCCTCCAACACCTTTCTGTGGAACATGTTCCACATTGTACTTGTCCGACTATATGACAATTTGTTATTGGCAGTCTGCTCCGTGACAGTTCGCTCCCTTTAGAACTTGGGACATGTTCCAAGAAAGTTCACGTTTCCCACTGTAAAATAAGTCATTTATAGAGCGGTGTCCAAAAATATAAATAAAATCTTGCTGCAGTATTTCATATGTGTGGTAGAGAGGGAGCGATTCATTGCATGGTGAATTGATGGTAACGAATTGACGTGGCACTGTACTTGCCCCTGCACTGAAATAGGCTTTTCTATTGTATTTTTTTTTACCTTATCAATTTTGATTTGTACGTTATGGGATCTTAAGTTCTTCATATTCACTCAGTACCCAATTCTCTCTTTAAATCATCTTTTAAGATTTTATATAGTTGTAGCAGATCTCCCCTTGTTCTACATTCCTCAGTGTTCTTCGGTAACGTACCCACTGCTACCATATCTAAGTTGCCTTCATTAAATACTGAGCCCTTATATAGAACCCTATTAATTTCATAAGTCATTTCTGTTTAACTGTTTATTTGTTTACCTTCCCGTAGTATTGGTCTGACTGTCCTGCCTGCACCTTTACCATTATTAACATAAGCATAAAATCAGTTGCAGTTGTCCTTTGTGTGTGCTATTTTAAACTCCACCTTTTTCCTTTTTAAGTTTGCTTGCACGCATGTGCAAGAAACATAGTGCCATCATCCGAGTTTTCCAGAGGTGTGTCAGTCTCTTCCAATTCAGTCAGTGTGTTTGCAGGCATGGACACAGTGCCCCAATCACTGCTCCAGCTGTCTGTGACAGCTGAAAATGCAGTGGCATACAGTTGAAAGGGAGAGCTCTGCTTCAGTGAGCAGAGCTCCCCCCTCAACATGCACGCATGCATATTGCGTGCTGACATGCTCCCTCCCCCCACGCACATTCTGTATAGCCTCACACCTCTCCCCAAAAGTGTTCAGGTGCCACGCTGAGAGCCCACCCCAGCATGGCAAAATGTTATAGCCAACAGGGTTTCCCAATCCCCGCTGGCTCCACGGCTGCACGCCCCCAAAACCTTTCCAGGTGCCACGCTGGGAGCCGACCCCAGCGTGGCAAATGTTGTTATAGCCAACAGGGGTGTCCAATCCCCCGTCAGCTCCAGCCCCCCCAAACAGCCTTACCAGCTGCCATGCTGGGAGCCCACCCCAGCATGGCAAACGTCCCGTGTCGTCTTAATTTAAAAAAAAAACAAACCTGTAAATAAAAAAAAGATCCCTCGCAGTTTCACTGCCCTCACCCGCACTCACCCACTGCGCACCCTGCCTCCCCACACCTCCCTCACCCCATACTTACCTCCGGAGTCCAGCACGAAGATCTTCGGTGGACCGGGAACATGTCTGCCCTCTTCAAAGCCGACCGTAAACTGAGGAAATGCCGGTAAGCTGTATAATGGAATAAATAGGGTTTTTTCAACTTTGCTGCATATCTCGGGCATTTTTTGGAATTTTTGCACCACATTTTCAACATGGAGGTTTTGGGACCCCCTTCTCATGAATGCTGTCACTGTCATGGCGTTACTCGGGCCCGAAGGGTGATTTCGCAGCCACTGCACGAAATCACCTTTCAGAAATTATTAATGAAATGACACTACCAGCGTTCATAAGGTGGGCTCTCAAAAAGCCTATTTTGAAAATTTGGTGGAAAAATTCTTAAAAATGACTATTTTACGAGTGTGCGTTGTGCAGTTCCTATGCACGCTCGTAAGTTCACGAATTTTCAATATTTTTACTCCAAATTTTCAACATTGCCATTTTACCACACCTTCCTATGAGCAGTACAGCTGTCATTTTTCACATCTCACCCAAAACGTGTTTCCGTCCATGTATTGCACAGCAGAGCAGTCGGTGTGCAAAATCAATGTACGGGACACATTAAGAAAATCACAGTGACACTGTACGTGAGTAGAGGTCTTAAAATGGCTATGTTGAAAATTTGGTGAAAAAATTCCTAAAAATGACTGTTTTACGAGCGTGCATTGCAGAGTTCCTACACACGCTCGTAAGTTTGCAAATTTTCAATGTTTTCACTCCAGATTTTCAACATTGCCATTTTACCACACCTCCTTATGAGCAGTGCAGTTGTCATTTTTCACATCTCGCCCACAGCATGTTTCTGCCCATGTAGTGCACAATGGCGCAGTCGGTGTGCAATATCAATGTATGGGACACGTTAAGAAAATCACAGTGACACTGGTCATGAGCAGAGGTGTTAAAGTGGCTATGTTGAAAATTTGGTGAAAAAATTCCCAAAAATGACTGTTTTAGGAGCGCACGTTGCGCAACTCCTACGCACGCTGGCAAGTTTGCAAATTTGTAATATTTGCACACCAGATTTTCAGCAGTGCCATTTTACTGCACTTCCTTATGAGCAGTACAGCTACCATTTTTCACATCTCACTCAAAATGTGTTTCCGTACATGTAGTGCACAATGGTACAGTCGGTGTGCGAAAACAATGTTTGGGACAGATTGAGAAAATCACAGTGACACTGGTCATGAGCAGAGGTCTTAAAATGGCTATGTTGAAAATTTGGTGACAAAACTCCATAAAATGACTGTGTTATGAGTGGGCATTGCACAGTTTTCATGCACCCTCGTAAGTTCATGAATTTGTAATATTTTCAGTCCAGATTTTCACCAGTGGCATTTTTCCACACATCCTTATGAACAGTACAGATGTCATTTTCCACAGCGTGGCTGAAATATGTTTTCACACTTTCAGCACAGAAATGCATGGTCGCTGTGGGAAATCATTGTCGGGACAGATAAAGAAAATCACACTGACACTGTTCATGATCAGAGGTCCCAAAATGCCTGTGTTAACAATCTGCTGTAAAAATCCACAAACTAGTTACATTACGGTTTGTCGTTGCAGTTTCTATACTGCCTTCATGACTTCACCAGTTTTTAAGATTTTCACAGCAGATTTTCAACATTGCCATTTTTTACACCTCCCCATGAACAGTACCGCTGTCATTTTTCACATCCTGTTCAGAATGTGTTTTTGCACCTGTGGTGCCAAATGTTGTAGTCGCTGTGCAAAAGCAGTTTTCGGCTAACAAACTGATATTGCCACTGTTCATGAGGTGGTGGTCACAAAAAACATGTTGAAAATTTGGAGTGAAAATACCAACGAATGCCTGAGGCATTAGGGTTTATGACCATAACGCCCCACCCTGTAGAGAATGACAGGCATCAGGGGTGTGACTTGGGATTCTTGCCTGTCATGCTCACACCATTCCACCCCCACCCACACCCTGCAGCCAGTCAGAGGCATCAAGGTGTGCCTCGGACTCTTCAGGCCTAAACTGCACCCCATTCTCCTATACCGCACCATCTCACCATATTTCCTGATGGAATAGGGTGCGCATAAGGACCAAAGACCCCAAGGCACACTGTGACACTTGTCAGTGTCTGCAGGGTAGGGTGTGTTGAAATGGCGTGGTCATTATGCCTGACTACCCAAAGGCACACCTCAATGCCTGTCACTCTCTGCAGGGTGGTGGTGAGGTTGGCTTCAGTTCAATACTTTGCTGCCATTCCTATTATGCAGCTCTGTAACTTCTACACTACCAATGCCAATGCCAGCAAGCAAACATTCGGCATTGACAAATGCTTGTTCTTATTATTATCTGTTTGCTTTCCTTTGCTCATTTCAGTACTAATCAGTACCAATCTTTGTTTAGTTCACTTGGATTAACCTATGCTCTTTTATATGCCCTTGCTTGTTGTATCCTTCTGTGTCCAATCAACCAAGCAGCAACAAGCAAGCGAGCCCTAAACCGAACCAAAATTTTGCCCCCCCACCTTAATTAAATACACCTTAGCTCCTCCCCTAACCCTCTGACTCCTTCACTGCCTGTTCACTATTGGGTAAATTTAAGGGTACTCTCTTTGTCTTAAAGCTGGCCCAAGCACAATTACCCTGTTCTGCAATAGGCTTCTAATTTCTTGTAAACTCCTCAGCTCCCCTCTCCTGCAGTTAGCTCCTAATTCTTGTCAACACTTGAGATCCTCCTTTTGTCACAGTCTTCCAGTTCCAACTAGTACCTATCTAGCTACAATGGTGATGATTTATCTGCGCTCTTGCTTATTTGTCCTCACATTACTGATATCACAAACCAGCTTGCCGGGAACCTGCTACCCCTCCCAACCTCTATGCCACTCTTTCAACAAAATCTACCTCTCTCCAGGTACTCTATCCTATGACCCACTCTCAGCTCCTAGTAGCCTCATGATTTACAACTGGCTAGATGCTTACTGCCAGGGATGGGTAACATGCACCCATACTTTATTACTCCCCCCATCCCATATGACCTCCCTTTGGGACCATCATCAACATCTAAGCCAGAACACTAGACAAAAGCGGTCGCCAGACTTACCTACAGGCAACTAAGATTATGCCTGCTCAAACTTATACTTTTGCTACTATTGTTGTCTGGAAATATTCACCCAAACCCTGCCCCCCCCTCCCTCCAGTAAAGTGATCTCTATAAAGTGGCTGGGGGTACTTTCCTTAGCATCTCTGAACATCTGCAGCCTCCTGCCTAAACTGGATGCACTAGAAGCCTTTGTTAACCAATACAACCCAGACATCCTGGCGATTGTTGAAACTTGGCTTAGACCAAAAATTCCTGATCTGGCTATTGCCCTGCCAGGTCACACCATCTTCAGACTTGACAGGACAACTAAGAGAGGTGGGGGTTGTGCAATTTATCTCAAGAAGACACTCTTGGGACACCCCCTGCCTGTACTCACCACTGGATCATCCGCACAAATACTAGCCATCAAAGTTCTACTAGATACCCATAATAAGGCACTCACTGTAGCATCTGTGTACATCCCTCCAAAAGAACAAGGGAGGGGACTCAGTTTCATCATGGACTTTATCTGAAACCAACCCCCTAGCTCGGAGTCAATCCTGATGGGAGATTTTAACATTAATTGACTTGCACCTGAAAATCAGTGCTTTAAGGATGCCATCTCTGCAGCAAATCTTTCCCAGCTGGTTGACTCCCTGAGCAGGTCCAACTACGGAATGGGGACAAGTACCCTATTGGATTGGGTCCTAACCAGCCATCCTGAATGCATCACAAACACCACTGTCCTCCCAGACATACTCAGTGACCATTCCCCTGTCATCTGCATGTGTACTAACAAATTCTGCAAACCTCCACCAATGACAATCACCAGCAGAGTCCTAGTCCGGGGGGCACCTGGAATCCCTCAAGTCCCTCCTTAGAGCACAAGATTGGACGCCAATCGACAGAGCGAAGGATGTCAACTCGGCACTTGAGTATTTCATCAACACCTTTAATGCTGCCTGTGACTCCCATGCACCCCTTAAAAATCACAAAATCAAAGACCTTTGCAAACCCTGGCTCTCTGCCGACCTTATAGCTCACATGAAAACAAGGGACCACTTTCGGTACCAGGCCTGAGCCACTGGCATGCAGTCGGACATTCAGAACTCCAAAAGAGCAAGAAACGACTGCACAAGGTCCATCCACCTTGAGAAAAGTAACTACTATAAGGAAGTGCTAACTGACACCTGGGGCAATGGTAAAGCTTTCTGGGATAATATCAAAGAGGTTACTGGGAGAAACCCGAAAACATCACCCTCTTTACTTGACGTTGATGGGACTGCAACTCTGGACTGCACAACTATTGCCAATACATTCAATAGTGCTTTCATGGACCTCAGCAGTGTTCTCCCACCTGACTTTTTTGATACAGATTACATCCCCACCAAACCAGCAAGCTCTCCCCCTGCAACCAACCACCTGCCTTTCTAATTCACAGTAGTCACGATGCAGGAAGCCTGTAAATACATCATAAAGCAATTGATAAATCTAGACACAGTGGGGGACTCCCTTGATCTCTAACTACTGTCCCTCACCCTGGAGGAAGTGTTAGCTCCTTTAACTAGGATCTTTAGCCTCTTCACTCAGACTCACCGAGTTCCCAGATAGATGGAAATCAGCCACAGTTACCTTGTCCACAAAAGTGGTGACAGGGCTCTCCATGTGAACTACCAGCCCATCTCCATATTACCACCTCTCTCCAAGGCCATTGAACACACTGTAGCCAACCAACTTACTGAATGTCTTGACAAACATAAGGTCCTATGTGCATAACAGATTTCAGACAAGGGCATAGCACCACCTCTGCCCTTATGGAATTCACCGGTGCTATTCACAGTTCTCTGGATCATGGTCCATTAGTTGGTGCTGCCTTTATCGACTTGACAAAAGCGTTTGATACTGTCCACCACCCACTACTACTGGAACAACTAATTAAGGCTGGGCTCTCTCCTGACTCTGCAGCCTGGTTTAAAAGCTATCAGGAAAATCGCTCTCAAAGGGTCAAAATTGCTGCTGTCCTCTCTGATTCAATTCCTGTTCACTTTGGCATCCTTCAAGGGTCCATCTTGGGCCCACTACTTTTTAGTCTCTTTCTAAACAGTCTACCACTATCCTGCCCTGAACAAATCATACTCTACACAGATTATGCCATTATTTACACTACCACACAAACCCTTTACCCCTTGAAAATCAGCTACAACTCGGATTTGCCTCTGTAGAAAAATGGTTTGGTAATTACAAGTTGATACTAAACTATAAAAAAACTAAGCTTATGCTCTTCAGTAGCTCCCACAATAAACTCTGGCAACATCCTCTAATTATCACTAACTGCCTTGGAACTGCCGTACAACAGGTACAATCCTTTACATATCTTGAAATCATGATTGACATCAACTTATCATATGGGGTGCATATAGATAACGGTGCCAAAGCTGTAAATATTCATATTGGCCTACTCTACAGACACAGACGATCTCTGACTCCAGAAGCCTAAAGGGTAGCTGTACAGAGCTCTATTATTTCCATTATTGACTATGGATTGATCATCTATGGCTCTGCCACTGATACCACCGTCCAACGCATCTCTGCTGCTCTTAACAAGGCATGTTGTTTCATCACAGAAGCTCCTCGACTCACTCACACTTGTCACCTCTATGCCCAAACCAGTTGGCTGCAGCTTAAAAACTACATCAAATACCAAACATGCCTCATGGCCAAGAAAATAACCTTGGGCCTCCTACCACTTGGACTACAGGATCTCCTAAGCCCCCCTAGTAATCCTCGCTGCACCTGACGCTCCGAATCTTAGCTCCTACAGGTCCCTCATTGACAAACCTCCCAGGGACAAAGATCATTTGCCCACAGGGCCCCTCTCTGATTGAATGATCTCAGCAGCAATATCTCCTTTGAACCTAAGCTGGGCCCGTTCAAATCCAAGCTCTGACTGCTTCTCTCAATATCTAGTTCCTGTGACTGTCTTCCTTAACCCCCTCTCCAAAAAAAACTCAACCTTTTCACTTGTCTTTTAGTTATAACAACTTAGCAGTTTGCTTCCAACCCCTCCCCCTTTCTCCCTTCCCCCATCCCCCTCCTCCTGTCCTATCTTTCCTCTCGCCCACCTCCTCACCCCTCTGTCTCTCTTCCAGACCCCCACCCCACCTTCTTCATTACTTCCTCCACCCTATGCCATTTTTATTCATGACAAAGCCCTTTGGCTGACATCTGACTGTAAGCATTTTCTTGTGCTTGTAACTGATTAGCATTTGTGTCTCTGTGTATTCACTTTGATTGTTCAGTATGCTTTTGGTTTCTTTTTTACACTTATCTGCCCAGGACCACCTTGAAAATGAGCTTGCTCAATGATGTTTATGCCTGGTTAAATAAAGTGATTGATTGATTGATTTGTACCTTACTTTATTTGTTCTGTATAATCTCTGTCTTATCTAATGACGTGGAACCTTTGTAAAAGAGCTCGCTGCTCAAAGGTATGTGCAATCCGAGACTTAAATAAATAAAGAATATGCTTTTTCTTTGGCTCTAATCTGCTTCCTAACCCTCATTGTGAACCACATGGGCATTTTCCCCTTGTTAAATGTCTTCTTCTCTGGCACATGTTGCCGTTCTAGTTCTAAAAGTTTGTTTTTGATTTGGCTCCATACTTCCTCTACGCTTTTGACATTGATTTTGTTGTTCCAATCTAACTTATCTAAGGTTTCCCATTATTTTGCAGAAATTTACTGTGTTGTTATTTCTTGAACTTCCAATCCCCTTGTTTCTTACTAATGGTGAATTGATTTTGAAATTGACCATATTATGGTTGCTTGTTTCTAAGCTTTCTCTTGTTTGCACATGTCTTATTTCCATAGGAGATTTGTAAGAATAAGGTCTAGGATATTTTGACCCATTATTGAATCTTTGTCCTCTTAAAAAGTGATGTGGTTCCATGTTCATGTGGCACTGTGCTCTTACAAGGCAGTGTGGTTCCACTGTAAATATGGCACTGTGGTCTTACAAGTCAGTGTGGTTCCACTGTTGATATGCTACCGCGATCTTACAAGGCACTGTTGTTCCACTGTTGCTATGACACTGTGGTATTGCAAGGCACTGTGGTTCCACTGTTGATATGATTTGTGGTATTACAAGGCACTCTCATTCCACTGTTGATATGACACTGTGGTATTACAAGGCACTGTGGTTCCACTGTTGCCAAGATGCTGTGGTATTACAAGGCACTGTGGTTCCAATGTTGATATGATTTGTGGTATTACAAGGCACTGTGGTTCCACTGTTGATATGATTTGTGGTATTACAAGGCACTGTCGTTCCACTGTTGATATGATTTGTGGTATTACAAGGCACAGTGTCGTTCCACTGTTGATATGACACTGTGGTATTACAAGGCACTGTGGTTCCACTGTTGATATGGCACTGTGGTCTGGCACTGAAACTGATCTAGTGAGAGTGCATAATGATCTGCTCACGGCTAGAGATAGACGAGACAGGTCAGTTCTTGTGCTCCTTGATCTCGCCTCAGCTTATGACACTGTGGATCACGTCGTACTTCTTGATCGGCTCTGTGAGTTTTGTGGACTCGCCAGCACTGTCCTCAAATGGTTTGAGTCCTGTCTCTCGGACAGAGTGCAGCGGGTGGTGATGGAGAACTTCTCCTCCTCCCCAATGCCTCTGTCTTGAGGAGTACCTCAGGGCTTGATCTTGTCACCAGTGTTGTCTGCAGTGTACATGCTGCCCACGGGCAAGATCATTTGACAGTACAGTGTGGCGTTTCACTGCTATGCAGATGATACCTAACTGTATTTGTCTTTTGCACCCGGAACATCGGGAGCGGTCAACATGCTTAACAGCTGTGTGGCTAAAATCAATGGCTGGATGCTTCCAGCTGGCTGAGATTCAACCTGGCTAAGACTGAGGTGCTGGTAATCAAGTCTGGTCGCAGGTGTGATGTGTTGCCACCAGGGGGTGACTCTGGACTTGTTCTGTGGTCTGCTGCATTGGTAGTTTCTCCGAGGGTGCGAAATCTGGGCATGATCCTTGATTGCAGAGTGACCTTTGGAGATAAGGTGTCAGCTGTAGTCAGTAGTGTTTTCTACCACTTGTGGAACATTGCCCAGATTAAGCCCCTCATTCCACCTGAGGACCTGCTGACACTAGTACATGCCTTTGTGACTTCTAGGCTCGACTACTGCAATGCTCTATACTTCAGGGTCATGGGAGAGACCCTCTGCAGGCTGTAGCTAGTGCAGAATGCAGTGGCCTGGTTGTTGGTGGGCCTGTCAAGGTCCAGTCATGTGACTCGGTCCTGCATGCTCTGCACTGGTTGTCAATCAGGTAGAGGGTCCTTTTCAAGGTGGGTCTTCTCACCTGTAAGGCCCTATATGGGCTGGATCCTAGTCACCTATCTGAGCTCCTGACACCGGTGTCCTCTGCTTGCTCCCTTCACTTCTTCTCGAGGGGCCTCCTGGATGTTCCCAGGGATCGGCTCAAGACCTCGGGAGATTGTGCTTTTAGTGTCTCTGGGCCAACCCTGTGGAACTCGCTTCCACCTGCAGTCTGGGAGGCTCCCTCGATTGAGGTATTTAAGGGGAAGCTAAAGGCCCACCTCTTCAGCTTGGCGTTTGACTGCTGACACCTTCTTTAGTTTTGGCCAGTCTCCTGAAGATTGACTTCTGGAAACCTTTATTTTACTGAATTTTAATTTTGTTGTGGGTTTAAATAAGGTTTTATTATATTTTAATTTACCACTGTATGTCCTCATTTATGTTTGGCACCCAGAGCCTCCGAGATTGGGCGCCTTATAAATAAAATTGCCTTGCCTTGCCTTACAAGGCAGTGTGGTTCTATTGTTGACATGGCACTGTGGTCTTATAAAGCAGTGTAGTTCTACTGTTAATATGGCACTGTAATCTTACAAGGCACTATGGTTCCACTTTTGCTATGGCACTGCAGTCTTACAATGCACTGTGGTCTTACAAGGCAGTGTGGTTCCACTGTTAACATGGCACTGCGGTCTTACAAGGCAATGTGTTTCCACTATTGATATGACACTGTGGTCTTAGAAGGCAGTGTGGATCCACTGTTCATATGGCACCGCAACCTTACAAGGCACTGTGGTTCCACTATTAAT
Source organism: Neoceratodus forsteri (assembly GCA_016271365.2). Lineage (NCBI taxonomy): Eukaryota > Metazoa > Chordata > Ceratodontiformes > Ceratodontidae > Neoceratodus > Neoceratodus forsteri. The sequence goes on along the minus strand of CM028129.1, from coordinate 1,100,105,838 downwards.
ATGGCACTGTGGTCTTACAAGGCAGTGGGGTTCCACTATTAATATGGCACTGGGGTCTTACAAGGCAGTGTGATTCTACTGTTAATACGGTACTATGGTCTTACAGGGCACTGTGGTTCCACTGTTAATATGGCACTGTGGTTTTACAAGGCAGTGTGGTTCTACTGTTCATGTGACACTGTAGTCTTAAAAGTTAGCACAAAGAACAGCACACACCCTTGCTCTACCAAAATGAAAAAAACATTTGACTCCTACTTTAAAGTGCATGTGATGAAACAAGCAATGCAGACAAAAGAGACAAAGCTAACAACCTCAATGTAGTTTCACTGTTCATGCAGCAATGTAGTCTTACTCCACTGATGTTCAGGTTCCCTGATTTCCATGCTGCTCTGGTTCTTCCCATGGAAGTGCTCCAGCTCCAGGAACTCCTCTCCAGTGTGGGGAAAACCATGGTGTGAGGGCACTCTCCATGTAACTTGTCCATAGCAGTGGTGGTTTGGGGGAAGAAGCAGATAAGTGGAGAGCAGTTGGGGACAAAGAATGTGAGTCAGGAACAAATAGGGGAATGGATAAATAGAAATCAAAATTTAAAAAAGAAAAGCAGTGGACCTTCATCCCACTGACTAGTACAGTTCAAACTAGGGACTCAGTATTTCTTCACCTAGATGGCCGCATTACCTTCTGCTGACTGGTACAATGGGCACATAGGATTTAGGAGACTGAAAAATGATATTTTGTCAATCCAACAGCCATCGTGGAATTAGACAGAGATATAGGGAGGTGAGTGCAGAGATAGAAAGATGGGACTGGCAGTGAGGAAGCCTGTACCCCTTTCATTTTAGTCTTCTTGGCAAGAGTGCTATAGACCAAAGGCAGAAGATCATGTTGATTGGGAGGATTTAGAAAATAGCAAGAGGGTAAATTCTTATATTGATAACTGTGTTTTGATCTTGTGCCTATAAAAAGTAGCTGAAGAAGAAAACTTGTCCTTGTTTTGTCTTATAGCAGAATATACTTAAAAGCTGCAGATATATGAGCTAAGGATTTCGTGGGGCCTGATACACTTGATCCTCTGACAGTCACAGTGTCCCCTCCCCTCACATTCAGAGTACTTCTTGGTGGTAGAAAAAAAAACATGTAACTGCAAGTGCCCCCCCAATCCAGTCCTACTTCCCCCATTGACCCACAGTATGTGGATGGCCGGGTGCTGGCAGAGGAATGGCATCACGTTGCATTATTTATTTATTTATTAGAATTTAATAACCCGGTAAACTCCCTGGAGCACAAATACCCTTTCTCATGAATGGCCCAAAATTATTTAGTTCAAAAATATGTTACATTTAATACAGTGCAGCATTAAAAATCAGTGTAACCTACAAATCCAGAAAGCTAGATACACCTGCCCTAAGCCTCCATAAGTGTATAGAAGCTATGGGGGAAAGGTGGGGGATATGTGATATAACTACTCCATGCTTCCTACTGTGAGCCTATACCAACATTGTGATCCCCAGCTCTGCATACTATCTGAAAGGGCTGGGAGAGATGGAAGCCACTCTTTTTGTTTTGAAAAATGTTCTCTTCTGTTGGCAAGGGGACATAATCCCTTGCTCTTGCACAGCAGGTAATCTGCTAGCTGACTGCCCAGCCCAGTGTCCAGACCAGTTTTGCTCCCTTGACTGTTCACTCTGCTCACACAGAGATTTATACTCATGGATCATGGCAGCCTGGAGCTGTGGATGCTATTCATGAAATGGTATGACGAGGGTAAAGCTGCATGGGCCAGCAATGTGCAAATTGCCTATGTACTGGCCAGTCTGTGGCTTGGGCTCCTAGTCTTAAAGGTAACCTTAAACACATCATCCTGGACAGCTCTAGTTGTAAAGTAGCTATGGTGCTCCCCTTCCACTAGAAGAGCCATGGGTTCATGTGCAAAGCCTATAATCTCAAACGACTATGATAGCAGTTGGACAGGCAATCCAAAGGATGCTCTCTCAAATCTAGAAAGGTCTCCTGCTCTCCTTGTGGATGCTGGAGCTCTCCTTGTGGAACAGGTGAGAAACGCTAGAGGTGAGTGACTATGAGGGACAGCAAAGAAAGGTAATAAAATACAATGAACAAAAAGAACTTCTAAATATTGTTGATTTCTTGGTGCCCATAGGCATAAAATCTGTTTGCTTTACTAACAATTTCATGTATAATGTCTTTATTATCCAGGTGCAAGTAGTTGTCAAGCAACATATGCCCCATACATTTGTAATAACAGGAAAACAAAGATCACTGGAACTAGAGGCTAGGTATGTGAACATACATTTGTATTTACTAGAATTTATATGACTTGCTCTGGGGTTATTTTTTCATACTTTTCTTGTTATTTACTGTTCAGTTAGAGGCTTGTTAATAACATCCAAGGTGGGATGAAGTTTGCATATGTGTGTCGGAGTCCATATCAACAAAGATTGATTGCATTAATGTTTCAATACACCATTTTAGATCTAATTTGAAAAAGTACCTTCTCTTTAGGAATCTGTGTAAATGCTATAATTAGTTTATGTCACTGTAAATGTAATATTTTATATGTACTGTTTGTTCGTTGTATCTATTTATGTATGTTTGTGACTCTGGTCGACCATGAAAATGGGCCGTTGGACCATGGACTTACCAGATTTTAAATAAACAAAACAAACAAAACAAAGACATGTGGATCGATCACAAACAAACTAAAATAAGAAACAGCTAAACAGATGATGCCTCGGGAGTATATACAATACTTCAGCAATCTATTTCAAATGTTTTAGTTGCCAGTAGCAGTAGAAAAAGAGAGGGCTGGAACTCTTGTTCATAATTAGAAAAGCCTGCAGTTTATTGTCCCTGACCTGTAAACCCATACACATTGGGTCATTCAGACTATTAATTACATTCTTAATACTCGTGTCAGTTTCAGATGTTTGACCACCTAGGTTGGCATGTCAGCACAGATGTAGAGCTACTGCCGGTGACCACAGGTCATGAGCCTGGGGTGTGGGGGCTGGCCAGGGGGAGAAGGATCAGTCATCCCACTGAGCACTAGCCTGCTCCATGGGGGGGAGGAACAGATGCTGTCCTGCTCCATGGGGGGGAGGAACAGATGCTGTCATACAACCACCCTGACAGTGACCACAGGTAGACCTGCAGTTAGCACTGCTGGGGAGGGGGAGATGTCAGCTGGTGCCACATATTAGCACATCTGTGTGCACTTGATTGCACACCCTTGTCGCCAGTGCCCATGGGTAATGGGAAGAACAGGGAAGCAAAAAGAGACAGGGTGCTGTTGGTCTACCCTAGGCTACACACTAGCGACTTTGGCACCCCATCTACTTGATTTGGTCTTCATGGGTGTTTGGAGGCCACCAGTGGCCTCAACATGGAGGGCAACCTATGGAGAACTGAGGTGGAGTGGTAAATCTGGGAGAGGGCAGGTGATGGAGCTAGAGAGACCAGCTGAAGGGGCCTGCTCGGAGAAGATTGTAATAAACAATGAATAAATAAAAAAATCTGAAAGCCTTAATAAAGGTATAATTGTCTCTCTGAAACGTCTTTGAATCAGCTGGGCTGGTGGCTTAGAGTTGGTGAACATATTTTCTCACTATGTAGGGACCTAGGTTCACTGTGGATGAGCACTCTCCCCAGCACATGCCTCTGGAGTGGATTGGTGACATCTGCCAGTGCATATCTATCCCCAGTGGTGCAGTGGCAACATTGCCACTCACAACACTTGCAGCCTGGTTTCAGGAACAAGCCCATGATGCAGGAGGGATGGTGGTGGAAGGAAATCAAATTTCCAGAGGATGTTGTCCTTTGGGGTGGGAAGGTTCACTGCTCTCACTACAATACTGCCACCTGGGTGATCATGGTGCATGGTGGCAGTGCAGTGGAGGAATGGTGAGAGGGTAGATACCGGCTGAGCTCTGCACTGGCACGCTAGCATGCGCTTGCCCAGAGCCACTTGTATGCTGGCATCCTGAGGCTGAGTGAAACAAAGTAGGAAAAATCCCAGAGGTTTGCAGGATGATGTTAGGGCACTCTCATACCTGGGGTCATACCCCACTGAAGTGGCTGGCCATTCTTTAACATAGAGTCGCCCGGTGAGGGGACAACTTCTGAGAGGTTGGGCTAGCCTGGAGGACCCCACCTCGGGAAGGGGTGAGGCCAAGTCAAGAGGTAATGAGAAAGGTACAATAAGTGCCAGAGAAGCTTAAGCATTTGTCTGGTAGGGTACCAAGCTAAATGGGGAAGCTCTTGCGATCAATGGGGCTAAATAGTAAATTGAGAAAGAAAAAAAATATTAAGTTTCAGTCATCAGCATTTTCAGCAATTGCTATTTAAAACCGTAATCTTGTCTTGAACATTGCAGTGTTGGCATTGAAATGTACGGTATACTGAACTTTTACCTGCTTTGTGCCAGGTTAAAGTACATTTTGTTACTAAAATTCTGCTTTTACTTTTTTATTTAAATTACAGGACAGCAGAAGAAATGAATGACTGGATTCAGGTAAAGAAAGCAGAAATTCGTCTTTGTATTTAAAAGTAGAGGCCATGCACACTCACCCACAAATTGGGTGCACCGAGTTACGTGTCAGACACCCCTTGCTACCTTTAAAGAGCTAGTACTACCAACATTAGCAGGCAGAACACATGATTCATTTTCAAAAGTAGACAGTTGTTGCTTTTTATTTCTGAAAGTAGTTTTCTTCTGCCATTTGCTCATTAGAATGGTTTCTACAGATAGTATTAGATGTGATGCAAAGAGCAAGACTTTACCTGGAGACGGACATAACGTTGCTACTTGTGTCTTCATACCTTGTCAGCACAGAGACCTCACATATTGTGGCATCACAACTAAGTGACTAGTCTTGCAGCAGCTGAATGGCTCCAGTTGATCAGTTGTGATGTCACAGATGAGTGAATCATGTGGAAAATGATGCAGGAGGGGGAATAGAACTAGCTATGTCAGCCTTTCGGGCTGAGTACTTAGGTTCCACACATCCCACAAAATAATGTCAGCTAGAAAATCTTCTAATTAGCAAAAGTGAAAAGAAAGAGTACTTCAGATATATGAATACTGCAAAATTATACATACCCTAGCAATGTAAAGCAACATTGAATGTATGTGCAAATCACCATGAAACAGTTTAGGTTCTGCAAAAAGCAGGAGCGTACAGTGCCTGATGACCTCTCACACAGTTTCAGGCAGTACACTAGCTCTAACTCCTTTGTTCCCATAGACGCCATATGGCGTCAGAACCATCCATTGCTGGATCCAACCCAAAATGGCCAGTGGGAGCAAATTAGTTAAAAGACTTCTCATGTGGACTGGGGAAAACTGTCCTTGCTCAGTACAAGTATAGTCAGATGAAGAGATCAGCCCCCCTCAGCTATGCGTGCCAGAACTTGGACATTTGGATTAGGGCTGGCAATTGGATTGGCTCACAGATGCCACCCAGTTAGGTTGGAGAGGTTTGGAGAAACTGGATGGATAGGGTTTATCAAAAAAAAAAAATGTTGACATTCTTTTTAGGGCAAAAGCACTGTATAACAGCTCATGTCTAGGCTGGTTCTGGCAAATAGTCTGGGTGGGGAGAGGCTGGGAGAGAGTCAGTGCAGTAGGAGTACAAGTGGGAGATTGTTAATGGTGGAAACAGTACGTGTAAAGCCAACATGCAGCCCTTTGTTTAATATTGGACTGAACTGGGCAGAATAGGGTTTGGCCGTGTCCAACATGTCTTGGTTCCCACGGTCCTACTTTTGGTGAACACACCCTTTCAAATTTTAAACAACCCAATAATATTAGTAAGGATGAAATCTAAGATCTTCGTCTAGGATATCTCCTCAGCTGGTCCACATCTTTGGAACTGTAAGCTGCAAACATTAGGACCACTCAAAAACTTTTGCTAGCCAGCAGCTGCCCATGATGATGTGTACGTTAATGCCTATAAAATGTGAGTGGCCCCATCACTCCTTAGTTCTTTCTCCTACTGTTGACCACTTGCTGGACCTGCATAGAAACAATGCTGTCCTGTTTTCTTCTTTACTATTTTCTATATCTTTATTTATTTATTTATTGAAATGTTTCACCAGGAGGGGACACTAAACAACAAGTTGCTCGTCTCATGGTGCGACCTGGGGGGAAGGGTTACATATGGTTGTGAAGGATGATCAGTTACAATAGTATGCGAGTAGTACAAACAATACAACATTGTAAGATTGTGCAACAGCTGAAACACAAGGTATTGTACAATAAACAGTAGCAGAACAATGGGTAAATTACATTTCCAAAATCATGCAAAAGAACATACGAACGTACAAAACAGTAATAATGTGACAGAACCATTTATAGTGCATGAGTGTACCAGGAGCAGGCTCGAGGTAGTACGCAAGTGCTGTTGGAGTAAAAAGGATGGGGTTAGGCTGTGCACACTGGTGACCCAGAAGGGCAGGAGGAGAAGAGAGGGGGGAGAGGCAAGAACTGAATATGAGGAGAAGGGGTAGCTTGTTTATGTTTTACTTGTTTAGTTGTTGTCATCATTTTATGCTGCCATCAAAAGAACCTTTATTTAGGTTTTGTACCTGTGGCTTCAAGATTTACAAAGACGATGCTCACGTGGTTTGTGTTTACTACTTGGGGTTATCCTACAACATGAGAGCCTGTGATGTCTGCCAGGGGAAGTCTCTGGAAACCTTCTTTGCCAAACAGGGCATGGAAGCAGTCGCAAAGGCTGTGTGCTCCAAGCTGGCATCTCCCTTTATCTCAATGACTGCTGCTGGGAAGTCCCTGGCATTCAGAGACACTCTTGCCAATGCAGTTGTCGAGGTCTAAAGACAAAGAAGAGGAAAGATTAGTCATCAAAATCCACATCTTCCACCAGGGGCGGACTGGCCAGGTCACAGGCCAGGATGCTACAAAAGGAGGACAGGCCACATTTGCATGAGCTGCTAGTCGGCGGAACATTTCTACATGAAACGTGACTATTGTTCTTACAGTAGTAGTAATTGAACTTCTAATACTACTTTTTTTTAAGCCCAATTAACATATCAATATTTTAAACATCAACCCATTAATTTAACAGCTATGGAAAAGAAAACACACACAATGACTTAATTAATATAGCTTACTGAAATCTGCAGAGTGATGCACATAAAGAAAACTGTTTTGTAAAGTTCAGACACATGTAAAGGACGTGTTCAGATAAAAATATATTTACAAAAAGAAATTAATTTAAGAATACTGACTGCAAGTGATTTGGTCCTAGGACCTAGGTTGGTAGCTTTATATTAAGTACTGGATTCATTTGCTGGTATTGTTACATATGTGATGAAACAGTCTTTCACACAAAACTGTCAAGTTTCTGATACATTATGGCATGAGCAGGCAGACAACTTGAGCCCTGTAGCATTCTGCCATAGCTAAGTAAAATATATAGTACATATTTTATGTTCTGTGAATGTCAGTAAGTAAGCAATAGAGCCACCACGTCTTAAACTGAAGCAACTGAGCCCTCGTTGCAGTCCCAACACCCATAATAAAACATTCAGATAATATGAAGTGGACAAGCAAGGGGTTATATGGCTTGCAATGCATTGTGATGTAACCAGTGTCATCATTTGCCTACAACTAGGACTTGTCAAATGGTCTGGTAGGGTACATCATGCAAAGGGAGAGTACAGTAGCTCTGTGCTGTGAAGTGAAATATTATATGTAATACCCCTCCTTTACATGTAGGTGGCACTGCATGCTGTGAAACTTTGAGCAGAAGACAAATGCTGCCCACTGTCACCGCCGCTAGCAGTATCACAATGTCATGTAAAGCCAGACCCGCATCATTTCAAAAAAGAGTGTGTGATGTATTAGGTGCGCATCTTCCAGTTCTATAACACCTGGATGCCATTTTTGGCAACAGTCATGGAAGAGTCAGCCTGAGGATATAAAGTTTAAACCTCATGACAGTTATAAAGTTTGTTCTTTGACTCAATGAAAACATAGTGTGTAAATCAGAAAGACACACTGATACACCATCCACAAAACTAAATGAAAGATGAAGCAATAACTATATTTGAACATGTGCTTGAATGTAGCTTACACGGTCCTTTGATCAGCGACTTAGCCGTCACCAAAGACATAAATAAATAAACGAACAAACTCCAGGATATTATGCTTTTAATGTGATTTAACCTGTCCAGTTTTTACATATACTTATAAAGTTGTTTTTTTACAACATAATAATACTAACGAACATAATCTTGTAGTTCATTGTAGCAGCAGAACACAGATCTCAGCAAATATCCAGACAAATATAACACTGCTGTATGCCTATGGTAAACTTCTTTCAAGTCATGCTTCTCATACTAATGAATTTTAAACTCACAGTAACTTATAACTTTTGGCATAGGCACTATGTAAAATGAATGATACATATATTTAGAAAATGAAGTTATTTAAGGATAAGTTTTAAATTAGTATTGGACACTTCCTTATAACATCATATATATATACCTGGGTGATGGGTATTTACAGAGTCATCATGCATGTATTCATTAGTAACTCCCTTCTGAAGAGGCCGTGAGCCTCGAGGTGCTTGGAGCCTTGTGGTCTGTCTGTATGTATGCACTTTAATAAATGGCACTTATATTTTCCAATTTATGTTTTGCGCTGGTTTTCTTTTGGATCGATGAACGCCACACCAGGATCTGTACTTGTACTCAGTGCTTACAGTGCACTACCAGGGGAGGGGTACTTGACTCCAGGACATGTGCATACACTCAACAGTTGCACTGCAGAGCAGTACTGGTGACATGGGTCCCCTCTGTAATCTCTGCTCATACCCATCACTTACTCTGCAATGCAGTACTGGGGGAGCGGTATCCCACACCAAGATCTGTACTTATACTCAACACTTGCACTGCAGTGCAGTGCTAGGGGAATGGTATCTCAATCCATGACCTGTGCTCATACCCAACTCTCACACTGCAGTGCAGTACTAGGGGAGGAGTAGCCCACTCTGTGATCTGTGCTTATACCCAACACTTACGCTGCTGTGCAGTACTAGGAGTAGGGTGCACTACCACACATCTGCACAGTAGCAGGGGAGTGATACTCCACCTGTGATCTGTACTCATACCCAGCACTTACATGGTAGTGCAGTACTGAGGGCACGGGCACTATCCTTAAGGAGTTGCTGCCTTTTGGATAAGAAGTTCTACTGACATCCCTTCTGCCATGTCTGGGGCCTCCAGGAGGATGCTAAGGACCCCATGGTGCTAATTACAAAAAAGTGTGAATGCTGGCCTGGTGGTGCTGAGGGTTGGGGTGCTGAACACCTTACCTCGTGCTATGCCGGCGACCCAGGTTTGGGAATGACCTCAGGTCATTGGGGTGGGAGGAGCAGGATCAAGTGGAGCCAGTACGCTGCTCTCCTCTCCTGAGGGTGGTGGGGGTGGGCTGTTGCCTTCAGAAGTTCTGCTCCCACTGGGTGGAGGTCCAGTGGGAAGTGTAGGCAGAGGGGGCAGCAAGGATGGGAGGGCAGAAGGGGCTGAGCTGGTGCCACGGTGTGCGTGCGTGCCTCCACACGCACACAAGGCCACGAGCCAGGGCCTCGGGTGGGTGGGGTAAAACTGATGGAAAAAAAACTACCGTAAAAATAATAATTAAAAAAAAGTGTGAAATGATCCAGCTGATCAGCACAGGGGTACCAACGATGCTCACAACACCAGCGCCCTGGGTTTTGGAATGAGCCAGGGTTAGTGGGACAAGCTGGCGGGTGGGAGAATGAAGAGGGAGGGGGAAAGGTGAGGCGGGAAGGAGGGAGGGGCAGCTGCAAAATAGAGCAGACTCATTAGACCAAATGGTCTTTTTCTGCTTGCAACTTTCATATGTTCATATCAAGTTCAAGTTTAGTGACAGGAAAATTCCATTGAGCAGGCTCATTTACAAGGAGGTCCTGGGAAGACAAGTACTTATAGGCATTTGAAATACAGAGAACAGTGATAGTATACAAGGACAGTGGAAGATGCAGCATGATTATATACAGTACTTTTTTTTTTTACATAGAAAAAAATACGTGCAGAATTTATCTACAAAGGATGTAATAATATATACATGCACAGAACACACCCCTCTATACACATTTACAGGTAAACAATCACATAAACTCACTCACTTATGTACTTCAGGTTAGTCTAACATAAGGATAGTGTACCAGTTACCTCACAAGGAACAGGGCCACTTGCCCATGAGGGCATACCTTTACAGGAGATGGAACCTGTGCACTAAGCATCACTACTGTACCTTGGGAGGGAATTTAGGGGGTGGAAAGGGGAGTGGTGGGTTGCAAGGTCGAACCATGCTGTGGTATGCGGGGGGTAGGTGAGGGTGGTTTAGAGTGTAAGTGATGGGAGACTGGGAGAGAAGATTGGGGGACACTGGGAGTGAAGTGTGATGTGAGAAAGGTAGCCGAGGGGGGGTAGCGGTACTCAGATTTGTGTCATGTGCAGCCGTATCAGGATAGTCTGAGATCATGTATGTTCGTAATGAGCATCCTAGTGGCTGCTGTCCTCTTCCAGGATGGTTGGATCACTGCCTCTGCTACACTGGCACCCCAATGACCATGAGTGTCAGTGCAAGGAAGGAACTGCGGGGGGGGGATGCTTGGCTGGGCTCAATATGGCACACGCTTGTTGTGCATGTGCTTTGGTCTCTGTATGCACCAGGGTCCCTAGGGAGGGAACCAGTACAGAGAAAAGACCTGATTGCATGCAAGATGATCCGACGTGGTTTGGCTCCTTTTTCCACCAGTTGCTTCCTCATGAGAGGCTTCAAATGCCCTCAGGAGGAGGCAGTGTTGTCTATTACAGCATTGGCTTGGGAACTAGGAGACTGAAGGTTCAAACCCGTTAGACCATACTACTCATTTTGTGACCTTGGGCAAGTCACCTAACCTCTCAGTGCTCCAGTCCACCCAGCTGTGGAACTAGGAAGAAGCAGGACACCACTGGATATGAGATGTTGCATTTCTGATAGGCTATTCTGAGTAAATTAATTTTAGAAAGTCTCAAGATTTGACTAACTGGAGCCAGGCCCCATCAAGGAGGGTGTCAAGCCTTGGGGGATCGAGGGAGGTAGGGGATGGTGATGGGGGATGATAGGACGGGGCCCATTCGTGGGACAGACCACACCAGAATCCAGGGGGCATAACGAATATGTTAAAAAAAAAAAAATGAAACTGATGAGACAGGTTTTTGATTTTCAATGGCTGTATGCCAGATGATGTTGCTGGTATGTGATACTGACTTACCTGGCTGTACTTTGTCATTGCACAGTCAATCTCAGACTTACTGGCTACAGAGTGCTTAACATAGAAACATAGAATTTGTCAGCAGATCACTGCAGATCCTACCTGATCTCCGGCTATTACCCCCCCACCCCCACCAAGATTCATTTGTGCCTATCCCATGCATGCATGCTTGGAGCCCACCATTGTTTTCGCTCTCATCATGTCCACTGGAAGACTGTTCCAGGTGTCCACCGCTCTTTCAGTGAAGAAGTCCTTCCTCACATCCCTTCTAAATTTTCCCCTTCCAACTTCACTGCATGCGTCCTTGTCTTCATGCCCCTTCTCATCTGAAAAATTCTCCCCTCCTATACCTTATCTACCCCACGAGGTACTTAGTATATAAACAGCATTCCATAAAACCAAATTGTATTCTGTACGGCCCTCTGTAATAAGCTTACCTGCAACATTGTGCAGACTGCTGGGAAAGGCACACTAAGCTGAGGCTTGTTTCCAGGTGTGACCTGGGAGCAGGGAGGTTAAGTGACTAGCTCATGGTCACCACTGCTCTCTCCTATCCATCGTTGCAAGGGATGGCCCTTATTTTCTCCCTCAAAATTGCTGTGTCCCACATATAAAAGGCACTACCTCTACATAGAGAAGGTACTGTAAACTCCGATGTGAAAGCCGAAATTTTAAATATTCTAAAATGATAATAAATACTAAACTTTGCACTAGTAGAGGCACTGGTTTTCACAATATTCTGAGCTTGTATTTCCATGTTTTTAGTTATTTTTTTTTTATTTAAAAATTTGGTAACATGGTAAGAAAACTGGAGGATGTGTCCCACATTATGTGGCCCAGTGTCCCACATTGTCCATCACTTTGTGCGTCGGTGCCCACAGTTCAGTGACAGAAAAGTTGTGAGGTATGAGTGTCACACAGCATGTGAGTGGCAGTTGTGGGATTCAAACCCAGGTCTGCTGGCTAGGCTGCACTGTTACTATTAAAACTTTGCAGAAACCAGCATCTGATTGCTTTGGAAGGTCCCTAATTTATAAGATATTTTGGTCAGCCCAGCTGGTATAGGAAGCGTTCCTTTGGGGGGTCACTCCTCTGCTAATCAGTAAACATTTCTGTGAATTGCTAATTTGATGACCTTCAAGGATATGCTAATGTTTTTGGGGAAAAAGTCAGTAAACCTTTGAGATGAGGATCTTAAGCTCACAGCAGAATCTGTCCAGATGGTAAAGCGAAATAAATCCATTGGTTTCTGTTAAGTCCCCATGTGAAGCAGAACTGGAGGTTTTTGAAAGGGGTGTCTAGTTGGAAACTACATCTAAAAACAGTCTCTTCCACCAACAAGAGTGATCTTTCTCCCCACTGATGAAGGTTTCATGATGTTTGTAAAAACCATTGTTTCTACAGAGCAATAGGGAATGCAAGAAAGAGAGAGAGCAAGATTTAAATAAAAAAAAAAAATCTCAGTCCCAAATCCTGATTAAGGAGCACAGTGGAGAAAAACAAAGCCCCTTCCCTGCTGAGACCATATTACCATTACGTAAGCATTAATCACCAACAGAGGAGGGCTCTATCGGTGGATTAATGCCTGCTGGGGGGGCGTTGTTGCACGAGGGCAAAGCCCGAGGGTTCAACCCCCCCAGCGGGCATTAATCACCGGTACAGCCCGACACTGGAGGTGATTAATGCCCTTGTGATAATGGAGACGGCTCCAGGGCTCCCTACATCTCTCTCCATATGTGTGTCCTGCATACCTGCGGCACAGTCTCGCTGCTCGCTGGCTCCATCCCTGTTCTCTCGCTAACCCCCGGCCAGCACAGCGCCACTTGCGCCCAGTGGCTGTCGTGGCCACTGCAGAAGCAACACGGCATTATGAGACGATAATGCCGTGTTGGGCTTGTGAACACGCAACAGCAACACGGCATTATGAGAAATAATGCTGTGTTGGGCTCGTGATCGCGCTTCCCACGACAGCAACACAGCATTATCGTCTCACAATGCCGTGTTGCTCCTGCACCACGTGGCGCCCTGGCATGGCTCTCCATAATGCCGTGTTACAATACTGTTTAGTGGCTTGTCTGTGAACTGTTGCTTGGCCAGTACTCAGATGATGGTAAGTCACTAACTACTAAGCAGAATGTAACATTACTTCGTTCTCCCACTCCTGCGATGACTCCCACCCACCCACCACACACACTTGCCACGTCCCGAAGCATACTCCACCAGTTACAGCTACTCAGCGTAAGAGGAGCGCGAGTGAGTCCTAGGGATGGCGCGGCAGCAGTAGATTGGTGCTGAGCGAAAGTCAAGCACAGCTTGTTTGGTACAGTGTAAACAACTGCTTTTACAACTGTTGCTGCCATTTCCTATGTCTGAGACGCCTACCTCAAGCATACATGTGCAATAACAACGACAATAATAAAGATGCTAACAGGCGGGTTAGGCGCCTTGTTGGGCTCATCGCTAGTGAGCGACTCACAGGAGTCGAGCCATTTGTGTCCAGTTTGCTATGAACGCTTGAGTCACGAGATCAGACTGCGTCAGCCGCTTATCAGCTACGCAATACACCACAACTTACAGCTCAACCTCCTGCATTCCAAATCAGGGACAAGATAAAAAAAAAAAAAAAAAAACAGGGACAAGTGGCCAAAATCGGGGGCCTGGTTTAAGAAATGGTGTTCTTAGCTCAACACTTGTGGCATAATATTTGAGTCAGTGTAAAATGCATTTTCTGAAGGAGAACTGGATCATAGCCCTAAAGTCCTGCATTATTTTAGGTGTTGAATCCCTACTCTTCTGTAACAGAAACCCAAAATTTAGGAGCGATGGAAGGAAAGTCTGGGGCAAAATCATCAGAGACAGTTGAGGGCTATGCCTAGCATGGCGCTGACTCCTCTCTGCATGCACCACTGCACTGTGTTATTTCACTGGCAACACTATGCTGCCCCAGCATTGATGCACAGTGTCAACAGCTGGAGGACACGCTGCGAGACCATGCACATTTCATCCCGTGGGTGTTACCTGGGGTAACCTGGGATGATTTTTGCTTGGACCCTCCCCCTTGAGCTTATCATGGCTTCCGTGTTACAGGTTAGTTTCCCTGGTACAGTATTGCATGTTTTCCCATGAAACGCCTGTCATTCGCATTCTTGCCTTCTGGAGCTGTAATGGAATGATATTTTTTCACGGCGTAGTCATCTTGGTGTATCTGATAGAGTTTTCAGTGAATGTTTTTTTTTTCCTCCTAATTCCAATGTGGATCTCTTCACTGTAAAACTGAAAACGGGGCTGAAAACATTCTTTTGTTTTGAGCTGCGGTCAAAACTCCGTGAATGTGTAAAGCTTACACTTGCCTAATCTTGCAGTCCCGGCTATTTCCGACTGTGACACATATGCAGTACTCACAGCTGAGTAAATGTTTTCACCCTTAACTAAATCAGCAGCCAGCTTTTAAAGATAATAAACATTTTGACAGTCAAATAATGCACTTGCTTTTCATTTAAATCCAATTCAAGCACCTTATGGGGTGGCCGGGTGGCTCTTTTTCCCCGTCGTGAAAAAAAAAAGTTTATTTGTCTGCCGTTTACTCTGTGGACTGGAGTGTGCTTAATGACTCACCGAACCAGCAGTCCTCCACTTAAGCCAGCAACAGCCACAGCCTGTCTCAGCGATCATGAATTCAATCGATCTGGGGTTCTGGGCAAGCGAGCGGCAGCATCTGATTAGGCAGCACTGAGGGAGAGGGCTGAGCTCCACAACTTAAGCGGCAACAATGGCGGCTGGTGTTCTCATGCAGAAGTCCCTCTCTGCCTTTAGAAAAACAATTGCCGCCAACCAAACAGCGCATGCGTGCCTGCAGCCCCGCCTGTGACTGTCTTCACCGTCCGCTCCGTTCCCTGTTTAGGTACACTGCAGCAGTCTCTCTCAGACTGGGGGAGGGACAGGGTGCACGTGCACAATTTTAGTGTGTCGCTCATCGAAATGAATGGAAAGAGCTAGGCAGCTGGCACTCTCCGTCCTGTGGCTACTACTACTTACAATTACTAACAGACACAGACCCTGACCCCGAAAAATAAAATTTGTGACAAAACCCCCCACGGTCGGGGGCTCGGGCAGTGGAAAAAAAAAAAAAAAAGCAAGAAGTGCAGGCAGCAGGCCATTACTTACGCAGGCCAGGATGCAATTAGCATCCCAGGCATCCCGGGCCAGTCCGCCCCTGGTTCCCTGTTTAGGTACACTGCAGCAGTCTCTCTCAGACTGGGGGAGGGACAGGGTGCACGTGCACAATTTTAGTGTGTCACTCATTGAAATGAATGGAAAGAGCTAGGCAGCGTGGCACTCTCCGTCCTGTGGCTACTACTACTTTACAATTACTAACAGACACAGACCTGACCCCCCCCCCGAAAAATAAAAATTTGTGACAAAACCCCACGGTCGGGGGCTCGGGGCAGTGGAGAAAAAAAAAAAAAAAAAAAGAAAACGAAGAAGTGCAGGCAGCAGCCATTACTTACGAGGCTAGGATACATTATATCCCGGCCAGTCCCATTTGTCTTCCACCCATCACCGCAAGCATATGGACAAGGCTCCAGCTTCTTGGGTGAGGTTGAGGCCTCCACTCCATTTGGAGGGTAAGTTCTTGTCATCCACTCTGACGAATACAGCCCCCCAACAGTCCAAAAGACACCAAGCTACTCAATACCAGTAGTCCTGGTCCCTTTACATGGCACTGTTGACTCTCAGGCCATGATGGCAATGGTCTTGGAATGATTTTGACACTTGTTATCATCACTTCTGCCAGTGCAAATGGCTGTACTACTGATGTATCCTTCCCTGTCGGTGCTGTCATCATTGACAGATTCCCAGGGCATGCCTGTCATTCCTCCCTCCCAGCCACTGCCATTGTCCCTGGCTGTGCTTGTTTCCCCATCATTATTCCAGATGATGAGGAGGAGTATAATCCTCCTTAACATGGAGGAGGATTTGGAGGCTGAGGAAGGGGAATATGATCCCTTTGAAGATGGTAGGGCATTTGGTTCCACCGTATCCTCCTGTAATGAAGACTGTGTGATTTATATATCAAGGTCTCCACCTGAGAATGCCTCTTTTCAGGTACTGATGATGCAGATACAAGGTGCAATGGTCTTTGCTGCTGAGAAGGAGGACTCGATCAAGAGAAAATTGTTGGAGTCTTTGCAGGTCTCTACTATCACATCCATGGTCCTACCTCCGGTATATCCTCCCTTAAAAGATACTACTTTTGCTGCCAGGCACAGGCCTAATACCTTGCCTGCAACACTTAGAAAGGCTGATAAACAGTACCCTGCTCCGTCCATTAAGCTTTGTTATGCTTCACAGCATGAGACTGATTCTGCAGACATAATGGCAGCCCATGATCATTCTAGGGCAGCTAGATGTATGATCTCCTTGCCTCCTGATAAGGAATCCAGAAATCTGTATGTTATGTGCTAAAGGACTTATGCCTCTGTATCCTTAGGCTTCCATATATCTAATTACCAGGCCTATATGATTAAAAATCAGAAAAACCTGTGGAAATTTGCTTTTTCTGATAGCCCTTGTGGTATGGATACTGGTAAGCATCTGTTGCAGTCTGCATATATTGCCTCCAGTGCTTTTGCCGGGGCTGCAGCCTCTGGTGCATGTTTCAGAGATACTCATGGCTACATGTGGCTGGTTTTGTCATTGATGTACATCAGTCTGTCCTTAATACCCCTTTTAGGAGATCCAGACTGTTTGGGGGAGATTAAAAATGCTCTACGTGAGCTTCAGTCCTCCAAGATGATTCTAAGGTAACTTAAATCCCTGACCTCTCAGCCCGCTAGAGGATGTAGTAGTGGTTCTTTTCAAAGGCCTTCCCCCTGTGGCGGCCATGCCTCCTGTCATCAGCCCTGTGTGCATAGTGGAGGTCCCCTCTTGGGTGCCCTCTCTCCCTGGTGCACATGCTAAAACACCAAAGGGTATCACTCCTGGCTGCCCCTCTGCCCCATGCCTTCTGACTCCACACCTCCCCCCTTCCACTGCTACATCCAGGGGTGCAGGTGGGGGGGAAGAATATCCCGTCGTCTAACAAAGTGGAGGGAGATAACCACAGACATGTGAAAACTGGAAATAGTAGAAAGGGGGCTTGCACTGAAATTACTGTCTGCCCATCCAATGCATCCATGCCTCCCTGTCATCATACTCTAGGCAACTTGTCCCTTCTGCTGACAGAGGTTCAGTTACTCATACAAAAGTATGCTATTGAACTGTTCCCCTTCAGGAGAGAAACAAGGGATTCTATTCCTGTTACTTCCTGGTCCCCAAGTGGACAGGAGACCTGCATTTTTTTATTGGATCTAAGTGACTTCGACCTGTTCATCTTGTACAAAAAGTTACAAAAGGGGAACTGGCTTTGTGGTAGAGTCTGGACCGAATTCTTTAGGGTGAATTTTAATTAATAAAAGAAACATTTTCGGAACTGAAACATGGTTTATTCTTGCATATTTTGACAAAAAAAAGGCTTCAGTCCGGACTCTACCTCTCAGCCTAATTCTTGTACCCTTGGACCATAATATAGTAAAGTCCATTTCATGGACTCATCTTCATTTAACTGGCTTGTGTCCTGACATGAAGGATGACTACCTTCATATCAAGTTCCACAAGTGCCACAGGCAGAACCTCTGCTTCATGCTGGAAGACAGTCATGATCGGTTAGAAGTCTTTCCCTTTTGGCTTATCCTCAACATGTGGGTGTTTGCCAAGTATTAAGCTGTTGTGGCAGCAGCCCTCTGGAGAGAATGGCTGCATGTCTTCCCTTATCTGAATGACTGGCTACTCAAAGCCCTGTCCAGGGAAGCAATCCTGTACACACTGCCCAGAACACAATTATTCAAGGAACTGGGGCTTACTGTGAATGTACCAAAATCTCTCCTAGTTCCATATCAATGCCGCCAATATATTTGGGCAGTGCTGGACATGGTGGTAGACAGTCACATCTTGTCCGCAAACAGGCTGGAGGCCCTTATTGTCCAGGCTCAGCTGATATACAGAAGCAATTATGTATCAGCCTAGATGATGATACATCTGCTGGGACTGATGACTGCAGCCATCATATATGGTACCCTTTGCTTGCCTCCATAAGCACATTCTGCATTGAACCCTTCAGGTGCAGTGGAACCAGCTGACAAATTAAATGGAACAAATGGGTCTTATCGTGTCATGTCTCTGCTCTGCTGTGCGGAATGGATCACCAGTATCTGTTACAAGACATTCAGTCAATCAATCAATCAATCAATCAAAATCTTTATTTATCTAGGCAGGCACCACTGAGTAGGGCTCATTTGCAAGATGGACCTGGTCATACAAAAATCGTAGTATAATAACATGGTAAAACATAATGCAATATTATACAAAGAAGAAAAATATACATATGTACATCAACATTTGAGTGACATTCCATTCTTTCACCTGACTTCCCTGCAAGCCCAAATAACTGATGCCTTGGGGCCTGATTGGGGTGCCTATCTCAGGCCTTTCCAAACTCAGGAATTGTGGGCTTGCCTGGAGTCAGATCTCCATATCAATGTTCTAGAGACGATGGCTATTCTACTTGCCTTGCAAGCATGTCAGGCTCATCTCAGCCCAGGTCCCTTGCTGTTTGGAAGGCAATGTTAGTGTCATGCACTAAATAAACAAGCAAGGAAGCACTCATCCTCTGTGCAGAGAGGTGATGACAGTGTGGTACTGGGCCATGTCTTATGGCCTTCGCCTATCAGCCGTGTTTTTCCCAGGTGCCGAAAATATCTTGGCAGACAGGCTAAGCAGGTTTCAAGTCCCTGATACACAAATGGGAGCTGCTGACTTCCATAGTACATGACCTCCTCACAAGATGGGAGGGTCCAGACCTGGACCTTTTTGGTCCCCACACAACACAGAACTACCATGGTTTTGCTTGCTTGCTTCAGGGCCTAGAGTTTGCTCCTCTCTTAGAAAGGGAAGTTCCTTTAAACCTTTTATCCGATCCCTTTCATTCAGAGGGTTCTGCTCAAGATCAGGGTGGAACTTGTCACCATGCTACTGGTGACTCAGTTCTGACCTCGCCAGATATGGTTCCTGCTTCTGCAGCACTTAGCAGTGGAGCCTCTGGTTCAGTTCACTCTGTGTCAGGGTCTGTTATCCCAGGATTACAGGTCCCTGTTCCATCCAGACCTGAAGTCCCTGCATCTGCATGCCTGGCTCATGAAGGTGTAGCCATTGCCCATTTTTGGGTTTCACCCCAGGTGGCTGAATGTCTTGCTTGCTACTAGAAAGCCTTCTACCATGCACACCTACTCTTTGAAGTGGAAGTGCTCTCAGTATGGTATGCTTCCAGTTTCCCATTCATGTGCCCTGTGAATACTGTACTGGACTACCTTCTGTTCCAGTCTGACTCCAGTCTCCAGTACTTTTCTATTAAGGTGCATTTAGCATCTGTTTTAGCTTTCCATGCTCCTACTGATGGGCACACAGTAATACAGCTAGAACCCATGCATTCTTTTTCAGGGCATTTAGCACACGTGTCTCCCAATTCATAAACTGTTTCCACCTTGGTACCTTAATTTAATCCTTGAGAAATACACTTGGGCCCGATTTGAGCCTGTGGCTACCTGTGAGATGTGCTTCCTTTCATGGAAAGTGCTGTTTATGGTCACCATGACTTCTGCTTATAGAATTTCTGAACTTCAGGCTCTTCAGCATGAGGCTCCTTATTTGATTTTTCGAGGAGACAGGGTGTCCATGGGCCAAGCCTCATTTCTTGCCAAAGGTGGTCTCTGATTTCATGTTAAGTCAGACCATACACCTTCCTGTGTATTATCCTAAGCAAGATAACAAGGGTGAGGCATTGCGCCTTACACTTGATGTACATAGAACACTACGTTTCTACCTCTGTCACATTATGGACTACAGAAGTCCTTTCAGATTTTTGTTTTGTTTGCCTCTGGTAAGGATAATGCATCTGTGTCTGAACAGTGCCTGTTCAAGTGGCTGACCAGCTGTATTACATCTTGTTATAGGACATACCATAAGGAACTTCCTGGTGCTGTCCATGGCAACGCTACCCATGGTATGGCCACTGCTCTTGCCTGCTTTCAGAATGTTTCAGCAGCTGATGTGTGTGCAGCTGTCACATAGAGCACAGTGTGTACTTTTATTAAGCATTACAGTCTGGACATCATCTCGTACAGATGTGCTAGTTTTAGTCTTGCAGTACTGCAAGGCCTGCTGTAATGATGTCCTAGCAGACTTTGCCATCCTCCCTGGGTACTTTGTGTATTGCTTGGGAGTCATTCCAAAGGTGTGACTCAATGGAGGGGATACCCTCGATGAGGATAGAATAGTTACTTACCATAACAGTAGTTCTTTGAAAGAATCTCCTCCACTGGGCCACAGAGCACCCACCCTCCTTCCCCCTTACTTAGGTGCAGGTAGGTGGTTTGTCCACTGCCTTGTTGGAGGTGTCCATATGTGCCTTATGTCTATTATTTTATCTTTGTCTTGTGCTTCTCATTATAGTTGCCTGGTCCTGGTTTGGACTCCTGGTTCCTCAGGGCAAGATACGGCCAAGCTTGCTTCCAATGGGGAACTGAGAAGTAAAGGGGCTGCCTGTGATTCATAGGTGTCACCATCATATGTCATTGTGGGAGGCCCCTGGCTTACAAAATTTTCCGAGTGATTCTGATGCCGATGGCTTACATTTCCAAAGGTGTAGTCCAATGGAAGAGATTCTCTCAAAGATCTACTGTTACAGTTCAGTACATCAAGTTGTTATAGGCTGAGAATTTATTGACATCAGTACATATCAGGCTGCATGGTCTTAATTCCTTGGTCGTCCTTGACAAGTTTGTTGTTTGACACTAATATTGTCAATGTATAGTTATATTATCATTTATAAAGTCCTGTTACTACACTAGAGGCTTTTGAAGTTTATGGGGCACAATATCTAGCTGGAGAGTATAGCTGGGTAATGGGTCCAGCAACGTTTTACATATCATACAGTGTGTACTAATCTTTTTAAGAAAGCTTTACTGGTAATTTCTTGTCTGTAATACATACATTGAAACTTCTTGGAGTCCTAAGACATCTTAGTATGTCTTTAATCCAGATGGGGGGTGCTTTTCAGTAATTTCATTCTTGTACACATTGTAACACTCAAAACTTGATTTAAGAGCCATCTGCTCAAGTAGTGTTATCTCATGTCAATTGAATTGATGTGCAGTAGAATTCTTTGTATGCGTTTTGCACCAAGCACCTCTGACCCTGGGACCCTCCCAGCTTAAGGTAACATGGTACAGTTAAGTTTCTCTGACATCATCTTCAGGATTTTTTTAAATGAGTATTTTAAACCGATGGGGATTTTTTCTGTATTTGTCTGCATGATCTAGTTGTTAAAAGTATTGTTTTTTCTAAATAACTGTCATTACACTTCTGACGAAGAACTTGTTGGTCCAAAAGCTAGAGCACTCTGTCCTTGTTCTTACATCTATGTTGGTCCATTAAAAGGTATCAAATCATTTGCTTCTGGATCTTAAAATTAGTAAGTATATGTGAAAACAAA
Organism: Neoceratodus forsteri; assembly: GCA_016271365.2. NCBI lineage: Eukaryota > Metazoa > Chordata > Ceratodontiformes > Ceratodontidae > Neoceratodus > Neoceratodus forsteri. The sequence goes on along the minus strand of CM028129.1, from coordinate 1,100,083,926 downwards.
GCTTCTGGAAATTATTCAGTTTGTTTCTGTTAGGATTTTAATATTATTGCATAGATGCTGACATTTCTTATTCTTTCTAGCCTCTTCTGAGTGTTTCTTCCGTTACCACCACTATCATCCTAATCATATGTTTTTATTAACAATAAACAAACAAAAAAATAACAGAATAAACCTTGTGGTGTTCCTTTTTCAAACAGCATGAGTGTCTTCAGACCTGTCCCCCCTTCCAGAATTATTTTCCTTGTAACTTTTCATCTTGAACCATTGTCCGCCCAGTCCTTAGGCTTAAGGGCATATCCCCATAGCAGCCCCATCCCTGCCCTGAACTCAGCTGTCCTTTCCACTCACCCCAGAGGGGGATCCTCAGCAGAGGGCCAGAAGGATCCACCAGCTGTGATCCTAGCAATGGTGTGGTATTTACTCCACATTTTTCTTCTTTCCCATTTCCTGTGTGGCACCTGGCATAGGTGTCAATTCACCTCAGATTTATGCAGATGATGCTCTGTGGTAGGAGCAAGTTCCCTACCTCACCATAGGAGTCACTGTGGTGCAGGAACTTGGAATATTCCTCCTCGAGAGAGAGCATCCTCTTCACAGTCTTCCTAAGGCTGCCTGGGCAGCTTCCAAGTTTGTTCACAAACCCAGGTTGCTGCATTGTTAGAAGACCACCATAAAAATGTAGAAACAGAGACAAAGATGGCAGAAAAAGACCATTGGTCCATCCATTCTGGTCGTAAAACCCTAACAAACCAAGGACCTTTTATCCATAATGGGGTCTAACCCACACTATCCACTACCATGCTCCTCTGCCCTAACACTACCACCCAGAGCAACCACTATGGTCTTCACTCTGTCCCAGCCATGTTTGAAACTTCTAATAGTTTTGGTGTCCCACAACATCAGGTAGAAGATTGATCCACAGCTCTACCACTTTTTCTATAAAATAATACTTTCTCACTTCCCTCTTAAACCTCCTCCCCATCAGTTTCCACTCATGCACCCATGTTCTCGATCTGTTACTTAAGCTAAATAGTTTCTCGCAGTTTACCTTGTTCATTCCTTTCAGGAACTTGAAGGTCTCTGTCATATCTCCCTTCTCTCCTCTGGCCTTCAGTGAGTACATGTTCAGTGCCTTGAGCCGCTCTTCATAAGCTCTGCTCTGCTGGCCTGAATAATTTGGGCACCCTACGTTACACTGTCTCTAGCCTGTCCTTATCTTTCCTTAGCTGAGGACTCCAGAACTGGGCACAGTAATCCAGGTAGGGCCTCACCAGTGATCTATAGAAAGGTAGTAATACTTCCTTCCTTCTGCTGTCAGAACCCCTTCCTATACACACCAGCACCCTGTAGGCCTTACTGTAGGCCTTGTTACACTGGCTTGATTGTTTTAGTGAGTCATCTGTGATGCTTGGCCATCTGGTTATGATTATTGTATGATATTGGTATTATAAATACATGGTCTGTGTATGTAATTGTCTCACGTAAGTCAGCCTGTGTTTCCATGGGTGACACACCCCCCAACCACACACACAGGTTTCAGTGAAGCTACAGGATATGAGAAAAGACCAGAGGGAAAAAAGCTAATTTAACTGCCTTCCTTCCTTCCAGAAGGATAGTTTATGGCCTTCATCATCTGCTGCTGCCTTTGATGTTGGAAACTAAATATGAGTTTTATGACATCATGAAAAGGAAGTCATTTGACTGATTCCTGTTGGCTTTCTCACACCTTAGTGACACATTTGAGGGTTGTAAACCTCAAAGGAAATGATTGATCAAAGGCTGTCATATTTAGGAAATGTTTTTTTCTGATGTTACCATTAATTAAAAATACCTCTTTGTAGAAATTATGTTAGAATTATTTCCAAAAAGGAGGAGCTAGCTGACTCACCAAAACAGGGTGAGGAGATGGATCTTGAAAATGAAACATTGTATCTGGGGTGACGTATCATCTTTGGAATCTGAGGAACTTCTACACTCTGAAAACACTTTGGTAGATAGGAAGGATCTTTAGTTTGTGGTAGGACTCTTTTTTCTGTAACTTCCCATTTTTTATGTGATTGTGAGCTCTTGATATTTGTTCTGTATTTTATTTCACCTGTTTTAAACTTTTTAGTAAATATTTTTTTAAATACTGCCTGTGTGTTTTCTCAGTCTTCCTTCTGCATGTGATGCTGAAACCCTGGTTTTAAGTCTGACAACTGTTAAAAGCTTGATTGTGTTGCTAAGCTAAAAGGCAAGAATATACTTAAGATTTCTTACAGAGTTCTAAGGGTTCATTTTGGAAACCTGACTTGGTGCCCCTGGGCAAAGGATTGTACCGCATCCCCCCAAAGAGGGTACATATCCAAGCCTGTAATTGGGTATGCTAGCATAAGGTTCACAGTTTGAATCCCTCTAGAACTCAAGGCTAAAGGTGATTTGGACCCAAAGCAGACAAGAGGGTTACCCTGTCTGTTACCTGTTCACACTATTGCACTCTGAGGCTGGCACTGTGGAAGCAGAGGGCCTGACCTGCGGAATGCGTCTGTGACAGATTTGGTTGGCAGTGGTGTGATTTAAAGTATTGGTAACACAAGCTTTAACAGTTCAGTGTGTCAGCTTAATACTGTACAGCTCACATACAAAATAAAGCAGTGATTTATTTTAAAAAAGTAAACAGAACTATATCATTTTGCTTACAGTCAAAGTTCCTATCCGTTTTACTTATTTTTTATTAAAGTGCAAGTTAGAGTAGCCATAGTTAGGGAAGTTAGTATCCGATATTTTCAGTAAATAAATAAATAAGATGGCTTCCAACTACAGTGAGCACACTGCAGACTACCTGAAGCAGTTGTGCAAGGAGAGAGGAGTCCTGCATAAGGGGAGAGCCAACAAGCAGAACCTCATGGATGCTCTGATGGCCGCTGATGCCCAGAGCCTCAAGTCACAGTCTGTGACTGAAAAGGACCAAACCTTGGGCATGGAGGGGCCAGGGTCTATTGCAGTGTCAGGATCCAGTAAGGAGGACAGCAGGACCAGTGCAAACCAAGGGCCACAGCAGCAGGGGAAGGTCACCAGCATTCTGGAGCAAGAAGCAATCCGGTTGCAGTTGGATTTGTGGAGAATGGAGCTGGAGTTCCAGAGAGAAGAGAGGCAAGAGCAGCAAGCCACAGAGGAGAAGAGGGCATGAGAACAGTGAGAAGTTGACGTGAGGAGCATGAGTGCCAGAGGCAACATGAACTGGAGAAGCTACGACTCCAGCTACCAGCACCAGAGCAGGTGAGTGGCCTGGGTTTAACTGGAACTACAGGACTAGGTTACAAATTGAATTCCAAATTGAAAGCTGAATTTAAAGAGGGGGAGGATATGGATGGCTTTTTAAATTCCTCTGAAAAAGTTTGTATTTAGGCAAATATTCCTAAAGGGTTCTGGAGTTTCCAGCTATCCCCACTACTTACCAGGAAAGCTTGGGATGCATTGGGTCAAATGGACAATGAAGACAGTAATGATTACAGTAAACTGAAAACTGCATTTTAAAAAAAAGTATGATTTAACTGCAGAAGCATACAAAGTGAAATTCCATAAGCTCAGGAGAAGCCTTGACATGAGCTACGAGGAGCTATCCATGAAACATCATTCGTTTTTAAAACGTTGGTGGGAAGGAATTGAAGCAAACTCTGTAGATAACATTGAACATGCTGTATTGTTAGAGCAGTTTTTTGGGGCATGCCCAGCAGAGCAGAAAACCTGGCTGGAGGACCGAGATTCCAAAACAGTGCAAGAGGCTGCTGAACTCTTGGACCTCTATGCCAGGAGCAGACCTGCGCTAAGAGTGAATGGGACTGGAATGGCAGTGCAGAAAGGGAAAACCATGCCTTCAGGGCAGCTAAAACCCTCACTGCCTCCACCGAAACCAGGTAGCCCCAGGTTTCAAAGGAAAGATTTAACTGAGAAAAGACATGAATGTTGGGTTTGCAGAGAAACTGGTCATATTGTCAGACAGTGTCCCAAAAGGACAAGCAGTACACAAAGTGGTTCTTGAAAAGAAGTGGGTTGTTTGTGTGTCCCTGAAAGCATGCCAGTTAACATGAGGGAACACATGCACCCAGTCACTGTGAATGGTATAGAGACACAAGGGTTAAGAGATATGGGGGCATCCCTGACTTTGGTAAAAGGGGAGAGCTTGGTCAGCTTATACCCAATCAATTTGTAACTATGCAGGGATTCACTGGGGAGGAGAAAACATTGCCACTCGCTAGTGTTCTCCTAGACTGGGGTGAGACAGGGGGAACTGTGCACCAGGTTGCTGTACCTGAAACTTTAATGGTTGGTGTAATTCTCGGCAACAATCTCAGACAGGGGATGGGGTGTGCAGTTACCCATAGCCATGCAGCAAGGGAAAATTGTAGTTCCCTGGACCCCGAAGAAGCCATTGTGGAAACCACTGGGAGGCTGGTTCCCCAGTCTGGGTCTCCTGATATGGAGACTAATGAAAGGGGGTAGAAATTCCCCAGGTAGTAGTTAACCACATGGCTATGGAGGGTTACTCAAAAGAAGGAGGGGTGACCCATTGTCAAAGGGATAGGGATGGCAGTGATCCTGAGTGCCCTGATGCTAGAGCTAGGGACCCTAGTTTAGATACTGCTGGGGACCTGTTCCATGCCTTGGGAATGTGTAAGGAGTTTGCAGCTGCTCAGAAAAGTGACCTAGTCTAGAGAAGCTGAGGGCTTGGGCAAACTCTGATGGAGCACAGGGAGGTGACAGGAAACACAAAGTTTATTGGGACAATAGACTGATGTATACACAGGATGCTAAGACAGAGGGTGGGGTGATAGGAAGGCAGCTTGTCATTCCACAGGGTACCATGAGCAGTTGCTGAAGATTGCACACGATATTCCCATGTCTGGTTGTCTGGGAATCACATGCACTATGCGGCGGTTGGCCCAGAATTTTCTATTGGCCCAACTTCACCCAGCAGGTGAAGGAGTATTGCAGGTCTTGTCACCTGTGCCAAGAAATATGGAAGGCAGCTAAGAAAACCCATGCCATCCTAATTCCATTGCCCATAGTGGAGGAGCCATTCCAGAGGGTGGGAATGGATATTGTGGGGCCTTTAAATACCCCCAGCTCCTCCAGGAAGATAATGCCACCCGGTCTCCAGAGGCTGTCGCCCTGTCATCACTGAGGACAGACAAAGTGGCAGATGTCTTACTTGGGATTTTCTCCCATTTTGGGTTTCCACAGGAGGTTATCACCAATCGAGGGGATTACTTCATGTCGGAACTGATGAAATGTTTGTAGGAGAAGTGTGGGGTGGTGCAGAGACACACAACACCTTATCACCCACAAGTCAATGGGCTTGTGGAAAGATTTAAAGGTACCCTTAAGTCAATGCTCCAAGTGTTTGATGAACAGCATGGGAGGGACTGGGAGAAATACCTTCCCCATCTGTTGTTTGCATAAAGGGAGGTGCCCCAAGACTCAACAGAGTTTTCCTTCTTCAAGCTCTTACATGAATGTTGGGTACGTGGGCCATTAGACTTGATCCAGGAGGACTGGGAAGGCAAGCATGCCACCCAGGGAACTTCCATTGTAGATTATGTCCTTAGGTTTAGGGAAAGGCTGAAGGAGCTTATGGGGACAGCCCAGAGCAACTTGGCAGCTACCCGACAAAAACAAAAAGTATGGTACAATTGCAAAGCCATAGTGCGCTTGTACACGATGGGTCAGGCAGTCATGGTCCTAATCCCAGTCTGGAAAGACAAGCTGCAGGCTGAGTGGGCAGGACCGTACAAAGTAGTCAGAAAGGTAAATGAACTATATTATAGAGTTACCTGACAGAAGACATACATAGAGAATGTACCATATCAACATCATGAAGCGATATTCTAATAGGGCTGACATGGTGTTTGCAGTATGTAGTCCTGGGGAGGGCACGGATGAAGGAGACCCCCTTCTGGACTTGCTGGAAGAAGGCAAGCGGGAGTCCTCTGTGGAGGCAGTTAAAATGTCACCCCAGTTGACCACAAACCAGATCCAGGAAGTAAGGGAGGTTTTAGAAGACTTTGCCCCATTGTTTAGCACCAAGCCTGGACTAACCCCCTTAGCGATGCATAATGTGGAGATAGGGACACAGACGCCAATATGGAGGACAGCATATCAGGTATCAAAGGCTGTCCAAAAGGACATTAGGAGGGAGGTTGAGGAAATGCTGGATTTAGGGGTAATCCAGAAATCCCACAGCCCCTGGGCCTCATCTGTAGTCCTTGTTCCCAAGCCAGATGGCTCTACTCATTTTTATATGGACTATCATGGACTGAATGCAGTCACAAAGTCAGACGCCCACCTGATGCCACGGACAGACGAACTCCTGGACAAGGTGGGAGGGGTAACATACCTTACAACTATTGACCTGACAAAGGGGTATTGGCAGGTAGAATTAACTGACAGAGCTAGGGAGAGGTTGGCTTTCATCACTCTGATAGGGTCATTTGAATTTAAAGTAATGCCTTTTTGAATGATGAACTTCCCAACCACTTTCCAAAGGTTGGTGAACCAGGTGTTAAATGATGCTGAGGAGTACACTGTGACGTACCTGGACGACATTGCCATCTTTAGTGGCAGCTAGGAGGAACACCTGTCCCACCTTAGGGAAGTACTGGCCAAAATACAGAGGGCCAGGCTCACTGTTAAAGCTGAGAAGTGCCAGGTGGCCATGGCTGAAGTGGCATACCTTGGGCATGTTGTAAACCGGGGACAGCTCTGTCCTAACCAAGTAAAAATAGAGGTGATCAGGGCATGGCCCAGACAAGAAATACAGAAACAGGTCAGGAATTTTCTGTGGACAGCAGGTTACTATAGGACATTTGTACCCAATTACAGTGCCCTGGCCCCCTCCCTATCTGACCTGGTAAAGAAAAGGATACCTAAGAAAGTTACCTGAGAACCAGCCTGTGAAAAAGCTTTTACCAGACTAAAGGTGGCACTTGCAGTACTCCTGTATTGACAAGTCCAGACTATAGCAGACCCTTTATAGTCCAGAATGATGCCTCAGATGTGGGTATTGGGGCAGTGCTGAGCCAGACATCTAACCAAGGGAAAGATCACCCCATAGTGTACCTGAACAAAAAGTTATTTCCCAGGGAGCAGGCTTACTCTACTGTGAAAAAAGAGTGTCTTGCCATGGTGTGGGCCCTAAAGATGTTAGACCCATACTTATATGGGCAGCATTTTGAGGTACAAACTGACCACTATCCCCTGGTTTGGCTGGCACAAATGGGTAAAACGAATGGTAGACTATTAAGATGGAGTCTTGCCTTGCAAGGGTATGACATGATGGTCTTACACAGGGCAGGAACAATGAATAAAAATGCAGATGGCTTATCACATTTATATGAGGAAGGAACTGACTTAGGGAGCTCATCCCATGCAGGGGATAGAGCCTCCAAATTCAGTCTAGGTGGGGAGGATTGTGATGCTTGGCCATCTGGTTATGATTTTTGTATGATATTGGTATTATAAATACATGGTCTGTGTATGTAATTTTCTCACACAAGTCAGCCTGTGCTTCTGTGGGTGACACCCCCATACACACCCACAAGTTTCAGTGAAGCTACAGGATATGAGAAAAGACCAGAGGAAAAACAAACTAATTTAACTGCCTTCCTTCCTTCCAGAAGGATAGTTTATGGCCTTCATCATCTGCTGCTGCCTTTGATGTTGGAAACTAAATATGAGTTTTATGACATCAGGAAAAGGGTGTCATTTGGCTGATTCCTGTTGGCTTTCTCACACCTTAGTGACAAATTGTAGGGTTGGAAACCTCAAAGGAAATGATTGATCAAAGGCTGTCATATTTAGGAAATGCTTTTTTCTGATGTTAGCATTAATTAAAAATGCCTTCTTGTAGAAATTATGTTAGAATTAATTCTAAAAGGAGGAGCTAGCTGACCCACCAAAAGGGGGTGGGGAGAGGGATCTTGAAAATAAAACATTGTATCTTGGGTGACATATCATCTTTGGACTCTGAGGAACTTCTATACTCTGAAAGCACTTTGGTAGATAGGAAGGATCTTAAGTTTGTGGTAGGAGTCTTTGTTCTGTAACTTCCCAATTTTTATGTGATTGTGAGCTCTTGATATTTGTTCTGTATTTTATTTTACCTGTTTTAAACTTTTTAGTAAATAACATTTTTTTTTTAAATACTGCCTGTGTGTCTTCTCAGTCTTCCTTTTGCATGTGATGCTGTACCCTGGTTTTAAATCTGACAGCTGTTAAAAGCTTGATTGTGTTACTAAGTTAAAAGGTAAGAATATACCTTAGGTCTCTTACAGAGTTCTAAGGGTTCATTTTGGAAACCTGGCTTGGTGCCCCTGGGCAAAGGATTGTACCATATTCCCCCAAAGAAGGGGATACCGAGTATGTAATTGGGTATGCCAGCATAAGGTTCACAGTTTGAAACCCTCCAGAACGCGAGGCTAAAGGTGATTCAGACCCAAAGCAGACAGAAGAGTTACCCTGTCTATTACCTGCTCATACTACTGCACTCTGAGATTGGCACTATGGAAGCAGAGGGCCTGACATGCGGATTGTGTTTGTGACAATATCATCACATCCGACAGCCTCTCCCCATCTCCAAATTTGACAGCAAACATGAATACCTCCTGCAAAATTTGAGGGAGCTATCATCTATGGCTGACTCAGTAGACAGCATTCTTTTATTTAACCTTTTGAAACCAATGAGAAGAAGCTTTCATTTACAGTGGGGAGGATGACCTGGCCATGAAGGCTCTCAAGGGTGCTGCAAGACACAGCAAACATGAAATAAAGCAATCAAACATTTAGCAGTGCTAATGCAATTTAAATAAACAATAAAATGAGTATGCATCACACTTCCATATTTCAAGGTAACTGCTTCTATCTACGCCTCTTTCTTGGGATGCTCTGATCAATATTTTCCCCACTTGGTCGGGAGAATCCTATTCAGCATCCCCACCCTCATTCAAGTATCGCACAGGTTTCCATGTATTAGTATACATTAAAGTATATAACTAGTGGATATGCAGTGGCCTGACTCAGTTTGGTTCAGACACTTTGCTGATTGACCTTAGGTCTTTACAGACATAGCATGAAACACATTACATACATACATTCATTCGCAAACGCTATCTCATATACATAAATTCTATGCAAAAATACAGTTTTCCATTAAAAGCATTTATACTGAACTGGAAAAACTAATGCTGTCCTGAAAAGGATGGTCAAATTCAAAATAACCAGGGACACTTACCCGGAAATTGCCACTGCCAAGGTTTGAATGCCATAGTGTTTAGGGAAAGGAGTTCCAGCTCAGCACTTCATTAAAGAGCTAGTGGAGCAAAAAGAGGCAGAAAGGAAAATAATGCAAATTTTAAGTAGTAATCAGTTGTAACTTTTTATTTCTGAGGTATTTTTCTTTTTCCTTTTGCTCATCAGAGAAAGCCTTCTATGTAATAATATTGTGCTGGATGTGTGGAACAGCTCTCAGCCTGGCAGCTGACATATCTAACTCTACTGCCCCACACTACATCATTATCATTATGATCTCACTGATAGTGACATCACAGGTGAATGGCCTGGCAGTCACTCACTGTTGCTAAGTAGCAGTGATGTCACAGTCAGTGAGATCACAATGCTGATGATGTAGTATGAGGCAGTAGAGCAAGATATGTCGGCTGCCATGCTAAGAGCTGTTCCACACATCACACCTACTAACATCAGGTAAACAATCTTCTAATTAAACAAAGGGAAAAGAAAAAGTACCTGAGATATAAAAGGTAATGGTTGGCTGCTTTTAAAATCTAATATTAGTTTTAGGCAGTACACTAGCTCTTTAACCTCAGAATACACTGCAACACCTGCACTTGTTTCAGTTTACACCCTGCCTTACCCAGTTCTTTGTGACACAGAAAATTAGGTATGTTGCCAAATTGGTCTTTGTGAGAAAAGATCCAGAAAAAAAGTGTATTCTTCCAAACCAACTGTTATTTTTCTGATGAAGGATTCTATATAATCCAAAAGCTCAAGCACCTATTTTCTTTTGTAACATCTATGTTGGTCTAATAAAAGGTATCAAATCATCTATTTATTTCTGGACCAGTTATTTGTGTCAAACAATGAACCCAGTAAAAAGAGCATCCCATAACGGATGTTACAGAGCCCATCCTGTAGGCATCCCCAACTCCATTCTATGCTACTTTGCCAGACTTAGGCTTATCTATTAGTATTGATCCAGTAATCAAATACTTACTAATTTGATAGCCAGACTCACTTTCTGGTACAACCACTGCCAACAGTCGAACACTAAGTGTTTGTAAGAGCTTAATCAGGACAGTGCTCACTTAACATCAGCATGATTCCACTCCTAGTCAAATTCCTGGAAAACACACTGCAGCTGATATTGTTCTGTGGTAATCAAAAGTGATCATAACCTGCCATTATAAACAAGCTGATCATAATCTTCAAGTGCAATTACAAGAAAATGTCGTCATCGAGTATGATTTTAGTTCGCTTTTAAATAGACCCAAACTACCACTGTTTAAAATTATTAATGGGCAAGAGTTCCAGCTTTATACAACCTGAAAGATGAAAGCTTTATCTTCCATGGCAGAATGAGGTACACATAAAAATGTCCATAGTAGATAGCACCACCTAGTGGCAAACAGTAAAATGACACCTACTGTACACTGGAAATAAAAACCTTGTCCATCATGTTTTGTTTTTTGTTTTTTTGGAGGGGGGGGGTTATAACATTAAAATACTTTAATAAATTTCTTAAGCTAACTCAGTTTGTAAGTGCAGTTTTCTGGGTTTCTTTTCCTGAACCTCACTTCCAGGCAGTTGAACACCCCTCATGCCTCACAACATACCTGGGCATGTGGTTTAGAGAAAGAAACCCACACCCTGTTGTGCCTTATGTGTAATATAAGCAATAAAGCAAGACCGGGGTTATGTTAAGGTTCTATTTAATTACCCAAGTAATACAACATTCACTAAAATACCACCAACAGCCTAATCTGGTTCAGTTTCAGTTTTGGTCATCTGTATCCTCCTCTTCCTTGGGATGAGGCTGAAAGCAGGCAGAATTGCCTAGCTCTCCTTTCCTGTTCAACAGAAATAACATAAATAAATCAATAAGTAGGTGCAAAAATAAACTGAGCTGGATATATAGGGAATATGTACAGTAATGGGTTGCAGTGCAATAACACATGTACTGTATCTCCACTAGCAAATGTTAAGGCCTGTAACTGACAGGTAGCGAGTGGCATCCTAACAGGATGAAACATGTACAGTTTGTTGTTCTTAGCCTACACTGGATCCGATGTACAAGTCTGTTTATTAGGTGATGACTGTTCTGCAGAAGCCTTGTCATCTCGCCTTGCACAAGGATTTTCATGCTGTGACGTTAGAGTGTATGTGTATGGTTTGGAGAGAGATGCATAAAAAACAAGCGGATGATAATGTTATTGTTGTCCACAAGAATGGCTGATTACTGTATTCTAGGAAAAATGAATATACATAACTGCCATGTTTCCTTATTGCTCTTTGAATCACATTTCAAAACTGTTGGTCTGACTTTCTGCCATGTCAACAGGTCATTGAGGCAACAGTTGAACAACACAAGCAGAACAGTGAAACATTTAGGGCTTTCAACAGCTCATTTTCCAGAGATGATGAACATCCCCCAGAGCTAACCGTAAGTAGACTTTATAGGATAGACTAATACAGAGAAGTTTTTATATATGTGCCTTTCATGTCCCAAAGCACTTTAGAAAGCAATGGGTTAGATACATATAGTGCAGTGACTGTACGTGTCATACATGCAGCAGCCACGAAGAGCACTAGTACCACACGCACGCACATTAACATAGTAACATAGTAATTTATGGTCCAAAAGGACTCTGGGCCAGATTTTTGAATGTAGGCACATGGCCTACAGCCACAGATGTGGTCATGGACTTGGGCACTGCTGGTGCACCATGTCCTTTGATCATAACAGTGCCCAATTTTCAAATTGGCGACACTTGGATATACTTTGGAGCAGCTTACATCATGTGCTAGGCCATGGAGATGTGGTCTAGTGTTCATCAATATGACACAGTAATAGAAAATCCTGATTTTGTAACACAAGCTCCAAGCATCATACATCTGACACACACTGGGCTTATGTCAAAAAAGATTGCTTTGAAAATCTATCCATCTATGGCCATCATCCCCCAGTTTCATAGACAGGTCAAAATAAATGCTGTGCAAATGTGTACTAATTTATAGGGGGACAGGAGAGACAGAGAGAATGTTGTGTAGGACAGAGGGGAGAACTTCCCCACTGTTTCAGAAAAGTACCATGGGATATTAAACTTCCACCTGGGCAGCCACCATAGATGAGTAGAAGAGACCTCAGATTAACATCTCATCTGAAAGATGACCCCTTCAACAGTGCAGCATCCCATAGTACAGCTCTACAGTGGCAGTGGCGGATACTAGTCCAAGTACCTGATCCAGGACTTGAACAAATGATCATTCAGCCTTCCAGGTCCCGAGGTAAGCAGCTACCAACTGAGCCACAGAGAGTGACAGTTCTGTTGTACAAGATAATGTTGGAAGAAATTCCTTGATGATCATTTCTTTAGTTTCATTGTATTATACTGCTTCTTCCCCAAATACATTCGTAGGGAATCTTCATTATTTTTCCATTGAAACAAAAAACATCATTAGAAAGGACTTTTTCCAGCATACTGCTTGGAAAAGTGCCAACACTCCTGCAACATTCTTGGCCGCAGGTGTGTGCTGCAAACTGCCAACAAATGTCAGCTGCAGGTATAATAATACAAACTGTGCCTCCGGAGAACCAGGAGTTCTACCATCAGAACACTACTCACAGGTTTTACCAGCCATAATACTGACATTGACTGCGTGAGAGAGCTTACTGTTTTTACAGCTGCAAATGATGAACGGGCAGACAGGACACTGGTTGCTCTATTGAGGGGGCGGGTTACAGCATGTTACAAAAGCCCACTGCCGCCCAATGGAGAACAATCACCAGCAACACTCCTGCAACATTCTTGACTGCAGGTGAGAGCTGCAAATGGCATACAAACATCAGCTGCAGGTGTAATAATACAAACTGTGCCTCCGGTGAACCAGGAATTCTACCATCAGAACACTACTCACAGGTTTTACCCGCCATAATACTGACATTGACTGCATGAGAGATTCTTTTTTTTTTCATAGCTGCAAATGGTGAATGGGGCAGACAAGTCACTGGCTGCTCTATTGAGGGGGCGGGTTACAGCATGCTGCAAAAGCCCAAGCCGCCCAATGGCATGAGCTCCGTGGTACTATTTACTGAAGAACTACTGGGCAGCAAGGGGGAAGCTGAAGTTTATTTCATTAAAAGGGTTATAAATTGAGTTTTAAGATAATGGGTTTTCACTAGACACTGGGATTCTTTAGTCAAGGAGAATAGGTTTTTGATCGGGCAAGTAGAGTAATCAAGGCCAGTGAATGGTAAGATTTTAAATGATTCTTGAACGTCATGCCTTGTATTAGTTGCTGTGATAATATACCAGGAGGGAACTGGCCTCAAACTGTGAAAGCCTAATTGATTTGTATTATTTGTAACTGACATGAGGATTGCAATGTTTATTTGGGTGCTGATGTTACTTGGTTTGTACCATGAATATGTAACCGGAATTGCTTCTACTACAAAGGGGTTTAGCAAGGAAACTAGTTTTCTTTCAGTAAAGGCCCTGAGAGAAAAGGGTTGCAAGGCTTATCTGAGATACCTGTCAAGGCTGTGGGTGCAAGATAAAGAAGGAGTAAAGCTGTTCGACTCACTCTTCTGATGGCTATCTCATATCTTGATTCTTTGGGGATCCCTATTCCAGATACAAAAGAGGAAATAGCCAAACAGGTGATTGAAGAGCTGCTTTGGGTGATTGTACCAGGGTCACGGAAGTGAGCAGGGGAGTGAGGTGAAGCTCTGTTACCCCTGCATGCGGACATGTCTAGATGGCTTCAATCAAAGAAGGCCTGAATAGCTCAATGGGAATATAGTGCAGTTTTCATTTCTGGGTCCCTCTGGGGAAATCTAGGCCCTGAATAGTGATGCTATGATGAGGCGGATTCACAGGGCATTGGTGCCACAACAACCTGTTTGGAATTGTTAAATAGTTTAAGCAGAACCTTTAGTGAGCAGTATCAATAGACACTTAAAGCTACCTTTGTGTTTTGTTGGTAACGGCAGTCCCTGCATATAGAAAATGTTTATTCCCCTATTTTCTGTGGTGGTTTCCAGTGGGACTATCTTGAAAGGGAGCCACATTGCAGTCCAGCTGTGCATGCCTTCCTCTGGAAACTCTTTTCATTTTGGGAGATGCAAGGATTTGGACATGAGAAGCCAGCTAACATTAATTTTCTTTTTCTGTTGCTTTTTCTCATTTGGCTAGCTTTTCCTAATGTTATATAACTTGGGGTTACCAAAGTTAATATGTCTGCAGATAGATCTACTGTGCTAAACACTGTGTTACCTGTGATGTTTTAAACAGACTACGGGCCCCCCCCAGCATCATTTATATATTTTGATTTGTGTACAAGGCATCCCCTATATTTTCCTCTCACTAACGAATTCAATGGACTGGGACACCCTGGCAGAATTTCTTAGGGTTCCCGTGGAGGTAATTAAAACACTGTGTTAGTTTGGGGGTAATAATTGAAAGGGTTTAGTGAATTTCAGGGTCAACGCAGGGGGCAGCTGTTTACAACAGAACCAAATTACATTCTTTAACTATATCCAAAGTTTAATATTGTTTATTCTTTCAGGTCTGTGAGGCAGGGGGCGATCCCTCAGCACCCCCTATGTTGCTGCTATTTATGTTTGTTTATGACCGCACATGGGACCCAACCGGGTCAGATATGGGGGTGTTGATGACGCAACCTTTTGTGCTCCCCCATCTTTTGGGTTTATAATAGGATGGCGACCGTTATTTTATTTCAGTTACAGTATAGCTTTACCTTGATTTATGCCTGAAGTGCATTGCACTGACCGCTGTCTCTACCGGAATTTGAAAACTAGGAGAGGGTCTGTGCTCCTGGGTCAACTAGACACTCATCCCCCAGCACATTTTTGTGCTTGTCTTCTATCTTTCTAGGGCCTTGTGCACCTAGATCCCTGAGACATTTCCACTTCTAGCCTCAGAATCAAAGCTCTGCTTGAGCTCTCGGGCATCTAGTGAGGTAACTAATGCCCTTGTTTTCATTTAGAACCCATCTTTTGGGTCAAGCTGGGTGAAACATAACCAGACTTTACTATTATTTTGTTTTTTTGTTATTTTTTGTGTTTTTATTTTGGTACTATGTGTGCTTATGTTTTTCTATCTAGAGATGGATGTATCTGCATACGTTTTATTAGAAATAAGCATAAGGGGCTTAAATATGAGGGCAATGGAGTATCTGGATGGTGGATCCTAATGTACTTTTTCCAATGGCATCCCTTAGAGTAACTTCCATCAATGTGAAGGGCATTAATGGGATGGTAAAACGGGCTAGGGTCCTCCAAGAGTTGGGTAGGTTGAAATGCGATTTGTCATGCCTACAAGAGATGAAATGATCACAGCTGGAACATACCAAGCTGAGAAGAATGTGGGTTGGAGCAGTGTATTCAGACACTCATCCAGATGATTCCAGATCAGCTGTAGCTATTTTGGTCCTTAGAGCACTACAGTTCAAGGAGCACAAAATTAAAGTGGCCATTTTGTTTTGTTATCTGGGGAATATATGGGGCACACTCTTCATATAGCGTCTGTTGATGCTCCCACCCCACCCTCCGAGGCCTTCTTTAGACATTTGTTTGCCATGGCGGCCTCCCTCCCACCGGGCCGAATTGTCATGGTGGGTGATTGGAATTGTGTTGAGAACCCCCTTTTAGATAAGAGCATGGTAAAAAGGGTGGCAAGCTCCAAACTCTTTAGAACGCTGGTTAGGGGGGTTGGATGGATCCTTGGAGGCTTCAAAACCCAGAATCCAGAGACTTTACTTTTTATTCAGAATCTGCTGGTTCATATTCCAGACAAGATAGGTTTTATACACAAATGGTGTATGCCCACTGTATGGTCGACATGGTCATCCACCCAGTCACCTTTTCGGACCATGCAGTGATCAGTGCAGTGGTCACTTGGTCTGGTGAGAATATCAAAGAATCCTGGAGATTTGACCCGGGGTTGCTAAATGATAAAATGTTTGTGAATCAAACAAAGGATACTATTTAGCAGTATGTGAGAGAAAACAGAGAAGAGGATACGCATGTTAGATTTATTTGGGATGGTTTCAAAGCAGTCCTCGGGGGCCAAATCATAAGCTGTGCCTCTTACAAAAATAAAAGACACCAAGCTAAACTTGAAAAGTTATTGGAGGGTATTGCAACATTGGAGGGGGAACATAAGAGGAACAGAGACACTTTGGTCCTATCTAAGCTGAGAGAAGATAGGGAACAATACAGTGCAGAGATGAGAAGAAAAACTGAGAATTGTCTTAGATACATACGGCAAAGATATTACGAAATGGGAAGAAGGGTGAGCTGTCTTCTGGCCCTCCGATTGAGAAAGCAGGAGGCTGAGAGATATATTCCTGTGAGTAAATGGCCTGGAACTCAGTCAATTTCTTTGGATCCCTCGCAAATAGCTGATGGATTTTTTAATTACTACACTAAATTATAAGCCCAAGAGAGAGAGAGGCCCTGATCATGTTAATACAGTAGTGAACTTTCTGCAAAAGGTCTCTTTACCGAGGCTTGAGGAATCTGAGAGCAAACCGTTAGAAGCACCCTTCACTGAAATGGAGGTGAGAGGGGTCATTAAAAATCTTAGTAGAGGGAAGGCCTCTGGGCCAGATGGTTTTGTGGTGGTGTTTTACCAACATTTCGCTATGTACAGTAATTGGTCCCTCTATTGACTAGGATATGTAATGTTGCTCATGAGGAGGTTGAGTCCCCGACTTCATGGGGGAGGCGATGATTACCCTCTTACCTAAGCCAGGTAAAAATCTGACTGAATGTGAAAGTTACCACCCCATTTCATTAATTAACCAGGATGCAAAGATTTCTGCAAAAATTATAGGTACCCACCTTCAAGGCTGCATTCCAGAATTAGTTCACAAGGATCAGATGGGTTTCATACCAGGGAGACATATTCAAGATAATGTCAGACTCCTACTCAATGCCTTGTCTGCCTCGGGAGCATTCCAGCCTTGGACCATCCGGGCGGTGATGGCTCTTGATGCAGAGAAGGCATTCGATCACCTGGACTGGGTTTTTTTGGAGTACACTCTGAGAAAATTCAAGCTTGGGGTTAAGTTTAGAAGCTGGATAGCAAATCTGTATATTGATCCATGTGCAATGGTGAAAGTAAATGGGGTAATGTCTAACAGGGTTAAGATCGGAAGGGGAACCAGACAGAGATTCCCACTTTCTCCCCTGCTGTTTGCCCTTTGCATGGAGCCCCTGGTGGCTCTCATTAGGCAATCAAAGGAGTATAGGGGCATACAAGTGCAGGGGGTAGAGATTAGGGTCTCTTTATATGCTGATGATGCCCTCCTCTATATTACTAACCCATTAAATCAAATGCCCTTGATTAATTCTTTGCTGGAGGATTTTGGCAAAGCATCGGGTTTTAAAATTAATGACTCTAAAATGGAATTGCTACCTTTGGGTTGGACCCCGAAAGGGGCTCTCCCGGTTATAGGTAACTATAAGTGGTCAAAGGACAGCATTAAGTATCTGGGCATCTGGATTCCCAAAGACATACAAAAATGGTATGCTATTAACTATGGGAGGCTTCTTCAGACAGTACAAGAAGATCTGGGGCACTGGGGAGAACTACCTCTCACCCTGATGGGAAGAATTGAGAGTGTGAAAATGAATGTGCTTCCTCGTTTTTTATTTCTATTCCAATCCTTGCCACTTAAGCTCCCTGTCATTTTTTGGAAATCCCTCAAGTCCTCTCTGTCAAGGTTTCTCTGGGCTGGCAAACACCCCAGAATAAAGTGGAAATCTTTATTAGGGGTCCAAGGGAAAGGGGGGACTGGGCTTCCCCAACTTAGAAAATATTATTGGGCAGACCAAATTCTTCCATTGGTATCTGCTATGGCACTGAAGGAGCCTCCGTTATGGGTAGAGATAAAAAGACCTGAGACCTCTTGTGGGGACGTGAGAGACTTAGTATACATGGATGGACAGGGAATACAATGTTTATATGTAAATAACCCCTGGACCAAAGTTATTATATCCACCTGGCCAGAGATAAATAGGAAACTGGGCTTACAACTGGAATTGGGTAACAATACGCCTATCAAGGCCTGTTTGGATTTTACACCCCTTAGTTGGGATCTGGGTTTTGGGAGCTAGGGCAGGAGGGGTCTGGTGAGGGTGGGTCAGATGTATTTAGGTGCAAACCTTAAATCCTTTCAGCAACTCTCCTCAGAGTTTGGACTCCCAGCCCAAGATTTATTTCGGTATCTTCAGTTTAGACATTTTTTGCAGGAAAAGGTCAGAAGGAAGAAGGTTGGTGAGACAATTAGTAACAACCCGTTAGTGTAATTTATGCTTAGAGAGGCCTCTCTTGTAATGTCTCGAAGCCGGATTTCTAGACTAGTCTTGCAGTTGTTGGCTCTTGAACTAGACCTCCTAGATAATATCAGATGGACTTGGAGCCTGGAGCTTGAGAGGAAATTGGAGGACCCAGTTTGGAAAAAAGTCTGGAAGGCTATCCATTGCACTACGGCTTCAAATTTTTGGAGGGAGTTTCGCTGGAAGGTCGCTACATGCTACTTCTGCACCACTGTAATCACCAAACACTATGGTCACCACCCTTCAGATCTCTGTTGGAGGGAATGTGGAGAGAGGGGCACCCAAACTCATATGTTTTGGGCTTGCCCTAAGCTCCAGATTTATTGGTGTCAGATCATAGCTTCGCTAGGGAAAATCTTTGGGGAGACCCTCCCAGAAGACCCAGTGCACTGGGTTCTGGGGGTGTACCAGAAGAGGATCGGGACCATGGCCCAACAATATCTGAATAACATTCTGGTGGCTTCGGACCTTAAAGCCATTACTCAATGTTGGTTGACCCCAGTCGCCGCCATGACAGAGGCCTGGTATAAGATTTGTTTAACTATCCTGGATATGGAGCAGCTTACTGCTAGAGTGAGGTTACATAAAGATAAATTTAAGGTACGCTGGTTGCCTTTTTTTCCATTACCAGGCTGAGATAGAGCAAATAAATGTCCTGGAGATCCCTTCTCGACATGCTTAATAATTTCTGGTTCAACCCTAGTAATTTTTATCTGGCCTCTTGGGTTGGGGTGACCAGTATGGGAGTGGCTGACCCTGAGTATAGTTGGGGCACAGGACCCAAGGTAGCATGGATTCACAGCAGGAAGGTCATGTCAGACGAATCTAATTGATTTCTTTGACTGGGTGACCAAAGTAATAGACCAGGGAGGGGCTGTGGATATGGCCTACTTAGACTTTAGCAAACCATTTGACACAGTCCCGCACAAAAGACTAATAATCAAGTTAGCCAGCCTGGGAGTGGGTTCCAGGGTGGTAGCCTGGGTAGCAAACTGGCTGCACAACAGGACACAGAAGGTAATAGTGAATGGAACACATTCCGAAGAAGGGGGGTTACTAGTGGAGTACCTCAGGGCTCAGTACTGGGTCCAGTCCTCTTTAACATCTTTATAGGTGGCATTGCAGAGGGTCTGGAGGGAAAGGTATGCCTCTTTGCAGATGACACAAAGATCTGTAACAGAGTTGATACACAAGGGGAGTAGAAAGGATGAGAAGGGACTTGGCAAGGTTGGAGGAATGGTCAGACATATGGCAATTTAGATTCAATGCAAAGAAGTGCAAAGTAATGCAACTGGGAAACAAAAACCCAGGAGAAGAGTACACAATAGCAGGGGAGGTACTAACAACAACAAAAATGGAACGGGACTTGGGGGTAGTCATATCAGATGACCTAAAGGTGGGTAAGCAATGTGAGAATTCAGTAAGGAGAGCCAGGGGGATACTGAGATGCATAGGAAGGGGCCTCACAAGTAGAAAAAGGGAAGTGGTTATCCCTCTGTACAGACAGTTGGTGAGACCCCATCTGGAATACTGTGTGCAGTTTTGGAGACCCCATCTATGCAAGGACATGGACAGGATGGAAGTCGTCCAGAGGAGGACAACTAAAATGATGCAGGGTCTGCATCAGAAACCATATGAAGAGAGACTGAGAGAGATTAATATGTATACCCTTGAAGAAAGGAGGGACGGGGGGACATGATAGAAACTTTTAAGTACCTCAAGGGAATCAACAAAGTCCAGGAGGGTAGCATCTTTCAGAAAAAGAGATGTGTAAGAACAGGGAGGCACAATTTAAAGACAGAGGGGGGACGGCTCAGGGGTAATGTGAGGAAATTTTCATGGAGAGAGTGGTGGATGCATGGAACCGCCTTCCTGGGGAGCTTGTTGGGTCTAAAACAGTGGGGGAATTTAAACATGCATGGGACAGACATAAGGCAACTGTAGTGGGGTGTTGCAGGAAATAGGCTTTTGGTTAACTAGAATCTGCAGCTTATCCAATAGGAAGGGAAATGGGCAGACTGGGTGGGCCAAGTGGTCCTTATCTGCCGTCAGAGTCTATGTTTCTATGTTTCTATGGCTTAAAAGAGGGAATTAGTTAAATAAATAAATTCATAAATAATTAGCTGGACTCTCTGTCAATTGGTGTACTGTCTATATGAATGTCTTTGGATCTGAGGATAATGGAATGTATGCAATCAGATTAGTTTTTAAGTAATGGCATTATTTGTTTTTGTTTATTTTTGTCACTATGTACCTATTGGGTTTGGTCTTATTGGTTAAGGTTACTGTCCGTTGTATTACTTTCTGTGCACCTTGTAATTTGTTTCTATGTTTTTTGTGTGGAGATAGTATGATGTATTTTTTATTATGTATTGTGTTGAGAAAAGACAATAAAAGTATAATTTAAAAAAAAATGCATTTTTGCACTACATGTAATTGTTTTAAATGAAACTTTTGCACTGCTATAATTTGTGAATTAAGTCATTGTATTCTTGTATGTGTATAAATGTTTTTATGTACAGGACAATGTTTAATGTGGGGTAACACCCTAACATTATGTATCCTGGATAAAAATAATATTTTATCATCATCATTATCATAATGTTGAGGGCATGAAATGCCGTTGGGTGTGTTATTGTAGGCTTGAGGGATATCTGTCAAGAGAGACATACTCTAGCACAAACAATACCAAAAGATTTGTAAATAACATACAAATCTGTTTTTATCAAATTTTTTTTGTGGTCCGGATATTCTTGTTGGTGGGTGCTGGGTTTAGTTGTTGCCTTTTCTACATGGAAACATAGGAACTGCTGGCAGATAAGGACTGCTAGACCCATCTAGTCTGCCCATTTACCCTTCTTCCTGTAAAAGCCGCAGGCCCTACTTGATCTCCAGCTTTACCTCCTCCTTCCCATTGCTAGAGTTCCCCTATGCCTGTCCCATGCATGCTTGAATCCCCCCACTGTGTTTGCCCCTACCACCTCTGCTGGGAGTCTATTCCATACATCCACCACCCTTTCTGTGAAGAAACACTTCCTCATGGTACCCCTTAGTCTACGCCCCCCAACCTCATGCCATGCCCCCTTGTTCCTGGACATCTCCTTTTCTGAAAGATGCTACTCTTTGGCACCCTATTTATGCATTTCAGATATTTGTAGGTTTGTTTTATATCTCCCCTGTCTCTGCCTGTTATTGCTGTGGGATTTTACTGAAAATTTTATTTCACTGAGACCAGGTGAGGTATTTTTGCTAAAATACTGCAGTGGCCATCTCTGTAGCTGCTGTTCATTATGCGAGATGTGCGTGCAGCGGTTCTTTCAACTGGAAAATGTAAACAACTCATGGTGTCTCTAGAGGTTTCAGATTGCACTGTGCCACAGAAGGGTACAATCGTGTTCCATGACCATTGAATTGTGGCACAACAGCATTTTGAAAATGATGGAGATATATGCAGAACAAGGCTCTACCACACTCTTTATTACAGTATATTGCATTTTATGATGAATCTGAATTATATAAAATAGGGCAATCATTCTTAAAGAGTCCTGACCAGTTT
Source organism: Neoceratodus forsteri (assembly GCA_016271365.2). Taxonomy (NCBI): domain Eukaryota; kingdom Metazoa; phylum Chordata; order Ceratodontiformes; family Ceratodontidae; genus Neoceratodus; species Neoceratodus forsteri. The sequence goes on along the minus strand of CM028129.1, from coordinate 1,100,061,733 downwards.
CGTAAAGTAACAGCATCTCTCTACACCACAAGTGTTTAGGACCAAAAAATGTTTTTTTATGGTAACAGGTCTTCAAGTAGAACTTCAAATATTGTGGCACAGTGCATCTAAATCAAAATACAGGACCTGCTGTACTAGTGCTGGAACTTTCTAGGTGTATTAGAGCCATCTTAAAGTAGGCGCCTGGCTAGAAAGACCCCACATTACTGTGCCTTTTAGATGTACATTTCATCTGCATTAGTCCAGCCACCATTGCCATTTGTTCCATGTAGAAAACTCCTGTAAATAATGTTTACATCATTAATCTGAATTTTTTTTCTTGTACTTATATATGTTGGATTAAAAATGATACCAAATGATGATAAGGATAAGAATGATGGTCCCAGAATGATACAGGAGCTGCAGGGTAGTGCCTGGGAGAAGCACTTGGAGGATCTTAACTTGTACACATTGGAGCACAGGAGAGAGAGAGAGAGAGAGGGGCAGCATGTTTGAGGTGTTCAAGTACCTCCCTGAAACTAATCAGGTGGACAGCAGTGAGCTGTTCGCAATGAGTGGTAACTTGGGTATGAGGGCTAACTCCCTGAAACTGGCAGGGGATGGGGAGGGAGGATGTTCATAAAGGATATCAGGAAGTACTTTTTTACAGAACAGATACTGACGGGCTAGAATCACCTTCCAGAGGAGGTCATCAGGGCTGAAAGAGTGGGAGGGTTCAAACGGGGATGGGATAGGCACATTGGAATAGTGCGTATGGGGAAAGACTGGGGTGAGTGGGGAGGTAGAGAGGACTGACAAGGGCACATTCCTAAAATTAGGCAGCCGTGGGCAGACAGGATGGGTGGCTAGGCCTTTGTCAGCTCTTATTTTCTATGTTTCTATCTTGTAATCAAATAACTGTTGACTGTTAGGTATTTGATAGGTGTTCTGGCAGTAAAATTCTGATAGGTGTTCTGGCAGTAAAAGAATTTTAGCTAATTAAAGGCTAGCATCAGGCCTGCCTGGCAGCAAGGTAGCAGCATGACCTTGGAGACCTGTATTTCGATGCAATCCCTTGAATTCCACATGTTACAGAAGTGAGGCATTCTTTTCTCAGTGAAACATTGCATTGGCCACCCAGTATTCCCTCTTCCCACTAAGGAGTATTGCTGGCATCAGCTGGAAAGGTAGTCATTCTACCATCCTCCCAGTCAGCGAGAAGCTGGGGACATGATGACTCGATCATCAGCTGAAAAGGTAGCCACTCTGCCATCCTCCCAGTCAAAGAGAAGGTGCAGACATGGTGACTACATTATTAGCTGTGAAGGTAGCCAATCTGCAATCTTCCTGGTCACAGAAAAGGTGCTGCTGTGGTGACTCCACCATCAGCTATAAAGGTAGCCCCTCTTCAGCCCTCCTGGTCAGAGTGAAGGTGCACACATGTGGACACATGCTGACTTCACTGGCATCTGTGAAGGTAGCCACTATGCAGTCTTCCCAGTCAGAAAGGATGTGTGGAGATGGTGACTCCATCATCAGCTGTGAAGGTAGCACATCTACCATACCCCTGGTCAGAGAGAAAGTGCAGACATGGTGACTCAATCATCAGCTGGGAAGGTAGCCACTCGGCCATCCTTCCGGTCAGCGAGAAGGTATGGAAATGGTGACTCCATCATCAACTGTGAAGGTAACCACTTTGCAATCCTCCCAGTTAGAGATGAGGTGCAGACATGGTGACTCCATGGCTTGTTGGGAAAGTAGCCACTGTGGGTTCCATGTCATGATAGCAATTGCAAAACAGCGCTCGCTATCACAGCGAGTGTACATCACCGAAAAGCAAATTGGCGATGTACACTTCTCGGCAACACTACAGCCAACAACCAAAAACAACAGTTATGTGGGGAGCTGCACCCCCCACATTCCCTGCACCCACCTGATTATAGATTACCAACTTCAGGGGGTGCATGTCGAAGAGGGGCAGACAGTCCATAAAAAAAATCCTGGCAAAAGCACAAACATTTCCCCACCTAACCCCAAACTCTATACCTGCTGTGCCATAGCTAGCCACCCTCACCACCACACTACATGGCTAGCTTGGTAGCAGCAGGTCACACTGTACCATGCAAACTTTCTTCCCTATCTCTCCCCTTCTGGTCACTGTCCTACAGTACCACAACCCTCCCTTGCTCATTCCTACCCTTGCTGTACCTGTTCCTTTCTACCCTTACAGGGTAGCTCACATGTCAGGCACTGCAAATGAGTCGCTCATAACAGAATCGCTCATTTGCAGTTGCCGTCATCACTGGATACTGCCACTCTGCCATCCTGATGGAGAAAGTGTGGACATGGTGAAGGTAGCCACTCTGCCATCCTCCCAAAGAGAAGGTGCGGATAAGGTGACTTCTTCGTCAGCTGTGAAAGTAGCCACTCTGCCATCCTCCTACTCAGAAAGAAGGTGCAGACAAGGTGACTTCATCGTCTGGATAGTAAAAGATGGAAAAATGGGGAAAAAGGAATAACAAAAAATGTTGAAAAAGCAAGATATTCTACAGCGTCTTATAAACTGCTACCCTGTGCTTAGCCCCTAAGAAAGATGCACTTGAGGTTTAAGCTAACATTGCTGGTGTTCGCAAGCTGAGGACCACTCAGAAATAAGTGAAAGAAAAACAGCTTCTTGCCAGACCAGAAGTCATCTATTAAAGCATACAAATAACCCCTCGACCAGAACAGCAAAGCATCCATTATACACCACTTGTAATCCAAAATGTGCTCCGAGAAACAGGTTGTAAACTGGAGTACAGAGAACATGCCTAGCAGCTTACAGATGGTATACTGGGAAACGTGCCCAGGCAATCTTTCTATAGTATAATTGTCTTTGAAAGGAATAGTCAAATCAGTTCACAGAATCTTGAACAAACAATAGTTGGTTAGTTTGGGAAACTCACAAACATAAAGATTTTGCAGCAGTGGAGGCTGTAGACTTACAGAGTAGACAGGAGGCTAATTTAATAAAAAAAAAAGTCATTAGTCGTCCACAACAATGGGATAGTTAAATGAAAAAAAATAAAATTTATGGGGCTTCAGCCCCCTCCCCATGCCTCCATTTGGAGCAGCCTGCATTCTGCAGTTCAGTTTTCAATGTAAGGAACTGAGAACCCCTTGAAATTGCCCACTATCATCAGTAGAGGGAAAAAACTAAACATTTTAGTGTAAACGTTTTTTTTCTGTTTTAACAGAAACTAATAATAGTTAATCACAAAGTGATGTCTTAAACTAAGAATATTTATTAATGGAACAACCCATCCCTACAGTACGGTACTGGCTTGTAACTAGCAGTACCCGGCAGAATACTGGGTGTCCTGGCATTGTTTCTCTGTCCTTTGTGGCTTCATTGGCCCAGAGAGAAACAAAGAGGAGTGGGTGATGGAGTGCTAGCCAGAGGGAACTTGGTAGTAGGTCATAGAATCATAGAATTATAGAAGCTTGACAGCTGAAAAGGACCATACTGGCCCATCTAGTCTGCCCTTTTTTAACCCCTACACCTTCCCCTCCCTGCCAGCCACTGCCCTCCCCCGATACTCAGCCCATATGCCTGTCCCATGCCCTCTTGAATTCTTCCACCAATTTAGCCCCCACCACTCCATCTGGTAGTCTGTTCCAGGGCTCCACCACTCTCTCGATGAAGAAACGCCCTCTCACATTGCCCCTGTATCTTTTTTCCTTGCAGTTTGAGGCTGTGCCCTCTAGTTTTGACCCCCTCCTTCCTCTTAAGTGAACCCTCTTCTCCCACTTTATGGAGTCCCTTTACATATTTAAAGTTTCAATCATGTCTCCCCTTCCCCTCCTCGTCTCCAGTGTGTACGGATCCAGCTCCCTACACCTCTGCTCATGTGACTTTCCCTGCATACTCTGCACCAGCTTGGCTGCCCTTCTCTGAACCCTCTCCAGCGCGTCTATATCCTTGTGGAGATGAGGCCTCCAGAACTGAACCCCATACTCCAGGTGCGGCCTCACCATGGCTTTGTAATGAGGCATTATTGCCTCCCTCTTTCTGCTAGTAATGCGCCTGCCTATGCATGCTCAAGGGATGTCTCGCCCTAGGGGCACTCACTCACAGTACTCAAGGGCAGGTCTGAGTGGCTGACTCAGTGCCCTTTGTGAGGTGTGGGTTTGGGGATGTGCTTCAGGCATCACCAGCTTAAGTGCTGGGTGCCAGGGGATGCTGGTGCAGCAGAGGGGTGGGCACACAAAGTGTCCTGTCATGTGGCTGGCTGTAGGACCCAAACCAGGGTTTACAACCCCTTGTTGCAGGCATCTTACCAGGTATGGGTGCCAAGTGAGTTCAAGGTCCAAAGGTTGTATAAGGTCCAGACATACGTAGATACATAGATTTTGTTGGCAGATAAGGACCTCCTGGCCCACCCAGTCCACCCATATAATCCCCCAATAGTGCTACAAGTCACCACTGGGGGCCGTCTTCCACTTCCCCCTCCATTATCCAAGATACCCACATGTTTATCCCAGGCACACTGAAAACCTGTGACTGTATTTGTCCCCACCACCTCCACTGGGAGGCTGTTCCAGTCATCCACCACCCTTTCCATAAAGAAGAACTTCCTCATGTTTCCCCTGAACCTGCTTCCCTCCAACTTCATATTGTGACCCCTAGTCTTAGAATGCCTTTTTCTCTGGAAAATACTCTCTTCCTACACCTTGTTTATTCCCTTGAGATATTTGAATGCCTCTATCATATCCCCCACCTCCTCCAGTCCTCCTAGTTTAATTCCCTAAGCCTCTCTTCATAGGTCTTCTTATGTAGGCCCTGCACCATTTTGGTTGCCCTCCTCTGCACCGTCCCATCCTGTCCCTGTCCTTCTGAACATGGGGCTTCCAAAACTGCACACAGTACTCGAGGTGCAGCCTCACCAATGAAGTATGCAGGGGAATTACCTCCCTTCTTTTGCTGGTGATACCCCTCCCTATGCATCTCAGCATTTGGTTTGCCTTTCCCACCATCTTCCCACACTGCTTCACCACCTTAAGGTCCTTGGTAATGATGATTTCCAGGTCTGTTTTGCCTTGTGGCCTCTAGTACCTCTCCCCAAAGTATAACTCCGCCCCCAGGCTCCTGAGTCCCAAGTGCATAACCTTGCACTTCTTTGTGTTGAACCTAAGTTGCCACCTTCTTGATCACAGTTCTAACTTTCCTAGGTCCTCCCTCATCCTTTCCACCACCCCCATATGTCCACCCTGTTGCAGATCTTTGTGTCATCAGCAAACAGGCTTACCGTCCCTCCCAGTCCCCCTGCTATGTAACTAACATAGATATTGACGAGTATAGGGCCCAACAGTGACCCCTGTGGTACCCTACTAGACACCCTCCCCTCCCCGGAGTGTACCCCATTTACCACCACTCTTTGGCTCCTGTCTCTAAGCCAGTTTTCCACCCATTTTTCGATTTTAGGCCCCACCCCCAGGCTGCTTAGTTTCATTGCCAACCTTTTATGCAGATGGTGCCGAAGGCCTTGCTGAAATCCATTGAGGCCACGTCCCCCCCACCACCCTGAGCCACTACCCTGGTTACCTCATTGAAAAACTCTATCAGGTTGGTCTAACAGAACTTCCCCCTGTTATCCCATGCTGTCTCTGGTCCTGCAGTCTGCTGTCCTCAAGGTATTCTACAATTCTTTCTTTTAGGAGCAATTCCATTACCTTGCCAACTACTGATGTCAGGCTAACTGGCCTGTAATTTTCTGGCTCCTCCCTACTACCCCTTTGTGCAGCAGGACAACATCAGCCCTCCTCCAGTCCCCTGACACATCTCCAGTTTCCAGAGACTGGTTGAACAGGGCTGTCAGGGGCCCAGTCAGTACCTCTCTGAGCTCCCTCAGCAGCCTGGGGTGCACTGCACCAGGGCCCATGGAAGTGACAGTTTTGTGGCTTGGCACATGCCACATAAGACCTTGGCCACCCAGGTGTTTTCCTGCTCATTTTTGGGGCCAAGGTATGGGAGCATGTTTAAGTGTGGGGTTGGCTTTGGGACATTTAGTGGCCCCCATGGGAGAGTGTGGGAATATAGTGGGGGAACCACCTCAAGGAGTGCTCTCTGATGGTTCTTGGGCCTGAAGGAAATCCCTGAAGAGGGGGTGCTGGCTGAATGAACAATTGATGTTCCCGCCCATAGTAACACCAGACTGGCTGCTTGTGAGCCAGTCAGGTGTTAATATTGTTGAGGACATTATCATTCATTCATTCATTCTGTAGCAGGACACTGAACAATGCAATGGTTTTCTTTTTTACATGAATTACCGGGTCTGGTGGCAGGATCCTTTATTTTTATGGGACTTTGGGGGGAGGAGGAAGACATTTGGAGGCTAGACAGTGGTAGTATAGGGGAACATTGCTAAGTATACAGTATATCTCCAGGAAAGGAACAAGTGGGGTTAGGTGGGTGGTTGACTGAGTATGACGTGTGCTGATAGGAAGGAAATGGATATTCTATTCAGAGTTATGGACTTTAAAATAAAATTGATAGTCTTTGCCAGGACTTTGGAGAGGAGTAGGAAGGTGGGTGCTAGACAGTGAGGTTGGGAATACGCTATTCTAAATTGCCAGGGGTGATCGCAGTATGCCACTATGGGTGAGTTCTTCATTTGAAATACCATTGGGGAAAAAAAACATTGTGTAATTTTTTTCATCAAAATGAGTGGCTGCAAATGGAGTGGCAGCAACAGAGTGCATCAAGTCTGCGTGAGTGAGGTGAGTGTGGCAGACTCCTTCACAGGCACGTTGAGTAGTTGTGACACTCCGTCTGGGCTGTGAACACATCCATTGCAGTAAGCAAGTCCCCAAAGTGTAATCAGCAGCTGCTGAACAGTGTAATTAGAAGCTATAAGATACAGAGCTGTGTAGAAGCCGTCTGTTTCAGTTATAGCCCCATGTGTAACAGTCTGCTGTTTGTTGAGTTTTAGTGCCTGTTTTGTGACTGTGCACCTCCAGTTTTCATTCAACAGTTACAGCCCATTCATGAAGCGACTGCTCCTGCTTCCCTGAGCTACCGACTGACCAATCACGTCTGTGGCAGAACCAAGAGGGGGTGTGGCTACCAACTTCAAAAGCACCCCAGTTCAGTGAGCTGCAGTGAACAGAGAAGCAGCAATGGAATGCATTGAGTCTATGTGAGCAACTGAGCCTGAGGAAGAGATTCTGTTTTTTTCACTTGACTTTTAGGGGTTTTACATAAGGTTTAAACTGTCTGATCAGCTAGCTTTAATTGGACTGTTATTGTTAATGTGGTCAGGGTGTTTCAACAGTAACGTGTCCTATTCTGAGGAGTGGGGGGCATTTTTTATGAGTGGGCCAGCATCAGGAACTGATTCTCTTGGTAATTATGATTTATTTGTTCAAGCATTGGGCAACTATGTTGATAAAGACTTAAGTTTAGAAGCTAGGTTGCTTTTCAGTTTATTTTATCTAGTTTTTGTAATTTGCACGTAAGTGTTAAGGGTTCTTATTCTTTATTTAGCAAGCTTAAGGGTGAAAATGTTTTATATGATGAAGTAAGGACTAGGAGCTTACTGCTTCTACTGCTGTTAAGTTCTGGTTATGTTCACCCTCATCTTGGTCCGATTCATACTGGTTCTAATCTTATTGACTCTACCCCTACTTGTGCTACTAAAGATACTGGTTCCCTCCTTGATAATAGTTCACCTTAATATTCAGAGTCTTTTGGCCAAATGGGATCATTTTGAAGCTTGGGTTGGATTTAACAACTTTGACATAATAGCACTATCTGAAACCCGACTAAATAATAAAATTGGTAATAATGAAATTACTCCTGGGGGTTACTCTATTTATAGGCAGGATAGGGTTGAGAAGGGGGGCATTGATTTATGTTACTTCCAGTTTAGTCTTTGGAGGTCCTGTCTCCATGTAACTGTAGTGTTTGTGACTTTTGAAATAACCCTAGGTCAGGTAACGTGGCTTTTAGTAAATGCAGTTTATATATCCCACCTGGGTTGAGTGGACAAGGGTTAGACATTATCTTAAGATTTGAGCATAATATTCCTTTAAATCGTAACTGCATCCTGCTTGGTGATTTCAATATTAACTTGAGTCAAGATACCTCAGCTGAAGCCAGAGACTTGTTTCTTGAGCTTGGGGTACAGTTGTTGATTCAAGAAGTAATTAGGTATAATTACAGGCCACCTATTGATAATATGCTGGATTGAACAGTGGTCACTCGTCCTTCTAAGGTGGTCAAATGTAGTGTCCTACTGGATTCTGTGAGTGACCACTGTCATATCTATTGTGAATGGAATGCCAAAAAGTGTAGCAGTCCTATTTATATTTATTCTAGGAATCTTAAACCCTCAAACATTGAACAACTGAGAATGACATTTGACATGGCTGATTGGTCTTTTTTTGAATACTGTTTCTGACATTGATACAGCTTTCGGTAAGTTTAGCAGTCTGTTCAATGATTTGTGTGATAGAGGTATACCAAACAGGACGATAAGAATAGGAGCAAATGAAAAAGAATGGGTCACCCCTGATTTATTGACATTAATGAAACTAAGAGATAAAAAATGGGGAAGGTATAGAGTTTCTCTTGATCTTGCTTCCCTCCAAGAATTCCACCAGTTTAGAAACAAATACAAGTCTGCAGTTAGGACTACTAAAAATGTTGGGAAGGGAAGGCAATGTTAATTGCTTTTAGTTCATGGTGACTCAGGCCTGGTATCAGATCCAGGGAACGTGGCAGAGATTTTTAATAATTACTTTGGAAATTTGGAAATGTATAGGACTGAGACCAATACATTCGTCATCCTCACCCCCCAAATCAGAGGCGTTAGAAGACCTTAATTTTCCAAAATTTGATTTCAATAGTGTTTCTACAAAGGTGGTCACTGATTATGTAAAGAAATTTAATCCTTCTCCTCTTATTGGGTCTGATAATTTGGATTATATAATTTTGAAATTATTAATTTCCCAACTAGCAGGCCCAATAGCTTCTATTTTTAACTATTCCCTTTGTAATGGTGTGTTTCCTAGTAAATGAAAAACTGCAATTATTAAGACCATGTATAAAATTAGTAATAGGGAGGTGGTTTCAAATTTTTGTCCATTTTATTACTTGCTCCACTTTCTAAAATCTTAGGATAGTTTATGATCAAATTGTTTTATTTGTAAATGATAATAAGCTGTTAACTCCTTCTCAACACAGATTTTGAGTGGCAAGTAACACCAAGAAGGCCTTGGTGAGGTTCACTAGTAGCGTGCATGGTGCCATTGATAGGGGGCGCCATGTCATTGCCATTTTCATGGACCTTACCTTGATTTAGTGGATCGTGAATTATTGGTTAAATCTTTGTTTAATTTTTCTAAAGAGGTTTCTTGTCTGTTTTTATTTACTTGGCAGATGTCAGAAAGTGTCAATCCAAGGTTGTTTCTCTGAATAGCTTTCTATTAAATGTTGGGTTCCCCAGGGTTCCATCCTGGAGACCCTTCTTTTCTCATTATGTCTAAATTCAATTCCCAAATCCTGCAATTCATCTGAGCTATCACTTTATGCAGATGATGCAGTCATTTTTAGTTTTGGCTTCTTTCTCATAAAATGGTGCTACGTTTGCCCCCAAAAAAACCTAAATTCATGATTTTTTCTGGTTTTAAAATGGAAAGGGATTCCAACTTATCTGTCACTGATTTGAATGGCAGCACTATTGAAAATGTTGACAGTTACAAGTTTTTGGGATTGACTTTGAACAGTTCCTTATCCTTTAAACCATGTGTTAAAAACATTATTAAAACCATTTGGCAAGGGCATGGGGCCTGATTCTAGAAGGTTGGTGCAAGTCATCGCCAAACGTGACTTGCGCCAATCGCAGCTGCGACATTGACCCTGCACCCTATTCTAGAAGGGGCAGGGTCTCCGTGTCTAGGTCCTGTGATTTGCAATGTGCAGCCAGGTACACTGAACAGAGAGCTTACCTGACGCGGAAGTCACAAGCCACAACCGCAGGTCGCAAGTGCTCCCCCCATTGCCCACACACTGCCAGCACCCCACAGGGCTAGAGGCCCCTACCCACTGTCTGGTGTCCCCAAAGTGCACCATTGCCAGCATACTGTATGTACAGTACAGGTATCCCTCATCCCGTATGTACACCTGGTGGTCTAATGACCCCGACCCAGCCGTGCCTGTCCACTCAGCACCACCCCACCCATCCCCAGCCGGCGACTGGTACAGCCCACCTCTCACCTCCATGGCCAGCTGCCAGCTGTGTTCAGTAGGGCGCTTACTGAAATGACACACTCAGAAATTAATTTCTGAGTGCTGCTTTACAGTAGCACCTACTGAACTCAGTCGCCGGGCTGGCCATGGAGGTAAGAGGTGGGCTGTGCCAGTCACTAGCTGAAATGGTGGGGGTGCTGGGGTGGACTGGCATGGCTGAGTGGGGGTGGGGGCTGCTAAACTATCAGGGATGGTCTTGGGAAATGCCAGCATATGAGGCAGTGACTCAGGGTCGGGGCACGGTGGGGGTTGACAGCACCGCCTACAGGGCAGTCAGCAATGGCGGCTTCAGGGAGCAGGGATGTGGGAAGCCCTGTGGGGCAGACAAATTATGCTTCGGGGGGCAGGAGGTGTGGGAATCCCTGTGGGGAAGACACATTATGCTTCAAGGGGCAGGGGGTGTGGGCAGCCCTGCGTGGCACCCACTGGGGTATGCAGGGCATGGGTGGAGGGCAACTATGGCTTGACTGCTGGGCTGCTGGCAGGTCTACAGGACCTTCGGGGGGGCATCTGTAAGTTAGACCAGCTAAAAGCTGGTGTACCTTACGTTGCCAGTACTCCTCTGGGGGTTCTTGTAGAATCCTGACATTGGGGACTTTGTTGCTGCCCTTCTGGAATGGGGTGCAACTGCTGCCATAAACCCCCTAGTGACATGTCACAGGGGGTTTATGGTGCAACTGCTGGTGTAACAGCTCTTTGGCGCAAGTGGCCTGCGACATATCGCAGGCCACATTGTAGAATTGCGCATGTCACAACTGCTGGCGTAAGTTGCTACTTGCGCCATTCTACTTGGCGCAAGTGTTGTCATGCCAGGCGTAACTTTTCTAGAATCGGGGCCATGGTATGTTGTTTAGGGTTATGAATTTCTTTTTTTCAGAGATGCATAGATTGCTGGCCCATAATCCGCTATTTTCAGTCATGGACTTTGGGCTTCCAATATATGCTGCAGCAAATGCTGGCAATAATGACAAAAGTTGGTTATACCTGGTTAAAAACAACTAAAAAAAAAAGGTTCAGACTGTATGCAATAATATTTGTAGGTTTATTACAAATCCCCCTAGAACCACTCATCATTTGTTGTATACAGCTGTTGGTTGCCTCTCCTTAGAAGACTGGTGTATAGGTTAATATGCCTCCCGGAGCCACTCATTTTCTGTATAAGAGTGGTTTCACATGAGTTTGGCTGGAGCGAGGACAGCGAAGTGAAGCTGAGCTGTTCTGGCTCAAGCTGAACGTAAGTGAAACCACTCTTATACAGGAACGAGTGGCGATGAGGGACACAGTAATATATCATTGATCGAGCACGATCAATAATATAAAAAACTGTTCCAGGAATGTGCCCATTTCCAGGGCATCTGCGCATGTGATGCTCTGCACAGAATAAGAGTGTCTCACATGCAGGGGAAAGAAGCCCTGTGACTGGTTAGGAGCGCTCCCACAATCTATAATAAATTTTGTGGTGGTGTTTTCTTGCATAAGGATGTTTTGCACCTCCTTTCTAACTCTGTCTCTGGCATATTTTGCATGTCAAGTCATTGTCATGGAATTAGAACCAAGAGTGCTAGTTTTTATTTTTATATATAACTCCATTTAAAAAAAAAATCTTCCTCTCAGAGATCACTTTTATTCAGGGCCCCACAATTTTATAGTGCATTGCATAATGAACTCATTTACTGTTCTACTATTACGTTGTTTAATGTTAAGTTGAAATCACGGTTACTTCATCATACCACCTGTACTTTCTTCTGATGAGGAGATTAACTTATTTGTTGAACTTCATATATTTTTTACGTTTTGTATTTCTGTGTAGTGTTTGTATTATCTTGTTGCTAATGAAAACTGTCAGTTATGCTCAGTAGCTTACAAGTATAAAAAATAAATGAAATGAAGTGCTACTTAGCCTGGCGACAAATATAAATAGTGACACTTCTCCAGCACTTATGCTGAGGAATTGCCACTATGTGTAGTTTTTGCCAGGCAAAGGTGAGCACTTTGCCATGTGAAAATGATGTGTATTGAAGCCTCTGTGGACGAGAAGTCAGGAAAGCTTCCTGAAGTTCTTTGCAAAGTGAATTTCCCCGACTTCGCTTAACTCTAATTTCCTACTCACTATTCCTTGATTCCATTGGTAAGCAAAAATTTGTCCAGCTTTGCCTTGAAGCCTGTACTGTCTTCATAGCCACTGTCTCCACTGGTAGGCTGTTCCATAGGTTCACCATCCATTGCTAGAAGAAGTGACTCCTAACATTACTCCTGCATGTACTGCCTCTGAGCTTCAGGGTGACCCTCACGTCCTGCTGGAGCACATCAGATCAGTCATCTGTCTTTTGTTTTATCAGTGTACTTCAGTGTGGGGAAGACTGAGATCATATCGCTTTCAGTTCCCATTTCTACAAGGTGAATATGTTAAGAGGCATCAGACTGTCCTCCTAGCTTTTGCCCCCCATACCTCTGATCATTTTGGTGACTTTGTGTTGCTCCATCTCAACTGTCTCAATATCCTTTTTTGTATTGAGGAGCCTAACATTGCATGCATTACTCCGTATTAGCCAGAGCCTTGTTAAAAGGCATAGATACTTTCCTTGCCCTGCTGGTAATACCACTTTTGATGCATGCCAGCATTCTTCTGGCCCTCTTGACAGCAGACACATGTTACTTGTCATGCTTCAGCCCCTTCTGTATTATGACCTCCAGATCCTTTTTCTCCTCCACTCTAACATGAGAAGCTCACACAGTGTGCCGGTCCTACCTCTGTTTTTCCTCTGCAAGTCTGGTACCTTGCTTTTGGCTACAGTGAAAAGACTGAGATTCTAGTAGTTTGATCAATTGCCAAGCTTATTCAGATAACCATTTCATTCAGCCCGGAGTGTATGTATGAGTCAAAAATGTCTATGCTTAATCTTACTAAAAATAGTCATCTGGGGCTGAATGCAGTAAGTTTGTGCCGATCTTCAAGGGAGTCCACCACTCTGGCCAGCTTTGTGACATCAGTGAACCTAAGCAGTCTGTTAGTGACCCCATCTTTGAGGTCACTGATGAAAATGTTTAACAGCAGTGTCCGCAGCTTTGATCCCTGAGGGACTGACACCAATGAATACCCCTCTTCATACAGAGTTGAACCCATCCACCACACCATTTCTGCCTCCTGCCATCATTCTGTTGCTTATTGAGTCATGCTGAGAGGGGAAAGAAATTTGACCTCCACCAAGTGATTCATTATTCTGTCCTTCATAATAGGTCCCAGGACCTTGCCCAGTACTTTTGTCAGGTTTACCGAACTATAGTTTCCTTCATTGACCCTGGCCTCTTCTGAAAGATGGGGTTGTCACAAACCTTCCCTGTGTCCTAGAGTGCTCGCTGAGTTCACAACTGAACACTCACCACGAGGGCCCAGGGCTTCCTCTCCAATCTGGGTAACAGTAAAATACAGTCTTGAGTCTGTAGCCAGGTGAGAACCCTCCTTGGTTGCTGTACTAGGGGGAAGACCCGGGCATTTCGAGTTCTTCGGGGGTGTCCTCGTAACATAGAAACATAGAATCTGATGGCAGATATGGACCGCTTGGCCCATCTAATCTGCCCATTTCCCTACCTAATGGATAAGCTGCAGATCCTAGTTAACCAAGAGCCTACTTCCTCCTACCCCTCCATTAGAATTGTGTTATGTCTGTCCCATACATTCTTGAATTCCCACACTGTTTGTGACTCCATGACCTCCTCAGAAAGGCTGTTCCATGCATCTACAACCCTCTCTGTGAAGAAATACTTCCTCACATTACCTCTGAGTTGTCTCCCTTTTATCTTCAAATTGTGCCCCCTTGTTCTTGCACATCTCTTTTTCTGAAAGATGCTACCCTCTTGGACTTTGTTGATTCCCTTGATGTATTTGAACGTTTCTGTCATGTCCCCATCTCCCTCCTTTCCTCGGGGCTATACATCTTAAGCTCCTTTAGTCTTTCTTCATATGTCGTCTGGTGCAGACCTTAAACCATTTTGGTTGCCCTCCTCTGGACAGCCTCCACCCTGTCTATGTCTTTGTGGAGATGGGGTCTACAGAACTGGACACAGTACTCCAGATGTGGTCTTACCAACTGTCTGTACAGAGGGACAACAACTTCTTGTTTTCTATTGGTGATGCCTCTCCCTGTGCATCCCAGTATCCCCCCAGCCCTCCTTACTGCCTTCTCACATTGCTTGCCCACCTTTAGGTCATCTGATATTACTACCCCCAGGTCCCTTTCCATTTTTGTTGTTGTTAGTATCTCACCCCTAATTGTGTACACTTCCCCTTGGTTTTTGTTTCCCAGGTGCATTACTTTGCACTTCTTTGCATTAAATCTAACCTGCCATACATTTGACCATTCCTCCAACCTTGCCAAGTCCCTTTTCATCCTTTCCACCCCACCTTGCATTTCAACCGTGTTGCAGATCTTTGTGTCATCTGCAAAGAGACATACTTTTTCTTCCAGTCCCTCTGCAATGTCACTTATAAAGACATTAAAAAGGACCAGACCCAGTACTGAACCCTGCGGTACCCCACTAGTAACTCTCCTTTCTTCACTGTGGACTCCTTTTACTATTACCCTCTGTGTCCTGCTGTCCAGCCAGTATTTTACCCAGGCTACCACCCTGGGACCCACTCCCAGGCTAGTTAATTTGTTTATTAATCTTTTGTGCGGGACTGTGTCAAATGCCTTGCTAAAGTCTAGGTAGGCCATGTCCACAGCCCCTCCCTGGTGTACTTCTTTGGTCACCCAGTCAAAGAAATCAATTAGATTTATCTGACATGACCTTCCTGCTGTGAATCCATGCTGCCTTGGGTCCTGTGCCCCACTGGCCTCTAAGTACTCAATAATTCTTTCCTTCAGAAGTGATTCCATCATTTTCCCTACCACTGAGGTCAAACTGACAGGTCTGTAATTTCCTGGCTTTGTCTTGCTCCCACTTTTGTGAAGGGGAATCACATCTGCCCTCCTCCAGTCATCAGGTACCACACCATCCTCCCATGATTTATTAAAAGGGTAGTGAGTGTTATCCTAGTTCTTCCCTTAGTTCCTTTAGAATTCTGGGGTGAATTCTATCAGGCCCCATTACTTTATCCACCTTCAGTTTTAGTTCTTTCAGAACCCTTTCTTCTGTGAAAGGACTGGGATCAACCCCCTATCCAGAGTGCTTCAACTGACTGGATTAGGTATCTCCCCCTGCTCTTCCATTGTGAATACTGAGCAGAAGTGTTTGTTCAGTATCCCTGCTTTTTCACTGTCACTCTCTGCCCAACCACCCTCCTCTTTATTCAGCTTCAGTATCCCTGCCTTAGTCTTTCTTTGCTCCCTAATGTACCTATAAAAGGTTGTATCCCCCTTCTCAACTGAGTTGGCTATCTTTTCCTCGGTTCGGCCCTGATTGTGTCTTCTCCCACAGGTGGTGCAGTGACCTGGTTCCCCCCTACAGAGCCCTCTAGAGACCTATGTATCTCCCCAACTTAGGCACCCAAATTCCCTTCCAGGATCATAGTCTTTGGTAGCTATGGTGGCACCTATAGCAATAAACAGGTGTGTTACAAATTAATAACCATTCCCATCTTCACACACACACTTAAAAATCTCTTCCAGGCAATGTGTTAAAAGCAAGTGTTTTTACTAATTACTGGAATAATTATCATACAAGGCTTACACACAAACAATTCAGAAATTTGGTTACAGGATAACAAACAAAAGTTGGAAAAAATGTACTGTGAATTTTAACTGTCTAGCTTCTACCTTGTCTGTGGAGAATCAAAAGTCCAGAAAATAAATGAATTTTCTACAAAAGATTCTAGTTCTTTTGTAGCCACTGGACTTCAGTCTGAGTGCGTGGCAGTCTTGCTCTGAGGTAGACAGTTTGGCTTCTCTGGTGTGTCAGGAAGAGAGTCTCAGGAAATTTTGTTTTGCTCTGTGTTGAGCAGTCTTATATAACCCTGGTCCTTCAGTCTGTAACTCTTTGGTGGCCTTATCGTTTAGGCCAGTGGGGGTCTCTCTTGCTCTTTCCCAAATTTTAAGGAAGTGAACATTTTTAATTATTTATACTTCCTACAGTCCCAACATCCTGGCTGGGCCTTTGATCTCCAGTGTTTTTCCTGCCACTTAATTAAATGTAAATAGACTTCCAGATCCTGTTATTATTTATTTATTTTTATTTAGTTGTTTTAACCAGGAGTAGCACACTAAGCTGAAAGCTTTTTTACAGGAGCAACCAGGGAGCACAGGGAAGTTAAGTGACTTGCTCAGGGTTACACAGTATGCAAGTGGAAGCTGTGGGATTCAAGCCCAGGTCTGGTCTGCTGGATGTCACCAGATTTGCAGCTCAGAGCCTTAAACCACCGCGCTATACTGTTCTCAAAGTATGTTGTTTAGAAGTGGAAAAGTTTATGACAGGCAGCAGTTCTCCCATCTCCTGTCCCTTTTATGACACCTCCTTCCTTTGATCAGTTTACCAGGGGATTCCAATCTTCTTTGAAATGTAACTTTAGGTTTCCTGTTAAGCAAGCCTTTCCCAGGCAAAGAGAAATGTTAGACATTTGCAATATACATTGTCTCTTTCTCAAGTACCCTTTAAAAAAGAAACATGGGCATCCTTCTGGTAAACCTTATCTCCAGGCCTTTCTGGGGAATTTAAACATAAACCGAAATATAGAAACATTATGACAGAATATAACTGAAGTGGCCAAATCACCACAGGGGTAACTTGGCCACTTTTCAGTCCCCCTGCGCCACACCTGTCTGGACAGATATGAAACATTACTACAAGTGGCCCCACCAATTTTTCAGTTAGCTTCACTATGATCCTAAGATGTATCTTGTTCACCCCTTGGAACTTAAACTACCTGCCTTGATAGTCACCAGGCAGTCAGCAAGCAGAGTGGGTCGAAAGTCTGCAAGCTACATGATGGCTACCCCTTATGTCATAGGCCCTCCCAGTGAACATCATCCTTCCCCTGGGGCCCTTTGGTCAATACCAAAGTAAAATACTGAAAATCTTAGCCATCTCCCTTGTTCTCGCACAGGTTTAGTTCAACCCCCATTACTTTGCTTTCCAAGACCCAATCCCCTCCTTCACCTGTCTTCTTTAATTTATGAACTGTAAGAAGGATTTAGTGTTGTCCACTGTTCCTATTGCTATCCTGGCTTCCAGCTCCTTCTCAGATTTATCACTTTTAGTCTTGTACTCCATCAGTGCTAGTCTGTACTTCTTTCTGACCTGGAGGCAACCTGTCTATGTCTCGTGGTCATAGCTTTTTGTTCAGGATCAGTTGACCTAAGGACAACAATTGGTGTAACCATATCAGATAGTTTGCTTTCAAACCTCACTGTATCCTTACAGAACTTTGGTAATGCGCATACACACACACACACACACACACACACACACACACACATACATATCACTCATGATGCAGTATTCTTCTTCTTCTACTGCATCATGGCTAGCTAGACTGTGTGGTGGTGTTCCCAAGTTTCAAGAAGTAAGCAGTGGGAGAAGTTCAAGAACTTTAAACAAAAAACAGGCTTCAGTATGTTGACAGTAATATGGTGGATTTACATTTTTTCAGTTTAAGAAAAAGGAATGAAATGTTCATGTAACCCCTAGGTGGCACTATCTCAAGGGCTAGTACCCCTGCCTGCTTGGCTAGTAGCAGGTTAAGGGGCCTGAGTTCTGAAACGGATGCCTCCACCTGGAGGTCAGGGTTGGTAGTGGTCAAGCTAACCTGGGCATAGCCCTGCGGGAGACTGTAACCCCCATCTTTCCTTACTAGTGTCCAGAACAATATACAATAATCACTTTCACAATACTCCAGAAACACACACAAGTACCCACACTGTTTGCACTTACCACCAGGGCTTTCCTCTGGCCTGGCACTGAAGACCCCCTGTAAAACAAGGTTATACACAGCAAATAGCAGCAGTACAGTACTCTTGCACACACTGGAACCAGAGTCAGGGTAAATGCAAAAAAGAATTAGATCTGATATATTTAAGGAACTTGAATAAGGGAGGAGTGTAATCAAGTTAATTTGCTTAAAGGCTCTATCAATCAAACAGTTATGCATGCACTTCAGGGTCCATAAACAGTCACACACTCTGGGTACCCAGATGGAGAATGGTGGGCTAGCCAGGAATGTTGCAGCTGGTTGGGACCCTGTGATGGAAGAAAACATCATGCACAGCACACACTCTATTTGTAATCCGGAGCCAGAGGGCTCAGTTCATGAAAAGAAAATCAGATGAGACACTTTTAGATTAGGCTATTGTTGCAGGGAGCCACCCTGATGATTACTCACGATACCCAAGACTGGACATAGGCTGGATGAAAATTGAGACAGCAGGTGGTTAATCTGGAGTGCCAGGAGAAGCAGAGCCCACACGATTCGCCGAGGCATCGTTCCTGATCAAGCATGGAACAGGGGGCTGATCCCCAGGCAGGTCTCTCATCAGTGGCTTTCTCTGTGCAGTGTGGTAGTGTGTCAGGGCCAGCGTGGCATGACCTAGGCCAAATGGAGATGAACACGGGTTCAGTCCAATTAGGCTGGATAAAGCTTCCAGAAAGCAGAACACAGTTCACACAGTGGGGAACCAAATCATGACCCACTTTCAATACACAGTACATTTACATGTAAGGAAATTCTACTGTACCAGGCAAACTGCTCTCCGGTCACGATCGCAAAGTCTCTGCACAAACCGGGGATTCAAAAGCAGCTTGAAATCCTGACAGGCCGATCGCATTCAGCAAATCTTTGGTCTTCTTCAGGTTAAAGCCTGGTCATAGTCCAGTGGCTTAAATAGTCCTCACAACTCAGATTTAGTCCGAATAAACTCTATTTTCCCTTTGAGGGACAGCAGGCAGACAGGCAGGCCAAAACTCAGCCCTTTCACAGTTCTCCTATGCAAAACTACACAGAACTGCTGCTCAAAAATCACTTGAGCTGTTACTTCTTCACTTCTCAGCTCAAAACTGAAACTGGCTGCAGCAGCCTGGGAAATACCACAAGATCCAAAAGGTTTAGTTGGCTGATCCTCCTGTCAGTCACAACAAAGGCTCCCCCTTCAGGTGCAAAAGGCACAAAAAGCCCAAAACTACAATTCCTACATATTTTAACTCCTGACAGCTCCTGTAGTCCGACTCCATTTTTGGTCTCACCAGTACTGATTGGTCCAATTCACAGTCCAGGACCAAGATAGAGGAGATAAACAAAACAGTCCTTGCTGCAAAGAAGGCAGGTTAGGCAAACTACATTATAATTATCACTCTAAATGATATTCAGCAAATAGTTACATCTTTCAACACAGCTCCCTCTCAGATTACTTATGATTGCAATCCAGGCAGCTCTTAAATAGACAGTACACAGAAGCTATACAGGCACTCTCTGGCAATCACATTTAAACTGCTAAAATGCAGGACACCAGCCTGGTAGTGAGCATTTAGGCAAGCTCGAGGAAGACATTTTGGGACCCCCATTTGTAGGGGGGTTACATGCACAAGGCAGTTGTTTAGCTTTCAGAACAGAAACTGACTTGTGTCATGTCTAGAGGTTTCAGAATGCTGTTGTACAACAGAAGGGTACAATCACATTCCATAACCCTTGAACTGTGGTACAATAGAATTTTGAATAGGATGGAATTATGTACAGAACAATGCTGTACTATACACTATACATGTTTATGCTATAGGTATGGGGATGGTCAGTACTCTGTGAAATATTCCCTTTGTCTAAGTGGCATTGGGTGCCTCAGCTACCACCCTCTCCGTGGGATCAGTGGAGGTGATGTGTGGCACAGCAGGTCCCTCGTGGCATGTATTTGGCAGGAAGGCAGCACAGCAGTGCCATACTGCACCCTGCATATTTGCATGCATTATTGTATAGGTCCACACTGGGCATCAGCATTTTGGAGTGGGATCTTCTCCTCATATTGTATACTGAACTCTGCTAACAGAGCAATATGCTGTGCTGTTTTCTGTCAGTGAAAGTGTTTACTAACCTGCTTAGACCACATTTTGGGGTTCTTCTGGCTGTGTCCACTTTACACTTAGGCTCCCATCTACACCTGTTTGTAGATTGTGTTAAGCGGAATATTGTATTACAAATCTAGGCACAGATTCATCCTTATGTTCATATCCCTAGAGGTTAGAGTAACAAGCTGTGAATGAGCTTGGTACATCCAGCAGACAGATGTGGGTTTGATTCCCACAACCTCCACTTGCATACTGTGTGACTGAGCAAGTCACAAAACCTCCCCAGTGCTCCCAGGTTGCCTGAAAACAGGCACTTGTGCCTAGTGGGACTTACCTGGGAAGGAAGGAAGGGAGGAAGGAAGGGAGGGAAGGAGGGATATAGAAAGAGAAGGAAAGAAGGGAGGGAGGAAGGAAGAAAGGAAGGAAGGAAGGAAGGAAGGAAGGAAGGAAGGGAAAGACTAAAATAAATATCCACAAAACTTCTATCACTCTGCTTTTTGAACTGTTACATTTGGATGCAAGCCATTTGTATTTTGCACATAGTTATGTTTGTAAATAAAGGGCAAAACTCATTCCGTATGCAGCCTCCTTCTGTTTGAATGCAGCAGAAGCAGATTGTGTGAAACTTTTGCTTACATCCATTTTGGGGTTTGTGAATCCTACAGCTGTAGTCTTTCCTGTAGTCTTTCAGCAGGTGTCACTCCTCCTGCTGCCTCTCTGCCATGCTTACATGCTCTGTTCACCTCCTAAGGCTTGATCCCCAGCCAGTTTCCAGGAATCAGGTGGTTTAGACTCGGTTGGAATGGATCACAGAACCATCTGCTCCCCACCAAGAAACTCATCTAACTTTAGTAACTGAGGAAGAGGGGCCAGCACATTCAGCATCTCTGAAGTGGGAGAGGCAGTGCTGCATCAGCTTGTCTGTCCCTGCTATGTCCCTCCCTCCACCCAAAGGCAATCACCAGAAAGTCTGCAGTGAATCCCTATTGTCTGGAGTGACTGATGTCGTGAAGGCACCTTTGATGTGAATGTCATTACTCAGTCCACTGTAGGAATCACTATTGGACTGTCCTACTTTTTCTCTTCCAGGATCAGTGTAAGATGACTCTGCATCCTATCATGGCCCCTTTGGCCCAAGATGGGGAGTGCAAGTCAAGTATCGATCCTGGGTCTCCCACGTGGTAGTGTGGTGCACCATGAGCTGGAGCCACTGTGTTGGGATGCTCTTCGGTTTTTGTCTTGTACTACAAGGAGGTCAGAAGCCCTGAATGTGAAGCAAAAATCCTACAAACTTGTTTTTGAAACTAAAATTAAGCAAACATTAGCAGCTTGTGTTAGGTGAGCAGTGAGCAATCACTCTTTGACAATACTGCTCAAATGGTAAATGGCTATGGTGTTGTCTAAAGAGTGGAAAGATTAATGAAGCCAGGTAGGAGGTCCTTTTGAAAACATTAGGAGCCAGTTGTTTCCACACCTAAAGCTGGACAAAACAAGCATAGACGTGGTGGTGGTGGGGGGGGGGGGCTGGTACTGATAAATAGACATTCCCCCCAATAAAAAAATGCAGGTTTTTTTTACTTCCTAATGGACTGTGCTGCCATGATCAAAATGTAAGCCTGACACAAATCTTACTTTTGAGGGTACCTCTTGAAGTAGGCCATCACTGGTAGGACTTAGCTGACAGGCACCAGGGCCATATGGAAGCCTTCTAGCTAGCAGTCTACCAGGGGGGCCGCCCACCTCCGATGTCAGTGGTTGAAGTCAGCCTATCCTATAAAGGTGGCAGCCCCAACACTCTCCTCAGTTCTTTCCTGCTGTTGACAAACACCCATTGGACCACTGATACTGCCACAGCTACAGTCAACTGCCATTTTACCATGTTTAACTGCACTTTATTGCTTTTTGATTTTTAATTTCATTTAACATAAAAATTTTGGTGTTCTCACCTGGCAGTTTATGACTTCAAAACTTTGCTCATCTTCCAACTGCTCCATGAAGTGTGCCTCTGGCAAACAGGTCCCAGACAAGGATTGCCATTCTTCCTGCATCTTGTGCCTAGGCCCAGACCATAACATCCAAGCCTGCGAGGCCTGTCAGAAGTTCAACCTGACCACCACGAGACATTTCCAGAAGATCCTGGAAAACCACTTCCTTAAGCAGAAGGTCGCCTCGATGGAACTGGAGCTGCAGGCCAGGAGCTCCTCCATTTCCCCGGCTCAGTCCTCGGGGTCTTCCACTTCAATATTCTGAGACAAATCTACTGGGAAACAAGCATAGGGGCAAGGACTGGGACCAACCCCAGTCTGCTTCCCACTAGAAGTCCCCACACAAGCAGTCGTCGACTTCAAAATGGACTTACTCCTTCGGGAGTCTGACCTCCCCAATCCCACATGCCCTAACTTCGACTGGGCTACTGGTGGCCCCACCACATGCTTGGTTCTCCCTCATGGGCAGCAGCTCTTTGGGACAGGGTACTGTGTATCTTACCCCTTATCCACTGCTATTCCAGACCTTGTTCTCCACGGGCTCACAATTAGGTGGCTTGGCCATAGCCTCTAAGGCCAGCGCAGGTGCAACTAGCAGCAGTCTCCCAGCTGCCATTCCCCCAACACCTGAGCCACCGATGCTGGTCTCATCTGCTGGGACCACCGCCAGTTCTGCCCCTCCCTCTCAGGGGCAGACACTGCAGGACACCGTTGCCTCCCCAGGCCCGGTTTCTCTTCAGCCTTCACCGGGGGCATCACCCTGCACTCCGCTGCCTGTTTCCCCACATCCAGCACCCATGAACACCCCTCTGGCATTGCCTTGGCAGAAGCCCATCTGGCCTGCACCTGTCCTTCCTCTGCCACAGTCTGCAAGACCCACACCAACCCTGCCCTACTCCAGTGGGATTGATGCCTGTTCTGCCACAACCTACACCTGCAGGACCCGGGCCTGGGTACACTATGCCGTCTCCCACTGGTCCGGCACCTGTATACCCCTACCCTGTGCTGGCAGGGCCCATGCTGGGCTACCCATACACTGCTCTTTTGGGATCATCGCTGGTTCCCACTTAGCCGATGCCCATGGGACCGACACTGTCCTCTATGGATTGTCACAGTCTGATCTCGGCCCTGTGGTTCTTTCTGCAGGCACAGGTTCTGGCCCTGAGGGTACCAGCTCTGGCCACTCATCAAGGGCCTCCCTTGGGGCCCGTTTCCCCCAGTCACTGTATAGCCAAGCTCTAGTGCTCTTCACACACCCAGGGATAGGCTCGTTGCTGGGTCATCTGGATGCTTGCATGATTTTCAGCCTGAGGACAGCAAGGACGACAATGCAGACAATGCTGACCAGAGTTTCAGCAGTGAGTCTTCTTCCTTAGGTCCAGAATCCTCCAAAGGGGAAGAGGCACTGAGCAGCATCACCAATTCCCCCCCCCTTCCCAGGCGATCCCACGTTTATGGCCATCATGAGGCATATTCAGGCCACTCTTGGGTGGGAGACTGAAGAACAGGATTCAGAGAGGTATTGGCTGGCAGTCTACCTATGTCAGATCGACACTCTTCCTCTGGTGGTCCCCCTGATAATTGACTCCTATGAGGACATTACCCGGGCTGCTTGGAACTGCCCCCATATGGTCCCAGCCATGTTAAAAAAGACCGACAGGCTTTACCACTCCCTGACTGGCAAGCCATATTTTGGTGAACAGCCCAAGGCTGATTCAGTCATTATCAGTGAGGTGTACAACTGCACCAAGAGACCAAAGCACCTAAGCTCCCTTCCAATGGACAGGGAGTCTTGCCAACTGGACCAGGTGGACAAGCATGCCTTCACCTCTGCCACTCTGGCCATTCAGGCCATCAATTATTTGGCCCATGTGGTACAATACCAGAACCTGCTCTGCGACCAGGCTAGGGAGGCTGTCCTAGCCATGCCAAATGACCCCTTCAAGCAGCAGAGCCTACAGGCCCTCAAAATGGGCTCAGGCATTGGTAACCACATCCTCAAGGCTGCCTATGATGTGGTAGATTCCTTGGACTGGACAACGGCCATCGGCATCTGTATGAGGTGCCACTCCTAATTACGGGTCTCTGGCTTCATGCAGGATGTGCAGTCTAACATAGCTTTCAGCTGTTGTCCAATATAACATAATGGATGCCCCTTTCAGGGGTTTAGAACATTTTGGGGGAGATGTCCAGGATATCATCTATGAAGTCCAGACCTCAGGACGGGCTCTCAAATCCACCCATTCTATGTACAATACCCAGCAGAAGTTGGGGCGGCAAGCTCTTTTTCATCACTCCTCCTGCAGACAGGTCCATCCCCTCCCAAAACCTAGTAAAAGTGCAAATCGGGAGCAGTTCTCCCCGCTCCCTCTTCCGCCATGACCTGCAGCACCAGAGGTATGGAAGCAGCCCCAGCAGTGGCTGCTCCCACCCCCTGAATCCTTGCCAGACACCTCCCCCAGTTGTTCCACAGGAGGCGGTCATAAAGGGTCACTTCTCCCTGTACCTGGACAGGTGGAGGGAGATCACCACAGAAAACTGGGTGTTGCAGCTCATTGAGCACAGCCACACTCTCAAGTTCACAGCATGACCTCCAGAAACCCTCCAGGCAGTGCCTTGTATCCTCCCGGCCACGCCCCCTCATTTGGGGGAAAATTCAGGCCTTACTGTGAAAAAAGGCCATAAAGCCATTCCTGCAGTGTCAGCAAGGATGGGGGTTCTACTCCAACTTCTTCCTGGTCCTCAAGTAAACAGAAGCCCTTTGGCCCATCCTGGACTTTCGTCAGTTGAACCTGTTTATAAAGTACAAATGGTTCAAGATGGTCACCCTTCTGGGTTTACTGCCCCTGCTACATCAGGGAAACTAGCTTTGTTCCCTGGATATGCAGGATGCCTACCTGCATATCAAGGTTTTTGTCTCCCACCAGTGCTTACTCCATTTCCACTTCCAGGGAGCGTGCTACCAGTTCAAAATCTGCCCTTTGGTTTGTCCTCAGCCCCCAGGGTCTTCACCAAATTCCAGACATTGGTGGCAGCTGCCTTGAGACAACAGGGGTTTTGCATCTTTTCCTACCTGGATGATTGGCTGCTAGCGGCCCCATCCAGGGACCAAATCCTCCAAACTCTGTCTCACACCTGCAGCCTGTTTCAAACTTTGGTCATTACGATCAGCCTACAAAAGTCTTTCTTGACCTCTTGCCAGCACCTCCTGTACATAACGGCAATGTGCTGGACACCATCCAAGGGAAGGCATTCTTACCCCCAGCACAGCACAGCATCTGATGGACCAGGCCCATCTTCTTTACTCCAGCCATCATGCTCCGGCAGGGGTCTTTCTGAGGCTTTCAGGCCTCATGGCCACAGCCATTGCCACAGTTCCCCTCACTAAGCTGCAGATGCAAATCCCTCAATGGACACTGCAGATCCAGTTAGACCAATGCATGGACACCCTGGATAACCCAGTGCTGGTATCAGATCCAGTCAAGAAGGTGCTGTTCTGGTGCCTGGAGCCCAGTAATCTATTTCAGGGAGTTCCCTTTTTGTATTCCTCCCCCTCAACAGAGCCCTACAATGGATGCCCCAAGGACTCAGTTGGGGAGCCCACATGGGGACCCACAAAACTTGAGGGACATGGTCAGAGATAGAGAGGGATCTCTGCATAAATGTCTTGGAGATGCAAACAGTTCTGTACTCTTTTGTAGGCCTTCCAGACTCAGCTCTCCCTGGGTCTGCTATTGGTTCCGATGGACAACATGTGTGTAGTCTATTACATAAACAAGCGGGGGGGGACTCATTCCTATCCCCTGTGTAGGGAGGTGATGAGAGTCTGGTATTGGGCCATCAAGCATGACCTACAACTCTCGGCCATCCATATTCCTGGTAACCAAAACATCCTGGCGGATAGCCTAAACTGCTCATGGTCCAGAGCCCATGAGTGGGAACTTCTGACCTCAGTGGTAGAAAACCTCTTCAACAGATGGGTTCAGCCCAAGTTGGACCTTTTTGCATCCTCACACAACACAAAACTGCTGTGTTTATGCTCGCTGGATCCAGGACCTGGAGTTTTCTGGAGAGAAGAATTGTTCCTCTCCTGGACAGGGAGGTTTCTGTATGCCTTCACTCCCTTCCTGCTCCTTCAATGAGTTCTGATCAAACTCCAGATTGAGGGGGCTACAAAGATCTTCCATCGCACCCTTCTGGCTTAGTAAAATTTGGCTCCCTTGTTGCAACAACTGGCAGTGGAACCTCCGTTGTCCCTGCCCCGGTGCACAGGCTTGCTCTCCCAGGAACAGGGCACCCTGGTCCATCCAGACCTCAAGTCTTTCCATCTCCATGCATGGCTCCTGAGGACAAAGCCATTGCCAGATTTGGGGTCTCCCCCAGAGTAGCAGATGTCCTAGTGGCAGCAAGGAAGCCCTCCACCAGGGCCACTTACTCTATCAAATGGGAGCACTTCACTCTTTGGGCTGCCTCACGCCATTTAGATCCCTTCACCTGTCTAGTGGATCAGGTTTTAGAGTACCTTCTGTCCCTCTCAGACTCAGGGTTGTGGTTCTCCTCTAAGGTACTTCTTTCTACCATCTCTGCATATCATGTATCTGTGGCTGGGCACTCAGTGGTCCAACTAGATGTGTTCTGCACATACTTGTGGAGCATTCTGCATTTGAGACCCCCAGTCAGGAACCCTGTCCCCCATTAGACCTTAATTTTGTGTTGGAAAAGCTTACTCTGCCTCCCTTTGAACTGGCCGTGTCTTGCGAGCTACCCTTTCTGCCACAGAAAGCATTATTTTTAGTTGCCATTACTTCTGCTCAAAGGATTTCAGAGCTTCAGGCCATCAATTGTGAGGAGCCTTATTTAGTTTTTCACAAAGACATGGTGTCTCTGCATAAAAACCCTGAAGTTTCTTCCTAAGGTGGTGTCAGAGATTACTTTGAATCAATTCATCCACCGGCCTGTTTGTTATCCGGAGCACTGCAACCAAGGGGAGGCATTGCTCCATACCTTGGATGTGTATAGAATCCTGAGGTACTATACACTCCAGACTAAGGACTCTTGGAAGTCCAATCAGTTATTTGTTTCTTTCGCCCCTGGGAAAGAGGGCAGTCCAGTGTCCACACCGTTTTTGTCTAAATGGTTAGCTAATTGCATTGTCTGCTGTTACCAGAAGTACAGCAAGGAAATGCACAAAGGGGTTAAAGGACAATCCACAAGAAGTATGACTGCATCAGTGGCCTGCTTCTACAACATGTCAGCTGCTGACATTTGCACTGCTTCCACCTGGAGCACTGCCAACACTTTTACCAAGCATTACAGTCTGGACATCGCCTCTAGGAATAGTGCCAACTTTTAGCCATCCTCCAAGGACTCTTTTCATAGGCTTTTATTCCTTTGGCCTTCCTCCCAGACTATCTGTCTGTTCTGCCAGAACTGCTTGGGACTCAGTTCTACCGGTGATGGCCTCCTGCAAGAGATACCCTCGAAGTAAGATAGTACAGTTACGTAAGAACTTACTGTAACAGTAGATCTTTGAGAGGATCTCTTGCAGCAGGCCCTGCTCTCCCTCCTTCCCACTCTCCTGTGTCTCTCTCCCCTTCCATGGGGTGAGCCTTCTGCTTTATTGTTTCTATGCTATTGGGATACCTTTGTTCCCCCTTTCTGGTATCCTGCTTATGGTCTCCAGTGGAAGAACTGAGGAGGGTGAGGGGGCCGCCCGTCTTTATAGGATAGGCTAACATCAGGCACTGGCATCAGAGGTGGGCAGCCCCCTCTGGTAGACTGCTAGCTAGAAGGGTTCTGTTTGGTCCTAGCCCCTGGTGACTAAGTTCTTCTGGTGATGGCCTGATGCAAAAGATCCTCTTGAAGATCTACTGTTACATTAAGTTCTTACATAAGTGTACTTTTACTGAGTCTTGGGCATTGAGCAGTGTAATCTGCACCCTCTGCCTGAATTCTTGGTCCCAGCCTGGGATCCCAGTTAGGTACATAGGAGGTTGAATTTTGTCCCAAGGAACATGCAGTACCTTTGAGGAGGGAGTATGGCAGCTGCTGCTACATGATTACCCTCTAGTGGCCCAGCAGGAGGAGAGTCACAACAGAGACCTCTCTCATCTCATGTTCTCCTCCTTTCCCGATGTACAATGCGACAGTAACACTGGATGCAGAGGTGTCTAGTATTTGTACCTGAGCTGATATCATGCTTTGATTTCTGGTGGTGGTTGGGGTGCTCGCCTTGGCTGACCAGCATATTGGATCTAATCTCCTCCTGATCGAGCGTGAAGACCCCACTTCAGAGGTGGCGTATGGGGCTCACCTTGGCTGCCCAGCACATTGGATCCGATCTCCTTTCGACCCATCCAGGAAACTCTACCTCAAAGAGTGTGTGTGGGGGGGGCGGGGACTGCCTTGATTGCCAAGCACGTTGGATCCATTCTCCTTATGACACAGGCAAGATGCACCCTTTCTCAGTGGTGGGGGGAAGCCTTACTGGGAGCTGGGAGCTGGCAGCAGATACGGGGAGAAGGAGGTTGAAACTGCAAAAAGAGAGGAGGGGAGGGCACTGGAGAAAATACAATAATAATAAATGGACACAAGACACAAGGATGGGGATTAGCGTGCCTGTAGTATAAAGCAAATGTACTTGTAGAACTGCGTAGAGAGCCTTCATTTAAATTGGTTTTAATGCTGCATCAGTAAAGACATTCTTCTTAGCTTTGATCAACAAAGTCTATGTGTGAGTGTGTCTGTATGTGGGCATGGATTCCGGCCACAGTCTCACATAGAGGTATGACTGTGCTAGGTCAGACACTGTTGCATTCTTTGGAGGTTTCTAAATGATAGAGTAAACACTGTCTGAAGCAAACATTTCAGACTTCTGAAAATAACATACCGTGAAACACCATAACCTTTCAGGCTTCTAAAAATAACACATTGTAAAATGCACAAACTTCAAGGCTTATGATAATAACAGACTGCAGGCATTTTCTTGCAAATCTAATCATAGATCCAAATGACACCCACCCTAAGGAAGGCTGCGACAGACAAAGCGCAGGGGCAGAAAGTCATAGTTTGTGCTTCAGAGCAATAAATCTTTGCAATTTATTTGCATTCTCCTTGCTTTATTTGACTGTATCCAGTTTAGTGTGCTACACTGTTTTGGACTCTTCTGTATTGTCTGTGGGTTAGCTGCCTGCTCGTGTTCAGCACCACCCTGCACCAACTTGTCGCAGCAATTTTGTTTAGATTTGTTTAGGAAGGGTGGCATCCTGGCTACATTCTTCAAGTGATAAGATGTACTCCTAATGACAGTAGAGATTTGAGATGTAAATTCCAATTGACTGTCAAAAAAGCAGCTCAGTTTTGCTGGCCTTTAGTAAAAAAAGGAATTATTGTTTAACCAGGAGTAGCACACTAAGCCAATGCTTGTTTCCAGATGCGACCTGGGAGCACAAGGAAGTTAAGTGACTTGCTCAGGATCACGCAGTATGCACCTAGGTGGCTATGTGTTGACAGACCCCACCATCAGCCAGCTTGCACTCAGCCAGTACTTGTTCACTGTGATGGCCTTCTTGACCACTCACATCTAACCTCCTAGCAGGGTCTAAATGAAAGGTAAAGCTGAGTGTCATCTGCATAGCAGTGAAAATTTAAACCATACCTTTGGATCACTTCTCCCAGCAGAGGCGTATATACTGTGAAAAATAAAGGGTAGAGTACAGAGCCCTGAGAAATGCCTCACACAACTGGGGAAGGGACAGAGTGACAGTTTCCCAGCACCATAGTCTGGTTACAGTTTTCCGGGAGAGATCTAAACCAGTTTAACACTGTGCCAGACAGTCCACAGCAAGTCCTTAGGCACTCAACCAACTACCCATGATCCACAGTATCAAATTCTGTTGACAGGTCAAGGAGAACAAAAACAGAAAGCAGTCCCTGATCCCTCACCAGGAGCAGATCATTCATGACTCGAACCAAGGCAGCCTCCATGCTGTGGCGCGAATGGAAACGAAATTAGAGGGGCTCGCAGAGTTCAAATTTCTCTAGGTGTTCTGTCAAATGAACTGCCACCACTTTCTCTATAATCTTTCCAACAAAGAAAGTTCAGAGGGCCACTGGGGTCAAATCAAAGCCATAGCTCAACTAACAAGGGCATTGCCCCCAGTGAACCTTACAAATATTAAAGCATAGCATTGAAAACCCCGCTTCCACCAAAATCAACAGTGCACACCCCCATGCTTTGAAAACTTATACTCACAAAACGTTTGAGCACTGAGGCAGCACAGAAGAGGACCATTGAAAAATAACGACCAGAAAGGGAATGGGATCAAGCGGATGAGCAAAATTTACGATCCCTTCCTGCACAAATTTTGAGACATTAAAAATTCTGCTAAGTGGACTGTTTAAGTCCTGCATAGGTATGCTACCATGGTGGGTATGATTAAAGCACCTAGATTGGTGCTCTTTAATACTATGCTGGGGAAGAATTCAAATCTAAAATTCTGAATCATTTCCTTCTGGTGGAGTCTGTCAACACATGCAAACAGAATTTAAATTGATAACTATTATCATTGGAAATCAGCTGCAGTGAGTATTGGGATTTGCTTATCAAGTCTGGGTCCCTACAGGCCTGAACAGCATGCATTTTCTCACTCACATAATTTTCTTATTTTACACTGATCAGGATATTCTTTTCATTATATTTCCATAAAGGAAGTGGACTGAAGTTTTGAAGCATTACCTTCAGATGCCTGAGCTAAGGAGGTTTCTCTAACCTGTCACTAGGCGTGCTCATCAGAGGTATCCAGTAATTCAGTTTTCTGATGAATGATAGAGTCACAGCAGTGGTGCTAACTAATTTGGCCTTTAAGTAAGTAGCTGGGACTGATTTTGGGACACCCAGTAGGGAGCAATAAAACTGAGCCACTGTGCTGTCCAAGATGTGGTTCAATTGATCTGCTCACACTTGAGCTACATAGAAGGTTTGTGCATTATATAGTTAGCCCTAAATGTACATAAGACAGGCATAACTGAAGAGCCAACAGACTTATAATTGAATTTTTTACGGGCCTAATATTGTGTGGTTTTTTTTTCAGTTTTATCTCAACATTCTTGATATACTTTGTTCATAATCAATTTATTGAGAAAGTTATGCCCAGGTATATGTAATCACAAACAGTACGCATAATTTAATTCCCTGCTCTCCACATATAACAGATCTTATATGAGCCAAACCCCATTACTTTACTTTTTCGAGATTTATCTTTAGTTCTAATTATTCTGAATATTTTGCCTAAAGTTCCAGTTTCCCTCTGCAGGCCAGAACATGACAATGAACATAAAGCCAGATTGTCAGCATATGCCAGCACTGGGCAGGCTTGACATTTTCTTGCAGTTTCCTAAAGAGTTTATTTTTTCTTTTTCAGGTGGTGGGAAGTGCCAGTTCTTTGGAATCCATGTCTGGGACTGATACCTTTAGTCCAGCGGGTACAGTGAGTATCTTATTCTTTTGTATACTTTGTTACATTATTTCTTGCTGTCTTTAAATTTTATTTATTTATTTATTTGCATTTTCTACACAAGATAACACAATTAACAAGACAATTACGGCACAACATTTTATGTTTAGTGAAGTCCTGCTTCCACTAAATTTTACATCTGGGAGATATTAAAGCTCAGGAAGGTCAGAGTGACTTGCTGAATGTCACACAGGCTGTGATGGAATTCAAACCTGTGATGTCATGCTTCCTAGTTCAGTGCTCTGACAATGAAACCACACTGTCTTGACATATGAACATATGAAAATGCCAGCAGATTAGGCCTTAAAGTCTATCATGTCTGCTTGAGATACAGCTCACAATACAGTCACTGCTGCTGCCCTCCCCTCCCCTTTTCCCTCCCTCCCACCAAGTTTTTCCACTCTGAGTTCCCCTACTGGCCACTTCCATAATTTTGTTAATGTATGGTAAAGGCCAAGGCACAGTGAAAAACCAATACAGTAATACTCGGCTGAAGGATATTAACTAAGCAATAATGCTAAATTACCAAACACTCCAGGTGGATTATTGAAGCCAGAGGCACAGCAGAGTGTTGCCAACCACCTGAGAAGTTTGGTAGTATATGGCATTAGTGCACACCCTGGCATGTGTTATTGTGTTCATAGATACATAGAATTTGTCAGCAGAATAAGGACCGATTGGCCCATCTAGTCTGTCCATTTCTTTCCTACCTTTTCATACACTGGAGGCTATAGCTGATCTATGACTTTCCCTCCCTTGCCTGTTTCTAGCATTCCCATGTGCCTGTCCCATGCATTTTTGAATTCCTCCACCATTTTTGCCCCCACCACCTCGATCGGGAGACTATTTCAAGCATCCACCACCCTTTCTGTAAAGAAGTACTTCCTCACATTGCCGCTGACTCTACTTCCTTCCAACTTCAAGTCATGTTCACTAGTTCTAGTCCACCCTCTTTTCCAAAATATCTTCCCCTCATAAAATGGTTTTCAAAGCTATGACATCAGGAAATAAGATTGTTAAATCTGAACTTTGCAGAATGTGTGAAGCTAATGCAATCATGTGACCAGTTTTAACCAACAAGATTGCTTATTTATCTAAGCCATTTTATATGCAATTGAAAACATCCACACTTACAGATGTTCACAGAATTGTGCATACCATTCATGTGTGGGCTTTGTGCCTAGGACAGATGTGAATTTGTTAGGCCTAGAAACAATATTTGTTCATTCCAGCTGGCTAGGTACAGTATAAAAACAGCAACAACACATAGATGGTGCACTCAAAGATGGAGCTGGTGCTATCGTAAACAAGTAAAAAAAAACAAAAAAAAAAACATGCAAACCAAAACACACTTGGGACTAAATATAGCATAAGTAAGATGTGTCTTCATATTCAAAAGTGCAGTGGAAAATCCCTAGCATTTCATGTCTGAAGCATGTTGCTTTATGAGGGGCACCTCTGTACTTTCAAATTTGAATAAACACCTAACTTTTGTTATTTTTCTTTTTTTTTTGCAATTAAATGTACTTCATTGAGGTTTTACATTAACTTTTGTTATTTTTCATCCCATGTGTGCCCAGGTACAGTATGGGCTTCCTGCTGTTGTGAGAGTAGACTGTCTTTCCTGGGTGTTTGGGTAATTCCCATATGTTTTCTTGGCCTTTCTATGTTCACCATGCACACGCACAGTAAACATTTTGTTATGAGAGTGGGTTTTGAGAGATGTGATACTGTTAGTCCAATGCAGAGCAGTCTGTAAGGGACTCATCAGTGTCACACCAATCATCAGCCAGGCTGATCATGACATTACTCTGGCTTGCTGGGCAGAAGCTTCATGTAGTTCAAAGGAGATAGCCGGCCCTATCATAGGGCGGCTCTTTCCTTTGATCTACAGTACATAGCCCTGCCCAGCAAGCACAGCTGGTCTGTCATGATCAGCTTGCTGTGGTCCCTCTCCCCCACTCCCATCATCATCCCCAGTACTGGCTACAACACTGCTACCCCCTACTCATTTTCATTGTGTGACACCGGGGGGGGGGCACCACCGGTACTGCCAAACATAACACTGACACTTGGGTGTCCAATCCCAAGTGTTGGTATCTAAAATAAAGAAAACCATCCCTCGTAGTTTTTTTTGTATGTAAAATACACCGTAAAAACATTTTTTAAAAGCCCATTGAATATCTATTGCCACTGCTGCCATTACTGTCCCCCTACCTGACCCTCTCACTCAGCACTCAATACACTCAACAGTCCCCCCAAGCCCTTACTTACCTACTGGCGGTCCAACACCATAATCATCTCTAGACTGGAAACACATCTTCACTCTTCAATGCTGGACAGCGAACTGAGGAAATCAGGTATGCGGTTCAATGTTTTTCAGTGGGGTTTGAACATGTTGTCATAACTTGGTCGTTTCTGAATATTTTTGCCCAAAATTTTCAATATGCTTTTTTGAACCCCATGGCAGGAACAATTATAGTGAAATTAGGCAATCTGTCCCGAAAGGTGATTTCATGATTGCTACATGAAATCGCCTTTAGTGTAGCATTTGAATACTTTTTCTACCCTTGTTCTTGAGGTGGGGTGATAAGAAGGCTAAGTGGGGTCATAAGAAGGCTATGTTGAAAATTTGAGGTAAAACTACTAAAAATGAACAAGGATATGAGCCTATGCTGAAATTTATGAATGCGGGCTTATAACTTTGATAATTTTCAATATTTCGATCCCCAATTTTCAACATAGCCATTTCTTCACAGCACCTCATGGACCTCATGGATGTGACATCTGTCATTTTCACATCCTGGCCAAAACATGTTTTCACACTTGTGGTGTGAAATCACCTTTTGGACAGGATTTGAACATTTTCTCCTCCCTTGTTCATGCAGTGGGTTGAAAAGAAGGATATGTTGAAAATGTGGGGTAAAAATATGAGAAAACAACAAAGTTATGAGCTTACGTTGAATTTTGTCAATGCACGTTCATGACTGTGGTAATTTTCAATATTTTGACCCCATCTTTTCAACATAGCCATTTTTTATATCACCTCATGAATGTGACAGCTGTCATTTTTCAAATCCTGGCCAAAATGTGTTTTCACACTTGTGGCACAAAATCACCTTTCGGGCATGATTTGAACATTTTCTCCACCCTTGTTCATAACGTGGGATCATAAAAAGGCTATGTTAAAAATTTGGGGTAAAAAATATTAAAAATCAACAAAGCTATGAGTGTACATTGACATTTTTCAATGAATGCTTGTAACTGTGGTAATTTTCAGTATTGTGACCCAAGATTTTTCAGATAGCCATTTTTTCACACCACCTCATGAATGTGATAGCTGTCATTTCTCAGACCCTACCCACAATGTGTTTTCACACTTGTGGTGCAAGATGTTTTGGCCATTGTTTTACAAAGGCACCTGTCATGCTCAGAAGATTATGTTGAAAATTTGGGGGTTAAAATGTGAAAAATCAACTAACTTATGAGGAAACATTGAATTGTTGCAACATTTACTCGTAACATTATTTTTGTCCCTAATGTTTAATATATCCCTTGTGTTACCCCACCTCCTGAACATGGCAGGTGTCATTTTTCAAATCACCTCCGAAACTTGTTTCCACAGTCGCACAGTCAAATCACCTTTTGGAGGGGATTTTAAAAACTCTACCTGTCTTGATCATAATGTCAGGTCATAAAAAGATTGTTAGACATTTGGGAGCAAAATGTGGGAGCCCACTTAAAAGTAGATATTGCCTCTCAGCTACCCTACCCTATCCTGGGTAATTACAGTCTAACAATCTGTAAAAGCAGGACTCCACTTAAAATGAGACATTGCAACTCATCTGCTCTATTCTGGGTAAATCTACAGTACAAATGTGTACAAGTGAGACCTGGTACAACAGCAATACCAGCGA
The DNA here is from genome assembly GCA_016271365.2 of Neoceratodus forsteri. Taxonomy (NCBI): domain Eukaryota; kingdom Metazoa; phylum Chordata; order Ceratodontiformes; family Ceratodontidae; genus Neoceratodus; species Neoceratodus forsteri. Next base: position 1,100,026,062 of record CM028129.1, on the reverse strand, counting down.
CAAACATTTGGCACTGACAAATGCTTGTTTCTGCATATGCGTTGGCCCTTGAGCCACCACCTCCTTTTCTATTCAGGTGCCTGCCAGTCGCACCAAGACCCAAAAAAACTGCTACGCTCATTGCCAAAGCCAGTGGGGATCAACACATAGCAGGGCCTTAGGAAGCCAGCAACCAGAATTTAGATTGTTCAAGGTGCATTATTCTCATTCAACACTTTTGCAGTCAAAACCTGTGAAAGCAAGGAACAGTTGCAATTGCTGGATGGGCGAGTGAAATGGTTGCAATGTCATTGATGGTTGCAATGTGATAAAGAGTAAAGAATGAATGAAAATTGAGTTATAAGCTATACAGTTTCTAATTAAATAATGTATAGTATTACCAAAATTCAGATGAAGTAAAACAAGTGTGTATGTTTTACAAAAATGTGTTTGTAAAACTGTCATGTAATTTTAGGTAGTGATACAAAAAGTAGTATTAATACAGTCTAAGTACAGAAAAATAGTATTGGCACTATGTATTTGCCTTTTATTTATTTATTTTTTGCTGTGTTAAAGCTACAGGTGCAAATAATATACTCAAAAAGCAGTTTTGAATAGTATTGATACAGTAAAAACAGTATATACAAGGCTAATTCTTAATGGTGGACTCAAAGCTTTGATTTAAAAAAATATGTTTCTATTCCAAGGGCTCCAAAATTAGACCTTTCAAAAGATAATTTCTTTAAAATGGGATAACTTTGGAACCATTAAGGTTACAAATATGTGTTTTTTTTAAATGAAAGCTTAGTATCCACTAAGTTGAAATATCAGTATTCGATATTGCTACAACTGCTATATATCGATATATAGAAACACGAGTTACTGGATAGTTAGATATCTTGTATTGGACCAACATATGTCTTGTACAAAGACGGTATAGTGCACAAGCTCTCAGGCCCAACAGGCCCCATCGTCAGGTGCAATAGCAATCTGAGCAGAAGAAACTGAAGTTATACAAGTACGAGTTGCAGTGTTTCAAAATAACTTATGACAGGATAGTGAAAAGGGTTAAAAGGAAGGGTGAATAGATAATGGATAGGAAGAGGTCTGTAGCTGTGAGGGGATACATTTCAGGAAGTGCTAAGGTATTCATAAGAGAGGCTGAATAGGTGCATTGAAGTGTTAGTGTAAAAGGTTTCCAGACAGGAATGTAGAACATAGTAATTACCATAGATACACAAAGCGCAGGGGAGATCTCAGAAGAAGCATATCTGTATAAAGTACCATGTAGTATTACAGATGTCATAGCTTTCCATAGTGTTCATAAATCTAATGTCCTGACTTAACCCATCACATTTAGAGATAAATTGTTTGATATATTTTAATTTCCATGTGCTTATATCCTGTGTGTTTTTGAAGTTGCTCTTAGTGTTAGGAAAAGCAGATCCAAGAGAGAATAGAGAGAGAGAGTAGTCTTTCTGGGAAAATTGCTATCCTACTGGTTTGCTGATAACCTGCTTTAATATTGTATGCCTGTGATGGTTCATCTTGGTTTGCAGTGGGTACCTTGCTTCCCCTACATAGCATCCATTTGTGCACCAGCAGGACCACTCTCCAAGACATGTAGATAGAAAAATGCAATGTGCAATACATAAGGGATACACTACCCCCTACTGGAAATATTGTTACTATTTTTTGTTCAAGTGCCAATTGGCCTGACAATATCATGCATGGCAAAGCAGCAAGTGGTGATGTCGGGTCAATCGACATGAGAACAAAAAATATCAACAGTATTTCCGGGGCGGGGCAGCATATTCAATGTATGCCATACCTCCAAAAAAGTGACCAAAAACTGAATTTCTTGACATTTTTTGCTGATTATGAAAAATCTGAAAGGTATCTGTAAATGAAACATCACTCATCAACTTTTGTGCTCAAACTACCATGCTATCATTTTTAATTTTAAAGCTGCAGTAGTGGCTCTGTGGCACTGAGGGTTGAGGCGCTGGACGCCACATCTCATGCTACACCAGCAACCCAAGTTTGGGAGTGAGCTCGGGTGCCAGGGGTCAGCAGGGGAGGGAGAGGATTAAGCATCCGACAAACTGTTCTCCTCTCTCAGGAGGAGGGTCACAGTGTTGTCCAGTGTCTCAGTGACCCCCGGCACAGATCGAGGGTGCTGCAGGAAGCAGATAAAAAGACATTTGGGAGTGTGGCAGATGCCGACAGGGTTGCCATGCACCATGGCATCATTGCATGCCACACTTGGAAGGGGGGAGGAGTGCAACAGAACAAGAAAACAACCAGCTCTGCAGGGTAGGCGATGGAACCTGACCCCGATGCCCACTGCAGGATCTCACCCACCCAGCCTTCCAGTTCCTCCACCTGGGCCCTCATCTGCAGCTTGGACAGTCTATAAGACAGCACCTAAGAGGAGGGGTGGCCCCACCCCAGAGGGGTCAAGCCGGGAGTACTGACTGCGGTGGGGGGAGAGGAGGCTCAGGATGGGGAGACCTCAGGCAGGCAGGATCAGGCCAGGTTGCCTGAGACAGGCCCCGCAGGCTGTGACCAGAGGGAAAAAAACATTAAAAAAAAAAAGTTACAGTATTTGCATTATTTTGTTTAAAAAAGTAAAAACAACCTGAACTTTCTGTTTTTGGTTTTGCCAATTATAAAAAAAAGGTATCTATAAATGAAACACTACTCATTTTTTGTAAATATTTTTGTGCTGAACAAATTTCATGCTGACAGTACCATGCTGTTATTTTTCATTTTAAAGTTACTCACATTTGTTTGTCAAAAAAGTTTAAAAAATTGAATTTTCTGCTTTTTTTTCTGTTAATTATAAAAAATCAAAGGTAACTATAAATGAAACACCACTCATTTTGTAGATATTTTTGTGCTGAACAATTTTCGTGCTCACAGTACATAGTATCATTTTTCATTTTAAAGTTATTCGCATTTGAATATGGTTAGTGCTGCTACAGTGGCTGAACGTTTCAAATGAGTTCCAAATGAGCCTTTCAGTACCTACCATAGGCATATTAGGACCTAGAATAAGAATGTTTTGATATCCTCATTCTAGATCCCCGGGAATCAAAAATATCACTGATTCTGCCCTGAAATATACTCACAGGTATGGCATAAATACAGCTACTACAACTTTACTGGTGTATTCCACTGTGCGCAGTTTTTACAAAGTGAAGTTGTCCCCTTGTTATGCAAAGAGCTGCATGAAGTGCCACTTTGCAAACTCTGTAAGTTTTGCAAAACAAAGTTTCCCAACTTCACTCACCACTAAGTTCAAACAATTTATCCTGTACTAACTCCTTCACCTAGAGAAAGTTTACTAGTATGAATTTCAGAACTTCAGCCTTTGATGAGGGAATACTGGTACCCAGGGCCAGTTCGAACCACATGGTGTTATGGTCACAGGACCCTAGTGGCTCCCCATCCCACCTACCATTTTGAGTTGGTGAGCAGTACATCAAGAATGGCATTCTGACCTGTGGGCTCCCTGGCCAACTGCACTAGCAGGCACTCTGGCAACTTGTTTAATAGGGCCTGGCTTGTGGCCCTCTTAGCTGCTGCATTGTCCCAATCTATGTCTTATAGATTGAGATCCTCTACCACCACTACCTTCCCCTTTGTGACACCCTTCCCAATGTCTGCCCCCATTTCATGTCATCCTCTTCCACCTGTCCCTGTGGTCTATAGAGCACCCCCATGCACAGATTCTTACCTGATGCTGTTGTGCGCTGTACCCACAGTGATTCTGACACTGCACTCCCTCCCCAATGGCTGTACAGTATACTTTACAGTAGGTAGCAGGATTGATGAGGCTATCAGGCAGCATTTTTGGGAACTAGAGGTGGATCTTAAGGGAAGGGGATGTAGGGTAGTGATTTTGGAGAGTTACCTGTGCAAGAGTGGGCCCAATCAGACAAAGGGCAATTGAGTTGACAAATACATGATTAGGAAGTTGGGCTACAAATTAGGGGTTGACATTTTTTGTAGAACTGGGCACTTTTTGGCACAGAGATGATTTGATTTGTTTGTTGATCTGGTGGGCCAATGAATAAAAACTGCTCATTGTTAAGGGCAATCAGGATAGCTGATACAGTATATACAGGTATAAGAAGAAAAACATAAACAATAAAACTATATAAAACAATCACATACAGACTACAGTAGTGGTAGACATTTCAGATGAGCTTTAAATGAATGAATACTAGTTTTGTTCTGCTGTCGGTTCTGGGAGCCATATCTTGAAAAGGGCATTGATAGACTGGAGAGGGTCCAGCATTAAACAACAAAGATGATCGGAGTTCTGAAGGAGAGAATGCATAAGGGTAGACTAGAGAGTTTGGGTATGTTTAGTTTGAATAGGAGGAGGGTAAGTAGTGACTTGGCAGCAATACATAGGTCATCACAGGATCCAGAGCTGAGACTAAGTCTAGGACTGGATTGGAAAGGAGGACAAGTTAAAACTAGAAGGTACAGTCAACAGATACATGGAGAACAGTTCAGAGGGGAGCAGAAGGAAGTACGTCTACATACAGAGGAGGTGTGAAATGGGACTGGAAAAGGAGAGGAATGCAAGGAAACGTGAACACACATTCTGTTCCCTAGAACAAAAATCATCAGCACACTAGGCAATAGGTTACTGAAGCCTTGCTTACATTTACCTGTACTTTAGTGGAACAGTTCGCACTAAAAAGACAAGATACCTGCACTGCAATGATCCAGTTTAGTTCATGCAAGTGGTATACTGCTGATCAGAGTATCTGAATTCAAAATATACAGATTCCCTCCCACTGTAGGTAAAAACTGAAGATAAAAGTGGCATGTGCAGGGGAGTATTACCACTAAGAAATGGGGGGACAGTCCCAATGGGTGTGTCTGCCTAGTTCCATCTGTTACCCTTATGTTCTTATTTCTGCCAGCAGTGTTTGTCTGTTTAAAAACCATCAAAGGATAGTATGCTTGTAAACATTAGGGAACATGGTGTACGGTACACTTTTCAAAAAAAGCAGTACATCAGGTGGCTGAAATAAAAGAAATTCAACAAGTACAGTACATTTTTTACTTATATTTTATTAATTTTTTTATCATATACATACATGGATAGGTGATAGTATATTTCATGCAAACATTGTTTTAATAAATTTCAAACATCACCATCCTGAATGCATAGGGAAAAAAGTCCAACACATCTGGAGAGGTAGAGGTTAAATATTTAGTAATTCATATTTCATAAGCTAGCTGCTACAACTATAAGGGTAAGTCTAAGATATATATGTTGACAACATTACAAAGGTACTTCATACTGCAATCAAACCCAATTCCTACATACTAAGTAATAAAATGAAAGATTAACTCCCTGGTGCATCCCACCAAAAGTCCATATATGTATATGTGTGTGTGTGTGTGTGTGTGTGTGTATATAATAATTAATGGTTTCCCTTTTTTCCCATAGGGAAACCATAGCGTAATTTGTCGTAATGAAGGAGTGTTCATTACGACAAACATGCGCACGGCTTCCCTCACTGTGTGCATGCGGCAGCCATACCTCCTCGCTTCACCAACATCTCTTGATCATGGAAGCGCTAACCGAACAGCAAACTGCCGCCCGGACTAGGTGGTAAGTAGGGAAAACAAACTGAAAATCTGCCTGAACATTTTAAATTAACCTGTCCCTCAGGGCCGCGCACCAGATAAAAAATTTAATTACAAATCAAACTCCCTACTGCGACCACGCACTTCAGCCTAATAGGACCGGGGCTGCACAGCAACATTTTATTTTATACAATTGCTGAGGTGAAAAAAAGGAAAACCCAGCAATAATATAAAACAAAATATGGGTTGGGGTGTGTAAACTCGAAGTTTACACACACCCGAGGGGTTAGATGCTTGTCATAAATCTCTTGGGTGTGTGTAAACTTCTCGTTACACACCCCGACCCATACTTTATTCTATATTTTACATATATATATGTTCATCTTTTTTATATTCTATATAACCCTACTAATTACCACCTACTAGTTACTATACTTTGTTACTTTAATACACTACTCCCACATGTTAGCAAAATAAAATAATCATTTTGATAGAAGGGGGAAGGTGAACAAATGTTCACATTATTTCAATAAAAAGTCCTCATATTGTACTTGAATGAACAGAGTCAGTTGGTCTACTTGTAAAAAAATTTGCTGAACACCTTTATGTTGGATACAAAGTTTTGCAGGGGGAAGCAGCTGAAATTCAGCCCTCATTTCCAGTATTTCCTGTCTGGGGGCAAAACAAATCTCTTTTTCAGCTGTGTAGCATAGGTGTAGTGTGGAAATATAGAAAACCTATGGAGCTTGTATATTAATGGAGCCTTTAATCAGTGGAAGTGGACAATTAAACCTCTATCCAAGTCAAAGGGTTGTGCCTGAAAATAGTCATTTTATGGCTAGTGCACTTACCTGGTTAACAGAAGCTAAATAAAATTAATGAAATAAAGGCAATTGTCACCATTGTTATTGATTTGACTGATGTTGCTACTTCAGAACCATTCTGGATTGTAAGTTTGTCAGTGGTACTTTCTCTAGGTTTGCATTTTGGTGATTATCTACGGTATATAGTAGGTTGTTAAGATAAACAATTATCAACTTGATATTCAAAAACATGCGCAAACATCTTTTAATATATCTCTTAAACTTTGCAAATCTCTGTCTAGTGAAGTTAGCAGACCTTCTGCTCTGAGATTTTTGTAGTGTTGTTGATTCTCCAACAGTTCAAGTTTTCTTGACATAGCATAAGCCCCCCAAAAATGCCTCCATTCATTGTATGGCCTCATTTAATGTTTTTTTTTTATTTTTTTTGTCAAATCAAAAGTAAAAAAAAAAACATTTTAAAAGTAAGCAACAGTATCAGGACTTGTGTGCTTCATGGACATAGGGCACTTCTGGAATGCAGGTCTGGTCAAGTCGCTGTTTGGAGCTGCGGAGCTATGGAGAAAAAAAAACAGAAAATAAATGAAGAGCAAGTTGTGGAGAAAAAAATAAATTATATAAAACCCAGTTATGCAAACCACTTCATTCAAACCCCAAAAACTCATCAACGGCTTCATTGTCTGAGTTAAACAAGGTATGCAGCTGAAGCTAAGACCGAGGCATGCCATCATATATGTCTCCTAGCTCGATTGATGTTATGTCCTCCTCTTCTTCCGAACTGTTATCTGTATTTGTTTCTGGTGGTCCCTCAGTGTCAGCAATGAGGTCATCATATAAAAGGTGGTATTCTGCACCATCCATGGCATGAGAAATCCCGTACTTTTTGAAAGACCTAATGACTGCCTCAGAAGATATGGCATCAAAGGCATCTCTCACCCACTGACAACCAAGACTGAGACTTGGCTTTTTGATGTTCCCACCTGCCGTAAACTACTTCTACCCCATAATCATCCACTGCCTCCACAGTTCTCTCATTTTTGACTTGAACGGTTTATTCAAACTTACATCGAGTGGCTGCAGTAATGCTGTACAGCTATCCAGTATCACCACTTGATAAGTCTTTTGTCTCCATAAGCTAGCTTTTACAGAGTCCACCAGGTGCCCTCTGATCATACCCTACACCAATAGACTTTTTTTTTAATGAGAGCCCCAGGCCTTTTAGCCCATATCTCAGTTAACCATTTGTTGACAAGCACTTCATCCATCCACCCTTTCTGGTGCACTTCCACCATAATGCCGGGCGACATCTTATCTTTGGGGTATGTCTTTTATTTGAAAACAACCATGGGTTTTAATTTTGTCCTATCTGTGAGGCATGCTAAAACAATCGTAAAATGTGATTTTTCTGCCCCACATGTGTGCAAAGTTACTGTTATCTCCACTTTAAAATGAACAGTACAGTTGAATGGGAGAGCAAAGCTCACGGCGATCTCATCAATATTTCCAATAGCCAATAGTGGGAAATTATCCTGTCTGCACTCCTTCAATACAAAGTCAAGGAAACTATCTACCTTGGCATTGATGTCTGCCAGCTGTTTCTGGTCTATGAGTGTATGTTGCTTAAATGCAAGTCCGGGCCTTCTCACAAATCGAGTACACCACCCAGTTGAAGCATAAAAGTTTTTACTGATCAGCAAGCTCTCTTCTTTCTTGGCCAGGGTTAGTGCTTGAAGGTGTATGGCAGTATGAGTAAAAATGTATCCCTGTAGCCATAGATCGATGACCCAGTTGCTCATTTGTTCATCTATTGCAGACACGGGGAGTAAGCTTTATTCGCTTAACTGACATCTCAACTGCCATTAGCTCAGCCTTTTTGGAGCCCCAGTCCCTGTCCAACTTCTCATTTATGTCGTAATATCTTTCGGTGGCCGCATTCGAGTGGGACTCGGCAAACATAATAACTGTGAGTTTAAACTCAGCATTGTATGTGCTTCTGTTTTGCTTGTGTGCAGACGTGTTTCAAAAATGGCAAATAGGGCAAGCTAACATAAATACTATAAAGATTAATTAAGCGATTGAGAACATTTGTTGCAGCGCCACAAGGGGTCGATTAGGTGCGAGGAGTCAGTGCTACAAAAACAAGTTAATAATGCGGCCACAATTACAGCTATTAAGAGGTGTTACAGACAAGTGGGGAATTCAATGTGAACTGCTGAAAGTGGGGAATGAGGTGCAAACTGACATGCTGTGGGGAATTAGGTTTGAACTGTCAGGTATGCAGCCATTGTGAACGCCAATTTTTTACTTCCATGTTCATGACTCGCATGTAAGTCAGAACTGCTGTTTGAACACCGATATCAGCGCCCCAAAATATGACATATGCGAGTATATATGGTAGTTATCTCTTATTAGAGTAGCCATAGTAGCTCCAATCCTCATAGCTTTATTATTTATGTTGTCAGTTTATTTTTTGTTAATTTATACATCTTTTCAGACAGTGTCTATCTTTTCTGTATCAATTTTAGAGTTCCATCGCAGAAAATCAACTTTTTCTGAAAGCACACTGAATCTACATTAAAATGTTTGAGTCCAATGTATTAATTTCTCTAAGCCCTCACCCAGTGAATCAATAGTGTTACCCTTCAATTGCTGAACCAGATGTCATGGCCACTGTTGCTTTCACAGGTTAAGCCAAACCTGGAGTTGTAAGTGTGGATACTGCTGCTATTGTTTTTGCTTTTGATTCAGTTAGCACCTCCACTCCCTTAGCCCTGTTGTTACTGATACTGTAGCAGCTGAAATTTTGTCAGCAAGAGTAGCCCAATTTACCAAAGAAGTTAGGCTTTTGTAGACCAGTAAAGCAGAGTGTAATGAGAGAGGTAATTGCTTCAATTTTGGTGTCTTAGTTAAAAAGTTTGGCAGATTTTGCTCATACAAAGGTGAGGTCACCTGGCTTGGAATATCCATGGGCTTATGCAGGTCAGCAGTTGGCATTCTCCCACTACAGCCAGAGCTTCTCTCCCCAGCCCTACCAATGCCCTTGGTGCTGGCTTCCAATTCGTAAAATTTTTCAAGTAGTTTAATCTGTGGGGATGAGTACTGCCCAGAAGAAGATGATGTCAGAGCTTTCCTCCTATCCACCATAGAAAAACAAGGTAATCCTTATATTTAAATATGAGGAAAGATGTTTAAATCAAACAACTGTACAGAGCTCTCTTGGATGGCAGCAGCTCACAGCTAGGTTGCTTCTGCCCCCCACAAGCGCAATTTTTTTTATTAAAAAAAGAAAACTAACGATTATGAGCAGGAGCACATATTTCTAAAGTAGGAAAGAGGGGAAAATATTGTTGTCTGACAAATAGCTCCTGTAAGAACTGTCCCTGTCAGAAGACTGAAATTAAAAGTTGCTTTCTCCTCTGTACAAATTAGTGTTTAGGTGGCGTCAGTAGTCAGAGGGTAGACAGTGCAGTGCTAGATAGTCTCACCCTGTTTGAGCCAGGTTTGTGATTTGAATCATTAAAAAAATACATTTTGGAGTAACATTCTCAATCATAGTGAACACCAGTGGCAAAGACATGACCTGGATGATTGAATTATGTATGTAACCAACCCCCCAGGACTCACCTAGAAACAAGCTATCACAGCTTAGTCTTAGTCTTGGTCACAAATGTAAATAGATAAGAAAGTAAACCCATGGAATTGCTTTAACTTTACAGTGTTCTGTGGCACTGTTTCCTCATTTCTGCAGCAGGGGTTCTAAGTTTCTACAGTAGCATTTTCTGATTTCTGTGGCATGATTTATTCATTTCTGTGGCAGAATGCAGTTCTGTTGTTAGCTAAAATATGATATGATGTCATTGATGACATCACATGCTGAGCATAGATCAGGGGCTTCAGGATAAATGAGATGGGGAAGAGAGCTGGGCACTATGGAAGAAATGTATATTTGAATGAAAATTCACCAAGAAAAATTAATTCTGCAGCATGATGCAAATTCTGTGGAAAATTCCATAGCTGAGGCAATGCAGAGTTCTAGGGGCCTTGCTTTATTATACATCGCTACAGTACCATTTTATGTGCATGCAGTTTTCTAAGGTGACCACAAGATGACAGTACTACTTAGTAATGATAAGCTACCTGCTTTTGAACTGCAAACCAGTATTTTCTATAACACAGAAACATAGAATTTGACGGCAGATAAGGACTGCTTGGCCCATCCAGTCTTCCCATTTTTCCCAGCCTTCATTGTATTGTAGCTAGTTTTCAAATACAAATTCTAGTTCTGTTATAGCTCCATCTTATGTGGACCTTTTGTAAACACAGTGGGCATTTCTGAGTTACACACTGCTGGTAAGGAATGCTGTCGAACTGTATGATGTGCTTTATGTCTTGATCAGCTTTGTTGGCCCTGCGTACCTATAGTATGCTTTTCTGTAGCACTGTGCTGAGGAAGGCAGCATAAGCTATGCCATAAAGTTCTAAAATGGCACTTAGCACCAGAGTATGAATCAAAAACACCCACGAGTTTACTGTAAAACCTGTGAAGGTGAGCAGTAACAGAATGGGAACCCTACAGGAAAAATGACTTACAGTTTCAGTGCAGTTCTCCTTTAATTCCCAGAAATCTGGCTTCATTCAGGCAGTCTGAGTGGGAAAGGGCAGCATTTCATGTTGCCACTCGGACTCCTGACAGTCTGGGTTTCCAGAGTGGATACATTCCAGACCTACACCAGTGAAGACTGATTGTGACATGGAGGACTTGTTCTGTAAAGCCAGCACACATCATGCTAAAGATTACAAAATACTTGTACATTTAACGTACCAATGTTGTTTTGTTCTTTGACCTAATTATGTCCTGGTATGTCAAAAAATGTTTTTTTAGCTTTTGACACAGTCCTTTACTCAGTGCTTAGCCCCCACAAAAGAGTCTCAGCCTCTAGTGCCTAAATCTCTGTCCCATATTTGTGAGTCATAGTCAAAAGTGGAGTTGTCTGCTCTCTGATACACTCTGGTCCCAATGTCCTGCTTGTGTTTATTCACACTCAGATCTGACAGCATACCACCACGTCAGGTGTGCACACAGCATGTGCCCCCCAACCCCGCCATGGGAGACCAAGCTTCCTGACCTCCCATTTGGGATTGCTGGCACATTCCCTTAGACTTTGATACTCATCCTCAGGCATCAATCTTACTAGCCAGCCAGCAACCTGACTGCCAAAGCCTAAGTCCATTTCAAAACCGAGTCACTGACATAGCAACGCATGGCAGACCATTAGAAAAAAACAAAACATTTTAAATGCAGTAGTGGAGGCTCAAGTCCTGTAATGGTCTGAATACAGAAAATAGAGATTTTTCCACTTTCAAGAGATTTTCTGTTTTCCAGTAAAAATGTCATAGTTAGAATCAGCAGAACTCAGTGATTCAGCACTCCCAACCCAAAATTTGAGTTTCAGAGCCTTCCATTTTACGTTTGCTGCACATGCGCACCATATATTTTGTTACACTAAAAGGGGATTTAAGGGGTGTGTCACTGCTGAGTCCATTGTAGCTGAAACTGGATGGGGCTCGGCATTCTAGACTAATGATCACACACTATGGTCATGACACCATTCGCTGCTTGCTGGGCAGAAACTTCTTGTACTTGAAAGGACCGAGTCACTCCAATCAGAGTGGGCTTCAGTCCTTTGATTTGCATGAAGCCAGTCAGCAAGCAGCTGATCAGCTTTCAAGAGCAACTGACACTTGGAGCCTACATCCTGTTCTTTCTGTCGGCGGTCCTGCACTTCCTAATTAGCCAAATCACAAATTAATTTTTTTAAAACAGTGTAAATTCTTTATTTTACAGCCATTGTTGTGTTGCTTGCACACATGTGCAAGAAACATATTGTGTCAGCCTTCTTTCACAAGTGGGTTGTGGAGGCGTGGCAGTGTTGTGCCGAATGGCAGCAGCCCATTCAGGGGCTGGTCTCTGCCTCGGCAAATAGAGGAGCATGCTGTTGATGATGGCCGTTAATGAGCATGCCACAATGTGTGAAGAAATTCAGCCACATCACAAAGCAATCAGCTGTTTAGGTGCATTGTGTGGTGTCCCCATGGTGATGGCTTCTCCATCGGCCTCTCACAGTCCCCATGAAGCCGATGGAAAGCCATCGCCCACCGTTCAGTCTGCCTTCCTGGTGAAACATTTCAATAAATGAAAAAAAAGCTGACAGTGGTGCCCAGTCCACCTGACAGCATGATCATCTCCCCAGTTCATTTGCCAATGGGGTAGCCCAACCCCCATCGGCATGATGCAGCTCTCCCATTTATTGCGTGCCAAAGGGGGTGCCCAGTCCCCCCTCAGCTCATGCACCCCCCAGCACACTGTATGGCCAACAGGGGTGCCCAATCCCACATTGACTCCACTGTTCCCCCAAACTTCCAGGTGCCACGCTGGGAGCCCACCCCAGCATGGCAAAAGTCTGTATGGCCCATGGGGGTGCCCAATCCCCCAGCAGCTCCACAGCCCCTCCAAACAAACTTCCTGGTGTCACGCTGGGAGCCCACCCCAGCGTGGCAAAAGTCCCCTGTCTTTGTTAAAAAAAAACACCTAGAAGAAAAAAACAGTTTCTTGTTGATTCTCTTGCCCCCTCCCCAACCCGCGCCCCCTCTCTGCATACCCCATCTCCCCGCACCCCCCAATTAACCCCATACTTACCTCCGGTGCCCAGCGTAATGATCTTTGGTGGACCGGGAACACGTCTGCACTCTTCAAAGCCGACCGTAAACCAAAGAAATGCCTGTAAGCTATATAATGGCATAAATGTTTTTTCAACTTTGGTGCATATCTGAACCATTTGAGGAATTTTTCACCAAATATTTAGCATGAAGTTCTTGGGACCCCACCTCATGAACAGTCACTGTCATTTTGTTTTTCAGTCCCAAAAGGTGATTTCGCGGTCACTGCATGGAACCACCTTTCGGGACTGAGTAACGAAATATCAGTGTCACAGTTCACGAGGTAGGGCCCCAAAAACCCTATGTTGAAAATTTGGTGAAAAAATTCCCAAAACTCACTGTTTTACAAGCGTGCTGTGTGCAGAAACACAGAAACATAGAAACATAGAATTTGACAGCAGATAAGGACTGCTTGGCCCACCTAGTCTGCCTATTTCCCTACCTGATGGATAAGCTGCAGATTCTAGTTAATCAACAGCTTACTTCCTCCTACCCCCCACTAGAATTGCCTTATGCCTGTCCCATGCATTCTTGAATTCGCCTACTGTTCCTGACTCAACAACCTCCTCAGGGAGGCTGTTCCATGCATCCACAACCCTCTCTGTGAAAAAATACTTTCTAATATTACCTCTGACCCATCTATCTTCAAATTGTGCCCCCTTGTTCTTGCACATCTCTTTTTCTGAAAGATGCTACCCTCTTGTACTTTGTTTATTCCCTTGAGATACTTGAACGTTTCTATCATGTCCCTCCTCTCCCTCCTTTCCTCAAGGGTATACATATTAATCTGCTTTAATCTCTTCTCATATGTCTTCTGGTGCAGACCCTGCACCATTTTGGTTGCCCTCCTCTGAACAGCCTCCACTCTGTCTATGTCTTTGCGGAGATGGGGTCTCCAGAACTGTTTGCAATACTCCAGATGGGGTCTCACTAACTGTCTGTACAGAATGATAACAACTTCCTGTTTTCTACTGTTGATGCCTCTCCCTATGCATCCCAGTATCTCCCAGCCCTCCTTACTGCCTTCTCACATTGCTTGCCCACCTTTAGGTTATCTGATATAATTACTCCTAGGTCTTTTTCGATTGTTGTTGTTGTTATTAACTCACCCCCAATTGTGTACTCTTCCCCTGGGTTTTTGCTTCCCAGATGCATTACCTTGCACTTTGCATTGAATCTGAGCTGCCACATATTTGGCCATTCCTCCAACCTTGCCAAGTCCCTTTTCATTCTTTCCACCCCACCTTGTGTATCAACCTTGTTGCAGATCTTTGTGTCATCTGCAAAGAGACATACCTTTCCTTCCGGGTGCTCTCCAATGTCACTTATAAAGACATTAAAGAGGACCAGTCCCAGTACCGAACCCTGCGGTACCACTCTAGTTACCTTCCTTTCTTCACTGTGGACTCCGTTTACTATTACCCTTTGCATCCTGTTGTCCAGTCAGTTTTCATCCAGGCTACCACCTTGGGACCCACTCCAAGGCTGGCTAACTTGTATATTAATCTTTTGTGTGAGACTGTGTCAAATGCCTTGCTAAAATCTAGGTAGGCTGTATCCACAGCCTCTCCCTGGTCTGCTACTTTGGTCACCCAGTCAAAGAAATCTATTAGGTTTGTCTGACATGACCTTCCCGCTGTGAATCCATGCTGCCTTGGGTCATGTGCCCCACTGGCCTCTAGGTACTCAACAATTCTTCCCTTCAGAAGTGATTCCATCATTTTCCCTACCACTGAAGTCAAACTAACTGGTCTGTAGTTTCCTGCCTCTGCCTTGCTCCCACTTTTGTGAAGTGGAATCACATTTTCCCTCCTCCAGTCCTCAGGTACCACCCCATCCTCCGATGATTTGTTAAAGAGAGTAGTCAGTGGTGTTACTAGCTCTACCCTTAGTTCTTTTAGAATTCTTGGGTGAATCCTATCAGGCCCCATTGCTTTGTCTACCCTCAGTTTCAAGAGTTCTTTCAAAACCCTTTCTTCTGTGAATGGACTGGTATCAACCCCCCTATTCAAAGTTTCTCTCTTGTTTGGTTTAGGTACCTCCCCCTCCTCTTCCGTTGTGAATACTGAGCAGAAATATTCGTTCAGTATCCCTGCTTTTTCACTGTCACCCTCATCCCACATTCTCTCCCCTTTATTAAGTTTCTGTATCCCTTCCTTGGTCTTTCTTCACTCCCTAGTGCACCTATAAAAGGTTTTATCCCCCTTCTTAACAGAATTGGCTATCTTTTCCTCAGTTTGGGCCTTTGCTATTCTAACTGCCTTCCCTGCCTTCTTCTGCTTTAACTGATAAAGTTCTCTGTCCTGCTCCTTCTGTGTTTCCTTATTTCCTGAATGCTATCTTTTTTCTCCTTAACCGTCCCTGCCACCTCTTTTGAGAACCATAGTGGTTTTTTCCTTCGTTTTGTTTTGTTGATTTGCTTCACATAAAGGTCTGTTGCCCCTGCAATGGCTGTTCTGATTATTACCCATTGTTCCTTCACCCCTCCTTCTTGCCCATTTGCTAGTGCTTTTCTGAGGCACTCTCTCATTTTCCCAAAGTCAGCCTTCCTGAAGTCCAATACTCTTGTTTTTGTATGGATTGACTCTATGGCTGTGTTTATTGTGAACCACACTCTTTGGTGGTCACTTGGTCCCAGATGGCTACCCACTTCTAAATCTGAGATCCTTGCTCCTTCCTCATTTGAGAGTAGCAGGTCTAAGATTGCTCCCTCCCACGTGGGTTCCAACACTAGCTGTCTGAGGCATGCCCCCTGTAGGGCATCAAGAATGACCCAGCTCTTGGATGTGCCTGCAGCAAAGGCACTCCAGTTAACATCTGGCATATTCAGGTCCCCCATCAACAATATATCCCCTTTTTCTGCCATTTTAAGGATGCCTTCTATCATTTCCTTCCCCTGAGATGGGGGTCGGTACACAACCCCCATGTGGATTGTGGTGCCATTTCCTGTTTCCAGGGTGACCCATAGTGACTCATCAACTTCCTGTTTACTCTTTAGTTCTGTTGCTTTAATCCCTTCCCTTAAACTGTATGGAGGAGAGCTACTCCTTCTTCTCTTTTACCCACCCTGTCCCTCCTGTAGACTGTGTATCCTAGTATGTTGACATCCCAGTCATGGTTCTCTGTGTACCATGTTGCAGTGACTGCCACAATATCCAGGCATCCCTCTTCCATGAAGGCCACTAGTTCAGGGAGCTTGTTGCACAGACTGTGGGCATTGGTACTCATCACCTTCCATTTATTTTTTATGGCCTTACCCCTTTTAGCCCCATCCCTGTCCTTGCTGCCTTTTTCTGCATTTATCCCTGTCCTGCTCCCTACTGACTTCTCTACCTTGGTGTTTACCTCTCTAACTACTGTGTTTTGTGGGGGGAAGCTGGGATTTCCCTGCTCCTTTTCAGTGCCTTCCCCCCTTGGCTAGTTTAAATGCTTGCCAATGAAGCATTTAAACCTGTCACCTAGGTTCCTGGTTCCCCCCCTGGACAGATGCAGACCATCGCGCCAGTATAAGCCTGCATCCCTCCAGGTGGCTCCTCAGTCCCCAATGAAGCCAAAACCCTGAGCTGCACACCAGTTTTTCAACCATTCATTGAATCCCATGGTGCAGAATGCCCTAGCATCATCCTTGCCATAGACAGGCAGCACCTCCGAGAAGGTTACTGTACATGCTACTAGTCTAAGGGCCCTCCCCAACTCCACAAACTCCTCTTGCACCACTCTGATCCCATTCACAGCCAAGTAATTTGTCCCTAGGTGGACAATGACATCCAGCTCCCTTCCTCGTGCAGCTGCTTCCATGATCCTGAGGATTCGCTTCCTGTCCCTCCAAGCCGTGTCGCCAGGCAGGCACCTTACCTCCCTATCCTCTTCCTCCCCCACTTCTACCCCCCCAGTGATCGAGTCCCCCACCAAGAATTGTTTCCTTCCCGTGTGGGGTCACGTGCCACCCTCCTGTGGGTCTTCTTTGTGGAGGTTCCCAGCATCCTCCTGGCCTCCACTGCAGGTGCCTCCATAGAGGAACCACTCTTTGCCAGAACAACATATGAATTGTGGAGAGGTACAACTGGAGGGATGCACTTCTGTTCCACCACCCTCTCCCTCCCTCCCTGAGCCCACCTTGATCCAACCGCTCCTCTTTCTTGGCAACCTCTGAGGTGACGGTGGTGGCTCTGGTGGTCCCTGGGTGGGGGAAGAGATTTCACGAATCCTAGCCAGGTCAGCCAGGAGATAGGCAACCTCCTCCCTCAAACCAGAGAGGTGCCTGAAAACAGGGCAGCATCACAGCCTCCAGAATGTCTCCCGGAACACTGCTGCCCCACAGCCATTGCACTGCACCACTCCCCTCTTGACTTATTTTGTGTCCCCTCTCCTGTTGCCTTGTATGCTTACTGTCTTCTCCCTCTATGTATTTTTATACTTACATTCCTACTGCCTATGTGCCCTTACAACTCTCGCCCTTCCTGTTCTGGGACTGTTCTTGCTCTGAAACCAAAGTTCTCCTCTGTCAAAAACAGCAGCACACAGCTACGCACGCGTGTAACTTCGAGCATTTTTAATATTTTCACTCCAGATTTTCAACATTGCCATTTTACCACACCTTCTTATGAACAGTACAGCTGCCATTTTTCACATCTCGCCCAGAATGTGTTTTCGTACATGTAGCGCACAATGGCGTGGTCGGTGTGCGAAATCAATGTTCAGGACAGATTAAGAAAATCACAGTGACACTGTTCATGAGCAGAGGTCTTAAACTGGCTATGTTGAAAATTTGGTGACAAAAGTCCACAAAATGACTGTGTTACGAGCGTGCATTGTACAGTTTCCACACACCCTTGTAAGTTTACTAATTTGTAATATGTCTCCCTCAGTTTATGTAGGACTTTTGACTAGTGCTCTGTAACGTTTTTTGCAACAATTGTATTACTGCTCTAACCTGTTTGTATCCTTGCTGTTAATTTCTTTGCTTTGTTTTTATGCTGTTTGTATAGGTAATTCTTACCACTATCTCACCCTTGTACATCATTGTTGTCTTTACTGCATTTACTGTAACTGTACTCTCCCGGGTCGTGCCTGAAAATAGGCAAGCTTCTTGCCTAGCGCACTTACCCGGTCATCAAATGCTAATAAATAAATAAATAGACATTGGCATTTTTCAACATATCCTTATGAACAGTACATCTGTCATTTTTCACACCCTGTCTGAAATGTGTTTTCGGACTTCCAGTGCAGAATAGCACGATCGCTGTTGGAAATCAGTGCTTGGGACAGATTAAGAAAATTACAGTGACACTGTTCATGAGCGGAGTTCCCAAAATGCCTATGTTGAAAATCTGCTGTAAAAAATCCCAAAACTGATTACATCATGGGTGTGCGTTGCTCAGTTTCTATGTACACTCGTGGCTTCACCAGTTTTTTTTACATTTTCACTCCAGATTTTCAACATTGCCATTTTTTACGCCTCCTCATGAACAGTACAGCTGTCATTTTTCACATCCTGTTCGAAATGTGTTTTTGCACCTGTGGCGCCAAATGGCACATCGCTGTGCAAAATCACCTTTCAGCAAACAAACTGATAGTGTCACTGTTCATGCAGTGGGATCACAAAAAGCCCATGCTGAAAACTTGGAGTAAAAATACCAAGAAACGCCCAGGGTGTTAGGGTTTTTGACCATAACGCCCTACCCTTTAAGGACTGACAGGCATCAGGGGTGTGACTTGGGATTGTTGACAGTAATGCTCATGCCAGTCCACCCCCACCCTGCAGCCAGTGACAGGCATTGAGGTGTGCCTTGGACTGTTTGACCCCAGAGCTCACCCCATTCTCCTATACTACACCCATTTCAGCATATTTTCTTATGGAATGAGGTGAGTAAAGTCTGAGCACCCAAGGCATACCTTGACACTTGTCAGTGTCTGCAGGGTAGGGTGAGGTGAAATGTTGTGACCATTATGGGCGACGACCGAAAGGCACACCCCAATGCCTGTCCATCTCTGCAGGGTGGGGGTGGGGTTGGCATCAGTTCAGTACTTCACAGCCATTTCTATACTGCATGGGCCCGATTCTCATAGGGGTCTGCATCTGGCGTAAGCTGCGGTAAACAGCAGCTTGTGCCGATGCCTGGTATGCCAGGGACCCTGCACCTGATTTAGGTACAGGAGGGGTCCCAGCAGCTAAGTCCCCACACTTGCACCGACCAGAACCCTGCAGCAAACCCCTGGTGCACCGCATGGGTCTGCCACAGGCCACCAGAGACTAACACAGGACCCCCGTTCCACCAGGTAATGGGAAAGTGGACCAAACCTGGTGGGCCAGTGTCCCCCCACCATGTTTGGTACAATTTGCCCGGTGCTGGGGAGCAGTCAGGACTGGTGTACGGGAGAGTGGGAACCACGTGCTGGGGCATGGGTGGGCACTGTACCACCATAAGTTGGTGCTGTGATAGCGCCAAGGGGGCGAGCATCGGGGATCAGGGGAGCTGCTGCCAGTATGGGCAGCATCAGGACGAGGCTACTGACGTGGTACATAGGTGGCATTGGGGAGCTGTGAGGGGTGCCATTGGACCACTAGGATAGGGGCCACACATACGGGGCCACACTTGGGGGTGTATGTTGGGTGGACCGTCACCCATGTTGTGCTGCACACAGGCATGTCACCCAGGGGAGAATGTCTAAGTCCCCTTACGCCTGCCCCGGCTGGCCTAAGGGCCCTTAGAATTTCTCCCACTGGGTGATGTCTGTGAATCACAGGATGCAGCTTGCATTGGCCACAGTCCCCCTACCACCATGCCGCAGTGCATTGCAGGGCGCAGGGCAGGTGCAAACCCTGTTTGGGGCAGGTGGTCTGCGGTCAATGCAGACTGCCCTTGTGAATTGCATGGAGGGCGGTCATGGATTCAAGGTGCACTTTGCACCATATCTGTTTGGCTCAGGCACCTTCCATCCGACGCAGGGTTTTGAGAATGGGGCCCCATCTTTAACTCCTGCACTTCCACTGCTAACGCCAGAAAGCAACCATTCGGCATTGACAAATGCTTATGTAGTGAGTTGTGGCCCATAAGAGGCTGACAGGTGACCAGTGGGAAGCTCATTAATTAGGAACAGACTGCATCTCTCCTGTCTGCAATGCAGTGTTAAGGGTTCAGCAAGCTCAGCCCTGGCTAATGTACAAAGACTTTATTACATTTCTGATGAGTCTTTCTTAGATCTGTTTTATCTGTTTACAAGAGTGCTGATCTGAGGCTAAAATCAAAAGCAAATAGTTATAGTAGCAGAGCCCCCCCCCCCACACACACACATACACTCTCCCCAAAAAGCTGCTTAAAAGCCTGCAATTCATTCAAATCAATTCCATTGCCTTACTTAGTTTGGGTTCAATGCCAACAAGTGTAAAATCATGTACCTAGGGCATAGGGACCCCGATGCTGAGTATAGGATTGGGGGAGGTACCGATACTCACTAGACATGAAAGGGTCCTCAAGGTTATCATATCAGAGGACCTCAAGGTGGCAGTACAGTGTGACAAAGCTATGGGCAGGGCAAATTGGATTATCGGGTGCATAAGGAGTGTCATTTCCAGTAGGAGGAAGGATGTTGTGCTGCCATTGTATCACTCCCTGGTATACCCCCAGCTGGAGTACTGAGTCCAGTTTTAGACTCCACACTTTGGAAAGGACATAAGGTGGAGGTTTTCCAGAGGAGGGCAACTAAAATGGTTCAGGATTTTCACAGGAATCCCTACAAGGAAAGACTGAAGAATCTCAACATGTACACTCTGGAAGAGAGGAGGGTGAGAGGTGACATGATCAAGACCTACAAAGTACCTCACAGGGGTAAACAGGGTACAGCTGGAGAGTTTCCTTCAAATGAGGATGAGCACCCAAACCAAGGGACATACAATGAAGCTGGGGTTGAGAGTTCAGGATAGATGTGAAGAAATATTTCTTTACTGAAAGCGTGGTAGGTGCCTTGAACAGACTGCCAGGAGAAGTGGTGGAGGCTAAAATGGTAGGGGGCATGAAGCATGCATGGGCTAAACATAGGGGTATATTAGAGAAAGGGGAAGGAGGGGGTAAATGGAGATCAATAGGGTTATGGAGGTGGAGTAGGTTCAAGTCCATTGCAGGAAAAATCCATTGAGCAAGCTCATTCACAAGGAGGTCCTGATGGACGCAAGCAGAATAAGACATATAGTAACATATACAGGCAGGAGTTACAAGTAGGCAGAGAACACTTGGGTGGACTGGGTGGGTTGAGTGGTCCTTTTCTGCTGACAAATTCTATGTTTCTATGGCATCATGTGTTCATTCAGGTGCAGTGTTTATTTAAAGTTGGGCCTACCATACATCCAGATGTAAGGTACAGTAAATTACCGAATTAGAAGCAGCCTACTTACAGTACAAAAAAACAGAACCCCAGTGCTTTGAGAAGCCTTTAGTCTTCATAAGGCTGCTTAAAGAGCTGGGGGTTCTATTTGCAGTGTCCACACTGGTATGCTGATCTTAAAATCGATGCCGTATCTGAATGAGTACTTGATTCTTGCTCACTCCATTTCTTCCTCACTTTGAAAGCTGCTTGTCCTGAGTTAGTTTTGGGCTGGCAGTGCCTCGCCTGTGTTGGAAGATGACCAATAAGCGGCACTGAAAGATGGCAGACTTCACAGACTGTGAAGGCAGCTGCTCACCCACCATCTTGGCAAGAAGAAGGCTGCAACTGTGGCCACCGTTGACTGTTGGGGTGTGGGGATGGGTGGACCAAAGGGGAACAGACATAAGAAGACAAAATCATAATAAAAATTGTGAGACCTTCACCAGCTTTCCAAAATGTTTACCAGTAAAAGAACACTCTATGAAGTTTTTCAAATGACAACACAATCTGGTAAGCCCTCTGTCTGCTGTCTGACACCAGGCATCAACCAGAGTAAAATTGCTTAAATAAGGCAGTGTGGTCATGTGGTTACTGAAATACTGGAGATTACAGATTTATAAGAACAAAAGAATAACATACAGAAGTTGGTAAATGTGCCTATAGCAGCTGTCTCCTGCTTCTCAGTAGCTATATTTATACCCTTGAGGTACTTGAATGTTTCTATCATATCCCCTCTTTCCTTCCTCTCTTCCAGTGAGCACATATTGAGGTCCCTTAATTTCTCCTCATAAGTGTTGTGTTGCATGCTCTGTACATCTTATTCACCCTTCTCTGGACCATCTCCAGCCTGTTAATATCCTTACGAAGGTATGACCTCCAGAACTGCACACAGTACTCCATGTGAGGCCTGACTATGGTTTTATATAATGGCATCACTACCTTCCTCCTTATGCTGGTGATACTCCTGCCTATGCACCCCAACATGTCACTGGCCCTCCCAGCTGCCTTAGCACTTTGACATTTTCAGGTCATCTGAAATAAGAACCCCCAGGTCCCTTTCCTTCTTTGTGACTGTCAGCAACTCCCCCAATCCTATAGCTTTTCCCAGGGTTTCTGTGTCCCAGGTGCATAATGTTGCACTTTTTTGAATTAAACTTCAGTTGCCAGTCCTTAGATCATTTTTCAAGCTTCCCCAGGTCCCTCCTCATTTTCTCCATCCCCTCTGGGGTATCCACTGTGTTACAGATCTTGGTGTCATCTGCAAACAGGCAGACCTTTCCTTTCAGCCTTTCTGCAATGTCACTAATGAAGACATTGAACAGGACTGGCCCCAGGACTGATCCCTGCGGCACCCCACTGGTCACCCCTTCTCCCCAGACTGCACCCCATTTACCACCACTCTCTGCCTCCTGTCTGTTAGCCAGTTTCTAACCCAGTTTACCACCCTTTTCCCTATGCCCAGCCAACCCAGCTAGTTTATCAGCCTCCTGTGTGGGACGGTGTCAAAGGCTTTGCTGAAATCAAGGTAAGCGTTATCCATTGCCCCACCCTGATTTACTTCCTTTGTCACCCAGTCAAAGAGATCAACCAGATTTGTCTGACATGACCTCCCCACTGTGAATCCATGTTGCCTATGGTTTTGGTCTCCAATGTCTTCTAGATGCCCCATTATCATTTCTTTAAGCAATGTCTCCATGATCTTCCCCACTACTGAGGTGAGGCTGACTGGCCTATAGTTCCCCGCCTCCTCCCTGCTGCTGGATTTGTGTAGAGGGACCACATGTGACCTCCTCCAATTCTCTGGTACCACCCCTGTGTTGAATGACTCAGTGAACAAGGCTGCCAGAGGTACTGCTATCTCCCTTCAGAGTTCTCTTAATATCCTTGGGCGTATGCCATCTGGTCCTATTACTTTGTTCACCTTCAATTTAGTCAGCTCCTGCAGGATTCTTTTGCCTGTGAATGGACTATTGTCCACCTATTTACCGCCTTGGCAACTGCTATACTGCTGTGGCCCTTGCCCTGCCCCACCCACACTTTTGTGAATATTGAACAGAAAGACACAGTGGATGTCTTGTTGGGGGGGGGGGGTAACATGACAGTTCTTAGGCATGGTACTATCACTTCCAAATATCTAAACAGCACATATAAGCAAGCAACATTCAGCATTGACAAATGCTTGTTATTACAGTTGTGTGAATGCACATTCTAAGAGCTTCTGGAGTGGTTGAGCTGCTGCCGGCACCTGATAGTGATGTTGAGTAAGGAACATCTCTTGCAGCGCAACTCCTTTCTCACGTGATTCCTGTCCATGTGTGGTAGCTTCTGCCTTGGGATCACTTGAAGAACGTAGGAAATGAGTTTGTTTTGTTCTTAACTATTAAATAAAGAATATGTACTAAACAAAGGCATCAGTGTGTCTTTTTATGCTAGTATTGCTGCACATACTAATCTAGAAATGGTTGTACTAGTTAAATGAGGGGATTGGCTTCACGGGGTTGTTTTTTTTTTCTAGCGGGAGTTGGCATGTGTCAGGACTGAAGTGCTCATGTCACTGACTCTGATTCATTCTGCAGTCTGTTGTAGCATAAGCAGTCATCATTAACTGTTTCCATTACTAATGAAAAGGCTGGCAACCTTCTTTATCCATATGCAGACTGACTTTGCTTACAAACCCCTAACCATCCACTCACTTTAGTAATTTTAGAAACCCACTGAAATGCCTTATCTGTTGGTGTCCAGCCATACAGATCACTGAAACATCACATAATTCAGAAAACATGGGTCCATTCATTGTGATTGAAACCATTACTTAGTTTTACTTACTCCCTGGTGTCCAGTGGTACCCCTCCTGATTCAACAAATCGCTTACATAGCCCCATTATTGTTGCCTGACCAGCTCAGCCCCATCTCTGCCACTCATACAGCCACCTTACAGATCACTGAAATGTCACATAATTCAGAAAAAAAACATATGCCCATCGTGAATAAAACAAAAGTGGTACCCCTCCCATTCTCCAAATTGCTTAAATATCCCCATTACTGCTGGACGGCCGACAGCCCTCCTCTCACTTCCATGGCCAAACACCATCTGATGTGCTAATCGCTCAACTGTAATGGGGATATAAGTGATTTGGAGACTGAGAGGTGGAGGGGGTACCCCTGGACACTATGGAATAAATATAAGTAAATACTGCTTTTCATCACAATGGATATATTTTTGTCTGAATTATGTGATTTCTGTAATCTGTAAGGTAATAACGAGGGGGTGCTGAATCGATTACAAATGGATGAGGGCATTTTAGCTGTATCATAAAACAATAAAACTAGAGGTTTTTTTTTTACATTTATTCTTGTATAAAAGAAAAACATCAATCGATGTCTGTTGCACTATTACTGTTCCCCAACGTGACCCTACCACTCAGTACCCCACACTCGCCCCAAGCCCTTACTTACCTACTGGGGTCCAACATTGTAATCCTCTATGGACCACAGACACATCTTCCCTCTTCAAAGCCAGACCGCAAACTGTAGAAATCAGATATGTGGTTCAATGTATTTCAATAGAGTTTTTAATGTAGTGGCATAACTTGGCCATTTTTTTTATATTTTTGCCCCAAATTTTCAGCATGCCTTTTTCATGCCCGACTTCATGAAAAATGGCAGTGAAATTAGGCAACTCTGTCCCAAAAAGTGTTTTCAAGGTTGCTGTGTAAAATCAGCTTTTGGGCAGGAGCTGAACTTTTTGTTTACCTTTGTTCGTGAGGTGGGGTCATAAAAAGGCTATGTTGATTATTTGGCTTAAAAATATTAAAAAACAATAAAATTATAAGCCCTCAGTGAAATTTGTGAACACAGGCCTGTAATTATGGTAATTTTTAAAATGTTGACCCCACATTTTCAACATAACCATTTCTTCACAATACCTCTTGAATATGACAGCTGTCATTTTTCAAATCCTAGCCTAAATGCAGTTTCATACCTTTAGCGTGGAATGACATTTTGTTGGTGTGGAATGATGATTTAGCAGGGATTTTAAAATTTTCACTTACTGGGTTCATTAGGTGGGGTAATAAGAAGTCTATGCAGAAAATTTGGTGTATAAATACAGTAAAATGTCCAGGTTATGACTGAATGTTACTATTTCAGTGTGCACTCATAACTTCGCTAATTGTCAATATTTTGACTCCAAACTTTAAACATAGCTATTTTTCCACACCACCTTATAAACATTATATGTGTCATTTTTTAAAATCCTGGACAAGATGTGTTTTCACACCTCTGGTGTGAAATGACATTTTAGCCAATATAATATAAATGGTACCTGTCATGTCTATAAGGCAAATTCTAAAATAAATATCTTCAAATGTTGGGGTCAAAATTAAGAAGAAAAATTGTTTAACAAGCAGCAAACATTCAGCAATGACAAATGCTTTTTATTGCTGCAACTGAGTTGCCATTAATGTCATGGTTACTACCCATATCTTGTTGGGAATCACAAAGTTTTAGGGCCTGGGTCCTTTTCTTTCTTTATTGAGGGGGGTTATCACAAATACACTCAGCAGATCAGGCCCTCTGCTTCCACAGTGCCAACCTCCGAGTGCAGTATTGTGAACAGGTAACAGACAGGGTAACCCTCCTGTCTGCTTGTGGGTCCAAATCACCTTTAGTCTCAACTTCTGGGGGGATTCAAACTGTGAACCTTATGCTAGCATACCCAAATGTACAGGCTCAGATAATCTTCTCTTCGGGGGATGCCAGATATTTTTCACCTAAGGGCACTTAGCCAGGTATCCAAAATGAACCCTTAAAACTCTATAAAAGACCTTGGGTATCTTCTTAACTTTTCCCAGTTTGGGTAACACCATCATGCTCTGAACAGTTGTCAGATTTAACCATCTATACATCACATGCAAAAAGAAACTTTGAAGACACACCCGGGCAGTCTTTTTAAAAAAGGTTTACTTAAAAATGGATAAAAATATGTAAAATGTAAACAGAGAACACTATATCACAAAGCATACAATCACTTAAAAGAAAACAAGGAAAAGTACAAAGACTCCTACCACAATACAGTTAGACTTTTTCTATCTAATGTATTACCGCTACACAGTGCTGAAGTTAGATAAGAGATCTTGTTTCTTAGAGAGTCCAACAACAAATGTGTCACTAAGTTCAGCCACAGTATTCAGTTTAAACTGTGTCTCTCTACCCATTTTGTGTGTCATCTAGCTCCTCCTAGTTGAATATAAAAAATTATACAATCAATGATCTTCCTGTCAGGAGATATTTTAAATACTGTGATTTCAGCAAAAACAAATTTCCCAAATTAAATCTTTAAATCAAGCCTTTCTTTTGATCTTGAGTAGTTCCTCTTCCCAGGCCACATCAAAGGATTTTTATGACCTTTCCATATCTCACTTAGGTGCAATATAGCTTTTTAACACCAGATGATATTAAATGTTCTTCCTCTTAAGATGTCATAAAAGTTTATGATCTCCAACCTCTGGCAGACTCATAAAGTTCCATTTCATTTTCACTTCAAAGTAGCAACAGGCCATAAAATGCAATGTCTCAAGGAAGTTAATCACATTACAAAGATCTGTTGGTTTAATATATATACTGTCATTTTAACTGAAACCTGGGGGGTATCCCACAGGCTGTCTCATGAGAGATACTCACATACCACATTCTATATACAGATATCATAGTGCAATCATAACCAGCTGACCAAGTGTCATGGGGTCATATCCAAGATTACGTTAAAACATAGAACAGTGCCTCCTACCTGAGAAGGGGTAAGGTGGACCTGGCGTAAGTATGGCGGGATGCAGTACTACTCAATCCTCACTATCTCACCCCATACATGAACCAACTCTGATGTTACAGTCCGCATAAAACATGCACTTAATAATGTAACTGAAATAGAACTCAGGCAAAGGATTTCAAATGACTAGCAATGTTATTTAAGTACCAGGGCCTCAAGAGGGGAGAAAACAATGGTTAGCAGCAATGAGGTGGTGCAATATAGTGTCCTGTGGCTGATTCTTTGTGCACTTCTGTACCCAGACTGCTTCAGTCCAGGCATCTCTTTGGTGCCCTCCAAGGTGCAGCCAAATCAGTACTTTTTTCCAGGCTGAAACTGTGTGCACCCTCGAGTCACAGCCCTCAGGCAGTCCCTGCCCCCCATACCACAGTGGACAATACAGTACATCACTTCAGTCCTGCTGTACTAGGGTTGCTGCCCTCTTCCTACTAGCACCAGTGCTTAAACTCTAGGGAGCAGGTGGCAGCGTACTCATATTAAAAATGCCATTCAGATGAAATCCTCTATCTGAGATTTTCACTATTCCATGCTGAATGGCCAAGTCTAGTAAAAGCATTTCCAACTGTTTTACAGGTGCGGTTGCAGGGCAAGCACTGGGTTTACTCAGTGTTCTTGCACCAGGGGATCTCACTCACTGCGCATTGGTTTAATGGTGCAGCTTGCAGTGATTCTTCTCTGATGGGAGTCTGGTTGCTCTCCAGCTCTCCTCTCACGCTCTTGCTCTCATCTGGGATGGTGTGGGTGTCACGGGACATCAGCTGTCTGCTGGTGCAGGTCAAGCCTCTCCTGGCTACAGTAGTTGGTGTCTCACATTAAGTTGGTTTCTTCTGTGTCAGTTGTCAGGAATCTGTCCCACCCAGCACATTGCGGCATTCCGTCTGGCAGGGGTAATAACAACCTGCACTTGGCAGATTCAGTCACAGTTTAGACTACAGTGCAGTGGAATCTCTCTCAGGTTGTAACTTGCAGTTTTGAGAGCCTGTGCTGCTCATGCAGTTACCTCTCTTTTTATGCAGGTAATCCGTTTCGCATTTTAGCTTCATCTCACAGACAAATGCTCAGTCTTTCTCTGCAGCGCAAGGCTGTCACCACCACTCAACTCCTGATACATTAAGCGGTCACACAGGGCTCAGAATGACTACTATGCGCTGACTTGTAGTTCAGCTCAGCCCCTGCCGTTCACCATGAAATCAGCAGCTCTGATTGGTTGGCTGAGCTGTCAGTCAATTTAAGAAGGTTCGGGAGGTCTTTCACTCAACAGGCAGTTGGTGGCTGGAAAGGCACCTGATTGTATTAGGTCCACCACAAATCCATGAGTCCTTTTAGCTGTCTCTTCAAGCAGTTACCTGATTGATTGGGATACCAGTCACACTGTGACTCCATCACTGTGGCAGGGACGGTTAGAGGTGCCAAATATTGCTGCCAAGTTGTAGTCCAGAAGCAGTTTTCTACAGAAAAAGAGTAAGGACTGGATTTTCAAAGCCACTGAAATTCCCACATCTCCAGGAAAAAACTGCTGCAAGTGGGCCTCTATTTGTCGAGCCATAGTTTTTCCTGAAGCTGTGGCATTCTCAAAGGTGGAGCTAGTTTATGACTGGCTCCATGATTTACAGCAGATTAGGGCCATTTTTTCGGTGCAGCTGTGTGGAATTGTTGCGCCTGGTGGGACCAGGCATAACATCCCCTGCAGCAGTGTTCGGTAAGTTACTTTTTCTATTACTTTCTATTTCTTTTGGAAACTTGTTCCAGAAAGCTCTCTGCAGTCACTAGCAAGGATGGAGAAGTACTGGAAAAAGTAATATACCTCACAGTTACAATTTACTTATGTCTTTTTATACAAAAGTAATACGTAACTGTAACTGATTGTATTTATTTGAAAGTAACTAGTAACTAACCTATTACTTTCAAATACATGTCATCTGTTATAGTTTTTTATTATTTTTGTATTGTTTTATACAAAAAGATATAAGTAACTGTAATTGTCAGGTGGATTACTTTTGTAGTGCTTCTCCATCCTTGCTAGTTACTGCACAGAGCTTCCTGGAACAAGTTTCTAAAAGAAATATAAAGTAATAGAAAAAGTAACTTACCCAGCACTGCCCTGCATCTGCACCCACTGAAAATATGAATCTCTGCAGGTAAGAGTGATCTCATGTGCATTCTTAGGGTATGAGAACCATGAACTGAAGGGGTGCAGCTCTGATACCCTGCGAATGCAAGTGATGTCGCCCTTACAACCATTAGGAGTAATCGTAAAGGATGTTATTTGTAACCCCCTTACAAATGAGGGTTCCCAAAAAGTCTTCCTTGAGCTTGCCTAAATGTTCACTGCCAGGATGGTGTTCTGCGTCTTAGCAGTTTAAATGTATTGCCAGAGAAGTGCCTGTATAGCCTCTGTATACTGTCTCTTTAAGAGCTGCCTGAATTGCATTCATAATTAATCTGAGAGGGAGCTCTGTTAGAAGGTGTACTTGTTTGCTGATCATTTGTTAGAGTAGCAATAATATTGCAGTTTGTTCTAACCTGCCTTCTTTGCAGCATGGACAGTTCTGTTTGTTTCTATCATTTTGGTCCTGGACTGCAGAATGGGCCAATCAGTTCATTTGGGACTCTAAAATGGAGCCTGCCCACAGGGGCTTGGTGGGTCCAAAACTTCTAGGAATTGTAGTTTTGGGCTTTTGGCACCTAAAATAACCTGGAGGGGGAGCCCTTGTTGTGACTGACAGACAGATCAGCCAACCTAACCTTTTGGATCTTGGGGAAAGTCCCACACTGTTTGCAGTTTCAGTTAGAACTGAGTTGGGAAGTGAAGAAGTAACAGCTCGAGATAGTTCGAGCAGCAATCCATAGTGGATTCGTGTGGGAGAACTGTGGAAAGGACTGAGTTTGGCCTGCATGCCTGCCTGCTGTTCCTGAGAGGGAACTTGTGCTTTTTTTAGACTGAATCCGAATTTGGAGAGCGAATTAAGCCACTGAATTGTGACCAGGCATTAACCTGAAGAAGACAGATGATTTGCTGAATGCGATTGGCCTGTCAGGACTTCCAGCTACTTCTGAACTCCCGAATTGTGCAGAGACTCTGTAATTGCGACCGGAGAGCCATTGGCCTGGTACAGTGGAATTTCCTTACATGTGAATGTGCTGTGTGCTTATAGTGGGTCGTCATTTGGTTCCCCACTATGTGTCTGAACTGTGTTTTGCTTGCTGGAGGCTGTATCCAGCTCCACGGACTGAATCCATATCTATTTCCATTTGCCTGGGTTCTGTTACACTGGCCCAGCCAGAATACCTGCTACACAGAGAAAGTCATCGACGAGAGACCGGCCTGGGGATCAGCCTCCTGCTCAATGCCTTGAACAGGAATGATGCCTCAGTGATTCGTGTGGGCCCTGCTTCTCCAGGCATTCCAGCTCAACAGCCTGCAGTCTCAGTTTTGTCCCGCCTGTGTCCAGTGTTGGATATCTTGAGTAAACATCAGGGTAGCTCCCTGCAACAACAGCTAAATCTAAAAGAGTTGTCATCTGATTGTCTTGTTGCCTTTTCTTTCACAAACTAAGCCCTCCGGCTCTGGATTACAACTAGTGTGTGTTGTGCATGTTGCTTTCTTCCATCACAGGGCCCCAACCAGCTGCAACCTTCCTGGCTAGCACACCCATTTTCCTACCTGGGTACCCAGAGTGTGTGACTGTGTAGGGACTCTGAACTGCATGTATAACTGTCTGAGTAATATAGCTTTTAAGCAAATCAACCTGATTACGCCCCTTCCTTGTTCAAGTCCCCTGAATAAATCAGATTTAACTTTGTTTGCATTTAACCTGACTGTGGTTCCAGTTTGTGCCAAAAGTATTGTACTGTTGCTATTTGCTTTGCTTAACCTTGTTTTACAGGGGGTTCCCAGGGTCAAGCTAGAGGAACCAGCCCTGGTGGTAAGTGCAAATAGTGTGGGTAATTAGCTGGTGAATAAGGGTCATTGTGAAAGTAATTATTGTATATTGTTCAGGCTACTAGAAGGGAAAGTGGGGGGGTTACAGTGTCTCGGAGGGCTGTGCCCAGGTTAGCTTGACCACTAACAACCCTGACCTCTGGTTTGAGGCACCCGTTTCATTACCCAGGCCCCTTAACCTGCTTCTAGCCAAGCAGGCAGGGGTAGTAGCCCGTGGGATAGCGCCACCTAGGGGTTACAACTTGGAGGCTCACCGCTTGGATTTTGTGCCTTCTCGTGGCCAAAAATTATGAATTATTGTTAAAGATTAATGACTACCCCAGTAGAAATGGCTGTACACCAGTTGGTGGGGTGGTGTACTGGGTGGGAGATCGACCCTCAAAATGCTCTGCTTATACTGGATATTTCCCTGGGTACCAGTAAGGACACTGTAGAGGGAGCACTCTCCAAAGTTGGATGTTTAAAAAACCCTGTGGTGGTAGGTCGACGGGCTGATTTGATCACCCAAACTTTCATAGCCTTGGTATAGTGTAGTGACATCGTGGACAGCTCTAAAGTACCACATACTCTTGCCTCAGAAGGGGTCCTAGCTGTCTGGAGAGTGATGACAAAAGACAGTAAAGACTCGTGGGAGGATGAGCTCCTACTATTATCTGAGACTTTTGAGGAGAAATTTGTTAACTTGTTGCTGGAGGAAGGGAAAACCGTGGAGGACTTTAAGAAACTATTCCTGCCACCTGGGGTGTTCCTTCTCCAACACCCCCTCGCACTCCAGCACTTGTAACTGCCCTGCCTTCTGTGCCTGTGCCAATGTTGGCCCCTATATCAGTACCCACCATTAGTCAGGACTCCTACCGAAGGCTGAGAATCTTCTTGGGTACCCTCCCCACCCCCCAAGGGGAGGATGACTGGGAGACCTGGATCGACTATGTTGCCCCCTTGGTATCCACGTGGCAGTGCATGGAGGCTGAGAAGCAGAAAAGAATCATAGAAAGTTTGAGGGGCCCTTCTCTTGAAGTCATTAAATTTTTGAGGTCCACGAACCCTGATGCATCTGCTCAGAAGTACTTATCTGTACTTGAAGGCAATTTTGGGAGCATTGAGTCAGGGGAGACTTTGGTGTGGAAATTCCAAGGTACCAAACAATGGAAGGGGGAAAGTTTGTCTGTGTATGTTACTGGCCTAGAAAGAGCTCTGCAGAAAGCTTACTGGAAAGGTGGGGTAGCCGTCAGTGATTTGAACCGTGTGAGATTAGGGTTGCCACCTTTGGATGAGATGAAAACCAAATACTAAACCATGCCCCTAACTCCGCCCCTTTTATGACTTATGAGGGCATCGCTTGGACTCTGATTCGCTTGATTTATTCAGAATTGCTGCTGATATTGCATTGTGTACAACTTCTTTAAAGTACATCATGGTCATTATTTTTGGTTTGTTTGATTTAGATTTAAATATTTTAAATTTCAGTGTGTGTTAATATTTGGTGGGGTTAGAGATGGGGTTCAGGGGACTTTCCATCCTGTGTACACAGCTTAGCTGACACATTGAGTGACTACAAGGACACCTCTGACAACCGGCTATTTTGGAACAGGTGGCCTTTTCTGATAAAACTCTTTCAATAAATAAATAAACTACACCAGTAATGGTGGGCGAGCTGTAATTACAAATATCATCTGCCATTTTAAGATGTGCTGCTGTCCCTCCCATTGCTCCTACTCTAAAGCTATTTGTCATGTCTCAGAAATTTTTTAAAGTGGTAGGAACTATTCTATGCTGTTAAATACCCTATTTTATTTCCATATCAGTCATACGTACCAGATAGCATGATATGTGATATGTAGCATGGAGGCAGTATAGTGCAGTGGTTTAAGGCTCTGAGCTGCAATTCTGGAGACCAGGGTTTGAATCCCACAGCCCAGACTTGAATACTGTGTGACCCTGCACAAATCATTTCACCCCCTTGCGCTCTCAGGTTGCACCTGTAAACAAGCTTCAGCTTAGTGTCTCTTCTGGTAAAAAAAAATAATAATGTTTGATAAATTACCTAAATTTGCAGTGCCATCAAATCTAGATTGTGTTCCTTTCTCCTCACCAGCTACTGCTCTCTCTCTCTTCCTTTTCTCATTTCTGTGGCTTAGCATGACATTAGCCACACATAGATACATAGACAGTGTCGGCAGATAAGGGGCTATGGCCCACCCACTCTGCCCATTTGAGCTTGTAAGTTCAGTTTATGTTTTCCTAGAAGTCTGTTGCCCCTTACCCCTGACCTCCAGAATTCCTTTATGTCTATCCCATGCATTCTTAAATTCCATGATTGTTTCAGCCCCCACCACTTCCTCTGGCAGGGTGTTCCACTTGTTCACCACCCGTTCTGTGAAGAAATTCTTCCTCACGTTTCCTCTGAATCGTCCTCCCTCCAACTTCATCCCATGCCCTCTAGTCCTGGAACATCTTTTTCACTTACAAATAGTGTATTCCTGCACCCTGTTCCTCCCTGTAAGATACTTGTATGTCTCTATCATATCCCCTCTCTCCCTCCTCTCCTCCAGGGAGTACATGTTCAGTTCCTTTAACCTGTCCTCATAGGACTTGTGATGCAATCCATGTGCCATCTCTCCATGTACCATCACACTATTCTGTGCTGTTCATCTGAGATGCCTGGAATGGTCTTCCTAGAATATCCAGGCAGTATGAAAATTGACAGCAATAACTACTGAGGGGAGAGAGAGGTGTAGTACTGCTAGAAATGAAATAAAATATTAGATTATTAATTTAACAACAAATGGGGTAACAAATACTAAAATATAGGAGAGACCCTAAAAGAAAAAATGGTGAGCATTGACTGAAAAAGTACTACCTCTGAATAAAACTGGATTAGCAGGTAAAGTTTCTGAAACACATTGTACAGTCCATACTGGGACAAGAAGCTACCCTAATGTGGTACCTGTCTGAATGTCTAAGGGTTTCAGAAAAATGAAGAGGTTAATTAAGGTGGTATTGTTTACCCTTCCCATGAATAATCTTCCAGTTTGCTGGTGTGAAGTTAGAGGTGACAACTAAGCAGACAGGGACACATTTGGCTCTTTAAGTGCCCTGCACTTGAATACACTTCTTGATTAGCATGCACTGCAAGCAAGCAAACACACTGAAATGTCAGACACTTGCTTACAGTCAGATGAGAAGAAAATGAAACAGGTAGTGAGGAATCTCACAGGTGCTGCTTGACCCACCATAAAAAACGAATTTGCAATGGTGAAAACAGGAGGACCGAATCTGGACCTAGAAAACCGAATCATTCGGTCAAAAACTGAGTAGGTGGTAACCTTATGTGAGATTGGGGCACATACTACAACATGCCAAGCATTCTAAACTGCAGATCATCCAGTTAAGGCTCCAGGATAGGAGCGGTAACCCACTTGAGTACTGTGACTTGATAAAAGAACTCCGGGATGTAGAAGGTGAAGAGGGAGATTGTAATTATGGGGTGAGTGCAGCCAAAGTAATCATGGCACCAGAAGGCCCTTCCGAAATGGAGACCACTACGAGTATCCTGCCATGGGCTAAATGGTGGGGGGAGGAGTTGCTGAAGGAAGTCAGAAAAGTACAACTGAGTGAGTTCGCTGAGGTATCCCCTGCTGACGGAGACCCTGGCTTCTGTCAGGATGTGACTGTTATGGGGGTGGGGGTGCACCCTCAGACATCCTCTACAGAGGGTGGCTTTTCAGCTGAGCTCGAGGAATTGGCTGCCACCCTAAAGGAACTTTTGAGACATGGTACACCACCAGCAGAAGTCAGATCACAATCTCCCATTGATGCTCCAGAATCCCCTGCTTTGTTTTCCCCAAGGATGCCCTGAGAGCCTGTTATTTGTCACAATTGTGGCAAGGATGGCCATTTGAAGAGGGAATGCCAGTCTCAGAAGGACTTAGCGAAAGTGGTGAACCAGCTTCAAGGAGAGCTTTGGAAAATGAGTTAGTGGTCAAGGGGTGCACGAAATGATCACAGTGAAGGCTTCGGTCATCCTCACTCAAACCCCTCAGTGACTTAATCGTCTGTCCAGGCCCCTGATGCTGTCCCTCCAGACTGGTCCAAAATAGTGGGCCCTTCAATGAAGACTACTGTGGTTGTGAATGGTATTCCTACTCGGGCTGTGCTTGACAGTGGGTTGCAAGTGACCATTGTATTTCAGGACTGGTATGACCAACACTTATCTGATGTGCCATTACAATCCCTGGAAGGCCTACATGTGTGGGGGCTGAGTGACAAGTCTTATGCCTACCTAGGATATGTCTGCCTCCGGTTGTCTTTTCCTGCAACTGTAACTGATGTAGAGGAGCAAGTAGAGACACTGGCCCTAGTGTGTCCCCCCAACGGACTGTATGATGGGGTTCCCCTGTTAATTGGAACAAACGCACACACGTTTGCGAGACTAGCACAACTCTGCCATGAGAAACAAGGATAACTGACTGGATGGGCCCTAAGAATTCCAGCAATAGTAAAAAAGGCATATGACTTACAACAGAAACCCAGTGAATAGGACCTAGATGAGCCAGTGGGGATAGTGTGGAAAAAGAAACCTGATTCCTTGGTATTGGCCCCCAAAGCCCAGTGCACAATCCATGGAGAAGTCCACCTAAAGAGAAACATAAAGAACAAAATATTATTGTTGGATGCACCAGATGATGGAAAGTTGCCAGAAGGATTATTGGTTAAACCCAGCATCTTGCCTGCCCATGCCTATGCACAATGAGTGATGGTCCAGATTTGAAATGTGTCAGATCGGGAGGTCTGGGTGAGCAGAGGGTGTACTCTAGCTACAGTACACTGCATAGACACTGCAGTATTACCCAATAAAAATTACTCTGGCCAAAAGGAGAGAGTGACCCTGGACTTATTTGACTTTGGTGATTCCCCACTGCCAGCTGAATGGAAGGCTAGGATTAGCAAGAAACTCGCCCAGAGAGACCAAGTGTTTTCATTGAAAGAATGGGAGATGGGGTGTGTACAGGGTGCAGAGCATCATATATGCCTGCATGATGACTGGCCATTTTGAGAGAGATCCCAACGTCTCGCCCCAGTGGACATAGATGATATGAGGAGACACCTGCAGGAAATGCTCGCTGCTGGCATGATACAGGAATCAAGGATCCCATATGCATCTCCCATTGTGGTTGTGAGTAAGAAGAATGGGTCGGTGAGGATGAGTGTTGCTTATTGAACCCTGAACCAGCGGACCATCCCAGATCAGTACACCATGCCCTGTATACAAGATGCCCTGGATTGCTTGAATGGGAGCAAATGGTTCTCAGTATTGGCTGTCTGCAGTGGATATTACCAGATTCAAATAGCCATGGAGGACCATGAGAAAACTGCCTTCATCTGTCCTTTGTGGTTCTACTAATTCCTGAGAATGCCACGGGGATTTTGGATGCCCAGGCCACCTTTCAGCAACTGATGGAATGTGTGGTGGGAGATATGAACTTGCTGGAATGCCTAGTGAAACTAGATGATGTCATTGTGTTCGGATGCACATTAGAGGAGCATGAGACCCAACTGTTTAAAGTCCTAGACTGATTGGAAGTCTTCAGCCTCAAGCTGTCCATTGACAAGTGCCATTTTTTTCAAACCTCCGTGAAGTATGTGGGGCACATAGTATCTGCAGAAGGGATAGAGACCGATCCCAGTAACGTCAAGTCACTGACTACTTGGCCCAAGTCCCATAACTTGAAAGAACTACAACATTTCCTGGGGTTCTGTGGCTACTACTGCAGGTTTATAAAAGACTATTCCAAGGTGATTCACCAGCTCCTGAATCTCACCCAGGGTTACCCCCCTACCAACCGTAAATACAAGAAAGGGGCTGTCTAAGAACCCGAGAAAGTATACTTCCAAACAGATGAACCTTTTGGGCCTGGCTGGACACCTGAAAGTGAAGCAGCCTTCCAAGAAGTCATATACCAGCTCACCCACACCCCCATCCTCACCTATGCTGACCCTACCAAGCCCTATGTGCTGCATACGGATGCTAGTCTGCAGGGCCTAGGAACTATGCTGTGTCAAGACCATGAGGATGGTTTGAGACCAGTGGCTTTTGCCAGCGGGAGCTTGACCCCATCAGAATGAAACTATCCTGTGCAAAAGCTGGAGTTCCTTGCCTGAAAATGGGCCATTGTTGACCAGTTTCATGAGTACCTCTGTGGGGCAAAGATATTGGTGAAGACCAACAATAACCCGTTAACCTATGTACAGACTTCAGCTAAGTTGGACGCCACTGGGCACCAGTGGCTCTTTGCTTCATCAACCTATGATTATGCTGTCGAATACAGGCCAGGACTGAACCATATTGATGCTGACGCCCTGTCACGAAGGCCAGTCTCCAAGAGTGATTGGGTCAGGTTGTCTGAACCTGACATCCGAGCATTGTGCCAAAAGTTTGATAGAGATGAACAGATGTCTACGGGCACAGTGGACTGTTTAGTAGATTGCTTGGGCCCTCCTGATACCTGCATACCGGCTGCCTATTGCCATTTCTCTGCTCTAGATATTAGTGCACTACCTTAATTTGACAATGACAGCATCCAGTGGGCTCAATCCCAAGATCCTATGATTCAGCCAGCACTTGATGCCCTGCGTGTGGGGAAAGATCTGTCCCAGTTGCGTTCCCCTGACTTGCGAACTGCCCTATTGTTTAAAGAAGGTCCCAGGTTGAAGTTTCACAATTGGTTGTTATACAGAGAGATAGTGGATTGCAGTGATTGAGTGGACAAGCCGCAATTGGTCCTGCACATGGCCTTTAAAGATTTAGTACTGAGGTTCCTCCACAATCACATAGGGCACCTCGATATTGACAGAACTCTCGACCTGGTATGATCTCGATTCTACTGGCCCAAGATGGGGGCCGATGTTGAGCACTATGTAAAGACCTGCAGTCATTGCCTGCAAAGGAAAGCTCTGCCTCAGAGGGCTGCCCCCCTTGTCAATATTACTACCAGCACCCCCATGGAACTGGTCTGCATAGACTTTTTGTATTTAGAACCAGATCAGCAGAATATTAGCAATGTGTTAGTGGTTACGGATCATTACACATGGTATGCACAAGCTTTTCCAACTAAAGATCAAAAGGCCTCTACTGTGGCCAAGGTGCTAGAGGAAAATTTCTTTGTCCACTATGGTGTCCCCCAGCGGATCCACTCTGACCAAAGCAGAAACTTTGAATGTCAGCTAGTCAAATAAATGCTGTCTTTGTGGGGGGGGTACAGAAGTCAAGAACCACCCCCTATCACCCGCAGGGGGACTCTGAACCAGAATGTTTTAACCGCACCCTTATAGACATGCTAGGCACCCTCCACCCAAAAGATAAGCATAAGTGGAGCCAGCAGATTAGCACCTTGGTACATGCTTACAATTGCACCAAAAATTACGCTACTGGGTTCTCCCTCTACCACCTCATGTTTGGGAAGGAGGCCCGCCTGCCAGTTGATGTCTGTTTTGGGGTCTCTCCAGGTGGGGTCCACACTGAAAACTACCTGCAGTATGTACAGAAACTGAAAGCTCAATGGAACCATGCATATCAACTGGTCCAGACAATGGCCGCTAAAAGAAATCTCACCAACAAAGAGAGGCACGACAAGAAAGTAAAGGCTCAAGAGCTACAGCCTGGAGACCGTGTGTTGTTACGCAATTTGGGACTACATGGCAAGCACAAAATTGCTGATAGGTGGCACCATCTTTCTCTTGTAATAGTTGGAAGGTTGGATGATCTACCAGTATACAAGGTACGCCCAGAGAATAACTCCAAAGCTGTCAAGATCATGCACCATAAACACTTGCTGCCTATTGGCCAAGTTATTATTGAAGCTGAACCAGCAGACGTTGCCTCCCCTGGGCCGGTGACTCATGCTGTTGCAAAAAAGAGACAGAGTCCACCTACCCCAGTAGTTACAGAGTTAATGTTTCCCCCGCAGCAGGCCCAGAATGATAGTGACTGTCAGTCCACCTCTGACGATAGTGAGTGTGACAATGCCTATTACCCCTCCTATGAATTGAGTCAGCTGTTTCGAGGTAACCATATGACTAATTGTGGGGATGAAGCTGGGCCTTCTGGACTGCCTAACCCCCCCCCCGCTTCATCCATGGAGCCAATGCTCCCTGAAAGTGAGGTGCAAAGCATCACATCTGAGGTTGCGGACTCTCTGTGTTTTGTGGAACTGTGTGAATTGCCAAGAGAAGGGGCTGAAGGTCTGAGTCTCCCAGGTGACACACCAGAACTTGAATAACAATATGAGAGTGCTGTCAGCCCCCCTTCAGTGCCACGAAGCCTAATTGTACCAGAACCTTCTCTAAATGAGCCACATGTTGTGGAAACAGAGCCTACAGAGCAAGGAACTGACAGTGCTCCCAATTTGGACATCCCCATCCATGCAGAGGCACCCCTCATGAATGAAGAAAGCTCCAAAGTTAGTGCTGAAAGTACAGAGACTGTGGCTGTTCCCCTCAGAAAGACTGGCAGAGCTGTCAAGCCAGTATTGCGCTTCAGTTATGATTCTCCCAGGAGACAGTGGATTTGCCTTTCAATGTGGTTCACAAAGGTGTTTATATTTCTCAGAGCTCCCTACTCAAACTGAGCTTAATGTCCAATTCCAGGTTGATTGTTCTTCCTTCTCAGTAAGGTACCCCTGCCCCATCCAGCCCCAAGTTAGTTGATAGGGAAGGGCCCTCTCCTACATTGTTTAATGTACAGGAAGTTATAACATGAATCAGTATTGTGATGTCACAAGTATGTTAATCATAGTGGAATCAGTATTGCCTGTATGAAACATGCATAAGTATTGTCCTTATGGATACAGTATCATGAAGTGTAGTGAATATGTATAGTAAAGTAATAAGTTTATGTTAACGGATGCATGATGGTACAGACTTGACCCGGACGCCAAGTTTTCTCCAGGCAGGGAAGGGTGTAACCCCCCTACAAATTGGTGGTTCCCGAAAAGTCTTCCTTGAGCTTACCTAAATGCTCACTGTCAGGCTGGTGTTCTGCATCTTAGTAGTTTAAATGTATTGCCAGAGAAGTGCCTGTATAGCCTTTGTGTACTGTCTCTTTAAGAGCTGCCTGGATTGTAGTCATAATTAATCTGAGAGGGAGCTCTGTTAGAAGATGTACTTGTTTGCTGATCTTTTGTTACAGTAGTAATAATATTGCAGTTTGTTCTAACCTGCCTTCTTTGCAGCATGGACAGTTCTGTTAGTTTCCATCATCTTTGTCCTGGACTGCAGAATGGGCCAATCAGTACATTTGGGAATCTAAAATGGAGCCTGCCTACAGGAGCTTGATGAAGCCAAAACTTGTAGGAATGTAGTTTTGGGCTTTTGGTGCCTAACATAACCTGGAGGGGGAGCTCTTGTTGTGACTGACAGACAGATCAGCCAACCAAACCTTTTGGATCTTGGGGAAAGTCCCACACTGCTTACAGTTTCAGTTAGATCTGAGTTGGGAAGTGAAGAAATAACAGCTCGAGATAGTTTGAGCAGCAATCCATAGTGGATTCATGCGGGAGAACTGTGGAAAGGCCTGAGTTTGGCCTGCATGCCTGCCTGCTGTTCCTGAGAGGAAACTTGTGCTTTTTTCAGACTGAATCTGAATCTGGAGAGCGAATTAAGCCACTGAATTGTGACCAGGCTTTAACCTGAAGAAGACCGAAGATTTGTTGAATGCGATCAGCCTGTCAGGACTTCCAGCTACCTCTGAACTCCCGAATTGTGCAGAGACTCTGTAATTACAACCGGAGAGACATTTGCCTGGTACAGTGGAATTTCCTTACTTGTGACTGTGCTGTGTGCTTATAGTGGGTCGTGCTTTGGTTCACCACTGTGTGTCTGAACTGTGTTTTGCTTGCTGGAGGCTGTATCTAGCTCCACGGACTGAATCCATATCCATTTCCATTTGCCTGGGCCCTGCTACACTGGCCCAGTCAGAATACCTGCTACGCAGAGAAAGTCATCGACGAGAGACCGGCCTGGGGATCAGCCCCCTGCTCAACGCCTTGAACAGGATGACGCCTCGGTGATTCTTGTAGGCCCTGCTTTTCCGGGCACTCCAGCTCAACAGCCTGCAGTCTCAATTTCATCCTGCCTGTGTCTAGTATTGGGTATCATGAGTAAAGATCAGGGTAGCTCCCTGTGACAACAGCTAAATCTAAAAGTATTGTCATCTGATTGTCTTGTTGCCTTTTCTTTCACAAACTGAGCCCTCCGGCTCCAGATTACAAATAGTGTGTGTTGTGCATGTTGCTTTCTTCCATCACAGGGCCCCATCCAGCTGCAACCTTCCTGGCTAGCCCACCGTTTTTCTACCTGGGCACGCAGAGTGTGTGACTGTGTAGGGACTCTGAACTGCATGTATAACTGTCTGATTAATATAGCTTTTAAGCACATCAACCTGATTATGCCCCTCCCTTGTTCAAGTCCCCTGAATAAATCAGATTTAACTTTGTTTGCATTTAACCTGACTGTAGTTCCAGTTTGTGCCAAAAGTATTGTACTGTTGCTATTTGCTTTACCTTGTTTTACAGGGGGTCCCCAGGATCAAGCTAGAGGAACCAGCCCTGGTGGTAAGTGTAAACAGTGTGGGTAATTGCCTGGTGAATAAGGGTCATTGTGAAAGTAATTATTGTATATTGTTCAGGCCACTAGAAGGGATAGAGGGGGGGGGTTACAGTGTCCCAGAGGGCTGTGCCCAGGTTAGCTTGACCACTAAGAACCCTGACATCTGGGTGGAGGCACCTGTTTCATTACCCAGGCCCTTTAACCTGCTACAAGCCAAACAGGAAGGGGTAGTAGCCCTTGGGATAGCGCCACCTAGGGGTTACACATTAATATATTATTTACTGGGGCGATCAATAATATATTAAAAATGTAAAAATCTTGCAGATTTTCCCATTTCTAGGGCACCTGTGCATGAGACACTCAACAGTATGACAGTGTCTGATATGTAGGTTAAAGTAGTGCTCTTAATGGTCGAGAGTGCTTCCTCGCGCTGTAGTGCTAACTTCAAATCTTTCACAGGAAACTGGCAAATCTCTTTAACAATGGCTTTGTTTCTAGTTCTTGTTATCTGTTTATGTATCCCCCTAGTTGCAGTATTAGGTGGTGCATTAAGGTTCAGCAAGGCTAAAGTCAGCTGATTTTTATTTTTTTTTAGTTTTCAGACCTAGAAATTACATATGTAATATTCAGAGACCATTTTATAAGTGCAATATGCCACTCTGGAGTGTGTGTTAGACGGTTTTAATGTATGGCTAGGGGCTGGATGCACTCCGATCTGCAGCCTTGTGCATCCAGCCCATGTAGTAGCCATGTTGAGATGACCATTAGTAAATTAAATAAGAAATTAGTAGCATTAAGAAGAAATACAAGTTGTCTGAAATTTCTGGATAGATAAAAGATTGCTGAACAACTTATCTTACCTGTCCTA
This sequence comes from Neoceratodus forsteri, assembly GCA_016271365.2. Taxonomy (NCBI): domain Eukaryota; kingdom Metazoa; phylum Chordata; order Ceratodontiformes; family Ceratodontidae; genus Neoceratodus; species Neoceratodus forsteri. The sequence goes on along the minus strand of CM028129.1, from coordinate 1,099,983,319 downwards.
AAATATGGAGTGTTTATATACAGATCAACGAATAAACATCTATTAAATAAACGTGATAAACTGTATTACAGAACAGCTAGGTATGTCTTTCATTATAATTTGAGAACACATCATTGTGCCCTTTTGGCTGGACTAAACTGGTTGCCCCTCGACCTAGAATATATAATTAGCTGGTTAACATTTATCCACAAATATAAAATTAATTATGCTAGTCACAATATTAATAAGATTCTATATCCAAGTACATCAGACACAAACAGATATTTGGTTGGGACTGCACACCAAAATAAAATATATCAAGACAAAAGAATCAATAGATATGGAGACAGAAGTAAGATCTCAGGCAGCCCAACATTGGAATACTTTGCCACCCTTGGTACGGGCTAAAATTGACCATGGAAAGTTTGTAAAGGCAATAAGAAATTGTTGTACACATACTTGTAAGTGTACAAGGTAATTCCTGGGAGATAATTTTCCATCCTCCTCATTCAAGATTTGCACTAGTCTGTCTGTATTGTATATATTTTTATTATTAACTGATCGTTTGTGTATTATTGTAAATGTGTTTGTTGTATTTGTATTTTATAATTTATGGAACTTTAGTTAGTGTACAGGACTGTCTTGTAAACTGGACTGTTAAAGTCCAAATGGCATGTTTCTGCCTGTATTAAAATAAAGTTTTCCATACCACCATACCACTATGCCCCCTAGCTATGCATTAGTACTGTCTAATGTACACCCCATCATGTCTCATTGCTTACTTAGTACATATTAGAAAATTATGCAAGGATAGCGCAGTAAAAGAAGTCTGGGGGCTTGATTCCAAGATGTATGTCACAACTCACTGCGCTTGCGGGTTGTGACATATGCTGCTACGCTGGGGACCCTGCGCCAGAGTTCAGAACAGGCAGCATCCCGGCGACTATGTCCTATGACTTGCAGCATCTCCAGCATTGTGCCACAGGAAGGGTGCACCTACACAGGGTGCCACAAGCCACATTACCACCCTCTGACAGGGCGCAGATCCCGCATGGCACACCCCCCCAATGCTCCGCTCCCCAACACCATGGTTATGTCTTGCAGGGCTGGTGGGGGGGGTGGAGGACCACAGGACTACACTGGAGTGCTTGACATGCATGCCAATAGCAGCATGTTGGTGCACCGGGGATGTGAACTGCCCTGCGGGGCAGTACCCGGGGATGGGGGCTGGGGGGTGCCAGGAGCCCACAGAGGGCTGCCTGCCACGGGGATTGGTGGGGGCCTATGTGGGACCATGGGGGTGGCTGTTGGGGCACGAAAACAGAGGTGCAACCTCGTTGATTTAGGGTACAGTTAGACTAAGCTTTTAGCTGGTCTAACTGTACTTAGACCACTGTCTTCCGGGGTCCATCTTGGGATAGCACATTTGCGATTCCATCTGCCACCATCCTGTAATCGGGCATAACTGCTGCCTTAAACCCCCTTGTGCCATATTGCAGGGGTTTATAGCATACCCAGTGGCGTAGCACACCTTTGGCAGCTGCCTTCTGGAATACCCGTCATCATAAAACATGGCACAAAGTGCTACTTGCACTATTGCATTTGGCGCAAGTCACTTTGCGACATGCGTAACCCATTCTGGAATTGGGCCCTTAGTGTTTTATGTTTTCTCCTCCCTGTTTACAAATCACCCTTGTGTCATCCTTGGGTTATTCTAAGACTGAGCCTTGTCCTATACTGTACTGCCTACCCTACTTTGTGGATTTTGCATCAAATCCTGTTTTTTTTGCATTTAATAAAATTTACATACAAATTATTTTCCCCTGGTGGTTGTGTGGCACACTGGCTGATAGCCCTGGCCCTTGCATGGCTTGTGGTTTGCCAATACATCCCTCCATGACAGCAGGGGCTGAGGTTTATGAACCTTATACAGGCCAGTAAATGCACGATTTCCCTTGGACCACATCAGCTACCCCCACCCCACTAATCTTCTCATCCTGAATGCTCAGTTGCATTTACATTGGCAAGAGAAAAGATTAAAATAACAACAGCATAGTATATTGATTTACAAGAAGAAAAAGTAGACATTTACCAGCCATTTGCTTTGTACTGACTGGACCATTGTCAAATGCAAATTGATTCTTTTTCGAATGCTGGGCCCTCTCTGTTTTGAGGTTTACGCATCCCCAACTTCTTTTTTTGCAGTTAAACTTTTTATTGATGATTCCACAATAACAACAACTTACAGAACAATCTTCGTATTAGGATAAGTAAACTTCCTTATCCTGATACGGGGAAGAAACAGAGTAATACATCCGGTAATAATATAAATGCTCAGTATGTGATGGTGATATTTAGCAGCGGAAGGGGAAGAAAAAAGACGGAGACTTACCACCATCTGATTTTCAACATAGTCTAGTTAAAAGGTGGGTTGTCAAGGCATCTTGCACCCTGAAACAAAAACAAGCACCCACAAAGGAACACATTTCTACTATTAACTACTAACAATTATTTACAGACAGGGCTTGGTTTTTGATATTCATACAGACATATTCAAAGACATTCAGTGCTACAGGCTGTGTAGCAGACTGGGAAATCATGAAATATAATACTCAGTGTTGGCTCTTCCTCAGCCTATCCCAGTTTTGGGGGGTATTGTAGGTGTGGAAGGATAGGCAGGGAGTGTTTCACTCACCAAGTGTGAGAGACCGTCTAGGGAGGCAAGTTGTACCAGGAAAGACAATACTTCTTGTATCAAAGGGATTGTAGGCATCTGCCATCTACAAAGGACAAGACACTTGGCCTGCATTGCTAGGAGATCTAGCCATCTGTGTTCCTGGGCAGACAAGTGGGGGACTTCATACCTAATATCAGTAGTGGAGCAGAGCGAGGAATGCTTTTGTGGAGCACCTGAATGCCCATGTGGCAAACTGTTCCCACAGGGGTTGTAGTTTGGGGCATAACCACAGGATGTGCAACATATCTCCTACTTGGGAGTGGCACCTCCAGCATAGGTTTGAGTTCTGCACTCCCGCTGTATACAGGACAGCAGGGGTCCAATGCCAAGATTGCAGTATTTTGTTTGAATTAGTTTACTTCTAGTGTCTTCAAATGCCTTTTGTCCAAACTGCCAGCATTTGTCCCATTGCTGCTCCCTTATTGGGTGTTGAAGTGCATCTTCTAATTTGGCCCTGGCAGCATCTGTTTGGTTTGGGATGGAGTCACTGAGGGTTGAGTATATCTTACTGGCCAGGTGGGCAGGGTTGGGAATACAGGAGGGCAGAGGAGTGGGAAGACCCTTACTGGCCACCTTTTCTAAGGAGCATCTGGAGCATACTGTGCATTTCCAAATATCTCCAGAAACCCCCGTGGGAAGGCCCCACCTGGCTTTCAAGTGTTGAAACAAGTCCATGGTTCTTGAGCCTGGGACCAGGAAGTCTTGAATCATTTTTATATATTTGGATTCCCACTCTGTCCATCTGACCAGTTAACCACCAGTTTGCAGCTTAATATTTCCCCAAATTGGGGTACAGGAAATCAGAGATAGGTTGACCCACAGTTTATGCTGTACTTTAGCCCAGAGTTTGATTGAAGGACCAGTTGTGGAGTGCCTTTTGAAGGCGGTGGGAAGGGGGTTGTAGATTAGTAGCACTAGAATGTGTTTCGTGTTCAATTGTCACCCACTGAGGGGTGTCCTTCCCCATAGGACACAGCCACTGAAGGGTTTGTGCAATTTGAAGGCCCAATTGTACCCTTCAACCCATGGAAGACACCAGCCCCCCACCTTCCAATGTGCCCTCAGCTTGTTCTGGCAGTACCGGAGCAGTTTACCTTCCCAAAGAAAGTTGCCCACTGCTTTGTCTATTTTCTGACACCAGGATAGGTGGAGGTCAGTTGGCAGGTGGGCCAGTAGGTAAAAAACCTTGGGGGCAATCACAGTTTTAACAGTGGCTATCTTCCCTACGAGCATGAGCCTTAATATGTTCCATCTCTTCATGTCCGTGGAAATGTCTACTAACAAGGGGTGCATATTAAGATCCCATGGAGTGGACAGTGCTGAGGTGAAATCTATCCCCAAGTAGGTGATTCCTGCTCCCGACCATCTCACTTCCATGTCTCCCACTTTTTCTGGGATACAGTGATGTTTTAGAGTGAGTACCTCCATTTTAGTTTGTTTCACCCATAGTCCAGAGTAAGCTGCACATTTGTTTAGAGCTGCCAGCAGTGGTTTTATGGCCATGCCCAGGTCTGATACCATGACCCGTTGGTCATCCTCATACATAAGTGTGGTGTATTGGATAGACCAACCATGATACCTTGTATCTGGGTATCCTGCCTTAGGTAAGCTGTTAGATTCCACCACTAGCACAAATAAAAGGGGGGAGAGTGGGCAGCCTTGCCTTGTGCCTCATTCCAGGGTGAAGGGAGCTGATAGTGTGGAGTTTGTCAGCAGTCTGGCTGTCAGGTTGGTATATATGGCTTGGTCCCAAGACCAAAAGTGGGGCTCAATCCCCACATGCTGTAGTATTGTGTGGAGATAGTCCCATTCAAGAGAATCGAATGCTTTCTCAAAGTCTGTTGCCACTGTGGCAGCTGCCTTTGGGAGGTGTTTCGCCACGTGTGTTAGTGTTCATCCCCAACTTCTGATACAGTAAACTTTACACTGCATTGGTAGTATTGAAATAAATGCACTGCTATATTTATTTATTTTTTTAGACTTTTGGGCTGGGAAAGGCACACTGAGTCAAACCTCATTTCTAGGTATGACCTGGGAGGGAATTAAGCACACACACATATATATATATATATATATATATATATATATAGAAGACAAAGAACCTCTATGCGCAAACACTAAGGCAAGGGTTACCCCAAAGGGCATTTGGCTGGGAAGCCAAGTTTCAAGAAAATACAAAATCACACATGCCCACACAATGCAAGGCATCATGGGTATGTCATCTGTTAGCACCCTTTGCAAACTGTGTGAGAGGCCTTTCGGCACCATGCAATTCTGCTTAAAGTTGGACCAACATAACATTCTGTGGTGATTTGCATATGCAGCCCATGATGCCTTGCATTGTGTGGGCATGTGTGATTTTATATATATATGTGATCTGCTCAGGTCATGCTGTATGCAAGTGGCAGCTGCAGTGTTCAAACCCAAGTCTGCTAGGTCTTTAGGTTCTTAGCTATTTGTTCAAACTACTAGCCTATACTGCCATCCATATATCTGTCCTCTATGTCCTATATTAAGGGGATACATGATGGGCACGAGCGTGACATGGAAAATATTTTCACTCCTTTAGAGTGACCTCTGGATAATCACGAGTGGAGAAGCCACAAGTGAATATCCAGAGGTCACTGTGCAGGAGTGAAAATATTTTCTATGTTACACAAGTGCACATCATGTATCCATTTTATACAATAGGGGCGTGATAACTGGAGAGAACTCTAGTTATCACACTCTGGTGATGATATCATCACAGTGTAATAACTGGAGAAAACTCGTTATCACACTCTGGTGATGGCAGCAGAGTGTGATATCTCATGGTGGTGGTTTTATGCTGAAATAAAGAATGGCATATCATCTCACCCCTAATGTATAAATATATATATATATATATATATATATATATATATATAAAATCTGTCAAGGATGGCTCACCAAACTGTAGTGCTTCAGTCTATTAACATTACTGTGGGATGATTTGCTGAAACAGGCATTATGACATCTTTTCAGTTTGCAGAGACAGTAGTTTGATAGGACTTACAGTGCTTATGGTGTTCACTAGTCTATTCCCCCATATCTTTATAAGGGATAGCTCTTTGAGTCCTTGGAAGACAACTAGAATTATTGCAGACCCAAGAAATTGAATTATGATTATCGAATATTTTCTCCAGAGAGGAAAGCCATGCATCTCCTGGCAGTGGAATTTTAAATATCACACATAAAAGTGTTTTACAACCAACCCTGATCGCATGGAAAAAGATTTAGATTCCTCACTTTCAGAACATCATTAGAATCAGATCTGGAAAAATGCCCAGTCTGCAGTCCTTGACAAAATCAAATGGAGACAGAGTTTTTCAGCTTAAAGTACTGTAGAGGATTAGATACATGGTACCCCACCTAGCCTACAGAGAACATATTTATGCATACTGTATATCGGCTATGCTGAGCAGTGAGAGAGACAATTTTGTCATTTACAGTATGTGCTCTGTTTATTAACATCTACACTTTCGTGATACACACCTCTGACATTTTCACACAGAGTAAAGTGGAAACACATTCATGGTTTTAGAATTTTGTTATCGGGCTTTTGGCAGGAAGGGCAGGGTTGCTCTGCAGTCAAATTCAATTTCTGACTGAACAATCTTGCAGAACTGACTAACAATATTCCTTGACACTATTAGTTTAGATAAGGTCTGTGATGGCACATAATAGTGCTTGCCGCAGAGATGTCTGGGCACTATTTCATAAAATGATTTTCATACCTTACCATTTTCTGTGTGCTTCTTGAAAGCTAACAGTGGAGCGGAACCCATGAGTAGAGTGCTAGATAGGGAGGCAGTATAGCGCAGTGGTTTAAGGCTCTGAGCTGCATATCTGGTTACTTCCAGCAGCTCAGATCCTGGTTTGAATCCCACAGCTTCCACTTGTATACTGTGTGACCCTGAGCAAGTCACTTAACTTCCCTGTGCTCCCAGGTCGCACCTGTGAAAAAGCTTTTAGCTTAGTGTGCTACTCCTGGTTAAACAACAAAAAAAAAAAAAAAAAAAGATATCCTTGCAGTGTCCATTTGCATGTTGTATTTACTTCTTTGGGTAAAATACATTTGATGTTCTGTAAACAGTGACTAGATATGTACTGTCACGTGCTATTGAAATAGAAAAAAACAGTCAGTAGTCCCATGTTCAGTGGCTTTTTTTTTGAGGGGGGAGGAGTTTGTGCCAAATGAAATGCATAAATACAGTTAAAATACATACAAAGAAAATATTTACTTTGGATTGGCCCAGTGGCATGGCTGCTACTTGAAACACCAGCAGACTGGGTTCAGAAGTGAGCCTAGGGTATCAGAGGGAGGACCAAGCACCCCAGGGGAGGCTTTCCTCTGAGGAGGGAAGGCTGCATCACCCCACTCTTTTGCTGCCTCCTGTCCGAGTATGGGTAGTAGTGCAGCAGGCAGTAATAACATTGAGGAGTGGAATGCTGCAGAGCTGATGCCTGCTTCCACTGGAACAGTCATCCTTGAGCTAGTGTCCTCAAAGGTGAGTTCAGCAGTACAAGGGGTAGCTGAGGGGCAAATCCCCTTTGCCTTTTTGTTTTCTCCTGCTGGTTCATGGCTGCCACTGGCAACTCAGGCAAGGGAGCCTTGAGGACAGGAATACATGATCCAGTAACTACATCTGTGGTCAACAGTGTTGGGAGTGGTGCTGAGTGTACCTCATCTAGTCTGAGGTACCACATTAGAAGGAACGTAATATGCCACCCCTTGATGTGAAAAGGTCTCGGGGAGGGTGGAAAATTAGAAATTGGGTGAGAGTATACTTTGCTGTCCCACACCCAGTTGTGACATGCACATCTCTAGGCCCCCCCACCCTTAACTAGAGTGTTCTGGTTGACTTGCCCCTGAGTACCAGCTGGCCTCACGCAGAGGTGCAAGTCTGGGAGTGTTTTGGGACTGGATGGGGGTCAGATGGAAGGTTACTTGGGGCATGTTTCAGTAGGTGGGCTATAGAAGTAAAAGGGATTGGAGCATAGACAATGGGCTGCTGGGGCACTCAGTTGTACATGTTAGAGAATAAAATACAAAGTGAAAACAAAAAAAAACATAAGTTATTTGAAAAATGACAATCACAGTAACAAACTGGCATGGTATATCTCTGTGGTGTGTTTCATCTAGTGCTGAGTAAAATTAGTTTTCTGGCAATAGAATTTTATGAAATTTCAAAATGATGCTAATGTGGAAAAGATATGTACATTTCCATTGAAATAACTTATGTTGGATTAGTTGCGATAGTTTGTTCAACAAATCTGTCATTACAAAATATATTAAACATAGCCTGAATACATAAAATCAAGAGTCTTTCATTAAAAAAAAATGATCAGTGCCACCCTGTGACCCAAGAATAAGAGTGTCTGCTTAACATGCTGGTGGTCCAATTTCATGTCTCGACCCTGGGGTGCCATATGTCTGGAGACATCAGCAGCTTTGAGTTTCCCTCATGGCAGACATATGCCTTGGAAAAGAAACAGGCATTCAGAACAGTCCAAGGTAGAATACCAAAGAGGCAGCTTGCAAGGAGAGCAGCATGTAGGATCCATAAAAAGAAGTAAGGAGAGAACTAATGTCCTTGCTTTGGGTAAGACGTTAAACTGAAGTCCCATCTGCCCAGCTCTGGTGGGTATCTAGGTGGCAGTTAAAGGTCCCATCCACTGCATTTTTTGTAAGAGTAGGGGACTATTTATTAAATATTACATATGCTTCACATCATTAGTGCCATCACTGCATTTTGTCCTTTCCCCCCTTATCTTACACTAACATGGCTAATAAGATGCAGGGCACAGTCAGTCTCTTAATCTAAAAGAAAAAAAGAAAAAACAGAAAAAACAATAATGAAGAACAACCTTGCCATGCTCCATGCTATCTTGTTAATTCTAACATCATGACCCCATGCAGATTTCTCTACAGGTCAGCCAGCCTTGATCTCCAGATCTTTAATTACTCTGCCATGAATAATTCCCAGGATGCACCAATAAGATTGAATATTATTACCTTTGTCTTTACTGTGAGTTGTGTAGTATATTTACATCTTGCCTACCTTTAGGTGCAGCAATGTTTTGCACAGTCCACCACTATTAGAGTGTCACTTTTATATGTGGACAAGGTCAGAGGAAAAATTCCCAGTCATACATTGGCGGAAATAGTTTATTATACCTTGTTGCGCTGTCTGCAAAGTCTTAAAATTGTCTAGGAGATGGGCACCCTAAACACAAGTGCCTCATTGCTTCCCTGGACCATTGGCACTCTTCTCGGGGACAGTTTCTTTCATTAACACGTTTGTGTTTTAGGTTATCTCACACCCTCAAGCGCATGCGGCAATAGAGCCCAATTGTATTCTACACTGTAGGGGATATGGGTTTGTTATCTAATACCGTCAAAGCCTTATGTATCTCTGAGGGCAGGCTTTCAGTCCTTCAGTTCCAGAGTAACTATAAATGCCATCACTAGGATGTGACAGTATCGACTTTTTATTGCCTTCTTTTAGAAAACTCAGTTCAGTTCTCCAACTACTGTGTAACACAAAATGCATGTATCAAAGGGGGTGGTGGAATAGCTGGTCCCTCTATGTCTTGAAAAAGCACATTAGATGCAAAACTGTTGACTGATTGGGAGAGGTCTGGGTTCTGTCACTACAACCATCTTGTTTTTTTGTAGCTTTTTGAATAAAGATTAGACAAAATGAAGATTGTCTTTAGTGTAAGTTGTGAGTATTGTATGCAGCCTTTTACGACTTGGATTTTCATTCCATACAATGTGCTTAGCTGTGTCATGACTAAAAAACATGTATCAATAATGTATTCAAAAAGCATTTTTAAATAGTATCAATACATATAGAATAGTATCAGTACATAAAAACTGTATCAGTAGGACAGGTTCATTGCAACCTGACTCCAACTTTTCACTTAAAAAAACAAATTAAGTTTCTACTTGCATTAATGATTGCAAAATTAAAACTTTCAAAAATATTTTTTTTAACATGGGATAACTTTGAAACCATTAGGGCAAGCAACTTTTTTTTAATGAAAGCTTCCATATATTGATATACAAAAACATTAAAACGGTTCAAAAATCTTTTAAATCCTGTTATTTTTAACATCTTATATGAACACGCATAGACATGCATCAGCATATGTGAAATGTATTGTTACAATCGATTCATGTTGATCGGACTCTAAGCTTTCATGTAAAAGGAACTTAAGTTTCTAAACCTAAAAGTTGAGAACATATAGCTTTCAAAAATTTTAAACATGAACTATGATAAAAGCAATATTTTTGGAAATGGTCAGAAGGTATTAGTTGTTAAAAACTATAGTTTTGGAAATGGTCAGAAGATATTAGTGGTTGTTCTGTTTAAAGGGACTCCATCAACTTTTGCAGTCTATTTTGGGTCATGTGTGACCAATTTGGCATCCACAAGGGTTACCTTTCTTTAAATTAAGAAATCAACCCCACTCTACCTTGTTACTGCTTTTATTTATAGATATTTGTAAAATATGTATCCACAGTGGTCCACATTTATTGCTAACAGCATGACAGACAATCCATGTCCACATGGCTTTGTGCATTCTCAACACACTCATGCTAACATAGCACCATCAACCTGACTGTCTTCTCATGCATGCACAAGTGTTGCAATTTCTATGCTTCACAATATTTTTGGATTTATGGAAAGAGCTCTTACTGTAAAGGATATCCATCTTAGTGTCATCTTAAAATGAGCAGAATGATGCTCAAATGAGCAATTTGAAACCCGAAGCCATGCCTCTGGGCATGTGCACTAGTGGAGTGCTCTTGCACATGCCCAGAATAGCTGCTTTGGATTTCAAATCACTCATCTGAGCATAATAGTGTTCGTTTTAAGACAACATTAACGTGGATCTCCTTTACAGTAAGGCATCTTTCCATAAATCTAAAAATATTGTGGGGCATAAATCACAACACTCGTGCATGCATGAGTAGACAGTCAGGTTGGGGGTGCCATGAGAGCATGAGCGCATTGTGACTACGCAAAGCCGTGTGGATGCAGATTGTCGTTTGAGCTGTTACTAATAAGTTTGGACCACCTTGGATACATATTTTATAAATATCTACAACTAAAAGCAGAAACAAGGCAGATTGTGGTTGATTTCTTAGTTTACAACAGGCAACAGTTGTGGATGCAATACTGGTGACACATGACCAAAACAAGACTTCAAAAGATGACAGTATCCCTTTAAGAATAAACACATTAATTCCTAGTTCTTAGACATTAGCAGCCTTTTGCCTTGTGTTTGTATTAAATGCCCTTGTTTATTCTGTACTTATCTACATAAGTCTTTACTTGTAAACAGAGCTTTTGTTCTACTGTAAGTGTTCCTGTATAAAAACAAACTTTTAATCATCATCTTTCCATCTTGTCACTTTCTGAGCACAGATCTTTCTTACCAACTTACTGTAGCATCATTCATCATACTAATCTTTATTCCTAAAATGTTCATCCCTCCAATGTCAATGAAATCCCTCGTGTTTCTGTTGGACCGCCCATCTTCCTAACCAGCATCCCACACATTGCAGTAGTTTATTTTTGAACCTGATATCCTGGAATACTGTTTGAGGACTTTGACTTCTGCTAAACCCAAATTCTTATCTTGTACAAATAAACAAATGTCATCTGCAAATCCCCCTACTTTTTGTGAGAGTTGGGGATTTTCCCTGGTGTCCTGGACAATAACCCAACACCAGGACCCACTGGGAAAGAAGCTATTAAAGCTCAGGGTGCCTGTCCTTTTCAACAATTACAAATAATTAAATAAAGACCAGCCTGTCGGAGCAATGGTAGGGCAGCCACTCATGACACTGGTTATCTGGGTTTGGAAATAAGGCCAGGACATTGGAGGGTTGGCAAGGGGAGGAATGCTTGAGCATTCCAGAGGATGTGCGTGTCTGCTCCCAACATGCCAGCAGCACCTGGTGTGCCACAGGTGGAACCACAGGTAGGACAGCGGTGGGAGGGATATGACTCAGGTCTCACACTTCACACACACACCTGTTGCATTCAAGTTGCAGAAGCATGTTGCTCAGAGATTGGAACAGGGATGACAGGGCTGGGAGGCTGCCAGTGGGAGACTGAAGATGGGGAGGGGGTACCAGCGTGGGGGGGGGACTATCAAAAATAAATACATAAATAAAACAAATATTCACATTGTTTGGTTTCTGTGAATTTCTACAGATGACATGCATGCACTCTAAAACGTCAAAGTCAGTGCAAAGTATCTTGCAAATCCTTGTGCGCTGCTGGCTGACACCTCAACGAACAAAAGTGACCCTTTAAACAGGCTTTTTTACATTTTATTATGTTTAGTCTGTCAACAACAAACTAGACATGTGTTTTATTCAGTTAGGGCTCCTCAGTGCAGTCGCCATCTCAGTCAACTTCCAAGACAGTCCCAGAGGAAAGCTGGCATTTTAATACACCTTTACTGTTGATGCAGTTTCACAAGAAATGCAGTGCATAAGATCCATAAAAGGATGGAAGGAGAGAACAAATATCAAAACTGGTTTGGTTTCTGTGCATCTCTTCAGACCGCTTGCATACAAGTTTTTCTAACGTCTCAAACTTAGATCAAGGCATTATGGGTACACAAAAGTCTTTGTGCGGGCAAGCTGACAAGTCTTCACCAGAACAAAAGTCACTGTTCAAAAAAGCTTCTAGAGTTGATCCAGTCTTGCATTGGAAAGGATGGATTGCTCCTGTTGCTGCAAGACTGCCCCTGGTGGCTTAGAGGAGGGTGTTAGGTGAGCAGGAATATATGACTAGACAGGGGCAAGGTTGTGAACTCTTACCTTTGACATGATGCAGGACACTGACATTGGACTCAGTGGTGCCATACATCTTGTCCTTTGCTGGCGAGTCATAGCATGGTGGATGGCCATTGTTCCAGGTCACTTCCAACTGGCCAGAAAGGTCTCCCACCTGCAGCCATTCCTCAGTGGCATGGAATACAGTGGAAACAAAAAATTGTTAGAAACAATAGTGACACTCAGGCAGATGACACCTTTATGCTTTCACAGGCCATTTGTGTTGCCGGGACCTCTGGATTCCCAGTTCTTCCCCCTTCCCTCTCCACAGTTGGGAGAGTTCTAGCTAACTGGCTCCATTGGGAGTAAAAAATGTTTGACTGTATATGAGAGAACAGCTTGCTATTATCTGGGGTCAAATGGTAACTGCTTCAGTAGATGTGAGATCCAGGGTTTGAGGACAGGTGGAGAGACTGATCTAATGGGCAATATGGGAAACATAATAAATCCCCAAAAATGTGAGACATATGCAAGTACTGTACTTAGTAAATTTCAGCTATACCTTATATTACTATCTGAAAATCCTGTATTCTGATTCGTTAAAACAGGTCACCTGACCATGGATTAATTCTCAAGAAACCCACAGTTGGGTTGCCCGGACTACAGAATCCTGATTGACAGCAAAGTAAAGTGACTAGTCAGATCACTCCACCAGAGAGACATGTAAAAAACTACAACTATGGCATCCTGATTAGGACAAATCCACCTAGTGAAGAACTACAACTACAGCATCCTTAGTAGGACAAACCCATTAGGAGGAAGAACTATTTTATTACAGATGCATGTAGACAGTGTTTTTCTTTTAAATATTTATTTAGGTAAACTTCCGAAAATAAAGTTGCCCATTTTATAAGCAAATTAACCCCACTCCAGGGCATGGGTTTACTGAGAATTAATCCATGCCTGTGTGGTTGAAGTCACGTGGCCTGCAGCCCCGTGCCTCCCCCCGAGATGTGGATTAATTATCAGTAAACCCATGCCCTATCATGGGTTAATCCTTATGTAACTAAGCTCTTTGAACCAGAATCAGAAGGATGTTGCCTCTGCAAATGATAGCAACTTCAGAGCCCTTCAGTCCCATTCTGCTTCCTTCTCTCTTTGAGTAGCTAGAGATCTTTTATTTGAAGAAATTGCAAGTGACCAAATCCAATGTTGCCCAGTACATTTGGGACATCAGTGCAAAATGCAAAATAGTTTTGTTGGTGTTCCATTAGCATCTTATGGACTAAGTACCCACATTGTTAAATAGAAACAGTCATATCCCCTGAACTATACAGTGGCGTGAAAAAAGTATTTGCCCCCTTCCTGATTTTCTCTATTATTGCATATTTGTCATACTGGATGTTTTCAGGTCTTTAGACAAAATATAATATTAGATCAAGGGAACCTGAGTGGACAAATAACACTTTTTTTTTTTACTTATTTCATTTATTTAATGAAAAAAGTTAACCAACACCAACTGGCACTGTGTGAAAAAGTAATTGCCCCTAGTTAAATCAGCCCAATTAAAGGGATAATTAGAGTCAGCTGATTGAACACAGCCAGGCTTGATTACATCCAGCCCTGCTCAATATAAACCTCACTTATTTTGGCCCTTACCATCAGAGTCACATTGCCAGCACAAAGATTCAACAAGCACATTATGCCATGATCAAAGGAAGTTCCTGAAAAGATCAGAAAACATTTTGTTGCCCTCTATCAGTCTGGAAAGGGTTACAAAGCTATTTCTAAGGCTCTGGGACTCCATCGAACCACAGTGAGCCATAATCTCCAAATGGAGAACACTTGGAACAGTAGTGACCCTTCCCAGGAGTGGGCGGCCTGCCAAAATTACTCCAAGGCGCAGTGTAAAATCATCCAAGAAGTCTCAAAGGATCCTAAAACAACATCCAAAGAACTGCAGGCTTCTCTTGCCTCAGCTAAGGTCAGTGTTCATGACTCCACAATCAGAAAGAGACTGGGCAAAATGGGCTTCATGTGAGAGTAGCAGGAAACCACTGCTAACCAAAAAGAACATAAATGCTCGTCTCTCATTTGCCAAGAAGCACCTGGATGATCCACAAGCCTTTTGGGAAAATGTTCTATGGACAGATGAGTCCAAAGTGGAACTTTTTGGACAACATGGATCCCATAATGTCTCGCGTAAAGCAAACACAGCATTCCACAGTAAGAACACCATACCAACAGTCAAACATGGTGGTGGTAGTGTGATAGTGTAGGGGACTCTTGCTGCCTAAGGACCTGGATGACTTGCCATAATTAAGGAACCATGAATTCTGCTCTGTACCAGAAAATTCTTAAGGAGAATGTCCAGTCATCCTTCCGTCAGCTGAAGCTGAAGCGTAGTTGGGTCATGCAGCAAGACAATGATCCAAAACACAAAAGCAAGTCCACATCAGAATGGCTAAAAGAAGTAAAATTAAAGTTTAAGTGGCCTAGTCAAAGTCCAGACTTAAACCCAATAGAATGCTGTGGCAGGACCTGAAACGGCAGTTCATGCTCGAAAACCTACCAAATGTTACTGAATTAAAGCAGTTCTGCGAGGAAGAGTGGGTTAAAATTCCTCCACAGTGATGTGAAAGACTGATATTGAATTATAGGAAGTGTTTGGTTGCAGTCATTGCAGCTAAATGTGGCGTAACCAGTTATTAAGTGTAAGGGGGCAATTACTTTTTCACACAGTGCCAATTGGTGTTGGTTAACTTTTTTTCATTAAATAAGTGAAATAAAAAAAAAAAACAAGTGTTATTTGTTCACTCAGGTTCCCTTTATCTAATATTACATTCTGTCTAAAGACCTGAAAACATCCAGTGTGACAAATATGCAATAATAGAGAAAATCAGGAAGGGGGCAAATACTTTTTCACGCCACTGTACTTACTTTGAACTATACTTGGATTAAAGACAGAAGAAGGCCAGGGCCCATCTAGTCTGTCTCCTGCATTAGCAGGGCCATTTGGACTGGCTGGCTGGTGTTCAGAAGGTGCTGATCCAAGCTACCCTTGAAAATTTCAAAGGAGTCTGACTCAATTACTTCTTGTGGCAAGTTATTCCAGACGTTTGCCGCTCTTTGGGTGTAGAACCCTCTCCTGCTATTTTTATTAGAGAACTGAAGCTTAATTTGTTTATCATGGCTCCTGAGGTTGATGTCTCTCATGTTGAACTCCAAGTCCAGATCCATCCTTAATTCCTCATCCTTTATGATTTTGAACATGGTTAACAGGTCATCTCTAATTCTCCTAGTCTCCAGGGTGTTAAGTCCCAAGCTATCCAATAGGGTTGTCAGAACTAGTTCTAAAAAGATTAGAACACTTTTAGAACTAATGGGTTTGAGTTCTAATTTAGAACTAGAACACCCAGGAGTTCGAAGTATTAAAGGCTCTAAACACTAAATAAAATGCTTTTTTGTTCAGACATTTTAAAAACAGGAAGTGCCAACCTGGAAAACAAATTAATCATTGGGAATTGTATCCTAAAATGTTTGAGAGAGAAACAATATGATAATGTGCTGCTCATATGCAGGAGTGCCAAATCACCAAATGCATGGAGTTGTGACACTTGGCATTTGCATTTTGAAAGGCACAATATGTTTCTGTTTTCTGCAGGCTCAATGAAACCGTAGTATTACTGAGCTGAGAGGATAGGATTTTCATTTATGTTTTTTAATCCTCACAGTAGCTTTACCTTTTCTTTCTTTCCAGTCCCATATGCAAAAGAGTTTGAGCTCTGAAAAAGATTAGAACTCTAGAACTATTTGCAAAGTTCTAGACCAGAACCCAGAACTTCAGTGGATTCTGACAACCCCAGTATCCAGCCTAGTCTCATAGGGAATATTTCTAAGGCCCGAGATCATTTTGGTAACTCTATGTTGTGTTTTGTCTAGTTTTGTGATGTCCCCTTTCAGATAGGGACTCCATAGTGGGGTACAGTAATCTAAATGGGGTCTGATGTAGGTATTGTAGAGTGGCATCACACAGAACTTGTTTTGTTTGTGATTTCTATCCTTTTAATTACAGCTGCAGATTTGTATGCACCTTTTATTTGGCTTTTTTTCCCTAGAATGCATATCCACTACTGTTATTTTTTTTTTTTTTACTTTCTTTTTATCCCCTGAGACCTCAGATGGCATCCTCGGGGGATCGCCTAGTACTTTCCCCCGAGGTCATCAGCTGTGGCCCAGTGTACCATGGGTTGCCAGCCAGTCAGGGCATGCAACGCTCCCGGTTTACCGAGATCCACTGTCATAGGGCCATCAAGGTCCCATGTGTCCCCCATATGCTCCCACCCCTTGAGGGCACTGGCGCATGAACAGAAGTGTAGATGGGCAATAAGTGGAAGCACACCCCCGTCAAGTGCCTAACAGTGCCCTTCCCTCTCGATGCTTGCCTCAGAGCAGATGCCTCTCCATCCATGCTTCCACCAGCAGTGAAGCAAACGGGGCATGCCTGTGCTGCCCCAGGAGGTCCCCCCCCGGAGGTGACAAGCATCCCTCTGGACACTCTGCCCACCTCCCCCAGCCAGCCCCCATCAATCTGAGGTCATACCCGAACCTGGGTTGCCAGTGTTTGGAGCAGTAGCACTACCTCTAAGCCGACGTGCTGGCCTACTGTTATTTGTTTATGCTTGATTTTTCATCTCAGCTGTTGTGATTTTAATCTCCTCTCATTTAACATGTAATGCGTATTTTTGTGTAGTAGCAGTAAAAATAACTATCTATTTGGAGAGCAGGCTAGTTGAGCTAATAGCTCATTTTTAATAGAACCAATTCAAAGATAACTTTGGTGTCACTCACCATAACAAATAATAGTAACAAAGGATTTTCTACATATAAGATTATTACATTATAGACATGTTACTTTTTATGTTGATTTGTTGCAGTAGCAGGGGAAATGGGGAGTGTTGAATCTTTTGAACTCGGGTTGGGACAGTTCCGTACGGAGAATAACACTACTGGTTACAGCATTTAATTCTTTGAGGAGGGGAACGTTTCTAATCTTTTTTCGTACGAGTTACATAATGTTGGAGCTGCAGCTACTGCACCTTGAGTTCAGGAGGCCTAATGGATCTTTGGCCTTTTTGTCTAGCATTTCTAATGTTTTTCTGTAATTGTAATAATTAAAGCTGCCATGCCTTGATATTGGTGCAAATGAAAATCTATTAGAAATGTTGCAATTTCAAGTAAACTGCTAATGGTAGTGATTACTTAGCATCTTTTCTTATGACGTAGTGTGACAGATCACAAATGGTTGGAGATGTACAAGCCTGAAATATCTGACCTAGAACCAAGTCACAGTCAAACCAAGTGTCTGGTTTGATTGTCTGTTTCAAAGCATGAGCCTTACCCTGGCTGCCAGAGACTGTCCTCTAGTGTATGATACTTACTAGTGTGTCCCTCAGGAGTTACACAAGAGATGTTGTAAGTTTCCACATCTCAGGATGACAAATAAAATGCTTACAGTGACCATAACTGTTTTAGCATCACCTTGGTTTTTAATTGCTCATAGAGATTGAGTCAAGCCACAGCGAGGCACTAGGATCGAGTCTGCATTGGCTTGCCTACCTTTAAGATCGAGTCTGCATTGGCTTGCCTACCTTTAAGATCGAGCCTGCATTGGCTTGCCTGCCTCTACTAATGGTTCGATGTCCCTTGCCAGAAGCTATTTCATAAATATTACTTTGTGCATATGCCATCTTCAGGACTGTTTGCTGTACTAAGTTCAAAATGTTTACAGTAGTTACTGCTGCTGCCCACTGGCGATGACTTTCTTGGACATCATTCAAACTGACATCCTGCCCAACATGGCTATGTTGCACTCTTACTTTAGGTCCTAAAGCACTTGTTACAACAGTACCTTCAAAAATGTATGACTGTTCTTGTTTTCTGTCTCATTTAAAAAATTTGTATCTGGAATTTTGATTGCTATAATTGGAATATTTATTTTTCTTCAGATTAGGTCCTTAGTCTCTTGGCCTCTTCAGCTCACAGATCTGCCACTGGACTGATGGGAGGATCGGTATATAGATACACAGGGTCTGGTACATGTGCCCGACTCTCATAATCCCGACACTCAATAGCCCGAGTCCTATTTCCCCAACTAAATCAAAATACCGATGCTTACATTACCAACTGCTGAAATCCCAAATCAAAAAATACCGACTCTCCATGTTTTCTCCCCCACCCTCGTTTGACATCATCACATTGTCCTTGTAATTCTTAGTTTCAGTCACACTCATCTGACTGAGTAAAATATATCAAAAAAAACTTTGTAAGCACTGACCAAGACAGGCCCCCCATCTCCCTCTTTCTGTAAGAGAGATCATAAATAAATAAAAAAACAGCTGATTTGAGGTTGTGGGCATGCTTGGTTTCTGTACTGTACTGCATGCTGTGAATCTTTACCAGGGATGACCAGCTTAGCCAGCCCTCCTTCATGTTGCCTGATGCCCAGTTTAAAATAAAATAAAAATAATCTCCCTTGACCATGTCAGCCAGCCCTCCTTTGTCCTGCCTGATACCCAGTTTAAAATACAACTAACTTCCCCCCTCCCTGTTCAGCCAGTCCTCCCTCATCCTACCCAATGCCTCATTTAAAATTAAATAAAACTAAGCCAGTGCTCCCTTGTCCTGCCCAATGCCTGAATTAAAATTAAATGATATGTGTCAGGTTGTTACTGCCAGTCGCCGTTTGCAGTACAGATATCAACACAGTAGCAAGTTGAATTGGATTCAGCTGGCCACCTTCATCTTGTATGTTTATTCTGACAACTGCCACGGAACCTCCTTGACCCACATGATTTTGAGTTTCATGATAGGTGAATTGAGTTGGAATTTTACAGATCAAAGAGGAAAGCTTTTATTTTAGATGGAGAATTAACACAAAAAATGTACAAGTTTGGATATTCACAGGATGTTTTTCTATACAGGAAGAATAACTTACAACTGCTGTACATTGTGCTATACAGCTCCACATAATAAAACTGCCTAAAAAATGAATAGTAAATAACTGCTTTAACATCTTAAATAATTGATGGAAGTTTATAGAACCTGGTACTATCATACAGTTGCAGGGCTGAATGAAATCAGCATCCAGACTGTCAGATAATCCCATCCACTACAATAGAATTTGCTTACGCATTCTCTAATTTTTAAGCAGTTTTAGTTTGAAGCTTTTAGTATTTTACAGTTGGGATTCCAACATTTGGGCTCATGGTGTGTACGTTTGCCCAACTCTGTAAATACTGCCGCTAAATTCGCTTTTGTCAGCATTTCAACATTCGGTCTTTTCTGTAGCAGAATTTTGAGCATGTCGGTATTATGGAGGTGAGCAAACACATGTCGGGATTATGAGAGTCGAGCAAACATATGGATCCTGATACACAGACATTACCAGTAGAAAAATGCCCACTGGCCCATCCAGTATGCTCATTCTGCCTCACTTCACTGCTCTGATCCCACTGGCTGTCCCACCACTTAATTTCTGCTGCCCCTCTGATTAAGCCCTTATACCTGTCCCAGCCCTGTTTGAAACTGCTTACTGAGTTGGTCCTTACCACATCTTCCAGTTGCTCCTTCCACCAGTCCACCACTGTTTCCAGGAAAAAGTGTTCATGGACATCTTTCCTGAATCTCCCCCCTGCTAGTTTAAGTGAGTTTCCCCTAGTTCCTCTATTTGTACTCAATGAAAAAAGTTAATGGGCATCCACCCAGCTCATCCCATGCGAGTTCTTGTATGTTTCTATCATGTCACCCATTTTCCTTTTTGTCTTGAGGGTGTACATGTCCAAGTCCTGCAGCTACACCTCTTATGTCTTACCCCCTAATCCCTGGACTGTATTGGTTGCCCTCCGCTGTAGTTTCCACGTTGTCACAGTCTTTCTTTAGGCGTGGACTACAGTATCTTGTGTAGTACTCCAGATGTGGTCTCACCAGTGACCTGTTCAGTAGGAGGATTGTAATAGGATCTCCCCGATACTAGATTATGGTGACACTATTTACCGTCATGCCAATGCGTCAAAGCTTCTTCCATTGAACACTGTTGATTATCAGCTTCTACGTTTCATTTTTAAGTCTAAATGGAATAAACACCACTGTACCTTGCTGTCTTGACTAAACTGGTTGTTCCCTTCTTCCAGACGCACCTTTCATGAGTTATTCTTCATTTATAAAACTGTAAACAAGCAGACCCACTCTTACCTATCTGAAAGGCTTATAGTTCCCACCTACAACTACAGTCTCAGAGACGTGTCTCAACGTGTCTCTGTGTACCCAAGTTCCAAACTCACTTTAGGAAAGAATGTTTTTCCTATGCCACTCCTCTCTCATGGGATCATCTCCCTCCTCAGTTAAGAATTTCATCAACCATTGGTATTTTTAAATACAATCCCAAAAAATTGTGTTTTAGGAGCAATCTACTTGTATTAGTTTTATTTGCTTTAGTCTATGTTAATTTATGTGTTTTCTGTTTTTGTTGACTTGGGATGTTCTGCAAATGAAACTTGCTTCTCATGGAACTTATCCTGTAATTTTTACAATACATATTTTTTTATGCATTATTTGTTTATCCACCTCCTCATCTCGACTGGCCTTTCCTTCAGGCCACCAGGGACACTGTTACCTCCCCCGAGAACCCCCATCACCAACTCCTGCCTCATATTGCAGCCACTCTACAGTGTAACCTGATGTATCCCTTCATCGGACGAGTCCTCTCCTTCTGGAGAGAATGTGCCTTGCGGCTCACCTTTCTTGGCCCTGTGTGCTGCTGGGGTCGGTTCTGGCTGTCCGGGGGCTCCGTGGCAGAGAGGGTCCAGGCGGCCATCATCCAGTCAGTTGAGACACCATTTTTCCCTGGTTTTCTTAGCCCCTGTGCAGTGCTGCTCTGCAGTGCTCCTGGTCTCCGCCGCAGGCCCATATAGAGCAAGACAAGCTCCCCAACCCTCCCTAGGAGAGGAGAGGAGAGGAGAGCAGTCCTCCGGATGCTCAATCCTCTCCTTCCCCTGCCAACCCCTGGCGTCCCCGAGTCCGTTCTCGAACCTGGGTCGCTGGCATGATGCAAGGTGTGGCATCCAGTGCCTCAGCCCTCAGCACCACCGGGCTGGCCGATACAACTTTTAATATATAAATAAATACCTCCCTATTTCTTCTGTTTATCATCCCTCTGTGCACCCAGCATCCTGTTTCCATTTTCCACAGCTCTGTTACAGTGTACTGTGGATTTTAGGTAGTCTGATATTATTATTCATAGGTTTTTTCTACGTTGGTGCTTTCCACCACCCCCCCCCCCATTTCTTACTTTACTCTTGAGTCCCTTTTTCCAGTGTGCTTCACCTTTCATTTTTTGCACTGAGGCACAGCTGCCTGATCTTTGACCAGTTCTCCAGCCTGCCCATACCCTCCCTGGTTTCTCTTATCCTTTCCTTGGTATCAACCCTTGTAAAGATCTTTGTGTTGTTTGCAAAGAGGCAGACATGTCCCTTTATGCCCTCCCTAAGTTACAGATGAGCATGTTGAAAAGTACAGGGCCCAGCATGATCCCTGCTGTACTGTGGTTGTTACCTCCCTTGTCTCTGAGAATTCCAATTTTGTTACTATGCCCCCCGATGAAGACTACCATCGAAGCACGGGGGGGTCTTGTGGCTGCTGTTGCCCCCTCCTGCCTTTGCCTTGCAGTTTGTACATGCCATGATAATAAATTATTTTGGAATAGCATCTAGCCTCCAGTGTATTCTTCCATTTTTGTACTTAACTTGCATCTCCATCTTGAGTGCCCAGCTCTTATTGAGCTGTGCCCATTTACTACTACCATTTGTATCCTTCCCCTCAGCCAGCTTCCAAACCAAGTTGCCATTTTTTCCTCCACCCCAAGTCCCTTAGTTTCTTGACCAGACTCCTGTAGGGGACTGAGTCAAAGGCCTTACTGAAAACTTAATGTACTATATCAACCTTGTCAGCTGCCCTGGTCATCTAGTGAAAGAAGTCAATTAGATTTGTCTGGCAAGACCTCCCCTCATGAACTCA
Organism: Neoceratodus forsteri; assembly: GCA_016271365.2. Classification (NCBI taxonomy): domain Eukaryota; kingdom Metazoa; phylum Chordata; order Ceratodontiformes; family Ceratodontidae; genus Neoceratodus; species Neoceratodus forsteri. The sequence continues at coordinate 1,099,960,706 of CM028129.1, read as the reverse complement.
TGCTGTCTGGAGTCTGGTAGCCCTTCCCTTCTATGAAGTCCACTAGTTATTCCCTCAGTATAGACTCCATTACCTTAGCCATTATAGATGTGAGGTTGACTGGTCTATAGTTTCCTGGCTCATTCTTCCTTCTGCTCTTGTGCAGAGGGACCACTTCTGCTATCTTCCTGTCTGTGGAGACCACCCCGTGGCTAACTCTGACTGTCTCATTGTGCATCCTAGTGTGTAAGCTATCAGGTCCCATAGATTTATCTACTTTCAACCCTTTAAGCTTTTCTATCACCCTTTCACTCATTATACTACCTATGCTGCTTGTGATCGCACCCCCTTGCCTTCCCACTTCTCCCCCACATTCCAGCAGTGGACCTCCTTTGCCTTCATAAATACTGAGCAAAAGTATTTGTTCAGTATCTCTGTTTTACCTGTGTCCTCTTCCCCCATCCTTCCTCACTTTTTAGCCTCACTATACCCCCTTTGACCTTTGGCTTCTCCTGAATATATCTGAAGAATGCCTTCTTATGTTCCCCCCACCTCCACCAGCACCATCTTTCCAACCTGAGGTCTGTCTCTGCCCTGGTATCAAGACTTTTCTACTAGCTACATGTCCAGCCTCTAAGTATTCCTCCCTATCCTTCCCTCTTGGCTTCCTTCACTGCATTCTTTACTTTTGTCTTGAACCACAGTGAGCCTTTTGACCTTTTTCCCTTTGTTACCCACCCAGCTGAGCTGGCTGCTGCTTTTAGCATTTCTTTTTTAAATGACTCCCATTTTATACTCTACCCCGGTTTATCTGCCCTGCTATATCCATGCTTGCTTTCAACAGGCCCTCATTCTGTCAAAGTTTGCTTTCCTGATATACCATAATTTTATTGTGCTTGTCCCTTTGGCAGTCTCCATTTGGATCTCTGCCCTCTGGTCCTGGTCTGATAGTCTTTAGATCATACCAGTCCAAATTTGTTTCCCATTCCCTATTGATGCAAATACCCATGGGGTCTCAAGCTCTTCCATGTGCCCCAGGCTGTCTGCTTTTATTGTCTCTATTACCTATTTTATGTACAGAGCTATCACCCTCCCTTACCCATCTTTTTGTCCTTCCTTAACAGAGAATATCCCAGTATGGTCATGTCCCAGTCTTGGTTTGTGGTTGCCCATGTCTTGGTGACAGTCACCAAGTCAAGGTTCCCTTCTGTGACCAGCAACTTTAGTTATGATATTTTGTTGCCAAGGCCCCTTTTGTTGGTGTCTGTCATCTTCCAGCAACTGATCCTACCCCCTCTTTATATTTTCCCTTGGGTTTGGTTGCCCTAATGCTATCGAGTGGTGGGAGGAGACTGCAAGGCCCCCATGGGTCATGGCACCAGTTGTGTCCCTTACAGCAATTACTCTCCCCCAAACTAATTTAAACTATCTAAGCTTTTCTCCCGTCTAACTCCCAGCACCCTCCTGCCCTTCTCATTGTGATGCAAGCGGTCACTTTTAGACAGTCTCCTACCCAAGCATGTGGGGCCCAAGTCCCTGATGAATTGAAATCCCTCCTCCATGCACCATCCCTTTAGCCATGCAGTGAATTGGAACATGTGGAACTGTTCCCATTCATTCAGGCATGCTCAAGACCAGCACAATGAGAGATCATCTTTGAAGAAGCTTTCCAGGTTATCATAGACCTTGCGCAGATGTCACACACATTTGAGTGGCTGTGTTAATCCATTAGAAGAAAGATGTTACTGTGGAGAATAACTTTTCCTTATTCCAGTCTCTTCCACCCTCTTACAACTTTAGGCTCCAACTTCACTGATCCCTCATAATTCCAAAATTTTCTAAGCTCTTTGGCCAGGCTGGGTTCTCGTCAAGGATCGCAGTTTAAAGTGATTTACCAACTTTCTGTTGATTTGTTATCACTCACCTATTCTAATAACTGATGCCTGTGATCGTAATTTGTGTTTGGTTTTATAATTGCATTACCACTCCATATTTTAGTGGAAGGGATCATAGTTTGGCCCCGATGAGGTAGACAGCTGATCCCTTCCACTTCTCGATAGCTCTGTCATGCTACTGCACTCAGACACATAATGTGTGACCAGGGAGAGTGCAGGGGTGTGCCCCATTGAAGTCAATGGCATTTTTATACATAATAGTGGCCAGCTGGAGATTAATAAAGGCCACTGCTCCACTAACAAGGTTGGTCGAGTGGTGGCCTTCACTAATCTCCAACAGGCCATTATTATGTATAAAAATGCCACTGAAATGGAGCCTCATTAACTCAATAGGGTGCACCCTCACACTCTCCCTGATCATATGTCATTATGTGCCAGAGCGTGGGGGCATGACAGCGCTATCAGAAAGTGGAAGGGATCGGCTGGCCACCTTGTCAGGGCCAAACTACGATCCCTTCCACTAAAATACAGACTGGCAATAAAATTCTAAAAACTAACAAAAATTACTGTCACCAGCATCAGGTATCAGAATAGGTGAGTTATAGCAAAACCATGGAAAATCACTTTAAGGAATGGGTTTCCTATTGCTGCATGCCTCGCTATCTGATGATTTAATTTATGTGCACAGCTACCCCCCCCTACTGCTAATAATAATTCATTATTTGTTTATTGAATCTTGTGTATTGTATTCAGGGTCAGCTTTATGATTAAGGGGCCCCCAGAATGATTAGTCATGAGGCCCCTGACCAATCCACTTTGGCCACATATTGTCTTCTTTTAGCCATCATATCGACATAATTCTATTTTTAATACAACCAGCAAGAACTTTTTTTTATGGAGGGAAACAGTGTCAATCCTTTTAGTCCTTCTGCCTTCCCATATCTGTCTTTACTTCCAATTGTCTTGGCCAACACTTTGATGACATCATGATGTTGCAGCAAATGGCTCTGCAGAACCCAGTGATGCACATTATTACTAGTCTAACAAGAGAATAAATAAAAAGAAATAAAAGTAGTACTAACAAGATATGCTGAATTGGGGGGGTACCTTATAAGCAGGTAGCCCCACTGATGGCAGGGTTTGCTGATGCCTTAAATCATATGTGCTTGTGTTTTTCTTGTTCAACATAATTTTGTGTTGTTTCTGATTTGTTTTTGATCATAAGTCTGTATAAACTTTAATAGTATATAGTTAGGACTTAAGTATGGAAATTAATGACTCTCAAAAGGTTGTTATGGATTGTTTAAAAGTTGTCCTGCACATTCTCTTCTTAGTGATTCAGCTGTGCTGTGCCTTACGTGGTCTCCTGTCTGTTACTCATACTGTTTGCAGCTGTCACTGACGCAGTTACCCCAGTGCCATTCTCACTTCATTACTGCAACTCCCCTTCAGTAAAAACACAGAAAAAAAAAAAGTTGTGGCCATGTTCTCAAAAATAATGATAGAGAGAGAGAGAGAGAGAGAGAGAACAAGTTATATTGGAGCAGGAGAATAAACAGACAGTGCAAAAAACAACATCTGACATGCGCTTAGGGACTTTTTTTCTGCTGGACAATAGTGAGACAAGAGAATTCTCAAAGTTTGCTGTAGAAGAACTAGATCACCTACTGGCTGAATTTATTTACAAAGTCAGAAGAATTAACAAAACTGAATATGAGCCAACCTCCCTCAGTGGTATGCTCAGCAGGACAGACAATCAGTCCTCAGTACTTATCCTGTCTTTATTCTTACATTAAAAAAAACATATACTATAAAAAATAAAACATGGGTGACCATGCACAACTCACCTTGTGTTTCTTTCTTGGGCATACACTGTTATCTCAACCTCTCAATGGAAACACAGGCTTGTTGTGTATGGTTACCCATACATTATTCCTTATGTATTCCTTCCCTCAGAACACAACTGGAAATTAGCTTGTTTCAGCTCACTGTAGTTTCCCAAAAATATTTTAAATATATAAATAAAAATGTATTTGGTTTAGTTGCATCAGAGATAACAAATAAACACCAACACAGTTTTGCATTTAAATATGTAGGTGACACATTTTATGGAGTAAACCCTAAATTGTCCATGATGCACTGCACAATTTTTTTGGACACTATTTTGTATTTGTGTTTGTCACTTTCATCCGACTGGGATAATGTCCATGTTCATGTTTTCTTCATTCTAAAATCAAATGGCTTGTTCACTGTATTTCAGCCGGATCCAGCAAAAAGAGCCTCCAAATCAAAGCGTGACAAAGAGAAGCAAACTTGCAAGGGTTGCAGTGAGAACTTTAACTCCATCACTAAAAGACGCCACCACTGCAAGCAATGTGGAGCAGTAAGTATTACACAGATTACGTTATGCAGGGCTTCATCAAAATTCATGCCTTCCAGTGGCGCTAGAGCTGCTAATTCAGAGCAATAATATTTTGTTCCACATGAAAACATTTTAATTATTCTTGGATATCTTTCTTGTTAAATGAAGGTGTGGGTATTAAAAAAATGCAATAATGCAAACCTGACCTTTTTCGACTGGAAGGCGGCAGTCACCTTTATTTCACAACTAGACTATTCTGGTATCTTGCAGGTTAGATAGAACTATGTAATTACATTCTTTTTTATCTGTGACTAATAAAGTTGAAATGTCTGATTCTGAATCCCTTTTTTTCCTGTATCTAGAGAGAGTTTTTCAGGTCATGTTTTTTGTTTCTCTCTGAAAATAGGTTCTATTGTCATCATTTTTCTTTGACTATTTAATGGATTGCTAGGGCCCAGCACACAGTCACACTTGTGGGGCTAGTTTTTTTAAAGGCACAAAGTGGCTTCTTGTATTGCCACCACCGGAACCTGTGACTGAAAAAGCCACAGCACTGTTTGCGGATTCTCCCCTCTGACAGTGTCAACAGACCAGTATGCAGATGAGTAATCCAGATTGGTCACTAACATGGTGTTTTGCAACAGTCACAGGGGTTGGACAGTGGCATAGCGCAAGTTGCATGGTGCCCTGCCATGGTATGTGCCCTGGGTTAACAGCACTACTGGCATAGTCTCTCCCCCCCAGCCCTACACCTGAGGTCTCCTTTGTTATCCACATGACATCCATTTTTTACGCCCCACACTGGTCCTCCCTGGTGATCCGGTGGTCCTTAAAACATCACCAGACTGTGCTGTTTAAAACTCTAAGTAAGGGAGTGAATGATGCAAGACATATGAAATTGCAAAGCATTGACCAGACAAATTTGAAGAAGGATGCCGACGGTATCTACTGAAATAGTCATAATTGTCAGTCTGCAAAGCAAGCAATTGCACAGTCTATCTCTCTCTCTGCTGCAGTTGTGTTTTTCATAGCTCAGCGTCATTACCCTGTAAACAGGTGGTTAGGAAGCTGCAACAAATCATTTCATAAGTATCTCAAGGGCCTTCTTTGGCTTTCAATGATGTTTGTAATCATTGAGCTACATAAAAACAGGTTTGTTTTTCTTCAGCAAAGCACAATAGAAGGGCACACTCTGGGACTCAATACACAACAAATAAACATGCCAAATGTTACCTGCAAACAATCGTTTTATATGGATACCATCAGCTTGAAGTGGCACAAACCCTGATGCTTCACATCTTTGGCATGACGCTCTTTCAGGGGGCTAATGTTTGGCATGTAAACCTGTTAATTTTTCACACAGTGAGTCCCAGAGTGTGGCTTTCTTTTGTGCCCTACTCTGGTTTTCATTTTTCCGGCACCTTTTCTGAGCTGTGAGTGCATGCGGTGTGTTTGCTTTGTTTTATTTAAGCAGACCTTCATCCCTGACTTAGAAACAGTTTTTCACTTGCAGCAACAACACACACCTGAGAAACCTTCTGTGAATACTAAGGCAACAGATTGTGGAAAGATATCCATTTACTGTTCTTTAACATTGTGAAACATTTGCAAAGGCAATAATGTGCTTCATCTTAACATATTTTAAAGCACACTAAGGGCCCTCTCTAGCAGCACTTGGTATGTGATTTATTCTCCCCTTTTCTCATAAACAGTAATGAAGAACTGTGCCCATAAATCACATATAAAGTGTTGCTGGATGATTCCCATAAAGGACCTGTTATCAGCACTGTAAGATTCATGCAAACTGTGTACCTGCTGTCAGTGACCTGTTATAAAACAAGTTGTTGTTGACCGTTATGTATAATACCGATCTCTCATAGCCATTTCAGTTTTACTCTTTAATTAGAATACCTGGAAAAGAAACCACACTTTTATTTAAAAAAATGAAATACATTTAAAGAGCTGTTTCTTGTTTGACATAGGTCATTTGTGCAAAGTGTTCTGAATTTAAGCCACTGGCTGAAAGTCGCAGTAGTCGAGTCTGTAGAGAGTGTTACCAGTTGCCGTCAGCAGTGCCATGTAGCCCTGGTATCGAGTTTTCGGTTGAGCAAAAGAGAAGATCAGCAACGGAGGTAAGTTCAGTGCAAAAAAATAAATAAATAAAACCCTGTAATTAGCTGCTGTTCCCACCCTCAGCCCATTTTTCAAGACTGGGTTGTTCCATTGGACCCCAGTGCGAATCTAACATGAACAGTTTCTCATCCCCCGGGCATGACACCCATGCCTGCACATTTTCACTATCTTTTCCCTTCTAACTCCTCCGGCAGGTCCACAGAAGGCTAAAAGAAGCTGGGTGGGGGAGGGGCGTAGTGGTAGTGCTGGAGTCAAATTGTTCCTGCCAAGTGTTTTACAGGGCACACTGATGGTGCCCATGGGTATTATGCGATATTTTACTTCTGCCTGCAGTATCCCCTTTCGCATGCCAATTTATTTTTCAGTGTTTACTGGAGAGACATATTTGCACAAATGCACACTAGTATACCTTGCATTCTATACAATTAAAAGGTATATAATTTATTCTGTGTCATTTTCCAAAATAAAGAAGAACATCTTGTTCATCAAGGGATTCCTCATTTAGAGTATTGGCACAAGCCTTTAATGCTTTGAAAAATGCTAAGAAAAATATTAACTGTGGTCATGCTTTGATTTTTTTTTTGTACAACATAACATTTACCTTACTGAAGTATAGAAATGAGAGGCCCTGAGGAGTTCCAGCAGTCGGGAGTGGAAAGGACACATAAATTGTAGCCGTAACAATTTCACTGTCTGAAACCTACCATAGCAGATAGCTGAGAAATATGGATCAGGGTGGACTACATGCAGGGGTCACTATAAAACCTGCTTATATGACCATTCTATTTTGGGTGCCTCTCTTGTGCTGTTAGATGAAATGGCCACCATTATTGAAGCTTTTGCTACTAAAGCTGCTGGGCTACTGGCTGCCCATATCTGCAGTTTGAAGCTGGTTGTTTTACATGTTACTGCAAATGATGAGTTGTGCAAAATCATCCTTCCACCAATACACTGTATGATGTTTCTAGTTCGGAGGTGAATCAGAATTGTGGGAACATGTACAACAAAATTCTATGTGTTTGCTTTGTACCAATGTCTTGAAACTGCATGCAAAAAAGCTCCACAATTTCTTAGTTGAGGGAAACAATCTAGCAGCCCGGATACTTTGTCATGTTCAAGTCCAGTGATTGCAGAGGAAATTAATGCACATGTTCTTATTTGAAGGAGAAAGTTTCTCAGTTACTGTACTTTTTTTCCACGTGAAATTTGTGCACTTTGCCATCTTCAGAGGTAGTAAAATTTGTCATGAAATATTTTCAGCATCTTGTGAATGTAAAAAAAGACAAACCACGGCAATTTCACAGGTCAGTTGTGTACCTTATTTAACTTCATTGAGGCTGCATAGCATAACTATGCATGACCTAACGCATTCAGGAGAGAAAAGTAGAAGGCGGAAGTGAAACCAGTGCTTATTACTATAGACTCAGCATTCACAGTGGAATTGGATTACCTACTGTACTTCTTAGTATACATCAGATTGTTCCGTTCTTCTTTTTTCTTTTTCTGTTGGCAGCTCCAACCCTTGCCCCATGTTGGTGTTTGCTCCTTGATGGATTCCCTTAAGGAATCAGGTCCCCAATTTGAGTGTTCCTAAGGAACCCAAACATGTTGCACTTACATAGAAACAGAAGCTGATGGCAGATAAGGACTGCAAGGCCCATCCAGTCTTCCCATTTTTCCTACCTTATGAATTTAACTACCTTAAATTTTTCAACTTGTCTGGCATGCACAGTTTTTCCTTATATGTGTTGCCACTCTGGCAGCTGATTTTAATAGAGCTGATACACTCATAAAGTAACTCCCCCCAACCACGCACCACTCCAACTTGTACATGTGAAACTACTCCAGGATACATTTTCCTACAAATTAAAAAAAAAAATCCTTTTTTCTGGGGGCATTGATATGGTTCTCTTATCCACAGTCTGGTAGTTCCACTGGAATGCAATGACTGTCCAGAACATGATTAAACTACGCTCCTCCTACCTGCCAGGCAGATATATCCCAGACTCTGCCCCATGACATTAGATATTTCTTTCAGCTGGAAGAACAGGTCACCTCCTTTGTGCTCTGCTTAGGATTTTCTCTTCGCAATTGGGGAACTTCTCTTTTCAAAATTTTCAAATATTTCTAGTGTAGTTTCACAGTCCTTTTGACTCTGTCTCCAGACCAATGATGGAACACAGGCTGCCTGGATTTAAATTCTGCATTTGGTGCTCACAAAAGCTGTCAGTCACCGTCCCATACTACATGTGTGTGTACTGCCTGGGTGGGCAACATGACATGACCAGGTGCAGCCTTTGTCTTTCCATGCTTCCTGAGTTCCTCAAGGAGAGGAAGCTCAGCTTCAGCCGGGTCTGCTGCTTAACTTATGGCCCTTAATGCAGAAGCATCAGCTGCTGCAGTGGGCCCTTTCTTGGTCTCAGCACTGTTCTCACCCAGGGCCAGCATTGCAAGGACCTTCATGGACCAGTTCAGTGATATGTGCAGTTCTCTTCAGACTGTGAGGGAAAGCTCTGTCCCTCATGACTCTAGATCCAAGACCTAAACCAAGAAATCTACTCACTGCCATAGCTGGTTGTGGGACAGAGAGAGATTGCAGTCCTCCTGGTCCCTTGACTTGCCCAACTGTTCAATGTATTTCGAGCGCTCCTTGGCTGAGGGGTTGGTCGGGCAGTTCAAAGGCTCTTTGACCCCACCATTGAGCCAGACAACCTTGACTTCAGTTGACCAAGCTGTTGAGAGATTTCTCAACCAGGTTGAGCAGTTGTTAGATGAGGCTGAGGAGTCAGCCTCACAGACTCTGTTGCTCCTGGCCCTCAGTCAGGAGGATGTGGATTGATCAGTGACCCCAGCTGACCCTTGCAGGGATCAGCCCCCACCCGGGGCTGGGTCTTCAGGGCCCTTATCGCCAAATGTGGGTCATCATGTTATCTACGGCCAACCTCAGGAAGACCCTTTTCATCGTTGATTGGATGGTCAGTGGTCGAGGTCGCAGTCGAGGTGTTCATGCTCACGATCTTGCTCAACTGGGAGGTGCCACCATAGACATTCCTCATCCTTCTCCTCTTCTTGTGAGGAGAGGTACCCCCGAAGATGTGTTAGTGCTGCATGGAGTTTTTCTGGTAGAAGTAGGCCATTGCAGGTCAGGGCAGGGTTCTACCCCAAGGAGCTTTTGTCCCCTGGCAGCTACCAGTGATTGCCCTGCTGGTCCAGGTTCTGCAGGTGCTTCCCATACTTGTCTCTCCACCAATTAGGGTGGAGCCACCACCCATAGCTGCCAGTTGGTGCTTCAACCAAGGAGGATGTCCGTTTGGCTCCCAGCTTGCCAGGCCTGTTGTCTGTGAGGAGCAACCTGAGTGAGAATCTCCAGGAGTCTGTGGTGAAGAACAACCAGTGGCCCTCTTTGAGGAGTCATTGGAAGACTCAGATCTGGAGTCCGTGGCTTCCTCAGTGACTCAGCTTTTTGACCATCAAGGAGCCTTCCTTCGACCATGGACTAGTGTCCCTCAATGGACTGCTGCTGCTTATTGTGGAGTCCACGTTGATCCTGCTGGAGCCACTCCAGAAGAGGGCCAAGTACCCCATTACATACATATTGGATTGGGGTGAGTTCCCAGGGGTTGTATTTTCAGTGGCCGAGGCCAACTAGGGATGGGCCCTAGAGCTCTGGCAGCCTGGCTCCCTTGGTCCACATGGTCCAGAAGTACATGGTCCCTACGGACTTTCTTTCAGGGTTTTCCGACCACCCTTTGGTTGAAAGTCTGGTCACAGATTCAGTGTTCCATAAGCCGGACATCAGGCGAACATGGACAAGCCTCTGGACAATGAGACCTGTATAATTGACCATGCTGTGAAAAAGATGTATGGTTAGGCTACTTTGTGTCTCCATCAGGCTAAGTACACCGACATGATGTCTAATTATGGTCATTCCCTGATGGGAATTTTTGACACAGTCCTCCCACACTTCCATTCAGAACAACATGTGGTGGTGGAGCTCATCAGAGACCACGGTCAATCACTAGCTAAATACCAGCTCCAGACAGCCTTGGACATTAGCAGTTTGTGTGCCTGTATGCTGGCAGTGGCTGTCTTCATGCGTTGCAAAGCATGGCTGTGTTTGTCCACCTTCATGGCAGACATGCAACAGAATTTGGACAATGTTCCTTTCCTGGGCACTAACCCCTTTGGGCCCAGAGTGGAAGGGCATGTCCTCTGGATTGAGAAGTCAAATGCTAACCTTGACTCTGTGATTTCATCCCAGTAGGGCCTGAAAAAGAAGTTGAAGAAACAGGCTTTCCACTTCAGGTCCTTTCAGTCACAGCCTGCCCAGCAGCAACCCAAGCAAGGGCAGATTCAGGCCTAGCACCCCAAGCAGAATTCCAGATCCCAAGGTCCTAAAAAAAGGGGGAGCAGAGGTAGTTGTGCCCCTCCAGCAGCAGCTACTGGTGCCCCTGTAAAAGCTGCCTAGTGATGGGTTGGTGGGTGTCATCCCTCCGCCTGTCCCGTCCCAAACTGCTCTCCCCTTTGGCGGTCAGTTAGGTCACATTTTGCCACATTGGTCCACTATTACAATAGACAAGTGGGTGATGGATGTAGTGGGCAGGGGTCAGTCTCTAGACTTCATGGCCCCCCCCCCACTGTTGTCACATACCTCGAGAGAGTCTGGGTTGTCTCTGAACACACTGTCTGCCCTCAGTGAGGAAATTGCTTAGTGTCTTGTGAAAGGAGCAATAGCCCATATCTCAGATACCCTGGCCATTCAGGGTTACGTGCCCAGATACTTCCTGGTCCTGAATCGGATGGGGGTTGGGGGCTGGTGCTCCATGCTGGATCTACATGATCTCAACCAGTATGTGCTGAAGCAAACATTTTGGATGGTCATTCTGAGCCAGATTATACCATCCCTGAAGCAGAAAATGTGGTTTGGTTCCCTGGACCTCCAGGATGCATTCTTCCACATTCCTGTCCACAGGTCCCACCACCAGTACCTTCATTTCCAAGTGGAAGGCCCTGTTCCTGTTCCAGGTCATGCCATTCGGCATCTCCTCAATTCCCAGGGCCTTCATCAAATACATGGTAGTGGTGGCGAACTACCTGTGGTACCTAGAAGTCAGGGTGTACCCCTACCTGGATGACTGACTGATAGCCAGTCCATCCAGAGAGGCCGTGGTGAGAGCCACAGCCCTAGCTCTCCAGACCTGCTGACAATACTGGTACCAAAGCAGGTGATCAAGTTCATTAGGCAGAACTAGACTCCCTGTGGGCCGAGGCCCGCATCCCAGTGACCCAGCCACAGGATCTTACCTCTTTTGCCTGATCATTTCAGGTTAGGCTCTTGCACCCTGCCTGGGATTTCCTATGGCTTCTGGGATGCATGGCATCCTGTACCAACGTGGTCCACTGGGTCCACTAGTGGATGCATCACCTTCAGTGGGAATTGAGTCATCCATGGTCCCAGCACATAGGCCACTGGACCAGACAGTCACAGTGACCAAGTCAATGTGGGACACCATCCAGTGGTTGCTGGTCCCAGAACATCTGGAGGAAGGAATCCTGTTTTTCTGCCCAGAACTGACTGTCACGCTGACGATGGACATGTCTCTGGTAGGGTGGGGAGTGCACCTCAGAGACCGCTTAGCCCATGGCTTTTGGTCACCCAAGGTGTCCCATCACCACATAAACCAGCTGGAGCTCCATGCAATTGGCTCTGACAGAATTTGCTCTGGTAGTCAGGGGTCAGGTCATTCAAGTCCAGATGGACAATACCATGACAAGGTTTTATCTGAACAGACAGGTTGGCAGACACTCCCTTCCTTTTTGTTGAGAGGCACTCCACACCTGGACCCTTGTGCACAGCCTGGGCATCAATCTCCTGGCAATTCATGTCATGGGGAGAACAATCAGCTGGCAGACACACTCAGCCAGGTAGAAGAGATGTCACATGAGTAGTCTCTGAATCAGGAGGTGGTGAACCACCTGTTCTCCCTGTGGGACTCCTCCCTCAGTGGACCTATTTGCCTCCTGGGAGAACACCAAACCGAGGCTGTTTTGTGACCCCCCACAGTCCAGGACACTGATGGGGGATGTCTTCATGAGGACCTGGATCCTGGGTCTCATGTATGCCTTTCCTTCCTTCTCCTTGATCCACAGGGTACTGGTCAAGGTCAGGAAGGACAAGGTGTGAAAGATACTGATAGCTCTAGACTGGCTAAGGCTGTTCTGGTACCCTGATTTTCTCAGCCTCAGTAGCCGGTCTCCACAGCAACTGTTTCTCTGCCCAGACCTGCTGCTCAGACTTTGAGGGATGGTCCTACACCCAGACCTTCTGTCTCTGCACCTCATTTGGTGCCAGGGATAGGAGCTTGATCTCCTTGTCTGCTCAGTGGCTAGCATCCTGGACTACCTCTGGTCTCTTTCCCAGCTGGGAATGCGAGCGATAACCCTTAAGGTGCACCTGGGAGCCATCTCTGCTTACTGGGCATGGGCCAGTATGCTGATTGTGGCCCAGTAGAAGGTGGTCAGGTGCTTTCTCAAGGGCCTCGACCCTCTGTTGTGTGATCCACCTCCATCGTGGGACTTACTGCTGCTGCTGGCTATGCTCATGGGCAAGTCATTTGAGCCAATGCACAGGTGTGAATTATCACAAATGTCATGGAAGACAGCCTTCCTGGTGGTCATTATGCCTGCCAGAAGGATTGGGGAGTTCCAGGTGCTATCGGTGAACTCTATCTACCTGGTCTTCCACAGGGACAGAGTCGTCCTTTGCCCCAACCTGAGGTTCCTCCCGAAGGTGTCATTGGAGTTTCACTTTAACCAGCTGATTAACTTACCGGTATACTTTACCAACCCTGTTTCAAAGGCCAACCGCAGGCTGCATAGCCTGGACCTGTGAAGAAAACTCTCATATTATGTAGAGTGTATGGCTACAATTTGGGGATAGGCTCATCAGCTGTTTGTCACCTATGCTGAAGTTGTGCCTGGCAGACAGGCAGCAAAGTGAATGATTGCAAGGTGGATCACATCTTGCATTGACCACTGCTATAAACTAGCTGGTCGGGAGCCTCCCTTTGGGATTAGGGATCATCCCACCAGACATACCACTGCCTCAGTGTCTGCTTCCAGTGATATACCCATACAGGCAATCTATAGGGATGCTACCTGGAGGTTAGCACACACCTTTATTTCCCACTACTGCATCGACATTGGGTCATGCTGGGATGCATGTTTTGGAACCTCGATTCTCTAATCTCTGTTCGCCAAGTGGGGGTATGTGCCTTGCCCCCTCTTCCTAGAGAAGTGCTTGGCATCTTCCAGAGTGTGAATAAGCGAACCATATCCACGGCTCTAGAAGAATAGGTTACTCACCTGTAACCATAGTTCTAGGAGTGATATATGGATCACATTCACAAAACCCATCCAGCCTCTCCGGGAAGTGGCACCTGCTCTTGATTCCAGCGTGCAAGATCTGATGTTATGGGCTGGAGTCAGGGGATATATCCACCTGGGTGGTGGGAGGAGCTTAGCTTAAAAATTTTCTGGCCAATCATTGTATTTTAATGGAACTCCCAGAGTGTGGATGTGAACAACACACCATTCCTAGAGCTATGGTTACAGGTGAGTAACCTATTCTTTTTTGCAAAACCAAAGTTTGAGGATACAGAGACCTGAAGAGAAACAAAAAGCTGAAAAGTGAATCAAAGTGAGAGACCAGTGCACCCAGTTTGAGCATGATGGCAGTTTGAAATGTTTATTTTTCAGTGATACCGTGGTCTGTATGACTGCTGCTGTGTGCATTTGTGCAACTCAGTTGTTTGGTCTGGAGAGTGGCAAGGCAAGGCAAGTTTTAATTTTCCAGGTGCCCAATCCCAGATGCTCTGGGTGCTGTACAGCAAAAACATTAGACTTCTAATAAAAATTCATAAAAACATAAAATCAACATACAAATTACATATAGTTGTATAAAACCCAAACCTTTTGATATAATATAATTCAGGCAGTAAAAGCAAGAAAAGGGGAAGAGGGGAACGGATCTCCAAGACTCAGTATACCAGATCGGGAAAAGCCTGGCTGAAAAGGTGGGCCTTGGGCAGGCCTTGAAAGCCTCAACTGAAGGGGCCTCACGTATAGCTGGTGGAAGCGAATTCCTCAGGACGGGGCCAGCGACACTAAACGCTCTGTCGCCTGCCATTTTCAGCCTCGTCCTCGAAATCACTAGGAGACCCCTAGAGGAGGACTGGAGGGGGCTGGCTGGTGCAGCAGGTGTCAAAAGGTCTGACAGATGGCTAGGGCCCAACCCATGTAGGGCCTTAAAAGTGAGTAAACCCATTTTGAAGAGGATCCTCCACCTAACCGGCAACCAGTGCAATTCACACAGCAACGGGGTGATGTGGCAGAATTTTGACTGCCCCACCAACAACCTGGCAGCTGCATTTTGCACTAGCTGCAGCCAGTGGAGGCATCCCCCAGAGACCCCGAGGTAGAGCACATTACAGTGATCACACCTTGATGACACAAAGGCATGTACCAAGGTGCAGAGGTCCATGGGCGGAACAAGGGGCCCAACCTTGGTGATATTCCTTAGATGGTAGAAGCTGATCCAGACAGTGGATGACACCTGCGCCTCAAATGTCAGTCCACTGTCAAAGGTTATGCCTAGGTTACGCACCCTCAAGGAGGCCTTCAATGCCACAGATCCCAGAAATAAGCCAGTTTCCGCACAACAGGCCATCCTGTTCTGCCCTCTGTTCGGCTCTACCACCAGTACCAGCGTCTTATCGGTGTTCATTTGCAGTCAGCTGGAGGCCATCCAGTCGTTGATCTCCGCAAGGTAGCTGTTATTACTTCTACTGTATTGGATGCCCCTGGTGCAAAGTAAAAGTACAGCTGGGTGTCACTGGCATAGCAATGAAAGTCCAGGCTGTACTTCCTAATGATCTCACCCAGGGGCAGCATGCATATGGCAAACAACACTGGGGACAAGACTGAGCCCTGAGGTACGCCACACGACAGGAGGTTAAGCGAGGAGGAGAAATTCCCCATCACTACCCGTTGCCTCCTATTCAAGAGATAGGACTCAAACCAGCAGATGACAGTGCTGGTGAGTCCACAAAATTCCCTCAGGTGGTCAAACAACACACAATGGTCTACTGTATCAAATGCTGAGGAGATGTCAAGGAGAATAAGAATTGCCCCCTTCCCTCGATCTCTAGCCCTGCTGAGAAAATTATACATTCACACAAGTGCAGTTTTTATACCATGCCTCGCATGAAATCCAGACTGGGAAGGCTCGTTGAGATCAAAGGCCATGAGAGGCTCTTCCAGCTGAAGCACCATCACTTTCTTAAAAATCTTCTCTAGAAATGGGAGATTGGAGATAGGAAGGTAGTTCGCCCTGATGTCAGGGTCTAAAGAGATTTTTTTCAGGCGAGGATACACCAGTGCCTCCTCCAAGGCATCAGGAAAAATCCCCTCAGATAAAGAACACTGGACAATCAAGGCGAACACTGTGCCTACAGTGTCTACACATTCCATTAAGAAATGCGTCAGCACTGGATCCACTTCACAATAGGTGTGCTTCAGCTTGGATGCAACCCCAATGACCTCTGATGCCTTCACAGGCTTAAACTCCCCCCAACTAGGCGGTATGCTCTCCGGGCACCTAAGGTGACCACTGTCGGCCTCAATGAGGCCCACTAGTGGAACTCCCTGCTGGATGGTGGACACCTTGTCTGAGAAGACTCGAGCAAACTCTTCACACAAAGTGTTAGAAAAAGTCTGTTATGGCTGGAGACAGGCTGGGTTTAGGAACCTCTCCACAGTCCAAAAGAGTGCTGTTGGTCAATTCTTCCCAGCAGCAATTTCCCTTGACAGGAACTCTGCCTTCTTCTGGGTGATAGCCCCTTGATACTCATGGTAGTGAGTCCGCAGGGCCAGTTTTTCCACCTCCTGGCCAGACCTTCACCAGTAGTGCTCCAATCTCTGACCCATAATCTTCATCACCTTGAGCTCCCCCATCAAACAAGGGGGATCTCAAGTGAGAGGATTTGGGTCATACACTGATTGGTGCGAGAGAGTGAAGCGCTGCAGTCATCACCCTATCATAGGTGGCAACTGCTTCACCTGGACCCCCTACGCATGTACTGCCCACACTAGATAGGTCAGCCATCGCCAGAAATCCCTCCGGAGTCAAACCTCTCAAAGGGCGATAGCTCACCATCTCTGCAGGGGGAGGGTTCTCGGGGAGGCGAGCAAAAACTCCACCGTG
The DNA here is from genome assembly GCA_016271365.2 of Neoceratodus forsteri. Classification (NCBI taxonomy): domain Eukaryota; kingdom Metazoa; phylum Chordata; order Ceratodontiformes; family Ceratodontidae; genus Neoceratodus; species Neoceratodus forsteri. The sequence goes on along the minus strand of CM028129.1, from coordinate 1,099,944,073 downwards.
CATTGATCGAACCAAGTGACCTGATCAGTCTTGAGATGGTTAGTAAGCTCAAGACCCAGAGAGAAAACGAGGTCCAACATGTGACCGCCCTGGTGAGTTACGGAAGAAACTACTGGCGACAGGCCCAGAAGGGATATGGTCTGGAGGAGGTTGGAACCCAGCCTAGATGATTCATAGTTGGCCCAAACATTGAAGTCCCCCAGGACTAAACACTGGGGGGGCAAAATTTCACCGATGAAGAAGTCGTCTACCTCCTGCAGGAATTCTCCTGCTACCCTGTGGGGGGGGGAGTAAATCAGGAGAATCCTACAGCCTGCGCCTGGACCACCACATACAGTCACACATTCTGATGAACCCGGTTTTCCCACTGGGTGCACAGAGAAATTTAACTCAGATCCAAAACAAATGGCCACTCCCCTGCCCCGCATTCCACTTTAGGGCAATGCACTACCGAATACCCGTGGGGAACGGCGGCCTCTAAAACAGTGCATGGAGTCTTTTTTTTGCATTTATCTGTTGATTGCACATGGTCTCTGCCTGACTTCCTGCTCACAGGGAAGTAATTTCTTTCACGAATGTCCCTGCTGCAGCAGTCTGGGGTGTGTGTTGAATTCAAATCTGCCATTGAATACCTCAAATACCAGGCATATTCAATGAATACCCAAATATCGGGGTGTATCTGAGGTAGTCAACATCACATATTTAACAAGACTTTGAAATCTTGTGAGATCTTCTCAGCCAATCTCCAGACTGTGCAGAGAGCTTTCCAGAGCATTACCATGTGACCTGTCTTACCTGTCTTACCAGTGCATAGAGACACTCGCGCTGAGAGAAAGATGTTGCTCTCTGGGAGCTGTGCCTTTCTGAAACAGATTATGGTTTAAAAAATAGTATTGGCCAATTTTTTCTGGACTATTCAGTTCTGTGTGAGTCTTCAGTGGAGACTGTGGTGCTCCACTTCACTGATTGCTAATTTTGTTACAAATTGTGTTGTAATCTTCAGGGACTGTCTGCAGCTATGGCTAGTTTGTGCTTGCTAGATGGCTGAAAAAGGTCAGGTTCCTGTGACTTCATCAGACTTACGGTGCTGAAAAAAAATATATATATATATTTCATTTGCAGAGAATTACTGTTTCTGTTTGTGTGTGGAAGGCAAACTTTAGTGTGTGTTCAAGGGCTACTTTGCTTCCTTAGTTTCTTTCTATAGTTGTTTGATTATTTAAATTGTTATTAAAAAAAATGTCTTCCTATTGCTGCAGTCTTTGTTTTGGCAGTGCACTTAGGCATTTGCTGCCTGCCTACCACTACTGCAGTGCATATCGAAAGCAAGGGGGGGAGCACCGCTACCCTTGTTTTGTGGCTTACCCTTGTTCCTGTATCTGAACTTTTGTTTCTTAAAACACTTTCCTACAACAACAAAAAAATACTTCAAGTCCTTTTACCTCCGAAAGCTACAGACTTTCTCTGTGCCCTAGGGTAGGCAGGGAGGCACCTTGGCTTTGCAGCTTAGCTTATGCTAACTTAGTGTAGCTGTTATTTTTAAAACACCTGCATAAAACAAGCATTTGTCAGTGCCAAATGTTTGCTTGCTGGTATTGGCATTGGTAGTGCAGGAGTTAGAGAGATGCATAATAGGAATGGCAGTGGCAGTGAAGTATTAAACTAACGCAAACCCCCACCCCCACCCTGCAGAGACTGACAGGCATGTGGGGGGTGCCTTTGGGTCATCAAGCCAAAATACTCTTTTCCAGCTGACTCCACCCTGCAGACACTGACAAGTGTTGCGCGTGTATGGGGTCTTGACCCTTATGCTCACCCATTCCGTAGAAATAAGCTGAGATGGGTGCAGTAGAGGAGAATGGGTGAATGTTGGGGCTGAAGGCACCTCAGTGCCTGTTGTTGGCTACAGGGGTGGGTGGAATATTGATGGTATTCTGACCCGATTGCCCTCATCACACCCCCGACGCCTGTCAGTCTCTACAGGGTGGGGCATTACAGTTGGAAACCCTAAAGCCCCAGGTGTTGGTTGGTATTTTCACTCCAGAGTTTCAAAATGGGCTTTCTGGGACTCCATTCATGAACAGCGGCACTATCATTTTGTTACTCAATCCCGAAAGATAATTTTGCACATAGAATGCACCATTCAGTGCCACAGGTGCAAAAACACATTTTGGGTAGGATATGAAAAATATCAGCTATACTGTTCATGAGAAGGTGTGAAAAATGGCAATGTTGAAAATCTGGAGTGAAAATATGAAAAATTGGTGAAGTTATGAACGTGCATAGAAACTACACAATGCACGCCTGTAACGCAATCATTTTTTGGAATTGTTTTACCAAATTTTCAACATGGGCATTTTGGGACCTCCCCACATGAACAGTGCCACTGTGATTTTGTTAATCTGTCCCGAAAGTTGGTTTCCCACAGTGACCGTGCCATTCTGTGCCACAGGTGCAAAAACACATTTCTGGTAGGATGTGAAAAATGACAGCTGCACTGTTCATAAGGAGGTATGAAAACATGGCAATGTTGAAAATCTGGAGTGAAAATATTAAAAACTGGTGAAGTTATGAGGGTGCATAGAAACTGTGCAAAGCACGGTTGTAACGCAGTCATTTTTTGGAATTTTTTCACCAAATTTGCAGCATTGGTTTTTTTGGAACCTGTCCTCATGAACAGTTGCACTGTCATTTCATTAATCAGTCCCAAAAGGTGATTCTGTGCAGCAACCGCAAAATCATCTTTTGGGACCGAGTAACCAAATGACAGTGACAGTGTTCATGAGGTGGGGTCCCAAGAATCCCATGTTGAAAATTTGGGGCCATAATTCCTATAATTGGCCGAGATATCAACCCATGTTGAATCTCCCCCCCCATTGACTCCCATTATACAGCTTACCGTCATTTCTTCAGTTTGCCAGTTGGCTTTGAAGAGTGCAGACATGTCCGTCCATAGAAGATCACTGCTTCTGACCTCTGGAGGTAAGTATGAGGTAAGGGGGTGGGGTGCAGGGAGGTTGGTCTGCAGAGGGAGGGTGGGGAGGGGAATGGGAGACGACAAGGACGGTTTCTTTTTACAGGAAAAAAAGACTTTGGGGATGGTTTTCCTAATTTTACAGGTTACCAAAAATATTTAGGCACACTGGAGTGGGCTCCCAGCGTGCCACAATAGTGTGTGTGTGTGTGTGTGTGGGGGGATGTCGACACGGGGATTGGGTACCCCGAAATCGGCACTTGAATTATTTGGGCAGGTGCGGGGAGTCATCTGACACCGGGAGTGGGCATCCCAGTGTCAGAAACATAAATAAAAAATTGTTTTGGCACACTGGGCTGGGCTCCCAGTATGTCAAATTAATGGGGGGATACATGCCAACACGGGGATTGGGCACCCCGATATCGGCTTTCCAGGGAGTGTGTGGTGGATGGCAGGAGCAGCCAATGTGAAAAACTGCGCCATGGCTCATTTATTTATTTATTGAAATGATTCACCAGGAAAGGCACACCAAACAAACAAGATGCTCAGCATCAGGAGCTGAGAAGAACCGTAACTCTGGCCATGCGCATTACTGTGCATTGTAATGCATGTGGCTGGAGTCTTGTCAGCTGCTGCCTACAGAGAGAAGGTATATCTGCGTGCCTGGTTGTGAGGGAGGGGGAAGGTCCTGCTGCAGTGAGGAAACTGTCCCTCATTGCAGTGGCAGATTTCTTTCAAGTGTGGTCCTCTCTCTTAAACTGCTGTCATAGACAGCTCGACAATTCATTGGTGCCTGAGGGACGATTCCCATAAAGCATCAATTTGTAACCATCCCTGATTAGAGTGGCACTTATCTTTCACGTGAAGATCACTTCTCTCAAATTAATGTTCTAGACAGCTCGCTGATTCATTGGTGCCTAAGGAACAAGCCCCATAAAGGGTCAATTGCATTGGGCAGAAACTCACACACCTCTAAAATGTTGTACTGTCTCAAGATGTTTCTTGTGCACGCATAGCGTGCATGAACACAAGCAAACATAAAAATAGTCCATGTCCTTTTGCTTCTGGCTGCCACAGACTTTTTCCATGCCGTGGTATAGGGAAGGAGCACCTTTGCAGCCTATGCTTCTCTTTAGCTGTTATTTGTTAAAACATACAAACAGTAAGTTAAAAACAATATCAAAAAATTGTTGAATTCTTTTTGTCTGTGGATGGTACAGACTTTATCTGTGCCCCGGGGTGGGGGGGTGACCTTTGCGGCTTACACTTATATTTCTGTAGTTATTTGTTAAAACAGTAAAAAGTTAAAAACAACAACATAAAAAAGGGAAAAAAATTGTTTAAGTGCCTAAATGCACTACCAGTTGCATCTCTTGCTATGTATTTTTCAGTTTTTGCACTGTTATGACAAATCGTGACTGAAAATGGTCTCTAGGATTAGTGTACTTACCCGGTTATCAAATAAATAAATACAATAAATAAACAAATAAAGTCTTTCACTCTGCAAAACGAGATTTCAGGTTGCTTGGGCGAACCCATAGAGCTAACAGCGAGAATAATTCTCATGGCCATCTATCCGGACCATTCTCCCCCTTGGGCAAAAACTTTGCTCCCCATATATGTGTTAGCAGCCAAGAAATCAATAACTAGGAAATGAATGACATTAAATATTCCAACAATAAATGACTGGAGAATGATAATGTCTAATATATACCACATGGAGATTTTGACTGCTTATCTAAACAACCAATCCCAGAGGTTCACCATGAGGTGGGGTAGGTGGCTTTTTCGCCAAACGGAGGTTGAGCCTGAATTTTGTCCTTGAATAAAGTGACTAGCAACATCTCCCTCCTAATAATCTGCAAGTATGATGGTGAAAAATATGACAAATTGAGGACAACAAACATTGATATAAATATGTGTTATGAATTGTAAAGCTGGTATTTATGCTGTACATTATGAATTACCTACTCATGTTATAAACGAAAAAGTTAATAAAAATATATATTTTTTAAAATGAAGTCTTTTTTATCTATAGATGGCACAGACATTGTCTGAGCCATCAGCTGCATTTGCTGACTGCCACCGCTGCATAAGCAAAAGCTAATAATTCTTCCTGGTTCCTGCTGATCCAAAAAATAAATGAATCGCTCGAGTTATGTTTATCTGTGTCTGTGTGTTTGTGGCACTCTTGCAGTCCCACTCTCTGAAGTAAGGCAGCAGTTTCCTTCTGTATCCGATTGGGTCAAACTTGATTTTGATCACATCCAAAGCTTTTGCTTTGCTAGCTAAATATAACATTAGAAAAATAAAATGTAAGTAAATATTTTAAATCCTTATTCCACTTTTTTGCAGTTCATCTAATGACTGAAAATGTCAGACAAACATTCAAGTACAGTCAAAAACCACCTGTGGCCCAGTCCCTCCAATAGTGATTCAAACAGGGGTCGATGTTCAGTGCATATTCGCCATCCTGCTGTACCCTTCACTCCAACCAGACCAGTTGCTACTTCATCCGTTGCTAGCTCTACTGGGATCACTGCCACTACTGTTCCAGTGAAAGTTTCAGACTCAGTAGTGACCAGTGTTGTTGTCATGTCGACTGCTGCTGCCACCATCAGCATTACCTCCAATACTGCTACTACCACCATCACCACCACCTCCACTACTACTGCTGCTGCCGCCATCAGCATTACCTCCAGTACTGCTACTACCACCATCACCACCACCTTGACTGCTGCTGCCACCATCATCATTACCTCCAGTACTGCTACTACCACCATCACCACCACCTTGACTGCTGCCACCATCAGCATTACCTCCAATACTGCTACTACCACCATCACTACCACCTTGACTGCTGCTGCCACCATCAGCATTACCTCCAATACTGCTACTAACACCATCACCACCACCTTGGCTGCTGCTGCCACCATCAGCATTACCTCCAATACTGCTACTACCGCCATCACCACCACCTTGACTACTGCTGCCACCATCAGCATTACCTCCAGTACTGCTACTATCACCATCACCTTGACTGATGCCACCATCATCATTACCTCCAATACTGCTACTACCACCATCACCACCACCTTGACTGCTGCTGCCACCATCAGCATTACCTCCAGTACACCATCAGCATTATCTCCAATACTGCTACTACCACCATCACTACCACCTTGACTGCTGCTGCCACCATCATTACCTCCAGTACTACTACTACCACCATCACCACCACCTCCACTACTGCTGCTGCCACCTTCATCATTACCTCCAGTACTGCTACTACCACCATCATCGTTACCTCCACTACTACTACTACCACCATCACCACCACCTTGACTGCTGCTGCCATCAGCATTACCTCCAGTACTACTACTACTACCACCAACACCACCACCTTGACTGCTGCTGCCACCATCATCATTACCTCCAGTACTGCTACTACCACCATCACCACCACCTTGACTGCTGCTGCCACCATCAGCATTACCTCCAATACTGCTACTACCACCATTACCACCACCTTGACTGCTGCTGCCACCATCAGCATTACCTCCAGTACTGCTACTACTACCACCATCACCACCTCCATTACTGCTGCTGCCACCATCAGATTTACCTCCAATACTGCTACTACCACCATCACCACCACCTTGACTGCTGCTGCCACCATCAGCAATACCTCCAGTACTGCTACTACTACCACCATCACCACCTCCATTACTGCTGCTGCCACCATCAGCTTTACCTCCAATACTGCTACTACCACCATCACCACCACCTTGAATGCTGCTTCCACCATCAGCATTACCTTCAGTACTGCTACTACCACCATCACCACCACCTCCACTACTGCTGCTGCTGACATCATTACCACCACCACTAAATCCATCAGTACCACCTTGACCGCAGTTCATGATAGAAGTATTCAGCCATGGCCTCAGTGGTTAAATCCGAGCAGTTCATCTGAGCATGATGAGGACAGTGAGGCAATGTCTTCTGGGTCAGATTATGCTTCTACCCAGAAGATTTAAAAAGGCTTGAAGATCTGTTCCATGACACATCCTCTGAGAACCATGACTTGAGTGAGTCTAAGCATGCTGAAACTGAGTCCCCACCTCATTCCACAAGGAAGCATTCCAGACAGAAGTGATCCCAAACATCAGCTGCTGAAGGCAGGCATAAAACATCTGCCACTGTTCCTCCTCGTCCTTCTCATCAGCCTCCTGCTAAAAAAACTAAGCAGTCCATCATGACTTTTGCTTGTCCTAGTGGTTCTGATATGGCATCTGGTTTCAGTTCACGGTAGTCTACTACATCACTCCAAACTGAATCTGGTGGTCATGGATGCAAGCAGCATATTAGAGGGTTGAGACTGGTTACAAGTTCAAGTTTCAGTGGTATCTGATCATATTTTTTGAGAAGGAGGATGATGAAAGTAGAGCTGTGTAGTCACATTGTGGCCAGTGTCTCAGCCATGGTAAAAGTGTTGATAAACTGAGCACAGCATGTCTTTGGAACCACCTTCTGAAAAAACATCTTGAGGTGGTTAATTTTGAAAAAGTCCCTGCTGGTGTTGTCTCTTCGTGCTACAGTATGCGATATTTCAGAAAAGCAAAACCAGTTCCTGATTCTGTTGATGGTGCTGCTGTTGGGGATGGTGGCAGAGGCAGTCAGCAAGCGATGGAACACCAGAATAGTTTTGGTTCTAGACCTTACCCAAGTACTCTGACAGGCACTACCCCAAGTCCCTCACAAACTAGTTCAGAGGGTGAGACAGCAGATAATGCAGTTCATGGTGCCCCCCCCCCAACCACAGTCTAAATCATCCTCATTTGCCCACTCTTGAGCCAGGACCAGGACCAAGGCTGTGCCATTTCAAAAGCAAACCTACTCTCACAATAAAGGAGAAGCATTTCAGGCCCACACGAAGTTCTTGCCAACTCATCCCACAACTATTCAGATCACGCAGCTCATAGGAGGGATGATTGCACTGGATTTGCAACCTATTCTATTGTTGAAGATACTGGGTTCCATAGGCTTCTAAATCTTTTACAACCTCAATACCACATCTCATCAAACTATTTTTTCTCATAAAGTCATGCCAGATGTCTATGAGGCATGCAGAAGTCAGGTAGAGAATTGGCTGAACCAGACCGTGGGTAGGGTTTTCCACTGCATATCTGATATATGGAGCAGTGCAAACTCACTACATGCATACCTCTCATTCACAGCACACTGGCGTTCACCTGTACCAGTCTTACATGGTGGCATAACTGCTGCTGACTCCTCTTCTTCTTCCTCTGCCTTGGCTGTAGCAGTACCCCATCCCGCTGGATGTGTGCTCTGGTCTGTGTTGCAGTCCTTCCAAATGAATGTGTCAGAGTTAACATTCTTATGTGTTTGCAAGAAATGCTTGACTCCTGGTTTAGCACAACAGATTTGCATATTGGGTTCTTTATTACAAATAATGGGAAGAACATGGTCAAAGCAGTTTGCAATGGCCACTTCCAGGGACTCTGCCGCTTTGGTCATACATTGAACCTTGTGGTCACTGGTACCGTCCAGGGCAGTGTGGGTGCTTCTCAGATTGTTGATTCTTCAAGAGACATCTGTAGCCACTTCCATTGTTCTGCTAAGGCAACCAGAGAGCTGCAAACTGTTTAGGACTAGCTTGGTTTACCAAACTATCGGCTAATCCAAGGTGTCAGTACAAGATGGAACAGCACATTTTATATGCTGCAGTGCTTACTGGAACAGAAGCATGTTGTACATGAGTTATCCATCAAGCAGGATATTGGCGTGGTACTGCTACACCAGGATTGGAGCATCCTTGTGGGTATGGTCCAGGTTCTGTTTCTCTCTGAGAAGTGCACCCATGACCTAAGTGCAAATGCAGCTTCACCGAGTCAGGTCATTTCGGCTGTCCATGGCTTCATGTCAACCATGGAGAGTTTCCAGGAGTGCAGCACTATGGACTTGTTTCCAGAACCCATCAACGAACTCACTGAAGGGCTTTCAAGGGAGTTAAGATCACGGTTTGTAACTGTACTTGAGAATACTAGCTACATGTTTGCAACCTTGCTAGATCCAAGATACAAGTGTGAGGCACTGTGCTTGGCCATCCAGTCACAGAGTAAGTGAGTACCAGCAGTAACTGTGTAGTGAACTTGAGGGAGTCATGAGGGAGATGGATCTGCTTCGTTCAGAGAATGCTGGTGGGGGTTGTCCAACAGTTCTGGAGCAACTTGAGTGAGTGGCACTGGCAGTTCAAGTGATAGTGGTGTGGTTGGTGGCAAGCAACTGACAATGAGGTTGCCTGTTGATGCAGGAAGACAGTGTGAGTTGGCAACACAGGCCCATGATACTTTGCCTCAGGTTCCAAAAGCACATCGTTATGATTGGTCACTGCTCACAAATTCTCTGCTGAACAGGCTGCAGCAGAGGACGTGATTGTTGGCACACTCTGCTGAGCAAATGCTCATGAATTACTTGGATAAGCTGATTGTGGACTTTAATGTTGACCCTCTTGCCCACTGTAGCACCAAAAAGAATTTGTATCCTCCCATGTCCCAGGTAGCACATAATTATCTTGTGTGTCCCCCCCACCGACAAGCGTAAAAGAAGAATCAGCATTTATATAGCACTTTTCATACACGTTGTATCCGAAAGCATCATTGCTAGACTGGCAGTGAAGTATCTGAATGTGTAGTGGCAGCCATGTTGCACATCAACACCCACACACAGCCTTGGACAATTGTATGAACTGGTTTTATGGGAAGGGGAATGTCCCCTACTCTTTGCGGAGAGTGCCTTGGGTTCTTTTACTTCCACCTGGACACCCACCAGGACAGGTAGAAGGGACCTTGGTTTAACATCTCATCCAAAGGACAGCACACCCCAACAGTATAGCACCCTCCAATACTGCACTTGAGTGCCAGCATTTTTAGGGCCGGAGGCCTAGTGCCCTCCATGCTGGGCATGACCCTCTGCCTTCTTCCCTTTGTCTGACCCTGGAGATCGTGGCCCTCCACCATAGGAAACCTACCCTCAGGGGCTCGACGCGGTGCCCTCCCCCCGCAGGCCCGGCATGACCCAGGAACATTATCCAGTGACCTCGGCCAGTTCATGCTGGGTGCAGACCTGGTTCCCCCGAGAACACTCAAAAGAGAAGCCCCCCATTTCATGCTGGGCACTAGAGGCCCACCTTTTCCCCCACTTCTGAGTTGGCTAACCTGACTCGCCCTTACTCAACCTTAGTGACACTCCCTATCTGCTTACAAAGGCTGTGACAGTAGTGTTACCCCCTCACCAGATGGTCGAATCCAAGAACCAGTCTGGCAGAGGCGAAAACCCAGGGAAAAAACCTGTTTAGCAGGAAAAACTGGGAAAATCCTCTGCAACCCCTTCCAGTGGTTCTCTCAGTAGAGGGCAGTGTTCTTGCACTGTGCTTTTGGGTGGGTGGATGGGTGGGTTCCTGCCTCAAAGGGTGAAAGGGGAAAAAAGGCTGCAGCTTGTCTGAGGCTCCTTAAAGCCCCTGCCACCACTCTACTCCTAGGCACCCAATCCCTGCCTGTGGCCACTGAGACCACCCCCCCAGTTGGCCCCCCCAGCCCATGGGGTCTCTGATCCTCAACCCCTTGTTGTTCCAGGGCACAAGGAGGAGCCGAACAGGATTTGGCAATCCCGTTCTTGGCTCTGCAGGAGTTCCTTCAGTTGGGGGGGGGGAGGGAGCCCAGACACCAATCCCCAATCCCCCATCGAGGCCTTGGGGAATAATCATTGGTTGTCCAGTTTTCACCTATCCCCGATATTCCCTTGGAGACAATAAACACACCAGTTTGGGATTTGAATGGCCACAGCCATATGTTTATTAAATTCAATTCCTAATACAAACTAGACATGTGCCGAAGGGAGTCTTTCCAAGGTTCATGTCTCAACCCCCTCCCTTCCCCTCTGTGAAGGGAGGGAATCAATCCCGCCTGCTGCCTGCCTCCCCTCGGCAAGGCTACAGGGTACTGGGCTCTTAAAGGGGGTCATAACATCAGGGCCGGAGGCCAAGTGCCCTCCATGCTGGGCATGGCCCTCTGCCTTCTTCCCTTTGTCTGACCCTGGAGATCGCGGACCTCCACCGTAGGAAACCCACCCTCAGGGGCCTGATGTGGCACCCCCCACAGGCCCGGCATGACCCAGGGGCATTATCCAGTGACCTTGGCATGTCCATGCTGGGTGCAGGATGGGTTCACCCTGAGATCGCCTGAAAGAGATGCCCCCATTCCATGCTGGGTGCTGGAGGCCTGTCTTTTCCCCCACTTCCGAGCCCGGCTAACCCAACTTGCCCTTAGTTAACTTTGGAGACACTCCCTACCTGCCACCAACCTAATCCCCATCAGGTCCCCCACAGCACGTCATATCCCCTTACTTTATCTCCCAGACTCCCCATCAGGTTCTCCCCCGATATCTCCTTGCCCATTCCTTTAAGTATTGGAGTTAAAACCAGTTGAATGTCCCTGCAAAATAAGTCAATGCCTACATCAAACAGGTGTATTCCATCTTTCCGATACAGTTCCTGAGATTTCACTGTAATTTGGTCATGCTTAATGACACCTCCTGGCAGTCAGGCCCTGAATGTCCCCATTTCTCCATTAATCTTTATCTGAGTTCTGTCCTGACCCTTGCTCGTGGGCTTTCCTCGCCAAAGTTGTCTCTGAACAATGTGTGACCATATTATTTTAGTCTCTGGCATGCTGTGCTGGATGGTGGCTATGTCTTCCTTCAAGGCATGCAGTAATGCTATGGACTTCATTGCACCCAAATCATTACCTCCCAGGTGGATGACCAGGATATCCAGATGTGTATCCTTCCGACACTCTTCCCGCACCTTGGGAACCAGCTGATCCCAGCGCATTACCCCTGTGCCCCATCCATCGCACCTCAACAGGGATCTCACTGAAGGTCAGTGCTGGTCCCCCGGTTCTTGATTGCTCCCAGGCAGCCATCCAATGGATGAAAGAGTGCCCACATATCCACACCGGTCTCCTAGCTCCCCATCAATCTGTTTAATAAATGAAAAACAAGTTAAAGCATGTGCGGCCATACATATCTTTTGAATGCCTGTGATTTCCATCTCCCCAATCCCTTAATCTCTGCCTGTGTCATGCCCTTGCTTGCTGCCCACGTTGCTGCCCCTGTTCACAGGGAATGGGTCCCATAATCCCCCAACTCCTTTCCCACTGCCTGCAAAGCTTTCTTAATCATCCTCATAAATTGAAACTGTGTCAGTGATGTCCCATCCCTATGCCGGATGTACGCCCACTCCTAGTTCCATGTTCCTACCTCATACCTCACTAATTCCCTCCCAATCCTCCACCTCCATCCCCCCCAGTCCTGAAGTATTGCCCATGTACCCCATGCCCGTTGATTAGTTTTTGACCTCCAGATCCACACTAGTACCCCATTCCCTGACAACACCACAGCCCCTCTTGGTGGGGTCCTGTCTCTGGGCCGCCGTGACCTCCGAGACTCTAAATGCCCCAGAGTAGGCCAGCAAAAATGCTACCCTGTACAGCTGTGCCTCCTATCGAACTGTGCAGATCATTGGCAGGTCCCCCACCAAGCATTCTAAAAACCAGGGCCTCACTAGTCTTCTTTTGACTGGAACTCTAGGCTGTGACCTGCCCCACCCCTACAGCAGTTTCCTGACCCTGAATGACTGAGTGTGGTCCTCCAGCCCCAATGCCCTGCTAAACCACCCTAGCCAGGTGATGGCTCGCTGCCCCTACTGAACTACCCTCATTTTTGAGTGCCACCATGAACCAGCACAGCTGCCTCTCTGGAATAGGCCAGGACTCTTCCCAACCATGGGAGTCGAGAATCCTCATGAACTCCTCAACTTCTCTTATGTATGCTTTTCGGGTGCTGGGTGCCAATGACTGGCACATCAATGCCCGGTCTTCAAGATCCCCAGGTTCCACAAGAACTGCAGGATCTCTTCCAGACTGTCATCTGCTCCAGGTGCCAGGGTCCTGAACTGATCCCACTGCAATCAGCTATACCGTTGCATTCCCAGGGAACATGTTGGTCCCTAAACTGTATATTGTTCAGTAAACACCTTAATACGAAAATCCAGAGCAGGTCCCTTATTGGCCCAACTGCCCCCTGTTGCTGATTGATTATGTGTACCACTCTGGTATTGTCGGATGTAAATAGCACCTTCCTATTCTGCAGTTTCCTTCCCCACACTACCAAGGACACCACTATTGGAAAGAATTCTAAGTACGTGACGTTCTTGGTTAGTCCCTGTTCTTCCCATGATGCCGGCCACATCCCTGGTAGCCATGCCCCTTGCAAATATGCTCCAACCCCCAGGCCTCCAGAAGCATCTGTGAAGAGTTCCAGGTCTGTGTTGGACACCTCCTCCTCGGGCCATGCTCTAAGTCCATTGAAGTTCTCCAAGAAGGTGGCCCAAATGGCCAAATCCTCTTTCACTGACTGAAGGATACTAATCCTGTTGTGGGGCCGGTAGACCCCCACGATCACCTTAGCCAGCCTTCGTACAAAGGCTCGACCTATTGGTATGGTCCTGCATGCAAAATTCAGATGGCCTATCAACTGTTGCACCTGTCGCAATGTCAACTTCCTTGCATGTCTGGCGTCCCCCACCATCCTTCACAGTGCTTCTACCTTGCCCCTTGGTAACCTGCACTCCATTTTTTCAGTTTCAATCCCCAAAAAGGACAGTACCGAAGTTGGGCCTATGGTCTTTTCTTTGGCCATGGGAACCCCAAAGGTCTGGCAAACCTCTTGCAATCCCTGCAGCGTCTTCTCACAGACGTCACTGTCCTGGGGCCCAATAACCAATAAATCATCCAGGTAATTGATGAGTCCCCCACCTGGGGTCATCTGCTCCACTACCCAATTTAAAACGTACTGAATTTCTCAAAGTATGCACACGCGATGGCACACCCCATTGGCATGCATTTGTTTACATAATATTCTCCATCCACTTTTAGTCCCAGCAGACTTTAGTCTGTTGAGTGGACTGGGAGCAACCGGAAGGTGGATTCAATATCTGCGTTTGCCGTGCATGCTCCCTGACCAGACCTTGCCACCTCACTCACCGCCTGTCGAATGACGCATAGTGCACAGAGGTCAATGCCGGAGCTATGAAATCATTCACCGACCCTCCCTCCGGGAATGACAAGTAAGTGATCATTCAGACTCCCCTGGGGTGCTTTTTGGTACCACCCCACTGACGAAACCCTCAAGTCATCAAACGGTGGTTCCCTAAATGGACCGGCGATCTGACCCAGGAGTCTCTCCTTCATAATCTTTGCCCTAACTACCCCCATGTTCTCCATCAATGATTTCAAATCGCGGGCTTCAAAGCTGTGGAAAGGCCCCGTATATGGAATTCTAAACCTATCTGTAAATCCCTCTAATAACTCAAGTGCATCCTCCCTGCTGGGATATCTCTCTAACCACCCATTCAACTCACTTACCTTTATCGGTGTTACCACCCACCCCAGGGTTCCTTTTTTTAGTAAATCCCCCCTTTTGTCCCATATAACTCCTGCCCTGCTTTCCCCCGGGGCACTGTGTGAATGGATAAGGCCTCCTACAGGCAAGGCATTCATGGGTAAACTTGCACTTTCCTTTTAGGGATGTCACCCTGTTAAAGCGGTAACACTGATTGCCCCCCTTGTTTGGCCTCCCTGGTTCCTTACACCCTCCCCACCTGGATCCCCTTTTATGAGGAGGCCACAATCCGTTCATTGAACATATGCCTTGTCTGTGATGATGTCCCCCAGAAAGGCATATCAACTTGATCCCATTCCCATCCCAGGTTCTTATGTAATCAAAGCTGGAAGACCTCATCATTATGGAGCCAAGTGGAACCCCCTTCCCACAAGGCCACATGCACTCTCATGACCCTTGCCCAATGACTAAGAAGGCCACAACTGAGCTCTGGTTTCTCCCGACACAAGATGTACATGTATATAAATACTCTGCCGACCAGTTCTCAAACTTCTTTTCCACCTGCTGTTTCTTTTCTTTGTTCTTATCTTTCTTTTCCCCTTCTTTCATTTCCTCCTCCTCTCCCCTAAGCAATAGGGTGAAAATATCAACAAATTCCCTCCTGTGGATTGCTGCTCTGGTCTTGCCTGACAGATGTGTCCCTACCTCCTCCTCCTCCACACTAGAGTACAAATGTTTTGGCACCGCCCCTTTCTCTCCTCCCTCTCCTGCACCACCTCCTTTCCCTGAACCTGCCAATAGTGTCACCAGGTTCTTCAATGCCCCTAATACTTCCTCCATCCTGTTCTCACCCTGACCTGATCCCCCTGTGCTCCCCTCATCCTCCAAATTAGAAAACACTTCTGGCCTCCTTGGCTGCAGGCCTCGCCCTCCAATGGGCTTCTTCGCTGATTTGCTACTTGACCTCAGCAGCAGCCAGTCTTTCAAACCTTAAGGGGGCCGGAAGAGGACCCTTGCCTCTGGGCTTCTTCCCCCTGCATGGTGCCTGTGGCTCGCCCTGTTCTTTGTCCGAAGATGACTCATACCCCTTTTTGGGCCTGTTCAGCAAAGGAGTCCTTGGCCATGGCCAGTCACTGTAAGGCCTGGAAGGACCCGACCAGGGACTGCGGGGTACCGACCGGTCTCTTGGCCTCTTCCCTTTTTCCCGCCTGCAGGGCTCCCTGTGAGGACGTGTCATACCACCCTTTAGACTTCTTAGGCAATGGGCGCCTAGGGCATTGTGGCCTACCTGGACCCACAGGCAGGGGGGAGACATCCGTCTCACTGTCTGTTCCTGTAGAGGGCCTATTCCTATAAGGTCTCCCCTTCCCACCCCACCCTGGCCTGTTCCTTCCTGGCTTTTTCCCTAGCCAAGTCCCCCTGGGGTTACCCCTCAGGATCCTCTGGTGTCCACCCTCCTCAGAGCTACTGACCCCCACTGGGGATCAGGGGGTGCCCTGTCAGTACCCACAACCGGGCCAATATCCCTTGATGTGATTTATTTCTCTTACCTTTTAGCTACACCCTCGGCAGTGGTCTCTGATCTGTCCGACCTCTCCGATAGTCTGCTGGTATGTCCAAGCATGCCTTGAGCCATGCTGTTCCCCTTCTTTCTGCCATCCTTTCCAGCTGGGCCAGTTGTACCACTTGACTTCGGCTCAATCCACTCCCCATCCTTGCCATTGTCCTCTTTTTTTTTTTTTTTTGTCTTCTAACCTCACTGGCACTACCCTTCAACTCCTCTGCCTTCCCAG
Organism: Neoceratodus forsteri; assembly: GCA_016271365.2. Lineage (NCBI taxonomy): Eukaryota > Metazoa > Chordata > Ceratodontiformes > Ceratodontidae > Neoceratodus > Neoceratodus forsteri. Next base: position 1,099,927,822 of record CM028129.1, on the reverse strand, counting down.
TCCAACTGGGGCTACCTTGCAACTCCTCTGCCACCAGGCCTGCTTAACTAATACAATTCTTTATTTTTTTTGCTTCTCACTCCCCAGGCAATCCCCCTTTTGCCACTAGGAACTGGTAGCCTCAATCAGAAACTGCAGACTCCCCAGACCTTGCCCCTTTAACCAGCTATGGTCTCAGTCCTATTTATTTATTTTTATTTTATTTTTCTGGTGCTCTATGAGCCACCACCTCCCTTATCACCAGGCACTGTATTGGACTCCAATCCCTGGGCCTTTCTTTTCCTCGAGGCCCCACTGCTTCTGGCCCAACTCAATTTGCAGTCCTAATTCTGTGTGGTCTGCCCTGCTAGTGCAACCCCCTCACTCACTGTTCTTTTTTTTTTTCAACTACCCCCAGCCCTGTGCTTTCATGCCCAGGACCTCCGGAGGAGCCTCCTCACTCAGCCAGCTACCCCAAGTCTGTTGGATACATTCCAGCACCTCCCTGGTAAGGATTTATCAAAATATATTATTTTCCTTATTGCAATGCTGTGCCTCCTGCTCCTGAGCTCCCCTTTCCACTCTGCCTCATCTCCCCTTGTAGCCACCTAGGCTGCTCGCACACCTGACTCCTGCTAGGCCCAAACCCGCGCACATCGGTGGCTCTGTTTGACTCAACTGCATGCATGTTTTTCCAGCCTCAAAGGGTGTAAGGGAAAAGTGACCGCAATTTGTCTGCGGCTTCTTATGCCCCCTGCAACCACTCTGCCCCTGGCCACCCAATCCCTGCCTGTGTCCACTGAGCCGTCGCCTCCCCTGATTGGACCCCCTCTTGCCCATGGAGTCTCCGACCCCCAACCTCTTGTAGTTCCAGGGTGCAAGTAGGGGCCAAACGGGATTCAGCAACACCATTTCGCTCCGCGGATGTTCCTCCGGTCGGGGGTTGGGAGCCCTGACACCAATCCCCCATTTCCCTTCGAGGCCTCGGGGAAGGATCATTGTCTTCATTTTGGTATTAAAACTTAAGATCTTCCAGGAATCAGTCTTCATCATTCATTACTTCAAGGGTTTGTGCCAGAGGTGCTAGGACCCCATGGGAGTGTATGGCTTTAAAACTCTTGAGCTAGGTGACTGACATCGGGGACAGCACTGCCCAAAAGGCAGATGCATGACATAGCACTAGTGGGCTGGCCAGTAACCAATGCCAGCCTCCTGTTCCTCTCAGTTCTGTTCTTACTGTCATCGAGGTTGCACGCCGTGGGAGTGTTCACAATTTTTCCAATTGTGTAACTCAGTCATTTGCTGCCAGCTCAACACCATAACCTCTCCTTTTGCCTTTTTCCCACCACTGCTTTTCTTTGCTATCCTTTTACAGTGCCAGGCTCTGGGTTTTTTTTTTGCTGTTTTTTATTATTTTCTGGATTCAGTCATGTACAGTTCTCAGGGGCCTCAGAAGTTGAAGAAGAAAATGGAGTCTCCCCATATGCGTCAGTGCTCCAGTGGGAGAAATATGTCCGTCCAGGACCAACATGACCATTGCTGGATCTGCCTTGGCGCACAACACAACATGGACCATTGTGACACCTGTTTCTTCATGGACTTCCACACACTTGAAATTCGCGTGATGAAGTGGGGTCATTCACCCCCCACTTTCGGAGGCAGGCGTCGCACGAGGGACTCCAAGATAAGGTCCTTGGGCTCCTCCACTGAGCCCCTACCAAGTACTATACATACTGAGGGAGACCAGGCCTCCTATGGTCCTCGTCTTGGCAAGACGGAGAGCCTGGGGAAGGGGTTTGTGGGACAGCCAGCTGCATTTGAGGGGACGGTTGCATACCTCTCCCAGTCCAGGGCCCCCTTGGGTGCACAGACCCCCCATGACGAGGTTGAAGCTATATGCTGGGCCTACACCGGTGGGCTCCTTGGGGTCTTGATCTGCCACTGCTTTGGCTCCCAGCACTGAGGTTGGTACCAGTGAGCTGAACGCTGCTGCCCATGTGGTCAGGTGCCCTCCTGTTGCCGCTTATAGCACTGTGAGAAGGAGGGCTTCTAGAGTTTTCAGACTGGTAGAGATATTCTGGAGCTCATGCCCTGAGCAGTTGGATGACCCTGGGAGGATGGGGACTAGGATGATCTCAAGTGCATTCCAGGTGCAGATGATGAAAGAGGTCTTTCTAAGCCTATTTCTAGGTCTGAATTGTCCTTGGCATTGTCTCTGGCTGTTTCCCAGAGTGGTGCCAGTCACGGTGCTGCCCCCCATCTGTCTACTAGTGCTGTAGCCAGTTCCAGTGCCAGATCTGGTGCCAGAAAGGGGGCTAGTGCTGGACACACTGCTGGGCTGGACTCTGGCACTACCCTCAGTGCCAGGTTGGGTTCTGGTGCCACCCTTGGTGTCAGGTCTGACTATAATGCACTTTGTGGTGCCAAGGAGGGTTCTGCTACCACTTGTGGTGCTGGCTGTCCCTCAGCTCAGGTTCTAGATGCTGGATCTGATGTTAGGCCTAGCCCAAGGGACAGAGCCCGTTGTGATGAGGCGGGGACTGGTATGTCTCTGTCGATGCCTCACTCCATGCCCAGAACTTGTGGTAGCTCTGGCAGGAGTCATAGTGCTGACTTGGGTCTTCTGGCTTCACCGGAACTATCTGGGCCTGTCATAGGTGGGGATAGGGGCCACACTGTGGGACCTCTGTGGCTCCAGTCTCCCTCACTGGGGGTCCCCCCCCCAAGAGTACCACCTAGACCGCCCTTCCAGAGTTGGGTGTTCTCAGGTGGACAAGTTGGTCAGGTCCTTCCCTTAGGTGAGGACCCCTGTAGGCTCTTGTAGCCCTGGCAGTGGACTTGGCCTAGTCCAACACAACCCTCCACCTCTTCCTCCACCTCCTCTGCCTTCCCCTCCTTCCCTTTCAGGCATTTTGGGTCCTGCGGGGCCCTTTACCTGGGACCAGCACTGGGCATCGGTGAATGCCTTTCCCACTTACCTTATGGAACTAGATCAAGCTATTTTCCAGCCTGAGACCCTGGCACTGCTACCTCCTGAGTCCAGCTCCTCATCATCCTCCTCTGAGGAAAGTGACTCTTCTCTTCATCTCTTCAAACGCTAAGTACCCTCATTACCAACAGTTCCTTGCAGTGATGATGAAGGAGCTGTAACTAGACTATTTTTCAGACCACAATTCTGCTTGTTTGATGCTGTCCTTCCTTGAGGAGTACAGTCTTGACTATTCAGGCATATCTTCATGGTCAAGGCCATTTGTGGAGGAATCTAGAGACATCTGACTCTGTCCCTGTACTCCCTCTCTAGCCTCAAGGGACACCCAACATAGGTACTGTGCAGCCGTGGGGTCTTCAGGAGGAATGTCACACCCCACTTCTGGGATCCAGCTCCTGCATAGACACCCAGTACGTGACCGTCCCCCAAACTCAGACTGATGCCTGGAGTAGAATGGGTTTCTCGGTGGTACGCACCATGTTGTGCATCATGGCACACCAAGTGCACCAGGTGTCGTATGGCAGGCACATGTGGGCAAAGCTAGGACAGCTCCTGGCATCCATTGCAGATTATGAGCAAACCATACAAGCTATACACCTTTTTGTCCAGGGTCTGGAGCTGGTGAGACACCAGGCAGGGGTGTCTTATGACACCAGTGAGGTAGCCTCCAGTTTGGTAGGAACTGCAGTCTGCATTAGGTGGATGGCATTGCTTCAAACCTCCAGGTTGTCACCCTTGGCCCCGTGTAGGGTGACTGCCTCATGGTCCCAGTGGGCCCACTTTTTCTCCCACAGGGTCAGGCATGAGCTTGCAGGGCCACCTTCCTGCTCTAAGGCCATGGTAGCCTCCATCTGCTCCTGACCAGCCATATGCCTCACCAGGCCCATAAGGGGCCCCCATCTAATGTGTTGTTCTCCCACAGGAAGCTGAGGGAGACAACCATTTCCCTCTGTGGGAGCCAACACCACCCTTGGTGGTAAGCTTGGCACTCTGACCCATGAAGGAATGAATGGTGAAGATTGATTCTTGGAAGATATGAAAATGATATACTCATCATAATTCTGGATCTTCCTGAATATCTTCACCATTCATTACTGCAGCCAGGTCCACCATTCCCTTTGGAGGCCAGCCATCTGGACAGCTTTCCTGTCTTTCTCTCTGTCTCTTTCTATCTCCCTGTTCCTCCACTGCTAGGCACATTAGTTTAAAAAAAAAAAGGCAAAGGGGGAAAACCCATTTGAGGGCTACCTTTAGCTCTTGGGGACCCTTTTGCTGCTCTTCAAAAAAATAAAAATACATAAAATATATAAAACAAAATATTTCATATAGAAATTATATTTCTGTCGGTTCCGTCCCTGTCACCCTTTGTGTCCCCTCAAAAAAAAAAAAAACACAACAAAATTGTTTTTTTTAATAATTTTGTTTGCCTTTCTCACCCTTTTCACCCTCCCAGTACAGGGATTCTGTAGTTTGTTTGCTGCTAGAGAAGTCCTTTTCTTCTTTTCTGTTTGTAACCCCCCACAAATGGCGGTTCCCAAAAGTCTTCCTGGAGCTTGCCTAAATGCTCACTGCCAGGTTGGTGTCCAGCATTCTAGCCATTTAAATATTATTGCCAGAGAGTGCCTGTATAGCCTCTGTGTACTGTCTCTAAGAGCTGCCTGGACTGCAGTCATAGGTAATCTGACAGGGAGCTATGTTGAAATATGTAATTATTTGCTGAAAATCATTTAGAGCGATAATGATAATGTAGTTTGTCTAACCTGCCTTCTTTGCAGCAAGGACTGTTTTGTTTATCTCCACTATCTTGGTCCTGGACTGCCGACTTGGTCCAGTCAGTTCTGGTGGGACCTAAAATGAAACCAGACTACAGGAGCTGTCTGGAGTCAAACTCTGTAGAAATTGTAGTTTTGGGCTTTTGATGCCTTTTTGCACCTGAAGAGGGAGCCTTTGTTGTGACTGACAGACAGATCAGCCAACCAAACCTTTTGGATTCTGAGGGAAATCCCCAAGCTTGCTGGCAGTTGAGTCAGATCTAAGTTGGGAGCTGAAAAGACAACAGCTCAATACAGTCTCTGTGAAAAGGCCCGAGTTTTGGCCTGCATGCCTGCCTGCTGCCTCTGAAAGGGAGAAGAGCATCAGTTCGGACTGAATCCGAGTTTGTAAGAATGAAGTAAGACATTGATTTTTTACCAGGCTCATACCTGAAGAAGACCGAAGATTTTGCTGAATGCGATTGGCCTGTCAGGATTTCCAGCTGCTTTTGAATCCCTGGTTTGTGCAGAGACTTTGCAATCATGACTGGAGAGCGGTTTGCTTGGTACAGTGGAATTTTCTTGTGTAACCCCCCTGCAAATGAGGGTTCCCAAAAGACTTCCAGGAGCTTGCTTGAATGCTCCAAGCCTGAATGGTGTTTGGCGTTTAAGCCATTTATCAGTGAGTGTTTTTAGAACCTCTGATACTGTCTCTTTAAGAGCTGTCTGCTTGCAGACATAATTAGTTTGTATGGGGACTGTGTGTTTTTTGATTGAGTACCACTCAAGCTGCTGCCAATTCACTCCATTTTGCAGTCACTAGGAGTGCAAAGGAACCTATCTGAAAGATGTAACTGTTTGCCAGAAACCATTTAGAGTAATAATGAAATTACAGTTTGTCTAACCTGCTTTCTTTGCAGTCAGAACTGTGTCTGCCTAGTTCCCCATTCTGGTTTTGAACTGCTGAACTGGACCAATCAGTGTGGGGTAAGCTAGCTCTAAAATGGTGCCTTGGACGAATCAGAACTTGGACTCATAATCTGAGCCAGCCACAAGAGGATTGTATGGGCAGTGACTCTGGGAGATGTAGTTTAGACTTCGGCGCCTTTTTGGACCAACAGGAGCAGTCTATTGTGAGTGACAGCCAATCCAGTCAAGAACTGGGAGGAACTCAAAGGAAGTGCCCGGTTTTGTCTGTTGAAGTTTTTCAGTTGAGCTCTGACAGTGAAGAAGGAAGGAGCCCTGTGCTTTTTCAGTGTGCAGTTTTAGTCGGGAAACGTGTGTAAGGCCCAGAGTTCCGGTCTGCAGCTTGTGTAACTGCTTGTTAGGACTGAATCCGTCCTGTGAAGAGAATCAAAGGATATCTGAAGAGAAGAAACCAGGCTCACCCTGTAGAAGACTGGAGAAATAGCTGAATTGCACTCGGTCTGTCAGGAACTGAATCTGCTGTGTGTTCTCCCGGGTATTGTGCAGTAATTGTGATCGGGATAGAGAAGCAGCCTGCCTGGTATAGTACTTTCTGTTTTACCATATAAATGTGTGAAGAGGCTTGTGTACCTCAAGTGAATCCTGCTGCCATTAAAGGACTTTTGCCTGTTGCAGTTTGCCATAAATGTGTGAGGAGTCTCGTGAGCTCAGGAGTAGCCCTGCTGACATTGAAGGACCCTATCTTGTTTGGAGGTCGTAGTACTAATTCAGGGTCGCTCCTGTTGAATTGCCACATTAAATCCAAATGGAATTACTGTACTGCTGACTGTTTAACTAATTTTTCTTTCTCTGTGTGAAAGGGCCCCTACCAGCTGCCACGGTTTGGACTAGCCACTAGGGCTTGGGTACCCAGGGACAGTAACTGATAGGGATAGGCCTGTGCACAGAGCCATAGGTAGATGAGTAGAGTGATAAGCTAATTAACCTGATTTCCCCCTGTCCTTGTTATATCCCCCTAAATAAATCAGAGCTGCTTGTTTCAGCAAAGTTATACTGCCTGAGGTATTTGTCTATGTTAAAGTACTGTACTGTGATTGTTGCACTGTATCTTATTTCACAGGAGGTCCCAGTGCCGGAACCAGTCCTGGGGGTAAGTGTATACTGTAAAGGTAATTCTGATATATTGTGTGGGCCACTAGTGGGAAGAAAGGGGGGTTGCAGTGTCCCAGAGGGCTGTGACCAAGTTAGTTTAACTATTGCAAACCCTGACCTCTGGGTGGAGGCACCCGCCATTGGATCCAGGCCCCTCAACCTGTTAGTGGCAAATCAGGCAGGGGTAGTAGCCCCTGGGATAGCGCCATCTAGGGGTTACACTTGCATGTGAATGTGCTGTGTATTGAAAGTAGGTTGTGATTTAGTTCCCCAACTTGTGAACTGTGTTCTGTTTGCTGGAAGCTGTATCCAGCTCAAAACAGACTGTATCTGAATTTGCCTCCATTTGGCCGGAGCCTTGCTACACTGGCCAATCCAGACTACCCGCTGCACAGAGAAAGCCATCGAGGAGAGACCTGCCTGGGGATCAGCCCCCTGCTCCATGCCTGAACAGGAATGATGCCTCGGCTAATCGTGTGGGCGCTGCTTCTCCTGGCACTCCAGATCAACCATCTGCAGTCTCAATTTTCATCTAGCCTATGTCCAGTCTTGAGTATCACAAGTGATCATCAGGGTAGCTCCCTGCAACAACGGCCTAATCTAAAAGTGTGTCATCTGAGTGTCATCTTGTTTTCTTTTCATGAACTGAGCCCTCCATCTCTGGATTACAATTGTTGTGTGTGGTGCATGTTGTTTTCTTCCATCACAGGGCCCCAACCAGCTGCAACGTTCCTGGCTAGCCCACCTTTCTCAGTCTGGGTACCCAGAGTGTGTGGCTGTTTATAGATCCTGAAATGCATGCATAACTGATTGAATGATAGAATCTTTAAGCAAATTAACCTGATTATGCCCCTCCCTTGTTCAAGTCCCTTAAATAAATCAGATCTAACTCTTTTTTGCATTTACCCTGACTGTGGTTCCAGTTTGTGCAAGAGTACTGTACTGCTGTTATTTGCTGTGTATAATCTTGTTTTACAGGGGGTCCCCAGGGCCGAGCCAGAGGAAAGCCCTGGTGGTAAGTGCAAACAGTGTGGGTACTTGTGTGATGCATCAGGGGTATTGTGAAGGTGATTATTGTGTATGGTCCCGGCCACTAGTAAGGAAAGAGAGGGGGTTACAGTGTCCCGGAGGGCTGTGTCCAGGTTAGCTTGACCACTACTAACCCTGACCTCTGGGTGGAGGCACCCTTTTCAGAACTCATGCACCTTAACCTGCTACTAGCCAGGCAGGCAAGGGTAGTAGCCCTTGGGATTGCGCCACCTAGGGGTTACATTTTGGAGGCTCACCACTGAGATTTTGTGCCTTTTAGTGGCCAAAAATTATGAATTATTGTTAAAGATCAATGGCTACCCCAGTAGAAATGGCTGTACACCAGTTGATTTGGTGGTGTACTGGGCAGGAGATCGACCCCCAAAATGCTCTACTTATACTGGATATTCCCCTAAGTACCAGTAAAGACACTGTAGAGGGAGCACTCTCCAAAGTTGAATGTTTAAAAAACCCTGTGGTGGTGGGTTGACAGGCTGGTTTGATAGCCCAAACTTTCATTGCCTTGGTAGTGTGTAGTGACCTCGTGGACAGCTCTAAAGTGTCACAGACTATTGTCCCAGAAGGGTTTCCAGCTGCCTGGAGAGTGATAACAAAAGACAGTAAAGACCCCGGGGAGGATGAGCTCTCACCATTATCTGAGTCGTTTGAGGAGAAATTTGCTAAGTTGTTGCTGGAGGAAGGGAAAACCATAGAGAACTTTAAAAAACTATTCCTGCCACCTGGGGTTGTTCCTTCCCCAACACCCCCTCCCACTCCAGCACCTATTACTGCCCCACCTTCTGTTCCCATGCCAATGCTGGCCCCTATATCTCTACCTGCCATTAGTCACAACTCCTACCGAAGGCTGAGAATCTTCTCGGGCACCCTCCCCACCCCCCAAGGGGAGGATGACTGGGAGACCTGGATAGACTATGTTGCCCCTCTAGTACTTGAATGGCAATGCTCAGAAGCAGAGAAACGAAAGAGGTTGAGTGAGAGCCTCCAAGGTCCTGCCCTGGCTACCATCCATGCCAACCAGGCCAATAACCCCGAAGCAACTGCACAGATTCAGATGAGGATCTGTGGTGGAGAGTAAGAAACGCTCAGTAGTACCCAGGGGAGCCATTGTCTGTGTATGTATCTCAGCTTGAAAAGCTGTTACAAGAATGCCTCAGAAAGGGTAGTTTGCCATCAAATGAATTAGATCGAACTAGGCTGGACCGGATCCTTAGGTCTGCTCTGTTTTCAGAATTGCTACTGCTTCAGTTGCGCCTTGCCACCCAACCGGACTCACTTCCCCTCCTATGATGAGCTAATGAAAGAAATTCAGGGGGTTGAGCAAAGGCGACCCCGTGGGGGACTTGCACCCATATCTGCTGCTGCGCAAGTGACTGAGAGTGATCAGGTAAGTGAGGCTCAGGGGCAAAAGTCGGCACTTAACGAGCACTCTGAGAATGCAAAAGACTTCCCGCTCTGGGCCCAGCATTGGAAAGATGAGCTACTAAAGGAAGTCCGAGAGTTGAAGATGGGTGCTTCTGTAAGGGTTTCCCCCATGGAACAAGATTCTGGTCCCTTTCAGGATGTGTCTGCCATGGGGGTTGGGGTGCATCCTCAGGCATCCATTACCAAGGGTGGCTCGCAGGCTAAAATCACCGGATTGACTGCCACTCTGAAGAAACTGTTAAAACACATTGCACCGCTCTCACCACTGCAAGCAGATACTAGACCTCAATCTCTTACTACTGCTTCAGTTCCTCATACGATGTTCTCTCCTAGGATGACCCAGGAGTCTATCATTTGGCACCACTGTGGAAAGGATGTCCATGTGAAAAGAGAATGCTGGTCTCAGAAGGACTTAGAAAGAGTTGTAAACAGACTCCAAGGGGAGCTCCGAAAAGCAAATCAGTGGCCAAGGGGTGCCCAAAGTGACAGCTGTGAGGGTTCGAGAAACCCTAACTCAAATTTCTTTGTGGCTAAATTGTCTGTCCAGACCTCTCCTACTGCCTCTCCAGACTGGTCCAAAATAGTGGGCCCTTCAATGGAGACTACAGTGACTGTGAATGGTATTCATACTCAGGCCATGCCTGACAGTGGGTCACAAATGACCACTGTATTCCAGGACTGTTATGACAAACACTTATCTGATGTGTCTTTGCAATCCCTGGAAGACCTACATGTGTGGGGCCTGAGTGACAAGTCTTTTCCCTACTTAGAGGGCGGAGAACTGAGGGAAGTGTCACAGCTAAGGGAGGAGCTCTACAGCTTAAAAAGCTTTGTGCTGCTATAGCGCCAAGCGCTGTAAACAGCGTAAAGAATTAGCACAAAGCGCCACTTCGGTATAGAAATTCAAACAAGAAGCTGAAGATGAAGTCTCTATTTGAGTGGTAAATAACTGGAGGGTCATATAATTGCTGCTATTGAGAAAGTAGCTTATAGTTATTGCAAAATATAGATATATATGTAACCTAAAGTTGGTGGTTTTAAAATTTGTGTCACTGGTGTTTGTTGCAATTAGAAACCTCACTATCTGCCAAACTGGTGGACCTTTGTCAGATACTGTGCGCTCTTTATTGTTACTAGTGGCTTAGTGGATATTTATTTGTGGTTTTTAAACTCTGTTATAAAACTATCATGGAACACAAACAGTCTTATAAAAATAACCTAAAAGTAATGTTTGGCTGGGTTTTGGGGATATTAATCTCACTTATCTGCTTGTTGCAAGTTTGTTCTATACATTCGGCTGTTTCTTTTTCTATAAGGAGTCAACTTCACCAAAACTTTTATCCTCCAGATTGTTCTGCCAGTAATAGATCTGGCCTGGTAAAGAGGAGAAACCATTTTTATGTTGCTTGCACGCATGTGCAAGAAACATAGTGCCATCATCGGAGATTTCGGAGGTGTGTCACCTCCTCCTCCAATTCAGTCAGTGTGCTGGCAGGCGCGGCCCCTGTAAGCCAATGCATGTCTATGACATGCTCCAAAATGCAGTGGCATACAGTTGAAAGGGGGGAGCTACGCTTCAGTGAGCACCGATAAGATATCGGGTTGCTCACCTGCAGCTCCCTCCCACAGACACACGCAGGCGCGGCGCGCCCCCGGCCAAGACTGTAGAGCCGACAGGGTGCCCAATCCCCGCCGTGGCTGAGCTGCGGCCTCCAGTAGGTGCCACGCTTGGAGCCCACCCAGCGTGGCAAGAAGTTCTTTGGCTGACGGGGTGCCCAATCCTCGCCAGCTGAACGCCTCGTTTGTGCCACGCTGGGAGTCCACCCCAGCGTGGCAACAAATGCCATGGCCGGCGGTGGGGTGCCTCAATCTCCGCCGGCTGAACGCCCCTAACGTCCTTGTAGCCATGCTGGGAGCCCACCCTAGCGTGGCAAACGCCCCACGACGCTCTTTTTTTTAAACCTGTACAACAAAACGTCCACGGGCGCCCCAACCCTCCCCACAACCCGCACCCACCCACCGCGCACTCCAGCCTCCCCACACACCCTCACCCCATACTTACTCTTCTGGACTCCGCGCACGATTCGGTGGACCGGGAACACGCCTGCACTCTTTCAAAGCCGACGCGAACTGAGGAAATGCCGTGAGCTGTATAATGGGCTAGATAGGGGGTTTCAACTTGTTGAATATCTCAGGCATTTGGAGAATTTTGCACCAAATTTTCAACATGGGTTTTGGGACCCCTTCTCATGAATGATGTCACTGTCATGGCGTTATTCGGGCCCGAAGGGTGATTTCGCGCAGTGACTGCGAAATCACCCTTCGGGCCCGAATACCGCCACGATAGTGACATCATTCATGAGAAGGGTCCAAAACCCATGTTGAAAATTTGTGCCAAATTTCAAAATGACTGTTTTATTTAGCGCATGCTATGCAGTTCCTACGCAGGCTCGTAGAAGTTCATGAAATTTCAATATTTTCACTCCAGATTTTCAACATTGCCATTTTACCACACCTTCTTATGAGTAGTACAGCTGTCATTTTCACATCTCACCTAAAATGTGTTTCCGCCCATGTAGTGCAGAATGGCGCAGTTGGTGTGCGAAATCAATGTACGGGACAAATTAAGAAAATCACAGTGACACTGTTCATGAGCGAGCAGAGGTCTTAAAATGGCTATGTTGAAAATTTGGTGAAAAAATTCCTAAAAATGACTGTTTTAAGAGCGTGCGTTCCGCAGTTCCTACGCACGATCGTAAGGTCGCGAATTTTCAATATTTTCACTCCAGATTTCCAACATTGCCATTTTATCACACCTTCTTATGAGTAGTACAGCTGCCATTTTTCACATCTCACCCAAAACGTGTTTTCTGCCCATGTAGCACACAATGGCGCAGTCGGTGTCTTGGAGATCAATGTACATGGACAAATTAAGAAAATCACAGTGACACTGTTCATGAGCTCAGGTGTTAAAATGGCTGTGTTGAAAATTTGGTAAAAATTCTTCAGATGTTCTGCAATATTACTAATGAAGACATTGAACAGAACTGGCCCCAGGACCGATCCCTGCAGCACCCCACTGGTCGCCCTCTCCCTAGACTGCATACCATTTACCACCACTCTCTGCCTCCTGTCTGTTAGCCAGTTTCTAACCCAGTTTACCACCCTTTCCCCATGTCCAGCCTACCCAGCTAGTTTATCAGCCTCCTATATGGGATGGTGTCAAAGGCTTTGCTGAAATCAAGGTAAGCGTTGTCCGCTGCCCCACCCTGATTCACTTCCTTTGTCACCCAGTCAAATAAATCAACCAGATTTATCTGATATGATGTCCCCACTATGAATCCATGTTGTCTATGGTCCTGGGTTCCGATGGCATCTAGATGCCCCACTATCCTTTCTTTAAGCAATGTCTCCATGATCTTCCCCACTACTGAGGTGGGGCTGAATGGCCTATTGTTCCCTGCCTCCTCCCTGCTGCCGGACTTGTGTAGAGGGACCACATGTGCCCTCCTCCAATTCACTCATGTTGAATGACTCAACATGGCTGCCAGAGGTACTGCTATCTCCCTTCGCAGTTCTGTTAATATCCTTGGGCGTATGCCATCTGGTTCCATCGCTTTGTCCACCTTCAATTTAGTGAGCTCCTGCAGGACTCTTTTGCCTTTGAATGGACTATTGTCCACCTCTTCACCCCCTTGGCACCTGCTGTACTGCTGTGGCCCTTGCCCCTCCCACTCTTCTGTGAATACTGAATGGAAAGACATGGTGCATGTCTTGGGAGGAAGGCATGGAACTATCACTTCCAAATACCTAAACAGCACATACAAGCAAGCAACATTCGGCATTGACAAATGCTTGTTTCCTGGTGAAACTGCATTTAAAGAACCAGCAGGTGAGGTATGGCCCCTTTTCCAGGCCAATTGGTAGAACGGATGGATGGGTGCTTCTGGTGACTTTGGCCCTTAGTGGTGATATTGAGACCAACCCAGGTCCCGAATCAAGACTTACAAAAACCATGCATGATAATGCACAAAGTTTAGTAAATAAATTGGACTTGTTTCATGCATGGGTTGAAATGGAAAAGCCAGATATAATTGCTCTTTCAGAAACCTGGTTGGGAAAGAAAGAAGTAGACAAAGATTTAGAGCTAAATGATTATTATTTTCATTGAAGAGATAGAGGGGCAAGGGGAAGGGGTATAATATTGCATGTAAATAACTCTCTGGGGCATTCTGAGATCATATTGTCCTGTAAGATTGAAGGTATAGAGTGCATCCTGATGTGTATCCCCTCCATTGATTTGGTACTTGGAGTGGTTTATTCTCCACCAAAAGTTAAACCAATCCATTTCGAGAAATTGGCTGATATTATGGGGCTGCATACTAGAGACAAAAATAATCTATTAATGGGAGATTTTAATGCTGCATGGGGAGAAAGAAGAGATCAGAAGCTAAAAGAATAATTTCAGATTTTAAATCTGATTTAGATAGTGCACACACCAACAAGGAAAGGTAAGATAAATAGCCCTGGTAATATATTAGATCTTATTTTTGTATCTCCAAATATTACAGTTTTAGAAATATAGGTCTGTCCTCCAAATTTGGGTGATCATAATGTGGTTTCTTGTCTCATCTCTGTAAATCAACTTAAAGTTCACCCCTTGAGAGAACTTTGTAGTAAAGAGATGTTCTAAAAAATGTAATACACAATGTTTTCAATTTAAAATGTCACAACAAAAGTGGTATAGGATTTTCCTAATTCCGGATCTGGATTTGGCAGTAGAGGAATTTACAAAAATGTTTTTAGAGGTGTGTAACATGTGTGCCCCATATAAAAAAAAAACAAAAAAAAAAACCAAAACTCCTACCATGGATAAATGCTGTATTAAAAAAATTGATAATACTTAAAAAGCAATTATGGAAAAAAGCTAACAAAACTTTGGATAAGGTTGTCTAGGAGCATTTTAAAAAGATACGTAATAAAGTCACTCAGGAGGTAAAGAAAGCAAAAGCACTTTATTATAAAAATATGTAACCCCCTTGTTACCCGGGGTTACTAGAATCCCAGTCAGACCTAGTGGTAGGCAAGGAAGGCAGCTTGTGAAACTCCAGTTAAATGGGTTTCACACTGTCTTACTCTGTTCTCAGTCTCAGCTGAGACTGAGGGATGACATCACCAATAGAACTATCGCAGCTGCATGAGCCACATTGGAATCTGCAGCAAGGGAGTTGGTTAGAGCATTGGGAGATTTTGAAGTCAGGCTTCAGTTGAGTGTGGGTCAGTGGAGTGTGAAGTTGGGAGCTTGCTGAGAAAGCAGCTCAGTGAAGGCTCTAGGAGCCTCAGCCCTGACAGAGGGCTACTTTTAAGTAAAAGGGTGTGTGTCTCCACCTTAAAGAGAGACACAGAAGATAATTGAAGAGGTGGAGACCATTTTTTTCAGGTCTCAGTGCCCCCCTCCCTTCGGGGGGGGGGCAGGAAAGGGTTCCCTGCAGATTTCTGGAGCAACCCCCTAGTTCTGCTTCCAAAGGAAAAGCTGCCTGTGTGTTCCAGAGTTTATTTGGGAGAACAAGAAGATTTGTGAGTCGCCTGTGGTTCACCTGCAACGTGAGGGTGAGTGTCTGCTCTTGCTAAAAGGGCCTATGTTTTTCACCCTGGGACTTGTGTAACAATGTAGGGATTGAACTACTAAATATTGGAAAGCCTAGAGTAATGGGCCAAGCAAATTAAAACTAGGTTCTAGTCCAGAGCTTGTTGGGATGCAAATGATATGTAGAGGAGATGTGACAGACATCTACCCAGAATCTACATTTGAAAGTTTTCAGTAAAGGAATTGTTCAGTTTCCAGAGAAATGGCCGGGTATGGCTGTGGGAGCTGGAGGTGGGTGGCCCCCCATCTTTAGTGACCAGGTCCACCTCTATGGATTTCTTCTGTGGATTTCTACGTTACCTCAGGCACTTGGCCAGTAATGAGGGAAGTACCCAGATGTGGGATTGTAAGGAAAATTCTCTCTAGGAGTCGAAGACTCTAGTGTGGTTTGGGGAGCCACAACAGGATAATTGGTTCATTCCTCAAATGGACCGCAGATCAAGTGGCCGGCGGGGGAACCGGGCCCGTGGGGAAAACCCAAGTGTGTACAAGACGGGCTGTATACCCAAAGCTGCATGCAACTCCGGGCTGTGTGCCTGGTGGGTTTAGAGCCTGAGGGCTGGAAATAGTGATAAAGTGTTCTGTTGTCTCTAATCTGCATTACCAGGAATGTAGCCTCATGGGGGCCCGTCTATGCTTTGTTTGTTCAGTTTGGATGTGAATAAAAGCCACACTGAAGAATCCCATTCCTGGTTCTGGACATTACAGTTATTGCTTCCTGTGTTCGGATTTACTTGGGTGCCCCTGTGCAGAGTAGCCAAACCTAGGTCCCCTGTGCTGAGTAACCTCATCCTCCCCGAACCCAGGCCCCACCAGGTACTGCTATCAGCTTCAGCAGCATGCCACCTGTCATTTTGGCAAAAAGGCAGGGGTGAGGGGTTACACATAAAATAAATGAAACTAACGACCCAAACAAATATTGGACTTTAATGAAATCACTTGTTAAATCACAAAATAATTTATGTGGCATAAAAGATATTGAAAATGGCATTCTTTTAAATCCAGATAACGCTGCTAATACTCTAAATAATTATTTTATTGAACTTCCTAATATAATCATTCTAAGTGGATTACAGGAAAAGGGGAATTGTGGGAATGAGGGAAGTGATGATCGAACAAATCAAAATTCAGTAGCATTATTTAGGTTTAAACAAATAACAAGAAAGGAAGTAATAAAAGAAATAAATAAATTGCAAAAAAATAAGGCCAAAGGATTATATGATGTAGAAATTAGGTTTTTGAAAGATTCTGCATATGAGCTGGCCCAACCCCTAACTGATCTCTTCAACAGGAGTTTGATTGAAGGGAACTTTCCTCGATCTTGGAAACAGGCTAAAATAGTGCCAATTCATAAGGGGGGCTTGGATTTTAGGCTTACAAATTATAGACCAATTGCTTTGTTATCTGTCTTATCTAAGCTGTTGGAAAGGTTGATTCGTACACAATTTATGGATCACCTGGAAACATATAATAAGCTAAATAATTTCCAGTTTGGTTTTAGAAGGGGTAGGTTGACGACTATGGCACTCATGGATTTTGTTGACTTAGTGGTAACCCCACTTGGGGAGTCAAGGTCCGTGGGTGCTGTGTTCATCGACCTATCCAAGGCTTTTGATCTGGTTGATTATTCTTTGCTTGTACAAAGGCTGAAACAAATAGGTATAGCAACTGAACCATTAAATTGGTTTCGATCTTATTTGGAAGGTCGATCTCAAACAGTAATGGTGGAGGAAATTGGTTCAAGATTTTACCAGTGACTCGTGGTGTTCCACAGGGGTCCATACTTGGACCCCTGTTATTTATCCTTTATATAAATAGTCTTCCCTGCCATATAAAGTCTACTCATATTAGGCTTTATGCCGATGATACTGTCTTGGTCTGTGATGGAAAAGACCTGGTGGAGGTGGAGGCCAACCTGCAGTCAGATTTTAACATACTGCAGGCCTGGTTTGCCTCCTCAGATCTTGTCCTAAATGAAAAGAAGACCCAAACTGTGTTAATTGGCCCATATGCATTTAAGAATGGTTTACGAAATGACAAACTATGTATAAAAACTGTAAATGATAACTGTTTGATACAAGTTTTGGCCTGCAAGTACCTAGGGGTGCTTGTAGACCATAAGCTATCTTTTGAACAACATTTAAATATGGTAATAAAAAAAAGTCCATTCCAGGGTAGGTGCGCTCAGAAGAATAGTAAACTGCTTGGGTATTAAGGATAGACAGGTTATAGCAAATCAGTTAATAATTCCACTAATTGATTATGGAAGTCATGTTTATTCAAGTGCTAATAAAACAATGCTTCATAAGCCTCACATATGTTATAATAGAGTAGCAAGGTTTGTATTAAGATGTAAAATAGATACCCATCATTGCCATATGTATATTAAGCTAAATTGGGTCTCCCTAGAGATTAAGAGACAGCAAATTTGGTCAAATCTTGTCTATGAAATCTATAAGACCAGACATCCTATTGGTCTGGCAGAGAGATTAATCAGCCCCACCCATCAGTTTAATTTATGAAAGAGTGGCGCTAGAGACCTGATAGTCCCTAAATATAAAAACAGATATGTAACCCTGACTTTCCAGTATAGAGCTGCTACCGCCTGGAATGGACTTTCATTGCCACTGAAAATTCAGGATTTGACCATAGCTAAATTTAACCTTGCTATAAAGCAAGAAATATGTTTTCGCTGTTTATGTAATAGATGAATCGAATTGCCTGTAGATCTTTATGCACCATGACACAAAATTGCTGTTTTGTATTTAAGTAACATATTTGTATTGTTAAACATGTAGTTTCTCATTGTTTGTTTTTATTGTAACTTGTATTCTGACATCTAAACAGGTGCACCTTGTAAAGAGGATTATTTTAACCCTAATGGTGTTTGAAGTTGCTTTCATATCCTGTATAAATAAATTTTATTACTACTACTACTAGGGTATGTCTACCTCTGGTTGTCTTTCCTGCAAATGTAACTGGTGTAGAGGAGCGAGTAGAGACATTGGCCCTAATGTGTCCCCCCACCGGATTGTATGATGGGGTCCCCCTGTTGATTGAGACAAATGCCCATATGTTTGGGAGGCTGGCGCAACTCTGTCTTGAGAAACAAGGGCGACAAACTGGGAGGACCCTGAGAATTCCGTCTCTGATCAAGAGGGTCTATGATTTGCAGCAGAAACCCGAGGAAGTAGACCAGGATAAACCGGTTGGGATTGTGTGGAAGAAGGATCCTGGTTCAATGGTACTGGCCCCTAACGCCCAGTGTACCATTCAAGGGGAGGTCCACCTCCGGAAAGATGTCAAGAACAAAATACTGATGTTGGATGTGCCAGGTGATGGAAAATTGCCAGAAGGATTATTGGTCAAGCCCAGCATCTTGCCTGCTCGTGCCCATGCCTATGCACGACGAGTGATGGTCCAGATTCACAATATGTCAGATCGAGAGATCTGGGTGAATAGAGGGTGCACCCTAGCTATGGTACACTGTGCAGGCACTGCAGTATTGCCCAGCAACAGGCACCCTGGTGAGAAGGAGAGAGTGAGCCCAGACTTGTTTGACTTTGGTGACTCCCTGTTGCCAGCTGAATGGAAGGCTAGAATTAGCAAGAGACTTGCCCAGCGAGATCAAGTGTTTTAGTTGAAGGAATGGGGAGTGGGATGTGTCCAGGGTGCAGAGCATCACATACGCCTGCACGATGAATGGCCATTTCGAGAGAGGTCCCAACGCCTAGCCCCAGCAGACATAGATGATGTGAGAAGACACCTGCAGGAAATGCTTGCTGCTGGCGTGATACAAGAATCCAGGAGCCCATATGCCTCTCCCATTGTGGTTGTGCGTAAGAAGATAGGTCTGTGAGGATATGTGTTGATTATCGAACCCTGAACCGGCGGACCATCCCAGTCCAATACACTATGCCTCGTATACAAGATGCCCTGGACTGCTTGAATGGGAGCAAATGGTTCTCGGTGTTGGATCTTGCAGCGGATACTACCAGATCCCGATGGCCCCAGAAGACCATTAGAAAGCAGCTTTCATCTGTCCATTGGGGTTCTATGAATTTCTGAGGATGCCACAGAGGATATTGGGCGCCCCGGCCACCTTTCAGTGACTGATGGAACGTGCGGTGGGAGATATGAATTTGCTGGAATGCCTGGTGTACTTAGACGATGTCATTGTGTTTGGAAGCACCTTAGAGGAGCATGAGAACTGACTGTTGAAAGTCCTAGACCGACTGGCCTCAAGCTGTCCATTGACAAGTGCCGGTTTTTCCAAACCTCCTTGAAGAATGTGGGGCACAGAGTATCTACAAAAGGGATAGAGACTAATCCCAGTAAGGTTGAAGCACTGACTACTTTGCCCCAGCCCCATAATCTGAAAGAACTACAATGTTTCCTGGGATTCTGTGACTACTACCGCAGGTTCATAAAAGACTATTCCAAGGTGATTCTCCCACTCTTGAACCTTACCCAGGGTTACCCTCCTACTAATCGTAAATACAAAAAAGGGTCCATTAAAAGACCAGAAAAAGTATACTTCCACCCAGGTGAACTCTTTGGGCCCCACTGGACACCCGACTGTGAAGCAGCCTTCCATGAGATCATATACTAGCTCATCCACGCCCCCATCCTCACCTATGCTGACCCCACCAAACCCTATGTGCTGCATACGGATGCTAGTCTGCAGGGTCTAGGAGCGGTGCTGTATCAAGACCATGAGCATGGCCTGAGACCAGTAGCTTTTGCCAGTAGGAGCTTGACCCCGTCCGAACGAAACTACCCTGTGCATAAGTTGGAGTTCCTTGCGCTAAAATGGGCCATCGTTGACCAGTTTCATGAATACCTCTATGGGGCAAAGATATTGGTTAAGACTGACAATAACCCGTTGACCTATGTACAGACTTCAGCTAAGTTAGATGCCACTGGGCACCGGTGGCTTTCTGCATTATCAACCTATGATTATACTGTCGAATACAGACTGGGCCTGAACCATATTGATGCTGATGCCCTATCACGAAGGCCCAATTCCAAGAGTGATTGGGTCAGGCTGTCTGAATCTGTCATTCGAGCATTGTGCCAAAAGTTTGATAGAGATAAACAGATGTCTGGACACAGTGGACTGTTTAGTAGATTGCTTGGGCCCTTCTGACACCTGCATACCAGCTGCTTATTGCCACTTTGCTGCTCTAGATATTAGTGCACTACCTCAATTTAACAATGACAGCATTCAGTGGGCTCAATCCCAAGATTCTATGATTCAGCCAGCACTTGATGCCCTGCGTATGGGGAAAGATGTGTCTAAGTTACGTTCCACTGACTTGCGGACTGTTTTATTGTTTAAAGAAGGTCCCAGATTGAAGTTGCTCAATCAGTTGTTGTATAGAGAGACAGTAGATCATAGTGGCAAAGTAGACAAGCAACAACTGGTCCTGCCCACAGCCTTTAAAGATTTGGTACTGAGGTCCCTCCACAATCACATGGGGCACCTCGGTATTGACAGAACCCTTGACCTGGTATGATCTCGCTTTCTACTGGCCCAAAATGGGGGCCGATGTTGAGCACCATGTAAAGACTTGTAGTTGCTGCCTGCAAAGAAAAGCCCTGCCTCAGAGGGCTGCCCCCATTGTTAATATTACTACCAGCACCCACATGGAACTAGTCTGCATAGACTTCTTGTGTTTAGAACCTGATCAGTGGAACATTGGCAATGTGTTAGTGGTTATGGATCATTTCACACGGTATGCACAAGCTTTTCCCCCCAAAGATCAAAAGGCATCTACTGTGGCCAAGGTGCTACCGGAAGATTTCTTCGTACACTATGGTGCCCCCAATGGATCCACTCTGACCAGAGCAGAGACTTTGAGTCTTGACTAATCAAAGAAATGCTCTCTCTATGGGTGGGGGTGTGAAAGTCAAGAACCACCCCCTATCACCCGCAGGGGAGACCCTCAACCAGAATGTTTTAACCACACCCTTCTATACATGCTAGGCACCCTCCACCCAAAAGACAAGCATAAATGGAGCCAGCAGATTAGCACCTTGGTACACACATACAATTGCTACTGGGTTTTCCCCCTACTGCCTCATGTTCGGGAGAGAGGCCCGGCTGTCAGTTGATGTCTGTTTTGGAGTCTCTCCAGATGAGGTCCAAGCTGAAAATTACTTGCAATATGTACAAAAACTGAAAGCTCAATTGAACCATGCCTATCAACTGGCCCAGACAATGGCCGCCAAGAGAAATCTAGCCAACAAAGAGAGGCATGATAAAAAAGTAAAGGCTCAAATGCTTCGACCTGGAGACTGTGTGTTGTTACGCAATTTGTGACTGCATGGTAAACACAAAATTGCTGATTGATGGCACCATCTTCCCTATGTAGTAGTTGGAAAGTCGGATGATTTACCAGTGTACAAGGTGCGCCCAGAGAACAACTCCAAAGCTGTCAAGACCATGCACCGTAAGCACTTGCTACCTATCGGCCAAGTCATGATTGAGGCTGAACCCCCAGAAATTGAGCCCCCTGGGCCAGTGACTCGTGCTGCTGCAAGAAAGAGACAGAGTCAACCTACCCCAGTGGTCATAGATTTAAGGTTTCCTCCACAGCAGGCCCAGAATAATAGTGATTGTCAGTCCACTTCTGATGAAAGTGAGTGCGACTATGCCTATTACCCCTCTTATGAACTGTGCCAGCTGTTTCGGGGTAATACCATGAGTAATCATGGGGATGAAGCCGGGCCTTCTGGACTGCCTAACCCCCCAGCTTCGTCCTTGGAGCCAATGCTTCCTGAAAGTGAAGTGCAAAGTATCACGTCTGAGGATGCTGAGTCTCTGTGTATTGTGGAATTGTATGATTTGCCTGAGGGAGGGGCTGATGGAATGAGTCTTTCTGGTGAAATTCCAGAACTTGAAGAGCACTATGAGAGTGCTGATAACCCCCCTTCTGTATCAGGGTCTCTTCAAAATGAGCAAAGTGTTGTAGAAACAGAGCCTACAGAGCAAGGAGCTGACAGTGCTCCAAGTTTGGACATTTCTACCCAGGCAGAGGCACCACTCACAAGTGATGAAAGCCCCAAGGCTATTGCTGAAAGTACAGAGACTGTGGTTGTTCCCCCAAGAAAGACTGGCCGAGCTGTCAAGCCAGTATTGCGTTTCAGCTATGATTCTCCAGGGAGGCCTGTGGACATGCCTCTCCATGTGGTTCACAAAGGTGTTTGTGTCACCAAGCTCACTGCCCAAATTGAGCTTGATGGCCCATTCCAGGTTACTTTTTCTGCCCTCTCAACATGGTGCCCCTGCCACATCCAGCCCCAAGTTTGCTGATAGGGAAGGGGCCCCTCTTACTCTGTTTAATGTACAAGAAGTTATTACCTGATTTAGAAGAATAATGTTCAACTGACGTGTGAAATATGCCTAATGTATTGTCAAAATGGATATAGTATTATAAAGTGTAGTAAAAATGTATAGTAAAGTAGTAAGTTTATGTTAACTGATGCAAGATGGTACAGACTTGACGCTGACGCCAAGTTTTCTCTAGGCAGGAAAGGGTGTAACCCCCCTACAAATGGGGGTTCCTGAAAAGTCTTCCTAGATCTTGCCTAAATGCTCATTGCCAGGTTGGTGCCCAGCGTTCTAGCCATTTAAATATTATTGCCAGAGAGTGCCTGTATACCCTCTGTGTACTGTCTCTTTAAGAGCTGCCTGGACTACAGTCATAGGTAATTTGAGAGGGAGCTCTGTTGAAAGATGTAATTATTTGCTGAAAATCATTTAGAGTGATAATGATAATGTAGTTTGTCTAACCTGCCTTCTTTGCAGCAAGGACTGTTTTGTTTATCTCCACTATCTTGTTTCTGGTCAGCCAAATTGGACCAATCAGTACTGGTGGGACCTAAAAATGAAGCTGGACTACAGGAGCTGTCTGGAGTCAAAATCTGTAGGAATTGTAGTTTTGGGCTTTTGGCGCCTTTTTGCACCTGAATGAGGAGCCTTTGTTGTGACTGACAGACAGATCAGCCAACCGAACCTTTTGGATTCTGAGGGAAATCCCCAAGCTTGCTGGCAGTTGAGTCAGATCTAAGTTGGGAGCTGAAAAGGCAACACCTCAATACAGTCTCTGTGGTAAGGCCCGAGTTTTGGCCTGCATGCCTGCCTGCTGCCCCTGAGAGGGAGAAGAGAATCAGTTTGGACGGAATCCTAGTTTGTGAGAACGAAGTAAGACACTGATTTTTTTACCAGGCTCATACCTGAAGAAGACCGAAGATTTTGCTGAATGCGATCGACCTGTCAGGATTTCCAGCTGCTTTTGAATCCCCAGTTTGTGCAGAGACTTTGCGATCATGACTGGAGAGCGGTTTGCCTGGTACAGTGGAATTTCCTTGTATATAAATGTGCTGTGTATTGAAAGTGGGTTGTGATTTGGTTCCCCACTGTGTGAACTGTGATCTGTTTGCTGGAAGCTGTATCCAGCCCAAAACAGACTGTATCTGAATTTGTCTCCATTTGGCCGTGGCCTTGCCACACTGACCAATCCAGACTACCCCACTGCATAGAAGAAAGCCATTGATGAGAGACCTGCCTGGGGATCAGCCCCCTGCTCCACGCCTGAACAGGAACGACACCTCGGCGAATCGTGTGGGCCCTGCTTCTTCTGGCACTCCAGATCAACCACTTGCAGTCTCAATTTTCGTCCAGCCTATGTCCAGTCTTGGGTATCATGAGTAATCATCAGGGTAGCTCCCTGCAACAACAGCCTAATCTAAAAGTGTGTCATCTGAGTGTCTTGTTTTCTTTTCATGAACTGAGCTCTCTGGCTCCGGATTACAATTGTTGTGTGTGGTGCATGCTGTTTTCTTCCATCACAGGGCCCTAACCAGCTGCAATATTCTTGGCTAGCCCATGTTTCTCCATCTGGGTACCCAGCGTGTGTGGCTGTTTATAGAACCTGAAATGCATGCATAACTGATTGAACGATAGATTCTTTAAGCAAATTAACCTGATTATGCCCCTCCCTTGATCAAGTCCCTTAAATAAATCAGATCTAACTCTTTTTTGCATTTACCCTGACTGTGGTTCATTTGTGCAAGAGTACTGTACTGCTGTTATTTGCTGTGTATAACCTTGTTTTACAGGGGGTCCCCAGGGCCGAGCCCGAGGACAGCCCTGGTGGTAAGTGCAAACAGTGTGGGTACTTGTGTGATGTATCAGGGATATTGTGAAAGTGATTATTGTGTATGGTTCCAGCCACTCGTAAGGAAAGAGGGGGCTTACAATGTCCTGGAGGGCTGTGCCCAGGTTAGCTTGACCACTACCAACCCTGACCTCCAGATGGAGACACCCTTTTCAGAACTCAGGCCCCTTAACCTGCTACTAGTCAAGCAGGCAGGGGTAGTAGCCCTTGGGATAGCGCCACCTAGGGGTTACATGTTTAAAAAAAGGGGGGGAGCAGGAGGGCAAGTGTAGGAGATGATGTGGAGAAATATGCTGAAATCTCAACCCAGACCCCTTCACCTGGTAGAACTCTCTCTTTTCCTTGTAGTAAGTCTCCTGTGCTGCCAGTCTACTACATTTTTCTCTTACTTCCTTCTCCCTACGGAATTTAACAAAACAAAAAGGGAGAAGTGGTAATAGAATCTTAGAATTCTTTAATTCTTTCTGTTGGGACTTTTTCCTGCTAGCGGGGATACTCTCCTCCTGGCTTGTTTTTCCCAGCTTGAGATTTCCCTGTTGGCTTTCAAACTCCTAGGTGTCTCCTTCTTGGTTTGAGAATGTTGGTTAGTATCACATTTCCAGAGCCCTAGTTTTACTGAGATTACTGTGCTTTCAGGAAAGTGGGACTCTCATAAAATTTCATCCCATATTTTTGTATTAGTTATATAGGATCTGTGAGTCTCTAACCCTTCCATTGTTCAAGTAATCTGCATGTAAGGAACCTTTGCTGGTAACCTGGTTTCAGGGCTCCTAGCTCTACTAGGATTCCAGTGTTTTTACAGCAAAGTGGAACCTTTCTCAAGAGAATTCATCCTATATGTTTGCATTGGTTATATGGGATTTCTTGACCTTTGACTTCTTTTGGAAGTCATGTAATGTGCAGGAAAACGTAGATAACTTGCCCTAGAATTGCGAGCAAAGCCAGCTCTACTGAAAGCACTGCTCTCCTACTGGGACCTCCTGATTCCCTCTACACTCTCTGCCTTGGCACTTTCTCTCTTCTGTTCAGTTTGCCTGGCCATTATTTAAACCGCTACCTAGGCCTTACATAGAATCATAGAAACATAGATTTTGACGGCAGATAAGGACCACTTGGCCCACCCAGTCTGTACATTTCCCTATCTAATGGATAAGCTGCAGATCCTAGTTAACCAGCAGCCTACTTCTTCCTACCCTCACTCCCTAGAATTGCCTTATGACTGTCCCATGCATGCTTGAATTCCACCACTGTTTTTGACTCCACAACTTCTCCGGAAGGCCGCTCCATGCATCCACAACCCTCTGTGAAAAAATACTTCTTAAATTACCTCTGAGCCACCTTCTTCTATCTTCAAATTGTGCCCCTTGTTCTTGCACACCTCTTTTTGAAAGATGCTACCCTCTTGGACTTTGTTGATTCCCTTGAGGTACTTGAAAGTTTCTATCATGTCCCCCCTCTCCCTCCTTTCCTCGAGGCTAAACACATTCAGCTCCTTAAGTCTCTCTTCATATGTCTTCTGGTGCAGACCCTGCACCATTTTAGTTGCCTTCCCTCCAAACCTCTTCTTTCTCTTCTCTGGTGGTAGTATTTTATTGCTTTGTTCCTTTTATATCTTATATAGACCAAACAAAATCTCACATGCCGCTTTATTCCACAATGACCTAAGCGACCTCAACATCGTTGTCTGTTTAAGAAATCTCACAAAACACATTTCCTACTCTAGATTCATTACAAAATGAAGCTTCCTTCAATTCAACCTAGAGAAATATCTGACCGACCTCAACAGCATTAATTGGCAAAGTTTCTATTTGGTACCTTCAGTAGATGAAGCTGTCAGCATATTTAACTTAACCCTCCTAAACATAATAAATAAGCATGCCCCCCTCATAAAGTGTAGAGTAAAGAAAGTGTCCTACCCTTGATTTACAGGCAAACTTAAAATAGCTTTATCATTGTAAGATAAGTTATGGGCCACTTCTAGATGCATGAAAGCCCCTGCTGATTGGACAGCTTTTAAAGTAGCCTGCAATGCCTGCATGAAACTTATTAGAACTGCCAAAACCACTTATTATGGTAACATACTTGAAAGTGCAAAGGGTAATGTGCTGAAAATCTGGCAAACCATTAAATCTGTTGAAGGTCACAGAGCTCCTCCAACAATCCCCGCCAAAAGTAACTTACAAGGCACTACAACATCCGACAAAAATGAAATACTTGAAAACTTAAATGCCTGCTTTGCAACCACAGGGTTGGCATTCGACTCCTCCCTAGCCGCTAACACATTATGTCACTATCCCTCAAGAGAAGCCCCTACCAACCTACAAAACCAAGGATCCTTCTGTCTATTGCCCTTATCTTATAAATTGGTAGAGGACTTACTAATGAAGCTCGACACCAAAAAAAGTGCCGGCCGACAATATAGCCCGTTTTCTTAAAGCTAGGATATTACACCCAAACCACCCCAGTTACCCACCTTTTTAATATGTCGATTGCCACCAGTATAGTCCCTACCATGTGGAAAACAGACCATATTTTACTCTTTTTCAAATCTGGCAACCCATGCGACCTTAACATCTACAGGCCCATCTCTATACTGCCCATACTGTCCAAGCTCCTAGAGAAAGCAGTCAACACCCAATTAAGGGATCACCTGGAAACTTCAGATCTAATTAACCCACTACAGTCTGACTTTAGATAAAAACCACATCATGGTATCGGCCTTGGCTAAAGTGACAAATGATTGTTTTTTAGCCTTAGACAACAAACTACCCACAGGAGCCGTCTTTCTTGATCTAAGCATAGCCTTCGACACTGTTGACCATGACCTTTTCCTAACCAAACTAAAAGAACAAAGCCTAAATAGTACCTCAATAAACTGGTCTGTAGTTATCTCACAGGAAGACTTCTGTGCATGAAAGTGGGTGGTCTCTTGTCCTCTCCTCTACCCCTAACAAGAGGAGTACCCCAGGGATCCATTCTAGGACCTCTTTCCTTCTCAATTTATATCAGTTCCCTAAGTGACAATATCCACAATGCCAAACAACATTTCTTTGCAGATGACACGGTCCTCTATTCCTCAAAACCCTACCTAATGGATGTTGCTACGGAACTTCAAGCAGACTTCAACCAACTCCAACACAATCTACTAAGATCAAAACTACTATTAAACGCAAAAAACAAAAAAAAACAAAAACAATGTTCTTCTTGCCACCACAGTCCGCAACCAAGTGACTCAACCACAGTATCCCTCCACCCATCACAACCCTACTAGGAGATACACTAGAGGCAGTAGACAAATTCAGATACAACAGCTAGCAAAAACTCCGCTCCACTTCTAACTCACTCATGCTTGGCTAGAACAACAGTACAGATGCAAGCAAAAAAGGCCAGCACAGAGTGATCGGGTATAAAAGGTTTAATAAAACTATTTAAAAAAAAAAACTTATATATTTATAGCATCCACAAACAAAGTTCAAGACAGTGCAGTGCAGTGTGGTGACCCTCAATGACTCGACCGGTTTCACTCTGGCTCGACAATGCCCTCACCTTCACGGTGCACACCGAAACCCTTGCCAAGAAATTAAAAACTACACTAGGCTTTTTTTTTACAGGAATAAATCTCTTTTCTCCACTGAAGTTAGGAAAAGGCTAGTTCAAGCCACCTTTCTCTCCCTTCTTGACTACGCAGATATAATTTACAACAGCTGTGCAGCAACTCACCTCCATAAGTTGGATGTGCTGTTCCATCATGCCATTTGCTTTATAGCAAAAGCACCTTCTACAACCCATCATTGTGACCTCTGTGCAGCAGCGGGCTGGAGATCCTGTACCATCAGGAGGAAGATCCATATGTGTACTTGGGCCTACTAATTGCTGATAAATAAACTCCTGCACTATATATCGACCCTTTTCCATTGCTCATTTAGCTGCAATTCCCTAAGAAAAAAACTCTATTATTATATTAGACATGCCAAAATCCTGCAACCGCTGTGACAGAGCTGACATGAACTATGCTGTCCCTTCCACCTGGAACAAACTGCAAACTTCCTTAAAACTAGCAAGTTTTGCCTCTTAACCTCTTTAAATCACTAATTAGTAATTCCCTCAAAGATGATTGCCACTGTAACACTAACAAGCCCTTCCAACCTACAGCCCTAATGTGCCCAATAATCGGCACTTAATCCTCCCCCCAAGCCATTTATAACCCTATTATCTGTAGCTCAGTCCAGCACAAGTGCTTGCCCATGTTCTGTTACTATAATAAGTATTGGTTTTGTACCCTATATCCTCTTTGTACCATGTAGCTACCTTTGTACTTCCTCTGTACTAGATATTTACCTGCCAAATCATGTATTATTGTCTCTGTATGTTATACATTGTCCCTTGCAGGACCTCCTTGCAAATGAGCATGCTCAATGGAGTTTTCCAAAAGAAATGAACTTGAACTATATTCTTTATTCTATCCCTTGAAGAACCTTGCCCCATCCGTTCACTTTTCTTACACTTTGTTTCCTCTCTTGGCGAACAGAACTGAGAGGCACATGGGGCCGGCATCAGTTACTGGCCAGCCCACTAGTGCCAAATCATGCATCAACCTTGTGGGCAATGCCATCCCTGACATAAGTTCCCTAGCACAAGAGTTTTAAAGTTATATGCTCCTGTGGGGTCTTAGTGCCTCTGGCACAGACTCATGAAGAAATGAATGGTGAAGATCTTCTCGGAGATCAAGAATTACAGTGAATACATAATTTTCATTTTAGAAAAGTGCTCAAACTTCCATTTAGTAATACTGCTGGCAGCCATGTCATCAGAGCCACTTGCTCCCATGCCCAGGATGTGCTAATGTGCCCCTGTTGACTTAGCACATTAGCTGGAGGGGGCACATTAGCATATTCCAAGTGATGGAGCAAGCAGCTCCCATTAGATGGCTGTCGGCAGCCTTGTTAAATGGAAGTTTTCAAGCACTTTTTTAAACTGAAGTTTTAACACCAAAATGCAGTTAGAAAAAATATTTTTTTATACATGAAAACGCTAGTAGGGGGAATATGCACTGGCAGGAAAGTGCACAAAACTAGCTGGTGTAAACTATGCTTGCACTGTCTGACTCTGTATCAATATAGTATGTTTTTACAACCTAGTAGTACCCTCTAACCATGCTGAGCAGAAAACATAGAAACCCAGAAATTTATGGTGGGTAAGGACCGCTTGGCCCATCCAATCTGCCCATTTTTCCCTACCTACATTTCATCACAGACTCTAATCGGTCTCTGGCCCTTTCTCTCTTCTTCCTTTCCACTAAGATACCATTATGCCTATCCCATGCATTCTTGAACAAAACCACTGTATTCACCTCTACCATCTCGGGTGGAAGACTGTTCCAGGCATCCATCACTCTTTCTAAGAAGAAGTACTTTCTCAACTCTTCTGAATCTACCCCTCCAGCTTCATAGCATGTTCCTTTCTTCTTGAGCTCCTTTTTAATATAAAATCCTTCCCTCCTGTAACTTATTTACCCCAATGAGGTATTTAAAGGTCTCTGTCATATTCCTCCACTCCATCTTCTCTTTCAGGGTGCACATATTGAGGTCCTTTAGTCTCTCTTCATATGTCTTTTGGCACAGACCCTGCACCATTTTAGTTGTCTTCCTCTGGATTGCCTCCACTCTACCTATGTCCTTCCATAGATGTGGTCTCCAGAACTGGACATAGTACTCAAGGTGGGGTCTAACCAGCGATCTATACAGGGGGCATCACTACCTTTCTCTTTCTGTTGGTGATACCCCTCCCTACGCACTCCACCATTCCACTAGCTCTCTCAACTGTCTTGTCGCACTGCCTGGCCACCTTTAGGTCATCCAGTATGATTGCCCCCAGGTCTGCTTCCTGCTTGGTCATCAGTACCACTCCTCCCATTTTGTACTCCACCTGCATATTTCTGTGCCTCAAGTGCATTATTTTGCACTTTTTTGCATTGAAACCCAGCTGCCATACCATTGACCACTCCTCGAGTTTTCTCAGGTCTCTGCTCATCCTTTCCATACACCCCAATAGTGTCCACCCTTTTGCAGATTTTAGTATAATCTGCAAAGAGGCAGACCTTCCCTACAAGCTTCTCTGCAATGTCACTTAAAAAGACATTAAAGCGGACCGGTTCTAGTACTGATCTCTGAGACACCACGCTGGTCACCCTCCCTTCCTCAGAGTGAACTCCGTTTACCACTATCCTCTGTCGTCTATCCCCTAACTAATTTGTTATCCAGTTTACTACCTTTGGACACACTACTAAGCTACCCAGTTTGCTTACTAGTCTCCTGTGTGGAATGGTGTCAAAAGCCTTACTGAAATCTAGATAGGCCACATCCACCATTCCACCCTGATCTAGTCCTTGGTCACCCAAAGAAATCTATGAGATTCATTTGACATGACTTCCCCCTGTGAATCCATGCTGCCTTGGGTCTTGTAGCCCATTGGATTCAAAGTATTCCACAATCCTTTCCTTCAGCTGTGTTTCCATCAAAATTTTCAACACCAGTGTCAGCTGACCACAGCCTATAATTGCCAACCTCCTCCCAGCTACTACTTTTAGGAAGTGGGACTACATATGCACTCCTCAGGAACCACTTCTGTTTCCAGCAAGCTATTAAATAGAACTGTCAGAGGTGCACCCAGTACCTCCCTGAGCTCCCTCAGTACCACTGGATGCACTCCATCTGATCCCATTGCCTTTTCAACTTTCAGATTAGTGAATCCCTTCAGGACGCTCTCCTTCCCTTCTTACTGTGTGAACACTGAGCAGAAGCATTTGTTCAGGATGTCTGCCTTTTCCTGGCCCCCCTCTGCACATTCCCCTCCCTTCCTTTTAACCTTACAATCCTCCCTAGTCTTCCTCCTTTTGCTTACATACCTGAACATGTCTTGTCCCTTTTTATCGTGATAGGATATTCTTCTTCAGTTTGTGCTTTCGTGACTTACTGCTTTCTTGCTTCTCTGTTTGCCATGAGTGATAAGCTTCCCTATCCTCCCTCTGTGTTTCCTTTATACCTTCTGAATGCAACCCTTTTAGTTTTACCTTTTCAGCCGCCTCTTTTGAAAATCATAGCAATCTCTTTTTCCTCTTGCTCTTGCTCATTTGCTTGATGTCACCTTAACTATGCCCCCTTTTAGCGTCACCCAATGTTCCTCCACCCCCTCTCAGTCATCCCCCCCTTGTGCCAGGGCGTCTCTGAGGCATTCACTCATCTTTATAAAATCTGCCCTCCTGATGTCCAGTACCTTCGCCCTTGTGTGGTTCGATTCCACAGCTGTCCTTATACTGAACCACAATGTACGGTGATCACTGGTCCCCAGTTGGTTTCCCACATTGACATCCACAACGCTGTCCCTGTTAGTGAGTACCAGGACCAGTATTGCACCATCATGAGTGGGTTCACTGAATAGTTGCCTGAGTAATTCCCCCTGCTGGGATTCCAGGATGTCCCTGCTTCTAGCTAATGTCACAGCTGGGAGGCTCCACTCTACATCCAGCAGATTGAAGTCCCCCACCAGCAGCTCCTCCCCCTTTCTTTTCTGCCATTTTGCTAATGGCTTCCACTAGTACTTTATCTAATTCCTCCCCCTGTGCCAGAAGCCCATAGATCACACCTCTGCAAACAGTGGCTCGATTCCATGTCTCCAGGGTGACTCACAGTAACTCTGCCCCC
The DNA here is from genome assembly GCA_016271365.2 of Neoceratodus forsteri. NCBI lineage: Eukaryota > Metazoa > Chordata > Ceratodontiformes > Ceratodontidae > Neoceratodus > Neoceratodus forsteri. The sequence goes on along the minus strand of CM028129.1, from coordinate 1,099,896,020 downwards.
CCGACCCCATATTCCCTGTACCTGCATTGCCTTTATGCTTTTCCTCAGATAAAGCACCACACTCCCTTCTTTCCTTCCCACCAGAGTATAGCCTGCTATGATGGCACACATGGCCTTCCAGATTTTGTCAGCACTCCTCTTGTTAACCTCCTTCTTTTTTCTTTTGCCCCCCCCCCGACCCACCTTTTTAATGTTCCCAATCCTATCCCCCTTTGTTTCTATCCCCCTGCTTTCTTTGTTAATTTGCAATCTGGCGGTTCCTCTCATTTGTCAATTTTGGGATTTTTTTTTTTTCATGTTTACAGCATTTTTAATAAATGTGCTACATTGTGGTTAAATCAAATGGCAGCATAGTCGAATACCTGACTACAGTTGAGTACCAAAATACCTGGGGTGTGTTCTTTGAATATTGAATCAATACACAAATTATGTATTTCAACACCCCTACAGTACCTGCAGCAGCTAATTATAAATTCCTCTAGACTGGAGAAGGAGGCAGGAGGAGGAGGAGAGAGGATTAAATATAATCCTTACTAATTGCTACTGCAATTGTAAAGTCATCATAATCACAATTGGCACTGCCACATTTCTTGGAAATGATTCTGGGTGCACTGGGATCTTCAACAGAAATGCCACGTCTTGTAAGTGATCTCGGGTGCACTGGGAGTGAAGTTGTGAAAGACAGCAAAGGTATTGGCAGTGGCTGAGGACAGTCTCACTTGTTGTCAGTTTCATGCAGTTTCCATGTCATGCTGAAATATGGTGGCACTACATCAAATAACATTTAGTAGAAGGAAAAAAGCGTTTGCACCGACTGCAGTTACAGCTGGAGCCTGCTGAAAGCTCATCTGTTTTACATCAAAATTCAGTGTCCAGCAGTGTCCCAGCTGTATTACCCTGAAAAAGTTGTAAATGCAAAAGTCGTTTCCCTGCCATGCTTTATTTGATTTAATGTAGCCACTCTTCAGCATGAAATGGAAACAGAATGAAAATGACAAGAAAGAAGTGAGTGGCTTTCTCTGGCAACTGCCATGCCTGCTGTAAATATCCTCACAGCTAAAGGAGACAGCCTGAATTGCAATAATTCTACTAACTGAAGAAGAAGAATTAGCATTTATCTCATGCTTTTTGTACACAATGTATCCCAAATCACTTTACAAGCAATGAGTCACTCGCAGTGAAGTGACTGCACTGGCAGCCCTGTCGCACATCCACCCACACCCGCACACAGCCTTGGACAATTGCCTGAACCAGTTTTATGGGAAGGGGACTGTTTGCCAGGATACTGGTTGAAGTCCCCTGCTCTTGTTGTAACTACAGAGGTACAATAGCAGCACCCTCACAGTTATCCTGGCTTGCCTTAAAGGACATCTAAACTACCTATTTTTACAAGAAACAGTTTAAACATCTGTCTTCTTAGAGAGGTAAAGGAAAGGCTGCTGTTTACATTGATGATAAAACTGCATTTATGTAAATAACATAAATGCAGTCTTGTAGCATTTAAAAAATGTAAACATCGGCCTTCCAATTTTAAGACAGCTTGCCCTGCCTGCTCCCTAAAATGGCTGCCAGATGTGATGTGATTACATCATGTAACCCCCCCCCCCACAAATGGGGGTTTCCTGAAAAGTCTTCCTTGAGCTTGCCTAAATGCTCACTGCCAGGCTGGTGTTCTGCATTTTAGCAGTTTAAATGTGAATGCCAGAGAGTGACTGTATAGTATCTGTGTACTGTCTCTTTAAGAGCTGCCTGGATTGCAGTCATAATTAATCTGAGAGGGAGCTCTATTAGAAGATGTACTTGTTTGCTGATCATTTGTTAGAGTAGTAATAATATTGCAGTGTAACCCCTAGGTGGCGCTATCCCACGGGCTACTACCCCTGCCTGCTTGGCTAGTAGCAGGTTAAGGGGCCTAGGTTCTGCAACGGGTGCCTCCACCCGGAGGTCATGGTTGGTAGTGGTCAAACTAACCTGGGCACAGCCCTCTGGGACACTGTAACCCTCCTCTTTCCCTTCTAGTGGCCTGAGCAATATATGATAATCACTTTCACAGTACCCCTTGTACACCATACAAGTACCCACACTGTTTGCACTTACCACCAGGGCTGGTTCCTCTGGCTCAACCCTGGGGACCCCCTGTAAAACAAGGTTATGCACAGCAAATAGGAACAGTACAGTACTCTTGGCACAAACTGGAACCACAGTCAGTTTAAATGCAGAAAAAGTCAGATCTGATTTATTCATTGGACTTGAACAAGGAAGGGGCATAATCAGGTTGATTAGCTTAAAGGCTATTTCAATCAAACAGTTATGCATGCACTTTAAGTCCCCACACAGTCACACCTCTGGATACCCAGTTAGAGAGACAATGGGCTAGCCAGGGACGTTGCAGCTGGTTGGGGTCCTGTGATGGAAGAAAGCAACATGCACAACACACACTATTTGTAATCTGGAGCTGGAGGGCTCAGTTCGTGAAAGAAAAAAGCAACCAGACAATCAGATGACAACACCTTAGATTTAGCTGTTGTTGCAGGGAGCTACCCTGATGTTTACTCATGATACCCAATACTGGACACAGGCAGGACGAAATCGAGACTGCAGGTTGTTGAGCTGGAGTGCCCGGAGAAGTGGGGCCCACACAAATCAACGAGGCGTCATTCCTGTTCAAGTGTTGAGCAGGGGGCTGATCCCCAGGCAGGTCTCTCATCAATGGCTTTCTCTGTGCAGCGGGTAGTCGGGCTGGGCCAGTGTGGCAAGGCCCAGGCCCAATGAATGCAGCTTCCAGCAAGCAGAATACAGTTCAAACCACAGTGGGGAACCAAATCGCAACCCACTAGCAGCACACAGCACATTTACACGTAAGGACATACTAATGCAGCTTCCAGCAAGCAGAACACAATTCAAACCACAGTGGGGAACCAAATAACGACCCACTATAAGCACACAGACATTCACATGTAAAGAAATTCCACTGTACCAGGCAAAAGGCTTTCCAGTTGCAATTAGAGTCTCTGCATAATCCGGGAGTTCAGAGGTGGCTGGCGGTTCAGACAGGCCGATCGCATTCAGCAAATCTTCGGTCTTCTTCGGGTAGGAGCCTGGTCACAATTCAGTAGCTTACTTCGCTCTCCAAGTTTGGATTCAGTCTGAAAAAGGCACAAGTTCCCTCTCAGGGATAGCAGGCAGGCATGCAGGGCAAAACTCAGGCCTTTCCACAGTTCTCCCTCGCGAATCCACTGTGTATTGCTGCTCAAACTACCTTGAGCTATTACTTCTTCACATCCCAACTTAGATCTAACTGAAATTGTAAGCAGCTTGTGAATTTCCCCAAGATCCAAAAGGTTTGGTTGGCTGATCTGTCTGTCACAACAAGGGCTCCCCTCCAGGTTATTTTAGGCACCAAAATGCAAAAACTACAATTCCTACAAGTTTTGACCCCACCAAGCCCCTGTAGGCAGGCTCCATTTTAGAGTCCCAACAGTACTGATTGGCCCATTCTGACAGTCCCGGGCCAAATTGGTGGAGATAAACAGAACAGTCCTTGCTGCAAAGAAGGCAGGTTAAAACAAACTGCAGTATTATTACTACTACTCTAACAAATGATCAGCAAACAAGCACATCTTCTAACAGAGCTCCCTTTTAGATTAATTAAGACTGCAATCCAGGCAGCTCTTAAAGAGACAGTACACAGAGGCTATACAGGCACTCTCTGGCAATACATTTAATCTGCTAAAATGCAGAACTCCAGCCTGGCAGTGAGCATTTAGGCAAGCTCAAGGAAGACTTTTCGGGAACCCCATTTGTAGGAGGTTACATCCTTCCCTGCCTGGAGAAAGCTTGGTGTCTGTGTCAAGTCTGTACCATCACAATATCAAAAATGTGATATAAACGAGGCATATATATCATTAGCTTGTTACATTACTATACATTTCAATATACTTCACATTACTACATCCATATTGACAATACTTATGTAGGTTTCATACAAGTAATACTGATTCATTTAATAACTTCTTGTACATTAAACAATGTAAGAGGGGGCCTTTCCCTGTTAGATAACTTGGGGCTGGATGGGACAGGGGCACTATGGTGAGAGGGAAGAACAAGTAACCTGGAGTTGGCCATCAAGATCAATTTGGGCAGTGAGCTTGGTGAAACATAAACCCTCGGTGAACCAAATTGAGAGGCAAATCCACTGGCCTCCAAGGGGAATCATAACTAAAGCGTAGCACTGGCTTGACAGCTTGGCCAGTCTTTCTGGGGAAGCAGCCACAGTCTCTGTACTTTCAGCACTAACTTTGGAGCTTTCGTTACTTGTGAGGGGTGCCTCTGCATGGATGGGAATGTCCAAACTTGGAGCACTGTTAGCTCCTTGCTCTGTAGGCTCTGTTTCCACAACACTTGCTCATTATCTTCTGATGGAGGCCCAGGTTACTCATTTTGAGGAGGCTTTGGCACAGTTAGGCTTTGTGGCACTGAAGGGGGGCTGTCAACACTCTCACATTGTTCTTCAAGTTCTGATGTGTCACCAGAGAGACTCAGACTGTCAGCCCCTTCTTTGAGCAATTCACACAGTTCCACAAAACACAGAAAGTCTGCAACCTCAGACGTAATACTTTGCACTTCACTTTCAGGGAGCAATGCCTCCAAGGACGAAGCTGGGGATTTAGGCAGTCCAGAAGGCCTGGCTTCATCCCCACAATTAGTCATAGGGTTACCTTGAAACAGCTGACTCAGTTCATAGGAGGGGTAATAGGCATTGTCACACTCACTTTCGTCAGAGGTGGACTGACAGTCACAATCATTCTGGGCCTCCTGCGGGGGAAACGTTAAGTCTGTAACTACTGGGGTAGGTTGACTCTGTCTCTTTTTTGCAGCAGCACAAGTCACTGGCCATGGGGAATCAGTCTGTGATGGTTCAGCCTCAATTATGACTTGGCCGATAGGTAGCAAGTGGTTACGATGCATAGTCTTGACAGTTTGGAGTTATTCTCTGGCCGCACCTTGTACACTGGTAAATCATTCAACTTTCCAACTACTACATGTGGAAGATGGTGCCACCTATCAGCAATTTTGTGTTTGCCATGCAGTCCCAAATTGCGTAACAACACACGGTCTCCAGGCCGAAGCTCTTGAGCCTTTACTTTTTTATCATGCCTCTCTTTGTTGGCAAGATTTCTTTTGGCCGCCATTGTCTGGGCCAGTTGATAGGCATGGTTCAATTGAGCTTTCAGTTTCTGTACATCCTGTACGTAATTTTCAGCTTGGACCCCATCTGGAGAGACCCCAAAGCAGACATCAATGGGCAGTCGGCCTCCCTCCCAAACATGAGGTGGTAGGGGGAGAACCCAGTAGCGTCATTATTTGTGCAATTGTATGCGTGAACCAAGGTGCTAATCTGCTGGCTCCACTTAGGCTTGTCTTTGGGATGGAGGGTGCCCAGAATATCTAGAAGGGTGCAGTTAAAACATTCTGGTTGATGGTCTCCCTATGGGTGATAAGGGGTGGTTCTTGACTTCTGCACGCCCCATAGAGAGAACATTTTTTTGATTAGCCAACTTTCAAAATCTCTGCCTTGGTCAGAGTGGATCTGCTGAGGGGCACCATAGTGGATGAAGAAATTTTGCACTAGCACCTTGGCCACGGTAGAAGCCTTTTGATCTTTAGTTGGAAAAGCTTGCGCATACCTTGTGAAATGATTCATAACCACTAACAGATTGCCAATATTCCGCTGATCAGGTTCTAAACACAAAAAGTCTATACAGAGCAGTTCCGTGGGGTGCTGGTTGTAATATTGACAAGGGGGCAGCTCTCTGAGGCAGGGCTTTCCTTTGCAGGCAATGACTGCAGGTCTTTGCATGGTGCTCAACATCAGCCCCCATCTTGGGCCAGTAGAATCGAGATTGTACCAAGTAGAGAGTTCTGTCAGTACCAAGGTCCCCCATGTGATTATGGAGGGACCTCAGTACCAAATCTTTAAAGGCAATGGGCAGGACCAATTGCTGCCTGTCTACTTGACCGCCATGATCCACTGTCTCTCTGTACAACAACTGATTGAGTAGCTTCAACCTGGGGCCTTCTTTAAACAATAGAGCAGTTCACAAGTCAGGGGAACGCAACTTGGACACATCTTTTCCTGCACGCAGAGCATGAAGTGCAGGCTGAATCATAGGATCTTGGGATTGAGCCCACTGAATGCTGTCATTGTCAAATTGAGGTAGTGCACTAATATCTAGAGGAGAAGAGTGGCAATAGGCAGCCGGTATGCAGGTATCAGGAAGGCCCAAGCAATCTATGCCCAGCAAATAGCAACAGTACAGTACTCTTGGCACAAACTGGAACCACAGTCAGGTTAAATGCAGAAAATGTCAGATCTGATTTATTCAGGGGACCTGAACAAGGAAGGTGCGTAATCAGGTTAATCACTGTGAAAGTGATTATTGTATATTGCTCAGGCCACTAGAAGGGAAAGGTGGGGGTTACAGTGTCCCGGAGGACTGTGCCCAGGTTAGTTTGACCACTACCAACCCTGACCTCTGGGTGGAGGCACCCTTTTCAGAACTCAGGCCCCTTTACCTGCTACTAGCTGTGCAGGCAGGGGTAGTAGCCCTTGTGATAGCGCCACCAAGGGGTTACAATCATAGGGGCTAGAAGCAGAGAGTTACATGGCTCTCTGTAGTGCTAATTCTTTTTTTCCCTTTGTTTAGAATTGTTGCACCAACATGTTCAAAACCATGACTCAATACATATATTTGGCCGTGGTTTTGTTCATTTTGTGTACTTTAACGTACTGAAATTGTGCTGTAATCTAACCCACTGTCTATGTACAAACTGCAGTACAGTAGAACTCTTCAGATACCTGATGATCTAGTGGTTATGTGATGTCCCGATGTTTGTAGCGAAGTTCTGGTCTGATCTGGTCGAATGCCAAAGTCCATGCTTTTTTGGTAATCTAAAAACATGCTTCTCTTGTAGTCTTCTTTTTCCATATGAACCCCCCCCCCCCCGCAGCTAGCCTGCCCACTGTCAAACAATGTGCTGTCCACACTCTGTCTTTAGTACTGCCTGGGGCCACATATAAGCTTGCCAGTCTCACAGAGAGAATGGTCATACTTCAGATCATGATCTTGTAATCAAAGGGTAGCGCACACCTATACTGATATGCTTCATCGGCTGGCACTGTTAAATAATGCCTCCCAAATCACCCTCTGGCCCTCTTTCATCAGTGTTTCACTTCTGCTCCCACAATAGACATTGAGCAGATCCACACCCTTCTGCACAGTGAAGGCAATATGTACAGTCCCCCTGTTCTTTTTTTTCTCCAACTTATTAACCAACAACCAGGTCTTCCTGGACAGCCAAGCAATAAGTACCAGGATACACCAGAAAAATTGCTGTTCATATCCTCATAAGGGCTGGACGTACTATAGATAACAATGTTATTAGGCAGGGGAGGCATATTAACGCCTTGAGCGAATCCACCTGACTTCCAGCATCGGTCTACTTCCTTACTTGTTATCCATGGAGCCTTTCATTGGGTCTGGTATTATGTACAGTATCTTCTGCTGGGATGCAGTACTTACCCACCTCTCTGCTTCTGGACCACACTGGGAACCACAAACACTCATTCTCCAGTGCTTCTCTTTGGTTTACTTTCCTTCCCTTCCTCCGATGCCAAAGGTGCCTGACACAGTAAATGTGATGCAGCTGGGACGGGTGCTGTTTCTTTTAGCTTAGCAAGAGTTTGTGTAGTGAGTTAGGCAGGGTAGTTTAGATTTTACTTTTAGTATAGGAGCTGTTGCAAAGAGTACCTACTGGCTTTCTCCTGAAGCAAACAACCACATGTGTGCTTCTCTCGTTGTTGGAGGCCTGCGTTTAGGGCCGTCTTTGCATATGGAGGCTCAGTTTTTCTACCTGAACATAGGCTCAGTTGGTGGCCCACATTCCTTTTGCTAAGGGACTGCTACAGCTGGTAAATCCATCATCGTTTGGCGGGGGCTGCAGGCTGCAGGCAGCAGGTGCATTGCGGAGAGTGCTGCTCTGGTGACTTATATTTGTTAAAGTCTGCCATTTGGAAACAGTATTTTGGCTGTAGAAAACAGCCACATTTTGAAGAGACTCCCCCTGTTTCACCCTATTCCAGGGGTGACTGGGTGTTGCATTTATGGTCTGGATAAAGAGCCAGAGATGCTGAACAGCTGCATGCAGTTATTTCTGGGGAGGTTGGACAGCGATTGAGTAGACTATTCGACCAGGGCATGCTAGCCGTAATCTGCATAGCCAGCACTTACGCTACTCTTACTGACATTTACGTAGCCGTGTAGGGTTACTTTACTCAAGTGCCACAAATACAAACGATGATTGCTTATGCTGGTTATAAACGGATTATTGTAATGATGACCAACAGTTCTTACATTTCAGGTGGTTTGCTGTTAATGTGTTTATTTCCAGTCTATTTTAGTTGGGGTGGGGCTTCACCCACCCCACCTTTTTTTTTTTTTGTAATGGAGGAGAATGTGGGGGGTAAAGTCCCCCAAATAAAAAAGACAGGAAATACACAAATCAACAGCAAACAACCTGAATTGCCACCCACCCCCCTTTACCAAAACAAAAAAAGTAAAAGGGGGGTGTGGACGGCGAAGTCCCCCAACTAAACTAGACTGGAAATAAACACATTATTGGAAACATTGCCAACATTGCAGTGCTCCAATGGCAACGTTAAGTGGCGCATAATAGACCAGCATAAGTACCATGACGTACTGCCAAATTCATGAAGCAGTTATGTCAATGAACTTACGCTGGTCCGATAAACTACACAATCGCCAGCTGGATTGCGGACAAAGGGAAGTTCTTTACCTTCTGTGTGGTCATTAGTGGGCATGTTGGATAAGGTTTTGTTAGTGGCCTGGTATGTGAGTGGTGCATGTGACCCTTTAACTGTGGTGTATCCCAGTCTGAAACCAAGTACAACTGGCAGCCCGGTAGTGAGTGCCCTGGTTGTTTATTTTTGTGGGTCACAGAATCTCCATTCCCTGTTCTGAGTCAGCTCTCTACCTGGCATTTGTACACTGTGACTGAGTGAACAGAGTTCTGAAGCTTTTTTTGTGAAGGTACAATTTTGATCCCCCCAAGCTCTGTTCTTTGGTTTCATGTTATAGCACTGGTCTGGTGAGAATGGACCGATGCTTAAACCCTGAATTCTGGATTATTGACTACATTCGGCTGTGTTTCCTATTTGAACTGTGACTTGAGACTTGGTAACTTGGTAATTTGGACAAAAGAAGGCCGAAGCCCATCGAGGATGTCCTCCACACAATGTGGATCATTGATAGATTATGTTCTGTCCAGAAGCCATTTGTCAAGTTTAAATTTAAATTTCCTGTGGCAGAGAATTCCAAACTCTTGGAGCTCTAACAGTGAAAAACTGCTGTCTTCTATTTGTTCTTGTTTTCTCAATTTCAGTTTGTTTGTTGTGTATTCTAGCTACTATTTTTCTGGATGCAAAAGACAATCCACATGAACTCATTAGTGTAGCAGATTGTAAGATTTTAAATAACTGAAGGAGATCTCCCCTTAGCCTTCTAAATTCCAATGAATATAGCTTGGTTTTATGGAGCCTAGTTTCATAATTGAAACGAGAAAGATGGGGTATGATTTTGGTGGCCCTTCTTTGAACTTTTTCTATTTTTGTGATGTCCTTGGCTAAATAGGGACTCCACAAGGATGAACCATAGTCTAAGTGGGGTCTGACATGAGTTTTATATAGAGACATAATACATTCCTCAGTTTTAATCCTACGTAAGAGGGCATTGGCATGATTAGCAACCTTATTAAAGTGGTTTGAAAAAGACAACCTATTGTCGACCAGTATACCCAGATCTTTTTCGACAAGGGATTCCCTAAGTATAATATTATTAAGATGGTATGTTTGTTTGGGATTCTTTTTACCAATGTGTAACACAGAACATTTGGACACATTAAATGACATCTTATTGGTTACCGCCCAGGATTCAATTTTTTTTGAGGTCATTTATTAGAGTACTCCTGTTGGTTTCATTATCAACAGGTCCTCCTAATTTAGTATCATCCGCAAATTTAAATAAAGTATTCTGTGATGAAATGGTAAGGTCACTGATGAAAATGCTGAACAGAGTGGGACCCAACACCAAGCCCTGAGGGACTCCACTTGTCACAGATTTTTCGTCCGATAATTCCCCATTAACCCTGACAGTTTGGGTTCTTTTATAGAGCCAGCTATTAACCCAAGACACGATACATTTAGAGAAACCTAATGCTACTAGTTTATTCATTAATATGGAATGTGAGACCTTGTCGAATGCCTTACTATAGTCAAGCAGAATAACATCCACTGGAATATTTTCCTCCCCCCACAGCAGCAATATGTGGGGAGTTACAAATGTACTGGACAATAACTTTCTTTGAGTACAATCTGGTGGCAACTGGTCTGCATATTTTCTCTCCCTTTTTTTAAAAATATTTCTTCTCGTTTAAGTACGTGTCTGGGTGTGTGAATGGTAGGCTGTGTTATTTGTATTATTCAGTGAATCAGGATGTGTATGTTTTTAGTTTTGGAGGGTAGTTGGGGGGGATTTTAGTCATTGCTGATTTGTTGTTGTGTAGCTTTGTTTATTTTACTGGGGGAGGATGGTGGATATTTCTGGGTTTAGTGCTGGGGGTGCACTATGTGTTAAAGGTGTTGGAGTGGACAGTCTCATCTATTCTGGTTATCTCCTGAGGCAGCTCCATCCTTTCGGCTAAATCACATTAGTCCTCCAACTACTCCCTGCAGAGATCTGACTCCCCAGCCACTGCAGGGACTGGGGATCCTCTGAAGGATGGGTAGTATCTACAATGGAGGTCCCAGGTATGATAATGTGGGGCTAAGTATTGGGGTGGTGAAGACCAGGAGGCACCCAGGGAGTCTTCAGAATCAGGATCGTCATCCTCCCTACCTGGGTCCCCTCCACAGGGTCCTGCCTAAAGTCAGCAAGCATGAAGTAGTCTATCCAGCCACTATTCCTTCCCTTTAGGCTGTTCTTTGTAACGCAAGATCACTGAGAAATAAAACAGCTGTGATGGAGGATTTCTTCACGGATTCGTCAGCTGACCTTGACTGCATCACTGAGAGCTGGTTGGGTGATGAATCCAGTCTGGTTCTGGAGGCATCTGTCCCACTGGGTTATTCAGTGGTGCATTGCCAGAGGAGGGATTGCATGGGGGGGGCCATTTGTTTTAAATCCGCTTTGGGACTCACTGCGTACATCATGGGAACTTTCAGGTCCTTTGAATATGTGGCAGTTAGATGTGCCTCAGATTTTAGTAGCAAGATCAATCTCATATACCCTACTCTGGTGTATGGGAGTGATTTTTTGTAGGAGGTGGTGGACTTCATGATTGAACAAGTGTTGAACACCCCCAGACTTTTGGTGCTAGAGGATTTCAAGGCCTGGGTTGATGATGAATCCTGGCATCTTGGCCAAAAGATCCTTCAGTTGATGTCTTCACTGTGACTAACACAGGTGGTTGCCTCTGGTACACATCAGCCTGTTAAAACACTGGACCTAATCTTCTTACTGGGACTTGACATTAGTGCAGTCAGGGTTGATCTCATCTTTTGGTCAAATCATCATTCTGTGGCCTTTCTCTGTAAAGTCTCCTGCTTGACTATCCATCAGCCAGTGTAGATGATCCGGTACTATTCAAAGCATAATTTGGAGCCTCACAAACTCCAGGAGGTACTGGACGTGTCAGGTATGATGCTTGCTTGTGCTCAGGGAGCTGAGAAGGCCATGGAGCATTATAATACCATTCTTGCAGCTACCTTAGACTCCCTAGCATCCTACCACATTTGTCTTTTGACCTCTGATGCAGCTCACCATTGTATTGTGATGAGCAACATTGGTTGAAGTCTAAAGGATGGAAGTTGGAGTGTTCTTGGAGCAGGCCCTGGTCTGATGGGGACAGCATGGGATTGAGGATTCTCTATGGTGAATATCAATGGGCAAATATCCTGAAAAATACAGCGTTCCGGTCAAGGCTAATTGCTGCAGGGAAAAACTGGCCAGCTCATCTCTTTTGCACTGTAGACAGGCTGTTAAATACTTCCTGTCTGTGATTCATTCAGGTTTTTTCAGCAGAAAAGTTTGAAGAGTTTGGCAAATTGTTCTCTGACAAGGTGTCCTTCATCTGACTGGGTATTTCTTCGAGTGGTCTGTCCTGGGTCGGCAGTGGACAGCATTTGGGTGTTGTAGATCTGCCTGCCAAGAATGTGTTTCAGCCATTGTGGATGAGGAGGTGCTCTAGGTGATTTCAGGTTTGTGTCCCATGTGCTGTATGCTGGACCCAGGGCCTCCCTGGCTGCTGTTGGACTGTGGTGAATCCCTGAATTCAGCTATTATGGTGATTGTCGGATGTTCCTTGAAGGAGAGTGTCTTTCCATCTGCCCTGAAAACAGGCAGTGGTCAGACCCTTCTAAAAAAGCCATTCTTGGACTCTGACACTCCAGTGAATTACAGGCCCACCTTGAATCTTCCCTTTTTGGGAAAGGTTATTGAGAAAGTGGTGGTGGAGCAACTTGTGGATCACCTGGAGAAATATGACATCTATAAACCTCTCCAATCAGGTTTTTGGCCATGTCTTAGCACTGAGACTGCACTTGTGGATGATGCATGATCTCTTCATGACAAGGGATTGAAGACTTTGTATTATCATGATTCTCTTGGATCTTTCATCAGCATTTGACACAGGTGACTGTGGGGTGCTGCTAGATCACCTGAGGAATTATGTGGGCCTCACTGGCACAGTGTTGTGCTGGTTTGATTCTTATATAACAGGGTAATGCAGTAAGTTTCCCTAGGTAATCACATCTCTGGGGCTTCTGAGTCCTCTTGTGGAGTTCTTCAAGGCTCGATCTTTGCCTCTGTTTTGTTTTGTGAGTACATGCTGCCATTGGGTGAAATCATTAGAGGGAATGGTATTGAGTTTCACTGCTATGCAGATGATACTCAGTTATACCTATTTTGTTCTCCTGGCAAGGATCTAGCTGCTTTAGTATGAGGATGATGTCTTGCTGAGATCAATGACTGGATGGCCTCTAACTGCTATGTCTTAACCCAGGGAAGGCGGAGGCCATGATGATTCAGCCATACTACTGAGGCTCAGCAATGATGAGTGGTTGGGTGACATTTCTTTCACTGGGTGGCCAGTCCCTCAGAGCTGTAATTTTGGACTGTAGGCTGACGTTAGAATAGCAGGTGTCAGTGGAGGTCTTATCTGGCTTTTACCATTTTCTTTTTTTCATTTAGTTTTTTATTAAGCTGTTTGCTCCTCCATGGCCACCTACTACTGTCATCGGGCCCCCTTCCACCCCCAACCTTGTCAGCCTCTGCCCCCACCATCTTACTGGTGAGGACCGGCAAGGAGCAGGGTTCAAGAGTGTTGGGAGCCATTATTTACAGCCATGGATAGACTGGCTTTTCTGTGTTTTTCTCCCACCTGGAGCAATAGCATGCATGGCAAGTGTGCACTTCCAGAAACCAAGTGTTCCCTCCACACTCCCAATGTTGCATCAGCCCCCCAAGCCTCTGCTCTGACACCTGGCCTCTACCGGGTGTCAGCTGAGAGTGAGGAAACTTCACCTCCCAATCCAGGTGATGAGAGCAGTCCAGTGACCATTACTATCATCTCCCAGCCCTCCTCCCTGCCAACTACCAGCGGCTTTTGATGCAACCCCTGCACCATTTTAGTTGCCCTCCTCTGGACTACCTCTACCCTGTCTATTTCCTTTCTGAGGTGTGGTCTACAGAACTGGGCACAGTATTTCAGGTGGTATCTCACAAGCAAGCGATTCAATGACAAGACCACCTCCCTCCCTCCTGCTAGAGAATGGAGATAGTTTTCCCTATGTATCCCAGCATCCTACTGACCCAGCCCACTGCTTTGAGACACTGCCCTGCCACTTGCCACTTTGGGTTCATCAGATATGATAACCCCAAGCTCCCTTTTGCATAGAAACTGTCAGTACCCCTCCATCCTGTACTCAGCTCCTGGGTTCCTATGCAGTAGGTGCATGATTTTAAACTTTTTCACATTGAACCCTAACTGCCATGCTCTTTACCACTCCTAGAGTTTCCCAAGATCCCTATGTAGTCTCTCCACCTCTTCTGATTGTCCAAGCAATTACAGATTTTTGTGTCATCTGCAAAAAAAGCATACCTTCCTTTCCAGTGCTTCTGAAATGCCACTTACAGTATGAAAACATTAAAGAGTACCAGTCCAGGTACTGAGCCCTGTGGCACCTTGCTGGTCACCCTCCCATTGTTAGAGTGAGTGCCATTTACCACCACCCTCTGTTGCCTGTATGTTAACCAGTTTCTAACCCAATTTACCACTTTGAATCCCACTTCTGAGCTGCTGAATTTCTTTATCAGTCTCCTGTACAGCACAGTGTTGAAGGCCTTGCTAAAGTCCAGATAGGCCACATCCACTGTCCTCCTCTGATCTGTTTCCCAGGTCACCCAATCAAAGAATTCTATCATATTCGTTTGGCATCATCTCCCTCTCGTGAGTCCATGCTGCCTTTGGTCTTGCAGCCCACTGGATACAAGATACTCTTCCAACCCTTCCATTGTAATCCCTAGGTGGTGCTACCCCTAAGATTACTACCCCTGCCTGTATTTCTGAGCACAGGTTGAGGGGCCTGGACTCTATTTTGGTGCCTCCACCCATAGTAACAGTATTGGGGGTGTCTGTCTAGCCTGTTATAGCCCTCTGGGAAGCTACAGCCACCCACCAACCCCCCTAGTGGCTTTGAACCTTTAGCAGTAGCTAACACGTGGTCAGTAAGTAACAGTAATAATATGCACACACCCTTCACGTTTACCACCAGGGTTGGACCTTCAGCAATGTCCCTGAAGGCCCAGTGGAAAACAAGATTAGTAAGACAACTGTACAATTTCAGTACTATAACCCAACTAATAATATGCACATAAGCCAGGTTAAACGTGAAACAACAATCAGATTTATTTAGGGGATGTGAGCAAGGAAGGGGCATGAATTTAGTTAAATGACTGGTATTCTGATTAAATTCAGGTTCTTGGCATGCACTTTTAGTCCCAAAATAAGCAGTTCTACAACACTGGGTACCCAGGATGTATTGGTGGCTAGCCAGAGGCATTGCCCGGGTGTGGCTGGCTTTGCAGTTGTTGTTTGGGCCCTTGATGGAAAGAAAAGGCAGTTAGCATGCACAACAACAAGATGATTATTTGTAATCCTGGCCAGCTGGCCCAGTCTTGTGAAACCCAAGAATTTGAAAAGAAATCAGATGGTACCACAGATAACTAAGTGACTTGTTGCAGGGCGCTGCCCTGGCTGTACTCATGCTACCAGTTGGCTGTGATGTGGCTGGCGATGTGAAGACCTTGTGGTGTTCACTGATGAGCATGGGGAAGCAGGGCCATCATGACACACCTCCTCTTCATGACCTTTCCATCCTGGTGGCCGCAACCTGCGAGTTGTTTCTGTGCAGGGGCTGGATCCCCAAAGCCAGTCTCTCACCGAGGACAGTCTCTGGTGCAAGGCAGTCAGTCTGGGCCAGGATGGCAAAGGCCCAGGTGTGATGAGCATGTTGGCAAAGTTCAGTGTGGTTTTGCTTGTGAAGCCTCCAGCTGGCGTAACAAATTGGGTCGTGAACAGGCAGGCCTCATCCTACGAGGAACATTCAGCACATTTAAATCAAACAGCATTAATTTGTCATAGTTCAGATACAGTCTGGTTGCTATTGCAGTAGATTCAATGAGCAAACCTTTCAATCAAAAATCAGTCTCGCATACTAGCTGGACCAATCGCTTCACAGGAGCAAATCTTTGGTCCAAACACAAGCAGTGCTTTCAAACTCTTCAATACTTTCTGCCACAGTTTCAGTCATAAATTGGATACTTCCAACTTCTGCAATCAGGCAGTCCAGTACAGGAGAACAGTGGCAGGGAGGCAAGTTAGGCTTCTTCCCACCGATTCCCCTATGCTCTGTTCAGGGAGCCACCGCTTGAAAGCTTGAGCTGTTCACACTTCAAGCGCCAACTCTATCTGATCCATGGTCTGTTACAGCTCTGGGCATTTCCCTTCGATTCCAAGATTCAGGTTGGCTGGGGAAGCTGTCAGTCACAAGTTAAGATTCCCTTCTGTTTAGTTTTGGCGCCAACCTAAAAACTACAAAAACTACAGTTTTCCTTCCCACAAGACACTTGTGCTGAGGACCCTTTAAGATCCCTGGAGTCCTGTTGGTCCACGTACTGGAAATCCTGGGCCAAACATGGTGGCTCCCATTACAAAAGGTAAACTGCAAGGAAAGCATGTTAAACAAACTTCTCTATTTCGAATACAACAGTACATCAGAAGTAAATAAGTACAGTTCCAATTCAGGCTCCCTCTGCACTACTACCAACTGCAGAGTGGAGCAAATCAGAGCGGTGTCTGGCCAGTCGCAAGCCCTAAATCACTTGGACCCATCTCAGACCATTCACCACACATGTTGGCTAGACTCTTAAAGGGACAGGTGTGGAGGCACAGTATGGCACTCTCATGTAAATGAACAGAAGCAAACAGATACCTCTGGAAATACTACTTCTACAGGACGTTAGCCTGGCAATGGGCATAGAAGGAACCCAGGAAGACAATAAGGTAAATCCCAAATTTGTGTGTGTGGGGGGGGTGTTATACCATTAACAGTGTTTCCATTAGTTTCCCCACCACTGAGGTGAGACTGACCAGACTGTAGTCGCTAACCGCTTCCCTGTTGCCGCTCTTACATAGAGGGACCATGTCTGCTCTCCTCCAGTCCTCCAGAATCATGCCTACAGTGTTTATCTGCTTCAGAACTTCAGCCTGTACAGTACACTGTAGACTTCTTCACACAGGGATGAACTTAATGCTGGTGAAAGGTGTGGGAGTGACAGCACTAGAGTCTGAAACCCTCTGTTCATCCAAGAGCCAGATACAGTGGAGACAAGTACTGTACTGTGCAGACTACCCCATACTGGGTTGTATTTAGTGCTGGTAAAAGGTTAGGAACTGACAGAACTAGAGACTGAAACCATCTGTTTACCCACAGGATCAGGTATAGTATGAGGCAGGTAAAGTGCAGGCTTCTCCACACTGCTGTGCATTTAGTGTAGTGTTGAAGAAGGTGGGGGACTTACAGAACTGGCTTCCCCACTCTGTGAGGTACTGTATGTAGTGCTGAGGAAAAGTTGAGGGACTTGACTGCACTGGAGACAGAAGCTCTCTGTTTATCCACAGGCTATATAATGTGTGAGCAGGTGCAGCGCAAGCTCCCCGACACTGTTATGTATTTAGTGCTGGTTAAAGATGAATGACTGACAACACAGGGGACTAGCACTGTCTGTTTACTAACAAAGATGAGTACTGTGTGTAGTACAGATGTCCTATATAGTAATGGATCTAATGCTGATGAAAGGTGAGGGATGGAAAGCAATCAAGAATATAAAATAGGTAAGGGAATCCCTGTGTCCTGATTGGCTGAGACTTGGTTTTAACCATGGCTGTGGAAGAGCATATTCAATGGCTACAAATCTGGATGAAGTGTGTTCTTTATTTATTTGCCAGATAAAAATAATGTTAATGATGTTTGATTGTAGAATGCAAATAAAACATACTGGTATAGTCTGTGGAGAAAATAAGTTTCTTGAGGTGTGCCAGGCTGTGAGTCAGTGAGGTAGCTGGAAATCAGAAAGCACACTTTCCCATCCCATTTCAGTTTTGTCACTCCAATTAGTGTGCTGACTATTGCCATTTTAATGATGATGCACCATCCCCCAGTGTAACTTTAACTCCTCCCCACCGCCTTTCCTATTGCTACTTTTTATTTCTTTCTCAGAGCACTTTCTAGCAAAAGCACTTTCTAGTGCTTCTAGCAAACCAGTTTGAAACTATTGCTGTTTTTTATTCTTCAGAGCCCTGCCTGTGCTACTCCAAGGAAACTAGCTGCAACACCAGTTCTGCTAGCAACGTCACTCCATGACCCTCTCTCCCACCTGCCTGAACAGCAAACTTAGCTCCGTCAGTGGCAGCACAAACAACAAGAGACCCCTCAGGGTTTGGATCCACCACTGTGGGCAGCGGAAACAAAGGTCCCTCCAGGACAGTGATTTGCTGCTGCAGGTGGCAACAAGAAGACTCTCCCCGTGCCCACCCAAACATCAACACTGCCTCCCCTTACTGTCAGAAAAAGTAACTCCCCACTGTTTACCAACTTCTCAGCACTGCTCCCCCTCCCCCCCCCACACAATCACTGCAGCTCCCACCACCACCTCCCCATTACACACAGAATTACTGATGGGAAGTGCCCAATCCTCTTTAATAATGACCCTCTGTGTATGCAACCACCCATCTCCCCACAGCACCCATTTCTGTCACTCATCATGGCTCCTCTGTCCCTCAGTGCCGACTCCTCAGTGTCCTTTGATGTGCTGCTCCTCTGATGATTGATTTGCATTGAAATGAATAGGGCCCTTTCATTTGAATGGACCAATAATTTCAATGCTTTTTTTTTTTTGCTTTAATTCATAATGTTTTTAATTTTTAATATTTTACCTACTTTTTTCTGTCAAGGTCATTTTAGCCCCACCTTCACAAACCCTGTGGGTGTCAACTTTCAAACCTGCCCCGAAATGGGTGTTTGAGGTGTACAACAGCATCAACCATAAATGCCAATTTCAGAGGGGATTTGAAAGTTAACACCCTTAGGGTTCATGAGCATGGGGGATGGGGTAAAAAGCTCTTGACAGAAAAAATAAGGTAAAAATATTCAAAAACAAATTTATGACTTAAAAAATATTGAAATGAATGGGCCCATTTTTCTTTTCATTAGGCTCATTCATTTCAAAGGGTTTATATATTTTCTTGCTGGTTTTCAAGAAAAAAAAACATCCCCACTCCCATTTCAGGATAACCTCTATTCCCGATCCTCATTTATTTAAAAAAAAATGACAGTTCCAACTCAGAAAACACTGCCTGCCAATCTCTGGTATTTTTTTTAATAATTAAACAGCCTCCGCTCCTAGCTCAGGAAATGCTACTTGCCAGTCCCTGTTTTTTTTTTTTCTTTGTTAAATAAAATGACTCACCCCACTCCCAGCTTAGGAAACCCTCCCTGCTGATCCCCAGAATGTTTTTAAATAAAATTACCCTCCCTACTCACAGCTTAGGATATCCTCCCTGCCAGATCCCTGTTTTTTTTAAATACAAATGACCTTCCCAACCATCACCATGATGGGCCACCCAGTCCCCCTACAGCAGCTGTAGGGACCTTACAGCTCCCCATCCCCAAGTTGACCCATCCCAGTCCCCTTGCAGGAGCAGCGGGAGACTCAACCAGCTGTTCTCTGCCGAAGAAGGCCATTCCAATTCCCCCACCGTTGCTGGGGGTACCAATCAGCTGCCCATCACCAAGGTGGCAATCCTTGTCCTCCCCCAGGAGCAGCGGGGACCCAACCAGCTGCCCATTGCCAATGTGGGCCATCCTGGTCCCCTGCAGGAGTGGAGAGAACCTAACCAGCTGGCCAGAGAGGCGAGCCATGCTGGTCGCTTCACAAGACCAGCAGTAGGTGCCCTGCTTGGTGGAGATTTAGCCCACCACCCACAGGAGAGGTGGGGCTTGTGTATAGGAGCCTTGCTTGACAGTGATTCTGCCTCCCCACCTCTTGGAAGATGTGGAAATTCATATAGGAACTGTACCCCATGGAGATCCCGCATGTCTCCTCCCACCAGCCTGAATAACTAAATAAATAGCCAAGTGAGTTGGTAAAGTCGCTCCTACAGCATAAAGGACTGATCACCCCCTACCTTTTCATCTTTCTCCTCCATACCATTTTTCACATCACATTTGCATTATAAAACATTTAATCAAACATTATTGGTGCTGACCAATGCTTGTTTTTAAACTGTAGCCAATTTTTTATTTTATACATGCCCCCCTGCCCTACACGCACACACAAGTCAAACATACTGACAGTTGCATTATGTTTTTCTCCATTGGCTTCCCAGCTTTTCTCTTTGTTTCTTACAAACATACAAAGAAGCCAGTAGAATAAGGCCATTTGGTCTACCTAGTCTGCTCATGTTGCAGGGACCGCACTACAGCTTACGCTACTGACCCTGCTCCCCTCCCCAGTACTCCATCTTTTACATCTGCTCCTCCCATGACCCTTACTTTCCCCTTAAGTCTATCCCAGTCTCTCTTGAAGCTGCCCACCAACTTCAATGACACTGCCTCTTCTGGCAGCCCTTTCTAACTGGCCACAACCCACTCCATGAAAAAATGCTTTCTAGTCTCCCTCATAAACCACCCCCAACTCAAGACTATGTCCACTCGTGTTTCGGTTGCCCCTTATCTTAAAGAGACACTCCTTATCCACCCTATTTATCCCTTTCAAGTACTTGAAGGTCTCAATCATGTCCCCTCTCCCTCCTCTCCTCCAGGAAATGCTCAGGGCCTCCAGCCTTTCCTCGTATGCTTTACCCTGCTGGCCCATGATCATCTTTGTTGCCCCACTCTGGACAGACTCCAGCAGGTTAATGTCCTTTTTAAGGTGTGGGCACCAGTACCGTACTCCATACTCCAGATATGGCCTCACCAGTAACCTGTACAAGGGCAGTATAACCACCTCTCACTTACTGTTGATCATCCTGGCTATGCAGCTCAACATTTTATTTGCCCTTGCTGCTGCTTTCCTGCACTGTGTGGTGTGCTTCAGGTCACTAGTGAGCATCACTCCCAGATCTTTCTCTACCTCTGCTGCAGATGGACTGCTCCCAGGTTGTACACCATCCTGGTTCTTGGCTCCAATGCGCATAACTTTGTGTTTCTTTGCATTGAAGTTAAGCTGCCAAATTCTGGACCACATCTCAAGCTTTTCCAGATCCTCCCATAGGTCCTGTATGTCTTCGGCTGTGTCCACAGAGCTTGGTGTCACTGTGAATAAGCACATTTTGCTCTTAATGCCATTCCCACTATAATTGATGAAGACACTGAACAACACCGATCCTTGAACCAAGCCCTTTGGGACCCCACTGGTGACCTCCCTGGTGCTAGATAATGCTCTCCCCATCACCACCCTCTGGGTCCTGTTCTTCAGCCACTTTTCTACCCATCTGGTCATTGTCTCCCAAACCCTGAGATGCATCTATTCCTGATAAACCACTTTTGGGGAACAGAGTCAAAGGCTTTGCTGAAGTCCAGGTAAAGGATGTCCATCACTTGGTCTGTATCTATTGTTTTAGTGACCCAATCAAAGAAGTCAATCAGATTGATTTGGCATGACCTTCCTCCCATAAACCCATGCTGCCTCACATCCTGGAGAACATTCTCCTTTATATACTGTACAAACCTTTCCTTACGTATGGTCTTAATGAGCTTGCACGTGACTGAGGTCAGACTGACCAATCTGTAATTCCCTGGGTCATCCTTGGGACTATTGTTGTGACAGGACACCACATGTGCCATTCTTTAGTCCTGTGGTACCACTGAACTATTAAAGAGGCCTGCCAGTGGCCCCACAAGCACCTCTGCCAGTTCCCTTGGCACCCTTGGGTGTATGTCATCCAGGCCTGGTGATCTGCCCACCTTCAGTGCTTACAACTCTTTCATCACTCTATCCCCCTCTACCACCATATCCGTGCTCCCCCACCTGCTCCTCTTCTCTCCCCATTGGCACCCTGGTGAAGACAGAACAGAGGTATTCATTCAGTACATTCTTTCTAAACTAATTTTCCTGCTGCTTCTTTAGTTTATATTGTGAAGCACTGCCTTCCACTCAGTCACTTGCTTGCTCCTCTCCCACTTGCTCCCTGGCTGCCTCACTCCCCCACCCACTTGATACCCACCAATCATGTAAAGTTTTATTTAATTTTTCTTAATCTAAGATCAGACTGAAAATGAATGTCTCTGTTCAACCACTCTGAATTTGTGTTTGTGACTCTCAGCTGGCTGCTGGCAACCACCACTTGCTCATGACACCAGAAGTGTCATTTACGAGTTTCAGCTCTGCATCACCAAGCACATATGCCTGACTACCTGATTCTAGAAACAACTTAAAAAATGTATCTAAATCTAAAAAAAAAAATAGAAACTGCAAAACAGAAAAAGCAGACATCAATTCAAGTGTTGTTTATGTATAAAGAAATAACAAAAAGCCACAGCAATGAGAAGGAGCAGTATCTATAATTAATGCACAGAAACCTAGCAGCCTCTGGTGGTATCAGCAGGAGGAGAAACTATTTTACCTTTTTATAAGCATTTAAGTAATTCTTGCAATATTTAAAAGGTTTTGCTTTGTTTATTTTCGTTCATTTCAGTAATATCCCGTTTTATATAAGTAATAAGACATTCCGTTGCTTTGGTTGTGTAGGATTTACCGCATGCCCAGGGGTTGAAGACACTTGGCCAATGGCCTCATAACTCACAACTCCCCTGGGCTTGCAGTAAAGGCAGCACCACCCAAGCACCACTGAGTCTTACTGCTTGACTGAAGCCCTTACTTTATAAACTGACCAGTACAATGTGGGGCTGGTACTGCAAGGCTACCCCACACGCTGAGGTATGTTGTATTGGTGAAAGGTGAGAGACTGACAGCACTAGGGACTGAAGCAGTCAGTTTGTTCATAGGGTCAGGTACTGTGTGAGGAAAGTATGGTGTAGGCTTCCCCACTCTGTGATGCATGTAGTGCTGGTAAAAAGGTGAGGGATTGACAACTTTGGAGGTTGAAGGCCTTTGTTTATTCACTGTTTTTTGCAGTTTAGGAATGGTGCAGTGCAGGCTTTCCAACACTTAATCACTCAATCAAATTGTATTTCTCTAGTGCTCCTCCAGTAAGGCTCGAGGACTACAAAAGTTACAAAAATAGACAATGACACTGACACTGGGATGTATTTGCGCTGGTGTAAGGTGAGGTACTGTCATCACTTGAAACTGAAGCCCTCTGTTATCCACAGGATCAGTTTCTTCCCACACTGATGTATTTAGTGCTGGTGAAAGGCTATGGGATCACAACACTAGAGACCAAACCCTTCTGTTTATGCACTTTTCAGGATCAGTGTGGGGAAGGTACTGATCAGTGCTATTTTGGCTTCCCCACACTGTGATGTAGTTAGTGCTTGTGACTGGTGAAAGGTTAGGGGCTGACAGCATGGAAGACCGAAACCCTCTGTGTATTCATTGACCAGGCAATGAATAGTTAAATCCGTTGCAGGTTTCTCCACACAGTGATGGCTTTCCTACTCAGGTGATGTATTTAGTGCTGGTGAAAGGTGATGGACTGACTACTGACTGCACTGGAGATTGCAGCTCTCTGTTTATTCACATGCTGTGCATAGTAAGGGAGGGTGAAGTACATGCTTTACTCCACTGACATATATTAGGTGCTGGTGAAATGTGAGGGATTGACTGCATTGGAGACTGAAACTCTGTGCTTATCTAGAGAGCTAGGTACAGTGCAGACTTCCCAATGCTGATGTATTTAGTGCTGGTGAAATGTGAGGAGTTATCAGCACAGGAAAATAAAGCCCTCTGTTTATCCACTTGCTTGGTACAGAATGGGGCACATGCAGTGCAGGCATCTCCTTACTGTGATGTATTTAGTACTGTGATGGGTGAAGGGCTGTCTGAACTGAAAACTAAAGTCCTGTCCTTATCCACCAGAATGTTTGCAGAATGCAACAGGCACAGTGCAAGCTTGCCCACACCCTATAACATGCTTAGTGCTGCTGAAAGGTGATGAACTGATAACACTAGAGACTGAAGCTCTCTGTTTATCCACAAGCTTTGTGCAGGGTGGGCAGGTACAGTGCAGGCCTCCTCACACCTTGATGTGTTTAATGCTATTGAGAGGTCAGGGACAGACAGTGCAGGAGACTGATATTGTCTGTTTACCCACAAAAACAGGTTCTGCATGGAGCAGGTACAGTGTAGACCTCTCATACAGTGATGGAGCTTCTGCAGATAAAAGATGAGGGACTGACAGTACTGGAAACTGAAGTCCTCAGTTTATCCTCTGGCCAGTACAGTTTGAAGCAGTTAAAGTGGAGGTTCCCCACTTTGTGATGTATTTAGTGCTGGTGAAAGGTGATGGACTGACAACACTGGAGTGGACTGAAGCTCTCTGTTTTGCCACAGTATTATATGTACTATGGGGCAAGTACAGTGATGGGCTCCCCCAACTGGGATGAATTTAAAACTGGTGAAAATTACTGGAAATGGAAGTCCGTTGTTGATCCACAGGGCCATTGGGTGCACTGTGGAGCAGGCACAGTACAACCTTTCTTAAAGTGTAACGCATTTAGTGCTGCTATAAAGTGAGGGACTGACAATTATTATAGACTCAAAGCCCTCTGCTTATCTACTGGGATAAGTGCAGGCCAGACTTCCAAACACTGCTATATATGTACTGCTGCTGAAAAGTGAGTGGCAGACAGCACTGGTAACACTGACGCCCCATTGCTTATCCATGGGAACAGATGCAATGTGCAGCAGGCACAGTGGAGGCTTGCCCACACACTGTGATGAACATAGTTCTGTTTAAAGGTGAAGGACTGACAATACTGGGCACTGAAGCGCTCTGTTTATCCACAAGCTGTTTACAGTATGGGCATATACAGTGCAAGCTTCCCCATGCTGGGATGCCTTTAGCACTGGTAAAAGGTGAAAAACTGACAATACTGGGGACCGAAGCCCTCTTTTGCATCTATAGGCTCAGGTAGAGTGTGCAGCATGTATCCTCTGTTTATCCATAGGTCATATGCAGTGTGAGCTGGTACAATGCAGGCTTCCTTGCTCTGTTGTATATAGTGCTGGTGAAAACTAGGGGACTGACAACACCCAGGAGACTGAGGCCTTCACATCTGTGGGCCTGAAAGTCATAGGCTCTGGTCGCACATTGGGAGTGGGCTCATACCATAAACGGTGGCCTCCAAGTGCAGTACTAGGACAATGCTGTATGGTCCGGGTGTGTTGTCATTTGGAAGAGACTTTAAACTGAGATCCCTTCTGCCTACCTTTGGTGCTGTCCTGGTAGGTGTCCAGTCTGAAGTGAAAGAACCCAATGCATTTTTTAGGGCTGCAGTTGGGTGGAGCCCTGCAGTGCTTTTACAATCACTGAGTAAAGGGCATTCCTTCCGAAGATGCAAAGAACCCAGATTGACCCCCTTTTGCCTGCAGTCCCAGACCCTCCCCGTCCTTTGTTCAGTTTCTCCCTGTTGGGCTGGTAGTGTCCAATCCACTGACCAGAAGCCAGGACCTTCCTTGCCCTACAAAAGGGCTGGAGTGTGGCTAGAACAGGGCAGTCGGTGGCTCAGTGCGGAGCATGCGAGGAGCACAGACAAGCAGAATGTACCTGTATTGGGTCCGTGGCTCCTCCAGTGTCGCTCCCCCCCAGCTTCAGTCCAGGATGCATGGTAGTGGCAGCAGGGTCAGTCAGGTGGAGTGTGGCTCCCCGACACGATCTGTCCCTTCTGGGCAAAGCCCCAATCAGTGCGGGGGGAAGAGAAGAGGCCAATGGACCAAGTGGTGCAGCACAGACTTGGTCCAGGTGAAAAACACGTCCTGGACACACAGTTCCGCCTCCAGCAGCTGCAGCCATTTGAGAGAGGAACCGGGTGAGAGCTCGGCTCTCTGGTCAGTTTTCCTGTCTCCCCCTAGCAGCACTGGAGTCCTGGGCCCTGGTGGTGAGTGGGCGGTGTGCCCAAAGTTCATTTTACTTGCGCCAGAGGTGCCAGGGGCTGGGGAAGAAAGATAGTGATGGGCAAAATGCCTAGGGAAGAAAATTAAAGGGCCAGAGCCACAAATAGGCACAAGGGTTAGATTGGGCTCCCTAAGAGGGTGAAAAGGCCCAAAGGAGGAGGGGGGATTAGGGGACATGGGCCAAGGGTCCCCATGGAGGACCAGAAGAGCCCAGTTATTTGTGCTTTTACTGTTTTAAATATTTATAGTACCCCTCTCAGCATCCCCCAACCATGCAGCCCTATCGGCTCTGGCCAGAATTTCTTTGCAACAGTAGGCCTGCAAACTGTCCAAAGCATGTCCATGGATATCAAAAAACAAAAGGGAACACAATTTGAAAGATACCTCTATACCTTACACTCCCTTCAGGAGAGGACCCTTTTTACCAGATTCCGTTTTGAGGTATTTGAGAGCAATAGAAAAACTGGACTATATCTAGGGGAAAAAAATAGGAATATAGGTGTAAGTGCGGCTTGGGAGAAGATAACCTAATGCACCTAGTGATCTTATGTCCCCTTTATGAGAAATATAAGACCATTTGGCTGGGCAATATACTGAAATCGCAACCTCACTAGCCAATGCAACTGTTGATATTTCTATTTACAACAGCTGATCCCGTAATTCTGAGTTCCGTGGTCTCATTCCTCAAAATAATTGACCAGAGAAGGTTTCATCTGACTGGATAATCTTAAACTGAGTACTAAAAGGGTCAATTACAGAGAGCAACAGTAGATATAATATCAATAAGTCTTAACTAAAAATGTATGATGTTCACACATGATTGAACCATGAATGTTAGCAAATGCACTATCTGGTGCAATTTATGGAATATTACCTTTTTGTTTAAATTTTTTTTTTTTTAGAATAACTGTATGCCAACTAATTTAAGGGCACTACTGCAAAGGCTAACTTCTTGCTACGAATTTTGCACGTTTTAAATTACTTTGTTACCTAGATTATTACAAGATCATAGTTACTTTTATGAAACAAGTTGTTAGTATTTTAATGTGTAATAAGTTTCTATGTGTAACCCCCCTGCAAGTAGGGGTTCCCAAAAGACTTCCAGGAGCTTGCTTGAATGCTCCAAGCCTGAATGGTGTTTGGTGTTTAAGCCATTTATCAGTGAGTGTTTTTAGAGCCTCTGGTACTGTCTCTTTAAGAGCCGTCTGCTTGCAGACATAATTAGTTTGTATGGGGGGACTGTGTGTTTCTCTGTTTGAGTACCACTAACTGCTGCCAATTCACTCCATTTTGCAGTCACTAGGAGTACAAAGGGAACCTATCTGAAAGATGTAACTGTTTGCCAGAAATAATTTAGAGTAATAATGAAAATACAGTTTGTCTAACTGCTTTCTTTGCAGTCAGAACTGTGTTTGCCTAGTTCCCATTCTAGTTTTGAACTGCTGAACTGGACCAATCAGGTGGGGAAGCTAGCCTCAAAATGGTGCCTTGGACCGAATCAGAACTTGGACTCATAATCTGAGCCAGCCACAAGAGGATTGTATGGGCAGTGACTCTGGAGATGTAGTTTAGACTTTGGTGCCTTTTTGGACCAACAGCAGCAGTCTATTGTGGTGACAGCCAATCCAGTCAAGAACTGGGAGGAACTCAAAGGAAGTGCCCGGTTTGTCTGTTGGAGTTTCAGTTTAGATCTGGCAGTGAAGGAAAAGAAACCCTGTGCTCCTTCAGTGACAGTTTCAGTCAAAAACGTGTGTAAGGCCCAGAGTTCCGGTCTGCAGCTTGTTAACTGCTTGTTAGGACTGAATCCGTCCTGTGAAAGAATCAAAGGATCTCTGAAGAGTAGAAACCAGGCTCACCCTGTAGAAGACTGGAGAAATTGTTGAATTGCACTCGGTCTGTCAGGAACTGAATCTGCTGTGTGTTCTCCCGGGAATTGTGCAGTAATTGCGATCGGGATAGAGAAGCAGCCTGCCTGGTATAGTACTTTTTTTTTTACCATATAAATGTGTGAAGAGTCTCGTGGAACTCAAGAGTAGCCCTGCTGACATTGAAGGACCCTATCTTGTTTGGAGGTCGTGAGTACTAATTCAGGGTCGCTCCCTGTTGAATTGCCACATTGAATCCAAATGGAATCACTGTACTGCTGACTGTTTAAACTAATTTTCTTTTCTGTGGGAAAGGGCCCTACCAGCTGCCACAGTTTGGACTAGCCACTAGGGCTTGGGTACCAGGGACAGTAACTGGTAGGGATAGGCCTGTGCACAGAGCCATAGGTAGATAGTAAAGTGATAAGCTAATTAACCTGATTTCCCCCTGTCCTTGTTATATCCCCCTAAATAAATCAGAGCTGCTTGTTTCAGCAAAGTTATACTTCCTGAGGTATTTGTCTATGTTAAAGTACTGTACTGTGATTGTTGCACTGTATCTTATTTCACAGGAGGTCCCAGTGCCGGAACTAGTCCTGGGGGTAAGTGTATACTGTGAAGGTAATTCTGATATATTGTGTGGGCCACTAGTGGGAAGAAAGGGGGGTTGCAGTGTCCCAGAGGGCTGTGACCAAGTAAGTTTAACTATTGCAAACCCTGACCTCTGGGTGGAGGCACCCACCATTGGATCCAGGCCCCTCAACCTGATGGTGGCAAATCAGGCAGGGGTAGTAGCTCCTGGGATAGCGCCATCTAGGGGTTACATCGTGGAGGCTCACCGCTGATTGTGTGTCCTCTAGTGCCATATTTACGAACCACTGTTAAGAAAAAATGGGTACCCGACAGAAGTGGCTGTGCACGGCTGGTGGAGTGGTGTACTGGGAGGAGATTGACCCCAAAATGCTATGCTTATCCTGGACATCCCCTGGGTATCAATACGGACACTGTACAGGAGTACTTTCCAAGGTGGAAGGTTTACAAACCCTGTGGTGGTGGGTCGGCATGCTAATCTGCTCACCCACACTTTCCTGGCCCTAGTAGAGTTTAAGGATCCCATAGATAGCTCAAAGTGCCACAGACCATTACCCCAGAGGGAGCCCTCACTGCCTGGAGAGTGATAACTAAGTACAGTAAAGACCGTGGGGAATGAGCCCCCACCACTGTCTGAAACTTTGAGGAGAAATTTGCAAATGGTTGCTGGGGAAGGGAAAACTGTGGAGGACTTGAAGAAACTATTCTTGCCACCTGGGGGTGTTCCTCCCCCAACACCCTCTCCGCTCCAGTACCCGTAATGGTGGCTGAACCAATGCAGACTCCTATTTCTGCACCTGCCATTAGTCACGACTCTTACCGAAGGTTGAGGATCTTCTCTGGCACCCTCCCCACCCCCCAAGGGGAGGATGACTGGGAGACCTGGATAGACTATGTTGCCCCCCAAGTGCTAGAATGGCAATGCTCGGAAGCGAAAAGCGAAAGAGGGTTAGTGAGAGCCTCCGAGGTCCTGCCTGGCTACCATCCATGCTAAGCGGGCAGTAACCCTGAAGTGACTGCACAGGCCTATCTTGAGGCCTTGGAGAATGTGTATGGGAGCCCAGATTCTGATGAGGATCTATGGTGGAGAGTAAGAAATGCACAACAGTACCAAGGGAGTTGTTGTCTGTGTATGTATCGGCTGGAAAAATTGTTGCAAGAATGCCTCAGAAAGGGTAGTTTGCCAGCGATTGAACTGGACGAACCAGGCTGGACAGGATCCTTAAGTCTGCCCCTTCTCAGAACTGCTGTTGCTTCAGTTACGCCTGGCAAATCGACTGGAATCCCACCCTCCCATGATGAGTTAATGAGAGAAATTCGAGGAGTTGAGAAAAGGCGACCTCAGGAGGGACCTGCACCAATAGCTGCGGCTATGACCCGAGTGACTGAGGGTGGCCCATCAAGTGAAGTTCAGGGGCAGAGGTTGGCAGTCAATGAGTGCTCTGACAAGGAAAAAGATATGCCACAATGGGGCGAACTGTTGAGAGAGATCCAGGAATTAAAAAACAGTCCCTTTATGAAGGCCACGCCTGCAAGTACAGGCCCTGACCTATATCCGACTGCATCTGCTATGGGGGTTGGGGTACCCACCCATGTATCTCCTGCTGATAACAGCTCCAAACTCAATTCCTTGACCATGGAAGTGGAGAAACTGACGAGATGTCTCCAAATGCTTATCACGCCGCAGACAGAGATGGCACCAAGGTTTCCAGTTAGTAATACCCCCGCCCTGGCTCCCAGTGTGGCGCCTCGGCCAGCTCAAACTCCAGAAAGTATGTTTTGCTATAATTGTGGGAAGGATGGGCACATGAAAAGGGAATGCCGGTCCCCAAAAGACACTGACAAAGTTGCATATAGGCTTCAGAGAACAAATCAGTGGTTAAGAGGTGCACGAAATGATCCCAGTGAGGGCACCAAAAATGCTAACTCACGTCCTTTTGTGGCAAGGTCAGTTGCCCAGGCCCCCACTATCGCCTCTCCAAACTGGTCCAGAATAGTGGGTCCCTCCATGGAGACCACTGTAAAGGTGAATGGAGTGTCTACAAGAGCTGTATTAGACAGTGGCTCCCAAGTGACAATTATGTTCCAGGATTGGTATCAGAAGCATTTGTCAGACGTACCCTTACAACCATTAGAAGGACTGCATGTATGGGGGTTAAGTGAGAAGGCCTACCCCTATTCCGGGTATATCCGAATTTGGCTGTCTTTCCCCACCTCCGTGGCTGGAGTGGCCGAACAAGTAGAGACTCTAGCCTTAGTGTGTCCCCCCACTGGACTGTATGATGGTGTCCCTTTGTTGATTGGAACAAATGCTCATATGTTCGGAAGGCTGGCACAGTTGTGTTATGAAAAACAGGGGTCAAAAACTAGTAGAGCTTTAAGAGTTCCAGCTTTAATTAAGAAGGCCTATGAGGCACAGAGATGCTGAAAAATAGAACCAGAGGAACCGGTCGAATTGTATGGAAGAAGGATCCTGAGTCTCTGATCCTGGCGCAAATGCCCAGTGTACCTTACAGGAGAGGTCCATATCAGAAAGGATGTTAAGAATAAAATATTAATGTTGGATGCACCAGGCGATGGAAAATTGCCAGAGGGACTTCTGGTCAAGCCTAGTATTTTGCCCGCTAGAGCCCATGCTTATGCCAGAAGGGTAATGGTCCAAGTTCATAATGTGTCTGAAAGAGACATTCGAGTAAATAGAGGTTGCATCCTGGCTAATGTGCATTGTGCAGACACTGCAGTGCTACCCAGCAAGAGTTCAAGGAAGAATGACAGAGTAACGCCTGACTTGTTTGATTTCGCGACTCCCGCTGCCAGCTGAATGGAAAGTGAGGATCAGTGAGAAGCTTGCCCAGAGAGACCGGTGTTTTCTTTTAAAGGAATGGGGCGTAGGATGCATGCAAGGAGCTGAGCACAATATCCGCTGCATGACGAAAGACCATTTCGTGAGAGGTCTCGACGCCTGGCACCTGCTGACATAGATGATGTGAGACGGCATCTGCAAGAGATGTTAGCTGCTGGTGTAATACAAGAATCCAGAAGCCCTTATGCTCCCCCATTGTGGTAGTGAGGAAAAAGAATGGGACAGTAAGGATGTGTGGATTATCGCACCTAAACCGGGCGGACTATCCCTGATCAGTACACAATGCCCGCATTCAGGATGCTTTGGACTGCCTAACGGAGCAAGTGGTTCTCTGTGTTGGATCTCCGCAGTGGGTACTACCAGATCCCGATGACCCCAGAGGACCGTGAGAAGACAGCCTTTATCTGTCCGCTTGGCTATGAATTCATGAGGATGCCTCAAGGATTTCAGGTGCCCCAGCCACTTTTCAACGATTGATGTGAGCGTGCAGTGGGGACATGAACTTACTAGAGTGCCTGGTATACCTAGATGATGTTATTGTGTTTGGCAGCTCACTGGAGGAACATGAGACCAGATTATTTAAGGTATTGGACCAACTGGAGGACTTTGGCCTTAAACTGTCCATTGATAAGTGTCAATTCTTTCAAACATCAGTAAAGTATGTTGGACACATAGTATCCACCGAGGGAATAGAGACCGACCCAAGTAAAGTTGAGGCCTTGACCACCTGGCCACAGCCCAAAAATCTAAAAGAACTGCAAAGATTCCTGGGATTCTGTGGTTATTATCGGCATTTCATCAAGGACTATTCAAGAGTGATCCGCCCTTTACTTAACCTTACTCAAGGGTATCCTCCAACCCACAAAAAATACCAAAAGTCAGCGTCCCTCAAGACTGAAAGAGTGTATTTTTGTCCGAGTGAATATTTGGGGCCGCTGGACTCCTGATTGTGAGACTGCTTTTCATGAGATCATATATCAACTTACCCATGCTCCAGTGCTGGCCTATGCGATCCAAGAAAACCATCATCCTGCACACTGATGCTAGTTGCAAGGGTTGGGGCTGTGTTGTACCAAGAGCACGAGAATGGCCTGAGACCAGTGGCCTTTGCCAGTAGAAGCCTGACCCCATCCGAAAAGAACTATCCTGTACATAAGTTAGAGTTCTAGCTTTGAAGTGGGCTATTGTTGACCAATTCCATGAGTACTTGTATGGGGCTAAAATACTAGTAAAAACTGACAATAATCCTTTGACCTATGTGCAGACCTCAGCTAAGTTGGATGCCACTGGCCATAGGTGGCTTTCTGCATTATCTACATATGACTATGCTCTCGAATACCGAGCAGGTCTGAACCACATAGATGCTGATGCTCTCTCCCGGAGGCCTGTTCCCCAGAATGATTGGGTCCGATTGGCAGAACCTGACATTCGGGCACTCTGCGGAAGTTTGACAGGGAGGAACAAATGTCCCAGGACGATGGACTGCATGGTGGATTGCTTGGGACCCTCTGAGAGTGTCATACCTGCTGCTTATTGCCACTTTTCTGCAATAGACATTGGCACACTGCCTCAGCTGGACAATGACAGTATTCGGCGGGCTCAATCCGCGATCCCATGATCAAAGCAGCTTTAGAAGCCCTCTATGCAGGAAAAGATGTGTCCAAATTACGCTCCACTGATTTGAGAACTGCACTGTTATACAAAGAAGGTCCTAAGTTGAAACTGATCAATAAACTGTTATACGGAGAAACAGTAGACAGAGGGGGACAAGTAGACAAACAACAACTAGTGCTGCCCACTGCCTTTCGAGACTCAGTACTGAGGTCCTTGCACAACCACATGGGGCACCTTGGTATAGACAGAACACTTGACTTGGTGAGATCCAGATTCTATTGGCCTAAGATGGGGGCTGATGTGGAGCAACACATTCAAACTTATGAGTCGCTGCTTACAGAGGAAAGCTTTCCAGAGGGCTGCCCTTGTTAACATCACCACCAGTGCACCCATGGAGCTGGTCTGTATTGATTTTCTGAGTTTGGAGTCAGATCAAAGAAATATCAGTAATGTGCTGGTGGTCACTGACCATTTCACGAGATATGCCCAAGCTTTCCCCACCAAAGACCAGAAAGCATCCACTGTGGCCAAAGAACTTGTAGAAACTTTTTGTTCACTATGGGGCTCCACAAAGAATCCATTCTGATCAAGGGAGAGACTTTGAGAGTCGTCTGATCAAAGAGATGCTTTCTCTGTGGGGAGTACGAAGTCCAGAACCACTCCTTACCACCCCAGGGGACCAACAGCCTGAGCGTTTCAACGCACTTTGCTAGATATGCTAGGCACCTGCACCCAAAGGACAAGCCTAGATGGAGCCAACAAATTAGCACCCTGGTACATGCTTATAACTGCACAAAAGTGATGCCACTGGGTTCTCCCCTACCGCCTGATGTTTGGAAGAGAAGCTCGACTACCAGTAGATGTGTGTTTTGGGGTCTCTCTGATGGGGTTCAAGCTGACAACTATTTACAGTATGTGCAAAAGTTAAAGGCCCAGCTAACTCATGCGTAACTGGCTCAAACCATGGCTGCCAAAGAAATCTGGCCAACAAAGAACGGTATGATAAAAAGGTGAAAGCACAGGAACTCCAGGAGGGAGATCAGGTATTGCTAAGAAATCTGGGACTGCATGGCAAACACAAGATTGCTGACAGATGGCACCATCTCCCTCACATTGTAGTGGGCAAACTAGATGATCTGCCAGTGTATAAAGTAAGGCCTGAGAACAATTCAAAAGATGTAAAAACAATGCATAGAAATCATTTACTGCCCATTGGACAAATCCTGATTGAGTCTGAGCCCCCAGAAGATGCCCCCTCTGGACCAGTGACTAGAGCTGCTGCTAAGAAAAGATCAAGAAAGTCTGCACCTACAGAAGCAGAGTTAAAGTGTTCCCTACAAGTCCCAGTTGAGCATGACTGTCAGTCCATATCAGAAGAAAGTGAGAGTGACTTTGAATACTATCCTTCTTACGAACTGAGTCAATTGTTTCAGGGCAATCCCTAGTCAATACTGGGACAAAGCTGGGCCTTCTGGACTGTCTAAGCCCCAGCTTCATCCCTGGAGCCAATGCTCCCAGAAAGTGAAGTGCAAAGCATCAGATCAGATGAAATGGAATCATTGTGCATGGTTGAACTGTTTGAGCTTTCAGGGAGGAAAATGATAGATTGGGGCAGACTGGTGATACACCAGAACAAGAAGAGTATTTTGAGTGCCCTGACAGTCCACTGCCAGTGTCCGAAAGCTCTCCATGTGAGCCAAATGTTGTGGACTCAGAAACTGTAACTCTTGGAGCTGAAAGTGCCCCAAGTTCTAGCATCTCTACCCCCAGGGATACTCCCCTGACAAGTGAGGACAATGCTGAAAATGAGGCTCAGAGTGCAGAGACTGTAACAGTTCCCCCTAGAAAGACTGGTCGAGCTGTAAAGCCTGTGGTGCACCTCAGTTATGATTCACTTGGGAGGCCTGTGGACTTGCCTCTCAATGTTGTTCATAAAGGAGTGTATGTGTCCCCGAGCTCATTGCCCAAACTGAGCATCAATGCTAACTCCAAGTTACTTGTGTTGCCCTCTAAGTATGGTGCCCTTGCCCCGTCCAGCCCCAAGGTAACTGATAGGGAAGGGCCCCCTCTCTTCAGGTTTCATGTACAAGGTAATAACTTGAGTTATGGTACAATGTATATGTAATACTGTGTAAGAGTGACGTACTGCAATGTTTCAGAAATGTGTTCTTGGTAAAATGATATATTGACTGATGATTACATGTGTGAGCCTAATGCAAATGTGTATGGTTGCAGTTAAAACTTATGGGGTACTTGCTTGGCGGACGTCAAGCTTTCCCAAACCAGGAAGGTGTAACCCCCTGCAAATGGGGTTCCCAAAGACTTCAGGAGCTTGCTTGAATGCCCCAAGCCTGAATGGTGTTTTGGCGTTTAAGCCATTTATCAGTAGGTGTTTTTAGAGCCTCTGGTACTGTCTCTTTAAGAGCCAGCTGCTTGCAGACATAATTAGTTTGTATGGGGGACTGTGTGTTTCTCTGTTTGAGTACCACTCGAACTGCTGCCAGTTCACTCCATTTTGCAGTCACTAGGAGTACAAAGGAACCTATCTGAAAGATGTAACTGTTTGCCAGAAATAATTTAGAGTAATAATGAAAATACAGTTTGTCTAACCTGCTTTCTTTGCAGTCAGAACTGTGTTTGCCTAGTTCCCCATTCTAGTTTTGAACTGCTGAACTGGACCAATCAGGTGGGTAAGCTAGCTCTAAAATGGTGCCTTGGACGAATCAGAACTTGGACTCATAATCTGAGCCAGCCACAAGAGGATTGTATGGGCAGTGACTCTGGGAGATGTAGTTTAGACTTTGGCACCTTTTGGACCAACAGCAGCAGTCTATTGTGAGTGACAGCCAATCCAGTCAAGAACTGGGAGGAACTCAAAGGAAGTGCTCGGTTTTGTCTGTTGGAGTTTCAGTTTAGATCTGGCAGTGAAGGGAAAGAAACCCTGTGCTCCTTCAGTACAGTTTCAGTCAAAAAACGTGTGTAAGGCCCAAGAGTTCCGTCTGCAGCTTGTGTAACTGCTTGTTAGGACTAGATCCGTCCTGTGAAAAGAATCAAAGGATCTCTGAAGAGTAGAAACCAGGCTCACCCTGTAGAAGACTGGAGAAATTGTTGAATTGCACTCGGTCTGTCAGGAACTGAATCTGCTGTGTGTTCTCCGGAATTGTGCAGTAATTGCGATCGGGATAGAGAAGCAGCCTGCCTGGTATAGTACTTTTTTTACCATATAAATGTGAAGAGTCTCGTGGAACTCAAGAGTAGCCCTGCTGACATTGAAGGACCCTATCTTGTTTGGAGGTCGTGAGTACTAATTCAGGGTCGCCCCTGTTGAATTGCCACATTGAATCCAAATGGAATCACTGTACTGCTGACTGTTTAAACTAATTTTCTTTTCTCTGTGAGAAAGGGCCCCTACCAGCTGCCACGGTTTGGACTAGCCACTGGGGCTTGGGTACCCAGGGACAGTAACTGGTGAGGATAGGCCCATGCACAGAGCCATGAGTAGATAGTAAAGTGATAACTAATTAACCTGATTTCCCTGTCCTTGTTATATCCCTCTAAATAAATCAGAGCTGCTTGTTTCAGCAAAGTTATACTTCCTGAGGTATTTGTCTATGTTAAAGTACTGTACTGTGATTGTTGCACTGTATCTTATTTCACAGAGGTCCCAGTGCCAGAACTAGTCCTGGGAAGTGTATACTGTGAAGGTAATTCTGATATATTGTGTGGGCCACTAGTGGGAAGAAAGGGGGGTTGCAGTGTCCCAGAGGGCTGTGACCAAGTAAGTTTAACTATTGCAAACCCTGACCTCTGGGTGGAGGCACCCGCCATTGGATCCAGGCCCCTCAACCTGTTAGTGGCAAATCAGGCAGGGGTAGTAGCCCCTGGGATAGCGCCATCTAGGTGTTACATATGTTATTCTGCAAGCGGAATACTTTTATTATTTAATTTTTTATTTTTTATTTTTATTTGTTCACTTATTTGTAATGGCAATATTGCTGATCAATAAACTTGAACTGAACTGCACCAGTAGGAAATAGTTCCCAGCCTCCTGGCCAACATTTTCCTTCCCATAAAACCAGTTCATGCAATTATCCAAGGTTGTGTGTGAGTGCTGATGTGCAAAATGACAGCCACTACACATTTACAGTCATTTCACTACCAGTTTCTTATTGCTTGTTAAACACTTAGGGATACTGTGTGTAGTAAAAGCACAATATACAGTGATAATAACTGGGTCTTCTTTTTTGCCGAAGGATAACCATGGCATTATTTGCTATAATAAAGGAGTGTTTATTATGGTAAACACACGCACGGTTTTCCTTGCTTTGTGCAACCCATACTTTATTCCATATGTAACAAACCTAAACTTCCTTTCTTTTTCCAGTACCTCATTAGCTTAAGGCAAGCATTGCTGTACTTTGCTTAGGGAAGCTGCTACAGGTTGTCAAATTGCCTGTGATAGAAGTAGTAATGAGGTGTGAATACTGTTTTGCAGTACCTTAATGTGTTACCACAAGGTAAGTTTAAGATAACTACAACTGTAAGTACCGATTCTGCTTCTTCTTCTTCTGCTACCATGCAGATGTGGAGAGAAGGGGATGTCATAGATTAGGCCCACTGCAGGCTTCCCACCCTATTTCAAGCTGGTTCCCATGCTAGTGTCACCTCCTTTGGCCTACATTGACCTCCAGAGTGATGCCCCAGATACATCCAGCTGCAAAGTATTAGAGTAAGCCAAAACGTGTGTGTGAGTGTGTTTCTGTCTCTGTCTGTGTCTGAGGGGCTGTTTTTGTGTACGTCTTGTAGTCTGTGTGTCATATGCACATTAGGATATGTATAAACTGCATTGTGTATGTACTGTATTCATCTGTGGGTGCCTATGTGAATGTCTCTTTGTGTATTGTTCCTCTGGTCATGTGCATAGCTGAGATATGAGTGTGCATGTGTATTTTTTTTTATTCTGATCCTTTGGTAACTGGGTAAGGCCCATTAGGCACAAGTGCCTGTTTTCAGGGGTGACCCAGGGGCACTGTGGAGGTTAAGTAACTTGCTCAGAGTCACACAGTATGCAAGTGGAGAGTGTGGGAATCAAACCCAGGTCTGCTGGATGTACCTAGCTCATTCCTCTAAACTCTAGGCTATACTGCCAGTCCCAGTATAATCCCACTGCCAGCATAATGAGGTGTTGGAGCATTTGTGTTTGTTATGCAATGTTGGAGCATCTCTGTGAGATGAGATTTTGTGTGTGTGTGTGTGTGTGTGTGTGTGTGTGTGTGTGTGTGTGTGTAACAGAGAATGTAAGCGGGTGCCTGTTTAACTGTAATGGAGTCAGGGGTGTCGGTAGGCATACGCACTGTACTCAGCAGAGTACAGTAAAAAAAATCAGGCAGGGGCAACAAAAAGAGGAAAACAAGGACATTTTGAGTCTCATTGTGTCTGTGTCGTGCTGAGCCCTTTTGCATTTGTTGTTCACTATGGGGCACTGATGCCACCACCCAAATATACAAATAAGAACAACTTACCAGGCAGGCAGAAAAACAAAGGCAGAAGGATTACAGGAAGAAACTGATTACTTGAACTCAGACATGGCAACCGGGGGCTATTGTTGGTGTGGCGTGGCAGCACATATTTTGGTTTATGTTTACATAATGGGGGGGCTACAA
This sequence comes from Neoceratodus forsteri, assembly GCA_016271365.2. Lineage (NCBI taxonomy): Eukaryota > Metazoa > Chordata > Ceratodontiformes > Ceratodontidae > Neoceratodus > Neoceratodus forsteri. The sequence continues at coordinate 1,099,857,652 of CM028129.1, read as the reverse complement.
TGCATCAGATTCGCGTACAAGTTAAAATTCCTGGCTACGCCTCTGAATGGAGTATGTTATTGGTCTGTGTGTCTGTAATGGGATACACAAGTGTCTTTATGGTCAATAGGATGTGTCACTGTGTATGTGTAGTGAAGTATACAGTCATCTGTGTAGTGGGGCATGCAGGCATCTCTTCAACAGTCAGATGTACATGTGTCTGTGTCTTAGTAGTGGGGAGGTGGACTTGTGTGTGTACCTGTGAATGTGTGTGTATGTATGTATGTGTCTCACTGTGTATGTTTGCGTGTATGGATATTTATATGTGTGTCTGTGCAGCAAGAGTAAATGCGTAAGGTTTAATTTTTTTGTTCTGTTATTGTGATGTAACTATGGGTAATTACATAAAGAATAATGTATGGGGAAGGGTGTTTAAAGTAAAAGTGTGACATTTTGGGCTTCATAGCCCGCTACCTTGGGGTGGCAATAGCCTCTCTGTGTTAAAATTATAAACTGTAATGCAGTCCCGTAACTTTGGGAAAGGATTGTAACTCTGGCCGAACTGCCAGCCAGCCAATCCCTTTCCACTTCCCAGTCCGCCTGCTCTGCCTCCGTGCTCCCACATTTTGTGATGTGTCATCAGGGAGAGCATGGGGACGCGCCCCATACAAGTGTATGGGGCTCATTTTCAGAATGTTTTTATCGAACTTTAAGCTATCTTTTGATAGAAATGAAACCAAACACTCAACTAATCGGGACTGTATTAGTTGAGTGGTGGCTTTCATTTTTATCAAAAGGTAGCTAAAAGTTTGGTTAAAACATTCTGAAAATGAGCCCCATAGACTTGTATGGGGTGTGTCCTCACATTCTCCCTGGTGACACATCACAAAATGTGGGAGGAGCGAGCCTGGGTTGCTGGGGGTCGGCAGGGGAGGGAGAGGATTGAGCATCTGGAGGACAACTCTCCTCTCCTGGGGAGGGACAGGGGTCCCGATCGGTGCTCTGCTGATCTCTGGCAGAGGCTGAAGATACAGCAGGCACTGCGAGGAGAGAACAGGAGTGGGGGGAGTGGCAGGCGTCGGATACGTCTTGACGTCAGGGCACCAGCCACACCCCAGGGGAAAAACAGGAAAATGCCTCTCGGCTCTGGTGGAGACGGATCGCCAAAAGCTTGCCCCTGATTTATGGCTGCCCACCCGGCATCCTTCCCGACTGGCATTACTGCTATGTCGGGGCGTTGGGGCCCACCCCGTCCTCACCCGTGGGGTATAACAGAGGCTCTATGGGTGACGAAGGATGGCGTGGTGTGTGCTTGTAGGGATGACTCCATGTGCTCCCAATGAAGTCCAGAGCTGAGGGGGTGAGTAGGAGGCAAAAATAGAAAATAAAAAAAAAAAAAAAAATGTGGGAGCGCTGGGGCAGAGCAGGTGGACCAGGAAGTGGGAAGGGATCAGCTGGCTGGCAGTTCTGCCAGAGTTGCAGTCCCTTCCCAAACTTACAGGACTGCATTGCAGTTTATAATTTTAACATAGAGGAGCTATCACTGCCCCAGTGTAGCGGGCTGTGAAGCCCGCTCACAAATCTCATACCTTTACTTTAATGCATTTTTACACACACTGGAGGTCTGTATAAAAACTTACTAAACAACCACATCCCAAACTTTATTTTTTATAATTACTTTTACCATTTTTACTTAGTATTTTTGGGCCAAAGCGTGTTGTATGTGTTGTGCGGTTAGGGTTGCCACCTGTCAGGTTTTTTACCTGGTGATCCGGTTTTCAGGGTCCCTATCAGGTAATCCAGTTTTGCTCTGTGCTGGTCAGGTTTTTGAGCCATTTTGAGTGCTCATATACTTTTGAAACAAATATTGTCATATTATCCATTGTTTCAGCTGCATGTCCAGCTTACAAACAAGTTCTCTTGTCAATATAGCCCTTTGTTTGTGAATGCAGTCATCCTGGGAGGTGTAAAGTATGGCCATTAACACCATTAGCACTTACTTAACCTAATCTTTTCCCCTACATCTTAAAGTGGCATAGCAGCACAGCTTCCCTCACCTTTTGTAACAGTAACAGAGCCAGTAGTCTTCCACTTTCATTTGCTAGTAAATATTTTCATCCCTAACACAATTTAGGCATTTTTAAATTTTTTAATTATTTTTTTTCCTCAAGAAAAAAGTATGGTCACTTCTTTAGCTTTGAAATAGTACTGTGGACATGAACTGGAATGGAGCCAGAAAAATATATAAAGTACACATTACAGGAAACAATTTCTTATGTATTATTATATACCATGTATACTGTTGTGTGCTATTTAGAGTATTTCACTTGTCCCCCCCCCGAACATATCTGTAAATGATATTTCTTTTATCTCTGTATGTTTATTTGGTAAACCAATATCAATAACTAAATACATAAGTAAACGGATGACTAGGAAGAACCTAGGAAAGTAACTTTAACAGGTACAGTACGGCATCTTAACATTTTTGTTGAACTGCTGCTTTAAGTATTGTCTTATTGATATAGCAAATGGCGTTCTAGAAGGAACAATGCATGATGAGTCATGAAAAGAGGTGGGGCTAGGGGTGGAGCTTAGGATCCGGTTTTTGCCCCATCCAAAGGTGGCAACCCTATGTGCGGTAATGGTATTTCAATTGCCGATCGTGAGAGTGGGAATGGCTTCCCAACAGCAGTGGTGGATACTAAAATGGTAGCAAGATTCAAGCATGCATGGAATAGACACAAGGGGACAATAGAGTAATAGGGCTGGGGGGTTAAGGGCCAGAGATCGAGTAGGGTCTGCGGTACCACATGAGGTACGGAATTTAGGGCAGACTAGGTAGGCCAGGAGGTCATTATCTGCCAACAACTTCTATGTTTCTATGTATTTAAAAAAACTTTTCTGCCTTTGCTGTTGCCAAATCTCTTTCTCTCACTCTCTCTGTATCCTGACAAATGAGGGGAGAGAGAGTTTGGGACACTCTGTAATGTCACTTTGCTTTAAATTTCAGCATGTACTAGAAAGCTCTGATTGACATTGCTGAGCTGTCTTGCAACCAGTGTTGCAGCCAACAATGTGTAATGGTGGATTACAGCACAGCTTTTATGGGGTAGTCAACCTTAAGACATGATCCACTAAGGGGTCTGACATAAACAAAATTTGTGTGTGTATCCCTGCTGCATACCTCCACAACTTGATGTCTGTCACACCAGACAACATTCACTGCCCCTGCCTGCTGGTCTCTGTGTGTGCAGAGCTCTCTTGTGGGGGCAAGGGGTGGTATGGGGGTGGAGCTATGCCTGGCACCACACATCCACTCAGATACCCATGCCAGCTGTGCAGTGGATCGCTCATATTTTGCATGGAACAGGGGATAATGGGTATGGCATTCCTCCAAAGACTACCATATCTCCACAGAGAACACTAATCAGTTTTGCAGACGTAGCCACCACCTCCCTGATGTCTATGGGTGTGGTAGAAAGTTCAGGGAAGGGGGGCACCACTTTAGCAGCAACCCATCCAGAATAAATGAAAGCTGGCACATGCCTGGGTCTGTCTTCTTCTCCTCCCTAGAAGGCGGTCGCTGGGCACAGCTGAAACAGGGTGCAGAGGGCAGCAAACCAGAGGCTGTGGGGGCAAGATGTTAGCTGGCAGCAAGGGTTGAATTCATAAAGCAACTGGAGGCCCACTCCAAAGTCCATTTTAACTATAAGAAAAAAGTCTAATTTAAAATGCAGCATAAAACAGTACATACTGCTCCTGGGAGCAGAGGGCACAGCTTTAAAGAGAAAAGCAATCTTCTATGGCACAAAGCCATGGCACTAAACTTATGGCAGTTAAGGCCACAGTGCTGAGTCCCTGCAGAGCTGGAGTGGCTCCCAAACAGAAATTGATGGCAGCAGCACATCTATGGCCTTACACAAACCACCAGGCCTCACAACAGCTCAAATCCTTGACCTACTGCTCTTTCTTCTCGCACAATCACAGTGGCTATAACACAAACTGCAGTGCCTCCCTAGATTTCCTTCACCCTGCAAAACAGGGCCTACTCGACAGGGCCCTGGCATCCCAGCGCATCCAGGGTGCAGGTGATCTGGGCGACTCACCAGCTGACTTGTTTGCTTCCCACAGGTCATCTACACTCAGGCTAAGTGCCACATGGGTAAGAGGAGGTGGTCTGCCACCACCACCCTCCCTGTGATGCAGACTGCCACCACTGTGCCATCCCCTCCGCCCAAGACTCCATCCCTGGCACTACATAAAAACTGAAACTAGGCCTTCCCCATCCCGGTGCTGCAGTGCACGCAGGTGGACACCTCACTCCCCAGGCCATGGCTCCCAGGCACAATAGGCCCAGCCCCAGACACGCTGCGGTCCCAACCATCGCCCTTCATTTCATTCATTCATTCATTCATTCATTCATTTTTATTTCTTATACTTGTAAGCCAATGAGCATAAATGCCTGTTTTCACTAGCAATACATTTTACGTACAACCACAAAACACAGTAAATTACAAATACATAAAGCCAACTCAAACAGAAATCAGATATAAAAAAAGACTTAGGTGGACAGTTACAGTGGAAATTCAAATCATAGAACAACTAGAGACATTCTTTGAGCAGATTAAATTAACAATGAGTGAGTTGGACACCATAGTTTTCTATGATACACTAAAGATATTTTTTAACAAAATTCATCAAAAACTTTATAAAGAAGAGGGCTTTAAACCCAGGACAGAAATTAAGGGATGGTTTGATATAGACTGTAAATTAAGTAAAAACAGCTTATGAAAGGTTTAAGAGTTTATAGACAAAAGGGTACTAAAGAAATATATGATAACTTCAAAGTACTAAGAAAAGAATATAGAAATTTACTGGCAAAAAAGAAGGAATATTATGCAGAAGAATGGAAACAAATGATAGAAACAATAGAGTCCAAGGATAGTTAAAAAATGTTGGTCTTTAAGAGCACTGGGTTATAAAGATGTAATGGTCGAGGCTGAAAACTATGTATCAGCTGAAGAGTGGGTGAAATATTTCTCAACAGTAATGTTCAACATAGTGGAAGTGAGATCATGGCCGAATATGGATAAGATTATGATTAAAATTAATGTTTGTTCAGTCACAAACGCTGAGGTATATGATGCCATAGGAAAATTGAAGCTGACTATGGCCCTTGGACCTGATATGATTCCAGGTGAATTATTCAAATTCAGGGAAATGCAATGGGCAGAAATATTATGTTCTTTATTTAATAAGTATATATATTTGATAATTATATTCCTGAATCATGGAAGGGAACAGTGATTGTGCCCATTTATAAGAAAGGTAATAAGCATGACCCTAAAAATTATAGGGCAATTAGTTTGTTGGATATTGTGGGAAAGATATTTGCGAGTGTACTTTTAGGACGGATTATTATAGGTCTAAATAAAAATGGAGGTTTATCATCACTCCAAGCTGGATTCCATCAAACATATTCAACAATGGATAATTGTTTTACATTACATCATTTATGTGAGAAATGTATTAAACTTAGGGCACAAAAGTTACATGCGGCATACGTAGATTTTTCTACTGCCTTTGACACAATAAACAGAACTAAGTTGTGGGACGCAATATATAGTGCTGGAATAGAACCAGTGTTGATTACATTACAAGGCTATTATAGTCTAACACATGGGCTCAGGTCAGGTTAGATATGGGAGGCAATTTCTCTACAGTTTTCAACAAATACTGGGGTCAGACAGGGATGCATTCTTACCCCAACGCTAGTTTCAATATATTTGGATCCACTACTGAAAACATTACAAACGGTCAATACGGACTCACCAAAAATTAGGTCTGAATATTGTGCAGACCTTGCATATGCAGATGACCTAATATTGTTTTCATTGGCTGCTAAGGGCCTTCAAGAACAATTAACTCTTCTGAAATCATTTGCGAACTAAATGAGTTTAAAAATAAACATGTCAAAATCAAACATAATGCTGTTCGGTAGTAAAAAATATCATGGAAAATGGCATGCAAAATCATAGGTTTTGCAAATTATAAATAATTATACCTATTTAGGTTTTGTTTTTTCCAAAACTGTATGCTGGAAGACACACTATACAATGATACATAATAAGATAACAAATACATTATTAGCAGTGAAAAGTTTTAATGCAAAATTTGGTGGGTATTCTATAAGACCATTGTTAACTGCAATTGAAGCAAAATATAATTCTTAAATACTATATGGTACAGAAATCTGGGACCATAGATATTTATTAAATTTGGAAAAAACAGTTATACGGCTACTAAGGTCAACAGTGGAATTCCCCACAACAACTCCGGCTTCTTACGTACGGGCAGAAACAGGCCTAACCAGTCTGAATGCCCTAGCAGAATCACGTATAATTAATTTCTGGATTAGACTGAACACTTTAGAGGACAGTAGAATCTCTAGGAAATATCTAGAAGAAAAAAATGGTGGGTAACGAATGGCTTACAGTCGTCCTGGTTACTTAAAGTCAGGCGGATATTGAGATTGGTGGGTCTAGAACATCTTCTTGACCTAACGTTCTAAAATGTTAGAATTTCTGCACAATACAAGACATATATTAAGAAACTTTTAATAAAGAAGATAAGGAAAAATAATTCATGTTATTCTCTGTGGTACAGTAATAACATCGTAAATCATAAATATAAATACTATTTGGATGTGTTAGAGGATGTGAAATTAAGGAAAAGTTTTGCTAGATTTAGAGTGGAATTTCAAGAATCAAATTCACTCACAGCAAGACTTAGGAGGGCAGTGGACCCTGTACACTCATATTGTTTCTGTGGTGCTCAGTAAATAGAGAACCTCTCATACATGATATTGAAATGTACCTGGTATGAAAAGGCCAGAAATAAATGGCTGGGAGATATCTTAATTAATTTCCAAGGTTGTGATGATGATGTAAAAATAAATACACTGTTAACAACTGAAGATGAATATATAATAAGAAGAATAGCAAAGTTCTTGGTGAATGTAAAAGAAATAAGGGCTAGCAGAACTAGAACCATAAATGTGTAAGTGACTATATTAATGGAAAATTTTAATCTGTCCTGGATTTATGTAATTTATGTACACTGTCCTTGTTAGGTAGATAAATTATGTACGTTGTGTATTTGTCTGTTTATGTATTTGTTGAGTAATCTATTTTTCTGCCCCCGTGCTTGCTGGTCCTCCACTCCTTCGGGCTCTATCAAGTTCCCCCCTGACCCCTTGTGTCCTTCCCCGGCCCTCCTCAGATCCCCAGATCGCAGCCGACCCCCGAGATATCCTGGTGTATCCCTTTCACCAGGCGGGTCCCTCTCCTCTGAGGGGGAAGGCACGGGGAGGATAGCCCCAGCGCAAACTTCTAGGGCCTGGGGATGCTGCTGGGGAACAGGAGGCACAGGGAAGGCACTGGAGGCCCTGAGGTAGAGAGAGCCATCATCCGGAGGCCAGCAAGTGATTTTCCTGGCTTTCTTAGGTGCGTGACGTCCAGACGTCAAGGCAAGAGCTGACGTCTGTCACGCACCACCCCTAATGACCCCGACTTGCTGCACTACCACTGGCCTCCACCAGTGGTCGCTTCGGCACTGAATTGTGATCCCTTCCCTCCCTGGAGACAGCGAGCAGTCATGGGAAGCTCAAGCTG